>JALAZF010000162.1:1235000-2627500 GCA_022829125.1 Lathyrus tuberosus | reverse complement strand
TTGCATTATCTGTTTCTAATTCTACCTATGTCTGTCTATTTTCAATAGTCAATACGTGTAGCTGAGAAAATTACACAGAAGGTTGAAGGCCAATTGTCAAAATCTCAAAAAGAGTTTCTTCTGCGTCAGCAGGTAAGGTTTCTCGCTCCATCTTTTTTATACATATTTGTCAAATGTTAGTACAAGGGTCTGGAAACTGTATTGATAAGCCTTACTGAGTTCAGTTATGTTTGATGCAAAGGTTTTTTGACGACCATTATGATGGCATGATGACCAAAATCTCAAACTTCAATGAAATCCGCACCAAGTACACAGACACGCAAATTTTGTAGATGAACTTCCCTACCGTCGGCCTTAGAGCCAATGCACACCTTTAAGAAAACAGTTCTCAGCCTTACGCAAAAGAAAAACAATGTGCACCAAAAACTGCCACAAGTTCTCCTTATAATTACACTACACACATAATCAAATAACTACTACATAACTGTCCTACCTTACATCTGCCTCTCTGACTAATTCAATTCTGCCTTGTTATTTTCTTATTTTTCCTCAAGTAGACAAGGCACGTTTTAGGCCTGTTTTCTGCATACTCCAAAACCGGCAGTGGCGGATCTATTAGAGAGCGGGTGGGTGCAATGGCACCCCTCAAATTTTTAATTATTTTTTAAATATATATGGTGTTCAAGCATATAAAAAGTAGAGTGAAATAAAAGAGAGACAAGAAACTGTGATGAAATGCTCTAAATCCTAGTGTTGGGAAGGCCATTAGAAACGAGTGATTTAAGGAAAAATATTACATTTTGAGCTCTTAACAAATTCCTTCTGACTGAGCGGTATACCTTATCCTAGCCCCTAGCAAACACTTCCCCCAATGCGTCAGGATTTCATTTTCAATTTTTCATATGTACAGTTCTATATATCACTATTTAGGCGATACAAGGTAGCACCTTGGTGTGACTGATAAACCGTAACTTTGCATTTATAGTCTGCTATCACAGTTTTTTATGGATACAGAGTTTGTGTAACATGATCAGTGTGTGTGCTGCTTAAGTGGTCACTGCTGTACCTTCTGCTCTTACTGAAAATGATGGTTTGCGGATTTACGAGCACAACATTAAAATTTTCATAGTCTTATAGCCACAGGTTATAGTTAGACTTAGATGATTCTGATATACAACATTAAACATTTAGCTACTAGGTTATTATTGAAGTTTTGTCCAAGGAGAGAAATGGAAGGTAGTATTAAGTGTTTCTGCATTGGTTCATGGCTGTAGTATGCTGATAAAATAGCAGTATATCATACCAATGATTTAAGAAGTCTTGGTCAAATTTTCAGCAGAGGAGCATTTTACTGCTTTTTTATCTAGTTAGGGTTTTTACTTTTTATTTTATTGAGATGTTCTTTTTCCTATTTTTTTTTAAATAATATTTAGATGAGGGCTATAAAAGAAGAACTTGGTGACAATGAGGATGATGAGGATGACTTGGTTGCGCTTGAAAGAAAGATGCAGAGTGCAGGAATGCCACCAAATGTATGGAAACTTGCACATAGAGAGTTGAGGTACTTTTTAATAGAAACATAATGAAATATGGTAATGATTGATCTTTGTGAGGTATTGCTTGCTATATATGTTGAATAAATAAATTCATGAAAAAACAAATATTGTCATCATCAAAGTGATTCTACAACCTTGTATTGACAATCAGTTCATTTTACTATAATTATTCTCTCAGGAGGCTTAAAAAAATGCAGCCTCAGCAACCTGGGTACAACAGTTCACGGGTTTACCTAGATCTTCTTGCTGATCTGCCCTGGCAGAAGGCCAGTGAAGAGAATGAACTAGACTTAAGAGCTGCACAAAAGCGTTTGGACAGTGATCACTATGGTTTAGTGAAGGTCAAGCAACGGATTATTGAATACCTGGCAGTTCGCAAGGTTGTCAAATACTCTATTACTACGCCTGTCAATATCTATTGGATTGTAAAATTTGATGTGTTTCTAATTTAAGTGTATGTATGCATCACAGCTTAAACCAGATGCAAGGGGTCCAGTGTTGTGCTTTGTTGGACCACCAGGTGTCGGGAAAACATCACTGGCATCTTCTATTGCTGCTGCTTTGGGCAGAAAGTTTATTCGCATATCCCTTGGTGGAGTCAAGGATGAGGCCGATATTAGAGGACATAGGAGAACATACGTTGGAAGCATGCCTGGGCGGCTTATAGATGGGTTAAAGGTTAAATTACACTTTATAAATTTTGATAATTGCATGTAATACTGTGATATGCATGACATTTTCAATTAAATGTGATAAATTATGATAGCTTTAGATTATTTTAATGCATTTAATGCTTGCATTTTCTTTTTTCTTTTTTTTTTTTTGCCATTTGGTTATGTTCTAGTGAATGAAACTAGAGCTAGTCAATACTGGGAACATGGAGACAAATTCTAGATTCCAAATATTTGTAGAACTGTATATGGAAATTACTGATTCAATTAAATGATACCTAGAAGAATTAATGCAGCTCTTCACTATAAGCATTTTAAGGCTGTTACACATTGTAATATATACTTAAGTCTTGAAGGGCAAGGGCAAACAGATGAACATTGAACCAAATAATAAAATTTATCTCTTGCTCTTTTCAAGGGGGATCTTATCCTGATAGATGCTTCTCACATTTGACCTACAGAGAGTAGCTGTTTGCAATCCTGTTATGTTGCTTGATGAAGTTGACAAGACAGGTTCTGATGTTCGTGGAGATCCAGCTTCAGCATTGTTAGAGGTTCTTGATCCAGAACAAAATAAAACATTCAATGATCAGTATCCTACACAATTCAAAATGTCTTCTCTCAATTTGGCCCCGCTTCCCAATCCCATGTTCTTTTCAATTCAATAATTTGTGTAGTTCTCCTTTCTCATAGAGTTTTTTCACTGTCTTGTTTTTCATTTTTATATACCCAAACACACACACACACAAGCCTTTGTCTTATGTAATTAGTTATGTGGTAGCTTTTTCTAATTGGTACACTTCTTCTTTTGCATTTTTACTATGTGGTTCTCTTGTCATCCTATGTCAGATTTTCCTAGTATATAGAGCTTCTTAGTTTGATACTTCTAGCTAATGCCTTTGTCTTATGTTATATTTTTGTGCAGACTTCATTTTTGTGTCTTAGATGGTTGGTTAGGATGAGTCAGTAGTACTAAATTCTATTTCTTGAAAAATATTGAGGACATTGTGTTAATGTTACCAAATCATGTTCATTTTTTGTTGTTTTCCTAATAAGGTCTGCAAATAACGTTTCATTTATTATAACAAGATTCATTCTGAAGTTATTCCTTAAATTTAGCTAGCTATTTAAATGTTCCATTTGATCTGTCCAAGGTAATTTTTGTGGCTACAGCAAATAGGTTGCAGCCTATTCCTCCACCACTTCTGGATAGGATGGAAGTGATTGAACTTCCTGGATATACACCTGAGGAGAAGCTCCAAATAGCCATGCAGCATTTGATTCCAAGAGTTTTGGACCAACATGGGTTGAGTTCTGAGTTTATTCAGATTCCAGAGGTATTGGCTTTTTTATAATTTAAAAGCCAATCCAGAAACATGTTACGTTTCTGCTCATTCATCATTGACTGGAAGTGCTAATATTTTGGATGCCATCTTGATTAAAATAAAACAAACAAATCAATCTGTATTTCATTGAAAAAGAAAAACAGAGACAGATGCTGTATTTAATTTTTCATGGTTTAGAGAATGTATGGGTTAGAGAATCAGTGGTATAATTATTCAATATATCAGATCTGTATGCTGTCTGCACAAATCTTGAAATTTTACTGGTTTCTATGTTTTAGACACGGTCATATATTTTTTTCCTCTGCTTTCTTTGTTCTAGACAAAAAGCCATCCGTTCTGTTCTGTTGTACTCCTGGAAAGCAATTTAGCTGTATAGAATTCTAATTTGAAACTATTTTGACACAGGCAATGGTGAAACTTGTCATTCAGAGATATACCAGGGAAGCTGGTGTGCGGAATTTGGAGAGGAATCTTGCTGCTCTGGCTCGTGCTGCTGCAGTAAGGGTTGTAAAGCAAGAACAGGTGGTTCCATTAAACAAAGGGATACAAGGACTTTCTACCCCACTTCTAGAAAGTAGACTCTCTGATGGAACTGAAGTTGAAATGGATGTGATACCAATGAGTGTAAATAGTCGGGACATCTCAAACACATTCAGGATTTCCTCTCCATTAGTTGTTGATGAAACCATGCTTGAAAAAGTTCTTGGGGTAATTGATTTGCACTACCATTACTCTGTTCTAATCAAGGTCACTCGTGATCCTGACTATTGTGGGGAATCACAAATAAATGCGCTTGATGCAGCCGCAGTCGTTGTTGCAACGGCCATGAAGTTGCAGCCACATATTGTGGTCTTGGAATTTTTTTAAAACCTTGGTTATAATGCAGTTTTACAGCCTGTGGAGATTTTCCTTCATTTTAATATTATCATGAAAGATCCTACATAAGCATAGTTTTCTCAGATGCTCAGCTGGACTGATGCCCTATTTGTTATCAAATGCAGCCTCCAAGATTTGATGATAAAGAAGCTGTAGAACGCGTGGCTGCCCCTGGGGTCTCTGTTGGGCTGGTTTGGACTGCTTTTGGTGGAGAGGTTCAGTTTGTGGAGGCTTCAGCAATGGTAGGGAAGGGTGAACTGCATCTCACTGGACAACTTGGCGATGTAATCAAAGAATCAGCTCAGATTGCACTAACATGGGTAAACAAACATATCTAGTGAACTTCCCTCCCCCATTGCTTTTACAGTTTTGTTTCTTTAGCTTACAGATCAGAGTAGTCATTCTCGGATAGCGGCACGCAGCGGCCGATCCCAAAAGTAGAATAACAGGATAGCAAATAGCTGGATGACCGCTCTATTTGATCATTTTTGGACAAATTACATATAATAATTATAGACTTTATATTTAATATAAAGTTAAACAAATAACTCAACTCATAAAATATTCATAAATCAAAGCACACAGGATTCTTGAAGTGCATAAAAGACTATGAGGGAAGGTTAAGGTTGAGTGTCAACTCAAATTTGATTGAAAAACCCAAAATTACCCTTAAAACATCCTAAATTTAAAGGTTAATTTTGGATTTTGAGGGGAAAAGGATAGCGGGCCAGAAACTGCTCTGGGCCAAAAACCACTCTGCTCTGTTATTTCGCTATTTACCTTATAGTGGCCGCTATAGTGTTCCGCACCGCAAGGCTCTTCCCGTAGTGGCCAACCTCCGCTTCACTCTACTATAGTAGGATAGCGCCACCATTGACTACTCTGTTGCAGATAAGATAAGCCATTGAAAAAGAGAGAATTAATCTGAATTGCTTTAGTGGCGAAACCTCTGTCTTATGTATTTATAATAGAGTTTACAATCAAGATACTTAAATTAGAGGGAAAGAATAAAAGCTACAATCAGAAAGATGCAAACATGATATCTACTATCATATCTGGATAGTATCTTAACACTCCCACTCAAGCTAGTGCATTGCATATATGCATCAAGTTTGGCCCATAAATAAGATATATGGGGCCTCTTTAGAGACTTGATGAATATATCATCTAACTGATCGAAAGATGTAACAATCTGCCCCCAAAAAAATCTTCTCACGTATAGGAAGAGACAATCGATCTCTATGTGGTTCGTCTGCTTATGTAAAGCTTTCGGGTTATCACAAATGAGACTCATCACTCATTGACCAGACTTGCAAAACTTTCACTCATCAAGAAATTGTTTCAACCAAACAAGTTCACAATGAACAGAAATGATATGCATGTCACCACACATTTGTTGCCATGTTTGTTTGCATTTAACATTTGCCATCCCACTGTTGTATGTGCTCAACTCATGAATTTGGATCGAGAATCATTACATGTCTTTTTGACTTTAAAGGATTGAATTCATAGGTAAGGGCAAGGGCAACTGATTTTAGGCTGGATGCTGAAGAGGGATTTAATCTTCTGGAGGGCCGTGATGTACATATTCATTTTCCTGCGGGTGCTGTTCCTAAAGATGGCCCCTCGGCAGGTGTGACTTTAGTCACGTCATTGGTATCCCTTTTCACTCAGAAAAGCGTGAGATCAGATACAGCTATGACTGGAGAGATGACATTGAGGGGATTAGTTCTACCTGTTGGAGGTGTCAAGGACAAGGTAAAGTTCTCATGTCTTCATGATCTGATGGTTAACTTATTGAAATGTGACTATAGACATTATGATAGTATTATCAAAGAAAATAAGGAAAATTCCTTGTTGCAGGGTGAAATCCCAAGAGTATTCGGGAGACTGTAAACCCGGTTCTCTAAATCTCTCTTCTTATTTATACACAACACACTTTATTTTTGTTAACTAACTTAGCCTCTTAACTATCCTCTCAATTAACTAACCTATAAATGCTCCCCCTCCTCCCTAAACATTCACCATGTCCACAAGGCAAAGAACTATTTAAAAATGGCCATCTGAATATAACCATTTTTGGTTGACAGACTGACAGTGACAGATTAAAAAGGTTAAATTTGTATAGAGTAGAATAATGTGATTTTTATTTATCTCCCACAGATATTAGCTGCCCATCGGTATGGTATCAAGAGAGTTATCTTGCCTGAAAGGAACCTGAAAGACTTGGTTGAAATACCATCAACAGTACTAGCCAATTTGGAGGTAATTCTGCTTGCAGAACGGTGCTCAGACAGTAATCAGCTGAGCACGGTTCCTACATATTCACTTACATATTTTCAAATGTTTCTACATTGTTATGGTGGTAACTAATATCTTATCACTGCCGAAGTGAGACATACAATCCTCATTTTCTCTTTGAACTTTGTTAACAGATACTGCCAGCAAAACGAATGGAAGATGTGTTAGAGCATGCTTTTGATGGAGGATGCCCATGGAGACAACACTCTAAGTTATAGCAGTGTTCCTGACTTACAACATGTATTAGTACACCTCTTGTGTTTCCGCCATTAATGGTTTGTATATCATCAATTAAAAGTCGTGAACTCTGAATGTCGTTGTGATACTGCGGACCAAGTATATTCAACTGGACGTTCCTAATCGAACAAATTCCAAGAAATCAACAATCTGGATGGAGCTTACATGTCCATGTATATCCTTAGGACCCACTCTCCACAATTGAAGTTGTTCTTGCAAAAGGTGAAAAACTGCATGTCATGCTCTTCATTTAACATCATCTTCCCAGGCTCGCTGTTGTAAATTGTATCTGTCTGCCCTATATCCTCTTTTTCTTCTTAAATAGACTGTGTATAAAATAATAAAGACTTTCTCTAAAGTGGAGGATGGCTCTCTCTTGAATGTGGTTTTTGTTATTTCTTTTGCCCCTCCTCTCTGTTAGCCCCTCGGTTGGTATTTTTGGAATACATGTTACGAAACTGGGTATTTATTTATGTAGAAAATATTTAAATCAAAATAAAATAGTTTTAAAAAGCTATTATATACTTGGACACCTCTAACTCTACCACGTCTTATTCTCTCTCTATCATTCTCTTCATATCACATCACAAACCTATCATGTCGATTTCTATTTTTTTTGGGCTTAATTGCAACTTTAGTCATCCTATTTTGTCTTTTTTTGAGTTTTGATCCCCCAATTTTAAAAATTACTATTTTGATCAATTTTTTAAGTTTTGTTTTGGATTTTAGTCCTCCTTCCCATTTCCCATTTAAGTGTCATTTTGCATGACATGACAAATGAATTAATGAGCTGGCATATATTATGTGACATATTTGATATTCCACCTCAATTATAATTATTTTTATTTTTATAATAATAAAAACTATTATATTTATTTAAAAAAATATATTTATTTATTTTAAATTAAATTATCACGAGTTAAAAAAATTAAAATAAAAAACATGGTGGCATCTAGGGTGAGGGTTTAATTAAGTCCCTCACCGGTGAAACTTTAAAAATATACCATTAGATTTAATCAAGGGTTCAAATTTATTATAGTTAAAAATCAAAATATTTGTACATCTCCACACACAATTTTATCCCAATTGAACATCATAACTTCTTTTAGTATCTTTTACCTCATGGAATAAAACAAGCGAATATCATTCATCACCATATGCAGAAAAACAAAATCTAAATAACTCTTATAATATGCTTTCTTTTCACTTCTCCCAAATTTTTATACCTTAAATGGAAAAAATTATGTAGAATTACAATTAGAATTATTTCAAATTATAAAATGTGAATTTTATTTAAAAAGTTTCAGTGGATTTGCTTTAACATGAGATTTCATATAACAATGGCTTTCCTTCTACATAGCAATGGGTTTGAATAAAGGGCAAAAACTGTCTTTTATTTATTTTTCCTAAAATTTTAGAAGATCAAAAACTGATTATCGTCTTAAAAAATTCTTAGCCTTGCTGTAAAAAACTTGAGAACTACTATGAAGATAAATTCTATGCTAGGATATAAATTAATCGCCAGTAGATTTTTAAAAATAAGAACATTTATACACTTTTTGTTGCATCAGTTATTTATGTTTGTTATGTTTTTGTTTTGAAGTGGGAGTTTAATGATCAACCATAAAAATAGAAGATATTAATTTAATTAATTATAGTGGGACAATATTGTGTGTGAGATTGTGTAAATATTCTTACTTTTAATTATAAGAACTTTCAACCTTGATTAAATCTAAAGGTATATTTTATAGGTTTCACCGGTAAGGGTTTTAATACCCTCACCTAAGACTTCACCAAAAAACATATAACAAAAATGCACAATCTTTGCTTTTATTATTCTACATACAGGTAGATGGACTCTTATATGAAGTTATAAACAACTAATTCCTTTAACATAAACTAAAGAATGAGAAAATTTGCCAAATGACCCATTATCCAGAAGAAAGCTTCACAAGCTATACAATAAACAATTAGTTTTGCAGCATCCATTCAACACCAACTATTTCATTACGATTCAACACCAACTAATTTATTTCATTACCAAAATCTCAACTTAATTCCATTCAACACCAACTAAACTCTTAAAAATTGATGAACAAATTGCAACAACAAGCCTTACGATGACAACTTCAACTTGATCTAACTCAAAGAACAATGGAAATCAACAACAACAACCATCAATCAAGGTTTTAAGGAAAAATTGAAATCTCTAACACTCTGTCAGGAATAACACAACCTCTCAAAAATTGTTCTTTCAAGTCTCAACAAGAATAGAATGCTAATTTCAATGTTATTAGAGTAGACATTTTGGGTATGGATTGGAGGTATGAAAATGGGTATGGAATATATGTAAGAAGATTAATGGGTTTTTTAGAATAATAAACATAATCTGGAAGAAGAAGACAAATGTTGAAACTCAAACACATTCTGCAAGAAGAAGACGAACGATGGTGAACGATGGAAAGCTTGGAGAAAATGAAACATAGGGTTCATATTTTTGGGGAAGAAGCAATGGAAGATGAGAAGTCATTCGTTTTAAAAAATAAATGAACAAATTAAAAATAACATTAATCTATTTTTCTAACACTCTGTCAGGAACAACACAACCTCTCAAAAATTGTTCTTTCAAGTCTCAACAAGAATAGAATGCTAATTTCAATGTTATTAGAGTAGACATTTTGGGTATGGATTGGAGGTATGAAAATGGGTATGAAATATATGTAAGAAGATTAATGGGTTTTTTAGAATAATAAACATAATCTGGAAGAAGAAGACAAATGTTGAAACTCAAACACATTCTGCAAGAAGAAGACGAACGATGGTGAACGATGGAAAGCTTGGAGAAAATGAAACATAGGGTTCATATTTTTGGGGAAGAAGCAATGGAAGATGAGAAGTCTTTCGTTTTAAAAAATAAATGAACAAATTAAAAATAACATTAATCTAAATAAATATGAAATAAAAAAAATGAGTAAGAATAAAAAAAATGAATAAGTTAAAAAATATTAACTTAAATTAATGAATTATTTTAAAGATTTTGTTATTAATAAAAACACTAAAAATTTATTAAATAATGAGTTGGCAAAATTAATTATAATTTAATATTGACACATCATCAAAACAAAAACCACATCATAAAAAGTTATTCTCAAATCAGTTTGGGGACTAAAATTCAAAACAAAACTTAAAAAAAAGATTAAAATAGTTGTTTTTAAAATAAGGGGATCAAAACTCAAAAAAAGATAAAATAGAAGGACCAAAGTTACAATTAAGCCTTTTTTTTTCTAGCCGTAGATTGGAATTGTATATATGAGTGTCTAAAGATCATTTTCTTAATTTAAATGATGAAAGTTTTTTTTCATAGTACTAGTTCAGACTTTAAAATTTTTAAATTGATTGAATTTAATTGATAGAAAAACATTTTAACACTATTTTCTGATTATTTGTTCTTGTACCTGATTTTTTTTTATAGCGAAAAATGAAGTATTGACTTTTATTTAAATGGTAAATGAATATATAGAAATAATAAAGTAAAACGCAAGAAGCAACACAACCAATAGAAAAGTCAACAAACAACATCTAGAGCCAGGGATAACACCACAACCCCCTCTCGAACAAGAACCATCGGATAGAAGCTTGCCTCAGATAGATCCGCAATCTGAAGAAAGTTTGATGAGACGTGCAGTGAAAACTGAGTGGGTAAGTTGGCCGTCTTCCACACTCCTGTATGCCTAAGGATGTAAACGTGTCTTGCGTTCAATCCTTGAGAGAGAAAGAAATGCTCAAAAAATAAGACTGAATAATCCACTTCTAAAAGAGACGTAATAAGTAATCATGCTGACCTTATGATTCACTTATGAATATTTATCATCAACAATAACATTATTGAGTTTTCAGATAGTTCATAAATTGAAATATTCACTAACAGTGAAAAGGTTTAGATTTAGATTTTAAGAGTAAGATTCATAGAGATTACCTTTATTATATAAAGATAGCAGGTTATGCAAAGTTAACTTTACGAAAAAGAAAGAAAGAAGAAAATAAGTGTTTTGAGTTGTGTTAGAACAATTAGGGTGTTTAAGAAGAGTGAAGAAGAGAGAAATAAGAGAGGAAAACTATATTGTTAATAAAGAAACTTATTGAAATAAAAATTGCTTTTGTACATTGATTTACAATGTTACACAAAATATATAATTTACAATATGCAATATTCGATTCTGTTAAATATTTACTTACACACTTTGACACACATGTTACGCAATTATGTTGAATACAGTTGTTCTAAAACACTTAATTATACTCTCTTTATTTTTTTTATTATAAGTCGTTTTTGACTATTCACACATATTATGAAATGTAGTAATTATGGTACCAGGTTATGCAGAGTTACTGGGTTATGCAGAGTTAACTTCACGAAAAAGAAAGAAAGAAGAAAATAAGTGTTCGTGTTGTGTTGGAACAATTAGGGTTTTCAAGAAGAGTGAAGAAGAGAAAAATAAGAGAGAAAAACTATATTGTTAATAAGGAAATTTATTGAAATAAAAATTGCTATTGTACATTGATTTACAATGTTACATGTATAAATAGACAACAAAACATATAATTTACAATTTGCAGTATTCGATTCTGTTAAATACTTACTTACACATGTTACACAATTATGTCAATACAGTTGTTCTAAAACACTGAATTATACTCCTTCAGTTTTTTTTTATTATAAGTTGTTTTTGACTTTTCACACATATTAAGAAATGTAATAATTATGGTATGGAAAAGAGAAATTATGAAGGGTTTTACAAAATTGTCCTTCATTAAAGATATTGGAAAAACAAATTTACATAACTAAAAGGAGAGAGAATAATAACTATTTAAGGGTATAATAGAAAAAATAACATTAATGATTTATTGGTATTATAAAACGACTTATATTGTGGTACAAAATATTTTTCCAAAACGACTTATGATAAAAAACGGAGGTAGTATCTTCTAACACACCTCCTAATTCATGTTTTCAAGGCTTCTTATCCCAACGATTCTCTTCAACTCATCAAATCTGACATTCTTCATATGCTTGGTGAATATGCCAGCTAGTTGTCATTCTAACTTGCAATGCTCAAGTTCATGTTTTCCTTTGTTTACTTGATCTTTAAGGAAATGACACCTTCTTCCTATGTGCTTACTTCGACCATGATACACAGGATAATTTGCCATGTCGGTAGCATACTAGTTGTCAAGAAACTTCAATTTCTTAGGTTCCATGACCTTGAACTCTTTGATTAACATTTCTATCCATGCTGCTTGACATGCTGGATACGATGCAACCACATATTCAGCTTCACAATATGACAAAGCCATAATGATTTATTTTCTTGAGCTCTAAGAGATTGAATCACCTCCATTTTCTCCTTGGAATTAACACACCATGATCAATTGTACCTTTTATGTATCTCAACACTCTCTTGACTATAATGAGATGACATTCTTGTGGTTTCTCCATAAATCTGCTCAACAACCTGACACTTTGACAAATATCTGGCCTGGTGTTGCATAGATACCTTAAGATCCAATGATTTGATTATACAATGTTACCCTTACAAACTCATTATTTGTATCCTTTCTCAATTTTGTTCCAGTATCCAATGGTCTGACAGCTGCATTACAGTTACTCATCTTGAATCTTTCCAAGATATCTTGGGCAGACTTCTTCTGGTACAAAAACACTCATTCACTTGTGTCTTTAAACTCCAACCCTACGAAATATGACAAGTTCCTTAGGTCGGACATTTCAAATTCCTGCACCAGTTTTGACTTGACCCCTTTTATTTTTGCTTGATCTGCACCTGTATCAGCAAGTCATCCACATATAAGCATATAATGACTCGACCGAGCCAACTTGCATTGTTGACATACACTCCATGTTCTGAGACGCATTTTGTGAAACCTACCTCAATTAGGAAGCTATCTATTCTCTTGTTATAAGCCCTTGGGGCTTGCTTCAAACCATAGAGAGCATTCCTCAATCTATACACCTTCTGCTTTTGCCCTTTTATTTTGAATCCTAGTGGTTGACTAACATAGACCTCTTCTTCAAATGGTCCATTCAAGAATGCTGAATTTACATCTAATTGACGTATCTTCCATCCTTTGTATGTTGCAGTCGACACAATAATTCTGATGGTTTCAATCTTTGCAATAGGTGCATAAACTTCGTCGAAGTCGATACCGGGTTTTTGTAGAAAACCTTTTGCCACTAGTCTTTCCTTATGCTTGGAAATTTCACCATCATGCCTTAGTTTCAAATTGTAGACCCACTTCACATCAATTGGCTTATTGATTGACTTTCCGACGAGCTCTTAGGTCTTGTTCTTCTCGATCACCCTGAATTCTTCTTGCATGGTTGCCAACCAATTTGAATCATTCATGGCTTTATCAAAATCATTTGGTTCTGATTCAACCATCACAATCACTTCTTTTATAAAGTCACCATTTGCATAAATTACTTGATCAGGAAATCTCTCATATCCAGCTAGTCTTGTCGACCTAGTTCTCGTTCTAGTTGATATTTTAACATTCTGATCAGGTCGTTCTTCATTTTAATTGGTTGTAACTTCATTTTTTGATATTTTTCTTACACAATTTCGACTATATCTTGCTCATGTCGAACTGACCCCTGAGTCCAATTTCACACTTTGCTTTCGTTCACAAGAACATCCCTAATGATCACTAGTTTATCATCATTTGGTGAATACAACTTGTATGCACTAGTGAAATGATAATCTATGAAAACCATAACTTGACTTTGATCATCTAGTTTCTTCCTCAATTGTTTAGGTACATGCCTGAAACACATTGATCCAAAAATTCTAAGATGACTAAAATTTGGCTTCAGTCCTGTCCAAGACTCATAAGGTGTCTTCTCGACTATCTTCTTGGTTGGACATCTATTTAGAACATATACTGCCGTCGAAGCTGCTTCACCCCAAAATCTCTTTGGCATTTCTTTAGCTTTCAACATACTCCTGGCCATGTTCAATTTACTTCTATTTCTCCTCCTAGCTATACCATTGTGCTAAGGTGTATAGGGTGTAATGACCAAATGCTCTATATTTTCCTCATTGCAAAATATTGAAACTTCTCTATAGGTGTGTTCACCTCCACCATTAGTTCTCAGTTTCTTTAGCTTGCATCCACTTTGTTTCTCCACATGCAACTTAAACTTCTTGAACTGCATGAATATCTCACTCTTTCTTTCAATAAGATAAATCCACTTACATCTCATTAATTCATATATGAAGATTAGAAAATAAGAAATACCTCAATTCGACCTTACTTTAAAAGGCCCACACACGCCAGAGTGAACAAGCTCAATATTTTTTCTTGACTTCATGGATAAGTCATGTTTGAATGCTTTCCTGGCCTTATTTGCTTTGCAGCATTCCTCACACACCTTGCTTGGTTCCTTCATTTGAGGTAAGGCATACACCATCTTCTTTTGGTTGAGCATACCTAGACCTATGAATTTTTGTAACCCTTGAAAAAGTGTAGAATTTTCCCTTAAAAAGAGCTCAGAATGGATCAGACGCGTCATAAAAAGGCCAGAAAAAGGGGTCATCGCGCACGTGATGACCTGCATTGCACATGTGATACAGCTAATGCAAATCAATCGCACGCACGATGCTGCACGTGATTATTCTAGTAGTTGCTCGCTTTTGCTCTCTTTTTTACCTGATTTTTCACTAAGTCTAATTTCTTCACACTTAGCTATTTTTTCCTCATTTTTTAGTCTTTCTTCTTCATTTTAGCTCATCTTTCACTAGTTTTTACCCGATTCTTCGACTAATTTCATGCAATGAAGAACTGTCATCACAACCCCAAACTTGAATCGTTGCTTGTCCTCAAGTAACTCGTCTGCAACTGCACATTTCAATAGAAAACAAGTCGCATAATAAAAATTAAACATCACCATATATTTTTTTACTTGACCATCGTTCTAACTTCCAACTTCCATCTGGAAAATTCGGAAAACGTCCTCAAACCTTGACGAGTACTCAACTTGTCTCTCAGGTCACTTTGACTCACTTAATGGATAAGGTCATATCTCAATCAATATGCAAAATAAATTATGCTTAGCTTGATCATGTTCTAATATAATTCATCACAGAAATCACAACACACATATTTGAGGGCTTTTAGGTCGTATCTTGACTTATGTTCGGGTAGGATATTTTTAGGAAAATAGGTTTAAACCTTTGAAGTTAGGTGCCTAGTTCTCCTTCTATTCTCACACCCCTTTGTTCCTTCTTCACGGCACTAGAGACTTGGTCCTTATTATACAATTTCTTATTCTTATACTTTTTTTTGAAGAAATGTCTTTTTCCACTTCTTATTTTCTCAAAATTTTTGAATTTTTGACCAATTCTCTCTAGTACCCCAACTCCAAACTTAGAACTTTTCTCACTTCTAAGAGCAACCCCAAACTTAATCTTTTTCATACAACTTAAGACAATACTTCTACCTAATTCCAAAGAGAGTGTGAAAAGAAAAGATCTTTTAAGTCACGTGGCTAAGCATTTTAGGCAACGTCACCAAAAGAAAGGCTAAACTCAAAGTGGTTAGTAAATTGATATTCCTATTACTACAGGGTGGTTATAAAGGCACAAAGTTATAAACAAAGATCTGCCTTCGTGTGTGTCAATCAAACCAGATAAACTTAATCGGAAATGGATCAAACCAGATAAAATAATAATGCATGAACACACTCAAAAAGAAAGAAAAGTGACCACTGGAATTTATTTGGCTCAAACCTTACTAGATGAGGTATCTAAAGGTTGAGTACAAGTCCTTTGATTCTTTTCTCATCCTTTCCCTTCAAGTTATAAGTTGCTTTCCTGATGATCAAGTTCTATTTTTGTTTTCTTCTTGGATCATTTGTTCAATGCTAAAGTGATAAACTTGTAAATATGAAAAAAGAGAACATCTACGAACTTGTTTATTAAAGACAATGAACTAAATATGCAATGGGATGGGAAAAGCACTTATAATAGATATTTCTCTTCTCTAGGTACATATTTGAAAATAAAAATAAAGATAAAGTCTTCTAAAAATTAAAAACAAACTACACGTCTTTTCATATGTTATCATTGCGAAAAAGATCATGCATATCGTTCATGGTGTTGTTGAAATCGTTGTTCTACCTAGTCCATTTTGCGCACATGTGGTCTCTCCTCCTTGCTTGATTTTGATCTTGGTTGGTGAAATAATTCTCCATCTCCTCAGCTGATGCAAACCGGGCTCTTAAGCTTTGAGCTAACATATGTTCTTCTTGCGGATTATAGAAGCCCCTGAACACCAGAGCGAATCTAGGAGGGTCAGCATACAAAGTGGGTGAAACTTCTATAATCCACCTTGTAACCCCCACAACGTGAGCTTTCATTCTTCTTTGGAATTCTGAAGTTTGTTGACCTTGCATTTGCTGTGGATGATTTTGAATTTGTGGTTTGTAGAATTATTCATTATTTCTAGCTTGATTGTCTTCTTGATCATTTTGAACAGCTTCTCCTTGATGCATATGTTTCAGCCTCCTTATAGCCGAAGTGTTGAGAGGTACATTCGGACTGATCGTCTCATCTTCGGTGTACTCGGGTACAACTGCTCTCCTGCACAGTTCATTTATAACATAAAAATTCGCACAAGCTCGTTGTGCAGTGGTAGCCATATATTTTATATTTTCAGCAATTAAGCGCCCAAGCCAATTGGTTCCCTCCTCAAAAGAGAATAAAAACCTAAACACCGCGTCATAATAAATTGTGATTGATTAGATGCAAATTCTAATGTTTGCACAAAATATAATGCCATGCCCATGCCCAAGGAATTTTGCAGAATTCGGCGGTTTTGAGTCGCAACATTAAACCACGCTCCACCACCCACTCTTCCCCAGGCCTACAAAATTTTTCTACAATCTCTTGGCCTAATGCCTCATTAATAACCTTATGCTCATGTCGATAATTCCTAAGGGCACATGCAGGGGGAGGTTGCAAATTAAAAAGAAAATTTATAGCAAAAGGAGGATAATCTATATACTTACCTCGCACATAAGAGGTGTAGGTGCCTACCTTGCCAAATGCCGCATTAGAATAAAACTCTAGGCCTATTGTTTTGTTTGCTTCACAAACTAAATTGTTAAAACTTACTCATCGCTTTATTGTATGAGATACACAATACACAGTGCACAACAAAATAAGCATAATCTAAGCTTCTCTTGAAAAATCCGAGCAAAGCCCCACATGCAAATTAAACCTGCAAACAATACCTGAAAAACAACAACAATAATGGGGTGGGATAATAATCTCAGTGAGTTCCCCTATCTTATGGGTTCACTCGGATCTACAAGGGGAAGGGACAAGACTTGAGTTTACACAATTTGCGATGTATGGAAACATGCCTCTTGAGTCCATCAACTCAAACAATCACTAGTCGGAAACTATACCAAGGTACCCCCTTTTCCTGTCCTCTCCTACGTCTAGGAATTTCGGCCGGGTCATGGATCCTTGTAATGTACTTTGACATATGAAATAGATTCAGATTCAAGGTGCTTTCCACATGAATCGTCGCTTCCCATGGGACCACCCCCATCTCAAGCATTTTACCCGTAGCCTCCATTTCATACTACCCACGGGAATCAAACCTGTCAAAATAATAGTGAATACATTTCAGAGGAGCGCTCTACATAAGCCTCGACTCTTAGAATGACACATCTCAAGGTATTGTTTTTGACTACATGATAAAGTATAACATAACGTCGAATGGATTCAGATTCTAAGGGATAACATTTATGAATCGTCGCTTCCCATAGGACCACCTCCATCTCAAGCATTTTACCCGTAGGCTCCATTCGCTTATGTAATCACTAAGAATAGCGTGATTATATTCAACAATCACAAGGCATCAAATTCGTCTTAACCATAAACAACACGACCATACATGTTCCATATAAAGCTCTCCTCACAACTAGACAACTACTTGCCAAAGATACACACCTAGGCATCATTGCACAAGCATTGCCATCTATGTTATTCATCACGACCTAGTCATCTTACTAATTCATTTCATTAGTTAACATCAAGGATTTCCTCACCATTCTTATAGTCTTTTAAACATGCTATCATACAATCGCATATATATATATCATGCATAAACACATATGGTAAAATAGTATAATGCATCAAGCATAAACATCTCGCATAAGGCATAAAATCATCATTATTCCTTTACCGACATTCTCGGTTAATTTGTGATCACATAATAGATATGTCTTCTAGAGTCAAGCCCCTCACCAAATATCAAACCAATCACATAGTTCTCAACACAACACTAGGTGTTCATCTTCACCTATTCACATAATACTCCACATTCATTAAATTCAAATCCATCTTATCAAGCCAATGCATATATCCAATTTTCAATTTTTATCATGTAGATCATTGGAATAGCTTTCCAACGGTTCTGACCCTGCCTCGATCCGAGTTACGATTCAAAAGTTATAAAGGAAACAAAACGGGAAAAACTGCAGGGTTCACACTGGAAAGGCCAGGTGAGATTCTTCACTTTGAGTTCGCTGTGCGAACTCTGGGCGAGCCAGGAAAAATGATGTTAGTAGCGAAAGGCCTCTGTGTTCGCTGAATGAACGTTCACTTTCACTTCGCTGCCAGCTCGCAGTGCGAGCGTAGTAGGCTGAGATGTTCACCTGCAGTTCTCTAGAGCTCGCAGTGCAAACTCTGTGTTTCTAGGATTTTGTCCTGCAGAAATATTGTAGTTACAACGGGGTTTTCAACCCCACTCCTCGTGAGACTCATATACATCAAAGCAACCACATACACAACACTAGAAGACCATTCATGACACGATTTATCATACAAACACAAGCTTTTCATGGATTTCACAATATTAGGATCCACACATATCAAAACCTAACCCACAAATATTTTCATTTTCTTCCTCCAATACTATACTAACTAATAGAACTCACCTTTGATGAAGAAGATTGATGATGAGTTTCTTCTTCTTCTTCTTCTTCTTCTTCTTCTTCTTCTTTCCCTTTCTCCTTTTTTCTCTTCTTTCTCTCTATTTCTTCCTATCTCTTTTCTTTCTCTTATATATATATATATATATATATATATATATATATATATATATATATATATATATATATATAGACACACACACATATAATATATAATAATTGTTAATGACATAAATATCTCCCTTTGATATTTTTTCATTAAGCACCAATTGACCAAATATTAGAGTTACCAAAATATCCTTTCTTACAATTACTAACATTGGTCTGTCTCTTTTATTAATAATTTATCTCTTAAGAGTCCACTAGTTATGCTATTGGTCCCAACTGATGACACTTAGAGCACTTAAGGAGACATGAGGTATTACATTTAAGCATCTCGACCACCTCATCAAAACCTTACAAATCTTCATAAGCAAAGGCTCTTTCCCTCACAATGTGGTAATCCACCATCTTGAGGTATTTTTTCAGCATGAGCTTCAGAAAGAAATTTAAGGTTGGGGTAGGTAGGAGCATTCGGAGTTGGGGCATCCCTTGAAGATGAGTCTCTTTCCATTCCTGCTCTCTTGGAAGCCATTATACCTATAACAACACAAAAACAATACCGCACAGAGAAAAAGAAGAAAAATGTGCAGAGAGTGCTCAGATGAATGAGTATAAAGCCGAAGGAGTAGAGAAAGAATTGTGAGAAAATGATTTAAACTCCAGCACTATTTATAGGCTAAGTGATCGTTGCTTATTGCACACATTATACATCCATCGCGCACGCGATGGCGGCGAGATTCTCTAACGTCTCTCTCTACCTTTCATATCGCTCGTGATGGAGTCCTATCACGCGCTTGATAGTCTGCGTGATTGTTCTTGGGGTTTTACTTTTTTTCTTTATCTTTTCTTCTTCTTTTCTTCTCCCTTACTTTTCTTTGTTCTCTTCTTTGACCTGTTTTCTCTTTTAACACAATAACACATAATTTGACATATTACAAAATAAAATTAAAATAAATTCTTACAGATGGGTTTCCTTCCATCAAGTGCTTATTTTCTGTCATTAGCTTGACGGTCCATGCCTAAGGCACATCAGGCGCAAGGGACACCCTCACGCCAATCAATTAACTTGTTGTCATTCCTTTTTCAACCTTGCTACCTTTTTCTTCCAGATGGTAGCATGTATCTACGTCCTCCACACACGATGTCCAGTCATACACCTTGAAAACTACTTTTCCTTTGTTGAACTTCAAGATAAGTTCACCCGTTTCCACATCTATTTTTGTCTTCCCATTTGCCAAGAATGAGCGTTCGAGAGTAACCGACCCTTCATAATCTCCTATCATGTTAAGTACCACAAAATCTGCAAGAAACACTAAACCATTGACATGCTCTAACATATCTTATAAGATACCAAGTGAATGAGTTACAGATGAATGAACTAAAGTGTGAGTCATATTACTCGGTATGATCTCACCCAAGTTAAACTCTTTAACCTCATCTAGTGGCATAACATTTATAATATACACTAAACCACATAAAGTATGCGAGATCTCTACTCCACCAATAGTACAAGAGATAGAAAACTTACCTGGATCCTTCAGATTTGGTGGCAATGTTTTTGGCTCTGCCGTCTCATCCTTTTCAGTCATGTTTACTTGTTCTTTGACCACTTTCTGCTTCGTGCCCTTTAGTAATGCCTTCATAAATTTAGCAACCTTAGGCATTATTTCTAAAACCTCATGGAACAAAATACTTCCCTGAAGTGTATTTAGCATCTCCTTGAACTTTGTAAACATTCATGCCTCGTCTTCATGAATTGGTTTCTTCTTTAATATTGAATATGGTGGCTTGATGTAATCGGGTAGTTCAGGATTGAGATCATTGAGGATCTGCTTCTTGGTTCTTCTCAAAGGGGAGTTTTTGTCGATTAATTGTTCAATGGTGACTCCTCTCTCTTCTTGGTCACCCTGAATTTCACTCACCTCCTTTTCAATCTTTAATCCTCTTTTTCCATAACCACCTCTTCAACTATTTCATCCTTACCATCATTAACAATCACTTCAAAACCTGTTTCCACAGTCTTTGTCATACCCCAAAATTTGCTTTACTTTTTCATTTCCTATCCGGCTTATTACTACATTCATTTGCACATTCATTAACATCATCTCATTCTATTTTACCATTTGCATTAAGTTTCAGGGGTTCAAAAGTATGATGATTCAATAAGGGCTTGAAACCCTAATTGTGGATGTTTAACTCTTGTCAATATGGTTTGATCTTGTGCTTGTTTAGAGCCCTAATTCAAGGAATGTGATACCTGATCACTATGGATTGCAGCTTCGAAGTAATAGTCAGGTTTGGTCTTGTGCTTGTCGAGATGTTTGTATCTCATTATATTGTATAGACAAAGTGTTTATTTTGATCGAACCAAGCCCAACTAATCTTCTCTTTCACCCGGTCTGGAATTGTGCTCTCAACATATTTTAGGAACTCTGGATATCTTTCCCACACCCTCCTGAACTATATGATAAATTATGCATATAACTATTTTGTTGAAGAATTTATAACACCATTCTACTCATCCATTATTATTTCCACTACCACACCAACTTTGACTATTTTCTGATCTTCATCCTTGATTTGTTTGGTCTCTATTGCAAGTTTAAGTATGCTTCACATATTTTGGGTTATGTGATACTTACAAAATAATGCATAGGATGTAGGAAACACATTTTCAACTGAATTCGTCAGTGAGGTATCACAATTAGTTACAATGATCTTTGGCATATTTTCTCGGTCCTTCAACATAGTCTTGCACATTTTCAAATCCCATGTAACATTTTCCATTTTTCTCTTTCTAAGAATGAAAAAACCACTAAAAAAGTCATCTTCATTGAAGTAACACAAACAATTTCTAGAAGTTAAAACCTATACATATCTGCTTTGTATGTTGAATCAATTAAAAACACATTGGGAAATATGTTAAACAACTTGATGGAATCAAGAAGAGTCCAAAATATTCTTGAACAATGACTCAATCCTCACACACTATGTACCTAGAAACATAATGTTCATCATCCAGAAGCTTCAATAGTTGTTGCATTTCAGTTCTTGGTCCTCTTATCGCCTTGTTGTTTACAACATGAACATTGTATATTTTCTTGATATTTGAGATATTTTGAGATCTTTTTCTGTTTCAACATTTCAAGTATATTTTTGGGCGGCACCCTATTCAACGTCGTGTCAGAAATAAGTTCCTTCTCCTCAAGATTAAAGCGACATAAAATAGGATGACCGGATAAATTTTGACACAAGTAATGATTATGTATACTAGAAACCACATTAAATTTCCATGTATTATTTGCCTTACGGTATCCACGAACCTTAAAAGGACAATCATACTTTCTCGATTTGGTGCCATCCCGTTTCAACTTCTGAATAGGTAGTTGGTACAAGCCATTTCTTTCACCTCTCATTGTTACGAATGCATGTCTTCTATTAGAACTATTATCAGACCTCCTAATTACAATATCGAACCCATATTTAATAGCCTTTGTGCGGATCTATTGGAGCATATGTTCATGCTCAACAAACTTCTGTTTAGTAGTAAATTGTTCACAAACACTTTCCTCGACAACAACCAATTTAACATCCACATCAACATCAACCTATTTAATATCATCTTCAATATCACTGGGTTTAACATCATCCTCCATTTCATCTAGTGTAACATCCATATACACAATACATATTTAATATTCAAATTCAAATTTCGAACAATTTTGGAAATACATATCTGGAACACATGCAACCTTAAGCAGAGATGCATCTCCGGACTCAATGTTCATTTTTTCAACTGAAAAACAGATTAGTGCAAACAATGTGGAAGGAAAAACATGATCTTTACTCTAAATTGCAGATTCTTTTCCTCATTTTGATGTGATAAAACACAAATACGTTGTTTTGGAGTGCAAAAGTTGATTGATAATGGAATGAGGTTTTTATTAAGGATTTTGATAGAACAACGGTGTTTGATCATGAAGAAGAACATGAAATGGTGTTGTTTTATTTAATTTCCCGCTTGACATTTTCGGAGATGCGTCTCTGAAATTGTCATTGATTTGATTAAACTGGCCCAATCAACTTAAAACATAATACATTAGTGATTCCGGAGATGCATCTTCAGATTAGATTTTTGTATAACGGGGCGTGACTCACTTGCCACACCTTTTATGTGTGTAGGAAAAACACTACACGATAGTGATTTCGGAGATGCATCTCCGAATTAGTTTTTGGCATAAATAAGGTGTGTTTCACTTGCCACACCTTTTATGTATGTAATAAGTGCGTCTGAATATACATCTCCGAATAATTTATAAAATCGAGTTTTTAATATATTCATCCTTACACTGTAAAATAGATAAATTTGTACCCCTAACATAAACTTAAAGTCTACCCCATGTTTGGCTTAATTGCAATTTTGGTCCCTTATTTTCAATTTTTTTACTTTTGGTACTCCTATTTTAAAATCCAGAATTTTTGTCTTCCTATTTTTATTTTTGTTGACTTTTGATCCCCTTATTTTAATATTCGAATTTTTGATCCCCTTAATTTTATTTTTTTTAGACATTTTGTCCCCTTTCCCAATTGAAAAGGGGACTAAAATCCAAAACAAATTTAAAATAGAGATATCAAAAGTAAAATAAAATGAAAATAGAAAGACCAAAATTCTGAATTTTAAAAAAGAGGATAAAAAATAAAAATAATTAAAAACAGTGGGACCAAAATTCTAGATTTTAAAATAAAGAGATCAAAACTAAAAAAAATAAAAATAGGGGATCAAAATTAGAATTAAGTTAAATTTTTTTTAAGTAATTGAGAATGTGAGATACTTCTCAAATTTTTTTTAAGTGAGAATGTGAGATACTTCTCAATTTCCTTTAGAAGTTTTTTTTAAGTAATTGAGAATCTAGAAGTTTTTTAAGTAATTGAGAATGGGACATACTTCTCAATTCCCTTTATTGTCACTATGCGTTTAGAAGTTGTTTTACGAAATTAAGAATGTGAGATACTTCCCAATTCCCTATATTGTCACTATATAGATTGATAGATACACTCTTTCTTTTATGTAAATAGCCCGCATCTATCCATTCGTTACACGACATTTTTCATATGGTTTCTAGCTAACATGATATACATAAAGAAAAATATTACCAAAAGTAACCAAATCACAACAGAAAAGCTACCACACAAAAACAGAATTTTAGCTTCTATTTGCCTTTTGCCACAGTAAGTTTTCATTTATTCACCAATCAACGTGTATTATAAGATTCCCACCAAAACACCAAACTAACACTTCCAGTATAAATAATATGCCCCATCACATTATAAACTCCAAATTCATATTCCATTAATTTTTCACAAACAAAAATAAGAGAGAACCATGAGATTCCTCACATACATAATAATAATTCCCATTTTCTTTCTTACTCAATATGCAAACGGTTTGGACCTTATAGTTCGATCATGTAGAGAAGCCTCCAAGAATGACCCGAATTTGAACTACGATTTCTGTGTTACATCCCTTTATGAAGCTGCTGGCAAGGACAAGTTACATCCAGAAAAACTAGAAGACCTTGTGAGCATGTCAATTCAACTAACCAAGTCCAATGGAACAAACATCATTTCCATAATTTCACATGAATTGCAAAACAAAACTCAAGGTGAATATGTGAAGGGTTGTTTACGAGATTGTTTTGATCTTTACAATGATTCCCTTGAATCTTTAGATGAGGCTATGGTTGCTTTCAACAAGTCGAAGGACTTGGACACCGCCAATATCAACGTGAGCGCTGCCTTGCATGATTCGGTTACATGTGAAGATCAGTTCAAAGAAAGGAAAGAGAAAAATGAAACTTCTCCATTAACAGAAGAGAATCATGTTTACTTTCAACTCAATGTCATATCTCTATCTTTCATCCAAATGATTCGTCAACGCTAAGCTATAGCAACACTCTAGAGAAGAAGCAAATACATGTATGTTAAAATAATTTTGCTGATGTCATTGATAAAAGAGCATATGCTGTTAAATAGGTAACAATGTAATTACAAAGGAAATTGATAATAAATTCTAATCATTGCCTATATTCAATTCTATAATTAAGGAATAATGATTCTTATAAAGATTAATAATAGTTAATCAAATCTTATTCTCATGTTTATGAGTTATTAATCCTATTTAAATATAAAATATACATTTAATTAATATACAATTGGTTTTGACACACTCTCTCAAGTTGGAGAGTAGATGTTAACCATTCTTAATTTCTCGATAATAGATTGAAATGTAGAACCACTTAATCCTTTTGTAAGAACAACTGTCAACTGATTTTCAGTGGATATAAATGGTATACATATTGTCCCATTATCCAAATTTTCTTTGATAAAATGTCTACTTCCACATGCTTCGTTCTATCATGTTGACTGAATTATGTACAATGTTTACTATTGAATTGTTGTCGCAATATAATTTTATGGGTCCATTTCATTCGATCTTTAGGTCATGTAGAATTATTTTAAGCCATAGGAAATTCACAAATTCCTAAGGCCATAGTCAAAAATTCTGTTTATACACTTACCTTGCAACAACATTTTATTTTGTGCTCCTCCAAGTAACCAAGTTTCCTCCAAGAAAAGTACAATATCCGAAAGTTGATCTTCTGTCATCTAAAGATCTAGCATAGTCAACATCTATATAGGCGTCCAAAGTAATTCCTTGATCCTTCATAAACACAATTTTTTTTCCAAGAGTGCCCTTCAAGTATTGCAGAATTCGGTAAACAACACTAAGATAATTTTCTTTTGAATTATCACTACTACAAATAATACATTTCATGACGACGATTTCACCTCACGAAATGAAAAACCGAGGTCAAATACCTGGACGCACCCCGGTTAAACATATACAATGTACATGCTTCGAATCCCAACAACTTCGGTTTATGTTTTTATCTCATCAAAAGTGGCGCATTCTTGAATATTTTATTTTTAATTTAAAAGTACACTACTTGACCCGTTGATTTTCTTACCAACCGAGGTGAATATGTTTCTCTGATATTTATAGCTTTACATTATAGCATTCAGTTTCATTTGTCTAAACAACACAAACAGAACCCTAAGGAAGAGCCCTAAACAACGAGAGCCATAAACACATACCATCTTCAATACAAAGCTGTTATGTGTTTAGGGCTCTCTTTTCTTCTTCAGAGATTCAAATCATTTTCTTTTATTTCTTGTTTAGAGATCTGGTACGTTAAACATCATTACTAATATTTTTGTCATATTGGTGTTGTTGTTATTGTTGTGGTTGTTATTGTTGTTGTTGTTGTTGTTGAGATCCGAAAGCCTAGAGTTATTTTTTGTTATTATTGATGTTGTTTTTGTCAATGTTGTTGTTCTTGTAGTTGAGATCCTAAATCCTAGAGGTTGTTTATTGATGTTGTTGCTATTGATATTGTTGTTGTTTATTGACGTTGTTGTTCTTGATGTTGTGTTTGATGTTCTTGTTGTTTTCTTGTTCCGTCTAGTTGAGTTTATTATATCTAATGTCGATTGTTTGTTTCAAGGACCCCTCTTTGAACATATAACTTAGTAAATTGAGTTTGGAAATAATCATATGCAAACTTATGTTGTATCTGAAACTTATCTTAAACTGATTAATGGTTTCTAGCATATTGTAACTTGTCGTTTATCTCACGCAGTTTTATAGTTAAAATCTTTCTAATACTTCTAGTTTTTCTTCAACTTTATTCCATATTTGTTCATTTTTCAAAGCATCAAATTTTATGCTTTTAAGAATGAATTAGTAGAAAAGGAAGTATTGGATAAAAATTTTGAAACATTGGAGATTTTGTAACCATAAAACAGTGTAAGAAGAATGATGAGTTACAAGATGCTTCAAAATCATAACCAATGTAAGTTGTTCTTCAAATATAACACAATTGTTCATCTAATTATTTTCCTAACTAATTTTTAGAAGTTATATGTTCAGTATCGGGTTTAGTGAAATAAGCAATCCACATTAGATTTAATAAACTCAAAATTGTTTTACCGCTCGGTTTTATTAGATAATCAAGGTGAAAATGTGGTATATCCGTCAGTGAAATTACAAAATCGAGGGGACATGTTGTTTCGTCATTCACTACGCCAAAAGTGTCCTTTGGCAGCACTACATAGGCAGCGCTTTATTACAAAAGCGCTGCTATAAGTTAAAAAATTTAGAAAACACGGAAACTGCTCACGTAGGAAAATAAAAGCGCGTCTAAATATAAGACTTTAGACAACGCTTTTGAGGAAAGCGCTTTCTAAGGTCTTATAAATTAAAAAAAAAAAAATTAAAGGAAAATATTAGACAGCGCTTTACTAAAAAGCGCTGTCTAAGGTCTTATAAATAAAAAAAAAATAAAATCAAAAGCGCTGTCTAAGACCCATATGAGACAGCGCTTTCAAAAGCGCTTTCAAAAGCGCTTTCTAAGGCCCACATTAGACAGCGCTTTTATTAAAAGCGCTGTCTAAGGTCTTCTTAATTAAAATAAAAATTGAAACGGTATCAGTATTCTATACTTTTTCATTTCATTCTTTCCCTATTTCCCTCTCTTTCTACGAACAAGAACGAACCAGCTGAAACCACCGCCGTCGTCCGTCCTTTCACCGCCGTCGTCCATCCTTTCTCGGCGTCGTCCGTCCGGCCGTCGTCCTTCCTACTTTGTCCTCCACCATCCTCCACCGTGCTCCACTGTTCCGGTAAGAGTTTTTCTTTTTATGTTAGGTTTTAAGTGAGTTTCATATTTTTCTTTATATGAAATTCATCCTAGAAGATTCAGAAAGAGGTTGCATAAATCTTATGAGTACACAGTTTTGAGATTGAATTTGAATCTTCAACACCAATCACAGTGAATGTTTCCATTCCACGGTTTCATTATGTTCATTCTTTAATGTAAAAAGAAATTGTTTATTTTTGAATGACGGTGGTTTCAAGTTATGATGTTTGCC
Organism: Lathyrus tuberosus; assembly: GCA_022829125.1. Taxonomy (NCBI): domain Eukaryota; kingdom Viridiplantae; phylum Streptophyta; class Magnoliopsida; order Fabales; family Fabaceae; genus Lathyrus; species Lathyrus tuberosus. The sequence continues at coordinate 2,599,401 of JALAZF010000162.1, read as the reverse complement.
AAACTCTACTAGTGTAATGTTTAATAGAAAGAAGGATGGTTTTTCTTTCACTTTACTAATTCTTATGGGCACTGAGTCATGTTGGATCAATAAAGTCTATGTAATTATTATGGGCATTTAATCATGTTGGATATAATTCAAATTTTGATCAATGAAGTCTATGTAATTATTATGGGCATTGACTTATGTTGGATAAACTTTAAAAATTGAACAATAAAGTTTATGAATTTGATACAAATATATCAATTTTTTTACCAACTTTTGCTTATATTTGATATGAGGAGAAATAGTATTATTTTAGCGGGTGAAATAATATTGAGTTTTTGGTTTTTTATTTTGAATGTTATTGCTATATAATGTGTTAGTTTAGTTTAGGTTAGTTTAGGTTAGTGTTAGTGTTAATATTGCTCATTATTTTAATATTGTAAATCCTTGAGGTTGTTAGTGTTATTTTGTTATTTTAATACTGTGTTATGTTAGAAGCCCTGTTAGAAGCTCATTCATTGTTCTATGTTTTATCATAACTTTCCTCCTCATTCAATGTTTTGATTCCTCATATAATAGTGTTTTTGTTGACCTTAATAAGTAGGAAAACCATCGATAAAAAATGGATGGATGCCGATCGATTATCCAAAGAGTACGAGAATGGGGTATTGGATTTCGTTAAGTTTGCTGTTCAACACGTTAAAGACCCCAGTCGAATGGACTGTCCTTGCTTGGGTTGTTGTTATGTGGGTAAGGTTGACGCAGATGGATTGAAATCGCATTTACTGATGCATGGAATTGATCGAAGTTATAAGTGTTGGATACATCATGATGAGAAAATTAACGAGAATGTTGAACCGAAGGGGAAATGTAATACGACCTATGCTTCAGATGACAAAGACACGAAAACATACGATTGTGATCGAGTCGAAGAGATTGCAGAAGCAGTTGAAGAAGATCTTCATGATTGTCCCAAAATGTTTGAGAGGTTGGTAAGCGATGCAGAGAAACCGCTCTATCAAGGTTGCACTAAATTCACAAGACTGTCTGCAGTATTGCAGTTGTACAACTTAAAGGCGGGCAATGGATGGTCGGATAAAAGTTTCACAGAGTTGTTGGCCCTTTTGAGAGAAATGCAACCGGAGGATAATGTTCTTCCCAATCGAACCTATGAGGCCAAAAAAATGTTGTGCTCTATTGGCATGAGCTATGATAAGATACATGCTTGTCCAAACGATTGCGTTTTGTTTCGAAACGAATATGCATCGTTAACTGAGTGCCCTAAATGCGGTTTGTCTCGATATAAGAAAAAATTGTCTCCAGCCAAGGTCTTATGGTATTTTCCTATAATTCTGAGATTTAGGCGCATGTTTCGTAGTGAAACCGATGCAAGACACCTGACTTGGCATGCAGATGAAAGAATTATTGATGGAAAGTTGCGACATCCGGCTGATTCACCACAGTGGTCAAAAATTGATAATGATTATCCTGACTTTGGAGAAGAAGCAAGAAACCTTCGCTTGGCATTATCTACTGATGGAATGAACCCGCATGGTCTTCAAAGTATCTCACATACCACATGGCCTGTGATTCTTATGATTTATAACCTACCTCCGTGGCTATGCATGAAGCGTAAGTACATGATGTTATCTATGTTAATCTCTGTGCCTAAACAACCAGGGAATGACATAGACGTATACTTGACACCTTTGATCGAAGATTTAAAGATATTGTGGGAGAACGGTGTGGAGGTTTATGATGGATATAGGAAAGAAAGTTTCAATTTGAGGGCGATGTTGTTTGGCACAATTAATGATTTTCCAGCTTACGGGAATCTATCAGGGTACAGCATAAAAGGTGAAAAAGCGTGTCCTATTTGTGAAGATAAAACAGATTCGAAGCGATTGGAGTTTGGTCATAAGAATGTCTTTCTCGGCCATCGTAGATTCTTAAATGCCAAACATCACTACCGTAGGTGGAGACAAGAATTCAATGGAGACACCGAACAAGGTAGAGCTCCACCTATGTTGTCAGGTGACCAAGTTTTTAAAAAGGTGAAAGATATGCGTACTCAGTTTGGCAAACCTTTTGCACATAAGGTTGTCAAAGGTGGGTGGAAAAAGAGGTCGATATTTTTTGAATTTCCATATTGGAAGTCTTTGTACGTGAGACATTTTCTCGATGTTATGCATATTGAGAAAAATGTATTTGAAAGTGTTATTGGTACGTTACTCAATATAAAAGGAAAGACTAAGGATGACCTTAAAGCAAGAAAAGACTTGGTAGCGATGTGGATTAGAACTGAATTAGCACCCGTGAAGAAAGGAAGACGAACATATCTACCACCTGCTGCTTTTACTCTGTCTAGAAAGGAGAAGAAAATATTGTGTAAGTTTCTGAGTGAAGTTAAAGTTCCAGAAGGATACTCTTCAGATGTTAGAAGACTTGTGTCTATGAAAGACCTCATGTTGAAGAGTTTAAAGACACACGACTGCCATGTTATAATGGAACACTTTCTACCAATAGGTATACGTTCTTACCAAAAGGTAATCGATCCCGATATCTTACCAACACTACAAAAAGAGATAGTTATTACCTTGTGTGAGCTTGAAATGTATTTTCCTCCCTCTTTTTTTGACATAATGGTACATCTAGTTGTTCATCTTGTGAAAGAGACACAGTTGTGTGGACCAGCTTATATGAGATGGATGTACCCTGCTGAACGTTATATGAAAATATTAAAAGGGTACGTGAAAAGCCGAAGTCGACCAGAGGGGTGTATTGTTGAACGATACATTGTTGAAGAAGCGGTTGAGTTTTGTACTGAATATTTGTCCAATGTTCAATCGATTGGACTCCCCAAAGCTCATATTTTCGAAAAAAAGGATGGTAAAAAATTAATTGGAAATAAAATTGTGACAGTATCAAGGGATGAACGGGATCAAGTGCATTTGTATGTTCTGCACAATGATAATGAGGTTGAGCCATATGTTGAGATGCACAAGGATGTACTCCGAAGGTTAAATCAGAATAGAAATGAAAATTGGATAGTACGAGAGCATAATCAAAGTTTCATACAATGGTTAAAGGATCATATTTATTCGAAGCGCTCTTCAGATCATGATTCAGTAACAGAAAGGTTGAGATGTTTGGCATATGGTCCAAGTTTGCATGTGTATTCTCATAGCGCATACGCAATTAATGGATACATATTTTATACCAAAGAACAAGATGATAAAAGTACTATGCAAAATAGTGGTGTCACCGTCCTAGCTGAAGCAATGCACATATCAAGTATGAAGGACTTAAACCCCAAATATGCAAATCTGTCATATTTTGGAGTTATTGAGCACATTTGGGTCTTTGATTACGAGAAGTTTCAAATTCCAATCTTTGGTTGCAAGTGGGTAAATAGTAGTGGCATACGAATGGATAAGTCTGGATTTTTGCAAGTGGATCTTAATAGGGTGGGGTACAAAGATGAGCCTTTTATTCTAGCATCTCAAGCTAAACAAGTGTTCTATGTCACTGACCCGACGAGTACGAAATGGTCTATATTGCTTTTATCTAACAAAGTGGTTGATGATAGTGGTGTAGATCAATGTGATATTGATGTTGAGAATGAGTCATGCATTAGACGGAATGAGTTGAATAGAAATGATCAAGATGAGGATCTTATAGCGAATGAGTCATATATCAGAAATGACCATAACGAGGGAATTTGGATCCATTCATCCGTCCGCATTGCTAAGAAACAAGTAATTCATATTCCAACCAAGAAAAGAAAGAGATGTTAGTGAAAGAGGTAAAATAATAAAATGTTATATATTATTTCATTCTAAATTCTTCTATTATAGTTTTTTTGTATTTTGACGTCGTGTAGAAAGTTTCCATCTAACACTATGTTATATTATAATGTAGTACTTTGAAGAATGCAAGTGTGCTCATTACTCAATTTCTCAATTGGATGAAATTAAAGAGGATTGGTGTCAATACATTATGGAGCTCGGAGTTTTATCAGGTATAATATTGTACTCTTACTTTAATTGATGAGAATTTAAAGATGTGTAACTTTCTAACTATAGACATTGTTGATGTATTCTTTTAATTGAATTACAATCTTTGTGTTCTTTCAGGACCTATGTAGATTTGAAGCAATGCTTTGGTTGGATGCAAAAGTACTAGTATAAGTAATATGCTTTGGTTGAATGCAATGCTTTGTAGAAAAAATGTAATGATTTGTAATTATAAATTGGTGTATATATATATATATATATATATATATATATATTGGTTTGAATTGCCAATTGTTTTGGATATATAATTTTGGTGTAAATTGGTACATTTAAATAGGCCAAATTGGATTGATTTGAATCTCCAAATTGTGGTATTTTTCTGGAAAAAAATTGGTTGAAAAACAGGTCAAATTCTGGTTGAAAAACCTGGTAAAAATTGTGGTTTAAAAAAATTTATATAAAAATTTTCGTATACCTTAGACAGCGCTTTACACTAAAAGCGCTGTCTAAGGTGGGGCTTAGAAAGCGCTTTCACCAAAAGCGCTGTCTAAGGTATGCCTAAAAAAGTTCAAAAAGGTGGGGCTTAGAAAGCGCTTTCAAAAAAAGCGCTGTCTAAGGTATACCTAAAAATGTTCAAAATGGTGGGACTTAGACAACGCGTTTAAAAAAAGTGCTGTCTAAGGTATACCTAAAAAATGTCAAAAAGCGCTGTCTAATGATACCATAGACAGCACTTTTCATTAAATATACCCCCCTTTAGACAGCGCTTTTGGTATTACCCAAAGCGCTGTCTAAACCTTTAGCAGCGCGGGTTTAGACACCGCTTAAAAGCGCTGTCTAAGGCCAAAAAAAGCGCTGTCTAAGGTCTTGTTTGGCGTAGTGATTTCAGAATTCCAAAAAGGTCTCCCTGAGGATCTAAACCATGACCATTTCACATACCTGTTGGTTATTCTAAAACTGAGAGGTAAAGTGTGAACTTTTCATGACGCCCTCCGTTACCTCAACCCTGTAGTCGAGGTTAAATGCATTTCGCGTCCGACTTTAAATGTGTTTTTTTTAGTAGTGTGTGCATGAGTTGACTTACCACTCTCACTGCATAAGCTATATCTGTCCTAGTGTGAGATAAGTAGATTAACTTTCCAACCAACTTTTGATAGGATTCTCTGTTCACAGTTGTATCTTCAATAAATTCGCTAAGTTTTTTATTTTGTTCAATTGGAGTTTCTACTTGTTTGGATCCCAATTTACCAATTTTAGATAATAAATCCATCACATATTTGTGTTGAGAGATGAAAATACCATGACGAGAGTGTGCCACCTCAAGGTCCAAAAAATATTTTAATTTTCCTAATTCTTTTACTTTAAACTCTTTTAGTAAACACACTTTTAAGCTGTCTATTCATGCTTGATGATTTCCTGTTACAAATATATCATAAACATAAACAATTAGTGCAGTAACTCCCCATAAGGTTGAATGCTTAGTAAAAAAAAGTGTGTTATCCTTGAGTTTGTTTATATCCCATTCGTGTCATCACAGTAGTAAACCTGCCAAATCAAGCCCTAGGGGACTATTTCAGGCCATAAAGAGCCTTCCTTAGCTTACAAACTTTTCCTTTATCAAAATTAAACCTAGGTGGGACCTCCACGTAGATTTCCTCTTCAAGGTTGCCATGTAGGAAAGTATTCTTGACATCGAATTGTTGCAAATTATATCCATTGTTGATTTCCAAAGATAACAAAATTCTAACCGTGGCCATCATTGCAACGGGAGAAAAAGTCTCATGATAGTCAATCCCATATATTTGTGTTTACTCGTTAGCTACTAGTCTTGATTTATATTTGTCTAGGGGTCCATCAACCTTGTATTTAAGGGTGAACACCCATTTACAACCAACAAGTTTCTTGTTTTTAGGAAGCTCTACCAACTTCCAAGTTCCATTTTTCTCTAGTGCATCCATGTTGACTTTCATAGCTTCTCCCCATTCTTTACTATCTAGTGCTTCGGTAGCTATTTTTGGGATAATGGTAGTGTTTAAATGAGAAATAAAACTTCTACGATTGTTGCATAAATTATCATAGGATATAAAGTGCAACAATGGACATTTTGGCCATTTTGTACATCCTCTAACATCCGTCTTTAATGCAATTGGAAGATCCCAAACACCTGTGGATATATTATGCTCCTCTGTAATAGTCCCAACAACTTCAGTTTCAGCAAGCATATTTGCTCCTCTAAAACATTATCATTAATTACAGTTTAAGGAATTAGGTCAGATTCTTGGACTTGCACAGGTTGGATAATAAGATTTGTCCTTCTTGTGTAAACTTGTAGTTGATGAGTAGAATTAGGAGTCTGCAAGGAAGTGGTTATAAGACTTGACTCAGGTGTCCTGGGTCTAAAAGAGAGGTCTTTGAACAAATATTCCATATCTTCAATGCATGGTTTATCCCCTTGAAGATAAGGTTTGGGAAAAAAGGATTCAGTTTCGACAAAAGTGACTGTTAGAATAAGATTTGTTATTGACATTTTCTCTTTTAGTTTTGATGATAATAAAAGTATTAAGAGAACAATGGTTTATTTGATGTGTGCTTTATTTATGCTGGTTCTTGTTCTTGCACATAAATTATCAAAATATGTTTTAGTTAGACACACTTGGAGTTGCTTCATTGCTAGCTTCTAGTGGCAGAGTCTGAAGAACAATTGCTAGTGTGGTTTGACGCACACTCTGAACTGAAGGCCTCAATATTCAGACGAGTTTCTACACTTGGTAATTGTATATCAACATCTGGTACTATTCAAATTTTGTGATAAAGTTGTGGATTATCTGTACTACTGAAAGCAAGTTGTATTGTCTCATCAGTCTGTCAGTTCGAGTCTACAAGATTGCATGGCTCAAGAAAAGTTGGTACGTTCTATGGATGTCTTCTCCCAACGGCTCTATCAGTACAAAACCTCTTGAAGGCTCAAAGGTTAAATGCATTACACACTGAATTCAGAATCTGATGTGCATCCATCTTCAATGTCTCTTGTACTATGGAGTAAAATCAAAGACACTTGTTCATGACACTTTCTCAACGACTAGTTTCTGCAAAGGTAATATATATGGTTGAAGATTCAAGTTTGAATTTTAACAAGGATTCTTCTGTTAAAGGAGTGACAAGATCAAGCAATTATCAACTCTAATGTAATATACAAATTTTCTGTTTTAGGTTGTAATTGTAAGAGCCTTAAGATTTATTATCATTAAATATCTGAGAAATCTTAAGTGCTTTAGGTCTTTGTTATGGTGATTTCCCGTACCTCTGATGCTTGCATCATGTAAATCTTGTTCTCTATTATGCTGAGCTTTCAGTAGTTTAGATTAAGTCTCCTACTATGTGCTTGAGCAAAAAGTCTTTCTCATTGGGATTCAAGCAACAAGTCTTGAGCCAAGATGCTTAAGCCACATAAGTCTCATTGCTTAAGTGCTTGAGCTGTGAAAGTCTTATTTAGATAGTCTGATTGAGCAAGTGGGAAAGTCTACGTCTGAGGGGCGAGAGAAAAAAGTCTCGAGTGCAGCTTGAGTAAGGTAAGTCTTAGTCTTAATGGCTAGAAGAGCAGGTGGCTCAACCAGAGGATGTGAGCAAAAGAAAGTCTTAGACATGTGCTCTAAGAAAAGGGAAAGTCTCAACCAGAAGGCAGAAGAGCAGGTGGCTCAGTCAGATGTTGTGAGCAAAGGTTAAGCATTATTCATGTGCTCTAAGCAAGAGAAGTCTCAGGCAGTTGGTCTGAGTAGTTGTAAAAGTCTTATGCAGAAGCATAAGCGATTGTAATCATGAAGTGGTTATAATGAAAACCTCTTATGAGGCAATGGGACTGGACTACTCTCAGTTAGGGGAGGAACCTGTATAAATATTTTGTGTCTTATGTTGTTATTTTATTTACTTCTGTTATATCCGCAGCCAAACGAATTAACTGAGAATCTGAACATCAGTTCTGATTCTAAAACTCTGATCAGAATTTAAATTAAAAGAGAATGCGAAGCACAATTCAACCCCTTCTTGTGTACTTTTTACACCTTTAATTGGTATCAGAGCATTGTCTGTGCTTAACACTTAACAGTGACGCAAATAATGATCCAATAAGAAAAGTATATTTCTTCTTCAAGAAGGAATCAAGTGCCATATGAAAAATATCATACGACTTTTCTTATCATATTCAAATGGGTGACTCCATTGAATTTAAATGATGGAAAAAATAAACATATTTTTAACTCATTGGACTTGATAAAGGGTTGCTGAAGGTCTATAGAATATCCTTGAAAAAGGTATTACTATAGAAGTTGATGGTGTTAAAGATGATCATCTTGAGAATCTCTTTCACTAACTCAGAAGATGCATATTGAATATCTTCAAAGGTAGTTGCATTCTGGTATATGCATATCTGACTTCTGAGTATATTAACATCATTGATATGTCTGATGCTTGGACTATCTTTGAAATCTTGTGCTTGGGTTTGTGGGGATCATTATTTGAAGCTTGATGTAGTTACACTTCATCTAATATTTTCAAGCAAATTCTGGGAAGATTGTTCCTTGACTTAAATCTAAAGTCACCGTTTTTTTATGTTTACATCTTAAATCTGCTGTGCTCTGAAGGTTTGTCTTGCAGTCTTCAAAGGAAAGAAATGAAGTTGGATGATGAAAAACTATTCAACAGATCACCTTCTCGTTTTAGCTTAAGTTCTTTGGAATGACTAATGATGAGAAACTTAGGTTTCTTGTCAAAAGGACTTATATACTGGCTGAATGAATTATGATATCTGTTGATAGATGATTAACTTCAAAAGCTTCTAAAATATTTGTATTTCAACTGATTTCCCAAATATTAAAGCAAGAAGAAACACTACCAGAACCTAATATCAGATGTTTTTCAGCGTTTAATATTTTAAAGCTAATATTAGTGCAGGATGCAGATGAAAAGAAGCATCAGTGTTCTGAAATAAAAATCAAGTATTGAAAAGCAAGAGATATTGTTAAAGCTATCTTGTTTCAATATATTTTATTATATGGAGTTTGTTCTCTAAGGTGATATCTTAAGAAACCACATTGCTTCTTGTTTGAAGACCATCATGGAAGTTGTTTTAAAAGACATTTCTATGAGAAATCTTCAATTTCTCTTTGAGTTCTGTCAGCCGTACTAAGACAATACTCTGATATGCTTGATGTCAGTTTCTGATAGCTAACACCATATGGTTATGAGCTTCTCAATGATTTCAAAGTCAAAAGATTTTATCCAAGATAATGAGATTATTGACATTTCTTAGAACAAGATTATGTTCCTATCATATCTCATTCTAGACTTTTACTCTCGAGTGACTAATGGTTTGCTATTAGAGTGATATGTAAGGCGGAGGAGAGTTTGTTTGTACTTACATGTATGGTCTTATAGAAATATGAGTATATAATGTATCTGCTAGAGATATCAAGGAAAGAAGCAGAGGCATCTTCCATAAGGTTGTTTACAACATTTATTGGAAGAAGAGCCAACAACCCAGATTCAAGTACTGGTGGTACTGAATTTGGTAAGAGTAGTGGAATCAATGGTTAGACAACCATTGAATCAGAATCCACTCAAAGTTGTGTTTAGACTCTATTGGTCAAGTCTGAATACTGAATCGAGTCTGGCAAAAAAAAAAGTGGTATGCTTGTTCTTTTCTGGTTTATCTTTTGATTCAATGAAACATTTGTATAGATATAAATACAAAGTTTCTGTTAGACTTCTAGAGAAGTTCGTTTGTAAAGAAGAACTTCAGAAATCTTTAAGAGGAAACACTGTTGTGTTTGTCTATACTGAATGTCTTATTAAGCCAGATGATGATCACATTTATGAAAATATTTTTCTCACTTTTGTGTTGATATTGTTGCTTGTTAGCTATCTAAAGAAGACAATTCATTATACATCTATGACTCATGACTCTTATTTTAAGATAAAGTGCTAGTTCTGAATAGAACCTTAGAGACTTGTAATTAAAAGATGGCATCTCTGTCTAAGTCTAGACTTACTAGACTCTGATGGATGATAGCTTCTAAAAGTTGTCAGTTTCTGAGATTCAAAAGAAGATTCTTTTTTACTGTCATAGCAGTTTAAGTAAAGAGTTTTGTTAAAACTTTTATAATACTTAACTTTCATAAAGGTGAAACTCATCTAGTGGAAATGAAATATTTGCTGGATAAAGAACCTTTGGGTAATTATTTTTTCTATTTTAGTACTTGCTGTTACTATTCCCTGTCCTGTGAAACATCATTGTGTCCTTTTTCTGGCAAGATTCTTATTCTTGTAAGATTCTTGTTCAATTCTTCTTCTTCTTCTTCTTCTTTTCTTTTTGGTTGTGTACTGATCAAACCAAACTTGAGATGAGTTCTTTAGTTTATTCTCTTTTGAATCACCTGGTTGTCATCAATGAAAAGTTTATGGATTTTGATGAGTTGCTTAATATTGGTTTCAACTTCTGGAAGATTGTGTCTAAACAAAGGTGGAATAGCTACTTTGAGATGCTCTGTGGTTTCACTTATCGAAGTCTTGTCAAAGAGTTTTGGGTCAATGCCTTCATTGTTGAGCTGAATTCTGAGTATGCTATTATGTCTAGAGTAACTGGTGTTTCTATTACAGTAACCTCTAAAGAGATTGCAAATGTGATCAATTGTGACGAGATTGGAGAAATACCAGGAACTCTTGTTTGGAAACACTGTCTTCCTACCTGGCGTATCTTTGTAGATCCATCTAATACATTAGTGGTTTTAAATCTTCTTCCTTATGCTGTTGTTTGGAGTCAAATTCGGAATTCAAACTTACTGCCTAAGGTTAAAGATTCAGACCAAGTGAACCCTATTGAAAAAGATTTGTTTCTACTTCTTAATTTAGATTTGAAGATTGATCTTCCTCAAGTCATGTTTGACCATCTAAAGAGGTCTCTTTCTTCTTTTCAAAAGGAAAATATCTTCTTCATTCCTTATGGACGAGTTATTTCTGAAATACTTGTTCAGCAAGGGGTTAACATAAGTTCTGTAGTTCTTCCAAGATTTGGAGAGACAAGTTTGAAGCTATCTATGAAAGATTCTGATGTTAGATTTCTACAAAGTTATGCTTTGTGTTGTTCTTGGAATCTCTGTATGAAGCATCTTATTAATAAATTCAGAGTTTGTTTATGCTTGTGTTCAGTTTTAACAGATTAATATTTATTCTTGTTGTTCATTGAGAATCTGAAATAGATAAAAGAAGTCAAATGTTTGGAACTTATTTTATTAATAAAAAGGAAGCTATTACAAGACAATTAGATTTTTCTAGTTTAATTGATGTGTCCTAAGGAACTCCCTAGGATCATCTGACATGTCTAGATTGTCTAAGAAATCTTGCCATTCTTCCTTAGCAAACTACAAAGCCTCATTTCTCAGTTTGTTTCTGCGTCTGGATCCAGAAGATCTTCTTCTTCTGTGTGCCTTCACAAAGGATGCTAAAGAGGAGAGCACTTTTGAAGCTGTCTGCTTGGTTACAGGTTCTTCAGTTGCTGCCTTGCTTTGATTTACTTGAGTTGCTGCATTCAGTAGTGTTGCGTTCCTGAAATCTCTCTTTGGAACCCAGATTTACTTTTGCTTATACATATTGGTGTTTTAGGGATTAAGTGATGATGGAAGAAATCTTACTAGAGTCCCTTTATAGATGTGTTACATTCATTATCTTGAGTTTAATATTATTTAAGTACTGATTAAATTTTATCAGTATTTTAATAATGACTCTTGGAAATGTGATCTAGTAGTCTAACCTATTAATATTCTCTGAATAACTATGAGTTTATGTTTGATCTGTTGTAACTGTCATTTCTGTGTCAATTTCACTTTGATAGTGTACCTTCAGAAAATCTAAAGAAATTCTGGAATGTAAATGCATGCTAAAGTAGTATTGGTCATAAAAACTTTTTCATTAATTAAACTGGCGGGTTACAATTAAAAAAAAAGGTACAAGATGATTTCTAGTATTGATCCATAGCTAGTGCATCTCGTGCCCAGCGGTGTCCACTGTTGTAATAGTCTACCTCCTCATCTTCAGAATCAATCACTTCTTCCTCCTCTATGTTTGGAAGAGAGCGGTATAACTTCTTGTTGACCCTCCTTTTCTTCTTCCATGACCTCTTCATGCTTTTTCTCTGAGGCTTCAAAGCAGCTACTGCTGAACCGCCTTCTGAAGGTCATTTAGGTACTGCCGAAGTTACCTCTTTTGTAGAAAGTATTGCTGAGGGCAGAGACACATTTGTAGAGGACTCAGAAGCAGCTCGCCTCTGAGGGGATTGGATTTCCAAGCTTGTAGAGCTCTCGGTTGGGTCTGTTACGACAAATGCTTTATGACTCTCAGTTACTGATTCCATATCCTTAGGTTGGTGATTGATGAAAATGACTTAGGAAAACCTTACAAACCTTAGACTTAGCCTATTAGACCCAGAAGGATCTTACAAACCTCATATTCTAGTGTTTCCAAAGAAAGTTAAAAAGGGCAATATATTTTAACTCTCTTGTACATAGTGTTAAGTAAGAGCTTACAAACCTCTGACTTAGCCTATCAGACCCATAAGGATCTTACAAACCTCATATTCTAGTGTTGCCAAAGTAAGTTAAAAAGGGCAATATATTTTAACTCTCTTATACATAGTGTTAAGTAAGAGATTATAAACCTCTGACTTGGCCTGTGAGACTCAGAAAGAGCTAACAAACCTCGTATTCTGATGTTGCTAAAGGAAGTTAAAATGTTGTTATTTTGGTTTTCTTAAATATGAAACTAAGGGGGAGCTTACAAACCTCAACCTTGGAACTGTTTGACTCAGTGGGAGCTTGCATACCTCAGACCCTGATGTTACTAAGAAGACTAATTTTTTTTTCTTGAAAAGTAGTTCTTGGTGTTAGAATCAATAGAACTCATCTGTGGACTATCAGACTCAAGGGGAGCTTACAAACCTCATACCCTGTTGTTGCAGAGAAAATTAAATGCCAAACATTGTCCTTTAAATACTTGTCTTTGTCATCATAAAAAAAGGGGAGATTGTTAGAACAAGGTTTGCTCTTGACATTTTCTCTTTTAGTTTTGATGATAACAAAAGTATTAAAAGAACAATAGTTTATTTGATGTGTGCTTTATCTATGCAGGTTCTTGTTCTTGTACATAAATAATCATAATCTGTTTTACTTAGACACACTTGGAGTTGCTTCATTGCTTGCTTCTGGTGGCAGAGTCTGAAGAGCAATTGCTAGTGTGGTTTGACGCAGACTCTGAACTGAAGGCCTTATCATTCAGACGAGTTTCTACACTTGGTAATTGTATATCAACATTTGGTACTATTCAGGGTTGGTGATAAAGTTGTGGATTATCCGTACTACTGAAAGCAAGTTGTATTGTCTTATTAGCCTGTCAGCTCGAGTCTAGAAGATTGCAAGGCTCAAGAAAAGTTGGTACGTTCTATGGATGTCTGCTCCCAACGGCTCTATCAGTACAAAACCTCTTGAAGACTCAAAGGTTAAATGTGTTACACACTGGATTTAGAATTTTATGTGCATCCATCTTCAACGTCTCTTGTACTATGGAGTAAAAGCAAAGACACTTGTTCAAGACACTTTCTCAATGACTAGTTTCTGCAAAGGCTATATATATGGCTGAAGATTCAAGTTTGAATTTTAACAAGGATTCTTCTGTTGAAGGAGTGACAAGATCAAGCAATTATCAACTCTAATGTAATATACAGATTTTCAGTTTTAGGTTGTAATTGTAAAAGCCTTAAGATTTCTTATCATTAAATATCTGATAAATCTTAAGTGTTTAAGGTCTTTGTTATGGTGATTTCCCGTACCTCTGATGATCTTATCATGTACACCTTATTCTCTATTCTCATGAGCCTTCAGTTGTATAGATTAAGTCTCCTACTATGTGCTTGAGCAAAAAGTCTTATCTCATTGGGATTCAAGCAACAAGTCTTGAGCCAAGATGCTTAATCCACGTAAGTCTAATTGCTTAAGTGCTTGAGCTGTGAAAGTCTTATTCAGTTAGTCTGATTGAGCAAGTGGGAAACTCTCTGTCTGAGGGGCGAGAGCAAGAACTCCTGAGTGTAGCTTGAGCAAGGGAAGTCTCAGTCTGGATGGTTAGAAGAGCAGGTGGCTCGGCCAGAGGATGTGAGCAAAGGAAGTCTTAGACATGTGCTCTAAGCAAAGGTAAAATCTCAACCAGAAGACAGAAGAGCAGGTGGCTCTGTCAAATGGTGTGAGCAAAGGTTGAGACTTAGACATGTACTCTAAGAAAAGAAAGTCTCAGACAGTTGGTATGAGTAGTTGTAAAAGTCTTATGCAAAAGCATAAGTGATTATAATCATGAAGTGGTTATAATGAAAATCTCTTGTGAGGCAAGGGGACTGAACTACTCTTAGTTAAGGGAGGAACTGGTATAAATTATTTGTGTCTTCTGCTGTTATTTTATTTACTTCTGTTATATCCTCACCCAATTAAATTAACTCAGAATCTGAACATCAGTTTTGATTCTGAAACTCTGATCAGAAGTTAAATTAAAAGAGAACGCGAAACACAATTCAACCCCCCTTCTTGTATATTTTTAACACCTTCAGCGACATCCATAAACACAAAATTCATTTTTATTGTAGGATGATAACACTTGTAACCTTCATCATTTAGATTGTGACCTTATTCTTGATGTTTAGAACTAATCCTTGTCTTGGTGATCAAGTTTATTGACTTTGTGGTATTTCGCTTAATGCATCAAAACAAAACTTAAGTTCATGCCTTGGGATGAGGTTTTCTATTATCCAAAGGGATATAACTTCATCAAATTTGGTACCATCTTGAAGATATTATGGGATACTAAAAGATTCATGTTGACCTTGTGCAGAGATAAGGCTTGCAAAGTGATCAAAAGTGTGTCCAAACTTGCATGCTGTCTTGAATTCATCCTCATCAATGCTTCTTGCAAAAATCATAACTTCTAGCTCAAGTAAGATAAATCTTTGTTCTTGGACTCTTTGGAAAGCTTGAAACATTCTCTACAACTTTCATGTTGACAATTTTCCTTGATTCAATTGGGATCATGATGAAAAATGCTTGTAAAGTTAGCTTCATGACATAGGCAGATTTGGTTGAAATATTTTTTTAAGTGTTTTTGTTCCAAAAGTAGTGAACCCTCTACTTCCTGGCCTCATATCTATTCATCCTTGCATTTTTTTGGAAATCATCCTCTAGGACAAAGTTGTAGTATGTAGAAAGATCTTTAATTTAGTATTTGGAGCAAAGAAAATGGTTTCTTGAGGAGGAAGTTATGGCCTTGGAAAGTAGGCCAAAAATCATAGAATTTCATAACTTAGTTAAATTTTCCAAAACCCTAATCTTGCAATTTTGATATTTTCTTTGATTTTATTGATTAATCATGATCAAATGCATTCACCAATCATATTTTCATGATATTTGACTTGAGGAAATCATGTTTGACCTAAAGATGCCAAAAATCAGGCTTTGACTTGATCAGTTGTTTCACTTTGTATCAGATGAATTCAACTTTGTAATTGCCAATGAATCAAGCTTCTTGATCAGTTATTTCACTTTGTATCAGACTACTCAGGGTGTATCCTAATGCCGTGCTATATCTCTTTAATACATCGAGTAACTTATCGTTATATTCTCTACCAAGGTTAGGATTGACAACGACATGGCGATTTAGTTCGGTATCTAAGAGTTCATATCTAAGTCTTTTGAGTAGCTCCTTAAGCTCTACTTTTGGATGCTATGTGTTGGGCATCAAATTAGGAGTCAGGGCGAGGCACTCTTCTAGTCCTTCGTCTAATAATAATTCAGCCTCGACTTCCTCTATGTCTGATGTTGAAGGTGCAACTGGCTCTTCAACGAGTGGTTCCCCTAACGATAACTCTTTTAAACACTCATCGATGATGTCCACAAAAAAACATGTATCATCAATGGCAGGAACTTTCATAAACTAGTAAAGAATAAACTCGTTTTTCTCCTCACCGACCTCAAAAGTAAGTTTTCATCCCTTCACATCAATTATCGCACCAATGGTGGCTAAAAAGGGTCTTCCTAACAAGATTGGAATATTGGAGTCTTCCTTAACATCCATCACTATGAAGTCTGTAGGGATGTACAACTGACTGATCCTAATTGGAATATCTTCTAGAATACCTATGTGATATATGACTGAATGATCATCTAGTTTGAGGTACATTTTAGTGGGCTTTAAATCACCTAAATTTAGCCTCTCACAAATCGGCAGAGTCATCAAGTTTACGCTAGCTCCTAAATCAAAAAAGGGCATTGTTGATGACAAAATTTCCAATCACACGGGGAATCAAAAAACTTCCTAGATCCTTCAGTTTTGGTGGCATAATGTTTTGTATGATGGAACTACATTCTTCAGTAAGCGCCACTGTACTATCATCGTCAAGCTTCCTCTTATCGGATAATATCTCCTTAAGGAACTTAGCGTAGGAGGGCATTTGTGCAATATCCTCCAAAAAGGGAGTAGTAATTTGGAGCTGCTTCAAGAGCTGTACGAACTTTTTGAATTGGCCCTCTGTCTTAGACTTAGAAAGTCTCTGAGGGTATGGAATGGATGACTTATAGTGGGAGGAGGTACATACGGTTATTCCTTCTCAATCATCTCGTTATCTTTGGGTTCCGACCCATTATCAACTTCTGGTTCTCTTACCGGGCCATCTAATTCCATCCCACTTTGCAGTGTGATGGTATTAGCACGGCCTTTTGGGCTGGGTTGTGGGTGGCCTGGAAAAATACCAGTTTGGGAAGAAGTGGATGCTTGTTGTTAGGCTACTTGTGATATTTGAGTCTCAAGCATCTTATTATCCATAGCCATGGCGTTAACCTTATTCGCCAATTGTTTGATCAGCTCATTATTATTAATGTTCTGGTTCATAAACTCATTGTTTTGTTGGGTCTGAGACATGACAAAATTTTCCATCATCAGTTCCAGATTAGACTTTTTAGGTGTAGAAGGATCAGTAGGGGCTCCTTTATTATTCTGAAAGCCAAGAGGAGTAGTGGGAGGTGGGTTTGGTGCAAAAAGAGCATTATTGTTCTTAAGGAGAAATTCAAATGATTTTTGCATCCAAGATTATATGTATTAGAGTAAGGGATACCCTGCGTATAATTGGCCTAGTCATGGGAAGGCTCAGATAACAACTGACATTCAAATGTGACATATCCTTGGACTCCATATATTTCAAATAGGGGATTCACTGTATCTATGGTAGCTATGGGAGTAATGATTAAATTATTGATCTTTTGTGTGAGGGCATCAACCTTAACACTTATGTGATATATCCTCTCACTTCACATATACTGCCTTTTGTCTAAGAATTTTAAATATGGACGCACTTGCTTCCCTACTAATAATGATTCTGGGCCATTTTTTTAATAAGTTGGTAGGCCCCAATGAAGAGCTTGTCCATCAGAGCCCCTCCATCTGCAACATCAACCGTCATCCTCGTGTTATAGAAGGGACCATTATAGAAAGCGTGGATAATTAACCACTTCTCTAGGACATGATGTGGGAAAAGTCTCATCGCGTCTTTGTACCTTTCACATGCTTCAAAGAGGGATTCTCCATCAGCTTGTCTAAAATAAGTGATTTGGTTTCTTAAGACGGTCATTTTAGACGACTAGAAATATTGAGCTAAGAATACCTTATTGAGCTCATTCTATGTAATAGTCGAGTTAGATGGGAGGGACTATAGCCAAGCTCTGGCTCTGTCCCTGAGGGAAAAGGGAAAAAGATGTAATCTAATAGCTTTGGGATCGACTCCATTATTCTTCAATGTGTCAGCATATTGAATGAACACGGAAAAATGCAAATTGGGGTCCTCTATAGGGCTACCCGAGTACTAGTTCTACTACACGATTTGTAACAGAGAAGGTTTAAGCTCAATATTATTAGCTTGAATTGTCAGTGGAGTAATGCTCGAATGCGGATCGTCCTGAGATGGGACGGAAAATTCCTTTAGAAGACGCTCATCATTATTCGCAGCCATAAGGATATTCTATTAGGCGAGAAGTTGTTCTAATCGACGTCTAATTCGAAGAAAATGCTCTATTTCATCAATCAGTTCTTCTAACTCATCCTCAGATGTGCAGGTACTTTGCATACAATTGAGAAAAGGGAAATAAAAGAATAAAAAGAAGGCCTTATTCTATAGCGTGAAGCAACAGAATCCCGATATTAACTCACTTGGTCCCCGACAACAGCACCAAAAACTTGATGGGTCCGCAAGTGAATAGAAATATTGTATTAATATAAAAAATATCGAACACATAGAGACCAAAAACTTAATTGGTTTTTAAAATCAATTAAGTGATGGAGACCAGAATGTGGATCTGATCGACTGTAGTGGAAAATTTGAGATTAAGGTATTGATTAACTTAACTCATAAAGCAAGATTCACCACCTCACTTTTATTTTTCCAAAGGAATGGGGAAAAGAACGAACAAAACCCACATAAGTTTTAAAACAAAACTAATAAAACAGAGAGGTAAAGGGTAGGGGTTGGTTATACAATGGGAAGGTGTTAGCACCTAAATCATATATAATACTCTATAGGAACCTCTTGAAAATCTATATTTGGCTTAAAAGGTGTTGTTTGCAAAATATTGAGGAGATGATAAGAGAAATATTTTTAGGGTTTTAGTCTTTGACAAGACTTCCTGAGCCTCGTGCCTACGTACCCACAAAGTGCAATGGAGGATACAAACCTCGTAGTTCGTGGTAAAAATAACAAAAGAGTTTACTGTGATTGATTTTAAATGGAAAGACAAGTTGTCATTTTAAGGAGAATAATAAACTAATCACCAACAAAAATATGAAAATTGACCTTTGTATCACTATTGAGAAGGGCTCCAACTTGGATAGAGATCAACAAGTATGCCACTAACTCTCAAGTGGAAAAGAATCAACATCAAACATCACTATGGGGATATGAGAATTACATATCAACTATGAAAATGACTCATGTCTAATCCTTAAGAAAAGTTTTAAAATAAAAGTGCACAAAGGGCACAAAATAGTTTGAATGAGTTGTGTATTTTTTATCTCTTATGAAAATGGTCTTGATATGCTTAAGATAGATTGGCACTTATTCAAGAAAAAAAGTTTGAAAATCACTTGAAAAAGTCAAGCTTTATTGTTAAAGTGGTTCAAGTTTGAAAACAAGAAGATTTTGAAAAAGGGAGAATATTTTTAAAATTTAAGAAGGGGAGGAGAAGAAAAGGCTTCCCTAATGCACAAAGTAAAAGCAAGGAAAGGAAAGATCTAACCAAGATAGAAAGCTTCTGACATAAGTCAAGCCAAGCACTCTCATCCTTTGGGTTAAGCAATAAGTAACAATTAAGCAGAGAATAAACCAAGTATCACATAAAGAAGAACTTAAGCCAAGGCCAAAGATGAGGTAACATAGCCAAGTCTTCCAAAATTCAACCCAAGGTCAGAGGTACCAAATGAATTCCAAGGTCTTAAATCACAACTCCAAAGAAAAGGATCAAGAACCTAATTTTAAGTCCATAAGTCCAACATCCAAGCATGGGATAGTAATCAATAGTCCAAGGAAGCAATTAATTCTTTTATGGGTTTTTCCTTTATTAACGTCTTTAAAATAAAGAGAAAACGACCCAAGTGGGCAAAGGAAAAAGGCATAAACATAAACATAAGCAATAACAATATGATATGTAGATGATAAGAATAAAGCAATATAAAGAGCAAGAAATATAAATGACATAAAAATAAAGGTGCATAAAAGTAAATGACGTAAAGTAAAAGTTAGCACAATAATATGGTTAGTATTGATGTTAGAGTTAATAATCTGATACGAGACAAATTTAGCGCTATGTTAAGCAATCATAGCACAATCTATAAGGAAGATCATACTATGGGAGGCTGGTCAATAACAATTTATGTACCATACATATTAGAGATATGATAGAAATCATACTCCTAAAACATGTAGCATAAGTAAAAACCAAGGAGGGGTCAAGCACTAAAGCAAGGAGATTGGTCAACTACATCAATCAATCCTTCATGACAACTTAGGACAAACTTATGCATAAATCTAAAGTACCTCCAATGATTAATGATTAATCAAATGGTAGATTTGAAATGATGAAAGTTCATCAAGCATCAATTCAAACATCATGAATAAGATGAACAACAAATCATCCAATTGATCAAGAGAAAAGAAAAAGAAAAAGAAGTAGAAGGAAAGCTAAAGAGAGGACCAAATTGAATCAAGAC
This sequence comes from Lathyrus tuberosus, assembly GCA_022829125.1. Classification (NCBI taxonomy): domain Eukaryota; kingdom Viridiplantae; phylum Streptophyta; class Magnoliopsida; order Fabales; family Fabaceae; genus Lathyrus; species Lathyrus tuberosus. Next base: position 2,579,071 of record JALAZF010000162.1, on the reverse strand, counting down.
TTAAGATCCATTCATCATCAATTCCAATCACCTGTCTTGGTTGATTAAGGTATTAAACCTATCATCAATGCAAAGCACCAAAAATGAATCAAATGATTCATTTAATGATAGATTTGAATTAATGAAGGTTCATTCAACCTCATCAACACCCAAAGTCCATTGAAATTGAGGAGAACTTTGATCAACAATTTATGATCCAAGGCAAAAACTAGCAAGCAAACCAAAATGCAATAAAAAGTAATTAAAAATGCATGAAATGATTTTTTAAATGGATTTTAAAATGAAAATAAGAGAGAAATGAGAATGGGGCTTCTAAACAACAAATTAAAGCTTAAGAAAATTATGATAAATTAGAAGCAAGTCAAGGATCGCATGAAATTTTTTGGAGAATTTAAAAATGCATAAAAATATTTTTAAACAAATTAAAATGCATGGAAAATGAAGAAAATAATGAAAAATAGAAAATTATGAAATAAAAATATGGAAAAATTCTCAGAAAATAGAAAATATTTTTAGGAAATTATGAAAAAGAGTTGGAGTGAAAAATGTGAATGGAGCTATTTTTTATGAATTTTAAAAATAAAATGAGAAAAGAAAAACAATTAAAAGGAAATAAAAATGCTGAAAAAACAAGAGCCACTAGATCTGATCAATGGCCAGGAAATAAAGAGCACACAACCATCAGATATCATTAAAAGAGATCTAAAGGTCCAAAACACGAGAGAAACGACGAACCTTAAGTAAAAGCACGCGGTGGATCAGATTTGAAATAAAATAAACTCAGGCCACCACGAGGCACTTCTGGTCATCTTCTCCGGTGAGTTGCTCACCGAAGTTCTCAAAATAGCAAAGTTAGATCATGAGACCTATGCCATTGTGTCCGTCTCATCAGTGCGAACTCAAACATAGGTTTTATTTTCATTTATTGAAAACGAGCATGGAGAATTTGGTGGAAACTTAGAGAAAAAGGAAAGCACGAAAACAAAATTCAAATGACTAATATGAACAATCAACACAAGGTAAGTGAGGGGAAACAATCAGGAGGAAAAATTTTACATCGTGGTAACTTGTTTGAGTCCAAAATATGCTCAGAACTACCTTGTCGAAATAATTATCGAAGGTGCTGAAAACTGGATTTAGTCAGAGCAATTCAGTGAGTCTCAAGACTTGGTTCTTGTTCCTTTAGCTTTAGAAGATGGTAGGGAAGCTAATTGAAGCAAGAAATGGAGTTGGAAAAGCTTAGAAATGAAACACGGTATCTCAAAATTTGAAGAGAAATTCTGAGTTTGAGCAGAGGTTTGAGGGGCTATCCAAGCTTGGAATTTAGTGCAAATTCTTCCTCCATTTATAACTGAGGTGAATGAATGGGAAACGTGTGAGAATTTGTTGCCATCGTGTGAAATAGAGTGTGCCAAAACTGTGGCCAAGATTGATCATGAAGTCAGCCAAAACACAGTGAGAACCTTCCAATTTTGAGTCATTTTTTATCCTCACACATTACTTAACCTCATCATGGACAAAGCATGTGAATACATTGACTTTAAATTGAGAATTGCATGAAATCGTAAAACTGATCATGAACCATAACTCAGTTTCAAGTAGCCATGTTTATAGCTAGCCCAAATACAATATACTCATGCATTTCTTGATTTTCTTTGAGCCAAATGATCCATTCATGGAGTAGAACACAATGCAAAAAAAATCAACCTAAAAGAGTGCTTGAGGTTAAAATGGAATGAGGTGGAAATTGAGGCCGTGGCACTAAAAATCAAGTCCGACATTAGGTCAAACAGGTCATGACCTAGTTTTGTGCACAAATGGCCTTCAGGATTTGGGGTCCTTAGAGCATGAATTGATGTTTGACCTCTAAAGAAAATTTGTAGAGGAAATCCGGAGGGATATTTGGAAAAAGGAAGCATCCATAAAAGTTGAATATTGAATGAGTTATGATCTTTGGAACATAGGCATGCCAAACTTGAACTTGGGCAAAAAACGTCTAAGTCCACAAAATGACCTATAAAGTCTTCAAACTTTTGATGGTCTTCCAAGCACAATTGGCTCTTGACTTGTGAAGAGAAGTCGGAGAGGATGTCAAGATGAGTCAGTTTACCGAAGAAACACTAAAAAATGTTAAAGTATGAAGAAGTTGTGAAGTCTTGAACTTAGGCTTAAAATGTTGACTTTTTGGTCAAACCTCCTTGAACAAACTTGCAACCTTGGATATTTTCTTGCATTTCAAGGCACATTGATAATCATATGGACTTAAAATGATGTTCCTTGGATTTTTCTTTGATGAAGCTTACAATGTCTTGAAGAAAATTGTTGATGGAGACATGGAAGTAAACACATGAACCTTGGAAGTTCCTTGAGAAACAAGCCATCCAACCTTAAGATATCTTTGATCAAATGAAGTTGAATGATGCTTGAGAATCCATGATTTGAGATTATAGGTCATGCTTTGATGAATAGCATTTGAAGATCAATTGTTTACCACACTTTGACTTGAGGAACTCAAACCCTAGCTGAGGATACATTCACTTGATGCTCTTGATTCCAAACCCTACCTTGCAAAAGAAATAAAAGGGGACAAAGTATATTTTTTATTTTGATTAGATGTTAGTAAAATATAAAGCATATAAGTACAAAAAGAAAGATACACAAAGAGGTGCTTAGTGATCTCTACAAAGGCACACCCAAAGGTGGGAGGGTTAGGAGACAACCAAGTTTGTGATTTGATGCATTGTAAAGATGCAAATGAGGTGGGATCTTAGGGGTAAAAATTAGGGTATGACATCAACCAATAGTACTCGCGAAGTCGTTTAGTTTATAATTAAATTAGGATAATATTTTCTCATAATACAAATGATTAATTTAAAGGAAACATTCACTTTCGCGCAACCGAAACTAGTTTTTTTTTGCGTAAAATTTGTACTGCCGCTTTCGCATGTTCAACGTGTTAAAAGTGCAAAAAATATTTTTGGAAATTAATTGCTTTTAATCATTTGAAAAGTTGTTTAATGTGGAAAAATAAATTTAAAGGTATTACTGACTTTCTCTAGTCTAATACTGGATTTTAAGAGCATAAACACCTGCTTTGCGTGTCCGTTTGTGTTCCTAAATCACCTTCTTGAGAATTATATTATTCCTAATTAATTAAAAAGTGTTTTCGCAGTGTTAATAATTAAAAATTGATTTTTTTCCTAAGTCGGATACAAGTTATGTTCTTTCCGATTTGAATCGGTATCTCTATGTTATGCTTTCGCAGTGAAAAAATTAATTGAAAATAGAAATAAAATCAGTCTATTAAACAAATCCCATTTTAATCATAATTTTTATGACTTATTTGTGATCACCCTCTATACGACGATCCTCATATCCCAGGCTCGATAGATTTAATCGGGCATAATTGAGACCGAACAAAAACTAAAATAAAAAATAAAATTTAACGTTCTAAACATACTAATAATAATAATAATAATAATAATAATAATAATAATAATATAAAGGCACGTGCAATTTGTATAACTAAAATAATAATAAAAAAGTAAAGTTAGAACCTAATATAGTAGAAACAATACGTAATATTAATAAGAAAAAGCTCCAAACAAGTACAAATGAATTTTTAGTAAAAATCCAGAATGCTAATGCCGACAAGATTAAAATACGAACGATCCAAGAACAATCTGGAATTTCACAGAATCTAATTATAAGTTGCATAAATTCCCTAGTGTGAGAAAATAATCGCTTTCACAAAAGTAAATTTCTGCCTAAAATAAAATTGTTAAAACTTGGATATTGGCAACTGAATTCAAAGGTCCTATTTATAGTGATAAAATTCGTATAGGGGTGTCACAAAACATGTAGCAGATAGTGGAGAAAGTGGTGGAAAACTAAATTTCCATGTCATGGGAAGTGAGTGTAAAATTCCGAGCTTCAGTACCATGAATGGCATCATGGTGTTGACGTCTTTCTTGTCATGAGTCAGGAGAGTATGACAGGAGTCATCAAGATGACGAACTACCCGTTCTATAGCTAACAGTCAACTTATTTATCTTTTGTCCTTTAGCATTGATGGTCTTTATGTCGCCCTCTCATGATGGGCGTTATGCTGACAGGGTGGTCGTCATGGCTGTGCATAATGCCATTTGTGCTCCTGTTTTTTTCGTTTCGCACAATATTCTCGCATTGACACTCCTACAACCAAAATACCTTAAACATACACCAAGTACAAACATAAAGTCATAAAAGGGAAAGGAAAAGACTCAAAATAACATGTAAATCTAGTTGGAAATATGATACTTTTCCGAGTTATCAGATTTGGGTTGTGATCTCGTCTAGATATGATGGAGATTCAATTAGAATTTTTTCCCCAAAAGAGAACCGCAAAATATTTGATTTTATTTGAATTCAATTTTAAATCTCCATGATTTAAATTTAATTTAATTAATTAATCAAACAAATTAGATTGCTAACAGATAGCAACAACCCTTGTTGCACAAGTAACAAAAAACTTTGTTATAGACATTTGGAAAATGCGAGCATATAACAACAACCTTGTCCTGCAGACAAGTGCCACATGCTGGGACATCTGTTTCAACATGTTTCTTTCTTCTCAAAAGACGATGGGGCCAGATGTGCCACACCATCTAGAATATCATGTCCAACATGTGTCCATACCATGTTGTTTTACATAATGTAGCCAATCCAAAATGAAATAACAAATTTGACATCAATAATTCTTTTTTGAATGGGCGGCTTCAGAAAGAAGTATACATGCAACAACCACCTGATTTTGTAGACAATAATACTTCTCTTATATATAAACTAAAGAAGGAAATCTATGGCCTCAAGCAAAATCCTAGAGCATGGTATGAGAAACTAAAACAAGGTCTAGATTAATTTGGATTTGTTTCTAGCAAACATGACTATTTACTTTTCATCTCTCAACATCAAGGTATCAATTTATATTCCTTGGTTTATTTTGATGACATATTGGTCACAAGCACTTCCTCCAAGCTTGTGCATGAACTGATCTCTTAGCTTCATCAAAGGTTTTCTCTCAAGAAAACTAGCAAGCCAAAGTACTTTCTCTCAAGGTGCCATTATACTCACTCAAACCAAGTACATTAGAGACCTACTTGCTAAAGTCAACATGACATATGCTAATGGTGTTAAAACTCCTATGTTTAGTCAAGTCAACAGTTGGAACACTGCAATGCACGACCTTGACACGACCAAATATTGCATTCGCTGTTAATAAATCCTATCAATTTATGGCTAATCCTCTAGATTCACATTGGAAATTAAACATATTCCAAATTTGTTGATCCTTTGTGATAGTACCATGGATATTGGAAAAATTGAGAATTATTATTATAATCGTACGAGACTTCAAATAAGTAGGAAGCATATCAATGTTAGAGACTTTATCTATAAAGGAGCTGTAAGTGTGGATCATGTACACATTGATGACAATTTAGCAGGTCCTTTGACGAAAGAGTTAGCTAGAGAGAAAGTTCATAATACATCCAATAAAATGGGACTAATAATTATAGATAAATGAATTTCTCATTATGGTAACCTGACCTAATAGACTGGCACTACTACGAAAAACCCATTTAACAACGGTTGGAAATGACATATAATGACGGGGGCGAAGGCGTTGTTATGTAGAGTGTTGTTGTATATGAGGTACGTACAATGACGGTCCTAGGACCATTGTTGTATTCCAGTATGCGCGCACCATTTCACAACGGTTAGTTTACTCAACCGTTGTGATATAACTAAAGGTGATCTAGTTCGATTCTCAGCAACAACATTTTTTATTTATATTATTCTGGTCAGCGTTTGACATACAACTACGGTTGGGTTTTATAACCGCTGCCAAAAACAGCCTGTTTTAAATATAAAAATTATCTGCTTATCAAATTCTTCCTATATTTTATCCTGTCAAAACAACTTTTGTTTACATGCAAACACAATATGTGCATCAAACACAATTCTTCCTATATTTTATCCATATAAATGAATAAGTGAATTTACATCAAAAGAAATTTACATCAAAAGCTAAATGAACCAGAGATTTAAACTGCTAACATTGTTTAAATCAAAAGCCAATATTATTGATTTCATTATGTGCATCAAAAGCCAAAACTATTGTTCACATTATGTGCATAAAAAGCCAAAAATATGTGCATCAAAAAATGTTGCTGATATATCAAACAACAGGAGCACCCTTAAGCGCATTGTGGATATACACCCAACGTTTATGAAGATCCACAAAGTCCTCAGCGGGGAATGGGGTTTCGTCATTAAACATCTACATAAGAAAGAGAAAAAAATTGAAGATCATGCATGATAATAATTCAATAGTCAACTTATATATTAATATATGTAAACATTTTATGGCATATATACCGTATCCCATGAATCAACAGTGTCGGCAAGGACAATGTTTAACATGTGTTTCATGACAAAATACCCACACTCGTAAGTCACGCGTTGTTTCCTCGTCTACAAATTACATGAATATATAAACATGAATACAACCACACATGCATGAATGTAAATGAAATAAACAGGTAATCGAGCCACTTACTTTAGGAGCAAGGTATGTGGGCTTTTTTCTAACATTATTTATTATATTAACTTGCTCCACAATACTGCACATTGAAGATTGAATTAAACATATTACATGATAAACTAATTACAATTAATGCCAAAGAAAATGATATTAAACAAAGACACTTACGTTAATACAAGATCTTTCATTGGTTTGTGGATTGGATCGTGCAAGGAACACAGTAATGTCACCGTATTTGTCCTAAACGATATTATGATCAATTGCCAATGACCACTGAATGAACACGAGAATATATATATATATATATATTAGTTGTTACTAAAACAAAACTAAATATAGAATATAGAAATAAATTACAACAATACTAACCCACAGAGGAATGGTGCAAGGTAACATTCTTTTCCTCCGTCATTTAGCCGGCTTTTCAAGTACTTTTCTCTGATATTTTTATCATTATACGCCCAAGAAATAAAACTTGGCTCCAAGATTCCATAGGTACTTGATTTATTCAATTCTATACAAACACAGTGAATGTACCTAAATAGTCAAAGAAAATGAATAAATTAAGGGAGAAAATACAAAAAATTATAATCTTCTATAATGACATGTATATTCGACTATATACTTACGTGCACCAAACTTGCAAAATAGCTATGTCAAGGCACTTAAATCCTGCGAGAAAATCCCTTATATCTTCAGGAGTGTAATACATTAAATCCAATTTCGGACAATGTTCTAGCGGGAGAGCTTGTGCAAGGTCTGTTGTTGAAATGGACAAGTATAAACTTGTTATTTCATTTGGACTAGGGTCCAATATCCCATTGTGGTTATCTACAGGGGGAGGGGCTGTACAATTACTTCCTTTTGTAGAAGCGTGATTTACGACACTTCTACTTGGAGTTTGATAATCACCAACGCAACGTTGATCTTCATTAGTTCATTGTTCGAGGTTTTCACTTAATCTCTACGTCATAACATTAAATTAGAACATAAAACAAAAATAAGCACAATATATTCAGTTAGAACATACAATATATATATCATACAAAAATAAGCGCGATTTACGACACATACCGAATACAACTCTTGTAACTTTTCCACTTCTTTCTCCCTTTTTTTCCCCTCCTCTTCAAACAGCCTCCTTTCCTATGCCAATTGCTTCTCAACATTCTCAATCTTTTGTCGTTGAGCAAGAAATTCAGCGGTTTCAGCGCTTCTTCTTTGAGATCCAAAGTATGACCTCAAGCCGACACCATCTCCAACACCACGGACACGACCTCCATGCTCAGCTGTTCCGATAGCTTCGGCAAATATGTCATGTCGTGCTTCCGGAACAAATTTGCCTTCACGGGCCGCCACAACCAAATTATCCTACACAACATGAGCAACTTACATAAGCAAACACATTTAAATAACAACTCATGAGCAACTTACATAAGCAAACACATTTAAACAAAACATATACTTACAATTTTCTCAGCAACTACTCTTGAAGCCTCAGAGGTGTACTCTCCATTAGGTCTTAATTGAGCCCTCTTCCATTTCTCATGTCTTGAAGGTGGAGATGAGATGTCACCATCTCCTCCTTCTTGTTGTTTTTCCTGCATGATCCTCTTCTCAAGTTTCCTGTAACCCCCATGAGAAAATCTATGGGGGTACATATTTTTCGCCTTGTTCTAAATTCCTACTTCGCTTTTAGCATGTTATTAACATAGTGAAAAATGTGTATGATTAGTATCTATAACTCATTAGCATAACATTATAGGTTACATATGACTAGTACTAACCTTGAATTCCTCAGAACGACGTTTCTTTGCAAACTTGTGCCACACCTTTGATAAAAAACTATACCGAATCCATGGAGGTTGAAGTCCGCTCTTAGGCTTCGTAATGTAGTAAGCCATGAGCCGTGACTTAAATCCACTCCAACGAACACCGGCATAAGTTATCCACTTTCTTTTCAATTTTGAGTCATCGGTAAACTCAAAATTCAACTACATTAAATCAATATATAAGTATGAATTAGAAACTATAGGTAGTGATATCAAATATATGAAAATTATAGTATGAAATACCTTAACGTCTGTCCTTATGTTGTCTTTGACATTAACACCCACTTCTCTCCAATCATCAATCAGTATACTGACTTTGCTACGTGCAAGGAACGCAACATAACTCCTAAAATTAGCGTAATGTGGATAATCCACTAATCTGTAGTGCGAATCAAACTCGATCGGAATTTTTACACCTGATGAGTTGCGGACTGATGTGAATTGGGGCATCATTGTGACACCTCTTTGTGATCTTTTCGATTGAGTATCAATCATTTGAGTTGTATTCGCAGAACACTCAATCGTTTGAGCATCTTCGCTGCTTCCTGATGTAGAACTCGACAATGTCGACATCTATGTTCAAAAACAACAACAACAACAACATGAACAACAAGAACGTAAACAACAACAACAACAACATGAACAACAACAACATGAACAACAAGAACATGAACAACAAGAACATAAACAACAACAACATGAACAACAATGGCAAATGAGTTTACTGTAGATGCATGGGGAAAATATTTTATGTACCCTAAACGTGACGACTAAGTAAAAGATGTTGGTGTTGGTGTCTTCCTTCCTTACGACAACGACAATGTTATTGTTATCTTCCTTCTCGACGGTGACGATGATGACGACGGTGTTGATAGGTGCGTAATCTTTCTTCCGTAACGATCGTGACGATGATGACGAAAATGACAACAACACGGTGAAGAATGGATACTGATGATTCAAGCTTTGGTTGAAACCGTGTATTGTTTCATAGTATTGAACGTTAGGGTTTAGGGTTAAAATCGTGTAACGTTTCGTCTGGTTTCTATTTTCAATGGAAAAAAGGATACTGAAGAGACAATGAAACTAGCTAGCTTGGAGAATATTGAAAATCTACTGCGACAGTCAACATTCTAAACCGTTATGATATATTATTTTCATAATGAAATTTCATATTAAAGCGCCAGAGTTATATTTAGAATTAAAAATTAAAAAAACATACAAAATATATCACAACGGTGTAAATAAACAACCGTAGTCATAACTTTTAATTTTTTTTATTTAAAAGTAAATAAAAAAGAAAAGGCGCACCTTAACATAAAAGGAATAATATATATAATGGCGCTGAGGTTCGAACACATGAAAGCTTGATGGTATCACCACAGTTGGTTTATCAACCGTTGTTATATACAGATAATCACCACGGTTGGTTTATGAACCGTTGTTATATACAGATAATTTTTATTCAATAAACAAATAAAATACAACCGCGCCTTAGTTTAGATATGTCACAACGGTGTAGGGATGAACCGTTGTGAGCATGACGTCGTTGTTTACGCGTTTTGTAGTAGTGTGGACATCCCAAGAAATAGTTTCAATGAGCCATAATAAGTTATGAGTAATATGAGGTGATCATGATAGAAACTCTTAATGATATCTATACATCGTATGAGGAAGTACCTAGCTACAAAAGTACTCTTGATAGACTCACCTGTGTGATTGTGGAACTTAGTTCGGTTCTTATGGAATTTCGAGGCAGAACTCCTAGAGTCGTCACTAAAATGGGATAGATGTGAAGGGTCATTAAAGCATGGGCTTATTCACTGCTACAAATAATACATTTCATGATAAATCTTTCACCTCAGCCAATGAAAATCCGATGTCAGATGACCTAAAATGCGTCATTTTTTTAATGTTTAATCTTATCCCTCAGTTTTGTTAAAAACCGACGAGTTATGTAGCTCAGGGTCTGAGCTTCGATTCACAGCTCCTGCAAATTTATGCTTTATTTAGAACCAAATTTTTTCCATTATTTTATTAATCATCTTATACCTCGGTTGTATAAAAAACCAACATAAAAAGTTGATTAATATTTTATTTAAATAAACTGAACGCAAATTTTACCTCAGTATTGTTCTCTCGGTTTTTCTGAAAAACCAAGATGTAAACTCTAAATAATATTTTACTCAGTCATCAGAATGTTATGTTTCATTCACATTTTACGCCCTAGCACTTTTCTTTGATTGAAACACAATTCATTCAACCTAACGAACTGAAACACCATCTTCTCCAAGGAGGAAGGAAGCTCGAACTTCAAAGCAACACTTTTCTTTGACTCTCTCATCTTCTCCGATATGTAAAACTTTCTCATATAATGTTTTTGTTGTTGTTGTTGTTGTTGTTGTTGTTGTTGTTGTTGTCGTCATTGTTGTTGTTGATGTTGTCGTGGTTGTTGTTGTTGTTTTTGTTATTGTTATTATTGTTGTTGTTGTTGTCGTCATTGTTATTGTTATTGTTATTGTCATGGTTTTTGAGACTTAGGGTATAATGTAGTGTTGTTATTTACTATTATTGTTATTTTCATGGTTTTTGAAACTTAGTGTATAATGTAGTGTTGTTTTTCAGGTATTTGTAGTAGTTGTTTTTTATTGTTATTGTTGTCTAATTTTGGAATGTTCATTTTTATTTTACTTTCAGAAGCTATATGTTATTATGGATTGTAGTTGGATGGGGTCCAATAGATTAAGTAAAGAGTGTGAGAATGGAGTGATTCAATTTCTTGAATTCTCGGGAAAAACCTTCCTAACGATAATGAGATTTTTTTGGTGTCTTTGTAAAATTTGCTGAAATACGCAAAAATATCCAAGGGATGTTATATTCCATGATTGTGGTTGTGATGAAATTATTCAAAATTACATGAAATATGTATGGCATGGCAAAGTGAAAAAAAGACCTACGCACATAGATTTGAAGATGTTCAATTTATGAATGATACTATAGAAGATATGATTCATGATATTGGAGTAGATGCTGTTAAGAAAGCCCATGTGGAAGATACTTTGGAAAGTGACATGGAAGAGTCGTTATATATGGGATGAAAATTTTTTACAATATTTTTAATTGTGTTAAGACTATTTAATCTTAAAGAAAGAGGTGGTTGGACAAATAAAATTTTCAATGAATTTCTTGAATTGTTGCAAGTGATGGTTCCAGAAGGTAACACATTTCTGAACCACAATTATGAGACCAAGAAGATATTGTCCAATGGGTTTGGACTATGTCAAAATACATGCATCTCGTAATGATTTCATATTTTATAGGAAAGAGTATGAAAACTTTTAAGGAGTTCCAGAGGTCTGGGGAGTCACATTACAAGAAGAAGGACAATGTTGCTGAAGATGATGATGGTGTAACTAGAAATGGCATACCTTCCATGGTGATGTGGTACCTACTGATAATTCAAAGTTTCAAGTGACTATTTTCTAATTTAAATTATGCAAATAATACTAGATGACATGCATATGAAAGATTGTGTGATGGAAAAATTCGCCATGTAGTTGATTCATTGCAATGGAAGAAAATTGATGGATTGTTTCAAGACTTTTCCCTTGAGCCAAGAAACTTTAGGCTTGGACTTGCGACTGACACAGTGAACCCGTTTGATAATTTAAGTACTAACCATACTTCATGGTCTGTTCTTCTCATAATTTACAACAAATCTATGTGATTGTGCATGAAGTACAAATATATGATGTTATTGATGATGATTTCGGGTCCAAAAACACCAAGGAATGACATATATGTTTATTTAACGCCATTGATTGAAGATTTAAGAATTTTGTTGGAGGAAGGAGTTGATGTTGATGATGTGTATACATGTTATAACATTAAGCTGTGTGTTATGTTGTTTTGTACAATCAATGACTTTCCTTCATATGGTAATTTATCTGGATACAACATCAAGGGACATAAAGCATGTCCAATATGTGAAGATGATACATGCTTCCACCAATTAAAAAATGGAAAAAGAATGTTTACCTCAGGGATCGAAAATTTATAAGAACTAATAATCCATATCGTAGATTGCGAAAGACTTTTAATGGAAAGCAAAAGTTTGGTATCGCTCCAAAGCCCTTAACTGGGAAGGACATTTATAAAAGACAACAACGCATTAATGTTGCCTTTGGAAAGAAATGAAAATGGATCGTGGAGAAAAATATTTAGAAAAAGAGGTCGGTGTTTTTTGATCTTCTATATTGGTCTATCCTCGATGTAAGACATTGTCTTGATGTCGTGCATACTGAGAAAAATGTATGTGATAGTTTGATTGGAACAATTCTAAACTTTAAAGGCAAGACAAAAGATACTAAGAAATATCATGAAGATATGATGGTGATGGGTATATGACAAGAGTTAGCCCCAAAAGATATAGGAAATAGAACATATTTTCCCTTTGCATGTCATACTCAGTCTAAAAAAGAAAAAAAAAGTTCTGCGATTTTTTGTAGGGTATCAAAGTTCCCCAAGGGTGCTCATAAAATATGAATAAACGTGTGTCAATGAATGATCTCAAATTAGTTGACTTAAAATCTCCTGATTGTCACGTCTTAATGCAACAACTTCTATCAGTAGCTATCTATGACATTCTACCAAAAAATGTAAGGGTAACTAAAACCAGAGTCTGCTTATTCTTCAATCTTATATGTATTAAAGTCATTGAACTTGGAAATTTAGACGAGTTGGAACATGAGGCAGCAATTGTCTTGTGTCAATTAGAGATATTTTCCCCTCTATCATTTTTTGACATTATGGTTCACTTAATTGTTCATCTAGTAAGGGAAATTAGAATTTGTAGTCCAGTTTATTTATAGTGGATGTATCTGGTAGAGCAATACATGAAGATCTTTCAAGGGTATACAAAGAATAATCTCCTTCTGGAAGCTTTAATCGTTGAACGGTACATCACCGAAGAAATTATTCAGTTTTGTACTAACTATTTGTCAGAAGCAAACTCTATACGAATTCACGAGTCTTGTCATGATGGAAGGTATAATGGTAAAGGTACTCAAGGTTTAAATGTTAAGACATTTTACCGAGATGTAGTTCTTCAAGCACATTTGTATATGTTGAATAATGTTAGTGAAGTTCAACCTTACTTGACCATTCACAAACGTCTTATCAAGCAAAAATTCCCCCGAATGAGTGAAAAAATGTTGTTGACAGATCATAACAAAATTTTCATAACTTGGTTTAATAAAAGGGTTTCTAAAGATAGTAGTGAATCAGAGACAATTAAATGGATGTCACATATGCCTAAGTTTAAGGTAATAACTTGGAGTGCATACAACATTACTAATTATACATTTTATACAAAATCTAATGATGATTGTAGTACCGTGTAAAATAATGGGGTTATGGTTGAAGTTGAATCCATGTACTTCTCTAGTTTAAAATATAAGAATCATGTACTGGTATCTAGAGAGTACTTCGGGGTCATTAGAAGATTATGGAGATTGATTATGTTAATTTAAAAGTGCCTTTATTTAAGTGCAAGTGGATTGACAATAACACTGGTGTAGAAACTGATCAATTAGGATTCACAGGGGTTGATCTTTGAAAGGCGACTTATATGAACGGATATTCATCATGGCATCTAAAAAAAACAAGTTTTTTTATGTCACTGATCCTTCTAACACATGATGGTCAATTGTTTTACAAGAAAACTACATTACTGATAGTGATGAAAATCAAGATTTAAATTTTGACACCCCTTCTTTCGCAATCATGTACGTCTCTCATCAGAAGAAAATAATTTTGACGATGATGTGCATGCTATTCGTCATGATCATCAAGAGGGGATTTGGGAAAAATAGTAAGTAAATGTTTTATATCACTTAGTAATATATATTTATTCATTTATACTTTTATATTCTTTTTACTAAAGATTTAATGTTGTTGTTGATGATCTTAATTAGTTTTAAATGTGGTTCAAATTATAGGGGTTTTACGACCGGTGACAAATCACAGATGAGAACTTTTGGACGATCTACAAGACTTTGCATTTTGGTTATTGCTTTTGTTGATTAATCATTTGTTATAGTTCTAATTTGTTGTAAAATTATAAGGTGTATCTGTTCTATTTTGGCTTTGCAAATGCTGTAAACAGTGAATATTTTTTCTACAATGATTATGTTTAAGAAATGGGCAAAAGATACAAAGTATATGTTTCAGAAATGGGAAAAATATGGTTCTGTAATACATGTTCAAACCAAAATATAGAAAAAAATAACAATGTTTTCCCCTTGGTTATTATTTTAAACCGAGGTAATAATACAACTCTATTACCTCAATTTCTCAAATAACTGAGAAGAAATGTAGGGCGCGCCAGCTAGTTCTGAAGAATAATAAAAGTGTAGAAGTTGGGGATCAATCACATGCGAAGAACACTTTACCCCTTGGGTTTGCAATAACCAATGGGTAAAGTAGCAATTTTCATGATGTCATTTGTTACCTCGCCTCTGTAACCGAGGTTTAATCCCTTTCACATCCAAGGTAAAATGGATATTATTGTAGTAATGATTAGAATACACCTTATGAAAAAATTGTGTGCGGGTTTGATGTTTGAGATACAGTTCAAGATAATTGTGTCATTCTTGTTGAATCAGAATCCTACTTGTTACGCAAAGGTTCAGTCGTATACACCTCTGTTTATGCACAATCTTTGAAGTGTTTAATGTTACTTCTGAAATACTTTTTTAAATTCAAGTGGAGGATTGTTGGAACATGTCAATATTTTAATAGGGAGATGAATTTGAAAAAGTTTCTTAAGTCCCATATTTTTAGAAAAAATAAGTGTTTTTGTGTGTTAGTTGAAAATATTTCTTAGTCCCACATTTCTTGGATTATATATCTTAGTTAACTTACTTCATTATATAAGGAAATCACTTATTTCATTCGAAAACCACCCTAAAAATTAATGTTGAGTTTTTCCTTCCGCACTCTCTAAACTCCACGTCTTTCGAATTGTCGAAGCAATTCTCCTCCTTTCTTTCTACTTGTTTAATTTTTCGAGTATTTTCTTAAATTCTTTTTAGAGAATAATTTTTCTTTCTTCTCGTTTGAGTTGAGAAATTATCAAGTATTATTTTTGGATTCTCTTTAAAGAATTATTTGGATTTCTCTTTGTTTGAGAAATCATTGAGTGGCCAAATGACCATTATTGAATTCTCTTTAAAGAGTTATTTGATTTCTCTTCGTGTGAGAAATCATTACGATTGGTCTTTATACCAACAACTACGAGTATTATTTATACCATATTCGAATGATCTTTGTATCATCAAAAAATATATTTCTAAATCAATAATATACCGTGCAAATAATAATCGTAAAATATAAAGTAGAATTATTTAATCCTAGAGACGTCATGGTTGAGTGATTGTTTCGCACAACTTTAAATTGTACCACAAAACATTTTTAAAAAACTGACCTGTTCCGAAACTCAACCCAGAAAATTATTGGGTAACAATTTGTCAAGACCGTAAAATATAAGTCCCAATTCCCTTTGTTGTCATTATATGTTGTTTAGAAGTTTTTTTTATACGAAATTGAGAATGTGAGATAATTCTCAATTCCCTTTATTGTCACTATATAGATTAATAGATACACTCTTTCTTTTATGTAAAGAGCCCGCATCTATCCTTTCGTTACACGACATTTTTCATATGGTTTCTAGCTAACATGATATACATAAAGATAAATATTACCAAAAGTAACCAAATCACAACAGAAAAGCAACCACAAAAAAACAGAATTTTAGCTTCTATTTGCCTTTTGACAGAGCAAGTTTTCATCCACCAATCATCATGCAGTATCAGATTCCCACCAAAAACACCAAACTAACACTTCTTCTATAAATGATATGCCCCATCGATATCACATTATAAACTCTAAATTCATATTCAAGCATGAGATTCCTCACATACATATTAATTCCTCTTTTCTTTCTTTCTCAATCCTCAAACGCCTCCAACCTTATCGTTCGATCTTGTAGAGAAGCCTCCAAGAATGACCCGACTTTGAGCTATAATTTCTGTGTTACATCTCTCTATGAATCTGCTTGCAAGAACAAATTACATCCAAAAAAACTAGAAGACCTTGTGAGCATGTCAATTCAACTAACCAAGTCCAATGGAACAAACATCATTTCCATGATTTCACATGACTTGCAAAACCAAACTCAAGCTGAATATGTGAAGGCTTGTTTAAAAGATTGTTTTGATCTTTACAACGATTCCCTTTCGTCTTTAGATGATGCTATGGTTGCTTTCAATACGTCGAAGGACTTGGACACGGCAAATATCAACTTGAGCGCCGCCTTGGATGATTCGGTTACATGTGAAGATCAGTTCAAAGAAAGGAAACGTGAAAATGAAACTTCTCCATTAACAGAAGAGAATCATGTGTACTTTCAACTCAATGTAATATCTCTATCTTTCATCCAAATGATTCGTAAACGTTACTAGCTAGCAACACTCTTGAGAAGAAGCATATTACATGTATGTTGGTGATTAATCTATGTTGATATTATACATATACTTCTTTATTTGTAAGAAGGTTGGAGTGAGATTGAAATTGTAAGTGTGATGTTTTTTATATGAAAGAATGGTTTTTTTTTAAGACATATGTTAGAGGGAAACAGATCCTCTCCTGCTGTCTCTCTCATGTTTTTCATGCTGCTCTAATCTTAATCATTTATGCATTAATTAATAGTGATGATTTTTTATATTAAATTAAAATGAGTGGCTGAGATGGAGCAGAACCATTAATATTTTTCGTCTTAGTAGGGTTTTTTTAACTTTGATCATTTAATAGTTTCAACTAAATTCAACTCTTAACTCAAAGTAGTTAAGGTGTCTAATTTAGCATAATAGCTTTCTTTATTTGTTTAGTTTTCTTCGAAGGTGTGTTCTATAATATATTGCGTGAGGATAACAGCCCATGTTTTGGATTCCTTATGATATTATTGTTATATTATGATTATTATTGGATGGCGTGGCTTACAGAGTTTGCGAGAAGCTAGTTACCAATTGGGATGGATTGGACAAATGTTGAGAGTGATTGCGACTTTGATGTGGCTTTTTCTTGGCCCACCGTGCGCCCACATTCGAGCTTGGGTTGGACAGTTTTACTCATGTTAATTTCATGCATATTCCATCTTGTGCTTCACTAGTTTAGGCGAAAATAAAGATATGGATGACTCTTTCTTTGGTGGAGAAAATAAAGTTTAAACAGTTTATTAGAAATATTAAAATACCATATAAAAAATCGATAATTTATTTTGACAAAAAAATATTATTGGATGAATACTACCGATAATCTCTAAATTTTTGGAGATGGACTAAAAACCTCTATCTCTAAATAAATGTCACATTTGAATATTTTACATATTTTAATAAAATCTGATAAATAAAAGAGAATAATAATTTGTATCAAACTATCTCTCTTGATTATAATGTTTTCTAATTATCATATATGCAACTAGTTGAAGAATCTCATAAATTGTGAATGACTTTTTCTCTTGCGCTCTTATCCTTATATAAGGATTCTAACCCACCTTAAACTAAAGCTAATTAAAGGCCATTCAATATAATTGATTCGAATTTCTATGACATCTTAATGGAGATTAAGATTTAGACTTGGTTGTCCCAAATCTCATATCCTAATATCTTCCAACAACAATAAATGCATTTTAAATATTATCTTCAATTGATATTGATCTATACAAGATTTGGGATCACTACTACAAAATATATATTCGGTAACATAATATTACTACGGCCATGCCTTTCACCGTTGTAATATTTGAAACTGGATGCGCCTAAATCTTATTTATTTTCTTGAAAGTCATTTAATCACGATTGATAGACACAACCATGGTGATAACGTGAGTGGTACAAGGTTTGAATCCTGACAACTATCTTTTTGTAATTTTTCCTATTAAAAAGTGTGTGTCATTTAAATTCATAAATAAATAAAAAACTGAAGATTATTTAATCACGAATTTAATATGCAACTGTTGTAATATTATCTGTACAACCTTTGCTCTTTCCGAAAG
The DNA here is from genome assembly GCA_022829125.1 of Lathyrus tuberosus. Lineage (NCBI taxonomy): Eukaryota > Viridiplantae > Streptophyta > Magnoliopsida > Fabales > Fabaceae > Lathyrus > Lathyrus tuberosus. The sequence goes on along the minus strand of JALAZF010000162.1, from coordinate 2,560,545 downwards.
AGAGAAACACTCTTCCCAACTATAATGATGATTGAAAATTTTCTACATTTTTCTAGACGGTCACAATGTCATTCAAGAATATCAACCATTGGATGTAATCATCAGGGGCGGAGGCAGAGTATGTTGAGGGGGTTCAATTGAACCCCCTGGAGTTAAAATATTTGCCCCAGTACCCCTATTGATTTTTTATTTTGACCCCCCTGAAAATTTTTTTTTGCACCCATAACTTAAATTTTAAATATTTGCACCCCCTGAACTAGGGTCCTGGCTCCGCCACTGGTAATCATTGCAAGTATTAAATCACCAGATCTTTCACCTTCAACCTCTCCTATAAAGACACAGTTTCATATAATGAATTTCCACTTCTTCAAAAATATTCTTCTTAACTACATATAGCAACATGAGTTCTCCATCTGAGAATGCTAACAGAAATATCTTAAGTGAAGTCACTACAGTACAACACCATGATCAGCAGTCAACTAAGGAGGTTCTGCCATCTGGATCGGTTGTTGTCAGGGATACACTTAGGGTTAGGAAAGCCAAAAAGAAGAAGTTGAAGAAGAATAAGTTGAAGGTGCCTAGGAAGATTTCTTACTATGATTCTGACGAGGGTAGTGAGGAGAAAGTCATAGATTATGAAGATTCATTTGCCACTAGGGAATATTGTTCCGACATTGACCAAATTATGTAATGAAATTATGTATGCACTCTTCCCTCTTGTCCCTCTTAATGAAATTATTTATTATTGTTTTATATACTCTTTCATTTATAGACTATTATTGTTTTACAAAAAAAAAAATACAAGGCAACAAAAATAAAAACAACAATCACAACATTAATGAAAAATAACAATAACCGTTGTAAAAGTTTAAAATTATATCACGGTTTTTCTTTCTAACCGTGATGAAAAGTGATATAATATATCACAGTTTTTCTTTCTAACTGTGATGAAATGTGATATTTTTTACTATATAAGTGAAAGTATCTATCGTTCAGTACATAACAATCGTTTCTCTCAAATGAAAGCCCTAACATATTTCACTCTTCTCTCTCATAACATAACCCTAACATCCATGTAACTCTTTAATCTTTCTTAAACCTTCAGATCCGTCTTCACCAATCGCTATGATACTCTTTAATCATATTTCAGATTCGTTCATTAAATTTATGCTTCGATTTCATTTACATTTCTTGTTAAAAATGGATTCTCATTTTTTTTATTTAGTGAATGTTCTCATTTTTTCAGATTCGTCTTCACCACTTTAACAAAGCGTATATTTTTCCTATGATACATATGGTTTGTGTAGCCATGAAGAAAAATACAAGAAGTATGAAGCTATTGTGTTAGCTTCATTCACCTTGTACTTCTTCTTCTTCATAGCTTCATAAACTAGATGAAAATCATAATTTGTTCTAGATACACGATTAGTTTAAAAAAAGGGTGTGTTCTTTAAACATTACATAATATCTTGTGTTGTTGTATGTTGTTATTGTTGTTGTATGTTGCTATTGTTGTTCTTGAACCTTATTTGTTGTATGTTGTTGTGTTGTTGATAAATGTTGTTGTATTTTGTTGTTGTTGTTGTTGATTAATGTTTTAAGAACAAGAACAAAGCATTGCTAAGTCACAAGAAAGATGCTTCTTGTGACTTAGCAATGTTTTGTTCTTTCAATTCTTAAAACATTACATAATATCTTGTGTTGTTGTATGTTGTTGTATGAAGTTGAGTTTATTATATGCTATGTAGATTGTTTATTTCACTAACCCTTCACTGAAAATACATTTCATTTAAATTGACATAGAAACTTATAACCTGAAAATTAAGTTGTATTTGAAAACCAACTTATATTAATCAATGTTTTCTGAATTGCATCCGTCTCATCATTCATCTCACGTTGTTTAACATATAGAATGTGGGTCAATGACCTGAGTCCTTCATCACATCCATATCTTCTCTTATAGTTTAATTTGAATAACAAAAATTTATTGATATTATTCAAATTAAACTAGAATAGAAGGAATTGATTCATGAAGGACTTAGACCATTGAATCACAATCTATATGTTAAACAACGTGAGATGAACGATAAGACGAATGCAATTCGAAAAACAGTGGCTTGTTTAAGTTGACTTTCAAGAATATTTTAATTTTCAAATTATATACTTCTTCATCAATTTGAATGGTTGTATGTTACTGTGAGGTTTATTGAAAAACAAGCAATCTACATATTATATAATAAACTCTGGGTACTTTCAACAACGGTTATTTATATTAACCATTATGAAATGTTATTAGCCTAAATGTATATACCACAGCGGTTAGTTATAGCAACCGTGATCATATATAACGCTCTTTTAGGTTTTCTACAATGGTAATAAGACCGTGATTGTAAGTAGCGCATATACAACCACACCATACGTAACAATGGCAGGTCACGCGTGATGTTATCCCTTTTCCAACCGTTGTTGTATATGTTTTTCGTAGTAATGGGTGATATAACCGATTGATCCATTAGTTATTTTAGTCTGGTCACGTTATTCTGGATAAATTATTTAAGTGTTACGAACTCTACTGATGGGTGTTATTCCACAAGTGCTCAGAATCAATCGTAGTTTTAAAAGATATCAAACCCACAGGGACCAATAATCAACCTTATAGTTATTTATTTATGTTATGCAAATCTAAGGCTATAAATCTTTCGATGGGAGAAAATTAAAACAGAAATTAAAACTAGAATAGATCTTAGAAAATATATCAAATAAGAGAGACCGAAATGTGGTTTCCAATGTACCTCTGAGACTCAATAATCCTTGACATTTGTTGTGTTTTAAAATACTTTTCGGCAGAAAGTATCAGTTTAAAAACACTAGTCTCACATCATCGCGCTATTCGCCCGTGTTATGTTTTGAAATCGTAAATGCTTAGTTGTCTCTGTCTCATTTAGAATTCCGAAACACTCTTTGAAAACTAATAAATCCTAGTTAATCTCTAAAGGGTTGTCTCTGTTTTTAGAAATTAAAACCAATTTTTACGATCAGGTACTGATCTCACACTGTCGCGTTGTTGACCAGTACCTGAGTGTTTTGAAATCGCAGATGCAGATATTGATCAGACACTGGTCTTGCACTATCGTTTTGTTAACCGGCGTATCAAAATTACAAATGCATAAAATTTGTCAGATATTGGTTTCACACTGTCATTTTGTTGACCAATATCTGAACATTTTCACTTTCATGCAAAACTTTTAAATATTGAACCTTAAAAATCAGAACCTGAAAAATAATTTTATGTAAAAGTCACGCCAATTCAATTTACAGAGTCTTGTCGGAACGACGGTCCTCACATACCAGACTCTATAGAGTTAGCTAAACATAACGTGCATACAACTCATGTTATTATTATAATGCATACGAAACATAAACATGATAGAGATGTTGTATATATGGATTATGATTAGACTCAGCAACACAAGCATGCAAGACCAGATTCAAGCATACAATTACTAACTAATAATAAAAGCATATAAAACTTACGAGAATTGAAACAATGCAGGAAATCAAATGCGGGAAAACATGAATAAGGGAAAACTTTTGAATAAATATAACGACAAGATTAACCTTCGATGATCCAAGTAGTGAAAAGAATTCTGAATACAAAGCAATGTATTAATCCCTCAATGTGAATGATTAGTACTTTTTACAGTAAAATATATGCCTAATGAAAACTAGGAGACTTGGATTCCCCCAAAAATCCTAAAAAACTAAACTATATATAGTGAATAGATTTCAAATTGATTTCCAATTCGTGGGATAGTTTGTTGAGGATGTCATGAGAGGAGTTGGGGAAAAATAGCTTGGCAGTTGCTGCATTTCTGGTTACGAGCGTCATGGTGGACGCCAGAGTTGGTGGCGAACGCCATCCCCTTGAAAATATGGAGACTTGGTCAAACAGATCATGGCGAATGCCACCAAGCCATGGAGAACTCCATGAGCCCAGATTCGTCCTTTATGGGCTTTCATTTGTGCTTCTGGTCTTTTTCTCCACTTTGCTCATTTTTGCACCACATTCTCTTATATCAACCTCAACTTAGCAGAAACCTGCAACACATGAATAATAACAGCATAACACTATACAAAAATATTAAATAGACATAAAATAGATGAAATATGCATGAGAATCGAGTCAAAATAACTATGTATTTAAGTGTTATCATATACTAGGTGTGGGTTGACTCTGGTCCACTCCAGAACCCGACCTAAGAGACCTGGCATGTACACACTCCCTCAAGCATGAGTCATGTAATGGTAAAGTGTTTATCTAAAGTTATCTAAGAAAGCAGACATGTACGCAATCCCTCAAGCATGATTCGTGTAAGGTCGAAGTGCTTCTCTAAAGTTCACCAAGAAAATAGACATGTACACAACCCCTCAAGCATGAGTCGTGCAAGGACGAAGTGCTTCCCTAAAGACCTTCATGAAAATTGACATGTACACAACCTCTCAAGCATGATTCGTGTAAGAGCGAAATGCTTCTCGAAAGTCCTTCTAGAGAACAAACATGTACACAACCCATCAAGCATGAGTTGTATAAGGGTAAAATGCTTTCCCGAGAATGATTAGCCATTAACTAGCATGTCTCAATGGAATCTATTTTTCCGGTGAGTTCACCCTTATTTCTCAAAATGTGGGGGTCTTAGATTGTGGTCAGCCACTGTCTGCTGGTCGTTTGACTATTTCACTTCCTTAACTGTGATGATGGCTAACTTTCTTGGAAAGAGGAGTCACTCATGGCCTACCTTATTTCCTACAACCATAATTATATATCCATGATTGAATTCGTCACTTTGTATGTCACTCAAAACTTATAAAAGGGGCACATGCACTCTTATTTCTCTCATATTTTATCTTTAAATCATAAACTTTCAGCCAGGATCTTTGCGCAATTCTTTCTTCTAAAATTCAAATCTTTAACAAAAACTCACGAAGTCAAGAAACACCTTATTTATTTTGTGTCTTTTCTTTCTTATTTCATCGTGTTTATTTGGGAGTGTGACTCATCTAGAGGGTTATAGAACCTCAGAATGACATTGAGGTATGCGAGTTGTGGAATATGTGCTTGAAAAGTTTGAGACGGAGTACGGGGATATTAGATTAGATATTTGTATAAATGGAGCTCTTTTGTAGTTATAAGACCTCGTCTAGTGATAGTTATGAGGGTGGGTCACCTAGTGATAATGACACCGACTTAGTGTCTTATTCCTCAAGCTTGGCTAAATCTGTAATAACGATCACAATCTTGAGCTCGGGCTTCTTCTATGGAGAAGTCATTAATATTAATTCAATATGCATAAAAGATTATTGGATTTGATCCTTCCAGCTAGGCCTGGAGCAGTCCAATACTAGGAACGAGGTCGACGTGATTCTGGAGTCGTCTTTGCACTGTGAGAAGTTCTACATGTGCCAACCTTAGGGAGTGGAGGGCGAGTACTTTTATTTCTATACTGGGGTGATCGAGAACTTCTAAGTTGGTATCCCTTTTACCGCCTTGAGACCCTGAGTATCATTAACGTGCCTTTCCCGGCTACATGTGAATAATTAACCATTTATCTAGGCCTTCAAAATCCTATGTTGGGGTCTCGATATTACTTCCCCAATGGGTATATCTTTTCCTTCTTCGAGACCAAAGGAGTTAACATGAGTGGATGGGTATCTATATGTGTCATCCATGGACGAGCCTTTCTCTCTCCTTATACATCCAATTACAAATATTGGACAAATTAGTTTGTTTGAGATAGACACAATGAGCGATATCCTGAGGTGATGTATGAAAAGGATAAGACTCATAGATTCCCTTTGTACTCAATGGGCGAGCTCCTTATTATAATGGGTTACGACCTGACCAACCTGAGCAACACAGAGAGGGAAATAGTCAACCTATTAGAGAGATTTGCAATTATGGGGGTGCGAGACCTGCTTAGGCTCGATGGGGATCTCCCAATGCTAATGAGTTTTTTTTTTTTTTTTTGCATAAGATGCTTTCTTGGTGTCCTGTGTTTGTATGTTGTTCTTGATTAATTCTAAATTGTTTTTTTTCGATTGGAATTCGTTACGTAGTAAGGATGATGCTCAACGAAACAAACCTTCATAAGTATTTCTAGACTATGTAGTAGGCACTACTTGCTATATAATGAATTGAGTATTGACAAGATAAATTCTAAATATAATGCCCTATGAAATATATAAAGTAAGGAAGTCATTCACTGACGGGGAGGTTATCAAAGTCGTCCCCATTTCAACAGTCCTCCTGCCCCCCTCTAAGAATACGAGATCACCCATACAAAGAGGAACAAGGTGGATCATGGTAAATGGGCCATTGATGTGGACATTGCACTACTACAAAATATACTTATCGTAACATGTTATTACCTCGACTATTCGATCAATCAAAGTAAAAGGTGTTACTTATGCGCCTGCATTTTTTTTATTTTATTAAAAAGATTTTTCACTACGGTCCATAGTAATATTCGTGATGATATGTTAAAGATTACAGACTTCGAATCTCATCACCAACTTTTTTTTTTAATTTTTTATACAAAAAAGGGTGTGCCCCTTAATTTCTATAATTATATAAAAATTAAAAAAAAACTATTCACAATGGTTGTATTTGTCAACAGTGGTTATATATTTAATATATTTCACTACAATTAGTCTCTACAATCATGGTGAAATATGTAACACCCCAACTTTTAACTATAGTATTTTATTTAATTATTGGTGTATTTTACATTATGCTTAAATTTCAATGTTTTTCGGTGTGTATGGATATTTTGGTAATTTAATAATTGTCAGGTTATAAGATTTGAGAGCAGGAATATATTATTATTAAGGTAATTACAAATGAGCTATATTTAATTATTTTGTAATAGGTTGAAAGTGTATAAAATATAGAAAATCTTAAATAAAATAATTATTTGAATTAAATATTTATATAAAATTAAATATTTGTTTAATTTAAATAATAATTTATAACAAAATTGAGAATGGGGAGAGAAGTTGAGTTTTAGAGAAGTTGGAAGGTTGAGTTGGAATATTGAAATATTGTGGGTAAAAACTATGGATTAGTAAAACCCATTAGGTTATATAAAATAAAGATTTGGGATTTGGGAAACACTTTACGTGAAATTGAGAAAAGTTGGAAAGCGGCTACGAGGAACCCTAAACGAGAGCGTTAGGAAGAAAAGTCAAACTTCACCAAATGACTTTACAATTTCAAAGTAAGGGGGATTATCTTCTTATGGATGATTTAGGCATGCAGGATAGTGAAGGTTCATTACCCTCTTATCAGCGCCTAGTATTTAGGCTATTTTTCCCTAATTTCCCTTCATTTATACGATCTATAAATTGGCCAAATAAGGTTTAAACAAAACCTTATTGGTGCGATTGTTGGAATCATTTTTCTGTATGATTGCTCTAGGACCAAAAAAAGGGATTTGGGATAAATCCCCTACGATCTCTTCAGTGCTATTGTTTGTAGGTTTACAAACCTTTTTGTTAATGATGGTATATTATATAAATTTTTGTGCTATGTTGGTCGATTACAGCAATAGAGTTGGGATTTTTCCACAGGAATTCAAGCGACTGTTTAGGTCATTTAGTTTCCAATTATGTGTTGTTGATAACCCAGCTCTGTTTTCCCTAATTTTTTCGGGATCGATCATTTTCTAAAAATTTTCACAAATGTAGAAAAAAAAATTAATTTTAATTTTTTAGGAAAAATCAGGTTTTCGACAGATTGGGTGCCGCAGCGGCAAACCTCGTTGGTTGATGAATATCAGGCAGCGTCGAAAAGGCAGTGCCCGAGGATTTTTGATGTTAGAGTCGTGCATCATGTTTTGAGGCGGCAGGTTACTTTGCACTTCAGGGGCAGCGGCGGAGGGTGGCCACGCTCTTGCGGTCCGACAGCGGGCTGACAGCGGTTTGACAGTGATTTTCTAGTGTTCAGGCAAATTTTGATTTTAGGCGTTTTTCCGACATTTTTCGAGTTCAGAAGTCATTATGTGATATTTTTGAGCAACTTTTGAAGTTAGAACCCTTTTGGTGACCTAAGAGTCACTTTTGAGTAATTTGAGAAAAATGAAAAATTGATTGGCTTTATCCTTGGTAGAGTTATCGACTGTGAACCTGTACCCTTCACCACTACAAAAAGTAGATACAACGATGCCACCACTACCATGGTTCTTTGAAGGACCGTGGTGATATCTCAAATTTCACGCGCCTATATAATTTTTTATTTTTTAATTAAACGTTTTTAATTTATTACCACGGTTTTCTAAAACAACCATGGTGAAAAGTCCTATCATTGGATCACGGTTTTTCTTGTCAACCGTGATAAAAAGTGATATTTTTTAATATATATATATATATATATATATATATATATATATATATATATATATATATATATATATATATATATATATATATATATAGGGAACGTATCATATGAGAATGTCATTTTTATGTGAGAACATGAGAATGAATCTGAACCATTAGATTTTAAAATAAATGGTGGAGATTATGAGTCAGTTTTTTTTCTCTCTCCTCCATCATTTATTTTAGTAATGGAGGAGAGAGAAAAACAAAAACCACACATAATCTCCACCATTTATTTTAAAATCTAATGATTCAGATTCATTCTCATGTTCTCATATTAAAATGACATTCTCATAGGATATGAACCCTATATATATATATATATAAGCGAAAGTATATGTCGTTCAGTACATAACAACCGTTTCTCTCAATAGAAAACCCTAACATATTTCACTCTTCTCTCTCATAACATAACCTTAACATCCATGTCACTTTTTAAACATGCTTCAACCTTCAAATTTGTCTTCACCAATCGTTACCTTGAGTTTTGTTCATTAAACTTATGCTTCGATTTTGTTTACGTTTCTTGTTAAAAATGGGTTCTCATTTTTTCATTTGGTGAATGTTCTCATTTTTTCAGATTCTCCTTCACCACCTTAGCAAAGCCCATACTTTGGCTATGATACATATGGTTTGTGTTGCTATAAAATAAATACAAGAAGTATGAAGCTATTGTGTAAGCTATAGGTGCATGGTGGCCAGTATTGGCGAAGTACATTGACTGTGGTGGTGACGGTCATAATGTATGGTGTTGTTGTTGCATGTTGTATGTTGCATGCATTCATGGTATTGGACGGTGGTCCGTTTTTGGCAAACATTAATCCTAGGTGGTGGGGATTGGGTGCGAGTTGCTGATTTCGGAGGTGGTGAAATCAGTGAAACGTTATTGGAGGTGATGGTGACGAATTGGTGGCCTTTGATCCTAGGTGGGGATCAGAGTGGTGAACTTGAGAGTTCACGTATTGGTACCACATGCATTGAGTCAAGTTATGAATCTCATTGCATTCCATATTAATTGCGTTATTATTATGTTAAATGGTTGTTGTGTTGATTGTGTGAAAGTGTGTTGTGGAATGGGTGATATGCATTTAATAATATGTTGTTTACTTATTATCATGCTTCCCTTTATATAATTATGATATCCCACCCCTTATGTTTGAATGTTGCATTTACATGGGCATCATGCAGATAACCCACAGTAGAGGCATGGATGTAAGTGAAAGATGGTATATTCCTTTATTTTTAAAGTCGGTGTCTACTCTGATGTGTAACACCGGGGAATGGAACGCTTTTATGTCATTTATGTTTGTTGGAGTTTATTTGGATATATCTTAAGTGGATGTTGATTATGTTTACTTTAAAACATGTTATATTTACTTTAAAACATGTCGATGTTTTGAATCATTAAATTATCAAGTTGTTGATGTTTTCGCTTCTATAGGTATTGACTTTTCATACATGTTTTATTGTTATCATTATTAACAATTTTTAAAAAGTACATGTTACATATCATGAAGTATGAGCAGGTTTTTGGTGAAATGTGGCATTCTAAATGTTTATGTTTTAAATTTACTCTGATAATTTATACACGGGTGATAATTTACTCTGATAATTTACTCTGATAATTTTTGGTGATAAGAGAAATTTTTTTTAAGATTTGTGTGTTTGGAGAGACTTATCGCCTCATGCCTACGTACCCACAAAGTGAAATATAGGATCAAAACCTCGTAGTTCATGGTACAAATAACAAAAATTTATTGGTTATGATTCATTTTATCTTGAAAAGACAACCCGTCATTCTCAAGAAAGAATACTCAACTAATTACCCAAAGGTATGTGAAAGAGACATTTGCATCACATTAAGATGGAGGATTTGCTTGGATTAAAATCAACAAGACTAATCACTTCAACATCTAAGTGGAAAATGACCATACGTTACACAAAATACCATGGTTAGGACCTTTACATCTCATCAAAGAAAATGACTCATGTCTAATCTTTTTTGAAAAGTTTTAAAAGAAAAAGTGCACAAAAGCACAAAAAGATTGAATGAGTTTTGTATTTTTTATGTCTTTTTGAAATGGTCAAGGTATGATTAAAATTGATTGACATTTATTAAAGAAAACAAAGTTTGAGAATCACTTGACTGAAGTCAAGATTTTATTATGAAAGCGGTTTAAGTTTTGAAAACAAGAAGGTTTTGAAAAAGAGAGAAGATTTTGAAAATTAAAGAAGGGGTGGAGAAGAAGGGATTATCCTATTGCATAAAGATAAAAGCTAAGGATAAAAACGGTCTAACCGCACAAGCAAGCTCCATAGCATAAACATTCTTCCCTTTTTTATTTGGTCTTGATCAAAATAAGTCTTCAAAGGAGAACTTCAAGTACTCAAAATCCAAGGTTTTCCATCACAAACTTCCAAGCATGGGTTAGGATCCTAATTCTAAGTCCAAACTTCCATGTCCAAATGCAAAGGATAGTAACCATAGTGCAACATTACGAGAACAAGTTTTTTAGGGTTTAAACCTTTATTAATGTTTTTGGTCCAAATGGACAAAAGTAAAAGAGCATAAACATAAACAATAATATGAGATGAGATGATGACATAAAGCATAAGAATAAAGAGAGATAGGGAGCAAGAAGGAAGCATAAACAAAATTAGTACAATAATATTGTTAGTGAGTTAGTGATTAAATGTTAGAACAAATTATCAACGATGGTTAAATGATGAACTTAGGCCAAAGTTAATGAAGACTCATTAGAGGATTGATAAGACCAAAGCCTCCTAACAATAACTTTCATAAGTAATGGACCTAAAACAAATAATCAACCATCCTTGGGCTTGCAAACATAGGTTTGGTCCACGAATGATCATTTTCCGATATGGGACACATGTAGCGCTATGTTAAGCAATCGTAGCACAATCTATGAGGAAGTTCATACTATGTGAGATCGGTCAATAACGATGTTAGTGCTAATGCATTCTAGAGAAATGATATGTAAATCACTCTCCAAAAGCAATAGCGCAAGAAAAGAAAAGAGGTAACGATCTCATCTTCATGAAGAACTTAAAATAAGTTCCAATGATATCGAAGATTTTCATCGATCCAAAGAAAATGAGAAATAGATGAAGAAATGCCTAATTGAACCACACAAAGATGTAATCCAAGGAAAATAACTAAAGGAAAGGGAAGGAAAAGGTAAGGAACCAAAACAGTCCCAAAAACACACTCTGGACACTGGGTAATCGATTACCCTAATGATGGTAATCGATTACCACTGAGAAAAAGGCAGATCTAGGTGTGAAAACAGGGGTGTTATCGATTACCACCAGGAAGATAATCGATTACACCTGGACAACAGAAAATCAATTTTAAAAATGTAAAATCCTTGGTCAATCATTTCTTCAAATAACTCATGATCAAGGATGCAATTGTGCACGAAAAATCAAGTAAAACAACAGCAAATAATATCAATGGAACACAGTTTGCAAGATCCAAAGATCAAGCAACAAGAATCAACAATAGATCACATTGTGAAGGATGTATCAAGAACAACAATGGTGGATCAAGAGTTTACCACTTCAAATCTGAAAATTCTTCAAATCAAATCCAATAACCAGACTCCAAATCCTTGATCTACATAAATTGATGATGAAAAAGTGAATGGATGAAGGTTTAGCTCAAAGATTAGTAAGTTCTAATGATGAACTTACTAACTTTCAATGGAAGACAAGAGCTTTGGTGAATTTGGTAGTTGGAGAAAATTGAGAGAGTCTAGAAGAAAATTGACAAGGTGAATTTGGCTATCAAAAGCTTGTGAAATGAATGAAATGAGGCCTCTATTTATAGGATTTTGGCTTGGAAGTTTTGGTGGTTTGGAATTTGGTTTGGAATCAAAATTAGGCTTGGAATTTGAATTTTGGAGGCAAAATAAAGATCAAATGGTGATTAATGAGGGTGTATGGTGGGAATTAATTATGATGAGGTAGGGGAATTAAAATGAGGTGATCTAGAATATTCTAATGATGAAGCATTTGAAAATTGGTGCCAAAATGCTGCAGAATTTGAATTTGGCACATTTTCACAAAAACGCAATGGGTAATCGATTACCCTAATGCTGGTAATCGATTACCACAGTGATAAATTGTGAAAATTGGCCTTTTGATGTGTTGTCTTGGCTCTGGCTCGATTCTTTTTGCTTGTCAAAGAAGGAATGTAAATAAACACACGAACCTTAGAGTCTCTTGAATAATAATAAATTAAATATTAGAAACTCTTGATCAGATGATTTTTGAATTATTTGCAGATCAACTTTGACTTTGTTCATATGAAATTCATTCGAGCTAAGGAACTAATTTTGATATCCTTGATCCAAATTCTTCATGAAAAAGTTGGTAAAGAAAAAAAAAAGAAAAAAAAACAAACATATTTTTGGATTTTAATTAATGGTTAGTAAACATAAACAAAATACAAACATCAAACAACCAAGAGAGCAGGGGTGCTTGGCGATCTCACTCAAGAACAAACCTTCAGAGGAGGGCAAGAGAACCAAAGCTTGTGATCTTGTTTGTGGTATGAGAGGCAAATGATATGTGGGATCTTATGGGTAAAAATTAGGGTATTACAGTTTCCCCTATTTAAGTTTCTTCTATCCGGAGATATGAAGATGGACATCTTTGTCTCGACGAGATAGAAGAGACTTAAATATAACAATAACCCAATTTTTAGCCCTAAGAGACCACAAAATGATATGATCGTGCAAATGATATGCAGACACAAGACTTTTGTGGGGAGAAAATGCCACAGGAGACAATCAAAAAACCGGGGAGCAAAGAGAAAAGACTCTACAGGGGAAAACAAAATAGGGAAAACACATCCCAACAGGGGAGGAAACAATCTCCATTGGGGAAGATAAAAGTGTAAGATTCCACTGAGGGAAAATTACCAACACCGGAAATAAAAGAAGGGTAACTCGTCCCAACAGGGAGGGAAAAATCTCCGTTGGGGAAAAGATCATCTACTACCAGACACCCGGTAATAGCATGATCAAAAAGGAAAGATTGCCAACTATCAACCAAGTGGCAGCTACAACAAGACAATCAACCAAAAGGATATGAGAAATATTACCTACTACCAACAAAGGACAGGATGACAAAGATAATAATCTCAAAAGATCCGAGAAATATTACCTACAACCAACTACAGGGCAGGAGGACAAAGGTGATAAACTCGAACAAGGGAGAGATTACCAACCATTAACAAAGTGATAGTTACAACAAGGTAACCAAACCCAGCTATATTACCTACTACCTACTAAAGGGCAGGACGACAAAGGTAATAAGCCAGCTATATCACACACTACCAACTAAATGGGCAGGACGACAAAGGTGATAAGCTCAAAAAGAGGGATTACTAACTATCAACCAAGTGACAGTTACGACGAGGTAATCAACCAAGGATATGAGAAATATTACCTACTACCAACAAAGGGCAGGACGACAAAGGTAATAATCTCAAAAAGATCTGAGAAATATCACCTACTACCAACTAAAGTGCAAGACGACAAAGGTGATAAACTCGAACAAGGGAGAGATTACCAACCATCAACAAAGTGATAGTTACAACAAGGTAACCAAACGGGGCTATATTTCCTACTACCAACTAAAGGGCAGGAAGACATAGGTAATAAGCCAGCTATATCACCTACTACCAACTGAATGGGCAGGACGACAAAGGTGATAAGCTTCCATTGCCAGAGCAAGGGACTAAAATTCAATATAGGAATAAACCAGAGAGAAACGGTCAAACAAGACTCATCCCGAGGAGGAAATATCTTAATTGGGGATTAATTCCATCCAGACAAATGAACTGGGGAGGGAAACTAAAACATATATCTTCCAAGAGGCATAAACTCAGTGGGGAATTAACAAAGATAGGCATTTTCTGCTTACGAGTTGACACTATAATGGAGAGAGGACACACATGCTCTGCGGGGATAACAACACCAGAGAGCAAAGAAACATCAACACAAATGCAAAATGCACAATGCAACAACAATATGCAATGCACAACAAATGAATGTGCATGCAATGCGTATGAGCGTGAATATACTGACAAAACAAACATAAGGATGAGCAGAGGGTGAATCAACATCACAACTCTACTGAATACTCGGCTAATCTCAACAAGATGGAGATATCATTAGAAAACTCCGTTAGTGATTTAACTGGTGAAATCCTGCAAAAGATAAACAAAAGCCATCAAAGGAAAATAAATCCTACTACAAGGCTCAAATTTTGCTGGAGAAAGGAAGATACTCCTTAGGGAGAAACCCAAAGATCAATTTTATAACATCAATGATCTACAAAGGGGAGAACATCGTGAACTCTGCTTCGAGGATGGAAGGAAAGTTGTTGGGGAATCATAACGACCCAAATCTTTCTAACTCTTCATGGGGATAATAAAAATTCACATGAACTTCCACTTCAATGAGATGAGGATATCTACTGCGAAAAATACTAAATCTGTTGGGGATTGTAACCATGTAAACATAAACTCTTCTAGGAAAGCGAGGCAGATATACTGGAGATACAAGAGAAAAGCTCTGGGGATTAGCCAACTCTAAGGAAACATCCTGGACTTGCTGAGGAAAATAGCAAAAGGTCAAACTGTGGGGGATTTCAGATCAATACTCGTCATAAATGAGAGAAAACCCAACAGGTGACTAATATATCAATATTCCTTAAATAGAGACGTCATCAGCGACTTCACTAGAGAACATCCAAAATAGTGATGCACAATCTTCACTAGGAGGATAAATCTCTGAGTAAAACAATCTGGAGAAAAAAATATCCTGGACTTGCCAGGGAAAATAAAAAGTTAACATCACTGCTCTATGCTTGGGAAACATTTGAAACAATAATGCAATGCCTCCATTGGGGATCCAGCTAGGATATATCTCTGGGTAAAATAACCTGGAGAGAAATAAATCTACAAGACAAGAAGAAACCCTACAAGCGGCAACTATGTCAATACTCCTTAAGGGAAAATAACATTGCTCTTTATTTGGGGACATCCGAAGCAACAACAACACGTCTAGAGGGTAAAACTCTGAGTGAGGATTCCTTATATGACTTTTGCTGGAGATAGCAAAAAATGAATCTCTGTGTGAGGATTGACACCAGGGAGAGGTGGTCCTCAAAACTGCTCAACTGCCTGACCATTAAGGGTGTTCGTGGTTTAGTTTGGATCGGTTTTGAAACAAAATATCATCCGATCCAAAGGTAAATTTACTCAAGGTTTGGTTCGGTTTTGGATGATGGATTAAAAAAAATCTGATCCGATCCAATCCATATTAATGCGGTTTATTTTGGATCGGTTTTTTGAATATCTAAATTACAAATTATATCCTTTATTAATATTCTAAAAGTACTAATAAATAATAAGTTTGACATAATATATAATATACTAAATCAAAAGTTAAAGTCAAAAGTTAAAGTTAATTTACAAGATGAAAATAATAAAAATAAATAGATTAAATCAAACTAATAAATATTATTTAAAAGAATAAGTATCATCTAATATTAAATTAACACAACACATATACTATTAAAAAATAAATAAGTATAAAAAATATATACATGCGGTTTGGTTTGGTTTGAATCAGTTTTGAAAAATTAATCCGAAATCCGATTCGAACCGATCGGTTTTTACAAAATGACATCCAAATACATAAAAAAAATCGGTTTTTTGCGGTTTTCGGTTTTTTGGATCGGTTTGCGGTTTTTATTTGGATTGGTTTGGATTTGAACACCTCTACTGACCTTAACATAACTAGCTTGAGAAGATCTGGATCGAGACATAGCTGGGGAAAAACTGAACAACACTCATCTGGAGAAAACTCAAACTGGTATTCAACTGAGAAATATTGGATCTTATGAGTCCATCTCATCTTAACAAACTTTGAAGGAACCCATGATTTTGTCAACAACTAGTTATATGAACAAATTCAGCCGAGGAAATATCAACAACTATATTGGGGAAATATCAACAAACTCTACTGGGGAAATATCAACAAACTCTACTGGGGAGCTGTTAATAAATTCTACTAGAGGAGTAAGAACAAGCCCTGCTGAGGAAAACATTGATCTTACCATTCTTGGAATAACCGTTTGACATTCCTTTTTGTATTCATAAATCAAAGGAAAATGTTTTTATACTTTTCAAAAATTTAAATCAATTATCCACATTTTGTTTCAAAAATCATCATCAGCAATAAAATGAAATTTTGCAAACAGAAACAAAGTGAGAATTGCAAATAAAGGGACAAAGGCCCAAATTTTATTGATAGAATGGAAGTCCGCAAATGGTGTAACTCCATGGATCATTACAAAGTTTGAAAAATGGTAAATACGTGGAAAGGGTTACATTGAAATACAATGACCACTATTCTCCCTAACAACTTTGAATCCCATTGTGCTCAAAACTTTAGCTGAGGATGATTAAAGCAAAATTCTTAATAGACGATGTTGCTTCAAATGATCAAGACTGGCCAAATGTAGTTACTTGCCATAATCCCTAACTTTTGCCTAGATTACCCTTTCGGGTTTTCAATCTACCAGGATGATTATTTCTGTTTTTATCTCTAATTTTTGCCTGGACCGCCCTTTCAGGTTTTCAGCCCACCGAGACGCTTATTTTTGCCTAAGCCGCCATTTCGGGTTTTCAACTTAGTGAGCTGTTCTTTTTTATTTTTTAGGTGAAGTAGTTCTTGACTGCATCAGCATTCACAGGACGAGTGAACTCTTCACCATCCATAGTTGTAAGAATTAATGCACCACTAGAGAAGGTTCTCTTAACAACGTATGGGCCTTCATAATTAGGAGTCCACTTGCCCCTAGAATCAGTAGTAGAAGTCGAGATCTTTTTGAGCACGAGGTCGCCTTCTCTGAACACACGAGGTCGAACCTTCTTGTCAAAAGCTTTCTTCATTCTCTGTTGATATAGTTGGCCATGACACAAGGCCGTCATTCTTTTCTCTTCAATCAAATTCAAATGGTCGTATCAACTTTGACACCATTCAGCCTCAGACAATTCAGCTTCCATCAAAACTCTCATAGAAGGGATTTCAACTTCTACCGGGAGCACTGCTTCAATACCATAAACAAGAGAGAAAGGGGTTTCCCCTGTTGAAGTGCGGACGGATGTACGATACCCATGCAAAGCAAAAGGGAGCATCTCATGCCAATCCTTGTAAGTAACAACCATCTTCTGAACAATCTTCTTGATATTCTTATTAGCAGCTTCAACAACCCCATTCATCTTAGGTCTGTACGGAGAAGAATTATGGTGCTCAATCTTAAACTCATCACATAATTCTTTCATCATCTTGTTATTTAGATTCGACCCATTATCAGTGATAATCTTGTTCGGAACACCATATTGACAGATGATTTGGTTTTTGATAAATCGAACCACTACTTGTTTGGTCACATTGGCATATGATGCCGCTTCAACCCACTTGGTAAAATAATCAATAGCCACCAATATGAAACGGTGTCCGTTCGATGCATTAGGCTCAATCATTCCAATCATATCAATGCCCCACATGGAGAAAGGCCATGGAGAAGAGATAACATTGAGAGGAGTTGGAGGCACATGAATTTTGTCAGCATAAACCTGTCACTTATGCGACTTCTTCACATATTTGCAACAGTCAGATTCCATTGTCAGCCAATAGTAACCTGCCCTTAACATTTTCTTAGCCATTGCATGTCCATTTACATGGGTACCAAAGGATCCTTCATGAATTTCTTTCATCAACATGTCTGCTTCATGCTTGTCTACACATCTTAGCAAGACCATGTCATAATTTCTCTTATACAACACATCATCATTCAAGAAGAAACTACCAGCCAATCATCTCAAAGTTTTCTTATCTTTCATGGATAAGTGCAAAATGTACCTATTTTTGTATATAAGTTTTGTTGCACTTATCGTTACTTTGTGTTAAAATTGGTTGAATAAACCCCACTTTGTATGTAAATGTGTATATTTAGTGCATAATCAAGTTTTAGTGTATTTGTGTACCGTTTGATAGTTTTCTACTCATTTTGTAGGTATTGAGGTGTATTTGGAGCATGAGCAATAAAGTGTCGAAGACACGGCTTCAAACGCACGATTTTAAGCAACTCATCAACGAATAAGGCTCAAAATGAGGATAATATAAATCACCAATTTGGTTGATATTTATTCATTGTTAGATAGGAAATTGAATAAGCTTTCCAACGCTTCAAACCGGGCGAAAAACGGAGTTACGGTTCTCAAGTTATGGCTGAAACATTTTTCAAGTCAGCTGGTAGCCCACTGAGCGCGCTCCAAGCCCGCTGAGCCCGCTGAGCGCGCTTGTAAGGCGGTTTAACTTTAAAAAGAGCACACTGAGCGCGGTCTGCGATGATGACAGCAATAAATATGGGTTAAAAACACATTTTTAGGGATGGTTTTGGGTAATTTTTGCTCCCAACTCCATCAAACTTCATTTTTCTTGTAGATTAGCTTAGAAAACATCATTGGAGCTTGCATTTGGATGATCCGGAGTCGAATCTCTCGTCGATTGGTGTTGACAAACCAAGAAATGTTTGGTTCCTCTTCTCTCTTCTCTTTGTAATTTCTTTTTGTTGGGTGTTGTATAGTTACTATGAATATATGTATCTTTGTTGATCTTAATATTATATGAAATTTGCTTTACAAATCATTATCGATGTCTTCCTTGATCTTTTTGCATTTATGTTTGGATTTGTGTTGTGTTAGAGATAAACATCACAAATCTTGATTAGGGATGGATATCTATTGTATAGATGCTAGAGATAGATTTAGATGATAATCTTTTGGGTGTCGGAACTTAATGTCTTCCGTGTTTCGAGGCGTCGTGCGCGAGAGTGACGACGAGAGTAATACGGTTGTCTCTCAGCTCAGTGTGCCAGAGATGGACACTGTTGTGAGTGATGCTGGATGATTTTGACGAGTATTGCAGGTGGAGTATAATTGGTCGGTAAATTTATGTTTGTGACGAGTGGATTATATGTATGCTTGATAAGTTCGTCTTGTTGAAGAATGAATTGTTTTTATGTTTTTATTTACTTTTCTGTTTTTACGCTTTAAACCATTTTAAAACCCAAACTCATTAACAATTAAATTGTCGAACGACAGTTCAGTAGCACCGATCTCTATGGACACGATAAATTCCCGGAAAAATACTTCCAAATCTTTTTGCTTGCTTGCCCTATTCCGCAACCAACAAAATGGCGCCGTTGCCGGGGATCGATGTTTTTATTGAATCACATTGCGATAGTTTCTTTGTTTTTGAGTTTTGTAGATATCGTATATATTGTCTATTTTCACTTGTTTATATTGATACTTGTATATGTTTACCATATTTGTGAACTTTACATGTTTTGCATACTTGTAAATTTAGTGTATATATTTGTTTCTCTTCACGTTTGCTAAGTGTTTGGTTAGGTTTCGTCGTCGGTGAGCGCTAACCGTGTAAAGAGGCAACTTGGAGAAGTGTGTATAAATAATAGGCGTCGAGCTTACGACGTAAAACAAGCATGTTTTATCGTTTTTTGTTCCGTTATTACTTTTCCATTATATATGAGATTGTGTAGGTGTTAAGTAGAGGCCTACACCAGAACCTTGTTGTTGTACTGGTTTTTCTGGGTCTGGTGTAGCGCGCTCTGTTGTGCTGAGCCAGTGATTTCTTTTAATTGTTCACTTGGCTCCCCCTTTTCCCCACTTCCACCAAGGCCTTATATATTAGTAATTATTAATAATTTTTCTAATTCTTTTGTTGTTGTTTGGACTCAAATTTTTTCCCGATTGCTTGAAGTCGCGTTCGGTGTTTGTCCATTTTTTATCATTTCAACTTGCGAATGTGTGGTAATGATAGTGTTTAAAGTTTTGTATATGTTCGAGGTATGTATTTATCGCTTTCTATACTTTAGCATATTCATGATACTTAGGCTTTTTACAAACTTTCATGCCATTTATTCTTTTATATACTTGTTCGTATGTGAATCACTTTAGTTCCCAACCTTTTTGTGAGGAAGCCTTACATTGTTCATATATGCTCGGAGTACTAATATTCTTGTTTTAACTGGATTTTATTATGTTGAATCTGTTGTTTGTATTGCTTATATGAATGCATGAAAAGGATCAAGACATTTTGTTTCATTTTGAGCACAACTACCTAAGCCAAATAGTCAATTCACCTTGTGAGTGTGTGATCGTTTGTAAACCCTTTGAGCCTTTGGTCATTATCAATGTTTTTTGAGTTTGATTATTGTCTATGAGTGTCAAATTCATTTTTTGTGTGGATCTTGATTGTTATTTTTTCTTGAACCCTCAACTTTGTGTTGTTCTATGAATTTTTACCTTGGCTTAGAAAGTAGGGAGTATTCACATGATGATGTAGTTGAATTCAAGTTGGGGAGAGCAATGTTTTCTCACTTATGTTATTGGTTGCTATGAGGTTGAAAAAGAAAAGAAAAAAGAGAAAAATATGACAAGAGAAAAGAAAAAGAAAAAAGAAAGGAAAAAAAATTCTTGAGAAAGGAAACAAAAAGAGTTCCAATAATTGTGCTAAATAAGTTGTGTGTTTTGTGTAACACTTGGGATTTTGGAGGAAGTTTGATTGAAATTTTTGGTTTGAGTCTTTTGTGAGTTAATCACTCCTTTAGGTTTAGGTAAGTTTTTGTTTCGATTAGCTTTAGGAATTGCCCCTTGTTTGTTTGCCCGACCACATTACAACCTTGAAAAGTCCTTGTGATTCTTGCCTTTGTATGTTCAATGTGAATTTTTGGATGGTTGCATAATTTTTGTTTGCAAGATTGTTGTGTGAGTGAAAAAAACCCTCATTTTATGTTTTTCATCTACCGATGATTGTTTTTGCTAGGTGTGATTCACATTTGAACTTGTTTTGTTTTAGAATGTTTGGCATGACTTTTGTATTTAGCATTTGTTTCGGGATTATGTTATCGTTGTAGTTTAGTGGTAAGTATTTACTTTGTGTGTACCGTTTTCGATTGAACCATTGCATTTGTTTTTGTTTGTAAAAAATTGTTGATTCATGATTCTTTGGTTATTGCTTTTGTGTTTTTAAGTTTGTTGGCTTTGTTTGTGGACAAACAAATATGTAAGTTGGGGAGAGTTGATAAGTGCAAAATGTACCTATTTTTGTATATAAGTTTTGTTGCACTTATCGTTACTTTGTGTTAAAATTGGTTGAATAAATCCCACTTTGTATGTAAATGTGTATATTTAGTGTATAATCAAGTTTTAGTGTATTTGTGTACCGTTTGATAGTTTTCTACTCATTTTTTAGGTATTGAGGTGTATTTGGAGCATGAGCAATAAAGTGTCGAAGACACAGCTTCAAACGCACGATTTTAAGCAACTCATTAACGAATAAGGCTCAAGTGAGGATAATATAAATCACCAATTTGGTTGATATTTATTCATTGTTAGATAGGAAATTGAATAAACTTTCCAACGCTTCGAACCGAGCGAAAAACGGAGTTATTGTTCTCAAGTTATGGCTGAAACATTTTTCAAGTCAGCTGGTAGCCCGCTGAGCGCGCTCCGAGCCCGCTGAGCGCGCTTGTAAGGTGGTTTAACTTTAAAAAGAGCGCGCTGAGCGCGGTCTGCGATGATGACAGCAATAAATATGGGTAAAAAACACATTTTTAGGGATGGTTTTGGGTATTTTTTGCTCCCAACTCCATCAAACTTCATTTTTCTTGTAGATTAGCTTAGAAAACATCATTGGAGCTTGCATTTGGATGATCCGGAGTCGAATCTCTCGTCGATTGGTGTTGACAAACCAAGAAATGTTTGGTTCCTCTTCTCTCTTCTCTTTGTAATTTCTTTTTGTTGGGTATTGTATAGTTACTATGAACATATGTATCTTTGTTGATCTTAATATTATATGAAATTTGCTTTACAAATCATTATCAATGTCTTCCTTGATCTTTTTGCATTTATGTTTGGATTTGTGTTGTGTTAGAGATAAGCATCACAAATCTTGATTAGGGATGGATATCTATTGTCTAGATGCTAGAGATAGATTTAGATGATAATCTTTTGGGTGTCGGAACTTAATGTCTTCCGTGTTTCGAGGCGTCGTGCGCGAGAGTGACGACGAGAGTAATACAGTTGTCTCTCAGCTCAGTGTGCCAGAGATGGACACTGTTGTGAGTGATTCTGGATGATTTTGACGAGTATTGCATGTGGCGTATAATTGGTCGGTAAATTTATGTTTGTGACGAGTGGATTATATGTATGCTTGATAAGTTCGTCTTGTTGAAGAATGAATTGTTTTTATGTTTTTATTTACTTTTATGTTTTTACGCTTTAAACCATTTTAAAACCCAAACTCATTAACAATTAAATTGTCGAACAGAAGTTCAGTAGCACCGATCTCTGTGGACACGATAAATTCCCGGAAAAATACTTCCAAATCTTTTTGCTTGCTTGCCCTATTCCGCAATCAACAAAATGGCGTCGTTGTCGGGGATCGATGTTTTTATTGAATCACATTGCGATAGTTTCTTTGTTTTTGAGTTTTGTAGATATCGTATATATTGTCTATTTTCACTTATTTGTATTGATACTTGTATATGTTTACCATATTTGTGAATTTTACATGTTTTGCATACTTGTAAATTTAGTGTATATATTTGTTTCTCTTCACGTTTGCTAAGTGTTTGGTTAGGTTTCGTCGTCGGTGAGCGCTAACCGTGTAAAGAGGCAACTTGGAGAAGTGTGTATAAATAATAGGCGTCGAGCTTACGACGTTAAACAAGCATGTTTTATTGTTTTTTGTTCCGTTATTACTTTTCCATTGTATATGAGATTGTGTAGGTGTTAAGTGGAGGCCTACACCAGAACCTTGTTGTT
Organism: Lathyrus tuberosus; assembly: GCA_022829125.1. NCBI lineage: Eukaryota > Viridiplantae > Streptophyta > Magnoliopsida > Fabales > Fabaceae > Lathyrus > Lathyrus tuberosus. The sequence goes on along the minus strand of JALAZF010000162.1, from coordinate 2,537,156 downwards.
GTACTGGTTTTTCTGGGTCTGGTGTAGCGCGCTCTGCTGTGCTGAGCCAGTGATTTCTTTTAATTGTTCACTTGGCTCCCCCTTTTTCCCACTTCCACCAAGGCCTTATATATTAGTAATTATTAGTAATTTTTCTAATTCTTTTGTTGTTGTTTGGACTCAAATTTTTTCCCGATTGCTTGAAGTCGCATTCGGTGTTTGTCCATTTTTTATCATTTCAACTTGCGAATGCGTGGTAATGATAGTGTTTAAAGTTTTGTACATGTTCGAGGTATATATTTATCGCTTTCTATACTTTAGCATATTCATGATACTTAGGCTTTTTACAAACTTTCATGCCATTTATTCTTTTATATACTTGTTCATATATGATCACTTTAGTTCCCAACCTTTTTGTGAGGAAGCCTTACATTGTTCATATATGCTCGGAGTACCAATATTCTTGTTTTCACTGGATTTTATTATGTTGAATCTGTTGTTTGTATTGCTTGTATGAATGCATGAAAAGGATCAAGGCATTTTGTTTCATTTTGAGCACAACTACCTAAGCCAAATAGTCAATTCACCTTGTGAGTGTGTGATCGTTTGTAAACCCTTTGAGCCTTTGGTCATTATCCATGTTTTTTTAGTTTGATTCTTGTCTATGAGTGTCAAATTCATTTTTTGTGTGGATCTTGATTGTTGTTTTTTCTTGAACCCTCAACTTTGTGTTGTTGTATGAATTTTTACCTTGCCTTAGAAAGTAGGGAGTATTCACATGATGATGTGGTTGAATTCAAGTTGGGGAGAGCAATGTTTTCTCACTTATGTTATTGGTTGCTATGAGGTTGAAAAAGAAAAGAAAAAAGAGAAAAATATGACAAGAGAAAAGAAAAAGAAAAAAGAAAGAAAAAAATCCTTGAGAAAGGAAACAAAAAGAGTTCCAATAATTGTGCTAAATAAGTTGTGTGTTTTGTGTAACACTTGGGATTTTTGAAGAAGTTTGATTGAAATTTTTGGTTTGAGTCATTTGTGAGTTAATCACTCCTTTAGGTTTAGGCAAGTTTTTGTTTCGATTAGATTTAGGAATTGCCCCTTGTTTGTTTGCCCGACCACATTACAACCTTGAAAAGTCCTTGTGATTCTTGCCTTTGTATGTTCAATGTGAATTTTTGGATGGTTGCATAATTTAGTCTTTTGTTTGCAAGATTGTTGTGTGAGTGAAAAAACCCTCATTTTATGTTTTTCATCTACCGATGATTGTTTTTCCTAGGTGTGATTCACATTTGAACTTGTGTTGTTTTAGAATGTTTGGCATGACTTTTGTATTTAGCATTTATTTCGGGATTATGTTATCGTTGTAGTATAGTGGTAAGTATTTACTTTGTGTGTACCGTTTTCGATTGAACCATTGCATTTGCTTTTGTTTGTAAAAACTTGTTGATTCATGATTCTTTGGTTATTGCTTTTGTGTTTTTAAGTTTGTTGGCTTTGTTTGAGGACAAACAAATATGTAAGTTGGGGAGAGTTGATAAGTACAAAATGTACCTACTTTTGTATATAAGTTTTGTTGCACTTATCGTTACTTTGTGTTAAAATTGGTTGAATAAACCCCACTTTGTATGTAAATGTGTATATTTAGTGTATAATCAAGTTTTAGTATATTTGTGTACCGTTTGATAGTTTTCTACTCATTTTGTAGGTATTGAGGTGTATTTGGAGCATGAGCAATAAAGTGTCGAAGACACGGCTTCAAACGCACGATTTTAAGCAACTCATCAATGAATAAGGCTCAAAATGAGGATAATATAAATCACCAATTTGGTTGATATTTATTCATTGTTAGATAGGAAATTGAATAAGCTTTCCAACGCTTCGAACCGGGCAAAAAACGGAGTTACGGTTCTCAAGTTATGGCTGAAACATTTTTCAAGTCAGCTGGTAGCCCGCTGAGCGCGCTCCAAGCCTGCTGAGCGCGCTCCGAGCCCGCTGAGCGCGCTTGTAAGGTGGTTTAACTTTAAAAAGAGCGCGCTGAGCGCCCATAGCGCGCTGAGCGCGGTCTGCGATGATGACAGCAATAAATATGGGTTAAAAACACATTTTTAGGGATGGTTTTGGGTAATTTTTGCTCCCAACTCCATCAAACTTCATTTTTCTTGTAGATTAGCTTAGAAAACATCATTGGAGCTTGCATTTGGATGATCTGGAGTCGAATCTCTCGTCGATTGGTGTTGACAAACCAAGAAATGTTTGGTTCCTCTTCTCTCTTCTCTTTGTAATTTCTTTTTGTTGGGTATTGTATAGTTACTATGAACATATGTATCTTTGTTGATCTTAATATTATATGAAATTTGCTTTACAAATCATTATTGATGTCTTCCTTGATCTTTTTGCATTTATGTTTGGATTTGTGTTGTGTTAGAGATAAACATCACAAATCTTGATTAGGGATGGATATATATTGTCTAGATGCTAGAGATAGATTTAGATGATAATCTTTTGGGTGTCGGAACTTAATGTCTTCCGTGTTTCGAGGCGTCGTGCACGAGAGTGACGACGAGAGTAATACGGTTGTCTGTCAGCTCAGTGTGCCAGAGATGGACACTATTGTGAGTGATGTTGGATGATTTTGACGAGTATTGCAGGTGGAGTATAATTGGTCGGTAAATTTATGTTTGTGACGAGTGGATTATATGTATGCTTGATAAGTTCGTCTTGTTGAAGAATGAATTGTTTTTATGTTTTTATTTATTTTTCTGTTCTTACGCTTTAAACCATTTTAAAACCCAAACTCATTAACAATTAAATTGTCGAACGGCAGTTCAGTAGCACCGATCTTTGTGGACACGATAAATTCCCGAAAAAATACTTCCAAATCTTTTTGCTTGCTTGCCCTATTCCGCAACCAACAATGCCCCAAGTGGGTACTCTTGATTCAGAAGAAAACATTTAATATCATAATACCACAGTTTATCATCAACTACCTCTTCAACTACAAACATATGAGCTGGTCTATCAAGGGCTTAACATCAATTTTCTGCACTTCATTCCACTGATTCACCACAATCATGGAGGATATAGTTGCTAAAGCATCTTTCATTCGATTATCTACTTTAGGTATATGGTGAAACTCAACCTTATTGAAGAAAGTTGACAACCTTCATGCATAACCACGATAAGGAATCAAATCAGGTTGACATGTCTCCCATTCCCCTTTAATCTGATTAATCGCCAGGGCTGAATCCCCGTATACATCAAGAATCTCAATTCTTAAATCAATAGCTTCTTCCAAGCCCATAATACACGCTTCATACTTAGCCGTATTATTTTTGTAAGTGAACATCAGCCTTGCAGTGAAAGGAATATGAGAACCATGAAGAGTAACAATTATTGCTCAAATATCATTGCCATGCTCATTAACAACTCCATCAAAAATCATACCCCATCGGGATCCAGGCTCAGGCCCTTTTTCAGGTAATGGTTCCTCACAATCTTTAACCTTTAGATACATCACATCCTCATCGGGAAAATCAAACCTGATAGGTTGATAATCATCAATTGGATGGTGTGCCAAATGATAAGCCAAAACACTTCCTTTTATTGCTTTTTGAGTTCGGTACTCGATATCATATTCTAACCAACATTTGCCAACGAGAAAATCCACCTAGTCAAAGCAGGCTTTTCAAAAATATACTTGATTGGATCCATTTTGGATATCAACCAAGTTGTATGATTCAACATATACTGGCGGAGGCACTTGGCAACCCAAGTTAAAGCACAACATGTCTTTTCAAGCATTGAGTACCGAGACTCACAATCGGTGAACTTCTTGCTCAAATAATAAATGGAGAATTCTTTTCCACCAGATTCACCTTGTTGACCAAGAACACAGCCCATAGACTCTTCCAACACAGCCAAATACATAATCAAAGGTCTTCGTTTCACAGGAGGAGAAAAAATTGGAGTTTCAAGCAGATACTCTTTGATACTATCAAAAGCTTTCTGAAAATCCTCTGTCCAGTCACAACCCTGATCTTTGCAGAGAAGCTTGAAGATCGGCGCACATGTGGCAGTCATATTGGATATAAATCAAGAGATATAATTCAAACGTCCTAAGAATCCTCTTACTTGTTTTTCTGTTTTGGGCGTAGACATTTCCTAAATAACTTTAACTTTACCATGATCAACTTCAATGCCTTTCTAACTGACAATAAAGCCCAACAACTTTCCAAAACAGATACCAAAAGTGCATTTTTCGGATTCAGACGGAGCTTAAACTTTCTCAAACGTTGAAACTGCCTCAATAAGTACTCAATATGATCTTCTTTAGTCTTCGACTTACAAATCATATCATCCACATAGACCTCAATTTCTTTAAGTAGCTCTCTGGTACGTGGCACCAGCATTTTTCAAACCGAAGGGCATCACTCTGTAACAGAATGTTCCCCAGGGTGTAATGAATGTTGTCTTTTCCATATCCTCGGGTGCCATCTTTATTTTATTATAACCGGAAAATCCATCCATAAAAGAAAAGATATTGAACTTAGCAGTATTATCTACCAGCATATCAATGTGTGGTAGTGGAAAATCATCTTTCGGACTTGCTTTATTCAAATCTCTATAGTCAACGCACATTCGGACTTTTCCGTATTTCTTTGGAACAGGCACAATATTGGCCACCCATTGAGGATACTCAGCAGTCACAAGAAAACCAGCATCAATCTGCTTTTGAACCTCCTCTTTGATCTTCACAGCCATGTCGGGATGAGTTCTTCTCAATTTCTACTTCACAGGTGGACATTCAGGCTTCAATGGCAAATGGTGCTCCACAATATCAGTATCAAGGCCACGCATGTCTTGATAAGACCAAGCAAACACGTCAACATATTCTCTAAGAAGCTCTATTATCCTCTTTTTAACATCTGACTGAAGCAGTGCCCCAATCTTGACTTCTTTTATATTTTCCTCTGAACCCAAATTAACCAATTCTACCGGCTCTTCATGAGGCTGAATAACTTTTTCCACATTCTCAAGCAACCGAGAAATTTAATCTGGAATCTCCTCAATATCCTCTTCTTCAGCTCCAAACACAGGGAACTCAAAGTTGGGAGAGGGCATAAGGTCAATTTCAATGGGTTTAACAATCAATCTGCACAATGATTTATGCTTGATTTTAGAATATGAACAAGAAGTGCAGGTATTATGCAGATAAAAGTGATCATCACATTATTACTATTTTTTTGTTTTTTATGTTACCATTTTTCAGAAATAAAGCAAAAAGGAAAAAAAAACATAACATGGATAAACAAAAATAACATTTTATTGAAGATGATAAAATTTGAAATAAAGCCCACACAAATTCGCTTTCACCTTGGGCAGAGTGAAAGGATTTTTTGAAAGAAACAAAAACAAATTACTTTAAAATATGAATGACAGTGGGAACATCAGCAGCTATCCAATTCTGGCAGATCTGTCCATGTGTCACGAAATTGGGAAGTTCTTCCTCTTCACCATCTTCAATGATGGCGCTGACTTCATATTCGGGTTCCTTAAGCCTCGGTCGAGGGGAATAAAAGGGCACATATGGATCTTTTGTCTCAAAATCGTATCCAGGATCTTCCAAATAAGGCTCCCAATCTTGAGCAGGAATGGAATCATTTTCAGAGCCATATGAGATGTAATCTTAAGAATCATTTTCAAGAATTGCAGCTGTGGAGTGATCTTTGTTGATGAATTTGGCGTTGTGAAAGGCCTCCTTAATACGCTTCAAATCCCTTCTAATTGTACCAGGTGTAAAGCCTAAACTAGTTTTGCCTTGGTTATCAACCACATCAATAACTCGGCCCCAACCAACAGACCGACTATTCTCTAACACATGCAGAGCATCTTTCAAAGAAGACATGGGCAACCCGGCTTTATCATCAATGAAAAGAGCTTGGAACGGAGTCCCAACAGTTTCATTGGCATCAACATATGAAAAGGATGAAAGATAGCTCACTGGCATCGCTTGTTCGCCTCCAACAATTACCAGCTTGTCATTCTGAACAAACTTTAACTTCTGATGAAGAGTTGAAGTCACTGCCCCAGCTTCATGAATCCAGGGTCGGCCGAGCAGACAACTATAAGCAGGACGAATATCCATTACTTGAAAAGTAACTTGGAAGAAGCATGGTCCTATTTTGATTGGAAGATTAACCTCTCCAATCACAGTTTTCTAGATCCATCAAAAGCTTTAACCACAACCCCACTATACCTCATGGGAGCACCTTGATAAGAAAGCTTTGACAAAGTAGACTTTGACAACACATTCAAAGAAGAACCAGTATCAACCAGCACATTGAAAAGTGCACCTTCTTGACAGTTCATAGAGATATGTAAAGCCAAATTGTGATTTCTCCCCTCCTCGGGTAACTCTTCATCACAGAAACTCAAATTATTATATGCTGTGAGGTTGGAAACAATTCCATCAAACTGATTAACAGTCACATCATGTTCAACATATGCTTATTCCAATACCTTCTGCAAAGACTCCCTATGAGCCTCAGAATTCACCAATAGGGACAAAACTGAAATCTTGGACAGGGTGTGCAAAAGTTGATCTACAACACTGTACTCACTCTTCTTGATCAATTTCAAAACCTCATCCTCATAAGCCTTCTTATTCAAACCACCGAACTGACTAGAAGTATCGAAATTACTCTCATCCTCAGGTCGTTTGCCAACAACAACATTTTCCACAGTCTTTGGAGGCTTAGAAGCAAAAACACGACCACTCCGGGTCACTCTACTAACAGCAGCGATGCCCACAGAAGAAAAAGAAGGAATGGGCACTTCCTTACCATCTTCTACCATTGTAGCATTGTACTTATACGGAACAACCTTGTCAGATTCATAGGGTACTGGTTCGGGTAACCGAATAAACAAAGGTGTAACAGCGGTCTTCCAACTGTCATAAGAGACAACAACTCGTTCAGGAATATTAAAGTGTGGCATAATAACATTCACTTCATTCTGATATTCATCTCTTTTAGCAGTGACCTCAATCAAATTATGATCCATCATCCCTTGAATGTCCCTCTTCACTATCTCACAACCATGTGGATTCATGGAACAGATGCAACAAGCTGCATAATCATGATCAATATCATGGTATTCACTCAAAAGTGCATGCATCTCTACAAGCGATCTTCAAATCCAGCGGATATCATAAATCTTGAATGTACCAGGACAACCATGAACCATATTGTCAAATGCCTTACCATGATTGGACAACAAGTTCGATTGTACATTAGGATTAGTATCTTCGAATGACAAAATATCACTTCTAACCAACCTTTGCACTTCCATTTTCAATGGATAACAGTTCTCAGTGTCATGCCCAACTCCTCCTTGATGGAAAGCACAATCAGCTTCAGGCTTATACCACCACGACAAATCTTTCGAAGCAGCAGGTGGTGCACGAGTCTGAACAAGACTTTTTTTAATTAAACCAGGAAGCAATTCTGTGTAGGTCATCGGAATCAGATAAAAATCCTTCTGATAATGGCCTTGTTGATTATTCTGTTGATTAGAGCATTTTTGATGAGCAACTAGATTTGCTTGAAGAACATGAGTTGAATTGATAACAGGAGTAACAGATGCAACATGTTGTTGACATTAATTATTCTTACCATAACTCTTTCTGCGTCTTCCACGAGAAATAACATTGGTCTCACCTTCTTTCTTCCTAGCAAGTCCTCCACCATATTTCTTGGAATTTCCAGCTGAATTACCATCTTTTGACAAACGTCATTCACGGACACCCTCTTCCAATCTCATCCACATATTAACCATCTCAGTGAAATCACTCGGGGCACTAGCAATTATACGCTCATAATAGAAAGGACTCATTTTTCAAGAAGATTTTGGTCATCTCTTTTTCTTCCAAAGGAGGATTAATCTGAGCAGCAATCTCGCGCCACCTATGCGCGTATTCTTTGAATGTCTCCTTATCTTTCTGAGCCATTGCTCAAAACTGGTCAGGACCAGGAGCCATATCCATATTATACTTATATTGCTTTACAAAGGCTTCACCCAAATCTTCGAAAGTGCAAATTCGAGTGTTGTCGAGCCCCAAATGCCATTTCAAGGTTGCACCAGACAAACTATCTTGAAAGTAGTGAATGAGAAGCTGATTATTATCGGTCTGAGTCGGCATCTTGCGAGCATACATAGTCAAATGGCTCATCGGACAAGAATTACCCTTATACTTTTCAAAGTCAGGGACCTTGAACTTATGTGGGATCTTCACATTAGGAACTAGGCATAACTCATGGGCATTCTTCCCAAATAGTTCTTTACCCCTCAAAGCTTTGATTTCTTTCTGCATTTCAGCAAATTGATCTTGAATCTCTTCCATTTTCTCATAAGCACTAACATTTTCACTCGGAGCAGTGTGGAAAATCGGTTCTTCAAAAGGAACGGTATGAACCACGGGCTGAAACTTGGATTCCCAAATATCTTTTTCTTCCTTCATCTTGGCCAAAGCATCTTGAAGAGTCTTCACATTATCAGAAGGAATAGGGAGTGGCGTAGCGACCATTGTAGTCATGGGTTTCTCAAAAGAATAAGGCATTTTGAGCTCCTTAGCTCCCTCCTTCACCCAATGAGTATAAGGTTCCAAGGCAATGCAAACTTATCTCCCAAGCTGTCCTCTACCCATCCTATGGATCATAGTCCAAGCATAAGTCATTCTTCTCCTCAAACCAAGAGATTCATTCCCTTCTTGGAAAAACAAACCCTCTAAATGAATATTTTTGGGCTTATCCTTCAACATATAGCCAAGCTGACGGCGAGCTAAACTCGGGTTGTAGTTAATTCCACCTTGTGTGCCAAGAAGAGGCACATTGGAGAATTCCCCACAACTATCAATAATCTGGACATTATCATAAATAGAAGAAGACCAAGTAATGTCAGCATGAGTAAGGGACATGATCCTCTGAGATCACCTTAAACAACTCTTGTTCTCTCTAAAAGCAGATGACTGTGGCAAGTACGAAATAAATCACTTGTACAACAGAGGTGTGCAACAAACAATGGTACCATTCCCCTTAGAAGTCATATGATGGATGGATAAGTAAGTATCACCAAGTAAAGTCAGAACAGGGTTCCCAATCAAGAAAATCCAAATAGCGTTAACATCCACAAAGTTGTCAACATTAGAGAATAAGACTAGTCCTTAGATAAGCAAAGCAAATATAGCCTCAAACGCCACTGTGCTACCAGCATTAGCAAATAAAGTGGCTTTCCCAATCAAGAACTTAGAAGTCAAACCCTTGATGCCTCCCTTAGCCATAAGGTTAACATCTATCTCAGATTTTGTCAAATGGGTGGCTGCAGCAATATCTTGGGGCTTAAGAACTTCCTCCAAACCAGTATAAGGAACCTTATCAAAAACTGGTATACCCAATAAATAAGCATACTCCTCCAAAGTCGGCATGAGCTGATAATCAGGAAAATTAAAGCATCGGTAGATAGGATCATAAAATTACACTAGGGTGTTCAGAATTCCATCTTCAATGTTGGCAGAAAGAATAGATAGAAGTCTTCCACGACGAGATCTGAAGTTTGCATGATCAACTACCAAGGACACTAGCTTTTTTAAAACTGTAAGATCAGGAGCTCTGAAACAGTACTTCTGAGTGTTTCTCTTTCCAATGTCCATGATCACAATATCTGCGATGTTTGCAAAGGAAAATCTCTAAGATCCTTGAAAACTAATTGAAACAAAATGTCCATGAATGCATGAATGCATGTGTGCAACAACCACAAACAAGATCACACAAAGCATACGGGTTCAAAGGTTCCGAGTCACGAGCATGGTGCCAAGGGTAAGAACTGTCATACCCCAAATTTTGACCACTAAGATTTTCCATCATGGTGCAAGTCATCATCACAATATGGATGGGCCATCATACCTCATTAGTCTCCCAAAGATGGGTGAGCATCCACTACAATCAGACTTAGGGTTTCTAGCCCTCTCAGAGCTCTTAGACAAATGATTAATCAAGGAATGACATGATCTTCAACTTGTCTAACCTCTCAAACATCCACAATGGACCAAGAGGACTCCCACAGCAGGAATCAAGCACAATGTTGCAGCATTCCAGGTGGATCAAGCCTCAAGATCGCCAGTGTCACCAAATTAGGGTTTTGGTCGACCAGGGACTCCAGATGGAAATTTTCCTCTGGGAATGAGCCAATGCTTCAAAGCATAACCTAAGATACCCCAAGGGACCTCATGGACCCAACCATCAAGTCAATTTAACCTCAGGGGCTGCATTTACCAAAAATTAGGAATTAGGGTTTCTTGACCTAATTCACCCCTAAGTTGACTTTTGGGACAAAACATGAGCCAAGACCTCAAGACAGGATTTGAGGGTCTCTAATACACTACATTGATCCATTTGCAACAATGTATTAATCTAAGAAGCTTGATTCCCAAGTTTCAGGTTCATCAGAACCACAGTTAGGGTTTCGCGGTAAAAGTCAATTGTGCCTTTGACTTTTGACCAAGACATGCTCCCAAACCTTGGGACATGATTCAATACACCCTATAACACCTATGAAATCAATCCATCAAGTTTGATTTAGGTCAAGGACTTGATTTCATAGAGGATCGCACAGTTTCAAGTTCATCTGATAAAAAGTCAATTGTGCCCAAAAGTCAAAGTTTGACTTTTTGATTTTTTGATCAATTATGGTTCCCTAACCCTAAAATTATTTTAATGTGTGATTTGAATCAACATTCATCAAGAAAAATCAAGAAAAGTGGGATAACTTGTAAAAGGGGTAACCATAAAAACTTAGAAATTTTCTAAGTTATGGAACAAAGTGGCTAGGGTGCCAACTTCCAAGGATCATAACTTGATATCTAAGCAACCATTTGGGCTGATTCAAAGATGGATTTGTAGCTCTCATGGCATACTTTAAAAGTGTCAACTACACCTCATTCTAATTCTCCAAGGATTTTAAGTTATGGAATGACCAAAATCACAAAAAGTGAAAATGTCACTTTTTTCCAACACTTAGTGAAATTTTCACTAAGTCAGAATCTGTTTCACTTTTTACAAAATGTATGGGCATTTTTCACTTGGATCCAAAAATTGTCAAGACAAACTATGATCATACATATGTTGTATCATATGAGAGCTTTCCAAAATGGCCAAGAACTCCATCAAATTCCATCTGAGCTAAGAGTTGTGACAATGGCAATATGCCTTGCTGCAACTGTCATAACAAAGCAGATTTGAGCATTTTGCTCGATTTGATCAAATTTTGCAAATGACAAACAAGTTTATCCATTTGAACACCTCAGGGGGAGACCAAGGAGGAACCAATACTGATAAATAAGCCTCCCAAGTCTTTGGAACTAAAAATAGCATGCCAAACCTAAAAAACCCTAAAGAGAGGACAAGACTCCAATTTTGTTTTTGAGCATTCAATGGATGCACCAAGGTGGCATGAACTGAGCCATTTCCAACTGAATGAGTCAAGGATGATCTCTGAACTAGGGAACCAGCAGCATGTGCTCTAACCTCAAGTCAATGGCTAAAGGAGACTTGGATTCCTATTGATCAACATTTGCCAAACCTCTGCTGCAGTTACCATTCACTATTGCAGCCAAAACAAACTTGCTCTACTATAAATATAGCTCATTTGTACTCAGTTTAAGTACACCAAAGCACTACAACACTTGCTTTCCTCAAAATCTCTTTCTCTAAGAAAAATTGTCTTCTCTAGCAAGGTAACTCTGAGTTTTTGAGTAAGAGAGCAATTTCATCATAGCTTATGATCCAAACACATTCAATATGTAATATCTAAGCTGTCCAAACCCTCATAAGTGACCTGTAACACCAAAATTCCAAAGTCCCCTCTCAAAACCTCAAAATAGGGCCTTTTTGCATTTTTCAAGCCATGTCTTGATTCCGTCACTTTTAAAACCAGATAAAGCCTCAAACATACTCCAAATATCATCCTTGAACTGTCCCAAATGGTTCCACACATCTGGAACACCATTTGAGAGTGTTGTTATTTTGGCCACTTTTGCCCCTTTTGCAAGAAAGGGCCAATTTCTATTCCCGAGGTTTCCAGCTGATTCCAATCATCCTAAAAGCTTCTAAGGGATCATTTGAGAGTGTTCAAAGCATCAAAACATTTCTGGAACAAGGCACTTGACATATTGCCCAAAAAGCTCCTAAAGAGGTAAGCATCTCAACTTGAACTCTTTAAAATATGCATTGCTTTGAGGTCCACTGATCATGCACATCTCATACATGTTATATGTGTTGTGTTTGAACCAATTCATCATATAATTCATGCCTGTAACAAGAGATAGCACAGAAAATGCAAATGGAGGCCTATTTCAAAACCACTATCGGGTTTTAAAATGGGGACCTCATCTAAAAAAACCACCACCACCATTGGATTCCTTGTGAAATTCTAGGCAGGATAGACCTAAATTTTGTCCCAATCCATGGAGAAACGAGAAAGTTACAAGCTTCACGTTTTTGGCCAAAATCTTGACTTGCCTTGCCTTGGCCAGGCCAAAAACAAGGCAAGCCTTGTATATTTGTGGCTGGGGTTTGATACACGGATGTATCACCACCCCAGTGGTAAGGCACGCACACTGCACACAAGAGGTCTGGGGTTCGAATCCCCCTCGCCCCAGATCCTCTTTTTTACTACTTTTTCATATTTTATTATTTTTCTTATTATTTTTAATGATTTGAAAAATTAATAACTTCCTCAATTTTAATTATTTTTTATTGGTTCTTTTTGCAAAAAATCACAAAAATGTTGAAATATTTTATTCCACAAAAAAATCAAATTTATATTATTTATTTAATATAGTTGGTATTTTTATGAATAAATTCATTTTTAATTATTTTTAAACATTTAAAAGTGAATATTTATTTTGAAAATCAAAACCAAATGAGTTTTAATTCATCTTGTGATTAAAACCTCATTTTTTAAACCTTAACCAAAAGTCACAAGTTGTTTATTCAAGCTTATTTGGTGTTTTATCATTTTTAATTGATTTTCTTTGAGAATTTACTTTTAAAAATAACAAAATTAGGGTTTCTTTGATTTTCACCCTCATCAATCATTTTTAAACACTCATGGGCCTCTATTAGAGTGTAAGACCCATCCCCTTTGGAAATACACCACTTTTTGGGCCTCAGTCATTGTATAAGTCCCGTTGTATTTTCAAAAACAACGGCGCGATCGTCGCCTTTTTAACAAAAATTGTGGGCCTCTCCTCGAGCTATAAGTCCCATTCATGTACAAAAATAAATCTTTGGGCCTCTAATAGAGTGTAAGACCCAATCCCCTTTTGACCAAAACCTTTTTGGGCCTCAGATATTGTAGAAGTCCCTCTGCGTTAAAAGAAAAATCTCGGCGCGATCGCCAGTTTAAAATCTGGGCCTACCCTCGTGTTATAAGCCCCATTTCTTTTCTTTGGGCCTCTAATAGAGTGTAAGACCCAACCCCGTTTTGAAACCAAACTGATTTGGGCCTCAGAGATTGTATAAGTCCCCACACAATAAAAAAATCTCGGCACGATCGCCAGTTTAAAACAAAAGAACCCTGGGCCTCTAATAGAGTGTAAGACCCAATCCCCTTGTACATAAAAACTCTTTGGGCCTCACATATTTTATAAGTCCCTCTGTACAGTTTTCAAAACAACGGTACAATCATCGTTAAAACTTGGGCCTCTCCTTGGGCTGTAAGCCCCAATAATCTTTTCAAAGCATTTTCTCCTTTGATTTTGAATTCAAATATATGTTGTTATCAAAACTTTCTTTGTTGAACAACTAACAAAACAACATGGAAGCTCTACAACGGGTAAGTGTTTATCCGCTTTCATTTATCGCTTTCATATGTATATAACTGTATTGTGGGGTTGTTTCACTGTAAGTCTCCTTTCACATCCTTTTATATACTTGTCAAATATCAACTGTGTAATACTAGTATAGTAATTTAGAGTTTTCCCCGACAACTACGTCTAGAACTAGGTAAAGCCCTGTTAATCACTCTTAAATACAGTCAAAACTAGATCCCTCATAGGATTCCAGATACAGTCTTCCCTTCTCTTGGGGTTAAACAATATGGAGCAAAGAGAAAGGCAGTATTCTCGGTGAACCTTTTCTCAGACTGTCACTCTTAGAAATTGTCAAAGAAACTCTACTCCCCAGAGTTGATCTATTCTCCGTGAATAGCATCTCTTGAGTTTCTTCCAAATTCTCGAACTTTCCTGGAATGATCTCCTCTCTGTGAATTGCATTTCTTGAACTTCTCTTGGTTTGGGGACCCACAGGCTTCCTAAAAGCATCCCCACCTCCTCTTGGGCGTTGTACAAGGACCATTCGGCTTCATAGAAGTTATCATGCCTTCTCTTGGGCTTAATACAAGGACCCTGACGACTTCTTAAAGGTATAAGACAGAACTTAGTCATCCTTTGCTAGAGCAGTCTCTCCAGCATCAAAACTCCTGCCACTTTAGGGTTGATACTCATCCCTTAGTGCCCGTGGCTCCTCTTGGGCATTGTACAATAGATAAAACTCTAGACTTGGATAGTCTAAGCCCCCTTGAGTCTCAAAGACATTCTTAACTTCCTTTCAAACATAGGAAGAAACACTGATCACTCTGAAACCTGGTCTCTCTCATGAGAGTTCCCCACCCTTGGGCCTGCCTAGGGATCTAATCCTCAGCATTAAGATAGCCTCCTCTTAGGCTTTGTACAATGACTCTCCCCTAGCGGAGCTAACCTTTTCAGACTCTCTTGTTGAGTCAGTCTTCCTTTTAGCCTCTGTCTTGGGCTTGGTACCAGACATGTAAAACCCACTCTCTTGTTGAGTATAAAAGATTCTCTTGTTGAGTCAACCTTTAGCCTCCGTCTTGGGCTTCATACAAGACACATCTAAAACACTCTCTTGTTGAGTATAAAAGACTTTCTTGTTGAGTCGATCTCCTTTTAGCCTCTATCTCGAGCCTCGTACGAGACAGCAAAACACTCTTTTGTTGAGTATAAAAGACTCTCTTGCTGAGTCAATCACCTATTCCAGACTCTCTTGTTGAGTCAACCTTTTTAGCCTCCATGTTGGGCTTTATACAGGACAGATAAAATTACTCTCTTGTTGAGTCAAATCCTTTCAACCTCCATCTCGGGCTTTATACAAGATACATTATCCCCAACAGAGTCAAAACCTCGGTTGAGTCAATCAACCTTTTAGCATCAAAGTTGTGCCTTGCTCACAACATACAAACATCAACAACTCCTCTTTAGAGATGACAAATTCTCTCTAATCCTAAACCCTTTAGCTTCACATCTTGGGCTTTGAACAAGATACAAACCACCTTTAGCTTCATGTCTTGGGCTTTGAACAAGACACCAAAACAACATTTTTCCTCCCATAGAATAGGAGAAACTACGATCGCTCTGATTTCCCTGTTTTGGGAATACGTAGGCATAAGATTGAAAAATCTTAGCGAGCATACTAATCAAAAACCCAAAATCCAGTACCTTCATGTATCCATCAAAAGCATCAGACCTAACACAAAAACCTAGCCCTAGTCCAGACCTTGTTTTTAAGCAAATAACCTTAAAAGACGAACCTCCTTTTGATAGCATCTGTAAACCAACAGTTTTGACTGTTTAACCTCAGTTTGCAAGCAGGGTTAATTGGAGACATCTATTTCCCTTCCTTAATCAGCTCAACAGGATAAAAAATGAATCGAACTGTAGTACCAAAGCGATAGTGATTCAAAACCACAAAAACTGTGCCACAAGAACCTCCCATAATGGTATGTACTAGGGTTATATCAGCACTTGTAGAACAAGGTTATAAAAAGTTCCCAGAGTCATAGATCTATGTTTCAGATATTATCGGCTTAAATGACTACTCGTCAGCCAATAATATTCTCAAGAGAAACTCGTCTGAGTGTGGTATCGCGTAACAACTTATTCAAGTCTACACCTGAACAGCCACTGCACCACGTCCTAATAAGGCCAAGATGGGTTAAAGGTTCTACGGTCCTCAGCTTCTCGGGCTCCCAGGTCTGAAAAAGTAATGTCAAATACGACTACTCGTATGACATCAGTAATCCCAAAGGGGCCTCCACTGAGCGAGGGATCTCAAGTCAACTTAATAAGAACTACTCCATGTAAGCCGAACAAGACTATGCCACCCTCCTATCATAAGTGCACTCAAGTCTGGGTATAGGACTTATCTCACCACACAGATCACCAAGCACCCAAACAGAACAAGCAATAATAAACAAATCAAACAAAAAAGCATAAATAAATCAAAGTAGGCTGAACCCGCTAAGAACCAGAGTCCCCAGCAGAGTCGCCACTTTTCTCTAGCGGTAAAAATTGTTAGTGTAAGCTATTGATTAACTTAACTCATATAGCAAGAGTCACCACCGCACTTTTATTTTATCCAAAAGGAAAGGAAAAAGGGCGAACAAAACCCAAAGAGTTCTAAAACAAGAACAAACAGAGAATGGGTAAGGGGGTTGGTTACACGATGGGAAGGTGTTAGCACCCAAAATGTCTATAATAAAAAAAAGGTTTGTTTGAAAATATATTGGGGAGGTGAGAAGAGAAATATTTTTTAAGATTTTTGTGTTTGGAGAGACTTATCGCCTCATGCCTACGTACCCACAAAGTGCAATATAGGATCAAAACCTCGTAGTTCGTGGTACAAATAATAAAATATTATTGGTTATGATTCATTTTATCTTGAAAAGACAACCCGTCATTCTCAAGAAAGAATACTCAACTAATTACCCAAAGGTATGTGAAAGAGGCATTTGCATCACATTAAGATGGAGGATTTGCTTGAATTAAAATCAACAAGACTAATCACTTCAACATCTAAGTGGAAAATGACCATACTTTACACAAAATACCATGGTTAGGAGCTTTACATCTCATCAAAGATTGAAGTGTACAAAAGAACAAAAAGATTGAATGAGTTTTGTATTTTTTATGTCTTTTTGAAATGGTCAAGGTATGATTAACATTTATTGGCATTTATTAAAGAAAACAAAGTTTGAGAATCACTTGACTGAAGTCAAGGTTTTATTATGAAAGCGGTTTAAGTTTTGAAAACAAGAAGGTTTTGAAAAAGGGAGAAGATTTTGAAAATTAAAGAAGGGGTGGAGAAGAAGGGATTATCCTATTGCATAAAGATAAAATCTAAGGATAAAAACGGTCTAACCACACAAGCAAGATCCATTGCATAAGCATTCTTCCCTTTTTGATTTGGTATTGATAAAAATAAGTCTTCAAAGGAGAACTTCAAGTACTCAAAATCCAAGGTTTTCCATCACAAACTTCCAAGCATGGGTTAGGATCCTAATTCTAAGTCCAAAGTTCAATGTCCAAATGCAAAGGATAGTAACCATAGTCCAACATTACGAGAACAAGTTTTTTAGGGGTTTAAGCCTTTATTAATGTTTTTGGTCCATTTGGACAAAAGGAAAAGAGCATAAACATAAACAATAATATGATATGAGATGATGACATAAAGCATAAAAATAAAGAGAGATAGGGAGCAAAAAGGAAGCATAAACAAAATTAGTACAATAATATTGTTAGTGAGTTAGTGATTAATTGTTAGAACAAATGATCAACGATGGTTAAATGATGAACTTAGGCTAAAGTTAATGAAGACTCATTAGAGGATTGATAAGACCAAAGCCTCCTAACAACAAGTTTCATAAGTAATGGAGCTAAGACAAATAATCAACCATCCTTAGGCTTGCAAACATAGGTTTGGTCCACGAATGATCATTTTCCGATATGGGACACATGTAGCGCTATGTTAAGCAATCGTAGCACAATCTATGAGGAAGTTCATACTATGTGAGGTCGGTCAATAACGATGTTAGTGCTAATGCATGCTAGAGAAATGATATGTAAATCACTCTCCGAAAGGAATAGCGCACGAAAAGAAAAGAGATAACGATCTCATCTTCATGAAGAACTTAAAATAAGCTTCAATGATATCGAAGATTTTCATCGATCCAAAGAAAATTAGAAATAGATGAAGAATTCCTAATTGAACCACACAAAGATGTAATCCAAGGTAAATAAATAAAGGAAAGGGAAGGAAAAGGAAAAGGAACCAAAACAGTCCCAAAAACATACTCTGGACACTGGGTAATCGATTACCCTAATGATGAAACAGTCCCAAGAACCCCACTCCCAAGCCTTGATCTATAGAAATTGATGATGAAAAAGTGAATGGATGAAGGTTTAGCTCAAAGATTAGTAAGTTCTAATGATGAACTTACTAACTTTCAATGGAAGAAAAGAGCTTTGGTGAATTTGGTAGTTGGAGAAAATTGAGAGAGTCAAGAAGAAATTTGACAAGGCGAATTTGGCTATCAAAAGTTTGTGAAATGAATGAAATAAGGCCTCTATTTATAGGATTTAGGCTTGGAAAATTTGGTGGTTTGGAATCAAAATTAGGCTTGGAATTCTAATTTTGGAGGCAAAATCAAGAACAAATGGTGATTAGTGAGGGTGTATGGTGGGAATTAATTATGATGAGGTAGGGGAATTAAAATGAGGTGATCTAGAATATTCTAATGATGAAGCATTTGAAAATTGGTGCCAAAATGCTGCAGAATTTGAATTTGACACATTTTCACAAAAAAGCACTGAGTAATCGATTACCCTAATGCTGGTAATCGATTACCACAGTGAAAAATTGTGAAAATTGGCCTTTTGATGTGATGTCTTGGCTCTGGCTCGATTCTTTTTGCTTGTCAAAGAAGGCATGGAAATAAACACATGAACCTTGGAGTCTCTTGAATAATAATCAATTTAATCTTGGAAACTCTTGATTAGATGATTTTTGAATTGTTTGTAGATCAGCTTTGACTTTGTTCAGATGAAATTCATTCGAGCCAAGGAACTGATTTTGATATCCTTGATCCAAACTCTTCCTGAAAAAGTTTGTAAAGAAAAAAAAAAGAAACATATTTTTGGATTTTAATTAATGGTTAGTAAACATAAACAAAATACAAACATCAAACAAACAAGAGAGCAGGGGTGCTTGGCGATCTCACTCAAGAACAGACCTTCAAAGGAGGGCAAGAGAACCAAAGCTTGTGATCTTGTTTGTGGTATGAGATGCAAATGATATGTGGGATCTTAGGGGTAAAAATTAGGGTATTTCAATGCATGTGAATAAAAATGTGTGTGGTAGTTTGATTAGAACACTTTTAAACATTCCAGGAAAGACTAGAGATATTAAGAATTCCTGTCAAGATATGATGGTGATGGTTATACAACAACAGTTGGCTCTATAATAATTAGGAAAAATAATGTATTTTCCTCCGACGTGTCACACTCTATTTAAAAAGGAAAAGAAAATTTATGTGAGTGTTTGCATGGTATAAAATTTTCCCAAGGTTACTCATCAAACATAAAAAAAACTTGTAACAATGAAATATCTTAAGTTAATTGGCTCAATATCTCATGATTATCATGTCTTGATGAAACCACTTCTACTAGTGGTTATCTGTGGCATCCTATCAAAAAATGTAAGAGTAACTATAATCAGATTGTGCTTATTATTCAATGTTATACGTAATAAAGTTTTTTATTTCAAAAAATTAGATGAATTAGAAGATGAGGCTGCAATAATCTTGTCTCAATTGAAGATGTATTTCCCTCCAACATTTTTTGACACTATGGTTCACTTAATTGTTCATCTAGTGAGAGAAATATAATTTTGTGGTCCAGTTTATTTAAGGTGGATGTATCCAATAGAGCGATACATGAATATCATTAAAGGATATATGAAGAATCACCACCGACCGGAAGCTTCAATTGTTGAAAGGTGTAACACCCTAAACCCCAATTATAATTTATTAAATATTGCGGAAAATATGAAGATAAAACAAGGGTGTTACACTGACAAAACATCCAACTTTTAAATTCCAAATAAAAAATTTAATTCAAAAATATAGCATAAGTAATTAGTTCAAAACCAACTCAAAGGACATATAAAAGTATCACATCCCAATGTTATAATATCAGCGAAAACTGGAATGAATACTAAAACGCCGACAAAATGTATGACGAACATAACACTTAAATAAAACTATTGAAGAGACGAACTACGCCATCCTTGATAAAACAATAGCTATCACTCAACAATCTCAATCTATAAATTATTTGCATAAAAGTACAAAGGTGTAAACATAGAGATAAGAATGAGGTGATAATACATTCCATAATTTTCATGGTGTATAAACACCAAGGATAGTACATACGAGCATATTCATTTAACACAAATGTACAATATATAAAGTCATTATGCAATGCGTACTTTCTCTACTCTCATGCATGAGGTACCAATATTAACACTAGACCGAAGTCCTGAATATCTGAATTATTTTACTGAGTGATCCTCAACACTGGGGTGAAGTCCTAAACACTGGAACGAAGTCCTAAGCTAATCTCCAATATACTTGATGCATGGTCAAACAAATGCAAATAATCTCCATTTGAACCTCCTATTCCAATTATCAACATTGTCGGTTAAGGCTAACACTGGTCCTTTTGAACCTAAAATATATTATACACTGGTTCTTCAAACCTAAACATAATTCACATCAACCAATGTCGGTTAGGGCAAAACATTGGTTCGCCTTGATCCTAAAATCATCAACTTTCAACACTACCTAACCACCAGTCAACTATCAATTAAATAAACAATAATCAATCATAATAAATTTCCACAATAAAATAATACTTAACATAATGGATAAAGTTGAGGAATCGAAGCGTCTATGAAAAATTGGTGAAAACATCAAATCGGTGAAAACATCAAATCGGTCAACATTAGGGTTGATGTTCCAACTGTCACGACCATGAAGATCGTCTCCCCTAAGAAAAGCTTTCTCGTCATCGCTGAAGGTCATCAAGAGGAATGGCACTAGTCACAAAGCACTGACAATCTGAATGTCAGGCTCATTGACGCCCGTTATTAACCGATGAATCATCTTCCTCCTCAATGTGATGACGGTCTGACCATCATCTAGGATGACGCCCGTCATCACTGCAA
This sequence comes from Lathyrus tuberosus, assembly GCA_022829125.1. NCBI lineage: Eukaryota > Viridiplantae > Streptophyta > Magnoliopsida > Fabales > Fabaceae > Lathyrus > Lathyrus tuberosus. Next base: position 2,516,046 of record JALAZF010000162.1, on the reverse strand, counting down.
AACCACGTTTTTTGCCATGGAACAAATCCATATCTCGATTTTCCTCAAAGTTATGTCAGATAGATACCCTGAATTCGATACACACAAATCAACGTCAATTTTTCACATCAAGAATACAAAAGTAATACATATAACATCAATTGTTCATGCTTTATTCATCATATCATCACATTACATATGAATAAAAATAAACCAATTTTCAACACAGATTTACACGAATTTCACATCAACGATAACAAAATCAATAACAACAATACACAATCACAATCTACCATTAACGCAATCATGAAGGTTTTGCATAAACCTCACATTATTCAATCAAGCATCATAACAGAGAAAAAGGCTCAAAGGGATCTCCACTATCTCTAAGCTTATATGATCGAACCATTCATCATAGTTACCCAAGAAAAACAAGTGTTTTATGTGACTAACCTTTCTGATAAAAGATGATCAATTATTCTCCAAAGAAAACGCATTCCTCATAGTGATGAAAATCATTATTTAAATTTTGATATTCCTTTGACTCCTTCTTACGCAACACAAGTGCCTACTTCGTATGAAGATGTTGACATAGATGATATGCTTGCTCTTCGTAATGATCATGAAAAAGGCATTGGGAAAATTAACAAGTAAATATTTTTTATTGTTTATTCATAATTTATTGTATATTATAATTTTTAAGGTTATTTACTAACTATTAGAACAAGATTTGTTCATGACATATATCCTTTGGGTTTTGATGATAACAAAGTATTGAAAGAACAATGGTGTTGTCTAATGTGTGTTCTAAGTATGCAGGTTCTAAAGCTTAAGATAAAATTATTTAGAATCTGATAGAAGAACGCATTTGAGAGAAGCTGAGTTATTGGCTTCTGATGGCTCAGAACTGATGCACATTATTAAGTGAAGTCTGATGATATAGGTTTGTTAAACTCTAAAGCTAAATGTATCAGAATTAGAAGAGCAATATATTGTCTCTACACTTAGTGAATGTATCAGCTTCTGGTGATTATTTAGAACCATGAACTAAGCTAAGTTATCCATACTAGAGAAAACAAGCTACAATGTCAAATTAGATTGTCAGCTAGAGTCTGTATTCACATGGCTCAAGAAGAGTTGACATGTTTTACGAATATATACTCTCAACATATCTATAGTACAAGATCACAAGGAAGACGCTTTGTTTAAACATGTTACACAATGGATAAAGATCTTTTGGTGTATCTATCTTCAACGTCTCTTAGTACTATGGAGTAACAAAGACACTTGAACAAGTTATCTCTTCCAATAGGTATTCTTCTACAACTGCTATATAAGTAGTCGAAGATTCAATCTGGAATCAACAACAAAGAAAATAAAGAAAGAGAACAAATAAAAAAGAATCGTTCCACGCTTCTATCAGAATGGAAGACTAACAAGATCAACTATGGCAACATAATCGAGTATGCAAAATTTATGTTATTTGTTGTAAATTGTACAAAGCCTTAAGATTTCTTAAACATTAAATATCTTAGAAATCTTAAGTGTTGTGATATTTGTTATGGTTATTTACCCTATACCTCTGATCGAATATCAAATACACCTTGTTGTCTATTATGTTAAACATATTATTTAGTAGTTTAGAAAGAAAGTCTCTTGATATGTGCTTGAGCACCAAAGTCTCTTGTTGTGAGATTGAGCCAAGTAAATCTCTTTCTATGTGCTTGAGAATTGAAGCCTTAATCAGTTGTTGATTGAGCAAAGAAATCTTGGACCGTGGGTCTGAGCAAAAGTCTTGAACCAGAGGGGTTTAAGCAGAAGTCTTGAATTCATGGGATTTGGGTAGAAAAGTCTTGGACCGTTGGTCTGAGCAGAAGTCTTGAACCTGATGGGTTTAATCAGAAGTCTTGAATATATGGGAATTGAGCTGCGAAGTCTTGAACCTGATGGATTTAAGCAGGAAGTTTTTGATTCGTGGAATCTAAGCTGGAAGTCTTGAGCTGAGGGTCTAAGCAGAAAGTCTTCACCCTGAGGGGTTTAAGCAGGAAGCCTCGGGTTAAGGGTCTGAGCAGAAAATTTTTATGCTTGAGGGAATAAACAATTGTAATCATGTTTTTATTATAACAAAAAATCTCTTGTGCTACAAGGGGATTGAACTACTCTCAGTTTGGGAGGAACTAGGATAAATCTATGTGTGTTTTGTTGTTATTTATTTGCTTCTATTATTATTATTCTGCTGCAACTTATTAATCAGAATTCGAACATTAGTTTAGAATCTAAAATCTGTTCATAATCAAAGTAAAAAATGGATAACACAATCCAACCCCTCCCCTTTCTTGTGTATTTTTCTCACCTTCTGTTGGTATCAGAGCCTGGTCTGTGCATAACACTTAACAATGGTGCAGCTAATGATCCAATGAGAAAAATATGTCTGCTAAAGACTATCTTTCAAGAAGGAATCAAGTACCATATGAAACATATTACTTTGCCAATCCTCCCATATTCAGTGGTGACTCCGCTGAATTTAAATGATGGAAAAAGTAAAATATATTCTTATATCATTGGTCTTGATAAAAGGGTTTTGATGAAGATCTATAGAATACCCTCAAGAAACGTATTGCTATAGAAGTTGATGGTGTATGTATGATCTAAGATAGAAAATCTCTCACACCAGCTCAGAAGAAGCTTTACAGAAATCATCTTGAAGTTATAAGCATTCTGGTAGATGTTCTACCTCATTCTGAGTATATCAACATCATTGATATGTCTACTGCTAAGACTATCTTTGAATCCTTGTGTTTTAAAATTTGAAGGGAATCAGTTAGAAGCTTAACAAGTTACACTTCATCTAATTTTTCCAAGAAAATTCTGAGAAGCCTGCCTGCTAGATTCAGACCAAAGATTGCAGCTATTCAAGAATTCAAAAACTTGAGTATGCTGAGTCTTGAAAGTATAATCATCAATCTTCAAAGTAAATAAATGGAATTAGATGAAGAAAAGTTGTCAAAGAGATCAATATTCCTTAAATTTGTTGAAGAAAATTCCTATGGAATGTCTGATGATGAGGAATTGGACTTCCTTATCAAAAGACTCTTTCAGATGGCTAAAAGGAATGAGATATTTGTTGATGGAAGAGTAACTTCAGAAGCTTCTGAAATATTTATATTTCAACTGATTATCCCAATATTAAGAACATGGAGAAAAGTTACCAGACAGAAAACCCAAAAGAAAATTTCAGAGAGCTTCAAAGCATATTCTAATGAAGCTAACAAAGTTGAGGATTCACAAAAAGATGAAAAGTGTAATCTGGAACAGCTGCCCATTACATCTTCTGAAGAAGCATCTGAATCCATAAATAAATCAATCATTGAAGAGAAAGAGGCAACTTCTAATCTATTTTGCTTCAATATTGATAATAAGGAGTCTGCTTCTCAAGATAAAATCTTAAGTGACTTTATTGCTCCTAAGGAAATTAAAGGCTATCATAGAATCTGTGTTAAAGGACAATTCTGTGAGAAACCTTTCATCTCTTCTTTTTTCTGGAAATACTATGACAGTGCTTAAAACTTATTTTATACTAACCTCTGATTGCAAACACTGTCTAAATCTATGCTAGTAAAAAATTCTAAAATCAAGGATTATAAATTTAAAAGATTTAATCAAAGACAAAGAAATCAAAGAATCTGCTAAGAACAAGATTCTATTAGTACCATGACTCGTCCTAGACTTAAAGTCTGGAATGAATCTAAGTACTACTATCAACCTAAGGCATGAAGTAAAAGAAATTCTGCCAAGACTAACATTTCTAGACCCACAGAAATATGGGTACCAATATCCAAAATTGTATTTGCTACAGATATCATAGAAGAAAGGAGCAAGGCATCTTCCGTGATACTTTATCAAAGGTTTTTTACAACATTTGATGGAAGAAAATCCTACATGCCAAACTCAATAGCTGAAGGATGCAAAAATGTGGAGTTTGGAGAAGAAAGTGGAATCATTGGTTTAAATTCCATTGACTCAAAATCCACTTAAGACAGAATTCAGATTCCATGGTTAAATCTAAATACTCATCTGAAGCTTGACCAAGAAAAAAAAAGGTGTGTTCAGTTCTTTACTCTTGCAAATTTCTTAACTAAGTGAACTATTTAAGTATGAGTAAATACAAAGTTTATGTTAGATCTCTAGAGAAATTATTTTTATCGACAACAAAAGAATCTTCAGAAATCTTTGAAAAGAAACTATGTTGTATTTGACTATACTAAATATATCATTAACTAGATGATGATCATATTTATGGAAATAATATTCTCACCTTTTGTGATAATACCGTTGCTAGTTAGTAGTCAAAGAAACCAATTCAATATTCATAAATCAAGCATGACTCTAGTTTCAAGAGAAAATTCTTGACTCTGAATGGAATATCAAAGACTGGTGACTAACAGAAGATGTCTCACTCGAAGTTTAGCCCTACTAGATTCTGATAACAAATAGCTTCTCAAAATTTTCAGTCTTTGAGATTCAAAAAAGGAATCTTTACTTCTGATAAAGCTGTTTAAGTAAAAATTATTTTAAAATCCTTGTCTTACTTAAAATTCCATAAAGTTGAAAATCATTTAGTGTGTTCAAGGTAATGATGTTTTCTTTTATATATATATATGGTCTCTAACCCTTACCTCTATGAAACATCATTTCTTGTCACCTTTTCTATTCTTCTGACAAGATTCTTATTCCTTTAGATTCTTATTCAATTCTTTTCTTTTTATTATTTTCATATGACCTGATATGAATTCTCTAGTAAATTCTCCATTGAATCAACTAGTTGTCATCAATGAAAAGTTTGTGGATTTTGAATAACTGTTCAATTTAGGTTTTAACTTCTGGAAGACTGTCTCTGAACATGGTTGGAATGAATACTTTGATATGTTGTGTAGTTTCAATTATCCAAATCTTGTCAAAGAATTTTGGGTTAATACATCTATTGTTGATCTAAATCATGAGTATGTTATTCTTTCCAAGGTTTCTGGTGATTCTATAACAGTAACCTCTAAGACAATTACTAATGTAATCAACTGTGAGAAGATTGGATAAATCACAGGTACTCTTGTTTGGGAATACTATCTTCCTACTTGGCGTACTTTTGTAGATCCATCAAACCTCTCTCAAGTCTCAAATCTTCGTCCTGCAATTGTTTGGAATTAGATTCTGAACTCAAACTTGCTACCTAAGGACAAGGATCTAGACCTTGTGGACTCTACTAAAAAAGATTTTATACTTCTTCTCAATTCAGACTTACAAATTGATCCTCCTCAAATTATGTTTGACCATCTAAAAAGAGCTCTTTCATCTTTTCACAAGGGAAAGACATTTTTCATTCCTTATGGACGAGTTTTTTTTTAACTACTGATCCAACAGGGAGTTGTCATAAGATCTGAGGATGATTCTTATAAAATTTAGAGAGAAAAGATTGAAGCTATCTATGAAAGATTCTAATGTTGGATTTCTGCAAATATATGCCTTGTAATAGTTAAATATCTTGTATTAAGCAATCTTGTTGTTAAAAAAATTGTTCATGTTCTTGTGTGTCTTAACTGTTATATATGCATTTCTTATGTTGATCAGAGAATAAAAATTAGGATCAAAACTCTTTAAAAACTTGCAACATTCTCATTGAAAGATTGGTGGCTATTAAATGTTATCAAGAACTTTCTAGACATTTGGATTTGTTCTAAGGCACTCCCTAGGCTCATCTGACATATCTAGATTGTTCAAATAATCCTCCCAATCTTCCTTTGCAAACTTAACAGCTTCCTTTCTCTGAAGATTCCTATGTTTTGACCTAGAAGTTCTTTTTCTTCTCTATGTCTCAACAAAGGTTGTTATAGATGTATGTGCCTCTGAAGAATTCTGCTTGCTTGAAGATTCTTTAGTTGTTGCATTCTTCTCGTTTGCTTGAGTTGATGCTCTTAGCATTGGTGCCTTTCTAAAATCCCTCTTTGAAACCTTGATTTGTTTCTGCTTATACATGTTTGTGTTCTAAAGATTAAGTGATTTGGAAAGACAGTTTACTAAGATTTTTCTAGATTCTATTCATCCATTACCTTGAGCATTTAGAGTTTCAATATTGATTAGTTAAATCAATCTTTTAACATCCGACTCTTGAGAAATGATGTCTAGTATGTAGTCCTAATAAAGATTTTCTTAAGACAACTGTATATTTCATTTTAACAGTTATCTGTTGGTTTTAATATTTCCATATATTATTCTTTTCACTTTGTTAATGCATTTTTCAGAAAATCAAAACAAAAGGGAAAAATAAAAGATTGTACTTATGCATATTAATAGAGGTCAACAAAAAATTCATTAATCAAAGGAAAAGATTACAATAATAATGAAGACATTAAGATAACGTCAGTCTAAGTCTTCGAAAGCCCTACGACCCATCCAGTTTTCCCAAGTGAATTATGGCTCATCATCATCCTCACATTCGGAGATGACAATCTGAATCTCCATCCTATCTTTGTTCTTCTTCTTATTCTTCCTAGGCTTCAAAATCGTTGTTCATGAACCTGCTTTGGAAGGTTTCACTACAGCCGAGGATGAATCTGCTTTAGAAGATTTCAATATAGTAGATGAATAACCAGTTTCAGAAGCTTCAGAACTTGCTGGTTTTTTAGGACTTTGTGTCTCCAGATTTGTTGCATCCTCTAAAACCTATGTAATGATAGAGATGTTGGTACTCTCAGATGTTGCTCTGAAGTACGTTGATGAAAATGACCTATACTTTGGTTACTTTTATAGTGGAGTCTGGGTAGCTCAACCGGTTGAATAAAATCTTTTCCTTGATCTTTGGAAGTACTACAACCAATAACTATTAAAGATGCACTGTACACACTTTTATTGCTCTCTATTACTTGAATTGTTTTCTATTCCTTGGGAACTAATCACGTAATGGTGATCTGCGTTGCATTTATGAAATTATTTCTTTTTGTTTTTTTATGTGACAAAAGGGGGAGAAAGATATAGAAGTATTTAATAAGATTCTGAACCCTTCAGATTTTAAATATTGTTCATTTATAATATTTTAAAATTTTGTTATTTCGGTTGTTTGTTTTACTCGGGAAATATATTTTAGTTTTCTTGAATATAGAACTTAGGGGGAGCTTACAAACCTCAACCTTTGGACTATTAGACTCGTGGAGAGCTTACGAGCCTCAGGCTCTGATGTTACCAAGTAAATTAAAATATATATTTTAGTTTTCTTAAATATAGAACTTAAGGGGAGCTTAAAACCCTAACCTTTGGACTATTAGACTCAGGGGGAGCTTACAAACCTAAAACTCTGATGTTGCCAAGAAAATTGAAATAACCCAACATTGTTCTTTAAATACTTATGTTTGTCATTATAAAAAAAAGGGGAGATTGCTAGAACAAGATTTGTTCATGACATATATCCTTTGAGTTTTGATGATAACAAAGTGTTGAAAGAATAATGGTGTTATCTAATGTGTGTTTTAAGTATGTGGGTTCTAAAGCTTAAGAAGAAATCATTCAGAATCTGATAGAAGAATGCATTTGAGAGAAGATGAGTTACTGGCTTCTGATGGCTCGGAACTGATGCACATTATTAAGTAAAGTATGATGATATAGGTTTGTGTAGAATCTGAAGGTGAATGTATTAGACTCAGAAGAGCAGTATATTGCCTCTACACTTAGTGAATGTATCAGCTTCTGGTTATCTTTCAGAACCATAAACAAAGGTAAGTTATCCGTACTTCAGAAAGCAAGCTACAATGTCAAATTAGTTTATCAGCTAGAGTCTGTGTTCACATGGCTCAAGAAGAGTTGACATGCTTTACAGATATCTACTTTCAACGGATATATAGTATAAGATCACAAGAAATACGCTTTGTTTAAACATGTTACATAATGGATAAAGATATTTTGGTGTATCTATCTTCAACATCTCTTAGTACTATAGAGTAACAAAGACACTTGTACAAGTTATCTTTTCCAACAGCTATTCTTCTACAACTGCTATATAAGTAGCTGAAGATTCAAGTTGTAATCAACAACAAGGAAAATAAAGAAAGAGAGCCAAAAAGAAAAGAAGTGTTTCACGCTTCTATAAGAATGGAAGAATAACAAGATCAACAATGGCAACACAATCTAGTATGTATAACTTCTGTTATATGTTGTAAATTGTACAAAGCCTTAATATTTCTTAAACATTGAATAGCTTAGAAATCTGAAGTGATGTGATCTTTGTTATAGTTACTTACACTACTACGAAAACCCCATTTAACCACGCCAGGTTTACCACGGTTTTGTATCCCACCGTTGTAACAGGATTAAAAATTTATAACGCCATATTTAACAACGATTGTATTACATAACCGTTGTAATACAAGTTGTGTAACAAGCTTCGATTCCCAGCTACAATATTTTTTTTCCATATTTTTACATTTTAACACGCTTGTATTAGAAGATCGTTGTAATACATGTATCACGCTTCGATTCACAGCAATGTATTTTTGTCATATTTTTAGATTTTAAACATGTATTAATTTTTTAAACATGTCTAACGCCATGTAATGTATGATGTATATTCCCAACAATGTATTCTTTAGTATTTTTAAGTGCAATAGAGTATATATATAACTTTAAAAATAAAACTGTAAGAGATGAACATATATAGAGATAATTTTTTTTAATATTCCATTGAGAGTACATTGATAAACATATTACATATCAAGATCATTGTCAGAGCCCATAGCATAAAATGCATCTTCATAATCTAGACATCTCTCCTCACTCCCCTCATCGGAATCATAATATACAGGCCTCATTTTCTTCTTTATCTTCTTCTTCGGCTTCTTCTTCTTCTTCTTCTTCTTATCCTTCCTTACCCTTAAGGCATCCCTGAAGTTGGCAGTTGCTGGTTGGACGACCTCCTGGATTGGCGCCTGACGTTCCTCATTGAGGTTTCTAGGATTCTCATTTGTTGAACTCATTGTTACGAAGAATATATTATTTAGATATGTAAAATTGTCTATTTATAGATGAGGTTAAAGATGAAAAGACTGATAGATTAATGCTTGTAATGATGATAACTTGTAAACCGTTCATATTCTGGAACGATATTTTCTTGTAAACCGTTCATATGTTGGGAAGTGCAACGGTTAATAATATTACGACGGTTATAAGTAATGATCATAGCGATATCACTTATAATTCAGGAGTAATTTTAGGAAAATGTTGTTGCCTGGTGTCGAACCTTGTACCACGTATAAGGGGTATCGTTATGGTTATTATAACTAACCGTTGTGATATTATTAAATTAATATATAATCTATCATAACGGTTATTTAAGAAAACCGTTGTGAAAAATTTACCTATATAAGGGAATTAACTTTCCCTTTTTGACAGTCGCGCCATTTCCTTCACAGCAAAACCCTAGCACCCAAACTTCATCTATTTTTAGAATCTGCGAGAAGAAATACAAGAAGTATGAAGCTTTTGATTTAAGCTTCTTCCTCCTTGTAGTTCTTCTTGCAGAATCTAAAACTAGATGAACATGGTGATGATGATGGCGGTAGCAAACGTAATGTACATATTATTTATGGAAAATAAGGTAGTCTTCTACTTCAATCTTTTTGTTAGATAGTTCCCATTATCTCGTTTGCTTCATGTTATTTTTGTTGATTGTTCTCATTTTGTGCAGATTCGACTTCAATGCTTCACAAGCAAGGTGAACTTCATTGCAATGGTACAATCCCACTTCTTAGGGTTTTGTTTCAACTTTTGGTTGTTTTGTTTTGAATACTAACTAATTTTCTTCATTGCTTCCCACTTCTTAGGGTTTGTTTCACATGGTGATGATGATGGTGGTACATATATATATATATGAATTCATTCTGATAAGGTACATATATATGAATTCATTCTTATATTGTATATGAAATTTAGTTTATTATATACTATGTATATTGTTTGTTTCACTATCCTTTTATTGAAAATGCAATCAGTTAAATTGATATAGAACATTAGTTTATTATATATATACTATGTATATTGTATATAGTTAAATTTAATACTAACTAATTTTCTTCATTGCTTCCCACTTCTTAGGATTTGTTTCACATGGTGATGATGATGGTGGTACATATATATGAATTCATTCTGATATTGTATATGAAATTTAGTTTATTATATACTATGTATATCGTTTGTTTCACTATCCTTTTATTGAAAATACAATCAGTTAAATTGGTATAGAACATTATAATCTGAAAATTAAGATGTATTTGAAAACCAACCTTTATCATGTCAATGTTTTCCAAATTGCATCCATTTCATTCAGCACATTTAATGTTCCTTAACATAAAATTTATGGTCCAATGGTCCGTTTGCCTCAATTCATCGATATCTTTTATTATAGTTTACCTCATCGTCGTCACTAATCGCCGTGGTTGTTAAGATCATGATCATTGTTATGATGATAAAATCGTGGTATTTTTGGCGATGATGAGGTAAACTATAATAAAAGATATCGATGGATTGAAGAAAACCGACCATCGAACCATAAATTTTATGTTATGGAACATAAAATGTGTGGAATAAAATGGATGCAATTTGGAAAACAGTGGTGTGTTTAAGTTGGTTTTCAAGAACAGTTTAATTTTCAGATTATATAGTTCTTTACCAATTTTAATGGTTATATTTCTTTAATTAGGTGGATGGTAAAACAAGCAATATACATTTGTATTTAATAAACTAAGGGTACATTCCACAACGGTTGAGACAAATAACCGTTGTGATAGTTAATATATATGACAACGGTTCATACTGATAACCGTTGTGATATTTAATATATAGGATTAAATAAGTATTAGGTCCCTGAAAATAACCCAACTTTAAGTTTTAGTCCCTAAAAAAATTTCCTTCAAACTTTGGTCCTCCCAAAGTTTTCCGTCCCTAACTCTAGTCCCTCCCGTTAGTTTCCATTAACGGAAGATGATGTGACATGCCATGTGTATTATAATTTTTCCACATCAGAAATATTGTAAAATATATTTTTTTATTATTATTTAACGTGTATTGTGTGTTACAACAACAAATTCTCCATCATTCACCCTTCTTCGTCAATCTTCTTCTCTCCAAACATATTCTCAAGCTTTCTACTTCACTGCAATTACTCGCTGTCGTTGCCACTGGCTCTGCTTTCTGTAACTCAGACTCTCACTCTCCTCCTTTTTAGGTAAGTTCATCTTCCTCCTCTCTCCATGGATATTTTCATTTTTAGGGTTTTTATTTTCGTGTAGAAATTGTGCCTTTTCTAGTATTAAGGGTTGTTATTTTAAGGGTTGGCTTCAAGACCAAATGTTTCTGAGATTTTCATGGTTCTGTCTAAGATTCAATCCTCTACGTTGGATTGGGATCCATCGTCTAGATTTGTTAGCCAAGTTTCTTTAGAATGTTGTCATTTTATTTTACTACAATTGGGTTTTATTTGAGTACTCTTGTATGTATCCCCAGGATTAACTTTTACTTGTTGTCGTGAATATTCTACTGTCATTTATTTGCTTATTGTGATAAGGAATTAATGACTCTGGATGCTCTTGTTTACCTCAGACATTTCTTAATTATAGATCAGGATGCCTCAAATTTTTGTAGTGCAATTAATAGCTCGTGTTTTCTTTGGGGGATGTTTTGAGAATTTCATGTTGTTGTCCAGGGTGTGCCTCAATTTTGGTAGTAATGCAATTTCAAAGCTTACCTTGTTAATGAAATATTACTCAGAATTAGAATGGGATTGTTAGTAATCTGCTAGTGTTTTTCTATAAATTGTTAACAAATCAAAATTTTCAATCATCCTAAAAGGCAATAAAAATTCAATGTACTCATTGAGCTTTATTTCCACTTATTTCTCACTGTGTACCCTTGCTTTCCTTTTTTCCTACCCATAATTTTGTTGGTTGAATGGAATAATAAGCTTTCCTTGGCTAACAGATCTATGGCATTTCGTGGTTGGTGATCTTTGTAATACTATTCGTGATGAAGGTTAGTAGCTAGTTGCCTCCCTAACTGTTAGGATTAATGTATAATTTATACATGTATGCTTCCGCATTGTGCACATTATGTTTGTCTCCCATCTTTAATAATTTAAAAAAGAAACAAAAATTTAACAGGGGAACTCAACGTGAGTCATTCACTTCTTACCAAAAATGATTGTATGTTAATTATTTAGGTGTAGCCCTATAATCAATGAATATATAGATTAACAAGATTATGCCCTCTTGAGCAGTGATGCTTTTATATTTTCATATATTTGCACAACAGATTTTACAGATTTTAATTGGAAATTGGAATGTGCATTCAAATTATTATATATTGTAATTTTAGTCTGTAGCATTGTAAACTGATTATGGTTTGATTTTGCTTTACAATAGACAACTTACTTATATGCTCAAATATGTCTTGCTAAGCATTGGGCACATTGAACATTGCTTTGTATCGACAACGTAATATGCCTTTATTGGACTCCAAAGAAACAAACAATGGCTAATTTATTTTCTCTAATTTTTACATTAAGGAAAATGATGAAGGAAACAAGCATTTGTGGGTTGTTTACAATATATTTTTGATATAAAAGTAAGGAAAAAGAAATGATTTGTTATATGTGGACTTAGTTGATGCGTGAGGTCTTTATTTGCAATTAAATAGTGGCATCATCAAACATTTCAACTTGTAGATGACTGTCTGATTTTCTTATTATCATTCCCCAGGCAGATGAAAATTTGAGATTGATAACATCTTCCCTTCCCGAGGCTGTTGAAGCATGTGTTGACGCTGCAGGTCATGAATTTGATGTTTCGCGCCAACAAACTCTTCTAAGGGCTGCCAGTTATGGGCAGGCCTTTTGTAGGTCATGAATTTGATGTTTCGCGCCAACAAACTCTTCTAAGGCCATTTGTAGGGCTGCCTAAAATGTTTTAAAAATTGTTCTGATGCCTTAATTACACTCTTTTAATAGTGAAAGTTTGACAAACATATTTTCTGATATTCACTCTTGGTAATGATATCCAGTTGACTTTGGCAGCAATTTTCATCGTGATCGTATCCAAGAAATGTGTAAAATTCTGTGGGTCTTGAATGCAGTGCGTAGCCTTGAGATCGGCATTCCTCTTAGTATTCAACAATATAAGGTTTTAAGGCATACATGTCTCCTTCTTTAGTGCTGATATTGTTCAAGGGTAATTTTCATGTTTTTAGGTGCATGCCATTTTTCCTTTTCAATTTTCTTTAGTTTAACTTATGTTTGTTTTTGCTGAATAGGTTAGCGAGAAAGGCCTGTGGTGGTTTTTGCTGAATATAATGGTTTATGCAAATCCCTTTCACAGCTACTGTGTTGCTCTAGTTGTTGCTTCACATCAGTCCCTTGAAAAGTGGGCTCAAGAATCTGGTATTGAATACAAAGATTTTAATGATCTGTGTAACAAACCTGAAGCTGTCACTGAGGTCCTGCAGTGCATTTCCAAGGTTAGCTAATATGTGGGATGGTTCTACTTTTTAGCTGCCTATCCAATCTATAGATTATTCACTAATGATTTATCAATTTGAAGATGAAGTAACACTTGTAGCACACTACCGCACTACATTGCAAGTTTAATAGCCCTTACATGGTTAATGACTTATTTTACTTTATTCATTTCAGGCTGCAAAAGCTGCAAAGCTGCAAAAAAACTGAAATTCCTGCAAAGATTAAGTTGTTGGCGGATCCATGGACACCTAAAAGGGATGTTGTGCTTGATTTTGAATTTGAATGTTGCAGGTGTATGTTGTGCTTGATTTTGAATTTTTCTCAATGTGGCTGATGTATTTTCACTTGTTAGTGACATGTAAAACACATTGCATAGCAAAGACAGATTCAGCATAATGGTTGTCAGAATGGGGCATGTCTATTGTTGATTTAATGCTGTACTGAGTAATATCATGATTGTCAGCACATACTTGCAATATCATGAGTAATATGTATACATGCTAAGAACTACTTCATTTTGTAATAATACAGATTTCATAGCATAATTTTCATGCCAATCCTTAATTTTTGATTTGTTTTGAGTGGATCTTGATTCTGATTTTTGAACCAAAAAGAAGAAAGACTCAGACCTTTACTTAATTGAAAAGTGAGGTTTTGAACTATTATTGATGTAGAGATTTAAAAGCTCAAATTCTGTTTTTGTTGAACTATTATTGATGACAAGGTTTTAAATTAGCTAGAGATTAGCTTTGAATTAGCTATAAATTATTAGAATGGTGTGTTTAAATTAGCTAGAGATTACCTACGAATTAGCTAGGAAGTAGCTGCAGATTAGCTACCATTCTGGATTTAAATATGATATTAATATAAAAAAAATAAAATTGAAACAATTGACACATGGCATACATGTCATCATTTTTTGCCACGTTGGCATTGCCACATGTATGCCACATCATCAAAAAATCTCCACATGGCATGCCACATCATTCGCCGTTAGTGAAAACTAACGGGAGGGACTAGAGTTAGAAACAGAAAACTTTTGAAGGACCAAAGTTTGAAGGAAATATTTTGAGGGATCAAACTTGAAAGTTGGGATATTTTAAGGGACCTTATACATATTTAACCCTAATATATATTACAACGGTTGAAATACCTAACCGTTGCAATGTATCGCACGCTTCCAGAATACAACAACGGTTTCCAAACCGTTGTAGAAACGGTGAACTTACAACAAAAATCTACATAACAACGCCTTCGCCCGCGTCATTATATGTCATTCCCAACCGCTGCTAAATGGGTTTTTCGTAGTAGTGTTACCTTGTACCTCTGATTGAATATCAAGTACACCTTATTGTCTATTCTGCTAAACAGATTGTTTAGTAGTTTAGAAAGAATGTCATTTGCTATGTGCTTGAGCATCAAAGTTTCTTGATGTGAGCTTAAACCAAGTAAGTCTCTTGGTATATGCTTGAGCGTTGAAGTCTTGATCAGTTGTTGATTGAGGAAAGAAGTCTTGGATCGTGGGTCTGAGCAAAAGTCTTGAACTCGAGGGGTTTAAGCTGAAATTTTGAATCTGTGGGATTTGAGCAGGAAAGTCTTGGACTGTGGTTCTGAGCAGAAGTATTGAACTTGAGAGGTTTAAACAAAAGTCTTGAATCTGTGAGAATTAAGCAGGGAAGTCTTGGACCGTGGGTCTGAGCAGAAGTCTTGAACCTGAGGGGTTTAAGCAGGAAGTCTTGGATTCGTAAAATCTAAGCATGAAGTCTTTGGTTGTGGGTCTAAGCTTGAAGTCTTGTACTTGAGGGGTTTAAGATGGAAGTCCTGGGCTGAGGGTCTGAGCAAAAAAGTCTTATGCTTTAGAGCATAAGCAATTGTAATCATGTTTTGATTATAGTGGAAAATCTCTTGTGCTGCAAGGGGACTGAACTACTCTCAGTTTGGGAGGAAAGCAGGATAAATCTTTGTGTGTTATGTTGTTATTTATTTGCTTCTGTTATTATTCCGCTATAACTTATTAATCAGAATCTGAACATTAGTTTAGAATCTGAACTTTGTTCAAAAGAAAAGTAAAAACAAATAACACAATTCAACCCTCCCTTCTTGTGTATTTTTCTCACCTTCTCTAACAAGTATAATTATTTGAAATAGAGGTGTTTAAAGTCAAGACACCAAGAGACAAGACACGTTCCTCACGTTGTAGATATTATTTGATGTAATAATGCATAAATTGCATGTTGTTTTGTTTCATTTTGATTTTGATGTAATAGTATAATTTTTGGTTCTTAATGCAATTTTTGGTTTTGAGGTAATACAATTTTTGAGCCATTCTAATTACCAATTATAGCTGTGGTTCACTAATTGTTTATGTTGTTGTTTATGGTCTATTTAGGATTCACAAATACAGGTTAAAAATTGTGAATCCTGTAAAACCAAAATATTTATATTTACAACAAACAAATCATTTCACCACTGTTGGTTATTTCAATTGTGGTTATATGTATTATGGTATCCAGATTAATAAACGTAAAAAATGACGTTGTTGGGTATCGAACCCATGACCTTTTAGTTTTTCACTATCATTGTTTATTACAAATGTGATAATATGTAGTGCGCTTTCAATTTATTATAATGGCCAATAGACCGTGGTGGTAAGTAGTCCACTTACTACCACACACTATTTTACCACGGACCATAAATTGTAGTTATATCTTTTTATCAATCGTTGTGAAATGTGTTATTCTTAGTAATGTTGTTTCCTCCATAGACTTTGAGATGGGGAATTTGTGGAAGGTGGCAGTGTTGGCTCTTCAATGGGAGGATTTCTTTCGCTCCTAACGAACTAAATGTATGATCTATGGTCATCATTTATTGTTTTTGAATGATGACAAAAAAATGATAAAGAAGACATCGCCGACTTTAAAATTTTCCAATAATGTTAACGATCTTCTCCATTCTCACTCTTTTTATTTGGTCTATTACAAATGTTTTGGTAATATAAATACAATAAAGTGGTATTTAATAAGTCTACTTGTTTATTATACACTTCAATATTCTTTAAAATTATAATACTAGTCTAGAGAAATAGATGTTTGATCTGTTTATAACCTTATAATTTCTACCCATATAAAAATCAAGAACAAAATTCTAAATCGATCCCTATGAGTCAATTATGATATTGACTCTGATCCCTTAAACCCATATCAGAATTCAATTAGAAAATAAAAGCGGAAGCGTACCTGAATTTGCCATTGATGTCGTTGAAGTTTGCGGGTATATGATCTTCCAATTTGTATAGTTCCTTAGGGTTCCTTGAATCACCTCTAATGGGGATGAAGAGAGAAAACCTCATAAACATTATTTTGTTCGTACTCTACAAATGGGGACCATAACCCATTTAAATAACCCTAGGGTTATTTCTTAGTTTTCAATATTCTAATTTGACCCCTCATCAAATGAGATATTGACTTACGGCATTTACACAATAACATGACATTTCATGACATTTATGCTTTTAGCCACAAACTTAATACTATATAATTAGACCCCTTTAAGTCTTGACTGTAGCACCCCAAAACTTGCCCTCATGTTCTAATTTTAACTGGTTTATGTTTCATCTCATTTTGCATCGTCATTTCTGCATTTGCATGGTTCTTTTGGGCATGGGGTCAAGGTATTTTCTCGCGCTTCAGCAGCTCATCCGGTTCAAAAGAAATTCCAACAGTGTTTAGGGCCAAGCAGATAGCTTTCAAAGTCTTTTTGAGCATTTATTTTGCTCATTAGATGATTTGATAATCAGAAGCTCTGGCAGTCATTTTTTGATCAGCGATTCAGCACCAGACAATTATTTTCGGCAGTATTCCGAGTACGAAACAGAGTTCACAGCATATTTCAAGTGTGTTTTGGTGTTAATATCAAATGGCAAGTTTCAAAGGTCTAACATGGCTCAGAACAAGTGGAATCAGGCAATTCTCCAAGTTTCCCTCCAAAAGGCGCCAAATTCAAATTTTCCTTGTGTTAATCGATTAACACATTTTGTACTGAAAATGGTTAATCGATTAACCAAGGCAAAATTTGCCCAAATACTTCATTTTTCAGCACTGCATTTTTTGGGATTCAAATTTTTATCACCAATTTCATTTTCACACCAGTAGAAGGATCTAGAGAGGGTTCTAATTTGAATTATTTTCCACCCAATTTCCACTCCAATTCCTCATCTCCTTTCCTAATTCATTTTTCACCCCAATTTCCACCCACTAAACCTCACTCCAAACCCAAACTTAACTCCTAACCTAGGGGTTATTTAATCTAATCAACTCCAAACCTCACATAACCTTGATCATTTTTCACTCTCAATTTTCAGAATTCTCTCTCACTTTTTCACTCTCAACCTCCATTTTCAACCACACTCAAAGCTCTTCCATAGAGATTAACAAGTTCTTCATTGGAACTTGTTAATTCTTGAGCTAAAGCCTCTCATTACCACTTCATTTTTTGTTTCCATTGGTGATTTTCGTTTGGATCTAGACCTGAAATTTCAGAAGTGCTTATTGGAAGTGATTTTGGAGCATTGTTATCTTATTGCTTGGATTTTCAGCTTTTGCTTGCAAGGAGCTCATAGATCTTGGAATTTCTTGCTTGGATTCATCAATTTCTGTTTGCAACACTTACCAAAGCAATTCTCAGCTTTGTAGGTTGGTTTTCCTTAGATCTATGCTTAATTTAGCTTAATTCCAACTTATACAATGTAGATCTTTGGTTGTTGTTGATTTTGA
Organism: Lathyrus tuberosus; assembly: GCA_022829125.1. Taxonomy (NCBI): domain Eukaryota; kingdom Viridiplantae; phylum Streptophyta; class Magnoliopsida; order Fabales; family Fabaceae; genus Lathyrus; species Lathyrus tuberosus. The sequence continues at coordinate 2,497,752 of JALAZF010000162.1, read as the reverse complement.
TCTATTTGCTTGAATTTGATTCTTAATGTTGATGATTATTAGATCTAAATGATGTTTGAATACTGTATTTGAACTTAATTTTCATGCATTGTTGATTACATGATCATTTGGAGTGATTGCATAAGTGATTTTGCTGCTGGAAGTGATTTTTCAAACTGATTTTTTGCTGCCAGAACAGTGTTAATCGATTAACCAATTGCAGTGCAATTAGGTTAATAGATTAACCAGTGTAAATTTTGCTGTTTCAGGGCTATTAATCGATTAACCTAATTACACTGCAAATGGTTAATCGATTAACACTGCTGCAGAGAGTGATTTTTGTGCATTTTTTGGCATGTTTCGATCCCGTTTCACTTTTAATCTTCATGCATTGATATGACGCATATTTGTGAACTGTTTTGATGATGTTGCGCCTCACACCTTTGTATGAACATGATTTTCCGACACGCGATTCTTGGTTTTTCATCGATGAATGTTCATGATTATTTTGTCGATTTCTTGATGCGATGAACACGTTGCACACACTTCTTGAGCATGTTGATTGTGGATTATTGCTTATGTGTTGGAGTTGTGTCGCATATGCTTGTTTGCTTTTAATTCCATGAAATGCATGTTTGAATTAATTTGATCAAATGACAAATAATGTGCATTCTTTCATGATGTTTCCAAGAATTGTTTACCATGGTTTGTGGTGTGATTGTGATCAGGATTGATTGATTAATGTGTAATGCTTGATGCATGTTCGTTATGCCATGTTTGAATCGTATTCGAATGTATGCCAAGTTGTGAATCCACTGTTGTCCCTTTGCATGTGTGCTGTTATATGTGCTGTTGTTTGGCCTTTTGCACCTATTTTGTGCTGAAAATGTGTGCTGTTAAAAGCTGTCTTGTTTGTATGCTGGTTTTTACCGCTGTGCAGGTGCTGAAGCGCTGTTGTAGCTGCTGTTTTTAGCTTCGTTTCTTGTTTTTTTGATTCATTTTTGCATGCTAACTTAGGTAGATGTCCCCTTCTTACCTCGACCATAGGGCCACTTTGGCATGACAACATTAGGATAGAATTCTCGACAAGCAGTCAGAAGTGGATTGCTCCAAGGTGGATGTTGTGGTATCTCCAGCAGAAGACGTGTTGGTTGTCTCTGGTAAAGATTTCATCTTCCCCACAGAGTCTGGTATTTACTTTCCTCAACAGGTCAGGAAGTATATTTTCACCAGCAATGGTATGCTCTAATCCTCAGCAGGTTAAGTTCAGTGATATCCCTCGACAGGTTTGGTATTATTGAATCCTCTCCCCTAGCAGAGAAGAAGCATCAGGTTTTGGGTTCTATCTTCGGCGATGGTTATTTGTAGCCCCCGGTGAGGGAGGTTCTCTTTGGGTTTCATCTTCGTCAGAGGTTGTTAATCAGGAAAGTTGTTCAGTGTGATCTTCCTCGGCAGGGTTTCGTTTTGGGAGACAATTTAGTTTGTCATCCCCGGTGGAGTTGCCTTCGTTTTCAGCGTTTATTTCGCTGAAACGCCTTTCTTGCATCGCATATCATTTTTGCATTACATCCTCTAAACGCGTAGCATTTCCATTTCGTATGGAGCATTACGCCATAGAGAAATTCAAACATATGCATTTGAAGCATAAACCAGGTTTGATACTTTCTTTGCCAGTTCTCTTCCTCAGCAGAGATGGCATAACTCAGGAGATTTTGTTTTATCCTCGGTGAGATCGCCGAGGGATGTGTTCATCTTACCTGTGCTCCCCGGCAGAGTCTTCTATTTAGACTTCTCCTTTCCCCAGCGAAGTCATCTTATCTTTGGGTTGTAAGTCCGTTAATTTTACCTCTTGCCCTTTCGGTTCACGACCGTATCTTTGTTGGGAGTCTACCTTTGATTGGCCAACCCCTTTTGTAAACCCAGTTCTCGCCTGGTAGTCAGTTCTCGCCTAACATCTCTTTGGTAAACCCAGTTCTCGCCTGTTAGTCAGTTCTCGCCTGACCTCTCTTTGGTAAACCTAGTTCTCGCCTGGTAGTCAGTTCTCGTCTGACCTTATTTTGTGAAACCTAGTTCTCGCCTGGTAGTCAGTTCTCGTCTGACTTATTTTGTGAAACCCAGTTCTCGCCTGGTAATCAGTTCTCGTCTGACCTATTTTTGTGAAATTCAGTTCTCGCCTGGTAGTCAGTTCTCGTCTCACTTATTTCGTGAAACCCAGTTCTCGCCTGGTAGTCAGTTCTCGTCTGACTTATTTCGTGAAACCCAGTTCTCGCCTGGTAGTCAGTTCTCATCTGACCTATTTTCGTGAAACCCAGTTCTCGCCTGACGTCTCTTTGGTAAACCCAGTTCTCGCCTGGTAGTCAGTTCACGCCTGACCTCTTTGCGGTAAACCCAGTTCTCGCATGATAGCCAATTCTCGTATGACCCATTTTTGTTGAGTCCAGTTCTTGTCTGGTAATCAGTCCTTGTTTGGTGTTCATTTCTCGTCTGACTTGTCTCATTTGAATCCAGTTCGCGTTTGGATGATTTGTTTTCAGAGTATTAGTTCTTGCCTGGTAGTAAGTTCTCGCCTGACCTGTCTTTGTAAGAAAAATCCCAGACTGGGCTCCAATTACTGTTTATTTCCCATAGTTTGTAAATTTCTGGGTTCTTTTGGTATTCAATCTCCGTGTACCTTGAATGTCTGAAAGCTGTTGCTATCATCCTTTCAGGTCCAAGTCGATTGAATATGGGCAGCTGTAGCACCCCAAAATTTTCCCTCATGTTCTAATTTTAACTGGCTTATGTTTCATCTCATTTTGCATCGTCATTTCTGCATTTGCATGGTTCTTTTGGGCATGGGGTCAAGGTATTTTCTCGCGCTTCAGTAGCTCATCCGGTTCAAAAGAAATTCCAACAGTGTTTAGGGCCAAGCAGATAGCTTTCAAAGTCTTTTTGAGCATTTATTTTGCTCATTAGATGATTTGATAATCAGAAGCTCTGGCAGTCATTTTTTTATCAGCGATTCAGCACCAGACGATTATTTTCGGCAGTATTCCGAGTACGAAACAGAGTTCACAGCATATTTCAAGTGTGTTTCAGTGTTAATATCAAATGGCAAGTTTCAAAGGTCTAACATGGCTCAGAACAAGTGGAATTAGGCAATTCTCCAAGTTTCCCTCCAAAAGGCGCCAAATTCAAATTTTCCTTGTGTTAATCGATTAACACATTTTGTACTGAAAATGGTTAATCGATTAACCAAGGCAAAATTTGCCCAAATACTTCATTTTTCAGCACTGCATTTTTTGGGATTCAAATTTTTATCACCAATTTCATTTTCACACCAGTAGAAGGATCTAGAGAGGGTTCTAATTTGAATTATTTTCCACCTAATTTCCACTCCAATTCCTCATCTCCTTTCCTAATTCATTTTTCACCCCAACTTCCACCCACTAAACCTCACTCCAAACCCAAACTTAACTCCTAACCTAGGGGTTATTTAATCTAATCAACTCCAAACCTCACATAACCTTGATCATTTTTCACTCTCAATTACATGATCATTTGGAGTGATTGCATAAGTGATTTTGCTGCTGGAAGTGATTTTTCAAACTGATTTTTTGCTGCCAGAACAGTGTTAATCGATTAACCAATTGCAGTGCAATTAGGTTAATAGATTAACCAGTGTAAATTTTGATGTTCCAGGGCTGTTAATCGATTAACCTAATTACACTGCAAATGGTTAATCGATTAACACTGCTGCAGAGTGTGATTTTTGTGCATTTTTTGGCATGTTTCGATCCCGTTTCACTTTTAATCTTCATGGATTAATATGACGCATATTTGTGGACTGTTTTGATGATGTTGCACCTCACACCATTGTATGAACATGATTTTCCGACACGCGATTCTTGGTTTATCATCGATGAATGTTCATGATTATTTTGTCGATTTCTTGATGCGATGAACACGTTGCACACACTTCTTGAGCATGTTGATTGTGGATTATTGCTTATGTGCTGGAGTTGTGTCGCATATGCTTGTTTGCTTTTAATTCCATGAAATGCATGTTTGAATTAATTTGATCAAATGACAAATAATGTGTATTCTTTCATGATGTTTTTAAGAATTGTTTACCATGGTTTGTGGTGTGATTGTGATCAGGATTGATTGATTAATGTGTAATGCTTGATGCATGTTCGTTATGCCATGTTTGAATCGTATTTGAATGTATGCCAAGTTGTGAATCCACTGTTGTCCCTTTGCATGTGTGCTGTTATATGTTCTGCTATTTGGCCTTTTGCACCTATTTTGTGGTGAAAATGTCGGCTGTTAAAAGTTGTCTTGTTTGAATGCTAGTTTTTACCGTTGTGCAGGTGCTGAAGCGCTATTGTAGCTACTGTTTTTAGTTTCGTTTCTTGTTTTTTCGATTCGTTTTTGCATGCTAACTTAGGTAGATGTCCCCTTCTTACCTCGACCATAGGGCCACTTTGGCATGACAACATTAGGATAGAATTCTCGTAGCATTTTCTTTTCGACTTGAGTCTTCTCTTCTCATCTTATAATAATTCTAAAACACTTAATAAAGGTAACGTGTATTGCGCATGAGCCTTGTATGTGGGAAATGAGAAATGAGGGGTTTCCTCTCATTTTTCTAGAGTGTTTGGTGGACGTTCCATCTTGGAACGATTTGCTAGGCATTCGTTCCTATGTCATAGACTTCGGTGCAATGCAAGTTACGAACTAACTTCAATCCACTTCTGTCTAAAAAATACAAAACAAATTCAAACCTTTTTCATCCTTCGGGATTGTTGAGTTTCAAACCATTTTTAGAAAAGAGCACGTTATTTTCCGTTTTGTCTCAAACAGGCGTCGACCCTAACTGCCGGACGTGAACTTAAGGTTGCTCATAAAAAACACAAAGACCTCGTTAGGTCGAACTACAATTGCTCTGATTTCCTCCTTCTGGTTAGATTGAGGATACGTAGGCACGAGAAGGCGATGTCTTGGCGAGCAACCTCCCCCAATTAGTTCGTAGTCCGTCCGAACTACGTTGACTCTGACTTTCCCATTGCACGGGGGAATATGTAGGCATAGGACGGCGATGTCCTATCGAGTCACTTCTTTTTCTTTTCTTCCTCGGTTCTTCGTTCTTTTCCGTTCCCGTTTCTTCCCCTTTCCGGTAGCAGCGGAGCTCCAGATGACAACACCCTTTGATCGAGACAGCAAGCATGGATCCCATCGAGTACGATGGACGCGTTGGGGTGCTAATACCTTCCCCTCGCATAACCGACTCCCTTACCCGTTTCTCTTGGCCGTGAGACCATGCTTTTCCTTTCCCTCAGGTTTACGCAGTGTTTCCTTTCCCTCTCTTGGGATAAATACACATTGCTGGTGACTCTGTTTCCGCGCCACTTTCGCGTTTGTACCTGGATGAAAATCCCGGGAGCGACATTGGCTAATTAAAACAATGATACTAACACCTTAAATGTTACATTTGTGACCCAAAATTTTAACAATCTCCCACTAGTCACATATGTAACTTTACACATGTGTTAGACTTTATGAGCTCAAAATTTGTCATTATATTCTTTAAGCATATCCAAAGTATCTCGTCCATTAGTCATGCCAATATACAGAATCAAGGTGATTTTCATTATATCAATCATAACTAAACCCATCAATGATCACCGATAGTGACACAACTAAATGACAAAGATCCATCATGAAATGTGTAGCATGAAAATCACATGAAATTGGTTTTTATATGTCAATTTTCAACTGGTCCTACTTTACTGTAGTGAGATCATTCAATAAGTTTATTGTACAAAATGTAAACTACTGAATATCAAACTTTATTAATTGGAAAATATCCAAAATCATAGTATACATACATAATACCAAACACAAAACATAAAATTCATAATCGACTAACTCCCACTATCATGAAAATATCCAAAATCATGAAAGACCTTGGGTGGAAGACCTTTTGTAAGAGGATATGTTATCATGGAGTTTGTCCCCAAGTGTTCTATGGAAATCTGTCCACTTTGTACCATTTCCTTAACAACTAGGAACTTGATGTCAATATGTTTTGACGTAGTCAAGCTCCTATTATTGTTAAAATACAAGACGACTGATTTGTTGTCACAGTATAACTTAAGTGGTCTTTCAATTCCTTCCATAATTTGTAGCCCTGTGACAAGATTCCTCAGCTAAATCCCATGGTTTGATGCCTCATAACATGCTATAAACTCTGCAGCCATGGTGGATGAAGCCGTAAGAGTTTCCTTAGCACTGCGCCAAGAAACTGCACCACCAGCTGTTTACCTTGAAAATTGGTAAACAACCGCTGATCTTCTAAACCAACAAAGTTCTAGTAACTTACAGGATAGATCAGATTGATCCTAGGACATGTGTTATGGGTGTATTTAGAATATCTCACAATTAGGCAAGGTATACATTTCGACAGTGCATATAAATAAAAGAACTTGTTTTGAAATGTAAATGAAAGTGACAGAAATCAAAGAAATGTTTAAGTCGAACAACACATCGAAGGAGAAAAACTGAATGTAAAGGTTTGATAAAAAAACTGGAATTAAATGTTGGAAAAAAGTGCATAAAGATCTTAAACTGCAGGAATGTAAATGCTTGAAGGTAAAGGCTTTCTAATGTAAGACTACAAAGTAAAAAACTTTATAACATAGAACGCTTAGAAGTAAAAGTCTGAATTCAAAGATTTTAAAGTAAAGGATCTAAGATAGAAACTTCAAAGAAAATGGCATTGCAATAAAAGATAAGGGTGATTACAATCACGTACATTCTCGCCTCACTCTTTTCTCTACACGCTGGATACTTTGAGTGATTTCAGAGTTACTTGTACAACACGATTTTTTCAAACATTCTAACTCTAGAACTAACCTATTTATAATACTCTAAAGTAACCACCATTTGACGGTTTACTCCTAGAACACACCACTTGGCACTTTGCATGTCTTCAACTTCTGGATATTCGCCACTTGTCCTCTTTTCAAATTCAAATAGTAGAACTTCCCTCCACTATCCAGTTGTAACTGCAGCGCATTATCCATAGCCGTTTTACCCTGTCGAATTGACGCTTTGGACTTATAAATGTTTGAAGTCTTAAAATCATTCTCTTCGACTCAGGCTTCCAACAAATATAGTCAAATACATCTTGGTTGAAACCTTCTTCTCCTTTAGCTTATATTTTAAAGAATAACTTCTTTAAAATCAAATCTATTTGAAATCATGCAGCGTCGAAATTAGGAGCTAATAAATTGCCCCCTAAAAATGTCCTTTCGCCAGTGTTGGTAGGAAGGTCATTTTTTGATAAAACAATTTTCGACGCCTGCTCATTCGACTATAAAAAACATAACTGACCAACCCACGATCTAGAAAACATTCAGTTTCTTTCCACCATGCTTATGACGTCATGTCATGATGGTGAATCTTCAAACGTCTTTTCAGCCGTATTTGTGATCAGTTTTCATCATCACCTTTCTTGTAACTAGACATTTGCAGTCTGATCATAACCACCACCATCCAACAATTTCAAAAGAGGACACGCGTCCCACTATCGTATTTATTTTAACGGTGGATTCACAGTCCCTTTATCTTCCAAACGCCTATAAATACCCTTTTTCTCCAATTTGCAAACTTTCGCATCCTCAAACTTTCTTGCAACTTATTTCCTCGTTCTTCAACCTCTCAAGAAAAAACCCAGAACGCATTCTCATTTTTCTTCAACTTCCAACAATGGCGTCTTCTCAAACCATTCCCCAAGCAACAAAAGGTCAAAAAGGTAGAGCCACACCGTTCAAGCAAACCCTTCCGCCATTTGCAAACATTCCAGGACCTAATTTGGTGAAGAATCAACAGTTCATGCCAGAACCCCTTCTTGCGGAAGCGAGGAACATTTACGAGTCTCAGGTAATGATCCCTCTCATTGTTTCTGATACACCTTATGCTTTAGGTGGACCCTTAGCTGATGTTAAACCCACTGATGAGAAGCTTAGTGAGTTTTTCCCTTCTTACCGTAAATCCAGACCTTTAAGGCAAAAGAGCAACCCTAAAGAAGATGAAGCTTCCCCTGATACACCCACTTTGACTAAGATGGAACTTGGGTATCTTCATGATGGTACTAGATTGGTAAGAGCTGTTAACCAGTTAAAGGATTTTGACCTCTGGGTGTCCAAAATGGAAAAGGTCAAAGCTGGTCATTGGAAAACCATTGGAATTTATGATCTACTTATGTTGTCGAAGACCAATATTCCTTATTGTTTGAACCTGCTGGCAGCATCACTCTACTTTTGGGATAGTACCCACTACACTTTCCATCTTCCTTGTGGGATGGTTACCCCCACACTCTTCGACCTGGCTGCCATTGCAGGGCTCCGACCAGATGGCATTTCATATGATCCTGAAACTGATGTAGAGGATACCATAGGGATCTCTGACTCCAAGCTTACGTACACCCACTTCATAAACTACCACAAACGTGACACTGAAGAAATAACTGACAAGGAACACATTGCATTCCTCACCGCATGGTTGTCGAGGTATGTATTTTGCTCAAAATCCCTGCAGGTGGCCAAGAAATATCTCACTCTGGCCAACCAACTTCACAACAACAGAGGAATCTGCCTTAGTGAGTTAATTTTGGCAAACCTCTATGAGTCTCTCAGCGAAGAGGAGACTCGACTCAAAGACTTGGAGGCCCAGGGTACTGTTCACTTGAATGGCCCCCTCTAGCTGCTTCAATTGTGGCCTAATGTAACTTTCGAAGCTAGCCTTCCCAGAAAAGGGCAAGTCGATGAGGACTCTGCTAAAATCAAAGAAATGAGGGTCGAAGGTACTCGCCTGGTGAAACTCACACCCAATGATGATGGGGAAACTCTTAAAGGAGCCTTCTCCAGTTACATTATGATGTTCGCCAAGCGGTATGATTTCACACCCAGTATGGCCCCTTTTGCTGAAAGAAAATGTGGACCTGAGTGGTTTACAAGGCCATTCCCTGATTCATCCAACAAACTCGATGCCGAATATGTTTCAATCTGGGAAGCCGTTTTGATTCCTAGATTTATAATTCAGAGGCTGAATCTTGGAACAGATGTAGCAGCCTTGATTGCTTACCAACCAAATCTTGTCTCTCGACAGTTTGGGTTGGCTCAAATTTTTCCCAAGTGTCTGTATGGGAAGAAAGGCCATGTAGTCCTTCATACTACCAGTTTTGATGATGGAAGTGTTGCAGTCGCTTTCGACCGGTGGAACGTGAGAAAAGCAACTCTTTCCCCTGTGCACTTTCGACCCACATTCTTATGCACTAAACCATTTCACAACTGGAGGTCGAAGTACTATAGTGAACAATTTCTTGATGTTGCTGCCTTCTCCTCATTAATTGACCAAGCTTTTCTTGATGTGCAGGAGAAGACCAAGAAGAGTAAGTTCATTCATGTCAAAGAAATTTAGGCCTTCCAAAAGTACTTTGAAACTGTCTATCGACCAGATGATATTAGTCAAACCATTCGTGAGGATGCCGTCACTTTGAAGGAGAAATTTCTACAAAAAATGGATCAGTTGAAAATCCCTTCAAACGTTCCTCTTGAGAAACGTTATGAGGTGGCTTTTGAACTCTTCCCTCCAAAGTTCTCTCGACTGCCTAACGCTGATTTTGGAGTGGCACTTGCCCCCCCTATTTCCAAACTGGTTTGTCTGTGGTGAGCACCTAAAACTCCTTCGACAGCAGTCCCAACCGAAAGCCCAACAGGTGGTTGCGACTAAACATACGCTGGACAGTTTCAAAGGACACCTTCATATAGGGGTCAAGGATGTTCGTGCCGAATCCGAAATATATGAAGGTTTGAGGCCCTCGATTTGTGATTTTTAACCAACCACTCAATTATTAATCTTGTAATAATCATCTGCCTTTCAGCTATGGCCAGGAAGACCAGTTCATCAAAGGGTGTTGCAGGAGTCAAAAAAGAGACTGAAGGCACAAAGGTATTTTATATCCTTTGCCTACATCTTCTTGTGTAACCAACTTCTAATATTTGCATCACCTTTCAGACTGCTCGAAAACCTCCAACGCCTTCAAAAAAGGGCAAGAAAGGTGCTCAAGCAGTTGTACCTTCAGATGCTGATGATGAATCCCCTGAGGAGGTAGTGGTTAAAAAAAGGAAGCTTACCAAAGCTTCTGGAGCTACCACCCAATCCTCCTCAAAGGCCGCCAGAATTCCTGAGAAAACACCTGCTGATAGTGGTGTCAAGAAACAACTCTCCAAGATTGCGTCGAAAATGACTGCTGGTGATCTTGAGAGTGCAAACTCAAGTCCTGACGCCGCAACTGTACAAGTATGCATACTATCTTTACTCAGTATTTGCATTACTTATTCAGATTTCTTTCAATCTTATTCTCTTTACTTGTGATCTTCAGGCTGATATAGGTGGTTCTAACCCACCACAAACTTCATTCAGCTTTGCAATAACTATCATGAATAGCCAAGGTGAGCCAACTTATCACCCTACCTCTGACCTTGGTTCTGGATATAGTTCACTGAGCGAAATTAACCAACCTATTCCTCTTACAGTTCCTCCTCCTGAGGCAGATGAAACCAACAAAAACTCACCCACCAGGACCAACACTCAACAATCCCAAACAGATGGCTCTGAACATGAAGAGGATGATGTTTCTAATCAACAAACTCTCGACCATACAGAAACCATTGCCATGAACGTGGAAGGACAGCCAATTGAAGAGGAAGAAGAGGAGGTCGAAAATGAAGAAGAACAAGAAGAAGAGAGGGAAAGGACTGAGCAGGATCAAACACATTCACCTGTGGCTGAAACAGGTCCTGTCAACAATCCAACTCTTGGGCCTACAGTCACTTCGACTGCTGGAGGATCCCCCACTGGAGACCCATTACCTGCCCTTATTAGTTCTGTTATTGGCTGCAATTTTGGTAAAACAATGTGTTGGTTCAAGATGTCATGTCTGATGTCTTAACATGTGTTGCTAACATTCTGCATGTGGTGTGTTGCAGTTTCTATGCATGATGTCAAGACTGATGTCTTAACATCTGCTGACAGAACATCAATTATGTGGTTTAGGGCTGCGAGTTAATTGTTATATCTTGAGGATTGTTTGAGAGATTGCAGGCAATATTCTTGGAGGAGAGTTTATCTGATGCAATCGTTTTATATTTCCTATGAAGAATACTCTATTCTATTTTTAGGGCTAAAAGATTTGAAGATTAATTATGTTTTAAAGTGAGATTCAAATTTGGGAATTAATGCTGCCCAAGCCCATGAAGAGAGTTGCTTTTTAAAGACGTATCAAACCTACTTGCCGTGTAGAGAAGTTTAATTGAAGAGTTGCATTACTTGTGTTAGGGTTTGAGTCTTTGTGCGTCTTGTGTTTTTTGTGAGCCATTCTCTCATCTCTTTGATGTTTGAATTGGACTGTTTAACTGCGTTGTAATTTGTCCACTCTAAGCTTTTAAGCACGAGTGTTTGTTCTTGGTAGAAGCTTTTAAGCAAGACCAAGTATTGTCTTTGAAGTGTGTTCTTCTGTACTTTGTAATTATTCTATTGTTATCACTACTGTGATTGAAGGGGAGTGAGTGGTGTCTCATATATAGGAGTGTCTTAGGTAGAAGTATCATTGGGTAGTGATTAAGTGAGTAGATTATCAACTTGTGTGTTGATTGTGGAGTCTACAAATTGATACTACTAATAGTGAATTTCCTCCCTGGCTTGGTAGCCCCCAGACGTAGGTTGTTAGACCAAATTGGGTGAACAATTCTTTGTGTTGTTTATTTTTACTATTATTGTCTTGTTCATATAATAGATATTGATGTTGTGACATCTCACTTGACATCACATATCTGATACCAGAATTTCAATTGGTATCAGAGCAGGTCATCCTGCTCTGTATCTGGGTGAGATCTAGGGCTGTTACTTTCTGGTGCAGTGGATAATGAGAGTGGTGGATTTGTGAATAGACCCCATATTCTAGATGGATCAAATTATGACTATTGGAAACCTCGCATGGTTGCCTTTTTGAAGTCTTTAGACAGTAGGGCTTGGAAGGCTGTTTTGAAAGAATGGAAACATCCTGTCATTGTGGGAAAAGATGGTCAGTCAAAGCTGAAACCTGAAGAAGACTGGACCAAGGAAGAAGATGAACTTACTCTTGGTAATTCTAAGGCCTTGAATGCCTTATTTAATGGTATTGACAAGAACATTTTCAGGCTGGTCAACACATGTGAAGTGGCTAAGGAGGCTTGGGATATCCTGAAAACAACTCATGAAGGAACTTCCAAGGTAAAGATGTCAAGACTTCAGCTTCTAACAACAAAGTTTGAAAGTTTGAGGATGAAAGATGAAGAAACCATTCATGACTTTCACATGAACATACTTGAACTGTCAAATCCTTCTAGTGCCCTAGGAGAGAGGATGTCTGATGAGAAGCTGGTGAGAAAAATTCTCAGATCTCTTCCCAAGAGATTTGATATGAAGGTGACTGCTATAGAGGAAGCTCAAGACATCAGCCAGATGAGGGTAGATGAGTTTATTGGTTCACTTCAGACATTTGAATTAGGGTTGAATGACAGATCAAAAAAGAAGGCCAAAAGCATAGCACTGATGTCTAGTTCTGAAAATGAAAAGGAAGAGTGTGATATTGAAACTCAAGAGGAGCTATCCAATGCTATTGTGATGCTGGGAAGACTGTTTAATAAAGTAATGAAAAGAATGGACAGAAATTATAAACCTAATGTCAAGAACATCACATCTGACATCAACAGGTCAGCTGATCAGATGAAGAAAACCAAAGCAGAGGATAGGCCTAATAATGACAAAGGAATCCAATGTCATGGTTGTGAAGGTTTTGGTCACATCAGAGCTGAATGTCCCACATACCTTAAACAGAAAAAGGGTTTGTCTGTCACGTGGTCTGATGAGGACACTGAAAGTGAAGATGAATCAGCCAAGCATGTCAGAGCTATGACTGGAATATGTGAGTCTGATAATGATTCAAGTGATGGAGAGATTACGTATGAGGAGCTAGCTGCATCATATAGAGAGTTGTTCATTAGAAGTGAACAAGTGTGTCTAGATGGGGAAAAGCAAAAGAAAGTTATAGTACAGCTAAAGGCTGAAAAGACCGATCTAGAGAATGAAGTAAGTCTGCTAAACTCCAAGCTTGATCAAATGGTCAAATCTATCAGAATGCTAAACAAGGGGACTGATACCTTGGATGACATTCTTCAGACTGGAAAACTGGCTGGAGACATGACTGGGCTGGGATTTGAGGGTGAGAAGAAACCTTCTTCAGATGCTAGTTCTTCTGGTACTAAACATAACCTGTTTCATCAGATGTCTCAACAACATGAGAAAGTTCATGCTTCTGGACCTAAGAAATTTGTACCTCAGCAGAAGACTCAGCACCATGGGAAAGTTCTTACTTCTGGACCCAAACAGAACATGTCCCATCAGATGTCGCAACATCATGGGAAGGTGCATGTTTCTGGGCCAAATCATTTTGTGTCTCATCATCATAGCAGAAGACAGCCTCATCATTATGGCAGAAGACAGCCTCATCATCATAGCAGAAGACAGACTCAACCTCAATGGAGAAGACATCTCAATCACTTCAGAGAAGAAACTCAAAGATGGAGATGTCATTACTGTGGAAGATTTGGGCACATAAAGCCTTTCTACTTCAGACTGCATGGACATCCTAAACCTGTCCCTCATCCTGGACCAAGTCAGAATACTCCAACAAGTGGAAAACAATGGGTTCCCAGGGTTGCTGTTACAAGCTTATTAGCTCACATGTCTATTAGAGCCTCAGCTATGGAAGATTGGTACTTTGACAGTGGGTGTTTTAAACATATGACAGGTGTCAAGAACCTGTTGGTGGATGTTAAATCTTATTCCACAAGTGATGTGGCCTTTGGGGATGGAGCCAAAGGTGAGGTCAAAGGAATTGGAAAGCTGAATTGTTCAGTTGGGCCTAGTCTTGATAATGTGTTGCTTGTTAAAGGGTTGACTGCTAATTTAATTAGCATCAGTCAACTGTGTGATGAAGGTTTCGAGGTCAGCTATACCAAATCTGAATGTTTAGTGACAAATGAAAAGAGTGAATTTGTTATGAGGGGAGTTAGATCTAAAGATAACTGCTACTTGTGGGTTCCTCGAGAGTCCAGTTACTCCACCATATGTACTATTGCCAAAGATGATGATGTGGATTTGGACCATCAAAGACTTGGTCATCTACATCTGAAAGAGGTGAAACAAAGTCTGATTGAGTATAATGTCAAGCATGATGTCATGACATCTTGCTGTGACATCCTGAGGGACACTAAGCACATTAATGTTCATCATCTGGTCAGAAGAGAACTTGAAGAAAACAAGGTCATTCAGTTGGAACATGTCACTAGACAAAAGAAGGTTGTTGATATACTCTCTAAGGTTGTAGATGCAAGTCAATGTGAAACCCTAAGAGAAGAATTAGAAATGTGTAATTATGAATGCCAACAGAAGTTAATGGCGTGTGGACAATGTTCATTAAAATTCAAAAATTTGAAAAGTCATTTATTTTGGTGTGGAAATTCAATTTACTACCTTTTAATTTTCCAACAAAAGCAGCCCCCTTTGCATAGGCAATCATTTCACATCTTCACTTCCACACGCTACCGCCATTTTGCTTCATATTGTTTGTTCATCTTATCTCCCGGAAAAAGAAGCTCTTCCAATCTTTTGTCAATCAGCTGCAAGAAAGTAACAATGTCTCAACAACAACCTTCTCCCTCCAAGAAATTCGCTACCAAAAATCCTTTGCATGCTAAATCTAGGGTTTCTACTGATGAGGTCTCGCTTGATGATGCTCTGGACGTTGCGCCTCTATCCATGGTTCCCCTCTCTGGTTCTGAAAAGATATGACCAAGCAAGCTGCAGGCGTAGAGGTCTACATGTCCTAGTACAAGTAAACCTTCTGATCCTTCTGACTGTAGGAGGTATGATGATAGTGAAGCTAGGAGGGTTGTCACTGGAATTTTTTTTTGAGACAAATCTGTTCCTGGGAATTCTACTCCACTCCCTCAAGATGATAAAAATCAAAGTGAGGAAGAAGAGTATTCTGTGGATAAAAGTCTAGACAGGATAGTTACAAAGGTTCTGGAAAAGGGTATTTCAGTGGCTGGGATATCTAGGCCACTTGCTCAAATGTTTGCCTCTCACTCTGAGGGAAAGAAAGATGATAGGAAAACGGCTGAAGACAATCTTCACAGGTTGGCCATGTCTGTTCTTGAAGATGCAGGAACTGAAGCTGGAGCTGATGTTGAAACTGATGTTGGAACATCACCTGCTAAGAAAGGTACTTCTAGACCTAGAGGAAAGAAGCCAGTTGATGTGGTGGATGTGGATGATTTGTCAAATAATGAGATAATTGTAAATGTGGTGCCTGGGATAGCAAAAAGGATGAAGAGAAGAAAAGAGAAGGTTATTGTTATGACAGGGTCTCTTGGTAGTGGTAAGAAGAAGTCTGTGGTTGGTCCTACAAAATCATGGAGCAAGGTGGCTACCAGCTCCAAGAAAAGGAAGGCCAGGTCTGACTCTGACTCTGACTTTGATGTTGAGGAGGATATCCAGGACATCAATCCTGAGAAGAAGGCTGCTAGCAAGAAGATTGTTAACAAAGTTCCTGATGTCCCTTTAGACAATATTTCATTCCATTCTGTTGACAATGTGAGTAATTGGAAGTATGTTTATCTAAGAAGAATTTCTCTAGAGAGAGAGCTTGGTAAAGATGCCTTGGAGGTCAAGGAAATCATGGAGTTAATTCATGTTGCAGGATTATTAAAGACTGTGTCAGATTTTTCAAAGTGTTATGATGTGCTGGTTAAGGAATTCATTGTGAACATTCCTGCTGATATTGATGATGGTAGAAGTGTGAATTTCATGAAGGTTTATGTTAGGGGCAAATGTATTCATTTCTCTCCTAGTGCCATCAACAAGTACTTGGGAAAGAGTGATAAAGAAGAGTGTGAACTGGAGGTTACTGACAACCATGTGTGCAAGGTGATCACTGCTAGTCAAGTGACTAGTTGGCCCTTGAAAGGTAAATTCCCTGTTAGCCAACTAAGTGTCAAATATGCAATTTTGCATAGGATTGGGGCTGCAAATTGGGTACCTACAAATCACAAAACTACCATAGCTGTGGGGTTGGGAAGGTTGATCTTTGCTGTTGGCAACAAGGTTAAGTTTGATTATGGGAATTACATCTTTGATCAGATTGTGAAGCATGCTACAACTAATGTTGTTAAGATGCCTATAGCATTTCCTTCCCTTATTTGTGGAATGATATTGAATCAACATCCTGGAATCTTAACTAACTCTGATATTGCTTGCAAGAGGGAGGCTGTATTGTCTCTGCATCCTAAGCTATTTATAGGGAATCATGTCCCAGATATTGTTTCAACATCAGGCACTGGTGTCAACAATACATGCACCAATAATGATCTGATCAATGAGTTGAAGTTAGCATGTAAAGATCTAGATGTTGTTATCAACACCAGCGCTGCCAGGAAGATGAGACTTAAAAAATTGATTAAGTCTTTAGAACGGGGTGAAGGTGGTAATGTTTCAGGTTCTGAGAAGGGTGGCTCAGCAACTGATAATGAGGGTGATGAAGATGCTTCTGATGATTCTGAGGAAGATTGATTCTACTGGTTATGTTGGCTTTGTTGGTGTTTTCTTTTTGTTTCTTTTTTATTTTCTTTAGGCACTTATGTGTGCTGTTCTGGATTTCTGATGGCACCTGTGTGTGCTTGGTTTGTGACTTAATTTGTTCGTACTGCTCTTGTTAACAGCTTCCATATGATATTTTTTGCTTTGGTTATCTTGTTGATGTTAGTCTAATCTAACAAGGGAGAGCTTGTGTGACTGACTGCTGGTTAGGTTGTCTAATCTAACAATGACAGTTTGTGACTGACTACTTCTTCTTTAATTTGTCCAATTATGGCTAAAATGGGGGAGATAAAGTAAACTAGATAAAGTAGACTAGTAGTTTTTTTTGGTACAGCTGAATGGTTTTCTTCTTATTGGTTTTCTTCTTATTGGCTTAAGGGGGTGATGCAGTAGTTTTTGAGAATGTCAGTGTTGTATGTTGCTTTCTGGTCTGGTATGTGTGGTTCCTTGGCTTGAGGGGGAGTTTTTGTTTTGTTTAGTGCTGCTGAATGTTAGTGGTATGGTGTGTTTGGGTTGTTTCCGCTGCAGGTATCTCTGATGTGTGTTTTAGCCAAAATTAGCCAAAGGGGGAGATTGTTAGTTCTGTTATTGGCTGCAATTTTGGTAAAATAATGTGTTGGTTCAAGATGTCATGTTTGATGTCTTAACATGTGTTGCTAACATTCTGCATGTGGTGTGTTGCAGTTTCTATGCATGATGTCAAGACTGATGTCTTAACATCTGTTGACAGAACATCAGTTATGTGGTTTAGGGCTGCGAGTTAATTGTTGTATCTTGAGGATTGTTTGAGAGATTTCAGGCGAGATTCTTGGAGGAGAGTTTATCTGATGCAATCGTTTTATATTTCCTATGAAGAATACTCTGTTCTATTTTTAGGGCTAAAAGATTGAAGATTAATTATGTTTTAAAGTGAGATTCAAATCTGGGAATTAATGCTGCTCAAGCCCATGAAGAGAGTTGCTTTTTAAAGACGTATCAAACCTACTTGCCATGTAGAGAAGTTTAATTGAAGAGCTGCATTACTTGTGTTAGGGTTTGAGTCTTTGTGCGTCTTGTGTTTTTTGTGAGCCATTCTCTCATCTCTTTGATGTTTGAATTGGACTGTTTAATTGCATTGCAATTTGTCCACTCTAAGCTTTTAAGCACGAGTGTTTGATCTTGGTTGAAGCTTTTAAGCAAGACCAAGTATTGTCTTTGAAGTGTGTTCTTCTATACTTTGTAATTGTTCTATTGTTATCACTGCTGTGATTGAAGGGGAGTGAGTGGTGTCTCATATCTAGGAGTGTCTTAGGTAGAAGTATCATTGGGTAGTGATTAAGTGAGTAGATTATCAACTTGTGTGTTGATTGTGGAGTCTAAAAATTGATACTACTAATAGTGAATTTCCTCCCTGGCTTGGTAGCCCCCAGACGTAGGTTGTTAGACCGAACTGGGTGAACAATTCTTTGTGTTGTTTATTGTTACTATTATTGTCTTGTTCATATAACAGATATTGATGTTGTGACATCTCACTTGAAATCACATATCTGATACCAGAATTTCAGCCCTCAAGTGGTCAAATCCTCGAGAGTATACTTGGGAAGAAGTACAGCTCTTCAGGTACTAGCCTTAGTACTTCGACCAGTTCTGGGGGTCTAGCTCCATATGACTTTGCCAGCCCTATCCTTCAAAAGATCAAAGACAAATTCTTCAAGGGAGACATCCACAATGTCTTACTTTCAAATCGAACTGCTCCTCTCTTCGTGAAAGATAACCTCCAAAAACTGGACCTTTCGACTCTTAGTAAAGATGTGTCTAAATTCCTTGCGAAGTTAACTGCTTTAATAAATCAGATGTCTGAGGACTTCAAACTTCTTCCCAAGATCCAACACAACATTAAAGTTACAACTGGACTGGAACATTTAGCTTGGGATGAAGCACACGCATCAGAAGCTAAGGTCGAAAGTCTGGAGATTGACCAAAACAAAAGGCAGGCAGAGATAGAGTCAAACCAAAAGGACATCGATACCTGGAAGCAGCAAATTGAAGAACTGCAAAACAAGATTTCTAACGCTGAAAAGCGCAATCTTGAGCTGAAAGACTTCGACGATACTGAAATGGCCAGAGAGCTAAAGCGCACTATAGACTTCCTTGATAAGGCCCAAACGCTTGAAAAGGAACTTTCAGCAGCTAAGCTCAACAAAGCTCTGTGTGAGAAACGCCTTCAGAATCACAAGGTCAACTTTCTTGAGTTGAAGTCGAAGCTCCCTTTTTTATTGTCCTATGATTTCTTATTTGTGGTTTCTTTTGATCATCATGTTTAATGGCCCTTTTGAGGCCCTATGTAAAGACAATCTCAATGCCCCCTGGCGTTTATCTAAATACTTCTGTTTGCTATTAACTCTTTCGACTTGCAAAATTTTGATAAAATCATGGCGCATTTTCTCTTAAACTTTGCTAATCTTTGTAATTAAAGTACCTTGCCTCTTTTCTTGGAAATCATGAAAATAACACAGCTTTTAACAGCTTAGTGTTCCAACGGCACAAGTTCCTATTCCATAAAGGAATATTAATAGCATAACCCTAGGGTATATTCCCAAGAGCAATTTCACGTTTCTCCATTGTTGACTGGCCAATCGTTACAAGACTCTGCCTCTATAAAATCCTCTTCACATAAGCCATATTTTGCACCCACTGAAGCAAGCATGAGTACTTCCTCAAAGAAGGCAGTGATCCAGAAGGTGGCTGAGGAGACAAAGAAAGCTGAGGCAACAACTACTGCCTACAATGATACTTCAACTGGAGCAACCTCTCGCCCCAAGAAGCGAGAAACTAAGATGAAGGTCCCCAAGAAAGGGCATTCCAAAGCACAAAACTCTGATGATGAAGCTGGCGAAGATTATGTCGGCTTCCTCAACTCTACTAATTGGAGAGACTATGAATGATCTTTCTCCTGGGTTTCATGTTGTTGTACTTTGTTTCCTTTCCTTTGTATGCCATTTTGGCCTCACATGGCCTATTTTGGCTTTTATAATCTGAATAAAACTTATGTCTTAATATGAATCTCTTGCAAAATAGGCTTATATTTTTTCAAATATTTCCCATTTACCCTCAAGACTCTTAGATCACCCTCAATCTCCTGAACCTCGTAAGCATTATTACTGAATGCCTCAATAATTTGAAAAGGACCTTCCCACTTAGGAGACCACTTCCCTAAAGATCTGGTCTTTCGATCCATAGGCAAGATCACTTTTCACACCAGTTCCCCAGCTGAAAAAGTTTTACTCTTGACCTTTTTATTATAAGACTTCTCCACCCTTTTCTTTTGCCTTTTCAGCAACTCTAATGCATGGAGTCTTTCTTCGTCTAAATCCATTAACTCATCAAGCATCATATTCCAATAAGATTCAGATGGAATCTCATGATGCCTTTGAATCCTTATGGACTGAAGATAAATTTCTACAGGCAAAACTGCATCATGACCGAAAGTCAGTCGAAATGGGGTAGTATTAGTTGCCTCTTTGGGGGACGTTCGACATGCCCAAAGTATTTGGTCCAATGTCTTATGCCAATTTCTTGGCCTTTTCCCACATGTTTTTTTATCAACCCAATAACTACTTTATTTGTCGCTTCGACTTGGCCGTTAGCTTGAGCATAATAAGGCGTGGATGTTAGAAGCTTGAATCCCATTTCTTTAGAAAACTCTTGCATTTTTTGACCAGTGAAGACTGATCCTTGGTCTGTTGTAATTGTCTCTGGGATTCCAAACCTATAGATGACGTGTTTCTGGATAAATTCAATCACATCTTCTTGATCAACATTTGGTAAAGGGATAGCTTCGACCCATTTGGTAAAATAATCAATACCCACCAAAATGTACTTATGATTTTTAGATGATGCTGGTCGAATTTCTCCAACCAAATCCAAAGCCCATCCTCTAAAAGGCCAAGGTTTCACTATAGAGTGTAATTCACTTGCATGGACGTGTTGAATGCCAGCATGAACTTGACATTCCTGACAACCCTTAGCAAATTCAATACAATCTTTTAACATGGTAGGCCAATACATGCCTTGTCGAAACAACAACCATTTCATTTTATGGCCTACCTGATGTGCCCCACATGCCCCACTATGGACAGTTGAAAGGGCCAGGTATGCTTCTGCCTCACTGAGGCACTTAAGCAATACTCCCTCAGAAGTCTTTTTGAATAATTCATTACCCAACAAGACATAACTCAAAGCTTGATACTTGATTTTCCTTTCTGTCGAAGATATTGGATTTTTTTAGATAATCTACTATAGGTTTTCTCCAATCCTTGTCAGTTATGCTATCAACCGCCATAATTGCAAAATTATCTTCATCAGCGTATCCAAGCTTAGTT
This sequence comes from Lathyrus tuberosus, assembly GCA_022829125.1. NCBI lineage: Eukaryota > Viridiplantae > Streptophyta > Magnoliopsida > Fabales > Fabaceae > Lathyrus > Lathyrus tuberosus. Next base: position 2,476,666 of record JALAZF010000162.1, on the reverse strand, counting down.
TCTTCCAAATCTGATGGGGCTAATCCTACTGACACCACCCTTCCTCTGACTTCAACTTCGATTGCATCTTGTAATTTATCTTTCGAAACTTTATACCCTGGTGCAATCTGAGCCAAGTCATTAGCTACCTGGTTTTCCAGTCTAGGGATGTGTCGAAAACTAACTGCGTCGAACTTTTTCAACAGTCGATTCACAACTACAAAGTACATGATCAAGTTTTCTTTTATGCACTTGTACTCCTTGGTAACTTGTTTTATGACCAGTTCTGAATCTCCCATGATTTCGACATGAGTTGCCCCCAATTCCAACAATACTTCAAGTCCAGCAATTAAAGCTTCATATTCAGCTTCGTTGTTAGAATAATGGCCTTCAATTTTATACTTAAGTGTTGTTGGAATTTTATTATGAGAAATAACAAGCACTCCTATGCATGTCCCATCTTTATGGCTCGACCCGTCCAAATATAACTTCCAAGGTTCCACATCAAGATAGTTCAGAGGGGTCTCATTTGTAGAATGGTCAACTATAAAGTCTGCCACTACTTGTCCTTTAACAGCTTTTAAAGGCTTATAAGTTAAAGAATATTCAGTTAATGCTAATGCCCATTTTCCAATTCGACTATGCAAAATAGGTTTGGACAACATATGTTTAATAACGTCATAACGAGAAGAAACATACACATCAACTGGTTTTATATAATGCTTCAATTTTGTACAAGAGTAATACAAACATAAACATAATTTTTCAATCATGCTATATCTAGTTTATGCATCATTTAAAACTCTACTAAGGTAATAGACGACCCTTTCGACACCATCATCATCCTCTTGAGCTAACATGCTCCCTAAAGTTCTATCTGACGGAGCTATGTACAATCTCATACACTTATTGCCACAAGGTGGTGAGAGAATCGGGGGGTGACTCAGGTACTCTTTGATCTTGTCGAAGGCTTCCTGTTGAGCTTGCCCCCAGTCGAACCCATCCTTGCTAGCTCGAAGCAATGGCGAAAAGGCTTGCGTTTTCCCACTCAAGTTGGATATAAACCTCCTCAAGAAATTTATTTTGCCCAAGAGAGACTGTAATTCCTTCTTTGTTGATGGCGCTTTTGCTTCCATAATGGCTTTGGTTTTATTCTGGTTAATTTTGATCCCCTTCTTGTGGACCACAAAACCTAAGAAATCCCCTGCCTGCACACAAAAAGCACATTTGAGAGGATTCATTTTAAGACCATGCTTTCTCATCCTTTCAAAGGAATGTCGAAGATGGCTTAAATGATCTTTTCCTGAAAAATACTTAACAACAATATCATCAATATAGATTTGCATAAAAGTCTCAATAAAATCATGAAAGATCGAATTCATTGCTCGCTGGTAAGTTGCCCCGGCATTTTTTAGACTAAAAGGCATTACTACCCATTCATAAGTGCCTAATGCCCCTGGACATCGAAAAGCAGTTTTTTGGACATCTTCCTCAGCAATGAATATTTGGTTATAACCAGAATAACCATCCAACATACTCAAGTATTCATGTCCTGCAGCAGAATCAATCAACATTTCTGCCACAGGCATAGAATATTCGTCCTTAGGGGTTGCAGAATTTAGATCTCTAAAATCTATACAGACCCTTAAAGAACCATTCTTTTTAATGACTAGTACAATATTAGCTAGCCATTCAGCATACCTAGCTGTACGGATGAACTTGCATCTAAGTAACCTCTTAATTTCCTCTTTGATCTTTGAAAGGATTGTTGGGGCAAACCGTCTTGGATTTTGCTTGACTAGTTTTTTCCCAGGTATGATTGGCAACTTATGTTCAACAAGCTCTCTCCTCAAACCAGGCATTTCGTCATAGTCCCAAGCGAAGCAATCCTTGAATTCCTTCAATAGTTTGACCATTTCGACTTTGAGTTGTGGGTCGAGATTAGCACTAACATAAGTAGGCCTTTTTACTCCCCCTTCACCCAAGTCAATTTCTTCCAAAGGATCTTGCGCCAGCATTTTAATGTTGTCTGACAATGGATCATTTTCGAAACCCAAAGGTTCATTATCATAAATAGCATCAAGCCTTCAATTTTGGTCTTCGATTTGAGACCCATCAGGTGGTTCAGGCTCAAAGTCCTTACCAGGGCCTACTTCACAAATTTGAGTTATGGCTTCGACAGCCATGTGGTTATGTGCAGCCTCCAAGGCCGCTTGTAGTTTAGCTTCGGCCGCATAGGCCAAAATTCTTTGTAGTGCGTCGAATTCAGTCATTGTTACTGAATTCACTCCCCCATCCTGTGGGGTCTATAGGCTCCCCACAGTAAGGGACGTTGCCTTCTTCCCTTATGACCTCTCTGTCCCATCGAAATCCCTCCACCGGGTGCAAGTGTAATGAGCAGAATGCATGGTCATCTGGGGTAAAATCAAATTCTGCTGGAGTACAAGGCGCAATATGCGCCAAGTTTTTGTCAAATTAGACACCATCAACATGATTAACAGGCACCTTAAAGTACCCTTGATCACCTTCAATGTTTTCTACTATCTCGTCAGGCCTCCAGATTGTTATCCGATGGTGCATTGACGAAGGTACTGCTCCAACACCATGGATCCGTTCTCTCCCCATCAGAAGGTTATAGTTAGCTTTCCTTTCGACTACCATAAACAAGGTAGGCCTTGTCACCGTTCACACAGTTAAATCAACCTGCAGAACACCAAGAGTGGTCCCAATTTTCCCTTCATAGTTGGAAAGGACCATGTTGTGGGGCTTAAGATCAGTGTCAAATTTACCGATCTTACTTAGTAGGAAATGTGGCATTAAATTGACTGTAGCCCCACAATCCACCAAGATTTTATTCACAGCCACGTTCTCTACTTTCCCTGTAATGTACATAGGTTTCAGGTGCCCTTTCATGACCTCAGTTGGTCGTTCAAAGAAAGCATTTTATTCTTCGACATAGCCATTATTCATCACATAGTAGCACACAGGTTGGTACGCTGCCATTTCAGCCTCAGCGTTGGCATCCAAGTTTTCCACTTCAGTTATCCTATCATATTCTCTTGGCATTACTGGGACCACATTAACAATAATGTTTAAAAAGGCATCAGAGTCGGAATCAAAGTTGTGAGTCGAATCTCCATCCTCAGCTGCTTCGACTGCAAACCTCTCAGCTTCTTCCTTCTTAGAAGTAAATAACCTACGCCCCACAGGCATCTTATTTGCTATTTTTGTCCCAACGTCTTTATTGCTAGCAGGCAGGATGTTGGTACTAGTTTCAGTTTGATCTTTGGCCTAAGCTTCCCTCAAAGCCTTCCTTCGTCTCTGTTCCCTTCTCCACTGGGACCTGGACATAGGATTTTTGCCTTTGTAATTCTCAGAAATATAGGCAGCTTTATTGGAGGACTTGAATTCCTTCCGGTATTCCATTGAAGAACCTCTAGCCACGTCAAAATTCTTCCATCTCTGTTTCCCTTTCCCTGCTGCCTCCACTGGTTTGACCCACTTTCCAGTTGGTGCATCACTGCTAGGCTTGAAAGTGGCCTGCTTAACCCTTGGCATTTGTGGCCTTTGGCCATATTGTTTTTTAGTAGCTTTCCTTGGTTCAAAATGCCCTGGCCCTTGAGCAGCTCTTTTCTCACGTCCAGAATTGGCTTCTCTCCCCGCTTGGAGGCTATGAGCAGCTTCTCTGTCGAAGATAGCACTGCATCGAGGGCACAACATGACTTCAGAGTTCTTTCCTTGGCACCTGTGGAGAAAATCAATAATGGTTTCATCTTCTCTGGGATAAGCCAGCTTGTTGCAATCTTCTTAACGAACCTGTTCATCAATATCCATGGCTTGTCCGTTAGTCACTTCGACCATGTTTATGTCAACTTCATCTTTCAAGCGCATTTTGGAGAAGTTAACATCAAGGCCCTCAGCAGCCTCGTCCATCTGTCTGAAACGGTCAGCAGTCTCTTTTGTCACCATCTACAATTTTGATGCTTCAGCTTCAGCGTCGATCTCGACTGTAGCCTCAGCGTCGAACCTTTGAACTTCAGAAGATGTCCTAAAATAGTGTTCAACAGCCATACATATCAAATGCTCAAGTTGGCAGCCATCCACTTCCTCGACTTCTCTAATAAACACAACATCATTGGTAAGGTCTTCAGTAACCTCCACCACTGTGGCATTTCTGCCAAGAGCTTCGTTGGTGTTAACACTATCTGAGCTACTGTCAAATTCCTTAACTAATTCGACCATGTTAACCTCTTCGGGCTCTGTGTAATTTGCTTCAGCTACTTCAAGAGGGTCGGTATCAATTTTCATCTGGGTCTTAGTTTTCTCCCCAAATTTGAGTCTGCCTTCCTGAATAGCATTCTGCACCAGATCCCTGAAAAGAAAACATTGAGAAGTTTTATGACCCAAATAATTATGGTATTTACAAAAGCCTTTCTTTTTTCTTTGCTCTAAAGGTGGTACTTTAGCACCAGGAGGCACTAGTATTTGACCATCCTTAACTAACAAATCAAAAATTCCGCCACATTTAGTGATGTCGAAAGTGTATGTTTTCTTTGGGAACCTATCATTATTTTCGATTTCGACAGGGTTTTTCCCATTTGAAGGGACTAATAATTTACAAGAATAAGGAGGGCCTTGCTTAAGTTAAGCAAGATCTATTTCACTTTCGTCGAACCTAACAGGCTCGTCATACAATTCTTCGATGCCCTCCTGGTATTCTACGTAAGCTACCTTCTTGTTTTTGTTCACCCTAGCTTTCTCATCTTTGAGACGCTCCAGCTGTCGAACTCTGTCAGCTAACTGGGCCATATCCCTTAAATACTGGGTGTCCAGTTTTTTCCTGATAGAGTAATAAGGCCACCAGCGGCCATTTCGACAAGTTCATGCTCAGGCACTTGTGTAAAGCACCTAGCCTTGAGTAGCTGAAACCTATTCAAGTAATCATCTATTGGCTCATTGAACTTTCGTTTCACACTAGCCAATTCTTTCAAACTGATTTTAGTTTGCCCCATGTAAAATTGCTCATGGAACAAACGTTCTAATTGGGTCCAATTACAAATCGAACCAGATGGTAACGTAGTGAACCACGTAAATGCATTTTTAGTGAGGGAACTAGGGAAATACTTCACCCTTAGACTCTCATCATTTGCAATCTCGCCAGCTTCAATCAGGTAGCACGCCAAATGTTCGACGGTAGATTCTATAGTATCTCCTGAAAACTTAGAAAATTTTGGTACTTTTGTCCTGGGGGGCAATTCAACTTGGAGTATATAGTCTACTATAGGCGAAGTGAAGTTTGGCCTAGAAAAAACCCATATTCAGGCCATTTCGAGCCATTATTCTCTCGACCATGGCTTCCAAATTGTTCTCTGCTGCTACATTATTGCGTCGAACCTAATTCACCACATGATCAGCGTTTTGATTTCTGTTTACTACCACCATCCTTGGTTCTTCCTCTTCAAGTATAGGTATTTGATTCCTAGGAGGCTCCTCCCTAGGTGGTTCGACCAACTCTGGATTCACCGGATTTACTCATTGAGCATTTTCCCTCCTCTCAACTCCTTGATTTTGAACAGGAACGGGCATCCCCGTGAATTCTGCTATACGCGCCATCTGGGCTGTCATCATTTGATTGGTTTGAGTAGTATTCTGGATCAATGGCTGGAAAATTGCTCCCATTGTCTGAGACAAAGTATGTACCATTTGCATGTTGCTCTTATCCATCTGTTGCCTCAAATATGCTGCATATTCATTTGTTAAGTTGGGTCCTTGAGCAGAAAATCCCAAACCTATGGACTGGCTGTTTCGACCCATGTTAATTCCAGAGCCTAACTCCTGCAAAGGGGAAGATATCACATTCTCTGAAAATATTGGGGGCACAGTACGCAAATTCTGCATCATTTCTGTTGGCATGCCATAGATTGGGTTCCTAGGCAAAGGCTGTGAAAATCCTGGGGGAGGAAATTGCCTATACGTTGAACCTCCTCCTGGCGGAGTCTGAGGATTTGTCACTGATGGGCCAATGTACTCCAAGAATGGCTGAGTGTAAGGGCTCACATATGTCGCCCCTGGCCTTGCTGTCGAAGGCGCTGGCTCTGTCACCGTGGTTAACATTGTTGACCCTCCTGTCAAAGGAACTGGAGTTGGTGCCACAGTACTTCTTGGTAATTCTTGAGGATTGACGGTGCTGTTCTGAACGCTTGAACTGCTTGGTTGAGGATTAGTCCCAGCAGAACTGGGATTTGGATTCCCTTGGCCAGATGCCATTTTCCTCGGGTTTCTTCTCTTTAGTCTATATTCATTTGAACTGGCTACCTTTCCACTTCTCAAGTGCATACAATAAAGTTTGCCAAAATCTCGACCAATGAAACGAAGAAAAATTTCAAAAAAAGGGCAATTATAAACTTCCTTTTGACAGTTATTTAAAAGTTATAAACTTCCAAATACACGTTTAGCACTGTCCCACTAGGCGTGCCAATTTGTTTACCTTGAAAATTGGTAAACAACCGTTGATCTTCTAAAACAACAAAGTTCTAGTAACTTACAGGATCGATCACATTGATCCTAGGACATGTGCTATGGGTGTATTTAGAATATCTCACAATTAGGCAAGGTATACATTTCGACAGTGCATATAAATAAAAGAACGTGTTTTGAAATGTAAATAAAAGTGACAAAAATCAAAGAAATGTTTAAGTCGAACAACACATCGAAGGAGAAAAACTGAATGTAAAGGTTTGATAAAAAAATTGGAATTAAATGTTGGAAAAAAGTGCATAAAGATCTTAAACTGCAGGAATGTAAATGCTTGAAGGTAAAGGCTTTCTAATGTAAGACTGCAAAGTAAAAAACTTTATAACGTAGAACGCTTAGAAGTAAAAGACTGAATTCAAGGATTTTAAAGTAAAGGATCTAAGATAGAAACTTCAAAGAAAATGGCATTGCAATAAAAGATAAGGGTGATTACAATCACGTACATTCTCGCCTCACTCTTTTCTCTACACGCTGGATACTTTGAGTGATTTCAGAGTTACTTGTATAACATGATTTTTTCACACATTCTAACTCTAGAACTAACCTATTTATAATACTCTAAAGTAACCACCATTTGACGGTTTACTCCTAGAACACACCACTTGGCACTTTGCATGTCTTCAACTTCTGGATATTCGCCACTTGTCCTCTTTTCAAATTCAAATAGTAGAACTTCCCTCCACTATCCAGTTGTAACTGCAACGCATTATCCATAGCTGTTTTACCCTGTCGAATTGACGCTTTGGACTTAGAAATGTTTGAAGTCTTAAAATCATTCTCTTCGACTCAGGCTTCCAACAAATATAGTCGAATACATCTTGGTCGAAACCTTCTTCTCCTTTAGCTTATATTTTAAAGAATAACTTCTTTAAAATCAAATCTATTTGAAATCATGCAGCGTCGAAATTAGGAGCTAACACCAGCCAACATGTAAATATAGCCTGAAGTGGATCTTTTATTGTCTTGGCATCCATCAAAATCTGAGTTAGAGTATCCAGTGATCTCTAATTGGTCTGACCTCTTATATGTGAGCATATAGTCTTTTGTTCTCTTTAAATACCTACCTTTTTGGCTGCTTTCCAATGATCCATTCCTGGATTGCACAAATATCTTCCTAACATCCCAACTATGAACACAATATCCGGACGCGTGCACACTTGGGCATACATCAGACTCCTTACTGCTGACGCATAAGGAATCTTTTGCATTTCTTGAATTTCTAAGTTTTCTTTTCGGCACTAACTGAAACTGAATTTGTCTCCCTTAGCAATTGGAGTATCTCTTGATTTACATTCCTGCATGCCAAACCTTTTAAGTACCTTTTCGATATAGCTCCTTTGCGATAATCCTAGAATACCACGATATCGGTCTCGATGTATCTGGATTCCTAATACAAAGGAGGCAACACGAAGATCTTTCATTTCAAATTTCTTGATAGAAATTTCTTAGTTTTGTGCATCATTCCTATATCATTTGTGGCAAGCAGTATGTCATCTACACACAAGACTAAGAAAATGTACTTGCTCCCACTGAATTTGTGATACACATAATCCTCAACAACATTCACCTCAAAACCAAATGAGAGAATTACTTCGTGAAACTTGTGATACCACTGACTATACGCCTTCTTTAGCCCATAAATGGATTTTGTTAATTTGCAAACCATATTCTTTGAATCTCCTAACACAAAGTTTTCTTGTTGCATCATATAGATTATTTCATCAACGTTGCCATTGAGGAAAGCTGTCTTGATATCCATTTGATGGAGTTCCTAATCATGATGTGCTAAAAGAGCCATGATTGTCGTAAAAGAGTTTTTCGATGAAACCGGAGAGAAACTCTCTTTAAAGTCAATCCCTTCTTTTGAGTATAGCCCTTAGCCACAAGACGAGCCTTATACCTCTTCACATTACCATTAGAATCTCTTTTGGTCTTAAAAATTCATTTGCAACCAATGGGTTTCACACCTTCTAGTAATGGGACAAGTTCTCAAACTTTATTATCTTGCATGGACTTATACTCCTCCTTCATTGCTTCAATCCACTTTTCCGAGTTGGAATCCTGCATGGCTTGAAGGAAGTTGATTGGATCATCTTCCATCATACCATTATTTTCCTCGTGTTCTTGGAGAAAGACTATGTAATCATCCAGAATAGCATTTCTCCTTTCTCTAGTGGATCTCCGCAAAGGTATTGGTTCTTATAACACTTGTTCTTGAGGATTTTGAGTTTGTTCTTCATGAATTACCAAATCATCTTGAGTTTGAGGAATTGCAACAATGTCTCGTGCAGGTTCTGCACTTGCTTGATCAAAAGCAACTATATGAATCGGTTCTGGAATTTTTATCGATTCTACCTCTAAGACAAAGTCTCTAACCTTATTCTCCCCCTCAACTCAATATCCTCAAAGAATGTGGTTGTTCCAGTCTCAAAAATTGAATTTAATTTGGGATCATAAAATTTATAACGCCTAGATCTTTTAGAATAACCAATATAGCTGCTCACTGTTCGGGAGTCTAATTTCTTTTCATTTGGCCTGTAAGGCCTTGCCTCAGCTGGACATCCCTACACATCAAAATTTTTGAGATTGGGCTTTCGCCTGGTCCAAAGCTCATAAGGTGTTTTGGCAGCTGCTTTTGTTGGTACTCTATTTAGAATATAAGATGCAGTCTTTAGTGTCTCTCCCCAGAGTGACTCTAGCAAGGTAGAATGACAAATCATACTCCTTACCATATCTTTAAGAGTCTAATTTCGTCTTTCAGCAACACCGTTCATGCTAGGAGATCCTTGTATGGTGTACTGTGGGACGATTCCACATTCCTCTAGGTATTTGGCAAAAGGCCCTTGACGTTGTTCACCTGAACCGTCATATCTACCGTAATATTCACCACCAGGTCAGATTTGACTTTCTTAATTCTTTTGTCAAGTTGATTCTGAACTTCAGCCTTAAACGATTTGAACACATTCAATGACTGAGACTTTTCATGTATAAGAAATATGTATGCATATCTAGAATAATCTTCTATGAATGGTATAAAATATTTTTGACCATTCTAAGAAGGTGTCGGAATTGGTCCACAAATATTTGTATGTATCAATTCTAAGACATCTGTAGCTCTATATGCATCAAATTTCTTTGTTTTGGTCTATTTTCCTTTAACGCATTCAACACAAACATTAAAGTTTGTGAAGTCGATGGAATCCAAAATTCCATCTAACACTAGTCGCTCAACTCTACTTTTAGAGATGTGACCTAGGCGTTTATGCCATAATGCTCCTGAGTTGTTATCCTCAATTTTACGCTTAGTACCACGTGATTCCACATTCAAGAATTCATCATAGGTAGCTATTGTGTCAAGCAAATATAGTTTATCATGACCCATAAATGAATCAGTCCCAATAATATTTGAATTGAAAGACAGCTTGAACATATTGTTTCCAAATGAACAAAAATAACCTAATTTGTCCAAATAAGAAACTAAAATCAAATTCCGTCTAAATTACGGAACCACAAAAGTGTCTTTCAAATCCAAATAAAATCCGAAGTTTCAACTCTAACATCTTCAGCTACAACATTGATCCAAGTTTCCCTAATGAAGTGGATATTTATTTTATCCCCATGAGGCCTCCGTTTTAGCAGTTGCAACTTTCATTCAGACTACTTCAGTTCACGGTGGATATTTATTTTATCCCCCATGAAGTCCTTTCGAGCATGAGTTTGATTTGTTCCCAGTGGATCTTTCTCATCTCCAACAGAGTAGCCAGACTCATCTTGACAATCCCATCAGTGAAGTCATGATGTTTATCCCCAAGTGGAGTGCTCTCTTTCCCCCAGAGAAGTTTGAAGCCTTGAAGTAGGACTGTGATCCCATGTGTGGCTCTCTTTTCATCCCCAATGATGCTTCTATCTTGCGAAGATTGGCCGAGTATCCGTGTCGAGATGTTTATTTCATCTCCAGTTTCTTCTTCTTTGTTGTTTTGTCAGCTTGAGCATAAACATAAGCATAGCATACATTCCTTTATATAGATACATGGCATGTGTGCATTTTGCATCTTGCATTTTATTTTGTTTGTTTTGTTCTTTCACTTTGGCTGTGGTTATCCCCAAGTGATCGGGTTTGTCTTCTCCCTCCAATTAGAGTCAACAGCCCTAAGAAGAAAGAGCACAACCTTTCTGATTCCCCACTGAGATCGATCCTCGTGGAAGATGGTTGCTTTAGTTTTATTTTCCATTTTTTGATAAAGATAAACTCCAATTGAGCTCATTCCTCAATGGATGGAGTCTTGCTTGACCGTTTCTCTTCAGTTATTTCCTGAATTGAACTTTGGTCCCTGACAATCACAATTTTGAATCTTTATGGGTTATTGAACCTAGATCGAGAGTGCATTTATTTTGCACTTTGTCTCCCCAAGAAGAATTTATTTGAAGATCTCTATAGAAGACATAAGTTATTTCTCCAGCAGTATTATTACAACATTTTTGTGGAATTTATACCCAGACGACAAGTGGCAGCCTCTTTATTTGAGCCACTTGTTTTATTCTCAGGTTTTCTATTCGGATGACAAATGGCAGTTTCACCCCAAAATAGTTTGTCTATCCCCAACAGATAATCTTTTCTTCGTTGACTACCCAGTAAATCGGTAGCAGATAATTTTCTTTGTGGACTACCCAGTAAATCGATAGCAGATAATTTTTTGTGGACTACCCAGTAAATCGGTAGCAGATAATTTTTTGTGGACTACCCAGTAAATCGGTAGCAAGTAATATTTTCTTCGTGGACTGCCCAGTAAATCGGTAGCAGATGATTTTCCTTTGTTGACTACCCAGTAAATCGGTAGCAGACAATCTTTTCTTTCTGGACTACCCAGTAAATCGGTAGCAGGTAATATTTTCTTTGTGGACTACCCAGTAAACCGGTAGCAGAATTACCTTTTGTCGACTACCCAGTAAACCGGTAGCAGACGATCTTTCTTTGTGAACTACCCAGTAAACCATTAGTAGATATTCTATCCCCAAAGAAGAAACTGAGACCAGTCCATGGCTTATGACCCGAGACGAGGGGAGGTTTATTTTTACCCTTTTCAAGTGGAATACTTAATTAAATAAGAAACCGAGACCAGTCTGTGGCTTATGACCCGAGACGAGGGGAGGTTTATTTTTACCCTTTTCAAGTGGAATACTTGATTAAAGAAGAAAGTGAGACCAGTCCGTGGCTTATGACCCGAGACAAGGGGAGATATATTTTTACCCTATTCAAGTGGAATACTTGATTAAAGAAGAAACTGAGACCAGTCTGTGGCTTATGACTCGAGACGAGGGGAGATTTATTATCCTTTAATCAGGTTATTTGATTATCAGAAGGTATTTTCCTGGAAAATCTCGGCAGAAGATTTCCAGTAGACCTCGACAGTAGGTATTCTCTTTTATTTTCCTGGAAAATCTCGGCAGAAGATTTCCAGAAGACCTCGGCAGTAGGTATTTCATTTGTAAATTCTCTGGTTATTCTAGGCAGTAGATCTCCAGCAGATTTCAACGAAAGATGTTTCTCTGTTTCCAGGATTTCGGTAGTAAATTCTCTGGTTAATCCTAAACTTTGACAGACAGCCATTTTTTCTCAGCAGATTCCCCGGTATCTTTGACAGTGGACACATTTTCAATAAAACCTTTAAAGAAAGTATTCTCATAAGAGGTTCTAACTCTCAACAATAGACTCCTCCAGTTGATATCTCTTGAAAATTCCTCCGGTTGACCATTATAGCAGGATCCTCAAGTGGAAATTTGTTAAAAGATCTCATCGACAACTTATCACCTTTTGTTTAAGATACCTTGTGATTGTCAGTTAGTAGTCTTTTTCCCCCATTAGAGTTAGAACTTTCCCCGTGGAGTCTTGTTTTGCTAAGTCGTTCCTCGTTGGGTCTTCCTTTCTTTAACTGTGTTCCACGTTACCGCAGTTATCCCCTGTGACATTATTTCCTCACAGGATATTTGTCTTGCATATCATATCATTTCATGTGCATTTGGTGGCATCTTAGGGCAAAAAATTGTGCATGTTTGTATTTAAGTCCCTCCTATCTCGTTGAGACGAAGATTTCAATCTCCATATCTCCGAATAGAAGAAACTTAAATAGGGGCATCTGTCACACCCTAATTTTTGACCCTAAGATCCCCGCCTTGTTCTTTGTATAACATATTAGGTCAATCATTCGTGCATGACTAACCGCTTTATCTAGTCTTTGTCTGTTTGTTTTGTTTATGAGTACAGGTGATGCTGTAAAAGGTTCAAAAGTCATGGAGACCATGTGTGTGTGTGCTCATTGGTATTCTAGTCCCTTACAAATTGTGTGGAATTCCTGTGGAGATGGAGGGAGGATATATCCTCATTCTTATGGTCCCTCAGTCAATACAAAGTCATTTTTTTCCTCAGAGATTTCTCAGTGATTCAAGAAGGATTAGGGTTTATGTACAGTTGGGTGGGACCATGTGAGGATTGGTTGGAATTTTGTGGTGTGTTGCATTGCAAGTGGTATCCTCACTTTCAAAGGATTTCTCAAGCAAGACTTTATTCTTATTCATGAAGTTGGTTCTGTTAATCTTAAGAGATTGAATGTTTTTCTTAATGAAGATCAATACGCTTTAAGGTGGTGAAATTTGGATAAACGACTTGAAACAAGCTTTAGCAAAGAGTTCTTAAGATGGAATTTAAGAACATGTTCGTTGAAGTCCAAAATCAAGATCTAAGGTTTTCCATTTTAAAATCCATAAGCTTTGGCAAGTAATGATCCATACGCTATCATGAAATGGTAAAATCTATGTCCAAGACATAATTTCAAAAAAGGATTTTTGTAGCACTACAAGTTGATGTTCACCTTAAACCATCACAAGAGTTTGAATTCAAGTAAAAAGTGCAAGTTCATATTAATTCCAAGAAATTCAAGGTGTATAAGAGGATACAATGTTCATTGGTTCTTTACAAATCCAATTCAAACTAATTCCAAAGCTAAAGTTGTTACAGGAGATGGAAATCATTATACAAAAGTCTCAATTACTGGCCTATATCATTTAAAGTCAAGCCAACTTCAACCAATTTGGATCACCGCCACAAACATTTGAACTACCTTGTGGAGCTATGGTTTCTTCTTGTGACAATTTTAAACGAACATTAAAAGGGTGTTTGGTCTTCATATGCTTAGATTTTACCTTGGAAAATAATGCGGTACACCAAAATTTGGTTTGTGGGATTACCAGGGAGGGATGTTACGTGATGATGCATAGGACATCTTTCACTAGCACGCTCGACAGTAGACTTTGTTACATGAGCTTCCTTAGCAATAATAGCCGTAACCCCTGTCACGAGCAAACTTTCAATCTTCAAAGGGTAAAAGGTTGCAGCACACTACCTGCAATAAGAGAACCAACGGTGAATCAAGTTATAACAGTTCTATCGCAGCACCGGAGTTGCCAAAGACGAAAAACCAGAATAACAAGACGTTTTCACCAAGTCAAAATATTCTTGAGCTTCTTCATAAAGTGGATCAGCCAAGGGAGCATGGCTTTGCAATAGATACGAGCACTTCTAACTGCCATTTATCTCCCGGGGTGAGGGATACAAATCTCTTAATGGGTCTGTTGTACATCCTCAACGAAGTCGAAGTTCTGCACCTCAGGGTTTTGGTTCACATTTGGCTCCTCCTTCTGTAACATTTAATCCATCTCTACATGGCACCCCGTCAAAGTTTCACGCAATGTATGGACAAATGCTTCTTGCATGCTACAGCCTGCCTGCAAAAACAAATTCTCAATAGTTAACATACCAAGAATTAAGCCAATTATCACTACCATAATAAGTTAACTAACCACATCCAGTTTACCACGTTTCAGAATAAGCCCAAACATGGTATAGTCGAGCTAAAACTAACAACATCATCACAAGACTTAACCAATAGGCAAGTCACTATAGCAGTTCAGATCAGGACACATACATGCTAACAAGGAAAACACTTTGAGCCAGAAGGTCATCATGTCCAGATTAGAATCAACAACAACCTTGTGTCATCATTAAGAGAGACAAATATAAGATAAATGGCAAGACATTTGGTTCTGCACTTTCAACTAGAAGCAAGCCTGCTGGTGGGAGCGAACTAAGTGATTCAATAATGAACATTGATGTTGTTTATAAGTTTTACAAATTTAGTGAAAATGATTGCCTCGTACCTGATTACGTGCCTTCACAGCCAGCCTCATCTTCATGCTCTCAAGTAACCGTTCACATGCCACGAAAAAAAGAAAGAAAAAACAGTTAGCGCACAGGGTGAATTAATGTACAAACCATGTTTATCAAGAGTTTTCAACTCGTCTTTCCAAGACAACAAAAGCAACAAACATGACATGAAAAAGAAAAATCCATGTTGTAAATACGACTAAACACCTTCAGGGCTGCCTGTAATTGTTGCATAGAAGGAAATGGAAATAACAAATATTGAACTTTGTTCATTAGCCGATCTGGATCACCTGCATAATTTAGACCAGGAGGAATTTAATACAGAGTTATCATCTAAGCCTAATTGAACCAAACTACTTTCAAAATCGTAAGGTTTGTTAAAAGAGGGATAAGACATTACCTTCATCATTAATCCTCAAGGACTCTAGCTTGAATCCGAATTTCCTCCTCACCATGCACCACCAAGAAGTCTCCAAGAAACTCCATGCCATTATGATGCTACCAAGGAGGTGTGAATTCAGAACAGAAGTGTTGAATGGACCCGACGACTCTTGTTGAGAAATGTTAAGGATAGACAAATATGTATTCCTCAACTTGTGTGGCATTCTTTGCCAAAGAACCATGTTACGTGTACTGACGATGAAGTCATGGAGGAGTAATTAACAGTATGCGAAATCCTGCATAAAGGCCAGACCAAATCAAAAAGGCATTCAATTTCCATAATAAAGTTCAACACAATTCAAAACCAAATCAAACACAGGTTCAGACAAGATCAGTTTATTTCTAAAACAATACTATGACAGGTTGGGCCGAAAAAGGAAGGAATCGGAGACAATGCCAAACCAATTTCAGACACAATATTTCAAAATGGAAGCTTTTCGTTGCAAATTGTTTCTTTCCAAAGCCAAAACAGCAACATATTCATTAGCCTTAAAACATGCAAGGCCTATAAAGAGGGAGACAACACAAGTATATGCGGAGGAGAAAATTGAGGACATACACGAAAAAATCATACAATCCTCGCACCACGTTCATACGCATCACCAAAGTAGCATAACACACCCAAAGAAATTCAGAGCATACCACACTACAAAGGGGGACGGTTTTGGAAGAGAAAAAATACACAAAAAATAACAATATCAACCAAGAGTCACTAACACGCAATTCCCATTTCATTCTTCAAAGAACAGAGATCCCATATTCATTCGCAGAGAAGGATAATTCACAACAGCACCATACATACACGCACAAAGTCACCAATACACCAGAAACTCATAAGCAATAGCAACCAATACAAAGGAGAGTGGAGTAGAGTAAAGGGAATCACCTTTGAAGAGGACGCCTACGCCGCGAATAGCATCACCACGCACCACTTCCACGTTGACTGCAGAACGCAAATCAAGATCCACCGCCAGCCTTCCCTTTTTCATTCTGTTCCATAACTTCTGTAATTGTAATCCCAAATTATAGTGAAATGGGGGGATTTAGGGTTTCTGCGGGGATTAGGGTTTTGCTTTCTTTTATGTTTAGATTAGGGTTTATCTGTGCATTTTGAGAGCAGAGAGAAGATGGTGAGATGAGGCGAAGTCGAGAGTTGCGAGAGAAGACGCTGAGAGAGTGAGAGAGAGGGTTGTGAGCAGAGAGAAGACGAGAGAGAGAGAGAGAGAGAGAGAGAGAGAGAGAGAATCGTGAGAAGGTGAGGCGTTTGTTTTTCTATTTCTGAATTTTTGTTCTTAATAATCACACGCATGTGCACACACGGAACACCACGGTGCACCCTCGTATTTTATTGCTCAGGTCATGGCATCATGCATCCTAGGGTCACGATCTGAGGGTCCATGATGGACCTTCTTTACCTGCATGTTACCTTCACCTCGTTTCCTTTTTTAACAATAATCTATTTTTTAATAATAATTTAATTTTTTTAAAAAATAATTTGATTTTTTTAAAATAATATAACCTTAAAAAATAATAACATAAACCTCCTTTTAATGTAAACCTTTTAAAAATAAACATTTTTTCATAATAAAAATAAATTTTGTTTTAATTGAAATAAATCCTGAAACTTTTATAATAAAACCTTTTCATTAATTAAATCTTTTTTTTAATAATAAATATAACCCTTTTAATTTGGTTAGGACTTTTTTAGAAGAGACCAAAATTAATAATTTTAATTAACATTTTATGAGTATGTAAAACACCCCCCTTAAAAAAATAATAGAACTTTTCTTATAATAAAAACTATTTCTCTTAATTAGAAATATAACCTCATCCTTAACTAGGATAGAAACCCTCCTTAGTGAACCCTTAAGTTTCTCCTAAGTCGGTCTCTTAGTATTTGTTTCTGAATGATCTTTCCTTGCTTGATGTGTGCACTTCACTTGTTTGTCTTGATTGTGCTCCAAACCTCTCAAAAGAAATAAAACTCTCGATCCAACGTCAAGCCATTTTCCACCCCTATAAGTCGATTGCTTTTAAGCATCGCTGCCAACCTTTCGGTCACTATACACGAGGCTAGCCCACTATGCTAGTGTACACGTTTAAAACTTAATTCTTTGTTTCGATTAATCGGTGACATCTATTATAACTTTATGCTTCATGCTTTATGCTCTATTGCTTTATTCTAATATACTGCTTGCATTATATCCAAGGGAAAACCCCATGCATGATAATCACTTGTCGTGCATGGTGCATTTCATTTGCATCGCATACCTCCCTATAGGCTTTTATACCCTTTAAGATAAGAATTTCTTAGACAACTTTAGGATAGATTTTCCTAAGTTAGTCCCCCTTAATCTTGATTAAACAATCAAACTTTAGCTCACCTAATTCTCCACACAAGAGAATTAGATGTGAATTATCTCAAAGAAGAGAAATACAATCTCATACCCCACAATACAAATAAGATGTGGATTCCTTTTCCACTTAGGAGAGGTATGAGGCATACTCGTCGATTATATATCGGAGTTGGAGCCCTTCTCCTAAGATGAAGCAAAGGTCCATTCATAAAACTGTGGTGGTTTCTTAAGATGATGACTCATCTTTTCTCCTAGACTTTTCAAACAAACTTTAGTATCCCTCAGAGAGGAACTACAAGTGCTCTGATTCTACTCCCGACAAGATATGTAGGCACAAGATGTGATATCTTGTCGAGCACACTTAGGAATAGAACTTTAGGTCTTCCTACCCTTTACCCTTAGCAAACAGATAACAATTAACAGATAACGTGGTAAAACAAGAGGTTCCTGTAGAGTACTACAGATATCTAGGATGCTAACACCTTCCCTAGGTATAACCAACCCCCGAACCTTAGACTCTTAGTTTTGCATTTGCATTGCATACTGTGGGACATTCGATCTTCCTCCCTTCCGTTGGGTAAAACAAAGACCAGTGGTGAAATAAATGGTTTGAGATTCAAGTTAATCCATAGCTTGATATCCAATTCTCACCGCGATAGGAATATTGTCACAAAAGAAAAACAAAGAAAAAGAAAAGTTAGAGCCCTAACTCTCACTTCATGCCATTAAAATGAGCCTGCACATGGTCGAGCCTCTGCTCAAGCCAAAGGTCACTGGCTTTCAAGTGCTCTAACTCCCTCTCCAACGACCGTGCATTTGTAGCCCAGTATATGCCCAGGTTAATTTCTGCATCCATCGACGGCTCAAGACGGTCCAAGTCATGGGTATTTGTCTCAGCCCTTTTCTTCTTTACCCTCTTGACAAAAGACTGTAAATAGTTAATTCGCTGAGTCCAAGTCTGAATGTCCTTGTCAAAGGCAGTAAACATGTTTTTGTCATTGATTCTCGCCTCCCAGTAGGCTAGCCTTTGCTCGAACTAAGACATTGTGTCCCGTTCCTGAGACAAGACACCAGATCTCTCCTCGACAAGGGCGGCAGAGGACTTTTTTATATTAGTAACTGAAATGCTTGATTTAGAATAATCTCTAAGTCTAAGGCAAAGGAAGAAACTGTAGCTAGAGTCTCTGGCCGATAGGGATGACAATGGGCAGGGTTTGGGTAGGGTACTATAGTACCCGTCCCCATACCCACAGTTGGAAAAAAATCCCCATACCCAAGCCCATACAAGCTTGGGTATCTACATCGGCACCCGTACCCGTACCCTATGGGTATGTAAGTGCTCGTACCCATACCCGTTACCCGCATTTCTAATAAAAATAAATATATCAAGTATAAAATATCATATTATTTTAAGTTTATAAAATCATTAAAAAAAAATAAAAAATTTTATTGTTGAATTATGAAATAAATGATCACGTATATTAAATATGTAGTAGTTTAAAATTGACGTTTTTTAAAAAAAAAATTATAAACATTTATTTTTATATAATAATATAAATTAAAATATATAAATATATATTGTGCGGGTATGGGCCGGGGTGAGTACTAAGGTGCTCATACCCGCACCCATCCCCACTTATTTAAGTGGGTAATTACCCGAGCCCGTGCCCATACTCATTTTTGCGGGTTTTTACCCTACCTGTTATGGGTAATTTTGTGGGTACCTACTGTGGATGGGCCAAATTGCGATCCCTACTGGCCGAACATGGTGGGACGCCAATTTTCTAAGTTCTTCAAGAATGGGAAGATCATTTTCAACAGCTCCCAAGAGGTCCAATCCAGCTATCTTTGACTTCAACTGCCCAAATAGCTTGTTAAGACCGGGAGCCAAGGAAATGTCAGAAAGGGCAAGAAGACTGTCATTAGATGGGTCGATGAGACATTTAAAAAACACTATTGATGCTTCCAATCGCTTCCTTTTTTAAGCCATATGAGTTGGGAGATGATGTAGAAGCATGAGCAGTCCTTTGGCCTACCAATTCCTCCAGGATCCCGGGTTGCGAACTAGGGTCAAGTGTTGAAAGGGCATGATTTGGCCCATTTTCAGAAGGTGGAAACACTGGTGGGTCGGAAGGAATCTGCATGACAAAAGTACGATAAGGGGTGAGAACCATAATACATAAGAAACAAATACAATGTCAATTACCTTTCTAGCATTCAGATTCAGACTAGAAGAGAAAGGCCCATGATCAAAAGTAAGGTTATTCCACTTCTTCTTCTCCTCTAAAAGAGAGTGCCTTCAGCCTCCACCCCATCATCCAAGTTGAAGGTAAGCACATGCTGAATCTTGAACCTCACCCCCATTATTCCCCTCTAGACGACCAAGGTTCTCGAGTGGCACAAGCTCAAGAGCTGCTGAACATTGCCCCACTTCAGGTGGTGTAGAATGTATTTCCCTAGGGACCTTGTACTTATGAGGGAAAGGTTAAGGCGAACTGGAGACTTCAACCTTATAAAAAATCTCAGATTCCCCCTGATCGAACGTCATACGGTAAAAAATAGTAGAGTTTAGAAACTTATTAAAGCAGGAGAAAGAAGCCGACAATATATACTTGTAAACCATATACACGTGTCCCAACGAAAAGCAAAAGCGTCTAAGATACGTTGAACCATAAGAATATGTTCCGCCGCCGTCTGGTAGTAAGATCACCACCAGTCCTCGAATTATTTCTTATAGTAGAAGGAGAGAAAAAACTTTAAAAGGGACAGATAGAACGGTTTATTCTTGAAAACATTGAGGCACTTGGCTAATTTTTCCTCAGAAGCATCATCCGTGGAGATAAACATGCAATCTTCCGAAGGAATGAGAGACTTAGGAAGAAATTGACTTAGGACAAACTGTCTGGCTACCAGGTTGGGGTGGTACGCGACCAGTCTTATACCGCTTTCCCCAATGGTGAGTCTCGTCCATAGAGGAGCAGGGTGAAAGTACTCCATCGGGATGCCACAGGTGTCCTTTTCCCTTTCAACATTAGGATTGGTGCCATGTTGGAGACTAATGTTTTTAGAGCACTAGGTGGGCACAAAAGTTGCGTTAAGCCACAGTTGTAATAACCAAATAGGGCATCCTATTGGTAGACTATTGAAGAAAGTTCGTTCGAGGATCTGCCGGGACGATATCCTCAACAACTCGTAAAGGCCTCACAGGATCAGTTTACTAAGGCAAACCTTACGTTGTTCGTGGAGTTTAGTAGCCAAAGGCAAAAACATCTTCAAAATTTGGTCCCCAGAGGGGGCAAAAGACATATATGCTCAACCAGTAAGTTAAGAACGCTATATGCTCGTAAGCGCTAACGTATTCAATTGAACTGTAGTAAGCCTTGATAAAAGCATCAAAATGTTCGTCTGAGAAATCAAAAGTTGGATTGGTCCGGGTAGGTCGGGACGGTTCGTAAGCTTCCCTAGTTGGTTGAAGACCAGCGATGGCAGTAAGGTCGAAGAGAGTAGGAGTCAGCATCCCACAAGGAAGGTGGAGAGTGTTGGTGGTCGACTCCCAAAATCACGTAGCGACAAGTAACATGGAAGGGTTATATTGGAGGTGCACCCTTGAAAGCTGAATGAGGTCGAAAATGCCCAAGTACTTCCATAGAGCCTTTCTCTTATTCTCCATCCTGTTTGACCAGTTTATGTAGGCTGAGTCAGGTACCTCAAGTGGGGGAGGGAAATATACTTGGTTTTCCAAAAAATGAAAATCAAAGGGCTGATCATTAAAAACCATGGGTTCCCACCCATGATAGCTAAGAAAAATCATTTTCAAGGAGCAGAGGTTCTTGACAAATCTAGGGAGAGGACCCTTAAAGGAGAATGTGCCACTCGAGATGGAATAAGGAATCAAGGCATCAGAATATCACAACCTTTGGGTGTTTTTTGTCAGAGGAGGCTCATGAATGTAAGTTTGATTGCCAACAAAAATTGGTTCATCAATCTGAGCGGAAAAAGGAGGGCGACGTGAGCTAGAGAGATTAGGTGTCATTGATCGTGTGAGGCAAGGGAATAAAAGTAAGTGAAAATTGCATAATGAAAACTAGAGATAACATTCACCTTGTGTGTTTGTTGGGATTGCCGTGAGAAAGAAGAAGTGAAAAAGAATAAGGGTTTAAATAGGAAGGTGACAAAAAGCTTCTCCCAGTAACGTGGACAGATGGTCGGTTCGGAGCCAATAAGCAGCCTCGAAGCAGCGAAGACTATGATTAATAAAATAAAAAAATAAAATCTCGAATCTCTGTATAGTGGCTAGTTAGTGACCTTGGAATTTGGGGTAATGATGTGCTGATGTTTGTACATTTTAAACACATAACATTTGGTAAGAAAGTTAGTCATAATGACTGACAACAAGCACAATTGAGCTGACATGGCACATAATGTGGACAATGATAGAGTAGTTACAAACATTGCCACTTTTCTCTCCTTAGATATGGGTCGACAGTGACATTTTTTTGGGGGCATCTATTACACTTGGTTTTTCAGCTACTAGAAAGTCAACAAAGAATGTCAATGGAAAGACATTTACTGTGAGAGCATTAATGAAGTGTCTTTAAAAGGGACATTAATGATAAGTTGTCGACAATACAACGACGAAGGGTTGACCGAGCAGTCGACACAACGAGACATGGTTTGAAGGACTCTCAGGGATAAACCCCCAAGACCCAGATCGATGGGAAATATGTCCAAATTCTCAAAAAGGACGGTCGAGTTGAGCATCTTCAGAATCACAAGAAGGATAGTCGGCAGAGGCCCTTATTCCATCAAGAGGACCAGTCGACTAAACCACATAATATAAAAGATGTAGTAAATTTACAAGTATTTAGTCCTTGACAGGCAACATCGACAACACGTTGAAGCAGTTATCGTCGAGGGTTAGTAAAGAAGTGGGAAGCAGTTACCACTCAACGTGGGTTATATGTAGAAGTATCCTAGAACACACATAAACACACTAGTGGGAACTCGAAGAGTGAACATGGAGTGAATGCAGTAGTCCCGCAGTGGTCATAACTTTCGTCGACGGTCACTTTGTAAATAAAATAAATAGCAGACTCATACATGGGATCAGGGGTCGCAAAATTTCATACATATTCTCCATATCACTGGAGTACCCGAGTCAAAGAGCGAAACAGTTAAGCGAGAAACATGTATGCGTCTGCGTCCACCCTTTTTTCTTAGTCTTTTTGCTTCCTTAAATGGAACATGTACCTTTTCCTTTGCTCTGTTTAATGTTATTTACTGCATTTTACCTTATCATTTATCACAACTTGACTTCATTTAAAGTCTTTTGCTACGCTGCATTAAATTCACACACACATGTCTTCACACAAATTATTTGCACAAATTGCTTTTGAGATTTTACGAGTCAATCTCACAGACTTTCAAACTCGTGATTGTTTACTAAAAACACCGGTAAACATGCTCTCATTCATATTTTCTGCCAGTTACAATACTGTGAGATTAGTGCATTACCTAATAACCGATATCTCGGTCTATTAACAAACACAAACCATTACATTCCAACAATTATAAAGCACTAAAACTCAACACCGATCCCACTACAATATGTACAAATATTGAACCTAACCCTATGTTTAGGCATTAATATTCAATAGATGATAAACTTGGATCTAGTAATGACAAGAACCTTTCGAATGTCAAGTCATACCATGAAAACAAGTTTTAGGTAGCAAATCTAAAATATGCATTGATATTAAAGAGTCATCAATATTAAAGCTTAAGTAAACTTACATAAATCGCCATAACTTATTTAGTACATGAATATAATGACTACACCTAACTCTCAACAAAGAGATTTTTATCCACACTTACTCATCGTAGCTATTTCGCTAACCCCTCGAAGCTGAGTTTGGAAATTTATCTGCCCTGTCACTTGAGCACCACTTATGCCTACAAACTCCCCCTTTAATTCTCCTATTGTAAACCAAGGTAAACCTAATCCAATTCCATACTACTTCACTCCATCAAAAATGTCTTTACAATTAACTGGAGACCTCTATATATAGTGGTGGATTAGGGCCTTTTCTAGGCGCACTATAACACCCTTTTTTACCCCACAAATATCGCAGCGGATTAAACATAAAATCATTAAATAAATCAGCATCACCTCAAAGGGTGCACATTTTTCAATAAAATCAAATCAACAACAGTTGCTCCGTAAACAACGGGTTTTCCTCAAAATAACTAAAAATGCCTCAAAGGGCAGCAGATCCACCATAACCACAAAATCCCACCAAAGGGTTTTTGAAACAAAACCATAATCATCAAAATAACAACAAAATAACAGCCAAATAAAACTCAACATGGTTCGACTCAACGACCTAAACCCCGATGTTACACTATCAGAGCAAGACCCTCTACATCGACCAAAAGCAAATAATACTTCAAAAGTTCCTCGAAGCATCCACGGCTAATCCTGATCACTTGCGCGTTACCCACGTGGAGGCAACATTCAAACAGGAAGGGTGAGTAATACAATTCATTATAATAAATATAAAATAGGATATGCATAAAAATGGCGTCATCATCATATACAACATCATCAGAGTCATCGCAGGCAAACATCAAAGCACGACATCATAAATCACAACAATATGCCACATAAATGCAATGCACAACAAGACTCATGCATGTGGTACCAATCGTCACAATCGATGGACACTTAGGCCATCACCCTCCAAAGATCCCCGTCATTAAGATCGGTTCCACACAAGAACCGGAGCACGTCATAAACCACTTCACATCCACACAATGGGATGAAAGCCATAATAGACCGAAGTCTAACCTCATCATCACTGGACCGAAGTCCTAACATCATTATCAAAATATGCTATGAATGCATGATACACAATGTCAATAATCATCATCGTCAATAAAATCATTATGTGCATCATCATTCATCAAAATATCATGTTAATCATGTCATTAAATATACGTCAAAATATCACGAAATCATCACGTCATAATCATCATTAACATCAATAACATCATGGTAAATCATCAGAAAAATCACAGCACCGAAACATCAGAAAATCACGGAAATCATAAACAAAATTTCGCGAACAGCAAGGTTCGCTACTGAGTTCGTCGTGCGAACACATTCGCTGGGATGTTCGCTTTGCGAGCTCCAGCGAATCCCCTAAATCCCACACAAAACCAGAGAGTTCCCAGTATTCACCAACAAAATCATCGCGCATTCGCTGCGCTGCTCGCTTTGCGAGCCTGGGCGAATGTTCGCCTTGCGAAGAAATGGTTCGCTTTGCGAACCTGCGATTTCTGCAATCGCTGCTACGCACCAGTAGCATCCCAGCCCCAAAAACCTTTACGATTCCAACCTCAATTCACCCCAAAACACTCCCAAAACAGTCCTAAAGCATCAAGGCAATCAAAGGCATAAAACCTACGACTATTAGGTCGGTTAATTCCACTATCCTAACTCAAAATCACCTAAACCTTCACAAACTCTCAAGGTTCCCATAAACCCCATAATTCCTTTCTCATACAAGATCCCACATATCATCAAAGAAGGTTTTGCCTCAAAGGCTTATTTTTACCCGAATCAATTCAACCCTTAATAATCCATCATCGATCCTCAGAAATACCTCTAAATCATCAATAACTCATAAACCCTTCAAAAACCCCAAAAACCCCAAAACCCACTTTAAACACATCACTTGATATATTGAAAACAATGAAAGGCAATACTCCTCATACCTTAGATTGTCGTTCCGTAGTTTTCTCTACTGATTCTTTGGAAGCCTTCACGAATCCTCGCCCTTTTTCCTTTTCCTCAGAGCTCTGCACTTTCTCCTTATTTTCACGTTCCAACAAAAAAACCCTATTCCTTTCCAATTCCTTTTTGTTAAACCCTTGGGCTTCCAAAAATGGGTTTTCCCCAATTTACCCTCACTAATCCTCCTCAAAAGTCTATCTTGCCCTTAATTCCTCTAATATTATTTTAAATTAATAATAATACTAATATATTCATATTATATACTATTATTTAATTAAAATAACCAAAAACTCCACCAAAATACTGACATTGACACAAACCCCCAAAATTCACCGAAATTTCACAAATATTATATTTAAATAAATTAAATAAATATTCTAATAAATTTGGGGTGTTACACACATCACCCATCCCCGCTCAATGAGCCTGGTTTCTTTTTCTAACTTAGTGCGCCCTGGCTTCGCCATTTTTATCTAGCTTAGCGCATCATGGCTTAACTAACTGTTTATATCTTAGCACACCTTGGCTTAGCCAACTTTTTCTGGCTTAGCCCTCTTTTGCTTGAATGGTGTATTTTGTCTTTTTTCGGTGCTTTCTTGGTCCTTTTTGCCTATACTTTAATAAATAAACAGTTAAAAAGTTCACACGTGCGTTTTATCATGTTTTCTTGATAAATTGGGGTTTTTCATTGAATGTTTGTAAAATGAGTCAATAAATTCCTATGTATTTTTGTATTTTTGGCGTTAATTAGTCGTTGTGCCATACCCGACTTGTAAAATATTTGTTTAAAAGGTAGATTTGTTCAAACGATGATGGTGTGAGCTAGGAAGTAACGCCTTAGCTTTATAGAAGAAGTCACAAATGCCAATGCTTCCTGCTCTATCTTCTCGTAATGTGTTTATGGTCTAGATAATGATTTATATATGAAGTATAGTGGGATCTAGTCATGGCTTATTTCTTGAATGAGAGCAACACTGACTACTTTGGTGGAAACAACCAAGTAGAGGAACAAAACTTCCCCAACTACTAGTCTGGATATAACTGGTGGGATAGATAGGGCCATTTTTAGCGACATGAATGCCTGTCCACATTACGAGGCCCAATAAAAATGTATTTCTTTCTTCAACAACTTATAAAATGGAAATGTATGCTGAGACAGCCTCAAAATGAATATATGCAAGGCTACAAGCATCCCGTTCATCTTCATTACCTCTTTATTTGTAGTTGGTGCTTCCATCTTGATGACAACTTCACATTTGTTTATGTTGGACTCTATGCCTCATTTTTTCAGATAGGAGCTTAAGAATTTATCGACTCTAACTCCAAAGGTGCATTTCTCTAGATTGAGTTTCATGTTGTATTGTCGGACCCGATGAAACACACTAGCCAAGTATATGTCGTGTCACCCTTCTTCCCTATATTTGACGATCATGTCGTCCATGTAAACTTTTAGTGTTTGACCTATTTCTTCTTTGAAGATTTTGTTTATCATCCTCTATGATGCACCCCAAAATTTGGCCTATGTGTTCTAACCTTAACTGGTTTCTGAGTCGCATTCATTTGCATTTTCCATTAGGTCATAAATTAAAAACCATTCATTTGCATTGAGCTCATAGGACATGGGATCAAGGGATTTTCCTTGTTATTTGTGCTTGCCCTATTCAAAGGTAATTCAGTCGGTTCCTACGTCGGTCAAGTTGAAGCAATGGTTGAATTCACATTATCATGAATATTTTCCTTTCAGAGGTTCATCGAGCTCCAAGGTTTTCCCCATTCAGAGGATCCATAAAAAATTAACGGATTAGGGTTTCATTGGTGTAAATCAGGATTTGATTCCTTCTCTATTCTAATCATGTCATCATTATCAGGGTGCTTATTCATGGTTGAGCTTGTGGACATTCGTTATTTAAAGATCATGCCTCTTTCTATATCTCAAGACTTATCTTCGTCAAAGTTTTCACTGTGATCAGAGCATTTTGCTTGTTGTTGTTAAGGTAAGTTGATTTGGGTTTAAGAATAGAAATTAGGGCGGATTCACAAAAGAGAAGTTGGTAAGAGATTTCAATATCCAAAGTTATCATTATCCACTTTCCCTAGCCATCATTGCATCCACTTTAGACTCTCTGCTGAATCTCCTTTCTGGTTTCATCTTATGGTTCACTGCATTTTCCATGCAAACACCGAATCCATATCAGTATCCTATTGGAAAGAAGGGGATGCAACCATTGGGAATTCTCGTTTTCGTCTCTGTCATGGCAACAATTGGAATACAAATAATTTTGGAGTCCGACCGCACACTAATATACTCTGATAATACCTTCAACTTGACCAGGGAACAAGAGTGTTGGGTTATGGGTATTATGCTCTCAGTGACTTTGGTGAAATTCATGCTGATGATCTATTGCCGCTCTTTTACTAATGAGATTGTTAAGGCTTATGCTCAAGATCACTTTTTTTATGTCATCACTAAATTGATTGGCCTCATTGCTGCACTTTTGGCTAATTATTTTGATGATGGGATGGATTATCATTCTGGCTTTATATACAATTCGCACATGGTCAATGACGGTATTGGAAAACGTGAATTCCCTGGTTGGAATATTAGCTGCGCCAGATTATCTTCAAACACCACATACCTTTGCTGGAACCACCACAAGGCTGCATGCCTTTGCAAGAGGCTCGTGATATTGGTGAGATTGAAGCGTGCTTTTGTTCATCTTGATTACGAGTACAGTCACAAACCTGAGCATGCTCAAGCTCATTCTTAGCAGCAAATTACAAAACTGCAGGTTACAAGATAATAAATGTAAGGCTTAAATAGTGTTTTAGTCCCTGTAAGTTGGCGAGTTTTTGGTTTTAGTCCCTGAATCTTTTTTTTTTCGGTCCAAGTCCCCACATTTTCATTTCTAATTGGTTATAGTCCCTGCTGTCAAGTGAACGTTAAAAAAAAGCTTAGCTGGCAGACGGTGCTGATCTGGAAAATTGTTTTGTCATTTCTTTATTAATTTGTGTAACACACGTGGAAAAGTCAATGGACCGTTTCATAAAGAGGGACCAAATCCAAAAAAAGTTCAAATTTGTTTTCTTCTTCTTCCTTCTAAATTTGGCCTCGTTTTCTTCTTCTTCTTGTTTTCTTCATCTTCTACCTTCAACATCAATGGCGTCCATTTCTTCTGCAAACTCTCATCATAATCAAGCCCCGGAGTGTGGTTGCAATAGAAGCATGAAAATGTTTATGTCAAATTCAATGGAAAACCCTAAAAGACGATTTTGGAAGTGTCAAAATTCAGGATTAATGTCCGGTTGCAAGCTGTTTATTTGGGACGATGGGCTTGAAAGAAATCCAGCAAGTGATGTTAGATGTTTAGGTGGTTGTAACTGCTCTGAAGTGTTGAAGGATATTGTGGTCATGGTCAAGGCGATTGAAGATGGTAAAAAAACGAAGATGAAGAATAAGCTGGTGAATGAGAAGAGAAAAATGACTCTGTTGAATATTGTTTTGGTTGTTTCATGGGGAATTTTTTGTGGTTATCTGAAATGGTGAATGCAGTTGTATCTGCTGTTGATGTTATTTTGAATTAACTCCTTGTAACATTAATATATTTTGGAATTGGTCCCTGTACCATATTTTGAATGAAAAACATGTTTTTGTTTTGAAAAAGTGACTCTGTATATGCTGTTGATGTTATTTTGCTAAAACAATTTTCCAAGAAACAAGTTTCAATGACATAGGAAGTATTGTAGAGTGGATGGTTGATGTTATTTTGCTAAAACAACTTTCCAAGAAACAAGTTTCAATGACATAGGAAGTATTGTAGAGTGGGCGGTTGATGTTATTTTGCTAAAACAACTTTCCAAGAAACAAGTTTCAATGACATAGGAAGTATTGTAGAGTGG
Source organism: Lathyrus tuberosus (assembly GCA_022829125.1). Lineage (NCBI taxonomy): Eukaryota > Viridiplantae > Streptophyta > Magnoliopsida > Fabales > Fabaceae > Lathyrus > Lathyrus tuberosus. The sequence continues at coordinate 2,447,445 of JALAZF010000162.1, read as the reverse complement.
GCGGTTGTGTTTTTCCAAGGCTGATATCACGTCTTTCAACGTCTTACTTCTTGAATAAGGAATCTTGTTTTTCCAAGGGTTTGTTCCTTATAAGATTGTGGCCATCTTGCTCATTTGTATACTACCTGCACAATACTCTAACATGAGCACCTCCTCAAAAAAATCTGTGGCCATGAAGGTGGCCGAGAAAGTGAAGAAGGACAGTCCAAATGTTGCAACATCAGCTGTATCATCGACCGGAGCAACCTTGTCCGGGAAGAAATCTGTGACAAAGATGAAGTCCCTTACCAAAGGCCGCGTTCAGAAAAATGATTTTCATGCAGATGTAGAGGACTGGGATGAAGACTGGTTCAATTTTCTTCATTCAGGAGGCTGGAGAGAGGGTCATTAACTTCAATTTTCTTCATTCTGTTGTTGTTTTGATTATCCAATTGTATGGTTGTTGTTTTGTTGTTGTTTTTTTTGTTGTTTTGATTATCCCGTTGTTTTGTTTTTGTTGTTGTTTTGATCATCAATACTTGTCTCAGCTTGAACATTAGTTACATTTTCCTTAAGAACTGTGTCAGATCCATAGTATATGCGTTTATATTATCTACAAACCCCATCAAATCAATGCTATTAAAATTCCAGAAGAAAAAAGTGTAGTAATATCACTTCTCTCGTGTGGTCTGAAAAAAATAATACTAATCTAAATAATACAACACTTAAGAGCTAAAGGTATACTCAAAAAATGGCCAAAATCAGAAAAATTGCCACTGTAAATGCAAAAACAGGTTTTATCTTTAATGAATGACTAGATGGTGGCAAGGAAGTTGGAGCATTTATGTATTTCGTTCCCAACAATGTATTATGACTTAAGTATTTATTTTGTTATGACTTTAAGTATGAAAATTATCAAGATATGGTTTAAGTACAACTGCAAGCACAATGATCAACTTAATTGAATTCATATACTGAACAATATAATTGCATACATATACTGAACAAAATCATATGGTACAGGGACCAATTCCAAAATACAATAATGTTACAAGGACTTAAAGACAAAAAAACTGAACAACAACACAAACAATTGGATTCACCATTTCAGATAACCAAAGAACATCCCCCATGAAACAACCAACAATAGCTTCAACAGATTCACTTTTCTCTTCTCCTTCTCCAGGTTAATCTTCATCTTTGTTTTTTTACCATTTTCAAACCGGTGCTTGACCATGATGAGAGTTCACAGAAGAAAACGAGGCCATGGATGTTGAAGGTATAAGAAGAAGAGAACAGTGCCAATGTAGAAGGAAGAAGAAGAAAACGAGGCCAAATTTAGAAGGAAGAAGAAGAAAACAAATTTGAACTTTTTTTGGATTTGGTCCCTCTTTATGAAACGGTCCATTGACTTTTCCACGTGTGTTACACAAATTAATAAAGAAATGACAAAACAATATTCCAGATCAGCACCGTCTGCCAGCTAAGCTTTTTTTTAACGTTCACTTGACAGCAGGGACTATAACCAAATAGAAATGAAAATGTGGGAACTTGGACCGAAAAAAAAAGATACAGAGACTAAAACCAAAATCTCGCCAACTTCCAGAGACTAAAACACTATTTAAGCCTAACTGTAAAAGAAAATTCACAGATTCAAGTCCAAATTCAAACCAAGTTTGCAACAAAGTTTAGTTACAAACTCGTAACGGTCCCGCGGCGGCTCATTAACATAACAGAATTACCAGAAGAAAATTACATAATAGCATTTCGTTTTTCAAAAACTCATAACAGATTTTTTACTAACCAAATACATAGCAGCAGAAATTACAAATGCGCAAGGGGATTGACAAGAAAAGAAAATTTGTAACAAAAGTGCATAAGGATCCATAACAGAAACTATCCAGAAATTACAAAGCAGAAAGAAGTTCACGCTAACAGTTTTTCTCAATCAAAGACTCTACCAAAGCCTAACAGAATTTAAATTTGAAAAGCCTACTTTGCCCTCCCAAATTTTCTAGAAGAACAGTGATGTAACGTACACGAAAGAGGGATCCCACTTCGTTCTTGACTACACCTTCGCCACTCTCCAATTTTCTTCTTCTTCATTTTTTCTCTCCAATTCAACACAAGCTTCAAAACTCCACACAAATTCACCAATCTTGACACTAACTTTTGGATTCTTCAACCTTCGAGAAACTGCAGATAGCAACAGTTATCACAACTCTATCTGGAAATCTCATCAAACGTCTTCTGAATTCGTCTTCAACAAATCACCATAACCTGCAGAAGATCAAGAACATTACAACAACGCCACAACTTCACAGCGAATTCAACATTCAACCATCTGATTCAAGAGTCGTAACAACAACTCAGCGAACCGCGCATCGCAGTACACACAGAGGGAAGAAGAAGAGGTTACGATAGCAACAACAGGAAAAGAAATTAACCGAGATCGAGAGCATATTACCTGGCAGGAACCTCCTCTCTAGTTTTCTAAAGCGTATCTACTTCGAGCTATTGGTTCATGTTTTTTTTTCTCTCTCGATTTCTTTGCGTAGCTTGAAACTATTGAATCCTTGAAGCGATTAATTTAGTTTTTAAGTTTTCTGCCGAATCTTCATTTTGAGAGATCGTTGAGAATATGGGAGTAAGGAGAGTTGGATATAGGTTTTGGTTGCTACCTCCGCCGCCGCGAAGCTATGCCGCGGCGGAGTAAGTGGAGTTACTCATTTCCATTTTTAAGATGAGAAGTAGGAAACGGAAGACGTGTTGCGAGAGGGAGAAGAATGTTGAGTGGGGAGTGAACGAAAGCAACACGGAGAAGAGGAGAGTTGAAGAAGATTGTGGCATGACGAAGAATGATGAAGACGAAGTGGCTTCGCGGCGGTGTTGCACCAGGGAGAGGACGATAGGACGAAGAATGTTGACGACGAGGGTGAACGTTGAGGAGAGTGAAGCATTGAGGGAGAAGACGGTTGAACAGGAGACAACGCGATGAATGTTTTGGGAAGCTGAGTGTGTTGTTTGAGCTTCATCTCTTATTAGGTTAAGGTCTCAGATTGTGGCAACATGGACCGGGCCTCCATGCTTTTCCTTGCCACACCACAAGTTTGCTTGCTACACTCCCCCTAGAATGGTTAGCCAAAGTCATTGGGCCTAACGCTTTAGGCCCATGCGCAGGATCCTTGTTTCCACCACATCTTTCACTACTGAACCTCCCTTTTTTTAATTTAAGTGAATTAATTGGATTGTCTTAGAAGTTAATTTTAATTTGAATCTTGGTTAAATTTTAATTTTTAGTTTCGTTCAATTTTTGATATATTTGTTAGAAGTTAATATTGAATTAAGTTTTGATTACTTTTTTTATCTTAGTCGTGACACTAATTTCGATTAAATTTTGATAACGATTGATTAGAACTTTTTAACCTCTTGCTAATTTTTTAGTTTATTAGAGTAAATAGTTGAACTTTGATTGCTTTTTAAGTGTTTGTTAGAATTTCTTAATGGCATGAAATGTTGGTTGATATTAAAAGTTCTTGATGAAATCTTGTGAATTGTCGTATTGTTATACCGTGATTAATGCTTGATTAAACCTGGTTTCGTATTCGATTTTCCTTTGTGATTGAGTGGTGTAATGTTTACTTGTATCTGATCACATGCTCCCTTAAGGCTCCTAGCCCGACTTAATTTCTGATTAAGCTTGGAGTACGATAGACATTAGGCTCTCAATCCAAGTATGACAATATTAGGTAGACTTCCCTCCTATCTCAACTTTAGGACCATCAAGTATGACAACATTAGGATTTAGTTTCCCTTAGTTATTTTCTTTTCAACCTTTGATTCCTCTCTCTTCTCATCTCAAAACAAATCAAAACACTTAATAAATACAACGATTATTGTGCGCCACGAGCCTTAAGTACGTGGGAAATGAAGAGTGAGGGGTCTCTCTTCACTTTTCTAGAGTGTTTAGCATACGTTCCGTTTGGGGAAACCATGCGACGCATTCGCTCCTATGTCATAGACTTTAGTGCAATACGAGTTCCCAACTAACTTAATTGACTTCTGTCTAAAAAACACAAACCAAATGCAAATTTTTTATCCTTCGGGATGGGTCTCAAATCATTTTCAGAAAGAGCGTGTTATTTCCGTTCTACCGTAAACAGACATCGACCCTAACTGCTGGAACGCGAACTTAACGTCGCTCTTAAAAAACGCTTAACCAATCTGTGGTTTCGTAGGCCGAACTACAACTGCCCTAATTTCTCATTCTCGTTGAGAATATGTAAGCACAAGACGACGAAGTCTTGGTGAGCAACCTTCCCCCCTTTACTCGTTGACTCTGACTTTCCCATTGCACGAGGGAATACGTAGGCCTAGGACGGCGAAGTCCTATCGAGTCTCCTTTTGCTTTTTCCTTTTCCATTTTTGTTTAGCAGTAGGATTTAGATAATACACCCTTTGATTAGATAACAAGTGTGGATCCCGTTGAGTACAACGGACACGAGGGGGTGCTAATACCTTCCTCTCGCGTAACCGACTCCCGAACCCGGACTATGGTTGTGATGACCATGTCTTCTCCCTTTTTGAGGTTTTCTTCTATCGTTTCCTTTCCCTTCGTCGGGATAAATTAGGTTCGGTGGCGACTCTTCTGTTTTTTCCGCCGGTTGTTTTTCGCAGTTGCGACAGCTGGCGACTTTGCTGGGGAAAGAAAGGTAGACCAAAATCTCTGGTTCCTTATGCGAGTCAATCCTAGCACTTGTCTGTTTTTTTCATTGGATGTTTATTTTTATGTAGTCATTTGCATTATCTGTTGTATATTACTGCATTTTACTGCATTTATCGCATTTTATTATTGTTATCATATTGTTCTGCTGCTGTTGTGTTGTTGGGTGGGTTTGTTCCATGAGAGATAAGCCCAATACCCAGGCTTGAGTACACACTTAGGAGTAGAGTGGAGAGTACTATGGCTTGCGTGGTGTCTGGCCACGTTTAGTTGACACGAAAATCCACATTCAGACGAGGTTTTCTTTGGAGATGTTTTATCCTGCGCGTTGGGGCAGATGATATGATGTTGACTTAGAGAGCTTATGACTCTGGAGACCGATCATTGGAAGTCAGTTGAGGCCTCCTCAATTGATGATGATGCCAAACCATAAATGGTGACCGTATCATCGTTTCTCGACTTGAGAGCCCGTGATGCTTAGGACCTACTTGGATGTCGTACAACACTAAAACCCACATGTGAGAAGGGATGGGTTTTTTTGCAGGAAACCGTAACCGTCATCCTACCTGAATTTCTGGTTTTCTTATCAATGTGAACTTATCAGCCCGATATTCTGGTTTTCTGACTATTCCAGTATTTTGGTATTCTGATTATTTGGATATTTTGGTATTCCGGTATTCTCTTCAGAGCAGACTCGTGAACTTATTCCGTCAGCAACACAACAGTTATTCAGAATTTATGGAAGCTTTGATCCCATGTCTCTGTATCCATATCATCATAACATGTTTGCATTCTGACATACATGTTCTTTTATTTCCGAGGATCTTAACTTTGAGACTCCCTGTTGAGCATTCCATTTATTTCTTGCGATTCTTCTATAAAAAACTTGAATCAAAGCAGATAGATTTCTTAGAAATAATTGAACATGGCATTTGTATACGCTCACGCATGCATGCATTCATAGCAGGTATTCAAGGACGAGGATTCTTATTCTGACTTGGTCTTCTCTTCAAAACTGCAAACCTGACTTCTCATCACTACGCAACTCGCAGCAACCAAAGGCAGATCATGGATCAGGTACAATCAGAATTGTCGGAAGTACGAACTCGTATGGCTCAGTTCATGGAAGTGATGCAAGGTATGGCTCAGCGTCAACAGGAATTAAGGGTGTTTATCCACAGGGATGTTGTTGTTATCCCAGAGGCTGGTAATGGGAATGTTGTTAGTGGTAATCCTCCGGACAGAGATGTGAATCCTCCATGTTCTGGTCTTCCTCCAGTCCCTCATATGAGTCAACCAAGGAGAATGACTGCTGAAATTCCTGTTCCTCGTCGGGAGGTGGACAACCAGGATGAATAATTTTACGATGCTGAGATGAGTTTTCCTATTGAGGCAAAAAAGAAGTTTCTTTTTCTCGAAGAGAGAATGAAGGCTTTTGAGAACTCAAAGACTTTGGGTATGGACATGGCTGACTTAGGTTTGGTTCCAGGTGTGAAGATCCCTCTAAAGTTTAGGGTGTCTGCTTTCGACAAGTACAAGGGAACCATCTGTCCTAAGACTCACATTATGGCATATTTCATAATAATGTCTGCGTACTCGGATGATGAGAAGCTGCTGATGCATTTCTTTCAGGACAGCCTAGCTGGGGCATCCTTAGAGTGGTATATGAAACTGGAGAGGACTCATATCTGCAGCTGGAAGGATTTGGCAGAAGCTTTCGTTAAGCACTACCAATACAATACAGACATGGCTCCCAATAAAATGCAACTGCAGAGTCTTTCTCAGAGGGGAAATGAGAGCTTCAAGGAATACGCCCAGAGGTGGCGTGAGCTGGCAATAAGAGTTCAACCTCCAATGATGGAGCGAGAACTCATTGATATGTTCATGGCTATGCTTCAGTGGCCTTATTATGAGAAATTGGTGGGATGTTTGTCAGCTGGGTTTTCAGACCTTGTATTGGCAGGAGAAAGAGTCGAAAGCGACATCAAAATGGGAAAGATTCAAGTTGCTGCTAGTTCCTCTGAAGATGAAAAGAAACCTTATGCCGAGTTCCCCAAGAGAAAGTAAGGAGAAGCTAATGTTGTGTATATTCCACCTGCTGCTCAACAGCCTGTTCAATATCAACAACCCTATGTTCCTCAACAGCAGAACTATCAGCAACAGAGACAACAAAGATCAAGAAGGCTTAAGAAAAGGTTCGATCCAATTCCTATTCCTCACAGCCAGTTGCTTGCTCGTCTGCTCGAAGTTTCTTTGGTTCAACTAAGGGAGGCCAAGCCTGTTCCAGACCTCATTCCTCCTGGTTATGGTCTGGATGCTAGATGTAAGTATCACTCGGAAACACCAGGCCATTCAATTGAAAATTGCAACGTATTCAAGCACAAGGTGCAAGATCTAGTCGACTCAAAGGTCATTACATTCACTGCAGATGATCTGCACATCAATTGAAGCCTCCTTTCTTAAGTGAGCACTCAGAATGCAAGGGCATCATCAGAAGCAATAAGTCCAGACAGAGTCAGACCTCCTCAGCAATGGCAATCATCAGTTTCTTTACTGCATTTTCATTTGTATTTTTCCTTGTTTGTTAATGCTCTGTTTGCATGTAAAAACTTGTTTGTTTTGAATGATGGTCTTAATGCAATGAATATGTTTTTCTTAAAGTGTTATTTTCTTATTCATTCATAAATATTTCTATGCACTGCAATACCAACTTTCTTGCTTAAACTCTTTGAGGGAGGATGACAAAATGAAAACGCAAGAATTTTTGGTCGTATGCTTTTGGGATAAAACCTTGTTGATGATGTACAGACATTGTTTCAAATCCCTAAACACCAGAGATATAAGGGAGATAGACCCTCGTTAACCCCGTTGAGCCTCGAAGTAGGAGTTTATTTTCATGTGAAAAAACCCCTAACTCTTAATCAGGGTCAGGGTAGTTGTCAGTTGATTTGATCAAGCGTTCAAATTTCAAAAGGAGTGTGCATCTAAGAATCCATTACCTTTTATCCCTTATGCATCAGGAGGTCAAGGGACGTGAAACCACAATGGTTATCCCTCACCGACCAAAGAGTGAGGCAGTCACAACCCTTTCAAACAAGTCAGACAGCCAGTGTCACACGATTTGTTCAAAAGAAAAGAAAGAGAATCAAAAGAAAAAAGTCTGCTAAGTCGAAAATTGAAAACAAGTGACTTAGGCAAAAGTTAGGGCATCCCGCTGGACTTCAAAATTGAAAAATTTCAAAAGAATCAGTCCAGATATCAGGGAAATAAAAAAAAACAAATAGAAAACAAAAGAAAGGATCAAAAGAAAAATCCTCAAGAAAAAGCAAGTCGTGTGACAACCGACACCAAAGAGAAAAAGGGAGACTGCCACTCCGAAAACCTCGTGGGTCCTTTAACTGTCGCTCCTCACAAAATCCTTTTGAGAGAATAGCGATTGCGCCAAATTATCCGAATGTAGGACTGGAGAATATAAAGGAGAATGAGTGGGTACAAATAAAATTTGAGCCATAAATCCTTTTTTCTCAAACCATGAACCAGGCCACGTTACAACCCTCAAAAGTCCTAATTGAAGCAGGGTTTATTCTGAAGGCGTACTTCAACGAGACAGCGTTCCTGACTCCCATGAGTTGTGCTAATAAGATTTTTGTTGGTATTGCATGTGCATTTTGATTTCCATTCAAAAATCAATGTCGCACCCTAGCTAGTGATTCGTTCACAGGGTTTTGCGACATATTTTCAATAAAAACTTCAAGGTTAACATGTTTGTTGCATTAAAAATATCATTCTCATAATAAGTATTTTCTACTTGTATACGTGTGCTTAAGCATCAAGGAAACTTACATAATGAACGTCACTCTAGAAGCTCGATCCTGCCGAGTTAAGATGCTTGAAAACTTCCGAAGGACAGACATGTCAGGGGGTATGTTGCCAAGAGACTCTGTTGAGCATAGGTTGTTCCAATAAGTCGTGATAAAATGTAGCCAATCAGGGGCAGTCACATCGAGAAATCTCTCTAAAGTTCAGCCAAACGGGGGCAATCATGTCGAGATTCAGCAAGTCTCTCCAAAACAGTTAATATGGGGCATTCATTCGAAGATCAGTCGGTCAGGGGAAATTCACTTCAAGGCTCGTATCGAGGCAGGCCACCTCAAGAGCATGAGAAGTTATCCTCTCCAAAAGACGGTAAATCAAAAGCACCTCTTCAAGGTTCAGAATATTGGGGCATGTATATCTCAAGTCACTAGGAGTTCTCTCGAGGCAAATTCCTTCGTAGACTATGCAGTCTGACGCAGTTACCTTGAGATCCGATAAGTCTCTCCAAGAGTTTGAAGACCATGGGGCATTTTGAATGCCAGGTTTTTTATAAAATCCTCTTGAGACGATTTCTTCCAATAGACCATGTGGTCGAAGATAGCTTGAGAGTTGAAGGAACCGTTGTTCACTCGCGATAAACAGTATGTAGTTGATTAGCAGAAGCGTGAAGTGCCAAAGTTGTTCCCAATATGGGGTTTCTCTTCCTCAGCAAGGTGCTAGAAGGTGTTTTGTCTGAGTAAGGTAATGACAATTTTATTCTTCCCCGAGCAGAGAGTCATCCTCAAGTAGAGAAGGGTTCGTTATGAGGATTTCTTATCCCCAACAGTGTAGGAGGATTCCTCATTCCCAGCAGGTTAAGACGATGGAATATTATCGATTGGTTTGAAGATGGTGAGAAGTCAGGGTTATCTTCCTCAAAGTTCAGATCTGGTAATTCCCCGCAAGTCAAAGTCCAATGGTTATTGGTATTCTCAGCAGTTTAAAGTCCAATCTTCATTGACATCTCCCCAACAGAGTTTGCAATTCAGTTTGCAGTACCCCGACAGAGTTTGCAGCGCCAATGGTTATTGGTGGTACAGTTGGTTATCTCCCCATAGGAGATCAGATGTTGGTGATCCCTTCCTCAGTGAAGTTTGCCTGTTTCATTCTACGTATTCCCCGACGGAGTGTCCTTTCATTCTTGCATATAGTAATCATCATGGCATTGCATCTACTAAAATGCGTAGCATTTCCATTCGATATGGAGCATTACGCCATAGAAAAATTTAAACATGCATTGAAGCATAAGCCAAATTTGGTACCTTGCACGAAAGCCCAGATCAACCCTCAATCAAGACAATGATTCCATTCCTTCGAAAAGAGCATTACCCGTTAAAACTCCAACCTCAGAGTTGACATCTCTTTTTCCAACCTCAGAGTTGATGCCTATCTTTTTTATTACCAACCCCAGAGTTGATGTATAACCTTTTGTCTCCAACCTCAGAGTTGATGTCTGCCTTGTTTATCTCCAACCTCATAGTTGATGTCAGCCTTTTATCCAACCTCAGAATTGATGAACAATCCTTTTATCCCCAACCTCAGAGTTGACGCTTTTCTTCCCCAACCTCATAGTTGACGCCTTTCTTCCCCAACCTCAGAGTTGGCGCCTTTCTTCCCAAACCTCAGAGTTGATGCATGTTTTCTCCAACCTCAGAGTTAATGTATTTCCTTTCAAACTTCAACCTCAGAGTTGATATTTGTCTTGCTTATATCCAACCTCAGAGTTGACGCCTACCTTTTTCTCAACCTCAGAGTTGATGTCAAGTTTTTCTCAACCTCAGAGTTGATGTTTATCTTTTTCTCAACTTCAAAGCTGGTGCTTGTCCAAATTTTTTCTCAACCCAATGGTTGATGTTGACCAATATATAGCCCCAACCTCAGAGTTGAAGTCTATATTTTTATCCTTAGTCACATAATTGATGTTAAGACTATCGTCTTCAACTTCAGAGTTGACTCATATACCTTTTTCAACCTCAGAGTTGATGTCTTTCCTTTTGTCTCCAACCTCAGCGTTGACAAATTTGTTTTTTCCAACCTCAGAGTTGACATATATTTTTTTCCTCAACCTCAGAGTTGATGTTCACTCAATTTTTCTTCAACCTCAAAGTTGATGTTTATCCTTTTTAGAATCGATGTACGTCTTTTTCCTCAACCTCAGAGTTGATGTTGCACTGTAGCTATCAGACATTCGGTCACCGTCCTGATATCATATAGTGTACTCTCCCAGCCACAGTGCTGACGAGTGACCTTTCTGTTATCCTAGTGTCCTTTGCACAAGAAGCTTCATTCCCCAACATATCTTTCAATCAGTTCCCAGGGTCGTAGATCCATTGGTTGTACCCATGGTCCACCTTTTCCCCAGCGAAGTCATCTTCTCTTCACTCCGGGTCGTAAGTCCCTTGATTCTACTTCTGAGTTTTGTTTCAATCCCAACTTTTGGTTGGTATCGTTGATGTGAGTCTGCCTTCAGCCGACATTCTTTCTAAGTCCGCTTTCGAGTGGCATCTTTATTTTAAGTTCACATTCGGCTGGCAATCACTTTGTATTTTCTCTCCCCATAATTTGCAAATTTCTGGGTTCTTTTGTTATTCAATTACCTTATACATTGAATGTCTGAAAGTCGTTGCTATCATCCCTTCAGGTTTAAGTCGATTGAATAGGGGCAGTTGTTGCACCCCAAAATTTTCCCTATGTTTTCTAACCTTAACTGGTTTCTGCTTCGCATTCATTTGCATTTTCCATTAGGTCATAAATTCAAAATTATTCATTTGCATTGAGCTCCTAGGACATGGGATCAAGGGGTTTTCCTTATTATTTGTGCTTGCCCTATTCATAGGTAATTCAGTCGGTTCCTACTTCGGTCAAGTTGAAGCAAGGGTTGAATTCACATTATCATGAATATTTTCCTATTCAGAGGTTCATCAAGCTCCAAGGATTTTGCCATTCAAAGAAACCATAAAAAAGCAACGGATTAGGGTTTCATTGGTGTAAATCAGGATTTGATTTCTTCTCTATTCTAATCATGTCATCATTATCTGGGTGTTTATTCATGGTTGAGCTTGTGGACATTCGTCATTTATAGATCATTCCTTTTTCTATATCTCAAGACTTATCTTCGTCAAAGTTTTCATTGTGATCAGAGCATCTTGCTTGTTGCTGTTAAGGTAAGTTGATTTGGGTTTAAGAATCGAAATTGGGGTGGATTCACAGAAGAGAAGTTGCTAAGAGATTTCAATATCCAAAGTTATCATTATCCACTTTCCCTAGCCATCATTGCATCCACTTTAGACTCTCTACTGAATCTCCTTTCTGGTTTCATCTTATGGTTCACTGCATTTTCCATGCAAGCACCAAATCCATATCAGTATCCTATTGGAAAGAAGCGAATACAACCATTAGGAATTCTTGTTTTCGCCTCTGTCATGACAACAATTGGAATACAAATAATTTTGGAGTCCGACTGCACATTAATATACTCTGATAATACCTTCAACATGACCAGGGAACAAGAGTGATGGGTTATGGGTATTATGCTCTCAGTGACTTTGGTGAAACTCATGCTGATGATTTATTGTCGCACTTTTACTAATGAGATTGTTAAGGCTTATGCTCAAGATCACTTTTTTGATGTGATCACTAATTTGATTGGCCCCATTTTTGCACTTTTGGCCAATTATTTTGATGATGGGATAGATTATCATTCTGGCTTTATACACAATTCGCACAAGGTCAATGACAGTATTGGAAAACGTGAATTCCCTGGTTGGAATATTAGCTGCGCCAGATTATCTTCAAACACCACATACCTTTGCTTGAACCACCACAAGGTTGCAAGCCTTTGCAAGAGGCTCATGGTATTGGTGAGATTGAAGCGTGCTTTTGTTCATCTTGATTACGAGTATAGTCACAAACCTGAGCATGCTTAAGCTCATTCTTAGCAGCAAATTACAAAACTGCAGGTTACAAGATAATAACGGTAAAAGCAAATTCACAACTTCAAGTTCAAATTCAAACCAAGTTTGCAACAAAGTTCAGTTACAAACTCGTAACGGTCCCGCGGCGGTTCATTAACATAATAGAATTACCAGAAGAAAATTACATAATAGCATTTCATTTTTCAAAAACTCATAACAAAATTTTTACTAACTACATACATAGCAGCATAAATTACAAATGCGCAAGGGGATTGACAGGAAAAGAAAATTCGTAACAGAAGTGCATAAGGATCCATAACAGAAACTATCCGGAAATTACAAAGCAGAAAAAAGTTCACGCTAACAGTTTTTCTCAATCAAAGACTCTACCAAAGCCTAACAGAATTTCAATTTGAAAAAACCTACTTTGCCCTCCCAAATTTTCTATAAGAACAGTGATGTAACGTACACGAAAGAGGGATCCCACTTCGTTCTTGACTACACCTTCGCCACTCTCCAATTTTCTTTTTCTTCATTTTTTCTCTCCAATTCGACATAAGCTTCAAAACTCCACACGAATTCACCAATCTTCACACTAACTTTTGGATTCTCCTACCTTCGAGAAACTGCAAATAGCAACAGTCATCTCTACTCTATCTGGAAATCTCATCAAACTTCTTCTGAATTCGTCTTCAACAAATCACCATAACCTGCAGAAGATCAAGAACATTACAAACACGCCACAACTTCACAGCAAATTCAACATTCAACCATCTGATTCAAGAGTCGTAACAACAACTCAGTGAATCGCACATCGCAGTACACACAGAGGAAAGAAGAAGAGGTTACGATAGCAACAATAGGAAAAGAAATTAACCGAGATCGAGAGCATATTACCTGGCAGGAACCTCTTCTCTGGTTTTCTAAAGCGTACATTCTTCGAGCTATTGGTTCATGTTTTTTTTTCTCTTGATTTCTTTGCGTAGCTTAAAACTATTAAATCCTTGAAGCGATTGATTTAGTTTTTAAGTTTTCTACCGAATCTTCATTTTGAGAGATCGTTGAGAATGTGGGAGTGAGGAGAGTTTGATGTAGGTTTTGGTTGCTACCTCCACCGACGCCGCTGCGAAGCTATGGCGCGGCGGAGTAAGTGGTGTTACTCATTTCCATTTTGAAGATGAGAAGTAGGAAACAGAAGACGTGTTGCGAGAGGGAGAAGAATGTTGAGTGGGGAGTGAACGAAAGCAACACGGAGAAGAGGAGAGTTGAAGAAGATTGTGGCACAACGAAGAATGATGAAGACGAAGTGGCTTCGCGGCGGTGTTGCACCGGAAAGAGGATGACAGGATGAAGAATGTTGACGACGAGGGTGAACGTTGAGGAGAGTGAAGCATTGAGGGAGAAGACGGTGGAACAGGAGACGACGCGATGAATGTTTTGGGAAGCTGAGTGTTTTGTTTGAGCTTCATCTCTTATTAGGTTAAGGTCTCAGCTTGTGGCAACATGGACCGGGCCTCCATGGGTTTCCTTGCCACACCACAAGTTTGCTTGCTACACCCCCCTGGAATGGTTAGCCAAAGTCATTGGGCCTAACACCTTAGGCCCATGCGCAGGATCCTTGTTTCTACCACATTTTTCCCTGGTGAACCTCCATTTTTTAGTTTAAGTGAATTAATTGGTTTTTCTTAGAAGTTAATTTTAATTTGAATCTTGGTTAAATTTTAATTTTTAGTTTCGTTTAATTTTTGATATATTTGTTAGAAGTTAATATTGAATTAAGTTTTGATTACTTTTTTATCTTAGTCGTGAAGCTAATTTCGATTAGTTTTTTATAACGATTGATTAGAACTTTTTAACCTCTTGCTAATTTTTTAGTTTATTAGAGTAAATAGTTGAACTTTGATTGCTTTTTAAGTGTTTGTTAGAATTTCTTAATGGCATGAAATGTTGGTTGATATTAAAAGTTCTTGATGAAATCTTGTGAATTACCGTATTGTTGTACCGTGATTAATGCTTGATTAAACCTGATTTCATATTCGATTTTCCTTTGTGATTGAGTGGTGTAATGTTTACTTGTGTCTGATTACATGTTCCCTTAAGGCTCCTAGTCCGACTTAATTTGTGATTAAGCTTGGAGTAGGATAGACATTAGGCTCTCAATCCAAGTATGACAACATTAGGTATACTTCTCTCCTATCCCGACTTTAGGACCATCAAGTATGAAAACATTAGGATTTAGTTTCTTTTAGTTGTTTTCTTTTCAACCTTTGAGTCCTCTCTCTTCTCATCTCAAAACAAATCAAAACACTTAATAAATGCAACGAGTATTGTGCGCCACGAGCCTTAAGTACGTGGGTAATGAAGAGTGAGGGGTCTCCCTTCACTTTTCTAGAGTGTTTAGCATACGTCCTGTTTGGGGGCGACCATGCGACGCATTCGCTCCTATGTCATAGACTTTAGTGCAATACGAGTTCCCAACTAACTTAATTCACTTATGTCTAAAAAACACAAACCAAATGCAAATTTTTTATCCTTCGGGATGGGTCTCAAATCATTTTCAGAAAGAGCACGTTATTTCCATTCTACCGCAAACAGGCATCGACCTTAACTGCTGGAACGCGAACTTAACGTTGCTCATAAAAAACACTTAACCAATCTGTGATTTCGTAGGCCGAACTACGGCTACTCTGATTTCTCATTCCTGTTGAGAATATGTAGGCACAAGACGATGAAGTCTTGGCGAGCAACCTTCCCCCTTCACCCGTAGTCCTCCGAACTACGTTGACTCCGACTTTCCCATTGCACGAGGGAATACGTAGGCCTAGGACGGCGATGTCCTATCGAGTCTCCTTTTCCTTTTTCCCTTTCCTTTTCCGTTTAGTAGTAGGCTTTAGATAACACACCATTTGATTAGACAACAAGCGTGGATCTCGTTGAGTACAACGGACGCGAAGGGGTGCTAATACCTTCCTCTCGCTTAACCGACTCCCGAACCCAGACTATGGTTGCGATGACCATGTCTTCTCCCTTTTTGAGGTTTTCTTCGATCATTTCCCTTCCCTTCGCCGGGATAAATTACGTTCGGTGGCGACTCTTCTGTTTTTTCCGCCGGTTGTTTTTCGCAGTTGCGACACTCTGGTACGTGGCTTCTACATTCTTCAAGCCGAAGGGAATGACGTTGTATCAATAGTTGGCATGCTCTGCCATAAAACTGTTGTTTTGTATCTATTTACCTTGTACATGGGTATCTTATTGTAGCTAGAATATGTGTTCATGAATGATAACAATTTATAGTCGGATGTGTTATCAACTGTTCTAGAGTGGGTAAAGGCCCAATCCATCTCAAGCCCACTCTACTCGACCCAAAATATAAAAACAGTTCACACATTATGAAAAGATACACAATCTCTGATATTCAATTTCACTTTACTCATCTTTAATCTTGAACTGACTTGGGTGTTAGAGTGATAACCATGCAGATCCACCTCGCGCTGTTGTAAAGGAGATCGGAGCCAGTGTCCATAATCAAAAGTTGTTCACCTCTCATCATGTTTGGTTCCTTCGTGAAGTTGAAACTTCCATTTCTGGTTTCCGAACTAAACATCTACTATTTCATCGTTGTTTAGCAACGAGTATGAGTCTTTTGGGAAAACTTGATTGAGGTCAGTGTAATCAACACATATTCTTCACTTTCAAGATGCATTCTTAACTAGGACGACATTGGATAACTATTAAGTATACCTTACTTCAAAATTAAATTTGGTGTCGAGTAGACCCTAGACTGTTTCTTAGCCTTTTTAGAGGATTTTCGTCTCTTTCTTTGAGCCACATACCGAGCAGATGAGCCGATATTCAATCGATGGCAGGCTATTCTAGAGTCTATGTCAAAAATCTAGTATGGGGAGACTGTTAAAAGATTGACATTCCATGAGTCCTTATTTTATTATGGCCGAAAAATAAGCTCTCAAACAAAATGATCTTGCTAGATTCTCATAAAGTTGTACCGCTTCAAAGCTTCATTTGAGATAAGTCTCTAGACTTTTGATTTGGTCTCTGATTGTGAGCTAAGTTTGTCGTCTTGCAGAATTTCATCTTCTCGTAGATCAAGGTCAATTGCGGTAAATGAGTAATGTAGAAGTCTTATTTCTTTTCTTCTCGAGGATGTGTATGACCACACAAGGGTTCTTTAATATCATTTTGTGAATCAAATGAGCCCCGCGTAGATAAGCATGAATGATGTTTGGTTTCCTAGAGTTGTTGTGATACTTTATCTTCAGGTGAACTATATAAGCCATCACGTCTAGCGCTGCAAAGAAAGATCTCCCTAAGATGCAATTATAGACGCTCTCACAAGGAATCACCAAAAAATACACGTTCACAATTCTTTCATATATCCATTCTCTCACAAAAATTGGTATCTCCACTACTTTCACAGCTCCACAAGGACGAGTGGTGAAGTCGTTGAACACCAAAAGGTTCATGCCCTTATATGTTATGAGGTCTCGATCGCGTAACCCTATCTTCGTAAAGATATTGATGTACATGACAACACAAATACTCTTGTCGTCAATAAGGATCCCGTAACACCAAATGGTTCGTTATAGTAGTAGTTACGACCAACGAACGCGTCATATTTTGAATCCCGTTCATCTTCTCGCTGTCTCGAAACCCTTGGATAAATATGTCTTCTTCCTGCCTTTTAGTTGCCATCAATGATTTCGATGAGCTTTGCGTCAAATGTTTTTTTTTAATTTCCCCTTTGCAGATGATCCACTGTCGATTAGTGAGATGTCGAGATCGTTGTATCGAGTTGTTACTTTTGGAACCAGAAGGATTTGAATGTGGAAATTTATGAGAAATAAAACTCGATTCCCACAGATAACGCTAGTGTTCCGTTCGAGAACCATAAATAATTGATGACAAAATAAAATATAACTCAAACGAGGTGGATCATGCTTTTGGTACAACGAAGCAGGGTGAATATGCAATGTTAACACTCCAACCCCCAACTCAGTGAATGAATGAGGAGTAATGTGAGTGTGAGAATAAATAGAATACGCGAATATTGACGCGTGAAGAACTCTATACATGTAAGTCGGTTAGAACTGTGCACAATCATCTAAGAGAAAAGATTGAGTGATAGATTCTTTAGTGAGGTTAACCCAGAACACTTACAAATATTTTTGTAAAATACTCATATATTTTTTTAATAAAATATAAATTAAAAAAAAAAGTCAGGAATAAAGAAAATAACCGATAAATGGAAAAGGAGCAAGTGTATATTTTAAAAAGGAATAATAAAACAAATCCGGTGAAAAACAATAGACACTCCAAAAAAATGAAAGAAGTAGTTGGAATATAAAAACATTTCTTTCCCAAAATTTGTTTTTTCATAATAAATCCATGTATACATGCACTTAATAAAAGAAAGAGAAAAAGAAATACCGATACAGTTGAATTGAAGTAGGAAGCAAATCTGCGGTAGCATCGTCTCCCTCCTTAACCAAATCGGGATCGGAATCGGAAAGTTTCAATCTGAATGGCGCCAGTTTCAGCTCTCGCTAAATACAAGCTGGTGTTCTTGGGCGATCAGTCCGTCGGCAAAACCAGCATCATCACTCGCTTCATGTACGACAAATTCGACAACACCTATCAGGTTCGTTTCTTTCTCTTCTCTTTCTTCTTTTCAGATCCGTTCTCGTTTTTGTCCTTCTTTTAGATCGCGTTTATCGTACATCTATGGAAATTTCCCCATTTTTTTATCAATATGTGAAACGTTAACGTTACTCGCTTTTTCATGATTAGCCAACAAATACATGAAACTTCCTCTATAGAGTACTTTCGAAATCCTTGTCTATATATACATATGCACCACCATTCATGTAAACCAATTTCAATTATGCCTCGATCTTTTTTGTGTGTCACTTTGTACCTTTTTTTCTTGTTTCTCATTATGATCTCTCATGGAACAACATGTTCTACTACTTCGATGAAGACATCGTCTGATATGATTGTCGAAACCTGCGAAAAATGTGCTAACCAATCCATGATTTTGAGCTATAGTTTATGTTCGACAGCTCTTCCGGTGATTCCGGTGAGCCGTGCAACGAATCTTCAAGGGCTGGCTGTGATTGCGATGGAGTTGGCTTTAGAGAATGTGACTAGTACGCTTGCAACGATAGAGAAGCTGTTAGGTAATGAGAGTTTGGATAGTTATGTGTTGGGTTGTTTGACGGATTGTTTGGGACTATATAGTGATGCGGTATGGACTATAGTGAGTTCTGTAGATGTTTTCTTGTCGGGGAATTATGAAGTGAGTAAGAGTTGGATGAGTTTGGTTATGGAAGCGGCGTCGACTTGCCAGAAAGGTTTTGAAGAGAAGGGCCGAGTTTCTCTTTTGACGGAGGAGAATTATAATCTCTTCCAGTTATGTGGTATTGCGCTATGCATCATCCACATGTCCACCCCTGTGACTGCAAATGCAATACCATTTTAATCAACTCTCACCAAGTTTAGCTGCCAATGGAATACCTTTTGTTTTGTTGTGAGCTGGTTATGTAGAGATCTGCGTTTTTATTTTGGGATTATAAGTTCTAGCTTTGTTTTATTTGTAAACTAAAGTTGTAAGAATATGTTTCCTCATTAATCGGTTTTCTGGGGACTAGGAGTATGACTAGAGAAATAAGACATGTTGCCGGCTTGCCTGTAAGTTAGAAGGAGGATGAGAAGGAGAGGTATATTGATATTTGAGAGAGTAAGGGGCTTTGAGCATTGGGAAGTGCTAACTCTTGTAGTTATGTAATCTATAATGTCATAAATAGAATTTATCCCTAATTTTTCTCATAAAGATACCTGTTTCTATCAGATCCACTTGGAAAATTTATCCTCTAATTTTAATTTTCTCTTTACTCACTGATGTACTCGTACGAGCTAATTTTTGGACTCTGATATATGTTTTCATGTTCCTTTATTTCCTTTTCCTTTTCCTTTTGTTTTCATTGTAATGTGTTAAAATATATACATTGTTTGTCTTCCTTCTAATGTTTATACATGCATATTAAGTTTATCATGATACTAGGCTGTCTTATGAAAATCTTGCACCATGTGCATTTCCATTTCTTTAATGTATAAACTGGCTTGTGTACTCAACTTATTTTTCCTTTTGACTGACAGGCTACAATCGGCATTGATTTTCTATCAAAAACTATGTATCTTGAAGATCGAACTGTTCGGCTGCAGTTATGGTAAGACGTGGCTAGACCATTTTGAAAATTCTTTCAGAAAGAGTGAGCAATGGTCGCATTGTTTGGTCTAAAACTGAAGAGCTGAAAGGGAGTGCTAATGCTGTATTTTAAACAATTCTAGCATGAGGGGATCTCTATCAGACAGAACCCATAATAAACTAAATATAAATTAACAAAAACAATTGAATTTTGAGCATGTGTTGACAAACTAGAGTGAGATCCATGAAGTTTGATGTGTTTAATTGACAATTTTTACTTACCATATATAAGCATTACACTAATGCTAGATTATTGAATTTTAGTTTTTCACCTCAAAATCTTCAATTTGTGTTCCATGTGTGTGATAGGGATACAGCTGGGCAGGAGAGATTTAGAAGTCTTATTCCAAGCTATATCAGGGACTCATCTGTTGCTGTGATCGTTTATGATGTTGCAAGTATGACATTTAAATATGATTTCTTTTCATGTATTCTTTTATTGACAATTTATATTTTCATGCAGAAATACTATTATTATAATAGTATTTCAACAGTCATGTTGAGTTTTTTATTTTTCTGGGTGCTGATATATTAAAATATTGAATTGGAAGAGTTTTGAGTTTCAATTTCATTATTTGTTTCTTCAAAAGCTTACCAAGGAAGAATTGTTCCTGTGAGAAATATGTATGTGGGATATGAAATAAATAACAATTTTCAATTTATTTTACTCTTAATGGAAAAGAATTAATGAATATGAAAAGAATGTGTGGCCATCCTCTGTGTGTTCTTCCAATTAGGTGGTAGTGACACATAAAAAATAAGAAATTCTCAAGTTGTTTTCTCCAACAGCTGCTGCCTATTATCCATAGCCAACATTTTAAATTTCTCTGGATGACTTGAATATTTTCACATTTCACGTAATTTTTGTCACTTTTCCAGAACTCTTTGATGGGTGCTTTGACTGCTATCTGATCATTCAGTATTTTTATGTAGGTCGTCAGACTTTCCTAAACACATCAAAGTGGATTGAAGAGGTGCGTAGTGAGAGAGGAAGCGATGTTATTGTTGTTCTTGTTGGGAACAAAACTGACCTTGTGGATAAGAGGTAATGAGTAATCCATTGTAGACTTACTCAAACAGATAGCTTATACTGGTCTGTTTCATGGCATAGCTGTTCTGTTCTCTATTATCTGGTGCCCTCATTTTGCATTTTTTTGCTAACTAATAATTATGATCTAATTCAACACTTCGAGAAAGTTTATGGGTTAGTTATGAACAAATTGCGATGGTTAGTTACAATTATAGTAGTAATAGTACTACACAAATTATTGTTTCATTCTTCAAAGGCTAGACAGGGAATGGAAGAGATTGGGATTTGGGAGAACAATATTGTGTGCAGTAGATTATAGATAATTGAAAAACCATCAAGCATACAAAGGAGGATAGGATAATTAGTGTTTAATGATGAAACAAGTTATACAATGATTATGATCTGAAATTCTTAATTAAATGTGATAATTACTGTGCCACTATTTCAAACCTTGAATTGTCTCTAGAATTCCTTGAGAATGGTTGGCTGGCTCAATTCACGTGTTACTTTTAAGATAAACCAAAAATCATCTCAAGCAGTACATTAGACATCTGCAACAGCCCCTTTAATTTATGCTGTATTAGAGAAAACAATGAGCAATCTGGTTTTACTGAAGGACTGCATTGCCCTGGAACTTTTTTGGGCTTTCTACAATATATTTATTATGAGATTTGTGTATGTGAGAGAGAGATATGTCTGGTGAAAAGGGAACAAGTACAGTAAAAATGTTTTCTTATATGGCTTTCTGCCCTTTCTGTGTGGTTGCAACATTTCCTGGAAATACTGTTAAAAAGTGATTTTCCCCTTGCTGAAGGCCGTTCAAAGAATTAGCAGTCCAGTCTTCTTTTTTTTGCCTAATATTCTTCACATGATTCTACAGGCAAGTCTCCACAGAGGAAGGGGAAGCAAAGTCTCGGGAGCTTAACGTTATGTTTATAGAAGCTAGTGCCAAAGCCGGCTTTAATATTAAGGTAAACTTTCCCTTTCTTTTGCCACATATATTTAACAAATATCTGCTTGAAATTATCAAGACGAAAGCTACATTGCCTATTGCATTTTCTTGGCTTGGGTGAGATATTTCAAATGGTTCAAATGTGGGATAGCTGCATTATTGTATATCTACTTGTTTTAGACATTTGATTTGTACTGAATTATCAAACCTATTAATTCAGGCCCTCTTTCGAAAAATTGCTGCTGCATTACCTGGAATGGAAACACTCTCTACCACAAAACAAGAAGACATGGTAGATGTGAACCTGAGGTCTTCTGCCAGCCATGATTCTCAACCTCAATCTGGTGGATGTGCTTGCTGAAAAGTGGTTGTCTTAAAAAGTTTTGTAACTTTTCTGCTTCTTGTTATTTGTTTTGGGTTGTGGGTTACTTCAGATGTGTAAAGGTTCTTTTGTCTTCTAGACTTCAATAGCTTTGCGTGGGAAAAATTATAGAAAACAAGTGGAGACGTAGCAGTAACTGATTTATTGTTTAGTATTATTTGAAAAATATTCTTCATTATAATTGTGAAAAACTTGCTAGGAATTTGTTGCAATTTACAGAAGGAAAGTTACCAATCCATTTAGAAGTACGAACTCTGGCGAATTGAGGACTCTGGGTCAAGAGTCCAAAAAAACAAATTCAAGACCTTTTGAATTAGTGGTGAAAGTTTTTTTTCTTTAAGTTGAGTTTTCATATTCCAATATAAACCAGCAGTCTTAATGAAGGAGTATATATTTGAAAAATGATAAATAACTATATAAAAATTTGTTGAGAATCTTATATTTAAGAACAATTATATTTAGGGACAAATGAAGGTTTCTAAACGGTCTTATAATTAGAGATATAGGGATAGTCCCCAACAACAACAAATAACATCAATACTTGGTATCACATACTATGTGTTATCAAGATATATTTTTTGTATTTGGTTGACACAACAAATTTTGTGGATAAGAGTGCAATGTACTTAGATATAAATAGTATTCATGAGTAAAACGGCGGAATTGTGGGGAATTGGGGAATTGTGATCTTAGATATAAATAGTAGGGTTAAATAAGTTTTTAGTCCCTATAAAGTTTGAAATTTCATTTTTAGTTCCTCCCTACTTTTTGGCAACAGTTTTTACAAAAAAACCGTTGCCAAAACCAGCTAAAACCATTGTCAAAACCCAGAAGGAACTAAAAATGAAATTTCAAACTTTATAGGGACTAAAAACTTATTTAACCCTAAATAGTATTCATGAGTAAAACTGGGGAATTGTATGTCTCGTGTACTTTGTACACCATCTACTCGAGTGTAGCGAGTCAGTTTATGAAGATTATTATGAGGAATTCCACTATTATTGGCCTCTTATATTGAATCATAGAGATGTTGAAGGTCAGTTTGTTTTATTTTTTATTTATTTTTTTAATATTGATTTTTATAGTGTAACATTTTTTTAAAAATAAATTTATAAATAAATTTTTCATAAACACTTCAAATGAAAATTTGGTTTAAATAGTTATTCTTAAAATGTTATTTTAGATATTTTATCATTTTTTGAATTTTTTTTTAAATATCAAAATTTCAAAAAGGTATTTTATTTTATGGCTATTTCAAATAGTTTTTTAAAAAAAAATCATTTTTAAATACAACTTTTTTGAAAAATATTACAATTTTAATTATGGGTTGATCTTCAATAATGTATTATATGTAAAAGGATATCAAAATTAATCTTTCAATTTATAATTTTTGTGTTATGTTTAATTTCATATGTATATTTTTAAAATATTTTACATATATTTATAATTGTTTAATTTTATTGAATAAAAACAAATTAAGGACTATAGACCTATTTTAGGGTGTAGCACTTTTTACAAAATTATTTCAAAAATCATAACTGCTAGACTGGAGAAGGTCCTCGGTAGGGCATAAGTCAATGTCAAACTGCTTTTGTTCTAGGTTAGCATATCCACAATCACATCTTATTGGCTTATGAGCTGATCAAAGGCTACTCTATGAAAGGAGGGACCCCTCAGGTGTATGATGCAGATGTACCTTCAGAAAACCTATGATATGGTGGAATGAAAGGTTATGGAATGTATCTTACAAGAGATTGGCATACAAAGACAATTCATCAATTGGATTATGATTGTTGTCACATCTGTGTCATATAGATTTAACATTAATGGTGAGTATTCTAAGATTTTGCAGGCTAGAAGGGGAATTAGGCAAGGGGACCCTATGTCTCTTTTGCCTTTTGTCATCATGATGGAATACTTGAACATGACTAAGCATAAGATGCAGAGGAATTATGATTACAACCACCATGCTAAATGTGAGAAGTTGTCTATAACTAATCTGACTTTTGCAAATGACGTGCCGATGTTCTCTATAGGTGACCAAAAGCTTGTGGAGCTGATGTTGGAAGCCTTTAACAAGTTCTCTATCTCCATATCTCCACATGCCTGATTGTCGATCCTAACTGTTCTGGACTGGGCCGAGGCTGCCCAACAGTCGAGCAGGCCCAACCCATACAACATGGGGAGGCCCAATAAGACCCCTCCGCGGGGCACTTGACTACTGCGAGCATACCACCGGTTCCCTCCGGCACTTTACAGTGTCGGGCACTTGGGCCAGCAGGACAGGAGAACCTCGCCCCCCGGCGGAGAGGTACCTCCTCGACATACCAGCTTCTCCCCGCGAGGATGACACATATCACTCCTCGACAGACATGGCTCCTCCCCGCGAGGCCATGTCCGTCGTACGGCTTGATTGGTCCTCGACACAGAAGGCTCCTCCCCCGCGAGGAGTGTCTAACGGTCCGCACCACGTGGACACGTTCCAAGTAACCTCCCACTTCCGCAGGATTCGGTCTGCCCTAATCCCGGAAATCTAGGAGCGGTTACCCCAGGGCGAAGACCACGTGCTGGTCTTCACTACGTCACGTAAGCCCTGGCAGTTACTTGGATTGGGCCTGACAATCCAGCCCAATGCAAGTAACCGTTGGCCCCGCGCTGGGGGCTCTCTATAAATACCCTCTCACTTGAGAGGGTCAGGTTAAGTCAATTTTCTTACTCACCTCTGTACTTGCTTTTCTCTGACAACCACCTTACTTGAGCGTCGGAGTGCCTTGCAGGTACACCCCCCTCCCCCCCCCCCCCGGCCGTCCTTCAACGACAACCACCTTACTTGAGCGTCGGAGTACCTTGCAGGTACCCCCCCCCCCCCCCCCCGCGCCGTCCTTCAACCTCACCGGAGCCGGAGTTCGACGGACGTCGTTGGCCACCAGTAACTGTCTGATCCAGGTACGATCAGTGGCGCCGTCTGTGGGAACTCATAAGCTTCCCCGTTTTTCTATTCGATAAACCAAAGCTTCCACCATTCATCACCAACATGGCCAATCCGACAGTCAACCAGGCTCTGGACATCGTGCTCGCACAACTGGAGAACGGGAGCCACAACGAGGACGCCGTCCTCCTCCACGCCGGCGAAGCCGACGTAAGAGACGGACAGACCGCCTCCCCGGACTCCCAGGATGCGACCCACAACATCGTCCGCACGGACGACCAGCAAACCACTCTCCAGCCAGTTGCTCCGCCGCCCAACGCGGACCCAAGCACCGTGACCCTGTTTGCACTAATCAACCAGACCAATCAGCTGATCGCGCAGCAGAACACCAGAATTGAGGCCTTGGAACGAGGACGGGCACAACGATCTTCCCCGCGAAGACATCGTCGTCCCTCGACACCTCGCCGTTCTCCTTCCCCGCGAAGGACCCCTTCCGAAGATTCTCGGACCCCGTCACCCGTGCGCCATGGTCGACGACCGCATCTCGAGCGCCCCCAGCCGACGATCACCCAGAAACGCCCTCGTTCCCCGCCTCGGAAGGAACCCAGGGCCTCCACCACCTCCAAGAAGTCCAAGCAGACCGAAGAGAGACCAAAGAACCGTTCGAGGAACTCCCCTCCACGGCGCCATCGATCACCTTCAAGATCCCCGGCTGGTAGCGACGACGAGGACCAGAGGACCCCTTTGTCGTGGGAAATCATGGACGCCCCGATCCCTCCAGGCATGGAGAAACCTCCACCCTTGGGGACCTATGACGGGATGACCGACCCTGACGATCACGTGGAGAGTTTCGAAGCGATGCTCGACTTTCAAAATGTTAGGGGAGCCATCAGGTGCAGGCTGTTCCCCACCACCTTACGGAAGGGAGCCATGACGTGGTATAAGGGTCTGGAACCTGGTTCGATCACGTCATGGAAGCAACTGAAGCAACGCTTCACCAAACACTTCACCGCGTCTCGTCGACACCCGAAGACAGAGGCTGCCCTAGAAAATATCTTCCAAGGGAGGAACGAATCTCTCCGAAACTACATTGAGAGGTTCAACAAGGAAGTCGTCGAGGTCCACACGACCGACGACATGAAGAAATACTTAATTATCCACGGACTACGCGCCGGGTCGGACTTTGCCAAATCCATAGGCCTCCGAAGGCCCCGGCGTCTCGAAGACCTTCTTGCTCGAGCCCAGAAGTACATCGAACTCGAGGAGACGGAAGCAGCTCAGATCGCTCTCGAGACGAGACGTAGAGAAGGCCCCCGCGGCCAAAAAGATGATGACGCTTCTCCCCGACGGGGAGGAGAAAAGAAGAAAGAGAACCGCGGCCGAGAGCCTCGGGAACAAAGCGGGCCAGCTGGCCAATTCAAGGAATACACCCCGCTCAACACTCCCCGGTCCCGAATCCTCTCGAACTGCCAGAATACCGAGTTTTTGAAAGGAGGAGTTCGCTTCCCGAAGCCCGTTACCCCTAAACCAAACGTTGACAAATCTAACTACTGCAGGTTCCACCGAAGCCACGGGCACGTGACCGAAGACTGCGTTCATCTCAAGGACGCCATTGAGATTCTCATCAAAGAGGGGCACTTGAAGAAGTATGCCCAAAAGAATGACCCTCCTCGTCCCGGCTCAAGGGAAGCACAGAACGTCGAAGAGGCAACACCTCCTTCCGGCGACAATCAGCTTCAGGTCGCCCTCAGCGTCACTCGACCTGAGGACTTCTTTGTCACCCCAATCATCGAGGGCGAAGAGGCAATCCGTAACATGTGGGCGGCCTTTTCCGACGAGGAGCCCGTCACTGCCCGCAGCACCTGGGAAGGCTTCCCCAAAGCGATGGTCATCTCCAGAGGCGATCCCGGGAAAGTGTCAGTTGGATCGATCAAACGAAAGTTTGACGAGCTGGAATCCACGACATCCGCAAAAACGACCACCCTCGAGAAAGTGCGGGGGGACCCCAATCCCATCATCTTCTACCTCGAGGAACTCCCCGGGGGAGCACCAAACGCCACTATTCCCCTCTTGGTCAGGGCACAAATGGCGAACTTTGACGTCCGAAGAATCCTAGTCGACCAGGGAAGCTCGGTCGACATCATGTATTCTCATTTGTTCGGGACCCTTCAGCTAGACGAGAGGCATTTGACCCCGTACGTCGGGTCAGATCTACAGGGGTTCAATGGAACCACCACCAGACCATGGGGTTACGTGGAGCTAATGGTTACGTTCGGGGCCGAAGACCCGGCCCGACAGGTGAAGATCCGTTTCCTGGTGGTTGAATGCCCATCCCTTTACAACTACACCCTCGGAAGGACCACCCTTGCTGAACTCACGGCAGTCCCATCGACGGTCCACCTCAAAATGAAGTACTACACGAGGAGGGGACGAGTAGTGACGATGCACGGGGACATCGACGCAGCTAGAAGATGCTTCGACACCGCCGTCAAGGGCCTAAGTTCCATTGGTCCCAAACCTAAGGCCGCGGC
Organism: Lathyrus tuberosus; assembly: GCA_022829125.1. Classification (NCBI taxonomy): domain Eukaryota; kingdom Viridiplantae; phylum Streptophyta; class Magnoliopsida; order Fabales; family Fabaceae; genus Lathyrus; species Lathyrus tuberosus. The sequence continues at coordinate 2,419,868 of JALAZF010000162.1, read as the reverse complement.
CAAGCCCCCCCGAGACGCCGAACAGGTACCTCTCCCGCGCGTCAACGCGGTCGACCTCGACAGCAGGTTCTCCGACGAGCCCGACGAAGACAGAGTCGAAGATCCCAACCACCAAGCGGAGAACAACGGGTAGCCTCTCCACCCAGCGTGCCCCATCCCAGATGGAGACTTCGAGCTCGTGGCCCTCGGGGACGATCCAGATCGCAACGTGAAGATCGGCGCCGGGATCCCCGACCTGGCGAAAGAGCAGCTGAAAGCATGTCTGAGGGAGAATGCTGACCTCTTCGCGTGGAGCGCATCCGAGATGCCCGTCCTCGACCCCGAAGTAGCTTGCCATCAGCTCGCGGTAGATCCGGCCGCTAGGGCCATAGCACAACGTAGGCGTAAGCAGTCTCCCGAGAAGCGGAGGCTGCTGAAAAAGCTGTAAAATACCTCCTAGAGGCAAATTTTATTTCGGAAGCCAAATACACGACATGGATGTCCAACGTTGTACTTGTTAAGAAAAATAATGGAAAATGGAGAATGTGCGTTGATTATACTGATCTCAACCGGGCTTGCCCGAAAGACTGTTATCCCTTGCCTAACATCGACCAATTGGTCGACAATTCTGCAGGTTACAAACTACTATCTTTCATGGACGCCTATTCAGGATACAACCAAATTCCCATGGACAAGGTCGACAAGCAACACACGGCCTTCATGACCACGTCGGGCAACTACTATTACAACGTAATGCCCTTCGGTCTGAAGAATGTCGGTGCGACCTACCAGCGGATGATGAACAAGGTCTTTCGGACTGAAATCGGCGACATGCTCGAAGTCTACATGGATGACATGATCGTCAAGTCTGCAGAAGAAGTCGACCACGCTACGCACCTCAAGAAGGTGTTCGACACGACGAGGAGGTGCCGCATGAGGTTTAACCCCGACAAATGCACCTTCGGCGTCCGGGCAGGGAAGTTCCTCGGATTTTACCTCACGGAACGCGGAATCGAGGCAAACCTCGACAAGTGTAGGGCTTTCTCCGAGCTCCCTACCCTGGACTCGAAGAAATCAATACAATCATTGAATGGGATGCTCACTGCCCTTTCCCGGTTCGTCGCCAAATCTGCACAGTACGCACTCCCCTTTTTCAAACTTCTTCGACAAAAAGCCGAGTTTGACTGGAGCGAGGAATGCGAGCAAGCACTCGCACACTTGAAATAAGTCCTGTCACAACCCCCGGTCCTCTCGCGGCCTGAGAATGGGGAAACACTCTTCTTATATCTTGTGATCACGAGCGAAGCGGTCAGCGCCGTCCTCATTCGGGAAACCTCGGACGGGCAGAAGCCAGTTTACTTCACGAGCAAAGCTCTCCAAGGCCCCGAGCTCAGATATCAGCAGATCGAGAAAGTCGCACTGGGCCTCGTCACCGCGGCCAAAAGACTACGCCACTACTTCCTCGCCCATACCGTTATCGTAAGGACTGAACAGCCTATCAGGCAGCTCCTCGGACGACCGGACATGGCGGGGAGGATGCTCAGGTGGTCACTCGAGCTAGCCGAATTCGACATCCGATATGAAGGAAGGAAAGCCCTGAAGGCACAGGTACTGGCCGACTTTGTAGCAGAGATGACCGTTCCCGAACCCTCGACCAACGGGTCGCAGAAATGGACAAGCTATGTCGACGGAGCATCCAGCCCGAAGGGAAGCGGGGCGGGAATCATCCTCGAAAACGAGGAAGGTATCCTCGTCGAGGTGTCCCTCGAACTGTCCTTCCCGATTTCGAACAACCAAGCCGAATACGAGGCCTTCCTCGCGGGACTCAGGCTGGCCAAGGACCTTGGCGCCAAAGAGGTCAAACTTTTCACCGATTCTCAGCTCGTGGCCTCGCAAGTCCGAGGAGAGTACCAAGCCAAGAACGACAGCCTCATAGAATACTTGGCCTTAGTAAAAGAGAAGATGAAAAAGTTCACCTCGGCAGAAGTGACTCACATCCCCCGGGAGCATAATGCCCGAGCGAATGTCCTGTCAAAATTGGCGAGCACGAAAAAGAAAGGTGGGAACAAGTCCGTCATACAAGAAGTGCTTTCCCGCCCAAGCATCGGCAAACCGGTCGTGGTGTCGGACATCAACACCATAGGGGACAACAGCTGCTGGATGACCCCGGTATACGAATACCTCATAACAGGCAAACTGCCCGAAGATCCCAAAGAAGCAGGAATGGTCAAGAGACGGGCATGCTCGTACACCATAGTCGAGGACAAGCTATACCGCCGAGGGTTCTCTATTCCCCTCCTCAGATGTGTCGAGGAGACCAAGGTCCCCAGCATACTCCAGAAGATTCATGAGGGAATCAATGCGCAGCACCTCGGCGGACGATCGCTAGCTCGTAAAGCACTCCGGGCAGGATATTACTGGCCCACCATGCAACAAGACGCCAAGGAACACGTCAAGAAGTGTGATAAATGCCAATGGCACGGGGATATGCACCCCGCTCCTCCCAGCGAGCTCACGTCGCTATCCTCCCCGTGGTCGTTCGCATGGTGGGGGATGGATATCCTCGGACCTTTCGTCCAGGGATCATATCAAAACAAATACCTCATCGTCAGGGTGGACTACTTCACGAAGTGGATTGAAGCAGAAGCGTTGGCCAAAATCACCGCCTTCAACATACTACGTTTCTACAAAAGAAACATCCTCGCCCGGTTCGGAGTGCCTCAAGCCATTGTCACCGACAACGAAACCCAGTTCACCGACAGGAACTTCCAAGACTTCGTCGCAAAACTAGGCACGAAGCAGCACTTCACGTCGGTCGAACACCCTCAAACGAACGGGCATGCTGAGGCGGCGAATAGAGTGATCCTTCGGGGATTAAGACGACGATTGGGCGACGCCAAACAACGGTGGGTCGAGGAGCTACACAGCGTCCTCTGGGCCTACCGAACAACCCCACACTCCACGACCGGGGAGACCCCTTTCCGTTTGACCTATGGAACGGAAGCAGTGATCCCCGTAGAGATCAGGGAACCCTCGAGGAGGACAGAAGACCCCCTCGACGGGAGCGCAAACGATGAAGCCCTGAGAGAAGAGCTCGACTTCGTCGAGTAAACGCGCTCAGGCGCTTCCCTCCGAGAAGCTTCACTTAAACAAAAAATAACACTACGTTATAACGACAAAGTTATCAAACGTGAGTTTCAGGTAGGCACCCTCGTCCTGCGCAGGAACCAGAAGGACTCGCGAGAAGGCAAACTCGCCGCGAACTGGGATGGCCCGTACCGCGTCCGCGGAAAAACGGGGACAGGAGCCTACTTCCTCGAAAACCTGCACGGGGAAGAACTTGCTCGACCATGGAACGCTGAAAAGCTAAAACAATATTACAGTTAAACACTTCCCGCGGCTTACTAGCACCGCGATTACGGGGACACGCTAGGGTACAAGCGCGACACCCCTATAAGAACACGACGATCAGAGACCGCGTTGTGTGTGCGGGAGGACCTCTAATCCGGCGGGGATACCTCGACCGAGGCCCACCGTCGTCGTACCAACCGGGCATAACACCCAGCTCGCGATGGGAAGTTCATGCCACGAGGCTAGGACGTCAATCGAACTCTTAGCCTCGTTGAAGGTCGGAGTACGCCTCCGACCGCCCGACCAGCTCTCCACGCGGTCAGGGACTATCAAGGTCGAGCAAATCCCAAAGCCTTATTACTTAGGCAAAAATAAAGTATAACAAACACCACATCACACACAAGCAAAATTAACAAAGAGGTATTGTAAAGTACGAATATCGGGCAAAACCCTTAGTACAAAAAGTTACAAATATAAGCCCACAAGCCGGGCAAAAATAACCGTTGTGCAAATAGTACATAAAATAAGCCCACAAGCCGGGCAAAAACAAAGTGGCAAGTAGGCCAATAAAAACATAATCCTATGCAGCATCCTCGGCAGCAGTCTCGGTCGCATCTGGCCCGCCTCCATCATTGCCATGTCCACCTTGACCGAGCGGAACTATCTGGCCATCCACCACCTCAGCGTCGGGGTCAATCCCTTCGGTGACGAGGTCAGGGTTGAGAACCCGAAGCTGCGCCACGGCACTTCGGAACCCTATGCCCGCAATTTCAATAGCATCGTCCTCTGATAGCCGGAGATCTTGCTCGAGCTTCCGGAGTTGGGCCACAAATGCTGCTCGAGTGGTTAGGAGCCTGTCCTCCTCGGTTTCCCCTTCGGCCGGTCGCACAGCATCTTCCAACTCAGCAATCCTTTCCTTAAGCCGCTTCTCCTCCGCCTCCAGCTCGGCGATTCGGGCAAGGTGGCCTGTCTCCCTTTCCTCGACTTTCTTAAGCTTGTCCTCGACCTGCTGCTGCTGCTCGCTTTGTTCCTTGTTCAGGTCTCGACACTCCTTTAATTCCTTGCGCATACCGAGCATCTCAGCGCCCAAGGTCTCCAGCTGTTCCTGCAAGCGGGCAAGTTCAGAGCAGGACGGGTCTCGTCATTAAGGATGATAGCAGTCGAGCATAGGCGCATGACGGCCGACAGATCCTCGAAAATCATCCTCCTCCTCGCTTCAGTAGTAGTCCCCAGCACAGTTTGGACCTCGGAAGGAGGGACGCGAGGATAAGTGACCTTGGAGAAGAAACGAGGCTTTTGATGGCAAGGCGGGAGGTCAAAGGTGGAAGGAGGCGGGGGACTTTCTTCACCACCCAGGTCGACGAACTCCGTAACCCGTTGCTGCTTCGGAGTCCCATGGGTAGCCGGGAACTGGCTGCCCGCGGGAGTTGTGCGCTCACCTGCAGTCCCCGACACGGTGGCAGCGGGATGAGACTGACTGGAACCTTCGGGCATGGCAGCCGTGGAAACACCCTCGGGCTGGGCCCCGGAAGGAACAACCTCTTGATCCTTTGAGCGCGACGAATCTCCCCGAGCCTGCGTTTCCCAGGCCCTCTTCGCCTTCAGCTTCTTGAGCCTCTCCTCGGCTCCGGCCATTGTTCCTGCAAAAAGAAAGAAAACGTTAGTAAGGCGAGAAACACAGATGCGGGGAAGACCTAAAGCGGGGACGTTTTCACCACCTAACAACTCGATCGCTTCCTCGTCGGAGAAGGTCTCGAGCAGAACGCGGGTATTTATCAGGCGACGTTCTTTCTTCACCTGCCCGTCTGCACCCATTATAGGCCGGCCGTCCAGCGTCTCGTGCTGAGATTCGGAAAAACTTTCAACAAAAGCGACGATTTTATCGTAAGCTTCCCGCTCGAAGGCCTCCATCTGAACATGCTTCGTCTTGTATTTGTCGACTCCCTTCTTAAAGTGTTCCTCCGTCCAGTACAGAGGGAACTTTGGCTCCAGCACCTCCTCGGAACGACCGTCGACCTCGCGGGTGACTTTCCGGTACAGCGAATACATAGCCTCGATGGTGACCGGTTTCACGAAGTAATAGCGGAACTTGAAATCCCGGATGGAATCCAAGTAAGTGTGGAACAGTGCCTTGCTCTGCTTGAAAGACACCCAACCATGTCGTCCACCGGCCGACGACCTTTGGAGATGGAATATGCAGAAGAAGAGGCGAACGGTCGGCACGATTTTCAAATACTTGCATACGAGCTCGAAGGCCCGGATGAAGGCCAACGAGTTCGGGTGAATCTGTGAAGGGGCCAACTTCAACCAGTCGAAGATCCCCTCTTGTAAATCCGTGAAGGGCAGCCTCCACCCCGCCTTCTCGAACATAAATTCATATAAGGGGACGCGCATTCCCCGGTAGGGTGAGCATATCCGATGGTGCTCCTCGGGGCGAAAAACCTTCCAAGATTTGCCGGATCCGATTAATCTGTGCTCGACAGTGCATAAAGCGTCGTCCTCATCTGGGTAAACGAAGATGGACGACATCTCCAGGGCCTCGTCGCAGACCCACTCCTTGAGCAGGCACTCTTGCGCAAAGGCCATGTGAGCCATGGGAGAGTCGGGCTGGTCGTCGTTTTCTTCGAAATATCCTACGGCCACCTCCGCAGCCAAATCGTCCATTTACCTGAAAAGCAGAAGGAAACGGTGAATTCGATTGGTCGCATCAAATCCACCCCTCCACCGCTGTTCAAGCGAACGGGCGAAGAAGGGGCAAGGCTTTCTCGGCTCCCCGACATACTCGGCCAAGGATCAACATGTTCACCGGGGAGTTCATCGCCTCTCCGGAAGGTTCTGCCCCCGTGTTCCCGCGACACTAACGAATATACTATTTGTTAGGGAGCCCGAGACATTCAAAGGGTCCCCGACGTGTTCTTCCCTAGTCCCCGAGATATTCATCAAAAGTGAGCAAAGCTCTTCGCACTCTCTCCCTCCACAACTAAAGATTCCCGCCGTATTCGCCAGGAATCCCTTCGTTTCTCATGGGAATATCATCAATTCACCAAGGAAACGTCCTACACTAGTTGAAATTGAAGAAAAATGCAAAAGAAAGGTCCGGTTTGAAGCAAATACCTGGTAAGCGGCGGTGTAGGGTTCCGGCACGGAGTTTTCCGGCGATGGTACGGCGGCGAACGACTGTCGTAGAGGAGGAAAGGCTTCCGGAAGAGAGTGCCCGACGGTTGACGGTAGCGAGCTACGACGGAAGAGGTTAGAGAGAGAAGGAGAGGGATTCTTGAGAGAGAAGCGGAAAAGTGAAAAATGAGCGAGGGAAGCGGCTTTTATAAGCGGTTCTCGCGAGACTCGAGGGGCATAGGGAACTCGAGTGCGCTACCCTAGCCAGCCGCCCTAGCCTCCCTAGGTAATAATGGCAGGCGACACGTGGCACGCATGCAGCCGCCCATCTCCCCACGCTTGTCGTTTCGGTTTTCCCCAACGCTTCGAATCCGAAACCCTTCATCTCCCCGACCATACGATCGGACACATCTGTCTGACGCCCGACGCTCATCCGGCCGAAGGAATTTCGCACATGAGAACGACCTCCTCGGTTCCTCTCTTGGCGTATCCTCGACATGCCAATAACCCTTAAGTCATTACTCTACCACCTCAGAGCAACGACTTGGGGGGCTCCTGTTCTGGACTGGGCCGAGGCTGCCCAACAGTCGAGCAGGCCCAACCCATACAACATGGGGAGGCCCAATAAGACCCCTTCGCATGGCACTTGACTACTGCGAGCATACCACCGGTTCCCTCGGGCACTTTACAGTGTCGGGCACTTGGGCCAGGGACAGGAGAACCTCGCCCCCCGGCGGAGAGGTACCTCCTCGACATACCAGCTTCTCCCCGCGAGGATGACACATATCACTCCTCGACAGACATGGCTCCTCCCCGCAAGGCCATGTCCTTCGTACGGCTTGATTGGTCCCCGACACAGAAGGCTCCTCCCCCACGAGGAGTGTCTAACGGTCCGTACCACGTGGACACGTTCCAAGTAACCTCCCACTTCCGCATGATTCGGTCTGCCCTAATCCCGGAAATCTATGAGCGGTTACCCCAGGGCGAAGACCACGTGCTGGTCTTCACTACGCCACGTAAGCCCTGGCAGTTACTTGGATTGGGCCTGACAATCCAGCCCAATGCAAGTAACCGTTGGCCCCGCGCTGGGGGCTCTCTATAAATACCCTCTCACTTGAGAGGGTCAGGTTAAGTCACTTTTCTTACTCACCTCTGTACTTGCTTTTCTCTGACAACCACCTTACTTGAGCGTCGGAGTGTCTTGCAGGTACACCCTCCCCGCCGTCCTTCAACCTCACCGGAGCCGGAGTTCGACGGACGTCGTTGGCCACCAGTAACTGTCTGATCCAGGTACGATCACTAACAAATATAGGATTTATTTTGGCGGGGTGGACAATAACACTAGAGAGGCTTTGAAGCAGATTACTTCATTTATGGAGGGACAATTGCCATTTAAATACCTTGGTGTGCCTTTATCTAGCAAGAAGCTTACAATTCACCATTACACACCCCTTTTGTTGACCTGGTTGTGGGGAGAACTAAGCACTAAAGTACTAAGCTATTGAGCTATGCTGGTAGAATTCAGTTGGTTAAAGGAACATCTTTTGTTATTGCTAACTATTGTATGCAATATTTTCCAATCCCTAAATTTGTGATAAAGAAAATAAATGTTATTTGTAGGTCTTTTATCTGGACTGGTGGGCATGAGATTAGCAGGAAAAGCTTTGTAGCTTGAAAGAAGGTGTGTAGTCCAAAAAGACAGTGATATCTTAATATCATTGCTTTGGAAGTTTGGAATCAGGTTTCTACTTTAAAACTATTGTGGAACTTATGTAGGAAGTCTGATAATTTATGGGTGAAGTGGATCCTCACCTACTATATTAAAAGAGGAAATGTGATGAATGCTGAAATTAACAACAATAGCCCTTGGATCATAAAGAACATTATGAAGCAGAGAGAGCATTGAGTCAGTTCAGTAGGTTTGAGACAAGTTACTTTATATGCCAAAGTTTATTATGAAATATATGTATGCTGAGTTGATTGATGATAATACTATAGTGCCTGGAGGAATTTGTTCATGTGTAATAGAGCTAGGCCTAAAGCCTTCTTGACTCTCTGGCTTGCTTGTCGTGGAAAGTTTGCTAGAAAAAATAGAATGCACAGGTTTGGAATGTTGGAGGATAATACTTGTTATTTCTGTTTGCAGGAGGAAGAGTCCATCAACCACCTGTTCTTGGCTGCAAGGATCTGAAAAGTATATGGAAAAAAATTCTCAATTGGATGGATGTTTTGCATGAGCTTAAAGAGTGGAATGATGAATTCTATTAGATTATTCGTAGCATCAAAGGAAAAGGTTGGAAAGCAGCAATGATGAAGTTAGCTATTGCTAACCATTTATGGGATTTGGCAATATCGAAATGACAAGATTTTTGATAGGAATGTAAATATTACAAACATAGTTGAAAAAATTATAGATATTATTGTTTATAAAGGGTGGTGTAGTGATAAGCTTAGAGTTCACATAGCACATATGATGATGTAGTTGGACTTTTTGCTCTTTATCTTTTTTGTGGGTTGGATCTTAGTGATCGAGGTGTATTTATTGACTATTAACTTAATTTATTGATTAAAAAAAATTAATTTAATAATAATTTATGAAAGATAATGGACTAATGTTAAAAAAAAGTGTCTAGTTATCATTATTAATTTAGATAAATTATTTGGTAACTATAAGTTTTTAATGAAATTCAAGTAGTAAAAATTAATTTAAAATTTTAATTATTTAAAAGAAAATTTCAAAAAATGATATGTGATATTGAATAATATTGTTCTGGACTGGACCAATGGATAGAATTGGCCCAATAAGCCTCTGCTACAGAGCGGCCCAAATCGCTTAAGTCCAATCCGCAGGAGGGCAAAAGTTACTTTTCTGCCCCTCCTACCAGGCAAGGAACATAACGTTCCTCCCCGGACATTCTGCCCAACGTGCACAGCTTCAGTGCTCCCCGACAGCCATGGGCAGATGCCTGAAACTAAGCACATGCCCGACATAACGGCTAGTTTTGGACACCCTGCCCGTCGTAACGGCTAGTTTGGGCAGCGACCGATTCTTTAGGGAAAACGGTTATTTCGCCCCGAAAATAGGACCGTTAGCCACACGCTTAGAGCCCTATATAAACCCTCTCACTTGAGAGGGTCAGGTATCAAATATTCACCCTACGAACTAATACTTTGTACTTGCCCCTTTCTTCTGACCCTTTCTTACTTGAGCGTCGGAGTGCCTTGCAGGTACACCACCACCTCTCCTCAATCACTTACCGGACAGCCAGTACGACCAGCACCCATCCGGACACCTCCCTAACGACCAGCCCGCGTGGACCCGTTCGAGCACTTCGGATCAGTGGCGCCGTCTGTGGGAACTTCTTGTTCTCCCATTCTTTCATTCCTCCTCAGAAATCAAAAGATCAAAACATATTCTCTTTGATCCGCCCACGTATGGCTGCCCAGAATTCCGCGATAGGTGCTGACACCACTGTTCTCATCCCCGTCAACAAGATGGACGTTGACGGCCATTCTTCGTTACTCTCTGACCCCCGTTTCCGTCGAGACGGGGCTACTGCATCTCCAACTCCTCCTCCCACCGGACAAGGAGACGGGCAGATCCCATCGGAAGACCGGCCAGTTCCCGGTCTTCCCAGCGCCGACTTGGCCGTGGCAGCCCTTCTAGAAGCTGTTAACCGCACCAGCCTCCTCATCCTACAACAAGGAGAAAGGATATGAGCTCTTGAGGAGGCATCTTTCCCAAGATCCTTTCCTCCCCGAAATAAAGCCCGAAGATCCAAAAGCCCGCCACCTAGGCGCGGAGAAGACCGTGCGGTTAGGCACGGGCCTGAGATACGACCCACTCGCAAGCGCGACCAGATCTCCCCGCGAGATCGATCCCCGTCGAGACGCAAAAGAACGAGGCAAGATAGGCCCTCCCCGCCGGGCAGACCTCATGACCGGTCCCGTTCACCCTCACCTCACAGAAACCGCCGCCGCGAGCGCAGACGACGGTCACCATCAGAGCCAAGTTCAGATAGCGACGACGAACCTCGCGGCCCGTTGTCCCGGGAGATCCTAGCAACCCGCCTTCCTAAGGGGCTGGAGAAGCCTCCGTCGCTAGGGACGTACGACGGAACCACCGACCCTGACGAGCATATAGAGAACATCGACGCTCTCTTGGATTACAGAGGGGTACGGGGAGCCATCAAGTACCGCCTGTTCCTGACCACGCTCCGTAAAGGAGCAATGACGTGGTACAAGCAGCTGCCCGAGGAATCCATCACGTCATGGAGACAGCTGGGGAGGATCTTCTCCCGTCATTTCACCGCTTCACGACGCCACCCCAAGACCGAGGCGTCCCTGGGAGCCGTCGTACAAGGCAAAGCTGAGCCTCTCCGGGCTTATATCGAGCGCTTCAACAAGGAGGCTGTCCAGGTACCAACGACCGACGCCATGAAGAAATTCTTGCTCGAGCAAGGGTTACATCCTGGTTCCGATTTCGCGAAAGCCATCGGCCTCGACCCACCGAGGAATCTCAATGCACTTCTCCACCAGGCCCAGTCACATATACAGTACGAGGAGAAGGTCGCTGCCCACTCGGTCCGGACATCTCGCAACCAAGAAGGTGCCCGGACGTCCAGAGTTGAAGAACCCTCGACGTCCCGTCGAGGAAACAAGAGACGCGACGATCGACCTCGCGATACACGCGAGCAGAGAGCACCCTCCGGGCGATTCCACGATTATACCCCCCTCACTGCCTCGAGGGAGAAAATACTGTCCGAGTGTGCCAACTCGGAGTTCAAACAGACGGGAGTCCGTTTCCCCAAGCAGCTGTCGGTCAGGCCAGGGATAGACAAGTCCAAATACTGCCGTTTCCACAAGAGTCATGGCCATACAACGGAAGAGTGCATCCACCTCAGAGATGCCATAGAGATCCTCATTCGCGACGGCCATCTGAAGCAGGTCGCAAAAAAGAAGGACGCTCCCTGGCAAGAGTCCCAGGAAAGCAAAAAGGTCGCAGAGGAAATTCCGCCCTCCGACGACACCAACGTCCAGGTCGCAATGTCCGTGACTCGACCAGAAGACTTTTGCATCCCGGACGATCTGCTCGTCTCCACATACCTCGCTGCCAGTAGCCCATGGGAGGCCTTCCCGTCGGCCATGGTGATCTCCGGGGGTGGATTCAACAAAGTCACAGTTGGCTCGGTCAAAAGGAGATTCGACCAACTGATCAACAAAAGCTCCAACGAGGTCACCACGCTGGACACCACACACAAAGGGTCCGCTCCCATTTCCTTCTACAAGGAAGAACTCCTCGGCGGGGCACCAAATTCGAACATCCCACTGCTTATCCGGGCAAGGATGGCGAATTTCGATGTCCGAAGGATACTCGTGGACCAGGGCAGTTCGGTTGACATAATGTACAACCACCTGTTCGAGACATTGCAGCTGAACGACTCTCACCTCACTCCATACGTCGGATCCGACCTGCAAGGGTTCAACGGAGCGGTGACAAAGCCCCGAGGTTACGTAGAGCTCATCGTAACCTTCGGTTCAGGAAAGACAACCCGAGCAATCAAGGCACAGTTTCTGGTAATCGATTGCCCGTCACTATACCAGTGCATCTTCGGAAGGCCAACCCTGGCAGAGTTGATTGCAGTACCTTCCACCGTACATCTCAAAATAAAGTACTACACTTCTGAAGGGATGGTCGCCACCCTCCACGGCGACATCGAGGCTGCCCGCCGCTGCTTTGAAGCAGCGTCAAAGGGACTTAACACCATCTCGGCGAAGCCAAGAGCATCTGGTCGTCCCCCCTGCCCAGTAGCTCCGAGCAGCCAAGACCACTTCCCCAGGTCGAATCAATCGATCTAGACAGTCGGTTCAGCGAAGAAGATTGCGCCAAGGTTCCAACACCGTTGGGCATTAAGTCCGACAACAGCGGCCATCTCCTACGACCTGTCCCAGATGGCAACTTCGAGATCGTTCTGTTCGGAGAAGACCCCCAACAGGGAGTGAAGATCGGAGCAAATCTGCCCGACCTGGCCAGAAGACAGCTGAAAACGTGCCTCCGTGAAAACGCAGACCTGTTCGCGTGGAGTGCTGCTGAGATGCCCGGATTAGACCCCTCCGTCGCCTGCCACCAGCTCACGATCGACCCAACCGTCAAAGCCGTTGCCCAGCGCAGAAGGAAGCAATCCCCAGAGAAGACAGAAGCCGCGGAGAAAGCTGTCAAAGACCTTCTAGAAGCTAGGTTTATTTCCGAGGCCAAATATACTACATGGCTCTCTAATGTTGTACTTGTACAAAAAAACAATGGCAAATGGAGGATGTGCGTTGATTATACTGATGTTAATAAGGCCTGTCCGAAGGATGCCTACCCCCTCCCCAATATAGACAAACTCGTAGATAATTCGGCCGGTTTTAAACTGTTATCGTTCCTCGACGCCTACTCGGGCTACAACCAAATACCAATGGCCGCGAGCGATAAAACTTACACAGCCTTCATGACCGAATCGGGCAACTATTACTACAACGTAATGCCCTTCGGACTGAAGAACGCCGGCGCTACATACCAACGAATGATGAACAAAGTCTTCCGCGAACAGATAGGCGACATGCTCGAGGTATACATGGACGACATGATCGTCAAATCCCACGAGGAACTAGACCATGTTGCCCACCTCCGCAAAATTTTCGAGCAGGCAAGGAAATACCAAATGCGTTTCAACCCGGAGAAGTGCACGTTCGGGGTACGAGCAGGTAAGTTCCTCGGTTTCTACCTTACGGAACGAGGAATAGAGGCTAACCCCGATAAATGTCGGACATTCTCCGAGTTCCCAACGCCCACGTCTAAAAAGAACATCCAATCCCTCAACGGAGTGCTGACCTCGCTGTCCCGCTTCGTCGCAAAGTCCGCCCAGCACGCCCTTCCTTTCTTCAAGCTCTTGCGGAAAGAAGCAGCGTTTGAATGGACCGAAGAATGCGAGGCGTCCCTCCTCCATTTGAAGCAAGCTCTATCGGAACCGCCCGTGTTGTCACGACCAGATACCGGGGAGGTCTTGTTCCTGTACCTCGCCGTCTCCGCCGAGGCCGTTAGCGCCGTTCTCATCCGCGAAAATCCTAGCGGGCAAAAGCCGGTATATTTCACGAGCAAGGCACTGCAGGACACAGAATTGAGATATCAACAGATAGAGAAGGTAGCATTGGCCCTCGTCAACGCTGCCAGACGACTAAGACACTATTTCTTGGCCCACACGATCGTGGTGAGAACAAATCAACCCATCAAGCAGCTACTAGGACGACCAGACATGGCTGGGCGAATGCTCAGATGGTCGCTAGAACTGTCCGAATTCGACGTCCAGTACGAAAGCAGGAAAGCTCTTAAAGCCCAGGCCCTGGCCGATTTCGTAGCAGAAGTGACCTTTTCAAACTCCTCGCCCCACGTGACAAATAGATGGACCATCTATGTGGACGGGGCATCCAGCTCGAGCGGCAGCGGGGCAGGCGTAATTCTGGAAAACGACGAAGGGACCATAGTCGAGGCTTCTCTCACATTGTCTTTTCCCACGTCAAACAACCAGGCCGAGTACGAAGCCTTCCTCGCCGGGCTACGCCTAGCCGAAGACCTGGAGGCCGAGGAAGTCATCATCTGCACGGATTCGCAGCTCGTAGCCAACCAGGTGTCCGGGGAATATCAAGCCAAAAACGACAATCTCTTCGAATACCTCACCCTCATCAGAGAAAAGATGTCGAAATTCAGAACAGTAGAAGTAAGACACGTTCCACGCGAACACAACGAACGAGCAGACATATTGTCAAAACTGGCTTGCACCAAGAGGAAAGGCGGAAACAGGTCAGTCATCCAAGAGATACTTCCCCGGTCAAGCATCACTAAGGGATCTTCGACCCTACACGTATACGCGATCGGGGATAGAGATTGCTGGATGACGCCCGTTTACAACTACCTCACCAGGGACGAACTTCCAGAGGATCCCAAGGAGGCCAGCACCATCAAACGAAGGGCCTGCTCGTACGTTATCCTCGAAAACAAACTCTACCGGCGGGGCTTCTCCATCCCACTTCTTAAATGCATAGAAGAGGAGGTCGTCCCCCACGTATTGCGAGAAATCCATGAAGGCATCAACGCCCAACACCTCGGAGGAAAGTCCCTTGCCCGTAAGGCCCTCCGAGCAGGGTACTATTGGCCGACCATGCAACAAGACGCCAAGGAGCATGTGAAGAAATGCGACAAATGCCAACGACACGGGGATATGCACCTAGCTCCGCCAAACGAACTAAAAAGCATGACCTCCCCGTGGCCATTCGCCTGGTGGGGCCTGGACATCCTAGGTCCCTTCGTGACGGGGTCCAGCCAAAACAAATACCTGATAGTAGGCGTAGATTACTTCACAAAGTGGATAGAAGCAGAAGCTTTAGCCAAGATAACAGCGCTCAACATTCTGCGCTTCTACAAGCGGAACATCCTTGCCCGGTTTGGGATCCCCCAAGCAATTGTCACGGACAATGGAACACAATTCACAGACAAAAAATTCCAATACTTTGTCGCACACCTCGGAACGAGGCAACACTTCGCTTCCGTGGAGCATCCCCAAACCAACGGGCAGGCAGAAGCGGCCAATCGTGTCATACTGCGCGGCCTCAAGCGAAGACTGGACGAAACAAAGAAAGCCTGGGTCAAGGAGCTTCACAGTGTCCTATGGGCATACCGCACCACTCCCCAGTCCACCACCGGGGAAACACCTTTCCGTTTGGCATATGGCACCGAGGCGGTCATACCCATCGAAATCCACGTACCGTCCAGGAGGACGGAATCACCCCTGGACGAGGAAATGAACGACGAAGCGATAAGAGAGGAGCTCGACCTCGTCGAGGAAATCCGAACAGGAGCAGCCCTCCGCGAGGCATCTCTCAAGCAAAAAATAGCGATCAGGCACAACGCCAAAGTCTTGCGACGGGAATTTGACGTGGGCAGCCTCGTCCTGCGAAGAAACCACAAGGACTCCCGCGAAGGTAAACTGGCGCCCAACTGGGAATGACCATACCGAGTCCGCGCCAAAACGGGGAACGGCGCATACTTCCTCGAAAACCTCAACGGGGAAACGCTCCCTCGACCATGGAACGCTGAAAAACTTAAGCAATACTACAGCTAAAAGGCACAAGAAGCTTCCTCGCGTCACAAGGCCGTCTAACGGCCATCACGCTCGTTCAGGTACAAACGACGCGTACGTACAAAGCGGAATCCCGCTCAAATAAATGAGCCGGAACTCCGCTCGTCGGCGGTCCTCGATCGAGCACCGCCTTCGCCCAAGTACCATGATTGGCAGAACCCCAGCTCGCGATGGGACGTTCACGCCGCGACCTCAGGCCTCAATCGCGACCTGAGATTCGCAACCTCGCCAGGATCTTCCCCGGCTGTTCGACCAGTTCCCCACACTGGCGAATTCATAACGCAACGAGCAATCTGTCAAAAATAAGCCTTGTTGACAAACACACCCTCTGACGGGCAGTCACGCATACACAACTAAAACAAAATACAACAGTATAAACAGAAGTTGTATAAATTAACCGGGCATTAAATTAAAAGGCCACAAGGGCCAAAGATTGTGCTTTTTACATTAAAAAGGGGCCACGCCCCCAGAACAAAAATAAGATTACAACGAGTTCAACGACACGCAGGCCGGACAAGATACAGCTAAGCAACAAAAACTCTTCAGTCTTCCACACGCTCGGTTGACGCTGCTTCAGTCCTCGGCTCCTCCACGGGCTGCTCCTCGATATGTTCCTCGGGAGTATCGAGAACATGACCCTCGGGCAAGACAATGCGGCCACCCTCCACACGAGTTAGGTAGTGAGTACCCCCGGTCGAAATCTCGAGCCCAGGGTTCACCACTCGCAACTGGGCCACCGCACTATCAAAAGACTCCGCGGCCACAGCAATACCATCATCCTCGGCCTGCAGAATGCCAGCGACCAGCTCTGCCCGAGTCTTCAACACTCTTATCTCCTCTGGTTCGTCATCACCTGGGGCATTGGCCGCCATCAACTCCGCGTTCAACTCCTCGGACGCCTTCTTCTCCGAATTTAGCTTGGTAACTTCCTCCCTCAGCGTCGTCGCCTCTTCCTCGACTTTATTCTTCGCCTCGCGGGCATTCCGGACCTCCTCCTTCAGCGTCGCTTCGGAGGCCCGAGTAGCAGTAAGCTCAGCCTCGAGCACGTGGTCCCCCTCAGCGTACACAACTGCCATCTCGAGCATCCTCACGAGGGCAGAAGCATCCCTGGCCACCATCGCCCTTTTGCCCGCGCGATCCATGTTCCCCAGGCTAAGAGATTCAGACCGAGGAACAACCAAGGTATTACCCTCAAAGAACCTCATATCGTTGATGCACGGAGGAAGTTCGAACTTCCCCTTCTCAACTGCCACCCTCAGATCCATCGTATCTGTTGTCCGGAGGCGCTTCTGTCGCCCGACCAAAGGCAGCGGAGAATCCCGCGGACAGGGAGTGGGAGAACAGGAGGTCCCCGGAGCAGTTTGAACAGGGGGAGGCGCACGAGCACCAGCAGCAGTCCGGGTCTTGGAGGGGGTCGCTCCAGCCTTACCCCTCGCCATAGCGTTCCTCACCACACGATCACGGGCTTGAGGCATCTCACCTGCACAACGAAAACAAGCGCGTCAGAAACGAGGAAGAAAGAATAGCAAATAAAGTCTAAGTAAATAAATCTACCGAGCAGCGCCGTGACATCCGCAGAAGTCTTGCACACCAGCAGTGCCTTGACGGGGATAAACCGGCGCTCGACCCTTTGACTGCCATCCTCCTCGAAGATAGGATTACCCTTGCTCGTCCAACAGGTCGCGAGCTGAAAGGAGTTGACCCACTTCACCAGGGTCTCGTAAGACGCGGCATCCTACCCGCGTAAAGCACTCGGCTCAAAAACATAGGCACTGGGCTTCTTTGAGAAGTGGTCGGGCGTCCAGCGGATTGGGAACTTGTACACTCTCTCCCCAATGTACTTCCCTTCCTCGTTAATCAACTCATCCCCGTTCTCATCACATTCCACCTCCCAGCAGTACGTGCTGTCCTTAGCAGCTTCGGACAGAGGCTCGACGATGTAGTACCGTCTCTTGAAGTTTCGGATGGACTCCGAGAACGGCTTGAACAGTTTTTTGGGCTGCTTCAAAGAGACCCATCCGTACCTCTTCCCCGTCAGCTGCCGCTGTAGGTGGAAAACAGCAAAGAACAGAGGGATGGTGAGCCCCAAAGCAAGGTGCTCGCACACCAACTCAAAAGCCCGTATAAAGGCCAGCGAATTGGGGTGGAGTTGGGAAGGCGCCAGCTTCAGATGATGGAACACCGACCGCTGGAAGTCAGTGAAGGGCAACCTCAGCCCCAGTTCTTTGAAGACGTATTCGTACATCCCGAAGCAGTCCCCGAAGCTCGAGCATATCCGCTCGCCCACGCTAGGCAGAAGCACCCTCCATTCACCTGAGGGCCCCACCTCAGTAAAAGCGTCTGCCGCAAACCTCGCGAACGTGGAAGTGTGTTCGGAAGGCTCAGCCACCTCTCACTCTTCCGGGCAGAACGCGTCTACGTCCTCTTCCATTATATCTTCCTCCACGACCCCCAGGTCATCTCCCTCCTCGACATCACTCGCTTCCCCCTCGACGTCGCTCGAGGAATTCGAAGCCGACGAACTCGAGGACGCAGAACTCGAGGCTGTTGCACTACTACTTTCCTCGGAGACAGTTTCCTCCTCGGACGTAACGGGTATAACCTCCCTCTCAGGCTCCATCGCCACTATGATCACCTGAAAAAGCAGAGAAAGACAGTGAATTCGACAGGAAATCAAATCCACCCTTCCACCGCTAAGTCAAGTGAAAGGGCGCGCGAAAGGCTAGGGACAACGTCCCCGGCCTAGGCCCCAACATCGAGCAAAGAAGAACAAAACATCCCCGCGAAGGGATGCCCGAGACATGTCAACTTCCTACGAGTAACCTCCCCGCGCATATGCCCAGATTCCGTTGAAGCTCCGCCAGGAATCGCACAACTCCACCGGAATCTGGAAACATCCTACTAGGAAACTCACCAAGTACCCCAGAAAACGATAAGACGCGGTGGTCACAACTCACAACCACCACGTGGACCACCAACACTCGCCGGAAATCTACCTATCTTGTCATCTAAAACTAACCCTAGCCACATGCAACCTACCACTAACAACAAAAGGAAGCAAAACAAACAGAAAATCTGAAAACTTACTTGATTTTACTGGAAGAAAAGCAACTGCTCGAAACTTGTTGCGGTGGCCGGTTGCTTGGAGCCGATGACGGACAAGAACAAAGGCGGCGACGGGGAAGAATCAGAAAGGGAAAAGTGAAAAATGGGACGGTTTCCCCCATTTTATACCAAGAGGCACGTGCACAAACGCACCCGTAGGTAATAATGACGACCCACTAGCCATGATTACCTACTTAACTGCTACACAGGTCTCGATGCACACGTGGCGACCCAACGTTTCCCATTCCATCTGACGCGTCACCTCCCCGAATACCGGGCAAGAGGGATTCGACCACGAGCATCGCGGACACGGAGAACCACGAGCACCTCGAGACAATCGTCCTCGTATCCAACGACGACTTCATGATAGTCCCCCGGGACAACGAGGAGTCCTTAAGTCATCACTCCCATGCTCGGGAGCAACGACTTGGGGGGCTCCTGTTCTGGACTGGACCAATGGATAGAATTGGCCCAATAAGCCTCTGCTACAGAGCGACCCAAATCGCCTAAGTCCAATCCGCAGGAGGGCAAAAGTTACTTTTCTGCCCCTCCTACCAGACAAGGAACATAACGTTCCTCCCCGGACATTCTGCCCAACGCGCACAGCTTCAGTGCTCCCCGACAGCCATGGGCAGATGCCCGAAACTAAGCACATGCCCGACATAACGGCTAGTTTTGGACACCCTGCCCGTCGTAACGGCTAGTTTGGGCAGCGACCGATTCTTTAGGGAAAACGGTTATTTCGCCCCGAAAATAGGACCGTTAGCCACACGCTTAGAGCCCTATATAAACCCTCTCACTTGAGAGGGTCAGGTATCAAATATTCACCCTACGAACTAATACTTTGTACTTGCCCCTTTCTTCTGACCCTTTCTTACTTGAGCGTCGGAGTGCCTTGCAGGTACACCACCACCTCTCCTCAATCACTTACCGGACAGCCAGTACGACCAGCACCCATCCGGACACCTCCCTAACGACCAGCCCGCGTGGACCCGTTCGAGCACTTCGGATCAAATATTATTTGATTGAACAGGAATATCCCATTCAACTAAATTTAAAGGGATTAAAATGCGAATTTTTTACCCAAATACCCATATTTTTCAACGAAATTTTCAAAATACCCTACGTTTCAGAAAAATTCCTAAAGTACTCCAGTTAGGGTTTGGAATTGCACACTGTCGCCAATTGAACTGGAGACTGCTCATCAAGTCGCCAATTCAATTGGCGACCTAGTGTAAAAGAAAAAAAAAACAGTTTCTAGGGAGTCTCCACATTAATTGGCGACTCCCTTGTAATTTTTTACACTAGGTCGCCAATTGAATTGGCGACTTGATAACCAGTCTCCAGTTTAATTGGTAACAGCTTGGATGCCCTAAAGAATGGTCGCCAATTGATTTGGCGACAGTGTGAAATCTCAAACCCTAATTGGGGGTACTTTAAAAATCTTTCTGAAACGTAGGGTATTTTAGGAATTTTGTTGAAAAATAAGGGTATTTGGATAAAACATTCTTAAAATGCTCACTGTTAATTTATTAAAGTAAAATTTCTATATTTATTTTGTTAATAAATAACCTTCCAATAAATTCGAAAATAAATATTCATGGAAAGCTAACAACGGAAAGCCTAATGTTAGCGCCAAAAGGAAATGGCAGTCAGGGTAAAACATGCATGGACATGCACCACACGAAGGATTGTAAACTCCGAGGAACATGTTTTGTCGGCGCTTGAATCATGCGACGGAATCAAACAGTTCAACCAAGTTCACACTCAACTCATCGTCCACGGTCTCTTTCAAAACTCTCTTGTCGCCAGCAGAGCCATCAAGAAACTCTGCTCTCATCCACGCACCACCCCACGCGCCACTTCCCTCTTCGACCATCTCCACCACCCCGATGCTTTCCTCTGCAACACCATCATTCGTTCTTATCTACGCAGTTCTAATTTCTCCGCTGCTTTCAGTTTCTACTATAACAAAATGCTCGCCAGGTGGGTTCCACCGAATCACTATACTTTCCCTCTCGTTCTTAAACTCTGCGCTGAGAGTGGTTACCATCGAGAAGGAGAAAAGGCTCACGCTCGGGTTGTTAAATTTGGGTTTGAGTTCAATTTGTTTGCTAGGAACTCGCTGATCCGAATGTACTCCGTTTTCGGAAGAATCAATGATGCTTGGTTGCTGTTTGAATCGAGTTATGTATTGGATTTGGTGAGTTATAATACGATGATTGATGGGTATGTTAAGATTGGGCAAATAGGTTGTGCACGGAAGCTGTTTGATGAAATGCATGATAGGGATATTTTCAGTTGGAATTGCATGATTGCGGGACATGTGTCTGTTGGGGATTTGGATGCGGCAAAGGAGCTGTTTGAAATAATGCCGGATAGAGATGTTGTGTCTTGGAACTGCATGATTGATGGGTGTGTAAGAGTTGGGAATGTTTCTCTCGCTCTTGAGTTTTTTAATCGAATGGATGGGGGTATTAGGAATGTAGTTTCGTGGAATTCGTTGTTGGCATTGCACGTGCGGGTGAAGAATTTTGGTGAGTGTTTGAGGATGTTTGAGAGGATGATGGAAAGTGGTGAAGCTATGCCAAATGAGGCTACTTTGGTCAGTGTTCTCACTGCTTGTGCAAATTTAGGGAAGCTCAGTTTGGGTTTGTGGGTTCATTCTTATATTAAGAGTAACAATATTAAACAGGATGTCTTGCTTGGAACTTGTCTTCTTACAATGTATGCAAAATGTGGGGCTATGGATTTCGCAAGAGATGTTTTTGTTGAGATGCCGGTGAAAAGCATTGTGTCATGGAACTCTATGATCATGGGATATGGTTTGCATGGAAATGGGGGCAAAGCTCTTGAAATGTTTGTAGAGATGGAGAAGGCGGATCAGAAACCGAACGATGCTACTTTTGTCTGTGTGTTGTCTGCTTGCTCGCATGCCGGAATGGTCATGGAGGGTTGGTGGTACTTTGATCTCATGCGTCGTGTTTACAAGATTGAACCCAAGGTTGAGCACTATGGCTGCATGGTTGATCTCCTTGCTCGAGCTGGTTTTGTGAAGGATTCAGAAGAGCTTATAGAAAAGGTTTCTGTGAAAGGTGGATCTGCTTTGTGGGGTGCTCTACTTTCCGGTTGTAGGACTCACTTGGACTTAGAGCTTGCGGAGAATGTAGCGAAGAGACTTGCTGAGTTGGAGCCGCTGGATATTAGTCCTTATATAGTACTGTCTGATATATATGGGGCTCAAGGGAGATGGGATGATGTTGAGCGTGTGAGATTGATGATGAAAGAAAAAGGGTTACAAAAAGAAGCAGCATCAAGCTTGGTTCATGTTGAAGATTTTGAATCGAAATGTATTGTTAATAAGTGATTTGGTCTGAGAGGAAAAAGATAGTCTACTCAATGTTGGGTGAATTAGGAGCACAGATGAAAATATCCATTTGAGATTCAACTGAGAAAGAAAATGTCATACCTAGAAAAATGTAAGATTTTCTGTAGTACAGGCTGTTGGGAGAGAAACAGAATTCGTTTTGTGCTAAGGATTGAGATATCGAGGTGGTAATTATGGATATGGGGAAAAATGTCAGGATAGAGACAGCCACAGCCACTGATGAATGGTGAGTTACAGAATGGATGTGGAATGCTGATGAATTTCTAAGGATGTGAAGAAACAAAAGGATCTAGTTGATGCTGTAGAGAGTCCAGATTGGTTCCCCAGAGATTTTGGTTCCGGATTTATATGTGAATGATAATTAATATAATCGAAGAAGAATGACTTGCTTAGTATATTGCATAAATAAGCATCTAACATAAAATCAATCAGTGATAGTTCATTTTATCAACTTTGTTTCCCAGATGAAAATACTTGGAACACGAGACTGTTGGATCTTACATCGCATGCATCAATATAAGTTTCAGGGAAAGCAAGTAGCTGGGTAATAAAGATTGAGAAATCTATATAATGCTTAATATTTTTTTTATATGTAGGGTATCAGATTTCAGACCCTAAAGCACAACCTTACCTTGATACAATGATATCAGATATCCACATATACTTACATCTGTATTTCTATATCCAAATGTTCATAATTTAAAACTTTCTTTATTCATATTAATACCTTCGTTAAAGTTTATTTGATGTACACATTAACATGTAATGATGAATGAAACTGTAACCTTTTCAACCAATGATATGAAATTCAATAGAGTACCTACCTATGATCAATGATATGATAAATTCAGTGGACTTATTTATTTAATTATTTCATAACAGGGTAATTAATAAAAGCATATAAATAAACAATTTTTTGATGCGTCTCTACTGGTCTACTTGTACTCCTGAGTCATATGTTTCTCCAGCCTTCCAGTCTTCTGGTATGTTATTAACAGGAACGACCCATGAATCGTCTCCATCTTCAGTACTAAACAACATCCTTAGAGACAAAGGTCCACTCGGTGGAGGAGTTGCAGTCCAGACTGCGCCATGACTCCGATCCAGTAACTTGCAGACAAAGTTCTGAGTCTGCAGTCAGCAAAAAAGGCAAGTTCATTACAATAATATTTACCCAACAGCGAACCTTTCTTTCTTAGTTTCAACATAGGACATCGCTATAGAATCTCAAATACTCAATTTTTTTTCCAATTATCTTTACTAAAAATTTAGTTTATTCATGTTAAAGATTTGACCAAAGTTACAACTTATGACGAGACAAAGAAGTAGATAATACCTCACAGAGCTGCACAGCTGTTATGTCTCTCCTTCCTTGTTGAAACCATATGACAAAAGCCAAGTAATGAGGGTTGCTGCTGCTTTCATCAATCTTAATTGTGATGTTTTTGTTAGGGTAGCTACATGAGACCCTGGAGATAACAAGGAGAGGCCTTGGTTAAGTTTACACTTAAAACCGAAAAGAAAAATTAATGCATGAAAAAAAAAAAAGACAACATAGTGCTATAATGTTTCACCATGGTAAAGATCTAGGGAAGATTCAAACTCACTGCGGATGTATTATCATGAGTCTTATCTTACATTTACAAGCGGCCAAATTCACGATTCAAAATTATGACTTTTTAATCATACGATAATAACTATAGCGTGAAGTCACTCCTTCACAGCAAAAAAGCGGATGTATATATGAAATAGTTGCGTGGAAGGATTTCTCACCTTCTGTATTCAATATCAACTACACCAAGTGCTAATAAAGAAGCGGATGCATCCTTGCTCTGAGCCATCCTGCCAAAGGCTCGTTGGCTAAGAACGAAGTCAGTGTTATCGCCTGAGCCTTGGTCCGTTAAAACTATAGTGACACCGTTGCCGGAGCAATAAGCACCGTTGGTACACCTTACCTGGCAAAGGATAATGAGAAATATTACTTTTGAAGCTAGAATGCATAATGTTAAGTTGCAGAATGTTGTTGAAGTTATATTTGTGATTATCAAAGGACCAAATGAAAGAACTAACAAAATAATAATGTTTGTGTGTTATATGTGATATATGAATATATCATATATGTGTAGTTGTGTTATCACCTGGTAACAAGCGCCACAGCCAACTCCATCTCGATAAAGACTTGATGCTGCCGATACATCCCCGCCATTAATGGTAGCACCAAAGGAACCAAATCCACATGCACCAGCTGCAATGAATTCAAAGGAGCATATATATGAGAAAACCTGCTTACAAATATTATTTAATGTTTGCATTATCAGTATCATTCGTTTTATCAGTTTTCTTACCATCGGTGCCATTTTCTTCAGAGTTTGAGTAAAATGACGCACGAGATTGGACAAAACAATCAGTGCATGAAGTATCCGCCAAAGTTTGCATGAAAAGAAAGGTGGTAAGGAGAACAAAACACAAAAGAGAGAGTGCCATGTAGGACAGAATGGATAAAGCAGTCAGAACTCAGATGTTAAGGTAAGCTTGTGATGTATGAAGGGAACTTGATTTCTGGTATTTATAGAGAATCCGGTCAATGTTACCTACCAACTTTGACATACCAAAGATGAAAATAAAAACTGCTCAAATTTTGAAGAGTAATTTTGATACCTTTATCTCTGAACTACTTGCTTAGTCTGCATTTGACATTGAAAACCACTTTCCTGACTTATCAAAATTTGTACCACTTACCTTTTTAGATGAGTTTCAATGTTTATCTGCTATGATATTTCCACACCATTTCCTGTACATAACTTTAATCAATGGATATGGTCCCCTATGCACCAAATTGTAGTCAGACATTCCAATTATTTATGTTTTAGTCAGAAATATAATTTATTTTCTTAATTCAAACACATTTCCTTTTCTCAATATTATGCATTAATCTAGTTTTTTAATATCATTATCCAACATACACATTTAATTGTCCGAGCTATTTGACACTTGCTCACCTAACAGGTAAGTTAAATCAAATATTGAGTTGTACTGAATTGAAAATATGAAGTAAGAAAATGGCTTGGAACACAAGAAATTAGAAGAGTTAGGCCTTTCTGCACTTTGATGATCCTATCTATGTTAGGCATATTTTTAGAGTTCCCACTTGGTCAAATATTAAATAAGGACCTTGTTCTCTATGTCATTGTGGTAGGTGCTCAGGAAATATCCATCTAATTTACACTAGGTCACAGATTCACAATTCCAAATAAGCAGCCTCTAATGGCATGATGAGAAAGTGACCTTATTCCTTGAGATATTCCTCTCCTTATGTCATTTGAAGGAAATGTCATAGATCATGGGTGTTCTTGTCATTACAGTGATTTTTGTCCTTGAAGCAGCCTAATGAAATGAGTTGGGATATTGAAGAAGTTTTGAGAATGAAGTTTTGATATATTAACTGTTCCAAAGAAGAGAGATTGTTAAGAAAGGTTGACAAAGACTGCCATGAAGGATAACCCTCAGCTATGACGTGGAAACCATTTTGGGCTCTGGAGTATGGACCCAGCGTGCCAATACTAATCAATTTTTATTCTTTGAGGCAACACTTGGAAATTTCATTTTCTACACCTATTTGTAAAGATTTTCAAGCTTAAAATATTTGTTCCAAAATCTATTTATTTCTCAGAAATCTATTTATTTCTCATTTAACCTAAATATATACTTCAAAATAATTTTTTGACACATCATTCAATTTATGCCACCTCATTTAAATGCTTATGTGTCATTCTTTGTTATTTACCACTACTACTACTTTTATATTCTTCATCAAATTTTCACAATTTTCTCACATTATGACATATTCGTATCCCTCTAATACCGTTATTCTGTAATTGCGCTCAATCAAATTCTTTCTATTTTATTCATCTATATCTTATACTTTCATCTCATTTTTATTCAATCTATAGAGTATTGTTCCATTTCATCTAAACCTTTGAATGTAAGTAATTTTATATGTTACATACACACAAAAATTTTCATTTAACCTCTTTGCATCTATCAATACCATGCTCAAATCTATTTCAATGAAATTAGGAGGGAATTAGCCGCTACAGACACCTCAAATACAATTTCGATAATGTCACGGCAACATATGTAATAATTTGAAAAAATTAATAAATTAAATGTAATTACAGGTGTCAATGCAGGTGTTCGATACCGACACAGACACAGACACGTCTTTTTTAGAAGTGTCAGTGCTACATAGATTAGCAGTTTCTCCAATCACATGTATACTACATAATGTAATCACAAATATCAGTGCAAATGTCTGATACCGACACGGACACATCTTTTTTAGAAGTGTCAGTGTTACATAGATTAACGATTTCTCCAATCACATGTATACTACGGAGACTATGTTTAAGTGTATTTTTTATATTTTGTATTATTAATCCTCTTGTTTCATTATTTAAGGATTTTTTTTACAAAAACATTAATTGTTGTTTTAATTACTACTTTTCAATATCTATAAAGTAAAATAAGAAAATATTGTGATTCTCTCTTAGAGTGTAATCATTTGAATATCTTTGAATCAAGATAAATTAGAAGATATTCAAATTCTCTCTTATTATTGTAACTATTTTGTTTAATGTATTTAGTATTTATTTTATACAACTTTTAACCCTTAATTTATAGAGATTAATTGAAATATACTCTCAGTGTAAAACTATTTTACACTGACATCCAATTAAAATGAATCATTTTGACACATAATTATGGAATTATGTGTAAAAATAAATAAATTATAATTAAACTATTTTAATAACTAATTCTTTCATGTTTTTCTCTTCTCATGTGTCAAAATAATTCATTTTAATTGGATGTCAGTGTAAAGTAATTTTACACTGCCAGTGTATTCCAATTAATCTCTAATTTATATCAACTAAAAAATTTATAATATTATCTTAAATAAATCAAAAAAATTAAAATTTCCTTTCTCTATTTAATAATTATAATCTTATTTAATATTATAGTTAATTATTTAAATATATATTCAAACCTTTTTTTTGGTCAAGTAACCATGATTCTAATTCATCTTCTAAAAGTGAATAAATATAATGTCATGAGTTTGAATTTGTCTCCCTCTTAACACAACTATCAATTGGGCTGATTCATAAAAGAATTTTACCATTAAAAAAATATTTAAATGAATGAAAGAGACTTTTATTTTATTTTATTTTCTTTAAAAAATCTATAGTTTAAGTGTCATTTACTATATTTTGTATTGCTAAAACCGTTGATTGTTTTCTTTTCACAAAAGCTCTATTGTTATTTTAATCTTTTTTCTTTTTTACAATTTTTGAGTAAAAAAAAAAAATCTTACTCTCTTCAATATATTTAAACCAAAATAAATTATAGAATATATCTCACATATATTTTAATCTTATATATTTAATATTTCTATGGTATAATCTTCAAACCCGTCCAACTAATTTTTTTTTATCAAGATTGCCTTAAATAAATTTAAAATTTTATTTTTCAGTTTCTTTTTAAATATTATACATTTATTTCAAACCTATTTATATTCTTTATTCATATAAAATTATAGCATTCATTTCAATTAAATGAGAACATTTTATTATTTATAATTCATTACATATTTAATATTTTTATAATAATTAAAAATGTATTTAATTATTATTAAATATTTTTATATACTATATATTAAAAATAATTATTTAACATAAAAATTCAAATAGTCACACCTCACTAATTTTAACAATGATAAAATAATTAATATAATAAATGTTAATTAGAGTTTATTTCATTTATAATCATTCTCCTAAAAGAATAACTCTAAAAATAACCATATAAAGTATAAGAAGAAACAAAAAGTACAATGGAAGCATATTTGGGCAGCTCGAGTGTACAACAGGATCAAGAATTTCATCAGGAGGGTGACAAAAAATTTCATCCCTCTCAAAGCTAATTTGGTCAAGAAGGTATTAAAGATTCTCCTGATTGTCTCCTATGTCACAACTTTGGGGAAACTTTTGAACATCTGTTCTTTGAATGTAATGTTTCTAAGTTTGTTTGGTTTTCATCCCCCTCTTGGTCTTTGTATCCCTCCCAACATTGTGGTACTATCTTGGTTAGATCAGTGGCTCTCAATCTCTGATCTATATGGGATTCAGTTGATTTGTTACATGATGTATAGTATTTGGTATGGCAAGAACCAAGTAATTTTCAGTGCAGGTTGTTTTAATCCCAACTTGATAGCTGAGGAAGCCGTAGACAAAACCTCTGAGTTCTCTATAGCAAATCCTACTCTCAAATTCAGGAAGAAATTAGTGGCAACTGTCGAGGCTCAGAATTTTCAAAAGGATCATACGTTAATATGGCTTGCGTGTTGACAGGAAAGGATAGGAAGACAATCATTTCGGCCATTAAACGTTAGATCATGGATGCCTCCCCTGCATTTGGCGGAAGCCTTGGCCATAAGATGGTCCCTAAAGCTGGCTTTGGACTTGGGCTTTAACAACATGGTGATGTTGGTTTTCTCTGATGCTCTCATAGTGGTGGATTGCATAATTAAGCCTTGAGCCTATTAGCCTGGAATCAATTCTTTTTTTATACTAGTTTAAACTTGGACTTTTTCCCTTTGTTGGATCCGCATGATCCTTTTTCTAGTGTATGAATGAATTTTTCCATAAAAAACAAACAACAAAATTTAGTTTAAAAATTACATAAATTAAACAAGGCTTAAATAGTGTTTTAGTCCCTGTAAGTTGGCGAGATTTTGGTTTTAGTCCCTGTATCTTTTTTTTTCGGTCCAAGTCCCCACATGTTCATTTCCTATTGGTTATAGTCCCCGCCGTCAATGAAACGTTTAAAAAAAACTGAGTTGGCAGACGGTGCTGAGGTGAAATATTGTTTTATCATTTCTTGTTTAATTTTCTTTACACACGTGGATTTAATCAATGGACCGTTAAATAAAGAGGGACCAAATACAAAAAACATTACAAATTTGTTTTGCTTCTTCTTCCTTCTACATTGGCACTGTTTTCTTCTTCTTTCTTCTACATTGGCTCTGTTCTCTTCTTCTTATACCTTCAACATCCATGGCCTCGTTTTCTTCTGCGAACTCTCATCATGGTCAAGCACCGGTTTGTGGTTGCAATAGAAGCATGAAAATGTTTATGTCAAATTCATTTGAAAACCCTAAAAGACGATTTTGGAAGTGTCAAAATTCAGGATTAATGTCTGGTTGCAAGTTGTTTATTTGGGACGATGAGCTTGAAAGAAATCCAGCAAGTGATGTTAGATGTTTAGGTGGTTGCAACTGCTCTGAAGTGTTGAAGGATTTGGGGTTCATGGTCAAGGAGATTGAGAATGGTAAAAAAACAAAGATGAAGATTAAGCTGGAGAAGGAGAAGAGAAAAGTGAATCTGTTGAAGCTATTATTGGTTGTTTCATGGGGGATGTTCTTTGGTTATCTGAAATGGTGAATCCAATTGTTTGTGTTGTTGTTAAGTTTTTTTGTCTTTAAGTCCTTGTAACATTATTGTATTTTGGAATTGGTCCCTGTACCATATGATGAATGAAAAACATGTTTTAGTTTTGTTCAGTATATGTATGCAATTATATTGTTCAGTATATGAATTCAATTAAGTTGATCATTGTGCTTGCAGTTGTACTTAAACCATATCTTGATAATTTTCATACTTAAAGTCATAACAAAATAAGTACTTAAGTCATAATACATTGTTGGGAACGAAATACATAAATGCTTTAACTACAAGGCTAAAGCCAAAGCAGTGTTGTAGTCATAATGGTTAACAAAAAACTTCTAGATGGAATCAAAAGTACAACATAATTCAAAACAGACCATTGTCTACATAGTCCATGGTTGGTCTTGGCTACTTCCTTCTCCCTTAAGCTTTTTGCATCTTAGTGCCCTTGTTCTTTCACTTATCCTCAATTCCAACTTCCTTGCCACCTTTTGTCTGGGTTGTTTGGCCTACAAAGTCACATAAAAAACATACAGAATTAGAGAAAGATCAGCAGACCAAACATCATAGACATTAACTCAGTATTAGACTCAACTGGTTTAGGATCATGTTGCTTTGGTGGAGCTGCATGAACAGGTTGGTCATTACCCTAAGGCAACTGCATGTCTACATGGTATGCCTACCAACTCCCAAAAGTTACAAGTGCAAGTTCTCTTAGATGTGTCAACTATGAACATTTGTTTGTTATGAATATGTTCAACTTGCCAAATACTGTCACCAGACCAAGTAGGAATCCAATTGCCTGCATGTTCTACTTCTTTATATAACCTAATTCTAGGTCTTGGCATTATCCTATGTTCCCACCTATCAGCTTTTTCTCTTAATGTAGAATTTCTATTCATCAGATAGTTCCTTATCCATTCACACATTGTCAATATTGGTTTATCCCTAGCCACTAGTATTGTGCTATTGAAAGCCTCAGATACATTATTCATTAACACATCACATTTGGGATAGAATGAAAAAGCATGCTTACACCATAATTTTGTTGGTATTTTGGCCAACCACTCCCAAGCCTTAGGATTAAATGCCTTTAGCTCTTTCATCTTTGCCTCTCATGCTTGTATATATGTTGACTTTGCTGCAGACATCATGAAGTCTCTGATCTTGGTGCCACCACCAAACTTCTTTTTGAAATTGGCATATAGATGCCTAAGACAAAGCCTATGCTACATCCTCTCAAACATCTCCTTAAATACTGGAATTAAGCCCTTGACAGCAAAACAAACAATAAAATAAGGGACCTAATTCTAAACAACAAGACATTTTCAGGGACCAAATCCAAAACATAATCAAAATATAGATCTGATGAAATGTACCTTTTGTTGGTCTGAGATGAATACCCATCTTTTTTCTTGTCCAATGTCTTCCAAAAGAAATGTCAAGAACCACCTCCATGACTCCTTTGTCTCAGTCTCATATACACCAAAGGCCAATGGATAATATTGGTCGTTAGGATCCCTTCCAACAGCCACAAGCAAAGTTCCTCCATATTTTTTCTTTAGATGACAGCCATCAACACCAATGAATGGTCTACATGCGGTGGTGAATCCCTTTTTGATTCCATCAAAGCAGAAGTAAAAATAACCAAATCTGGGTTGAATTGTGGGTTCAATTCTTGTGACATTAATTTTACAAGTGTTGCCTGTAACACCCCAATTCCCATCGCAAATAAATAACACTTAATAAAATCAGAGTAACTAAAAATTTATTTTTTCCGACAGGAAACAGGGATGTCACACTTAAATGAACAAAATACAATCCCTGCTCAACATTTTTGATACATAACACAAAGGGAAACTTTTCCTTACAAAAGGATGGTCAATTATGGAATAAAGCGGAAAGATCCATAACCGACTTGTTTTACAAAATAAACTGTTTTAGAACCTCTACTATATACAAAAGTACTACCAAATATATTCAACAATTATATACATATAAACATAATCGTTCCCCGACTCCCGTGCTACGTATCAGAGCAGACACCAAGACCGACAACGGAACGGAGGACTAATCTTCACAAAAGCCTCCACGCCTCTAAAGCTGACAATCTGCACTATGCCATAAAAAGCATATTCCAGCAGAAGGGTGAGAAATATTATCATAATAACGTTGCATATAATTATATAGACATCAACGTATAATACACATATACCACATTCTCACCACGACTTATCACGATGCACGTATCTATACACATAACATCAACATATTCCATAAGTCATTTACACGGCATAACAATCCGTAATTTAACACATCAAATATCATAGGCATAACCATTCATGCTCAAATACATGTATCCCTAATACATATCGATGCATTTAACATAAACACATATATTCATGTTCATTCACCGATGCATCATTACAAACATACAATTATCATCATTTCACATAAACATACATATTATGTTTATCTTCCAATGCACACCTGCACGATTCTGTTCATTCCACATCAACATATACATATATATATATGTTCATTCATCAATGCACAACTACAATGATGACAAATGCAACTCATAGAGACCGACTCTCGACTCTATGCAGATGCAATGCGGTACCGACTCATTTCATCTCAAGTTCAATTGAAGAACTTATTGGAACCATCGCTCGTTACTTAGTGTAACTCCCCGTCGGGCATACGATGTTCACCCATTTCTACCACCTCTAAAAAGGCTTACAATGTTTATGGATTGCTTTCGGTCCTCTTTGTATAAGGCTCACAATCCGATCGCTTTCGGTCCTCTTTGTATAAGGCTCACGATCGTTTGTAATCATCGCTCCCACCTCTCAAAAGGCTTACGACGTTACAACGGGTTCATCTTAGAACCCCACAATGCAAGAATGCACATCATGATGCTTCACATACAACATGACTCATGACACTCTTGACATGCATACATATTCACAACCATGTGAACCATTTCAACATCAATAATCATGCATTGAAAATCAATTCAAACAATGCATTCATCATTAACCACAAATCACAACAACAAGCATATTATCATATGCATTCACACCAATTCACATTAATTACACCAAACGGCAACGAGCATCGCTTTACCACCCAAACGGCAACGAACTCTTTCACAATTAACATGCATTTACATTTAATTTAAACAATGCATTTCATGATGTTTGGCATACAATGACTCATGACATTAACATTGTATACTCACACACATCACATGCATCTTCACACATATATGCAACCATAATCATGCATATATATAATCAAATACCACACATTGCATATTCTTGCCCTTAGGCCACAAATCAACAACCACAACAATCATCACATATTCACATTTAACATGCATTATCACTTAATTCAAATAATGCATACATTCACTCAAGATCTACAATTCACAAAGCATTCTCAAATCAAGGGTTCGCTCTACAAACATATCCACAACACATTCATATCATTCATAATTAACATACTTAACATTTTCTACAAAATCACTATTCACAAACAGTCAGAAAAGTCGGCCAAAAGTCGGCTAAAAATATAATTTCTTATCACCATCAATTAGTACATATCAATACCTTCAATTCGATATAAAGAACTCTCAAATCCGATAAACAACGAACAAGTTATGAATATTTCAAACTAACGCAAAAACATAAACCGGACGCCCGACACTACGAAACGGTTCGAAAAAACTGTACCGATTGGACCAAGTTCAGACCCCAAAACTATTTTTCCTAGAAAGAACATCTCGTTAGTTTCCCAACGCTTCGAACGGGGATCAAAACCGACTTACGGTTCAAGAGATATGAATTTCCGAAGTTTCCCCGACAAACCAGATTTTCTGTTTCAGCACAGTATGTATCGATACATAGGCTTTATGTATCGATACATAAAGACCTCATGTATCGATTCATAACTCGCATGTGTCGACACATGCTGTAGTGAAAATGCTATTTTTCCCAATTTTCACAGTATGTATCGATACATAAGGGTTATGTATCGATACATAAACCATTTCGTATCGATACATAGCTGTTATGAATCGATTCATGCTCTGTTTTTCCTCAAAAACCAGATTTTCTCAAAATACACCTTTGCTGTCCCATTTCCAAAATGCCCGGAAACTCGACTAAATCGAACATTTTCACCAAAACAAACATATACTCCCAACCACCAAATACATAAGAACAATTTAGAACACATAAACGAAATTTCTACGACGTTCGATTTTTTCGATTAAATTTCAACCTTTCAAAAACCAGAATTTTTAAACTTCACCAAATCGAATAAAAAGCACGCTATACGACGACCTAACCTTCCTCGATACAACTACGTAATTTATTTAGAATTCTAACCGTGAAAACATCGTTTTCTATCAATTTCCTATAATTCGACCTAAACGGAAACAACAACGGAAACATACCGAAAACTAACCGAAACATAACCAAACTTCATGAAACTTCAAACAGCAGCTCACATACATATAACCAACCAACACATGTATTTATACAACTTTCCGACCGTAGAAACATCGGTTTCTATCGATTTCGTCCAATACGACATAAACGGAAACATATGGAAAACCAACCAAAACATTCACACAAAACACATACATAATCATACACAAAGTTATAATAACAATATTTCATACCCTTACCCGATTAAATCGTGTTTGAAAAGTCGGTTGAATCAATTTCTTTCTCTCCAAGTTTTCTCCCTTTTTCTTCTTTTCTTTCTCTTTTCCTTCTTCTTCTCTTTTTCTCTCAAAATTCTGTTTTTCCCTCTTTCTCACCTCTAACTTTCTATTTTAATAAAACAAATATCTAGCCACCCAAAAAGACCAAAATACCCTTACACTCAAATATCTCGCAAACGCTCTCAAAACGCGATAAAACATAATCACGATGAAAAATAATATATTCTCAAATAAAAGTCAAGAATAAAATAATATAATAATAAAAATAATTAAATCGACTTGACTAAATAAATAAGACAAAATCGGGGCGTTACATTGCCTGCATTGACCCTCCTTAATTCAGCAGAATACCTCCACAAAAGTGTATATTACTTTGTGGGATCACCTTCAACCAAAGCCTTTGCTATTTGCTTAGCCTTCCATGCCCTGTTCATACTAATACCTACAGAATAACTTGTCCTAATATCAGTCACAATATCGCGAAGTTTGATTCCATCAGATGAAGCCATCCTAGCCGCTACAGTCTTAATAATCCACTTGGGGTTAGCAGTAGTGTTATTTAAAACCCTACCACACGTGTGAGTACCAAACCATTTCTTCATTCGATACGTGTGTTTATTTCCCACTTTACTAACCAAAGCCAAAAAACCACATTTGCCCTTGCACACCACTCTCACTCTAACTTTGTCATTTTTCAGATACTTTATCTCTCTTCCATTCAAGACTGACCATTCAGTTATTGCCTCCTTAAACTCATGCAGAGAAACAAACTCCAACCCAACTTTGAACTGGTAATCCTTGTCTAATTCCTCCATCTTAAATCTAGGATATGCTGGTCCTTTCTCTTCATCTGATGCATCTGGATCACTACTCCCTAGATCATCACTTAAATAATTAGTTTCAAGCCCTTCATTACCAACTATATTCCCACTAGATGAACCCCCAGCTGCTTCAACATTTCTTATCTTTGATGGAGTTTTCCTATGTTTCTTTGCTATCTGCTTAACCCTTGCAGGGGATTTTTCTACAACATCAAATCCATCATCCAAACCAAGGGCTCTTTCATCCTCACTGTCCTCAAATGATAAACCATTGTAATCACTGTCATCACTATCATCACTATCAAAACTATCACTTTCAACATTACTTACATTATCAGCACCAACTGTGTCACCTTCAACATGAGGAACACCATCATCCATAACTGTCTCAGCTTCAACATTACTTACATTATCCTCACCAACTGTCTCAGCTTCTACATTGTCAGCTTCTACATTGCCGACTTCAACATCATTCTCAAGAACATCATCTTCGATAACATTGTCAGTTTCCACATCATTAACACCATCTTCCATAACTCTATGCTCAACAAAAAGGTCTACACTACAACTATTTTCAACAGAGTGTTCATAAATCTTAGCTGCATCAACATCACTAACTACCCTTGCATGCTTACCTGATACAATGTTATACCACCATAGCCAATAATCATTGATTTCAAGTTTGCAAATATCTTTAACAATACCGGTTGCTTCAAAGAAGCTCCACCTATCAGGGTCAATGTCTACTCCTACCTTATCCCCACCTAGGTAGTACACTACACCATGCCTAACAAACTTTCCTCCGTAATGCAAATTCACAGTGAAAACCATACCTGGATGATTCGATTTGGAAGCTCACTCGTATTCGTACAAGCACCCTTCACCTTCCCGCTATGACTGAGGTGGAAAAGAGAAAGATGGAAATGGAAAGACAAACCCTAATTTACAGGGACTTAAACGAAAAGAGGGAAACTACATTTGATGAAATGTTATGGGGGTAAACATTTAAATCCACGTGTGTAAAGAAAATTAAACAAGAAATGATAAAACAATATTCCACCTCAGCACCGTCTGCCAACTCAGCTTTTTTTAAACGTTTCATTGACGGCAGGGACTATAACCAAAAGGAAATGAACATGTGGGGACTTGGACCGAAAAAAAAAAGATACAGAGACTAAAACCAAAATCTCGCCAACTTACAGGGACTAAAACACTATTTAAGCCTTTAATGTTTAAGCTTAGGTCTGTGTTAGATCCTCTATACTACATATTCTCTCTGGTAATTATTCTGGAAATTCGTAGTTGTAGATTGTTCTATTAATTAATTAAATTATATGCAAACTTCTTGTTTGGATTACATTAGATTAATTATCACATGGTTGTTTAATTGATTCATAACCATTGTATCATTAATGTATTCACTTGTACATCTATTCAATTGTGTAATTCCTTTTGTAAAGCATTTTTAAACCTCTGTTCCCATTCAAATTTTAAACTCTAATTTTTGGGAAAAATTTTGAGAACTATTTTAGGGAAAAGATCTATTCAACCCCATTCTAGACCATTATACTCCTATATACAACCCAACATTGTACATTGTTGAACAGATCGTCCGCAAATTGCATACCTAATATGACACACATTTGTTGAAGGCTTTGAAGCATATCTTGTCTAGGGATCCGTGGATCCATGGTTGCACGG
Source organism: Lathyrus tuberosus (assembly GCA_022829125.1). Classification (NCBI taxonomy): domain Eukaryota; kingdom Viridiplantae; phylum Streptophyta; class Magnoliopsida; order Fabales; family Fabaceae; genus Lathyrus; species Lathyrus tuberosus. Next base: position 2,383,002 of record JALAZF010000162.1, on the reverse strand, counting down.
GAGAACTTGGAAGGTGCTTTGGCCAATTGTCGGGGGAATTGGATCCATAGGAGTAGGAATAGAAGAAGAAGTAACCAGGATTAGATCGTCCTTAATTGTTAGAGGAATTTGAGTCTCCTTCGTGAGATTAAAAACATTGACTGTTGTGGCAACGACGCTGCATTAGTTGTCTAATCAAGCAAATTTTGATGCAACCATGGCTTTCACGGAATCGATCATTCATTTGGATAGAAAAAAGATCAGTTGTTATCGGATTGTGTGAAAATGATAGTGATTTTTGTGGGGTTCGAGAAAATTAGATGTCAATTCTCACATATGACGACAATGTTCTGTAATGGAACCAGAAACATAAAACGAGATAGGAATGTGATCTTCTAGTGCAGTGGTGAGTGCTTATAGTACGACGAAGCGGGGTGAATGTTGGATGCAGAATAGGGCAAGCAAGCAAAAATATTTATTTTCGGAAGAATTCCCTCCGGGATTTATGTCGTGCCCACAGAGATCGGTTCGAGGGAAAGAATGCCGTTCGACAATCTCTCGCATTTATGAGTTTGGTTTTAAATGGTTTCAAACAAGAAAATAGAAAAGTAAACATTAAAACATAAAACAAATTCATTCTTCAGCAAGACAAACTTATCCGGCACGCACATAATCGACTCCTCACAAACTTAAACTTACCGACCAGTTATACTCAACCTACAATACTCCTCAATATCACCCAACATCGCTCACAACACAGGTTATGTCTAAACCAAAGTTGAGAGAACAACCATGCTACCATTGCCGATACTTTCGTACACTAGCTCAAGGCACATAGGCATTAAGTTTCGACTCCTATTGAAGATTGTTAGCCCTAAATCTATCTCTAGAATCTAGAAACTAACAGACAATCATCCCTAATCGAAGTTTGCGACTGTTATCTCTAACGCACCCCAAACCCCGCGCATAAAGCAAAAATCAGAGACAATCACCAATAAAGATTTGTAAAGCAAGTTTTATACAACGCCATGGGCGACAAATATACATGAGATCATAGTACAAACATATACAAACCCAACAAAGAAGAAAGACATAAAGAAAATCAGAAATGAACCAAACATCTCGCGGTTTGTCGGCGCCGATCGACGATCAATCCACCTCGGATCATCCACATGCAAGCTTCCATGATGTTTTCTAAGCTAATCTACTGAAAAATGAAGTTTGATGGAGTTGGAGCAAGAATCCCCAAAACCATCCTCTAAAAAATGCTGAAAAATGAAGTTTATAGGTGGTTTTTGCTGCCCACGTTCGCACTGCGAACCCCCGTTCGCACTGCGAACATATGCCGCCTTAACTTCCTCCAGAATGGTGTTTTTCATGCTTCCAGGCACTTTTTATTCGCCCCGGGTTCGCAGTGCGAACTCGCTAGCGAGTGCTCGCCACGGGGGTTCGCAATGCGAACATGATAGCAAACCAGAATTTGTTTTGATCATAACTCATGAACCGTAACTTCGATTGACGCACGATTTGAAGCGTTGGAAAGCTTATTCAATGCTCTTTATGAATATGGAAAAATACTATTGCTGGAACACCTGTAAAAATAAATGAAAATCAATTAAATTCAATGATATTTATACGGTACCGCACTATACACCGAAAACGTAAAGTAAACGTATTTACGAACAAAGCGGGGTTTATTCAACCAATTTTAACACAAAGTAATGATAAGTGCAACAAAACTTATATACAAAAATAGGTACATTTTGCACTTATCAAACTCTCCTAAACTTACATAATTGTTTGTCCACAAACAAGAATCAAACAAACTTGAACATGCACAAGCAATATCCAAAGAATGACGAATCAACAGGTTTTGAAAAACGGAAACGAATGAATGGTTCAAATGAAAACGGTACACACAAAAAGTAAATACTTACCACTAAACTACGACGACAACATAGTCACGAAACAAATGCAAAATACAAAATTCATGCCGAACATTCTTAAACAACACAGGTTCCAAAGTGAATCACACATAGCAAAAACAATCATCGGTAGATGAAAAACACACAATAAGGTACTTTACACTCACACAACACTCATGCAAACGAAAGACTAAATTATGCATACATCCACAAATTCACATTGAAAATACAAAGACAAGAATCACAAGGACTTTCAAGGTTGTAACGTGGTCGGGTAAACAAATAAGGGGCAATTTCTAAAGGTTATTGAAACAAAAACTTGCCTAAACCTAAGGGAGTGAAAACTCACAAAGATTCACACACAAAATTTCAACCAACTTCTTCCACAATCCCAAGTGCTACACAACACACAATACTTATTTAGCACAATTATTAAAACTCTTTTTGTTTCTTTTTTCAAGGATTTTTCTTTTTCTTCTTTTTTCTTTCTTTTTCTCTTTCACAAATTTTTCTCTTTTTTCTTTTCTTTTTCAATACTCATAGAATCCAACCAATGAGTATACAATCATCATCTCCCCTACTTGAATTCAACCGCACCATCATGTGAATACTCCCTACTTTCTAAGGCAAGGAAAAAAATCCATACAACAACACAAAGTTGAGGTCCAAGAAAAAAACAAAATCCGTTCAAAAATAAGTGAACTAAATACTCATAGACAAGCATTAAGTTCAAATAGAAACATGGATCAAAAAGCTCAAAGGGGTTACGAATTCTCACACACTCACAAGGTGAATTGACTATTTGGCTAAGGTAGTTGTGCTCAAAATGAAACAATTGCCTTGATCCTTTTAATGCATTCATATAATCAACACAAACAAAAGATTCAACATAATAAAATCCAGTTAGAACAAGAATGTTGGTTCTCCGTGCATATATGAACAATAGAAGGCTTCCTCACAAAAAGGTTGAGAACTAAAGTGATTCACAATAGAACAAGTATACAAAAGAATGGATGGCATGGAAGTTTGTAAAAAGCCTAAGTATCATGAATATGCTAAAGTATAGAAAGCGATAAACGCATACCTTGGACGTGTACAAAACTTAACAATATCATTACCATGCATTCGCAAGTTGAAATGAACCAACTTGGAAAATCACAAAAGCATCCTCAAATAAGTCGACCAAGACTTGCAACCAAACAACAAACAAAACATTAGAAAAGAAAAACTATAAAACATGCTTGTTTTACGTCGTAAGCTCGACGCCTTTATGATGCTTAGCTAGAAACTTTCTTCTTTCATGCCATAGTGATGCCTCACCGCGCAAACCAAAAGCAAGTGCCCTAACCAAACACTTAAACAAACGTTACGGGAACAAAATGTATACAACACTTGAACAAACATAATGGAAATAGAAAATATATATGATATATACAAAACTCAAAAATAAAGAAACTATCGCAATGCGATTCAATATCAAAACCGATCCCCGACAACGACGCCATTTTGTTGGATGCAGAATAGGGCAAGCAAGCAAAAATATTTATTTTCGGAAGAATTCCCTCCGGGATTTATGTCGTGTCCACAGAGATCGGTTCGAGGGAAAGAATGCCGTTCGACAATCTCTCGTGTTTATGAGTTTGGTTTTAAATGGTTTCAAACAAGAAAATAGAAAAGTAAACATTAAAACATAAAACAAATTCATTCTTCAGCAAGACAAACTTATCCGACATGCACATAATCGACTCCTCACAAACTTAAACTTACCGACCAGTTATACTCAACCTACAATACTCCTCAATATCACCCAGCATCGCTCACAACACAGGTTATGTCTAACGCAAAGTTGAGAGAACAACCGTGTTACCATTGCCGATACTTTCGTACGCTAGCTCAAGGCACAGAGGCATTAAGTTTCGACGCCTATTGAAGATTGTTAGCCCTAAATCTATCTCTAGAATCTAGAAACTAACAGACAATCATCTCTAATCGTAGTTTGTGACAGTTATCTCTAACGCACCCCAAACCCCGCGCATAAAGCAAAAATCAGAGACAATCACCAATAAAGATTTGTAAAGCAAGTTTTATACAACGCCATGGGCGACAAATATACATGAGATCATAGTACAAACATATACAAACCCAACAAAGAAGAAAGACATAAAGAAAATCAGAAATGAACCAAACATCTCGCGGTTTGTCGGCGCCGATCGACGATCAATCCACCTCGGATCATCCACATGCAAGCTTCCATGATGTTTTCTAAGCTAATCTACTGAAAAATGAAGTTTGATGGAGTTGGAGCAAGAATCCCCAAAACCATCCTCTAAAAAATGCTGAAAAATGAAGTTTATAGGTGGTTTTTGCTGCCCAGGTTTACACTGCGAACCCCCGTTCGCACTGCGAACATATGCCCCTTAACTTCCTCCAGAATGGTGCTTTTCATGCTTCCAGGCACTTTTTATTCGCCTTGGGTTCGCAGTGCGAACTCGCTAACGAGTGCTCGCCACGGGGGTTCGCAGTGCGAACATGACAGCAAACCAGAATTTGTTTTGATCATAACTCATGAATCGTAACTCCGATTGACGCACGGTTTGAAGCGTTGGAAAGCTTATTCAATGCTCTTTATGAATATGGAAAAATAACATTGCTGGAACACCTGTAATAATAAATGAAAATCAATTAAAGTCAATGATATTTACACGGTACCGCACTATACACCGAAAACGTAAAGTAAACGTATTTACGAACAAAGCGGAGTTTATTCAACCAATTTTAACACAAAGTAATGATAAGTGCAACAAAACTTATATACAAAAATAGGTACATTTTGCACTTATCAGTGAACCTGTAAAGTTAACACTCCAACACCTAAGTCAGTGAAGCTGCAGATCGTCGTTCGATTAGATCTAAATTTAAGAGATAGGTTGGAGGCTAAAATTGCGTACTCCGTGCTTGACTGAGGTCTCACCTATTTTCCGCTTATTGCCTGCACTTTCCGTGTGAGTTTCATGATTGGGTCTTTTTCTGTTGGCATTGTAGACTGTCCGAAATAACTACATTTCTTAATTATAGAAGTGAAAAAACCACCTATGATAAAAAATTGAGGTAATATTTATTTTTTAAATTTCATTTGCAATGAATCTTTTAAATACATGTGTTTGTTTTAATTTTTTAATAAGAAATAAACTCAATGCAATTAGCACATATTGTTTTTTGTCTTTAAACGACCTTTCTCTTTTCTAATGGTGGGATCAATTATCAAATTAAAATAAAGAGAGAATGCCTCTTGCAAATCCTCCAATAGATGCCTATAAAGAGAGAATGCCTATAAGTTGAATACTTGCTATTTAACTAAGTCTAAAACAATCCCATTGGAATTGGAATTGGAATTGAGATTGGGATGCTCTTAATTTAGCCAATTTAAAGAAGAATTAAAAGAAAGAATAACATTTTAGGAAGTAAATAAAAATTAGCTTTTGCTTAAACGAAAAGAAAAGGAAGTAAATAGAAGCTTTTACTAATAAAAAAAAGTTGGACTCATTCGAAACGGAAGCAGTGAAAGTTCAGCTCCTCTCAAGTCTCAAGTCCACGATACTCAAACTTACGTGCCCCACTTTCTCCGCTCTCTCTCACACACACAAACAAAACAAATTTTAAAAATCAAACACAAAAAACGAAAAGCGTAGTAACGTAACTGAAACTCACACACTCACACAATAGCTTCTCTTATTCTCATTCTCTTCTTTCCTTTAGTTCTCTTCTTCGTCCTCACTTTCACAACCTCTTCGTCTTCATCCGAACCAGAATCCGAACCAGTATCCGAACCTGAACCTGAACCTGAACCAGAAACAGAATCCGAACCAATGGCTACAATGGACTCATTGATCTCTCTCGTTAACCGAATTCAACGAGCATGCACTCTCCTCGGTGACCACGGCGCCGATCAAGCTTCTCACTCTCTTTGGGAATCGCTTCCCTCCGTCGCCGTCGTCGGCGGTCAGGTTCGCTTTCACCAATTTTACTACCAGTTCTGCACCGTCCTAGCATTTTGTTGTTTTTGTTTCTGATTTTTTTGAAAATGCAGAGTTCTGGAAAATCATCGGTGTTAGAGAGCATCGTCGGCCGTGATTTTCTTCCCCGTGGATCAGGTACATTACCGTCACCGATTTAACCGTTCATTTCATTTTTAGTATTCATATCCTGTTTTGTTGCTGATAATTGAGAAAACTGTGGAAATTGAAAGACTGTTAGGTTTTTTTTTTTTTTGGAATTGTTAGGAGAAAAATGAGTATTAACGAATGTTTTGAATAATGAAAGAAAAGAAATGGTTGGCTTTGTTTTTTGTGACTTACATTTTGAAGTAATGTTTAGGGATTGTGACGCGGAGGCCTTTGGTGCTGCAGCTGCACAGAATACAGGAAGGGTTACAAGAGTATGCAGAGTTTCTGCACTTGCCAAAGAAACGGTTTACTGATTTCTGTATGTCTTTTTCATGCAATGCATGTTTGATTTTAAATCCACATTGGAAGATTGTGAAAATTGTTGTACAAATTGGCACTGGTGAAAATATTTTTATATTACAGCCACTATTTTCTTAGGATTTTTCTACACAGATACAGATGAGCAATGCATGCTTTAGATAACTATTTTCAACATGTTTGACTTTTTATTCTCTTTTGTAGCTATGGTTCGAAAAGAAATTGAAGATGAAACTAACAGGATGACTGGGAAATCAAATCAGATATCTCCTGTTCCTATTCATCTAAGTATCTACTCACCACATGGTAAAGAGCTTATACTTTACATTTCATTTAAGTACCATGCATCCCTTGGCTTTATGTTTTTTTTTTCCCTTTCTATTTTCTGGGATTGATTTCCTAATGGCACTTGTTGTCAGACATGATTTGAGTCACCAAATTGCAGTAGATATTTGTTGGAAATAATATGTAATCAATCCTTTCCATTTCTACAATCCCTTTAAACTTGATAGTGTTAACCTTTTTTAACTATTTGTGCTATTTTATTGCTTTATTTGATGTTGTTCATTTCATGTTTAATACATGCTTTCTGAGTGCCTTGCTTATCAATTAAGGCTGATTCTATTTTTCCATTTATTTACTATTTCAAATTGAATTGCATTTTGCTTTAATAAGTTGTTAAACCACTAGTATCTGTGTATGTCAGAAGAAGTTTGGAAATTAGGAATCACCCATCCTGATGTTTTAATGGAGTTGTATATCCTCTAATATTATTTGATATGTGTGGTCTGTCCTCTGCCCGTGGGAGTGTCTACAGTCTGTATGCGGATTATGGATTTTCCATTTTGTTTTGTGGTATTCATGTGATTAATACCGTTTTTGTTCTCATTACAAATATTATTATTTTTTAAAGTTGTCGTTTTTGTTGGTAGTTGTCAATTTGACACTGGTAGACCTGCCTGGTTTAACAAAGGTCGCTGTAGGTACGCTTTTTTTTACTATCTTTTTATAAATAATCTTGTATTTTATATCAACAGTTTCCTTTTTTCTTTTTTAAGTTTGTAGTTAATTTTTTTATTTTACTGTATCAGAGGGACAGCCAGAAAGTATTGTTCAAGACATTGAGAACTTGATTCACTCATATGTTGATAAGGTAGTTTAAACTTGAACGACGTATTTTTATCCACATTGCTACAAACAGAATTTCCTGTTTTTTTTGTTTTTTGAAAAAACTGATGATTTGTGTTTATTATGATTGAAAAAGAGTACACTAGTACATAAAAGGTCATTCATTTCAATCTAATGGGTATGTCTGAAGTTGATCTCTTACCCTTATTTTCTACTTAAGTTATTTGGTCTTAATTTTTTTAAAGCAGTAATACATGTAAGTTACTTACTAAACAATTTGTCATGCCAGTTTTGTTGGCTTTATTTGGTCTGCCTTATCCTAGGATTCATGGGCATAACATCACAGTCTATGTAGCCTGTAAATCTGTAATGGTGCAGCTCTTTAAAAATTAGACGTGGGCTCTAAAACCTTGGGGAAATAAAGTTACACTTTTGCCACCAGCTATGGCTTTTGGCATAATGATAATCACATGATCCAAGAAGTTATATCTGAGCAAGGTTGGGGGGGTTGTTTGCAAGTTTTTGAAGTTTAAACAACAATGAAGATTGTAGTTGACAATTTTACACAAACTGTATAGTCTAGCTTCAACCGTGGTTTCCTTTTTCTGATATCAAAACAGAGTAGAAAAAGAAATAATGTGTATAGCCTTTTATCATATACTTTTCTACTTAAGCGTCTTTCATTCTTTCTTATATTGCATTGTTTTCATAGTTGCTAGCCTGCAATGAAAAAATCATATTGGAGGTTGATTTAATTAGTGAACTATCTTTATTTGAATCACTTCACCAGTCCTTGTGAGTGATGGGGCGATATTTGGTCATACTCTGAATTCTAAATATGGGGCTTTTCAACCTTTCCCATTCTGACATAATGCTATTAAACCCATGTCAAAATAATAATAATTTGAATTTTGATGTTTGCACGGTTGACTGCACTTTTAATCCTTTTATTTATCTATTCATGATTTGTTTTCTTTGAATTGCAGCCTAATTGCTTAATTTTGGCCATTACTCCTGCAAACCAAGATGTAGCAACTTCTGATGCTGTCAAGGTTTCCAGACAAGTTGACCCTGCTGGTATGCTTGCTGCATTTTGCTCATATTCATGCTTGAACTATACAAACAGTATGCATTTATTTTCTCACAATACTAGTGTGTTTTTTCTTGACTATGCATTCAAAATATTTTCCACTTAGGTGAACGAACATTTGGTGTATTGACAAAGATTGATTTGATGGACAAAGGCACAAATGCTTTGGATGTAAGAATCTTAGCTCTTCTGGTGCACTCAGTAAATTTATATATTTGGCTGATTGGCTCCATGATGAAACTTAGCGAGGATGTTTATTGACATGGGTACTCAATGATTTTTGCATATTGGGGTAGCTAATGTTCCGATTTTGTCGTGTTGTAGGTCCTTGAGGGAAGATCATATCGACTTCGTAATCCCTGGGTAGGAATTGTAAACCGTTCTCAGGAAGATATTAATAGGAAAGTAGATATGATTGCTGCTCGACAAAGAGAGCGTGAATTTTTTGCCACCAATCCCGATTACGCACACTTGAGCAGCAAAATGGGCTCGGAATATCTAGCAAGGCTTCTCTCTAAGGTTTCTATGTATCCTTGTATTGTTTTTGATAGCTGTTGGGGAACATGCTTTTTTTGCTATTTTTTTCTTCTAACTTTCCATATTTACCTGGTTAATTATAAAACTTGTCTGGTTCCAGCATTTAGAGTCTGTCATAAGAGCTCGGATTCCAGGAATTGCATCTTTCATTAATAGAAGCATTGACGACCTTGAAGCAGAGTTGGCTTACCTTGGTAGACCAGTTGCCATTGATGCTGGGGTGAGGAGTATTTTGTGCTATCGGCTATCAATTTAAGTTAAAATAATTCCTATTAGGATATTTATTCACCCAACTTCTGCTTTTATCAGGCCCAACTGTACACTATTCTAGAATTATGCCGTGCTTTTGACCGGGTGTTTAAGGAGCATTTAGATGGAGGGTAAGGAACTAAATTTGGGTCTTAAAATGTAGAGATAATTAGTTGGTTGCTGTGTTTATTGGTTTATATGTTTAAATTGGGGTTTGAGTTGATACTTGATTCTTTAAGAAACTCATGAAAGTACAACCCTTTTTTTAAATACTTGCAGGAGGGAAAATCCCCAACCTTTCTAATTTTATCGTGTTGTTTGTTCTCCTCCTAGGCGACCAGGTGGTGACAAAATTTATATAGTTTTCGATTACCAGCTTCCTGCTGCATTGAGAAAGATTCCACTGGAGCGTCATTTATCACTGCAAAATGTGAGAAATGTTATTTCTGAGGCAGATGGATACCAACCTCATCTGATTGCTCCTGAGCAAGGTTACAGACGCCTCCTAGAAAGTTCACTGAATTACTTCAAAGGTCCCGCGCAAGCTTCTGTAGATGCTGTAAGCAGTTCATTTTTGCTTTAAATAGTTCACTGATTCTGTTTTTATTTTCTTCACAATGATTGTTCTTGTTTTATGATCTTGAATTTTTCTGTTAATTCATATGTATGTTATCTCTGGCACAGGTTCATTTTGTCCTGAAAGAACTCGTGAGAAAGTCAATTTCCGAAACAGAGGTTTGAATTGGAATTTTACCTAGAAGAAATGAAAAGAAATGTGGTTTTAGCCTTGTTAGTAAGTTTTGACAATGGTTGCAGGAATTGAAGCGCTTTCCAACTCTTCGGTCTGAAATAGCAATAGCAGCTAATGAGGCGTTAGAGAGATTCCGTGACGACGGCAAGAAGACAATATTAAGACTTGTGGAAATGGAATCTTCTTATATCACCGTTGATTTCTTCCGTAAACTCCCACAAGAAGTCGTCGACAACGGAGGGAATCCAGCTCCTGCCTCTGCTGAGGGACACTTCCAAAGGATTGGTTCAAATGTTTTATCTTATGTTGGGATGGTATCTGAAACATTGAGGAATACCATACCAAAGGCTGTTGTTCATTGTCAAGTGAGGGAAGCAAAGCGATCTTTGCTTGATCACTTTTACGCTCAACTTGGCAGAAAAGAGGTTAAACACATCAAATGCATTCTTGTCATCCGCACTTCAGAGTATTTCTCGACTAATTTTTGCTGTTTATTTTTCAGGTAATGCAACTTGCACAGTTGCTGGATGAAGATTCTGTATTGATGGAAAGGAGACAGCAATGTGCTAAGAGGCTGGAGTTGTACAAGTCTGCAAGAGATGAGATTGATGCAGTTTGTTGGTCAGGATGAGATGAATATGAAGAGAATGTTAGGAGGATAAAATGACTGATATAATAATGTATAGCCGAGCTCGAGACTTTTAGCTGCGACTATTATGTTCTTTCATTTTTTTTATGCCTATTACTCCAGCGTCTTCATTCAGAGCTTCAGCGGTACTAGTATATGTTGTTTACCGCCAATGTGAAAAATGCATATAAGAAAATCTTGGTTTTTTTTTGAGGATTCATCAAATGACCATAAAAGAAAATCGATCAGTTTATCATTAAATACGGATAGTTTCCTCTATGAAGTTTAGAAGGCTCTTTAGGGAGATGACTGTTTCCTCAATCAAGAAACAAAGCTATGCACAAACTATATTCTGTCAAGGAGACTAGCGGTAACTTTAGAAATTCTATCATTTTTATATATTTTAAATTTTCAACACTTTTACCCAAGAAAAACATGATTTGTGTTGAATTAAGTGAGTGGTTAAATTCAACATCAATTAGAAATTAAAGAAATCTTAAGTTTATAAGAGAATTAAAAATTAAGGAAATCTTAAGTTTATAAAAAAAAAAAAGAGTACTATAATATTTTAAAATTTTGAATAGATATGTGATGTCCAGAATTCTTGATCCGGAACATTTTAGTCTATTGAAATTAGATCACAGAGATAACAAACAAAAACAATCCCTGCCGCGACTCTCCAAAACAGACCAGATCCATGACAAAGTGGAGATAACTCCAATAATTTCAGTCATACAGAAAAGTATCAAAGTCTGACACTGGGTTTGCTCACAATTGATAATGACAATGCGAAAAGGCCACATAGTAGTACTTTACATAATACAAAGTTGTTTCTAGACATGTTCTAACAAAATGACACGTAGTTGAAACTGATAACGACAACATGATCAAACATAGAGATTTTAAACTCCATTATTCAACTTGCATGGTGAAATTATTTGCACACGAGTTCATCATGTCAAGGGTAGAATCTGAACAAGGGCAGAATCTGAACAAGGGCTTTAATATTAGTAAAGATTTTGAATTTGGAGAAAAAGTACACAATTCAAAAGCTTAAGGACTTGAAAACAACAACAATTTTATGAAAAATAAACTATCAATTTATTTTCTAAACTATCACTATCTATCTAATTTAGTCCAAAAATATATAGATGTAAGAAATAGTTTGTAAAATATATCAATGTAGTTCATGTTTTTAACATGTTAAAAGACTACACACACATTTTTATACTATTAAAATTAAATTGATAGATTTCATGTAGTATTATATTTTAAAGACTACTCATATTTATATAGTTAATAGACTAAATTTAAGCAACTTCCCTAAGAAACTTAATGAAATGGATAGAGCTGATAAAGCTAGAATTAACGGTAAGAAGGAGTCCCTAAAGAAGTTCAAATGATTATTGGATCTCTCAACATAAGAGGTGGAGGAAATCTCTCAAAGAGGAAGAGAATTGGGAAGATTTTCAACTCAGGTCAGGCTGATGTCTTTTTTATTCAGGAGTCAAAACTGCAGTTCGTTGTTATTGCTACAATAAAGAGTTTTTGGTTCAACTGTGAGGTAGGTTGGTCTTTCAAAAAATCGCAGGGTAAATCAGGGGGTATTATAACAGTGTGGAAGGAATCGACTGTAAAGGCATCCTCGTTCTTTTCGGGGAATGGTTTTCTTGGAACTGAGGTTGTTTGGAACTCTGAGACTTTCTACTTGGTTAACATCTATTCAGCGTGTGATATTCAGGCAAAGAGGAATTTGTGGAGGGATCTTGTTTCTTTGAAAACCAGATTTTTCGATGGGGACTGGATTTTGGGAGGCGATTTTAACGTTGTGGCTAAGAGTTCAGAGAGGAAAGGTAGACACGGATTCAGCAGAAGTTCTGAGGCAAAAGACTTTGAAGACTTTATTTTTGATCTTGGAATGGTTGATTTACCTGTTTCAAGTAACAGGTTCACCTAGTTCAGTGGAGATGGGCATTCAATGAGTAGAATTGACAGAATCCTGGTGGACAACTCTATAGCCAATAAATGGGGGATAATTGACCAGAAGGTGGAAAAGAGGGATGTTTCAGATCACTGCGTAATCTGGTTACAACTCAAATTAATCAATTGGGGTCCCAAACCGTTTAAGTCAAACGACTGTTGGTTTGAGCACCCTCTTTTTTTGGAGTTTGTGGAAAAGTAATGGAAGGAGATAACTTTCACAGGGAGAAGTGATTATGTCATAAAAGAAAAGTTTAAAGAGTTGAAGAAAAGAATAAAAGTTTGGAGTAGTAAAGTTTTTGGTTGGTATGACCTTAAGGTAGAGGAGGGGTTTGCCGAGATGAACGAAGTTGATTTAAAATTGGAAACTTGTGACAAGTCTGAAGTCGACACTCTGGTGCAGAATATAACTGATGCTTGCAGACAGGCTTGAAGGAATATGTATATCAAAGACAACCTAATTCTTCAAAAAGCTAGAAGGAAATGGATGTTCTATGGTGACGGAAACACTAGATACTATCATAATATTATTAAGGGCAGACAAAAGAGAAAGTTCATTGGAGCAGTGGATATTGGAAATGGTAGAGTAGACATAGTGGAAGAAGTTAAGGAGACTGTCAGGGATTTTTTCTTGGCTAAGTTCATAGAACCAGAGAAATCGAGGCCTTACTTAAAGGAAGGATGTTTCAACAAGCTGAATGAGGGGGAGATGGAGTTCTTGGAGGCTCCTTTTACTGACGAGAAAATTCATGAAATGGTTTGGAGTTGTGATGGGTCGAAAAGCCCGGGGCCCGACGGCTTTAATTTTGTGTTCTTTAAGAAGTGCTGGTCTTTCTTGAAGGAGGACATCTCCAAGTTTCTGAGAGATTTCCACACCCACGAGTTTTTGCCCAAAGCAATCTCTTCTTCTTTTATCACTCTAATGCCTAAGGTTGATAACCCTATTCATCTTGGGGAGTACATACCTATTAGTTTGGTGGGAGGACTTTACAAAATATTGGCGAAACTCTTGGCAAATAGGTTGAAGAGGGTCATAGGAGGGCTTGTTTCTCAGAGCCAATCGGCGTTTGTTCCTGGGCGTCAGATGCTTGAAGGAGTTGTGATTGCAAATGAGATCGTGGATATGGCGACTAGGGAAGGTGCTTGTCTCAATAGGGTTTGGCAGCACATGAAGAAGATGGATGGAAGTCTGTGTTTTCAACTGTCAGATATCCGTTTTGGTGAATGGAAGCCCAACGAAGGGCTTTGCGGCTAAACGTGGTCTCCGACAGGGAGACCCCCTTTCTCCATTCTTATTTGTTCTAGTTATGGAAGGACTAACACAAATGATGAAAAATGCTGCTGGAAGTGGTGCGTTCAAGGGGTTCTTGGTAAGCCCTTCTATTAGGGTGGATCTTATTCAGTTCGCCGACGATACTCTCATCATTGGAGAAGGTAATTGGTTAAATATATGGAGCATTAAGGCGTTACTTAGAGGATTCGATCTAATATCAGGTTTAAAGGTTAACTACCTCAAAAGTAGGTTGATGGGCATCAATGTGAGCTCTCATTTTTTGGAGGCTGCATCTAACTTCTTAGCTTGTAGCATCGATAAACCGTCTTTTCATTTTCTGGGTATTAACATCGGGTGCAATCCTAGGAGAATCAAATCCTGGGATTTTCTAGTTGAGATCTTTAAAAAGAAATTATCTGTTTGGAAGGGGAAAAACTTATCAATGGCGGGAAGGGTTGTTTTGATAAATTCAGTTTTGTCAAGCTTACCGGTCTTCTGGTTTTCGTTCTACAAGGTTCCCACTTCTGTTCTTAAGAGGATTGACATGCTCAGGAAGCGGTTCTTGTGGGGTGGTATAGATGCGAAGCAAAAAATACATTGGGTCAACTGAGAGATAATGTGCAGTCCTAAAGATAAAGGGGGGCTTGGTATTGTGAATATGGCAGATTTTAATTATGCTCTTCTAACCAAGTGGAAATGGAAGATCATGGAGGATACCAATTCTTTTTGGAAGGAGGTGCTTAGAGGAAGATATGGCTTTATAGAGGGAAATATGTTGGCTGAAGACGAAAAACCATCGCAGTCGTCTTCATTTTGGTGGAAGGACTTAATCAAATTGAAGGTGGTTACTACTAATTTTAATTTTTATTTTGCAGGTTCTGTTACTCAATCTTTGGGGGAAGGTCACATGATCCCGTTCTGGACTGGCTCGTGGTTTTCTAGCTCGCCGCTACCTGTCAATTTTGATTCTCTCTTCATTGGCTGCAGCACAAAAAACAACTCGGTGCGGTCACTTGGAGTTTTTAACAATGGCACCTGGATATGGGGAGACCTTGGAGTTTCAAATGTCTTGAACAAAGAGGAATTACAGCAGTTACAAACTCTGAGATGCCGGTTGCAGCAGATGACTCCAAAACTGGGAGAAAAAGACTCTGTTGAGTGGAAACTGGGCAATAATTATGGTTTTACGGTGCGTGGTGTGTATGGTTTTCTGTCCTCTCTCCATATGTAGAGAATTACACACACATCTCAGAAGGATTCTTTCAATCTGCTGTGGAATTTGAAGATTCCGCCTAAATTCAAAATCTTTGGTTGGAGGTTGTTTTGGAATCGATTGGCAACAGTGGAAAATCTTTTGAAGCGTGGATTGGTCTTTCAGGATGCGGTTTATAGATTTTGCAGAAGCGAAGACGAAGGTATGGAGCATCTCCTTTTCAACTATTTTTTGCAGCCTCTGTGTGGAACTATTTCAGTGACTGGTGTGGTTGCAATTTGAACAGAGCCGTCACAAGTTTTTGGAGGCCCTGTGTAGGTTAATCATGATTTACCCATGACAAAATAAATAGAGGCCCTATTTAATCACGATTTAACCTAATATATATTTTTTCAGGCCCAATTCAGCTACATTTTAACCTTGAAAAATTTGAGGCCCTGTGCGGTAGCCCGCCTTGCATGCCCTCAAAAACGGCCCTGAATTTGAATTACGCAGGTTGCCGGTAGAACTTTTTCGTGCGCTGGATAGGAGAGGGCACAAATAATTTCGAGTCGGGTAGACTAGGTTCTTTTTGGATAGCTATAGTTTGGTGTTTGTGGAAGGCTAGAAACGATTTTATATTTAGGAATGAAAAGATTAGTTTCAATAACATCTGTTGGGAGATTAAGTTTCTAGTTTAGAAGTGGTCGGTTTTATCAGAAATTTCTCATCCCAACTCTAATTTCTTTGCTTTCTCCATGAACCCTCTTGGAGCTTAGGTTGTAGAGTGGAGTTGGTTCAGGAATTTTGTTCTCTCTATTGTATTCTCTACGGGGCGACTACCCCTGGTATTCTTTTAATCTGATTGGCTTTTCAAAAAAAAAAAAGATCAACTTGAAGGTCTATTCAATTTGTAAAAATATCACAGTCTATAATAAATTATGTGACTCACTCTTTTAGAATCTTACCATGGATTTTAGAGTTATGTGTTTTTTAAGATGTCACCCCTCTTGAAATTGGGGAACTTTGTTTGCTAAGTAGTTGTGAATAGTTTGTTGTTTGTAAATGTGTCACATGCAAGTATACATGTATGTTTAAAAGTAGTAAGGGATAAAAAGTAAGGATATCGTACTTACAGGGAGTGAATGTTACTAATATTGATTTTGTATTATTTTATCTTTTGATTTCTAGCATGAGCAAGGATAAAAATAATATATGAATGTCAAAAGTTCAATCTTTCCTCTTTAAACCAGATCTATAAAAAATACAAGGTGCGAGTGAAATAATATCAATAGAGTGCATATTGAGCCAAGGTCCATTAATGTTAATGATGTAACAATGTGTTCATGAAGTGTATTGTTGTGTTTGGAAAGGTCAGAGTAATCCAAAGGTGTATTCCTACAGCATCAAAACATGTATTATTAAGGAAAGGGAACAAATCTCTAAGTCATGCTTATAACCCTAAAATATACCTATTATATTCTGAAATCCCTTATAGTTGTAGTTCCTTATCTCTAAGTGAACTAATCAAGTGAATATATATATATATATATATATATATATATATATATATATATATCGTAATCTTTTCAACTATTTCTATTATGAAATCCACTTGTTGTTGGATCTCTCACAACAACAAGTTGTTATCCTTTTTAAATTAATCACTCAAAGAATCAGATATGTAAGCCAGTTAACACATAATAAAACAAGGCATTAAAGACACTTCATTTAATATAAAAACATCATAGTATTAACTTTCTAATTCTCAATATACAAAGGGTTTAGCTCATGATGAGTTGAGAACACGCTACAAGCATGGTTCTCAAAAGATACATTCTTAAACAAATACTGAAAAAGCGATGTAAACCTAAGAGTAACTTGAGGACTCCTTGAGAGGGATAGTCAGCAAGGGATGACTTCAGTTGCGTCAAGACTTAGCAGCTGGTTCAGGGAATGTTGAGGAGAAGAATTTTCTTTTCTCTCCACTAACCTCACACTGTGATGCTCTGTCTTGTATTCTTGGAATTCTGAACTCTCTTTCTATTCTTCAGTATGGTCTATTTATAATCTTCCACCAGGGTTTCTTGAGGTGTCCTGGGTCATAAGTCAGTATTAAGGAAATCACATCAAACACAATAATCAAAGGTTTTTTAGAAACGTTGATTTATTCCGGATGTGCAAATCCGGGTGTATAATTTTTTTAGACACTGTGCTAATTTTTTTGTATCCGGATGTATAATTTTTTTTAAAAACGTTGATTTATTCCGTATGTGCAAATCCAGAATGTTTCCTCATGTACACATCCGGAAGAAATTCTTATAACTTCGCGTCAGAGCCTTCTCCCACCTCATTCTTAACTTTTCAGAAGGCTCTGTCGCGAAGTTATAAGAATTTTTTCTTGATGTGCACATGAGGAAACATTCCGGATTTGCACATCCGGAACAAATCAACGTTTTTTTAGAAAAATTGTGCGTCCGAATATGCACATCCGAAATTAGGAGGCAAAAAAGAAATTTTGCGCGGTGCCTAAAAAACTTTTGAGGTGTATTAAGAAATTTTCAAAAATTATTTAAAAAGATGAATAATGACCACTCTTATACATATTTGATAACAAAGATGAATGATTTTTTAATGGCTTAAATAGTGTTTTAGTCCCTGTATCTTTTTTTTTTCGGTCCAAGTCCCCACATGTTCATTTCCTTTTGGTTATAGTCCCTGCCGTCAATGAAACGTTTAAAAAAAGCTGAGTTGGTAGACAGTGCTGAGGTGGAATATTGTTTTATCATTTCTTGTTTAATTTTCTTTACACACGTGGATTTAAATGTTTACCCCCATAACATTTCATCAAATGTAGTTTCCCTCTTTTCGTTTAAGTCCCTGTAAACTAGGGTTTGTCTTTCCATTTCCATCTTTCTCTTTTCCACCTCAGTCATAGCGGGAAGGTGAAGGGTGCTTGTACGAATACGAGTGAGCTTCCAAATCGAATAATCCAGGTATGGTTTTCACTGTGAATTTGCATTACGGAGGAAAGTTTGTTAGGCATGGTGTAGTGTACTACCTAGGCGGGGATAAGGTAGAAGTAGACATTGACCCTGATAGGTGGAGCTTCTTTGAAGCAACCGGTATTGTTAAAGATATTTGCAAACTTGAAATCAATGATTATTGGATATGGTGGTATAACATTGTATCGGGTAAGCATGCAAGGGTAGTTAGTGATGTTGATGCTGCTAAGATTTATGAACACTCTGTTGAAAATAGTTGTAGTGTAGACCTTTTTGTTGAGCATAGAGTTATGGAAGATGGTGTTAATGATGTGGAAACTGACAATGTTATCGAAGATGATGTTCTTGAGAATGATGTTGAAGCCGGCAATGTAGAAGCTGACAATGTAGAAGCTGACAATGTAGAAGCTGAGACAGTTGGTGAGGATAATGTAAGTAATGTTGAAGCTGAGACAGTTATGGATGATGGTGTTCCTCATGTTGAAGGTGACACAGTTGGTGCTGATAATGTAAGTAATGTTGAAAGTGATAGTTTTGATAGTGATGACAATGATTACAATGGTTTATCATTTGAGGACAGTGAGGATGAAATAACCCTTGGTTTGGATGATGGATTTGATGTTGTAGAAAAAACCCCTGCAAGGGTTAAGCAGATAGCAAAGAAACATAGGAAAACTCCATCAAAGATAAGAAATGTTGAAGCAGCTGGGGGTTCATCTAGTGGGAATATAGTTGGTAATGAAGGGCTTGAAACTAATTATTTAAGTGATGATCTAGGGAGTAGTGATCCAGATGCATCAGATGAAGAGAAAGGACCAGCATATCCTAGATTTAAGATGGAGGAATTAGACAAGGATTACCAGTTCAAAGTTGGGTTGGAGTTTGTTTCTCTGCATGAGTTTAAGGAGGCAATAACTAAATGGTCAGTCTTGAATGGAAGAGAGATAAAGTATCTGAAAAATGACAAAGTTAGAGTGAGAGTGGTGTGCAAGGGCAAATGTGGTTTTTTTGGCTTTGGTTAGTAAAGTGGGAAATAAACACACGTATCGAATGAAGAAATGGTCTGGTACTCACACGTGTGGTAGGGTTTTAAATAACACTACTGCTAACTCCAAGTGGATTGCTAAGACTGTAGCGGCTAGGATGGCTTCATCTGATAGAATCAAACTTCGCGATATTGTGACTGATATTAGGACAAGTTATTCTGTAGGTATTAGTATGAACAGGGCATGAAAGGCTAAGCAAATAGCAAAGGCTTTGGTTGAAGGTGATGCCACAAAGCAATATACACTTTTGTGGAGGTATTCTGCTGAATTAAGGAGGGTCAATGCAGGCAACACTTGTAAAATTAATGTCACAAGAATTGCACCCACAATTCAACCCAAATTTGGTTGTTTTTACTTCTGCTTTGATGGAATCAAAAAGGGATTCACCACCGCATGTAGACCATTAATTGGTGTTGATGGCTGTCATCTAAAGACAAAATATGGAGGAACTTTGCTTGTGGCTGTTGGAAGGGATCCTAACGACCAATACTATCCATTGGCCTTTGGTGTATGTGAGACTGAGACAAAGGAGTCATGGAGGTGGTTCTTGACATTGCTTTTGGAAGACATTGGACAAGAAAAAAGATGGGTATTCATCTCAGACTAACAAAAGGTACATTTCATCAGATCTATATTTTGATTATGTTTTGGATTTGGTCCCTGAAAATGTCTTGTTGTTTAGAATTAGGTCCCTTATTTTATTGTTTGTTTTGCTGTCAATGGCTTAATTCCAGTATTTGAGGAGATGTTTGAGAGGATGTAGCATAGGCTTTGTCTTAGGCATCTATATGCCAATTTCAAAAAGAAGTTTGGTGGTGGCACCAAGATCAGAGACTTCATGATGTCTGCAGCAAAGTCAACATATATACAAGCATGAGAGGCAAAGATGAAAGAGCTAAAGGCATTTAATCCTAAGGCTTGGGAGTGGTTGGCCAAAATACCAACAAAATTATGGTGTAAGCATGCTTTCTCATTCTATCCCAAATGTGATGTGTTAATGAATAATGTATCTGAGGCTTTCAATAGCACAATACTAGTGGCTAGGGATAAACCAATATTGACAATGTGTGAATGGATAAGGAACTATCTGATGAATAGAAATTCTACATTAAGAGAAAAAGCTGATAGGTGGGAACATAGGATAATGCCAAGGCCTAGAATTAGGTTAGATAAAGAAGTAAAACATGCTGGCAATTGGATTCCTACTTGGTCTGGTGACAGTATTTGGCAAGTTGAACATATTCATAACAAACAAATGTTCATAGTTGACACATCTAAGAGAACTTGCACTTGTAACTTTTGGGAGTTGGTAGGCATACCATGTAGATATGCAGTTGCCTTAGGGTAATGACCAACCTGTTCATGCAGCTCCACCAAAGCAACATGATCCTAAACCAGTTGAGTCTAATACTGAGTTAATGTCTATGATGTTTGGTCTGCTGATCTTTCTCTAATTCTGTATGTTTTTTATGTGACTTTGTAGGCCAAACAACCCAGACAAAAGGTGGCAAGGAAGTTGGAATTGAGGAGAAGTGAAAGAACAAGGGTACTAAGATGCAAAAATCTTAAGGGAGAAGGAAGTAGCCAAAACCAACCATGGACTATGTAGACAATGGCCTGTTTTGAATTATGTTGTACTTTTGATTCCATCTAGAAGTTTTTTGTTAACTATTATGACTACAACACTGCTTTGGCTTTAGCCTTGTAGTTAAAGCATTTATGTATTTCGTTCCCAACAATGTATTATGACTTAAGTATTTATTTTGTTATGACTTTAAGTATGACTTTAAGTATGAAAATTATCAAGATATGGTTTAAGTACAACTGCAAGCACAATGATCAACTTAATTGAATTCATATACTGAACAATATAATTGCATACACATACTGAACAAAACTAAAACATGTTTTTCATTCATCATATGATACAGGGACCAATTCCAAAATACAATAATGTTACAAGGACTTAAAGACAAAAAAACTGAACAACAACACAAATAATTGGATTCACCATTTCAGATAACCAAAGAACATCCCCCATGAAACAACCAACAATAGCTTCAACAGATTCACTTTTCTCTTCTCCTTCTCCAGCTTAATCTTCATCTTTGTTTTTTTTACCATTCTCAATCTCCTTGACCATGAACCCCAAATCCTTCAACACTTCAGAGCAGTTGCAACCACCTAAACATCTAACATCACTTGCTGGATTTCTTTCAAGCTCATCATCCCAAATAAACAACTTGCAACCAGACATTAATCCTGAATTTTGACACTTCCAAAATCGTCTTTTAGGGTTTTCAAATGAATTTGACATAAACATTTTCATGCTTCTATTGCAACCACAAACCGGTGCTTGACCATGATGAGAGTTCGCAGAAGAAAACGAGGCCATGGATGTTGAAGGTATAAGAAGAAGAGAACAGAGCCAATGTAGAAGAAAGAAGAAGAAAACAGTGCCAATGTAGAAGGAAGAAGAAGCGAAACAAATTTGTAATGTTTTTTGTATTTGGTCCCTCTTTATTTAACGGTCCATTGATTAAATCCACAAGTGTAAAGAAAATTAAACAAGAAATGATAAAACAATATTCCACCTCAGCACCGTCTGCCAACTCAGCTTTTTTTAAACGTTTCATTGACGGCAGGGACTATAACCAAAAGGAAATAAACATGTGGGTGTCGCTCCCAGGATTTTCATCCAGGTACAAACGCGAAAGTGGCGCGGAACACAGAGTCGCCAACACTGTATATTTATCCCAAGAGAGGGAAAGGAAACACCACATAAACCTGAGGAAGAGGGAAAGGAATGGTCATCGCAACCATAGCCTGGGTTCGGGAGTCGGTTACGCGAGGGGAAGGTATTAGCACCCCCACGCGTCCATCGTACTCGATGGGATCCACGCTTGTTATCTAATCTGAGGGTGAGTTATCTAAAATCTATGGCTGTACTGAAACGGGGAAGGGGAAAACAAAGACAGACTCGGTAGGACATCGTCGTCCTAGGCCTACGTATTCCCTCTGTGCAATGGGAAATTCAGAGTCAACGTAGTTCAGACCAAGTTCTTTTTGTGTTTTTTATGAGAGACGTTACGTTCGCGTCCGGCAGTTAGGGTCGATGCCTGTTTGCGACAAAACAGAAAGTAACGTGCCCTTTTTGAAAATAGCCTTTAGTTTGACAATCCCGAAGGACAAAATGATTTGAAGTTTGTTTTGTATTTTTTAAGACAGAAGCGACTTGAGTTAGTTCATAACTTACATTGCACCAAAGTCTATGACACGGGAACGAATGCGTCGCATGGTCGTCCGCAATGGGACATATGCTCAACACTCTAGAAGAATGAAGGGGGGCCCCTCAATCTTCACTTCCTATGTTTAAGGCTTGTGTGCAAGGCAAGTTGACCTTATTAAGTATCTTAGAAGTGTTATGAGATGAGAAGAGGGACTCAAAAGAAAAGAAAAACACTAAGGGGATTCTATCCTAATGTTGTCATGCAAAAGTGGCCCTAAGGGGAAGTTTTGAGAACAACCTAAGTCTAAGGAAAAGAAGAGATGAGAGAAAGAGAGTGTGAGGGTGAACATGGATAACTATCCACACCCTCAAGTGCCTTACCTCTGCCCCTGCACAAAAGTTTAGTATAACACAGTAACAAAGGTTGAATGTAAGTACTGAAAAAGCAAACCAAACAAGCTAATTGCCTTGGGAAGGCAACTAAAGAAGCACATCATCCTCAAACTAATAGGGAAAGGTCCTAAAGGCTAAGGGATCTCCTAGGGTAGTAGGTATGGGCCAATGAAACATGCCAAGGCTAAGGTACTAGACAAAGGTCAACCTAAACTAAAACATGCACCCACAGATCATGCAAATGTAAGTTATGGATTAACTAAAAGAAATGAAAATAAATGGATCATGCAACAATGCATATCCAAACATTAAACCCAAAAGCAAATGACATTTAAAATATGCATGGAAGTGTCCTCAAGAAGGCATATGAGTCATGAATGCAAGCATGGAGGATGATTAGGCAAGAAGAAATGAAAACAATTTCACTTAAGCACATACATGAAGCATATTTGTAACATAAGCAAAGAAGAAAGATGTAAGATGAATAAGCATGGAAATGAATGCAAACCAGTGGTATGTGACATGTGAGATAACATCTAAGATATGAGAATAAACATACAAAGTTCATGCACACCTCATGTTGAAACACATAGAAGAAAGAAAGTAAACTAAATTCAAATATCTTCAAACAAATGTCAAATGTTCATGAACTTAGGAGGAATGCAAGATTACATTAGGAATCCAATGAGAATGAATGAGAATGTCCTATAAGATGCCTAGAAAATGATGTCAAAACATCTCAACCATCATCACAGGATAACAAGCTCAAAACATATTAAAACCCTAGCATGAGTTCATTAACAAACACACATGCAAAACATGAATCCAAAGTGACATTGAAAGTTTGAGAAAAATGAAATATGCAAGTTATATGAAGTGCAACCAGGGTACAAACATGTGGCAAAAGGATGTGCAAAAACTCATCACCAAACATGATTAAAGATGCCTCAACATCTCATACAAATCATACAAACAAGTTGTCAAAATATGGCACTCAATAGTCAACAAGAAATGCCCTAAAAAAACTACAAAAAATTCATAGAATGCCTCAATGTATCATACAATCATGTATCAAGTTTCATGTGAAAATTCAGATCATAACTATGTCAAACAAAAATGGGAAAATGCAAATACCAAGACTAAATGCACACATAAAAGAAATTAGAAGAAAATTCCAAATAAAACATTAAAATATCCAAAAATAAGAAAATAAAATATTCAAAAATTATTTAAATGTGTAATAAAGCTTCATGAATTTTTTGGGAATTTTATAATGCTCAGAAATATTTTTAATAAATAAAAATGAAACAAGTAACAAAAAAAGAAAATAAAAATGCACAAATGGGCTAGGGGGTGCAGTGAAAGTAAAAAGCATGTTAAAAAAAATCAATGGGCCTTGGCTGGGGGGTGTGGAAAGCGTAAAAGGGAAAGGCCCAATGAGCGTTGGCCTGATGGTTTATGGGTGGACCTCAGTCAAAATGATTGACTCAACAATGACCATTGGATCTGGTCAACTATGATGATCAGATAGGGTAGCATGATCAAACGTATCAGAACGCAGGCACATGGCATGATATGATGAAGCAGACACACACAATCAATAAACAAAAATCAGAAAATAAAAAAGGAACACGTGATGGGGAGGGTGCCTCATTAGTGCGCTGGCACCCTCACAACCATCAGATCAAACTAATCCAACGGCCACGTTATAACCTGGGAAAAAAATAGGGTTCAGGCAAGGGTTAAATATTCAGGTGGCCGGAGAAGACTCCGGTCGTCTTCTCCGATGAGTCTCCGCCGTGGGGATGAACACAGGTGCCCATAAATTCATGAACCTTATACCAAAATGATCCTTGCACCATGCAGATCACCTATCCAATCTCAAAAATAGAAAATAACATGCTCACAGAGAGATTCGAAGAGATAAAGTTTGCCCTAGAAAAATAAACTACACACGTATGGTGTCTATCACTAGCTAGATTCACACAAGGTCCCTAGTGGACTTCAAAACAAGTTACAACACAGCAAATGGTCATGAAATGCAGTGAGTTTAGAGTGATTATACCTGCGGTTCTTGTTGATGCTTGCACCTCAAGAAAAAGAGAGAGAGATCCTTGCTCCTTGATGGATCCTACTGGCCAAATAAAGGAAAAAAAATGTGTGTGGTTTTGCTCAGAATTTCAGCATCATAACACTTCTTTTTTCTCTCTAAATTCTTCCCTTTTTCCACTCAACTCCATGTCCTTTTATAGAGTGCATTAGGGTTATTCTGGTGGATACTTTGGGCCTAAAGCGTGCTAAGTTACCCAAGATGCAAATATGGAAAGTTCTGATTGCATCTGATCACAACATGCCATGGAACTTTCAGATTCATACCCACTACTTTGAAGGTTCATAGCTTGAGAATCATGCCTCTCTTTGGTGCACTCTTGTGCTCTTTGAAAAGAGGGCCATGAGGACAACAACTTTGGTGTTGGAATGGAGTGGAATGGAGTCCTCTAAGGGACCTAAAAGTGACCCCAAAGTTGTGTGATTGAAACTGAATTTGTATATCACCCAACCTGGTCGTGACCTACTCATGGGCGTGTGAGATTTTCAGCTTGAGGTTACCCACTTTGACTCATTATATCTCCCAAATGGTTGATCATATGAAAAAACTTCCAACACAAAAATTGTAGAGGACATGGAGAGGAACAAAAGTCATGTTGAACAATTTTCCATTTGAAACCTCTATCAATGGGACATTTCCCCTTGAAGTTGGACAAAACATGCACACCAAGTGTTTGTAGAATTGAGGGCGTGCTGGCTCGCCCATGGCTGGTCATTTTGCCTTAGAAACCCCAAACTTTAAACCACCATATCTCACTCAATTTTAATCCAATGGGGATGTTCTTGGTATGGGTTTGAAGCTTGAAATGTGAAATTTTGAAAGGCCTCCATAACCCTTAAGTTTGGAGCTTGGATCACAGAAAAAGAATGCTCCAAAGATGGGCACTCAAGTTGCTAAAACTTACCATAAATGGAAACCCTAGCTTCTATTTTTGGAAACTTTTCACATCTCTTGATTTTTGTGAATCTCTTGATATTTCTTGATCAAATCTTCATCAATGGACATATTTGAGATGAGGAACATGAAATTGACCTCAAAAAGTCAGGAGTTGACTTTTTCCTCTGCACAGTTGACTTTTCCCCAATTCTCCTGATTTTCAATCTATTGATCAATTGAACCTCTTATGAATCAAATTGATGGAAAATTTTCCATTCCTAGATACTTAGGGACCCAAGGAATACCATAGAATCAAGTCTTGCCTAAAAAATCAGAAATAAACTGATTTTTAGCAAACCCTAATTTTGGTACCCTCAGTCTAGGAGGAATTAACACATCCTCCAAATCCAAATTCCTCTGAATATGATGTGTATCCTCTCCAACAAATATGAGATATGCCATTTGGTGATGATAAAAACTCAAGGAGCTTTCCCATTGGAGCAATAAACCCAAGAATCTCAAAACCCTAATTTCTGCACTAGTTAGGAGAGAGTGGCTCACTTGAGATCTCTTGCCAATTGTGAATTCTTGGTGATGTGATAGCCCAAATAAGATTTATTGAGGCCTAAGGCCCCTTAGTGACTCAAATAATGGTGGCATCAATAACCATTTCTCCTCTTGATCTCTTAGACAATACATGGACTTTTGCTTCTTGAACTGCCTCAGGCACCTTGACCCCATGCTAAGAACCAATGATATGCACACATGAATATGCAAAATGAAATGAAACATAAGCCAGTTAGTACTAAAGGTAAGAGAGCAAATTTTAGGGTGCTACAACTGCCCCTATTCAATTAACTTGGTCCTGAAGGTATGATAGCGACGACTTTCAGTCACTCCAGGATACACGGGGATTGAATACCGAAAGAACCCTTGAAATTTGCAAATGGTGAGGATAACGAAATGGCGCATGCTGAAAAATAAGGAGTATGACCTCAACCATACTCACAAAGGAAGACTGACCTCAATCACTCTGCCCACATAAATAATACGAATACGACCTCAATCGTACTCACAAAGGAAGACTGACCTCAATCACTCTACCCACAAAAATAAACGAATACGACCTCAATCGTACCCACAAAGGAAGACTGACCGCAATCATTCTACCCACAAAGATAACACGAATACGACCTCAATCATACCCACAAAGGAAGACTGACCGCAATCACTCTACCCACAGAAATAAAATGAATACGACCTCAATCGTACCCACAAAGGAAGACTGACCTCGAGCACTCTACCCACAGAAATAATACGAATACGACCTCAATCGTACCCACAAAGGAAGACTGACCGCAATCACTCTACCCACAGAAATAAAACGAATACGACCTCAATCGTAACCACAAAGGAAGACTGACCTCGATCACTCTACCCACAGAAATAATACGAATACGACCTCAATCGTACCCACAAAGGAAGACTGGCCGCAATCATTCTACCCACAAAGATAACACGAATAAAACCTCAATCGTACCCACAAAGGAAGACTGACCGCAATCACTCTACCACAGAAATAAAACGAATACGACCTCAATCGTACCCACAAAGGAAGACTGACTTCGATCACTCTACCCACAGAAATAAATCGAATACGACCTCAATCATACCCACAAAGGAAGACTGACCGCAATCATTCTACCCACAAAGATAACACGAATACGACCTCAATCGTACCCACAAAGGAAGACTGACTGCAATCACTCTGCCCACAGAAATAATACGAATACGACCTCAATCGTACTCACAAAGGAAGACTGACCTCAATCACTCTACCCACAAAAATAATACGAATACAACCTCAATCGTTCTCACAAAGGAAGACTGACCTCAATCACTCTGCCCACAGAAATAAAACGAATACGACCTCAATCGTACTCACAAAGGAAGACTGACCGCAATCATTCTACCCACAGAAATAAAACAAATACGACCTCAATCGTACTCACAAAGGAAGGCCTACAGAAAGTGGACTTCGCTGGGGATAACGTGAAATAAAACTTCTGATTTATACCACCCCTGCTGAGAAAGAGAAACCGACAAACAGAATATGACAAGCGAGAACTGACTACCACGTGAGAACTGGATTTCACGAGAGATAAAGGCCAAACAAAGGCCCACTCCTAACGGACTCACAATCCATAGATAAGATGACTCCGCCGGGGAAAGGAGAAGTCCAAATAAAGGATTCTGTCGGGGAGCACAGGTATGAGGAACGCGTCTCTCGATGATCTTACCAAAGTCTCCTGAGTTATGCTCTCTCTGCTGAGAAAGAGAGCTGGAAAAGAAAGTATCAAACATGGCTTATGCTTCGAATGCAAATGTTTGAATTTTTGGCGTAATGCTCCATACGAAATGGAAATGCTACGCGTTTGAGGATGCAATGCAAATGCTTATGATATGCAAAAAGGGCCCCTCCAGCAAAATAAATGCTGGAGAGAAGAGACCAATTCAGTTGGGGATGACAAAAATAAATTGTCCTCTGAATCCAAGAACTCTGCTGAGAAGGATCACTCTGACCGACTCTTTGGATCAACAACTTCTGCTGGGGATGAAATCCCAAAAGAACATCCACACTACCGGGGATTACACATGTCCTTTACCGAAGGTATCATCCAGGGCCTGAGGTTTCTCCTCTGCTGGGGAAGCTGAGTATGAGTGCCAATAACGGAACCAGAAATCTATTATTGAAAAATGCCAATAACCATCGGGCTTAGAACCTGCTGGGGATGCCAACTGCTGTTGCACGTACAACGACGCTGTTTGCTACCAGACCCTGCTTGAGGAAAACAGTCCATACTATCATCCTGCTTGGGGATACTGCTGAACTTAACCTGCTGATGGGGCGAATGACTTTACTCTCACCTTGCTGGGGGTTAGAACATAACGTTATTGGTGAAAGCACACTCCCTGACTGGATGGGGAAAGTGGACACCCTGACTCTGTGGGGGAAACAACGTCTTAGTCCAGAGAACATATTCCCCAAGTCTCCTGCTGGGGACACCACGTCATCCTCCTTGGAGCGCCCCGCTACTAACTGCTTGCTGAGGAACCACGATTCTGGCCGGAGAAAACAATCCTCCATGCCCTTGTTGGGGAGAGCCTTCTCTGCTGAGGAAGGTGCAATTTCAATGCTGGGGAGAGCAACTCTACTGGGGAAGTACCATTTCAATGCTGGGGAGAGCAACTCTACTGGGGAAGTACCATTTCAATGCTGGGGAGAGCAACTCTACTAGGGAAGTACAATCCTGTTGCCATCCAACCTGACCTGTCTCTATGGTCATAAGAGGCCCTTTGAACTTTCCACTTGCCCCAGACCACCAGGCCTAATGGAAGAAATCATCTCAAGAGGATTTTATAGAAGGCCGGGCGTTCGTACTGCCCCAGGGTTTTCAAACTCTTGGAGAGATTTATCAGATCTTGACATAACTGCCCCAGACTTCATAATCCATGAAATACATTACCTCGAAAGGATTTGTAATGACTTGAAAATACTCTGTCCCAGTGTTTTAAACTTTGAAAAGGTGTTTTCAATGAACCATTTTCAGGAGTGGACAATTTCTCACGCTCTAGAGGTGGCCTGCCCCAAGTCTTGAAGGAACTTTTCCCTTGACTGATCTTACATAGATTTGTCAAATCGACCTGATTACCCCTGTTTGGCTGCTTTAGGGAGAGTTTTCAGCGTGACTGCCCCAAATTAGCTGCATTTTATCACCATTTATCGGGAACCCCCAGGCTGCGCACAGTCTCTTGGCCACATACCCCTTGACATGATTGTCCTTCGGAGTTTTCACCATCTCAACTTGGCGTGATCGAGCTTCTCAACTGACGTCCATCGCGTAAGCTTCTTTGATATCAAACGCATGCAAGCAGAAAATGTTTATTATGAGAATGACAATTCTAATGCAACACTCGTGTTAACCTTGAAGTTTCATTGAAAATGTGTCGCCAAGCCTTGTGAACGAATCACTAGCTGGGATGCGACATTGATTCTTGAATGGAAAATAATACGCACATGCAATACCAACAAAACCTTATTAGCACAACTCATGGGAGTCAGGAACGCTATCTTGCTGAAATACGCCCTCAGAATAAACCCTGTTTCAATTAGGACTTTTAAGGGTTGTAACGTGGTCTGGTTCGCGGTTTTAGAAAAACGGATTTATGGCTCAAAATTTATCGGTGCCCACCCACTCTTCATGATGTTCTCCAGTCCTACGTTCAGCCAATCTGACACAAGCGCTCATCTCTCAAAAGGTTATTGAATGATAGAAGGATGGAAGGATCCCACACAGTTTTTGGAATGACAATCACCCCTTTCGTCTCTGGTGTCTGTAGTCACACGACTTGTTCTTTATCGAGGATTTTTCTTTTGTAATCCTTTTCTTTTTCTTTTTCGCCCTTTTTTTATTTCCCTGATTTTGCCTGGACTAATTCTTTTGAGTTTTTTCGATTTTGAAGTCCAGCGGGATGCCCTAACTTTTACCTAAGTCGCTTGTTTTCAAGTTTCGACTTAGCGGGCTTTCTTTCTTTTATTCTCTTTTTTTTTGAACAAAGCGTGTGACACTGGCTGTCTTACTTGCTTGAAAGGGTTGTGACTGCCTCACTCCTTGATTGTTGATGGATAACCATTGTGGTTTCACATCTCTTGACCTCTTGACGGTGGGATAGAAGGTAATGGATCCTCAGATGCACACTCTCTTTAAAATTTGAACGCTCGGTCAAACTAACTGACGCCTACCCTGCCCCTGGGTTATATGTAAGGGTTTTTTTTTCAAACAAAAGAAACTCCTACTTCAAGGCTCAAAAGGGTTAATGAGGGTCTGTAATACCCCAAAATTTGCTCTCTCTTTTGTCATCATAGCATAGCATTATCATATATCATATCATATCCATCTCATTAGCATTGCATTGCATCTTTAACATAGAAAAATGAAGCATAGCATCCCTCTTACCATCAAGGCATGTGATTAGGTGAAAGATGGGTAATCAAGGAATCATTCAAAGTACAAAAGGTCAAACAAGTTGCCTTAAAGCAAGCCAAGAGGTCTTTCATGTCTCATACTATTTCAATTGATCATCCAAAACCTCAAGAAAGTGAGATTCAATAGGAGATTGAAGCACTACATCCTTCACTATGCAAGAGGTCCAAAAAACTGAAGGAAAACCCTCAAAAGAGATAGTTCATTGGTTCAAAATCACCCTCAAGTGGCATATCTCATCATCCTTTAAGAGGATACACAACATACTCTGAGGAATTTGAAATTGAAGACTGCACATTTTTCCCCTTAGGAGGTGGGTATCAAAATTAGAGTTTCCAATAAAATCAGTGTATCTCTGATTTTTTGGACAAAGCTTGATGTCATGGTATTCTACATGTCCTTAAGTGTATGTGTGTGGAAAATTGCCTCTCAATTGGTTTTAGAAGTGGTTCAATTGGAAGAAAGGTCAAAAATCAGGAAAATTGGGGCTAAGTCAAATAATCAGAGGAAAAAGTCAACTCTTGACTTTTTGAGGCCAAATTCATGTTATATGTGACCAATGTACAAAATTTGATCAAGAAACTCCAAAAGGATCATGAAAAATCAAGATTTAAAAGGTTGCCATTTTTGGAAGAAGTAGGGTTTCTAAATAAGGAAAGTTTTGGCCATTTTGCACCAAACTTTGAACCAAGGCCATTCAAAATTGAGACATCAAATAAAAATTCCACTCGCCCACAACAAAAGATCTTGTTTTAAGCTTCAAATCCATGTGTAGAACAACTCCATTTGATAAAAATTGAGTGAGATATGATTGATCAAAGT
The DNA here is from genome assembly GCA_022829125.1 of Lathyrus tuberosus. Classification (NCBI taxonomy): domain Eukaryota; kingdom Viridiplantae; phylum Streptophyta; class Magnoliopsida; order Fabales; family Fabaceae; genus Lathyrus; species Lathyrus tuberosus. The sequence continues at coordinate 2,351,263 of JALAZF010000162.1, read as the reverse complement.
TTGAGCAAAGTAGGTCCAAAATCAGGTCATGACCAAGGATTCCTAAGTTCGCGCGCCATCATTTTTACAAACAAGTGGTGTGCCAAATGTTCACCCATTTTTTCTCAATGATAAAAGCTCCATATGAAAAACTTGTCAACATCAAAATTGTTCCTTGCAATGCCCTCTTCAATGTTCATGTTGGACAAAATTTCATTTGGTTAGGTTATGATGGAGATATGATGGGTCCAATTTGGTATGACCACACTGAAATTCCATGCATCAGGATGTCTTGCCAGCCAACCCCTTTGCCACGCCCTTCTATCAGTTCCAAATATGGGTGTTCCAAGTCACTTTTCACCAATTTCCAAGCTTGTATTCAATCCAATTTTCACATTAAACTTGTAACATTACATCACCTCTTTCACATGACTCCAAAAACTCATCAAACCATCCACAATGCATGGAGAGTTTCATCTTCAAACACCCACTGATGCATCAAGTGTGTTGCTGCTACAAAAGCATGAAAACTCATGGTTAACATTGAAAATCCACAGCAGTTTGCACGATACATGTACACACCATCCAACCATTGCTTTATTTGTACAAACACTCTTCTTACACTATGATATCTTCATCATGCTTTGCCATACATTAAAGAGGAAGCACATCAAACTTGCGCAACAAGTTTCTTTTTGTAGCTGCTACTTCAAAACAACTCATCATCACCATTCACTTCCATCAACCTCCACCATAATGTCATACAATAACCTCACTATAACATTTCTCTCCTCACTCGCCCCTAACTAACTTGACTCAGTTAGTTAGGGTGCACTCACCTTAACCCACTCAACTCACTCTAACTCACTCATTTAACCATGAGTTAACAGATTTAACCACACTTATAAATAGAAACTTCACTCTCATTTTTCATTTTCAACACTCATTTTCCACACTCACCTCAGAACCTATCTCTTCTTCTCTCTCAATCTCTCACCATTGCAACTGGTTTTCAAACTTCATTTTCTCATTTTCACTCCAAGAACTCTCTTTGTTTTCTCTCTGATTTCACACAATTTCCACCATCTTCTATCACATTTCATCTCCATCATCATTATTGTATCATTTGGGATCAAGAAATAGAACCTACAGATCCAAATAATCAAGTTCAGATTCAAGACATTGGAATTTTCAGTGTGATTCTCTGCGCGATTTCAAGCTATAAAGCCTTTATTTGGCCAAGTGAAGCTCAAGGAAGAAGCACATTCCTCTGGTGTTCTTGTATACTCAAAGTCTCAGCAGTTTCAGGTTTGATCTCTTGAACTTTGGTTACACGTTTTCTGTTCATCATCATTTGTTTCTTGTTGATTTTAGCTTGCTAGAAGCTCTTTTATCTCCGGCTAGTTGATAGGCCTCTTAGAGACGTAGATTCAAAAGTTAGGGCATGTTTTAACTTCCTCTGTTCTCCATGTATGTGCTTATTCTATGAAAAATAGTTGTGTATTCGTGATCTCCATTATCTCAGCTTCATTTTGGTATGCGCATTGTGTATTTTTGTGAAAATGTGGAGTTGCAGATGGTGGTGTGTGACCGGAGAAGGTGACCGGAGGTCCTTCTCCGGCCGGTGGCTGTAAATGCTAGGGTTTGTGTTGCTTTTGAACGTGGCCGTTGGATTGAGGAGGTTGAATGAATGAGATCTTGCCAGCGCATTAAAACAAGCGTGCATCTCACGTGTTCATTTTCTGTTTTCATTTAAACAATGTGTGGTGCAGTGCATGGTAGTGAGTGTGCTCCTTCATGCGTGTGTGTTGGATGTGATTACTTTGACTGGTTTGTTGACTTGACTTGATCTAGTGGTGCTTATCGTTTTGACCTTATTTTGACTGAGAGTGCACAATTGTTAGTATGGATTACGCGTATATGGACCTTGGGTCATTGCTATTTGCACCTCACATTTTTAAAGCCCAAACAATTTGAACGTGGAAATTTACTTCCCTATACCCCTTTCTTATTTCAATTTCTTTTTATTCATTTCATACACGTTGCATTTTTAATTTTTAAAATTACAAAACAACATCATAAAATTCTGGAAAAATTCATGAGTATTATCAAGACATTTAGGAAATTTTTTATATTTTTATTTCATGATTTTATTACATTTTTACCACTGTTTCATAATTTTCTTTGAATTTCCATTTGTATGCATTCCAAGTATGATACATGAATTTGTAGAATTTTGTTCTTGCTCATTACAAACTGTTTTGACCTGATTCTTTTTTCATTGATTCAATAATACATTGAAGTATGTTATATGATTTTTGTTTGATTTTTTTAGGTCATTTTATGACATGTTTTGATGCTTGTCTTTGCACCACTTTGCATGATGTTTCAACTTGACCTAATGCATTGTTTGAAGTCATTTTGCTTTGAATTTTGACATGCTATTTTGGTGTATAATTTACTTCTGACTTAGGCATTCAAATACCATGCTTGTATAATTTTCATAAGTCCATTTGATTTTTGTTTGATGCATTACATTTGAAGCATAATACATGTCATCCCATTCTAACTTTAGTGTATGTTTGCATGAATTCTTTTGTGCATATTTGTATGATCATTTGCATATTCTATGAGCTATTCATATGATATTATAGGTCCTTGGTACACACTATAGGTCATCTTTACATGTTCATTTCAATTTGAACTTTGTGCATCCTTAACATGTATTGTTTGCACTTTCTTTTTTGAACTTTCACTTCACTTATTCTTCTATTACTTCTTGAATGTCTTGAATGTTGATTCATGAATACCTTTGAGATGTTTATAGAACAATTTTCATTTAGTTTCAATTCTGATTTTTGGATTACATGTTCCATTTAGGCATGTTCTTTTCACTTCTTTTCATCTTTCATCTATCCTTTCTTATGGTAACAAGTTAAATGCTATGGATGATGATTGTTGCTTAGTCATTTGAACTTGTATGATGATATTCATTGGTTGCCAATGTGATTCACATTCTGGTTGTGATATTAAGATTTGATTCTTCATCTTATTCTTTTGAACTTTAATGTGCCTTAAGCGTTTTTTTACTTCTTATGCATGTTTCCATGTTTACTAACCATGTAGGGGCTTTGGTAAGTTGAAATTGAGTGTGGATAAGGAATCCACATTCAAATCTCTTTCCTTTCATCTTCTACAATTCAATCATGTGTTTTGTTAAGTACTTATGTGCTTTCTTTGATTAACTCATTACTTTCCCTTTTGAGTTACAATTCATCTTCTACTTTAGAAGTGAGTTGTTTAACTCATTCGTTCTTTAGACTTTAGGCTTTGCAACCTCACAAACCATTAGGATCACTCCCTTAACTAATCAATTAGGGTTGAGTCTTAGTTCATATAGATTTTATCTTTGATTCGCTCTTGAGTCTTTCATCTTCTCATCTCAAAGAAAATTCAAAACATCTAATAAAGGTAGGCATTTATTGCATTTAGGCCTTTCATATAAAGAAAAGATTATAAGGGGTCTTCTCTTATAATCTTAGAATGTGTAGCATATGGCCCATCTTGGGTCAATGTGTTAACATTTGATCTTGTATGAGGGACCTAAATGCAATACTTGTTGAAAATACAAATAAAGAAAAACACTTCTTCATTTCATAATCAACAAAAACACTTAATAAATACAAGTATGCTAGTGTGTTTGAACCTTAATAATTGGAACTAAGTGTGAGGGTCTTCTTTACGCTTAGTATACTTTCTTGCTCATTCCATCTTGGAATGTGAGGATGTATACACTCCAATGATTAAGATTTTGATACACTATCATATGCAAACAAATGAAAAAAAACTTTTAAAAGACAAAAACAAACAATAACGTCTTTCCTTCGGGAATTCTTTTCTCATCTTACTCATTCTCAACGTATGAACGCACTTCTTCTCATTCTCTTGCAAGATGGTAACGCACTCGGACCAACGAGCCTGAAACACCTGAGCTAGAACGTTAGTCGTTCCTTAAAAAACACAAACAATCCATCCCTAGTGAGGGGAACTACGTCGCTCTGATTCTCATGTTCCCGATGAGATACGTAGGCAGTGGGGTAGGGCCCATTCGAGCACTTCTTTTATTTTCCCTACATTTGTTTCTCTTTCCTTTCCTTTTCCAGTTCTTTCTCTAGTATCCTTTTCTTACACCTTTTGATTGAAGCAGCAAGCGTGGATCCCATCGGGTACGATGGACGCGAGGGGGTGCTAATACCTTCCTCTCGCGTAACCGACTCCCGAATCCAGTTCTCTTGGTCGTGAGACCATGCTCTTTCCTTCTTTCAGGTTTATGCGGTGTTTCCTTTCCCTCTCTTGGGATAAATACACATTGCTGACGACTCTGTTTCGGTGCCACTTTCGCGTTTGTACTTGGATGAAAATCCCGGGAGCGACAGGGTCTATCTCCCTTATATCTCCAGTGTTTGGGGATTTGAAACAATGCCTGTACATCCTCAACATGGTTCTATCCTGGAACATACAACCAGATATTTTGCGTTTTCATCTCATCATCCTCCCTCAAGAGTTCTAGACAAGAAAATTGGTATTGCAGTGCATATAAACATTTAAGAGTGAACACGAATGAATTACTTCAAGAAAAACATGCTTATTGTATTATGATTGTCATTCAAAAAACAAACAAGTTTCTACATGCAGACAATGTTTAAACAAACAAATGAAAGCTACATATGAAAATGCAGTAAAGAAATGGGAAATCGCCATCGTTAAGGAGACTCGGCTCTGTCTGGACTTATTATTTCTGACAACTTACTCGCAGTCTGAGTGTTTACTCGGGAGGCTTCAGCTGATTGACTTCCTCTTTCAGCATTTTTAGTCTTGAGTCAAATCTTGCATTTTCCCCATGAACTGCCTCATTTAGCTCTGTACTTCCCTCGGCTCTGCTTGAATTTTTTTCATGATCAACTTCTGAATGGCTTGAGGAGTTAAGTCTGTGCTTCGGAGATAACCAGACCAGGACAAGAATAACCAGCCTCGAACACTTGTTATGCATAATGATTATGAATATGCAAATACAAATGAACATGTTTGAATATTCGCAGGACGATCCACCCCTTGATTCCAGTTTAACAACAAGATAGAACAGGACTTCTGCTCATGCATTAAGAAAAACCAGAGGATAACTGAATGTCAGCAACCACAACTCAAGATAATAAGTCTGAATACAATAATCATAGATCCCAACCAACAAGCCTGGTGGTGATCCAAATACGATAAAAGAAAAAGAGAAAACTACGGCATGTCATCAAAGTCCACAAGTGCCAATCCCCCCATCCATTATGCTCTTTGCTCCAGTCTTGAATTTCCTTGAACAACTTTTTGGTGTCGGGATGCTTCGGTCTCTGAATCAGCTCTTGAATGAGAACATCTCTCCTATGCATGATCCCTTTCAAGTATCGACAATGCAACTCCCAAGCATCTTCTCCAAAAACACCATCCATGCTAGGACCCTCATTTCTAGGTCTCTTTACCTCAGCCTGGATCTTTAGTTCCTCTATGGAAGCTATGGCTTCATTGAGTCGACCCTCGACTGCTTGTCTCTGGAATACCCCTGATAAGATCTCGGCGTCTTTTTTCTTAAGCTTCAACTTCAATTGATCAATCTGAGCTAGATAACCGTCTTCCTTTCGCTTATTATCAGCCATTGCAGTGTCTCGGTGAGCATTGAACTTGTGAATTTTTAACAAAGCCTTGGCCAATTCCTCCTTCTTAGATTTGAGAACCTTACTGATACCCTCTAGGGCTTGCTTTATCCTTTGTCTGGCTGTGACCTCGTCAGCTAGCTCCTTCTCTGTCTTAGCGAGAAGCTCTGTCTTCAACTTGGCGACACGAACAGCTTCACCCTGCTCATGTTTCAACTGGTAAATCTCTCTTTGTAGCTCACTGTTCTCTTCCCGCAGCTTTTCCTTTTCAGCCCACAGCTTGTTAAACTTCTCTATCTCAACTGTGGTAGGAGGCTCAATCAGCAAGGGGTAAGATGGTGGTTCTTTGGAGAATGGCAAAAGTTCCTTCTCTACCCTTTTCTGAATCCAATCTTCGTACGCAGGAAATGCTCTGTTGTTGCTCTTCCCAAAAGAAGTCTTCCCCTTCTTATGACGATCTTCCCAAGCATTTGCAGCTTCTTTTAACAGTTCTGGATTGACTTCCCCACTCAGATATAAAGATTCTTGGACCTCCTTGTCTTTTGGTGGCTCTTTCAAGGCATACCCGAATTGCCTAATAGCAAGAATAGGGTTGTAGTTAATTCCCCCTTTCCTTCCTATTAGAGGCACATTTGGGAAACCTCCACAACTGATCATGATATCTTGGCCCAACAAGTCACGGTTAACCCAAATTAGATTATCTGCCCTCAAGCCCATCAATCTTTTGGACCAATCCAATGTTCCTTGAGTATCTACAAATTCCCCAGATTTGGGAAGACGATAAGCAAACCATTTGTAGAAGACTGGCACACAACAATTAAGGGGTCCTCCCCTCCTCTTCTCATTCTTATAATACACTGAATGATACAGATCTCCAAGCAAAGTGGGTACCAGATTCTTCATGGTAAATATCCGGACATCGTGCATATCCACAAAATCCTTCACATTTGGGAACAACACCGTTCCGTAGACACACATAACCAAGATGGCGTTGAAAACTGACCAACATCTAGCCTTAGCATACACAGCATCCTGTTCTACCAAAAATTTCACATGAAAGCCTTTACACCCTCCCTTACTGGCAATGTTATTTTCCAACAAAGATAAATCCAAATGCAAAGCCTCGGAGACCTTTTCCAAATCAGGGAGTTCTTTAGAAGGAAAAAAAAGAGCCTTTTCTTTGATAGAAACATCCAGAATGAGAGCAAATTCCTCCAATGTAGGAGCCAAAAGATAATCAGTGAATAGAAAACATCGCAGGTGAGGGTCATAGAATTGCACCAAAGTGTGCAATGCCCTATACTCGTATTCAGTGATGTCGCGGGCAAAATTCAGAATTCTTCCATATTCTCCCCTAAAGTCTGCCAATACCCCAGATTCTGCCATAGCCACAATCTTGTGAACAGGATCCAGAATAAGTGGTGGGAACTTGTACACTATGATGCTCTTTCTCTTCTCAGTACTCATCCTTAATAGTCTTCAAAACCAGAATCAAAGATAGGATGCAACCCTGTAAATGAATAAACACGTTAGGATGCAAAATGATGATGTAAATACACACATGGGATCAAGGATGCCACACAGACTGGACAACTACTGCACTGAACAACTGCATAATCTCAAAGATCTGCCCAAATACCCAGAATACCAGAATAACCATAATACCGCATTGATAAATCTGTTGACCAGAAAACCGGGTATGTTGAAGGTCAAGGTTACCTGCAAACCTATAAACAGCCCGGCCCTCCCACATGTGGGTACTAGAAAATGAAAGGTCCTCAGCTTCTGGCATCGAGGTCGAGAAGCAATAGTACATTCATCCCTCGGGGTGCAGTACTATCGCCAATCGAGGAGTGCCTCCACTGATTCTCTTTCAAAAAGGTCGTCCTATAGTAAGTTCCCAGCATTGGGTCCTCGGATCGATAGGTGTAATGGGTTTGCCATTTCTGGTCTGCCATTTCACATCTCGGGAGGAGTGCTGTTACTGAGTCCTCGGGAATGGTCGCCAGAGTCGACAGTTTTCCAAGTTACATTCCATAATCTGCACCAATGCGCAGGATAGAACATTACCAAAGAAAACCTCGTCTGGATGTGGAGTTTTCATGTATACTACGTCTGGCCAAATGCCACACAAGTCACACTACTTTCCACGCTAATCCTACGTGTACGCTCAAGCCTGGGTATTGGGCTTATCTCTCAGAACTCCCCACCCGCCAAATAGAAAAACAGTGCAGCAGATGATAATAACATGCAATGCAGTAAATGCGGTAAAAATAAAAATACAACAAATAAAGCACAACAAAAAAACAAAAACACCCAAAGAGAACAAAAACAAACAAGCGCTAGGACAGACCTGCTTAGGGAACCAAAGTCCCCAGCAGAGTCGCCACCTGTCGCTCCCAGGATTTTCATCCAGGTACAAACACGAAAGTGGCGCGGAACACAGAGTCGCCAGCAATGTATATTTATCCCAAGAGAGGGAAAGGAAACACCGCATAAACCTGAGGAAGAGGCAAATGAATGGTCATCGCAACCATAGCCTGGGTTCGGGAGTCGATTACGCTAGGAGAAGGTATTAGCACCCCCACACGTCCATCGTACTCGATGAGATCCACACTTGTTATCTAATCTGAGGGTGAGTTATCTAAAATCTATGGCTGTACTGAAACGGGGAAGGGGAAAATAAAGACAGACTCGGTAGGACATCGTCGTCCTAGGCCTACGTACTCCCTTTGTGCAATGGGAAATTCAGAGTCAACGTAGTTTGGACCAAGTTCTTTTTGTGTTTTTTATGAGCGACGTTACGTTCGCGTCCGGCAGTTAGGGTCGATGTCTGTTTGCGACAAAACGGAAAGTAACGTGCCCTTTTTGAAAATAGCCTTTAGTTTGACAATCCCGAAGGACAAAATGATTTGAAGTTTATTTTGTATTTTTTAAGACAGAAGTGACTTGAGTTAGTTCATAACTTACATTGCACCAAAGTCTATGACACGGGAACGAATGCGTCGCATGGTCGTCCCCAATGGGACGTATCCTCAACACTCTAGAAGAATGAAGGGGGAGCCCTAAATCTTTAATTCCTATGTTTAAGGCTTGTGTGCAAGGAAATTTGACCTTATTAAGTATCTTAGAAGTGTTATGAGATGAGAAGAGGGACTCAAAAGAAAAGAAAAAGACTAAGGGGATTCTATCCTAATGTTGTCATGCATAAGTGGCCCTAAGGGGAAGTTTTGAGAACAACCTAAGTCTAAAGAAAAGAAGAGATGAGAGAAAGAGAGTGTGAGGGTGAACATGGATAACTATCCACACCCTCAAGTGCCTTACCTCTGCCCCTGCACAAAAGGTTAGTATAACACAGTAACAAAGGTTGAATGTAAGTACTGAAAAAGCAAACCAAACAAGCTAATTGCCTTGGGAAGGCTACTAAAGAAGCACATCATCCTCAAACCAAGAGGGAAAGGTCCTAAAGGCTAAGGGATCTCCTAGGGTAGTAGGTATGGGCCAATGAAACATGCCAAGGCTAAGGTACTAGACAAAGGTCAACCTAAACTAAAACATGCACCCACAGATCATGCAAATGTAAGTTATGAATTAACTAAAAGAAATGAAAACAAATGGATCATGCAACAATGCATATGCAAACATTAAACCCAGAAGCAAATGACATTTAAAATATGCATGGAAATGTCCTCAAGATGGCATATAAGTCATGAATGCAAGCATGGAGGATGATTAGGCAAGAAGAAATGAAAACAATTTCACTTAAGCACATACATGAAGCATATTTGTAACATAAGCAAAGAAGGAAGATGTAAGATGAATAAGCATGGAAATGAATGCAAACCAGTGGTATGTGACATGTGAGATGACATCTAAGATATGAGAATAAACATACAAAGTTCATGCACACCTCATGTTGAAACACATATAAGAAAGAAAGTAAACTAAATTCAAATATCTTCAAACAAATGTCAAATGTTCATGAACTTAGGAGGAATGCAAGATGACATTAGGAATCCAATGAGAATGTCCTATAAGATGCCTAGCAAATGATGTCAAAACATCTCAACCATCATCACAGGATAACAAGCTCAAAACAAATTAAAACCCTAGCATGAGTTCATTAACAAACACACATGCAAAACATGAATCCAAAGTGACATTGAAAGTTTGAGGAAAATGAAAGATGCAAGCTATATGAAGTGCAACCAGGGTACAAACATGTGTCAAAATGATGTACAAAAACTCATCACCAAACATGATTAAAGATGCCTCAACATCTCATACAAATCATACAAACAAGTTTTCCAAATATGGCACTCAATAGTCAATAAGAAATGCCCTAAAAAAAACTATAAAAAATGCATAGAATGCCTCAATGTATCATACAATCATGTACCAAGTTTCATGTGAAAATTCAGATCATAACTATGTCAAACAAAAATGGGAAAATGCAAATACCAAGACTAAATGCACACATAAAAGAAATTAGAAGAAAATTCCAAATAAAACATTAAAATATGCAAAAATAAGAAAATAAAATAGTCAAAAATTATTTAAATGTGTAATAAAGCTTCATGAATTTTTTGAGAATTTTATAATGCTCGGAAATATTTTTAATAAATAAAAATGAAACAAGTAGCAAAAAAAGAAAATAAAAATGCACAAATGGGCTAGGGGGTGCAGCGAAAGTAAAAAGCATGTTAAAAAAAACCAATGGGCCTAGGCTGGGGGGTGTGGAAAGCGTAAAAGGGAAAGGCCCAATGAGCGTTGGCCTGATGGTTTATGGGTGGACCTCAGTCAAAATGATTGACTCAACAATGACCATTGGATCTGGTCAACTATGATGATCAGATAGGGTAGCATGATCAAACGTATCAGAACGCAGGCACATGGCATGATATGATGAAGCAGACACACACAATCAATAAACAAAAATTAGAAAATAAAAAAGGAACACGTGATGGGGAGGGTGCCTCATTAATGCGTTGGCACCCTCACAACCATCAGATCAAACCAATCCAACGACCATGTTATAACCTGGCAAAAAAATAGGGTTCAGGCAAGGGTTAAATATTCAGGTGGCTGGAGAAGACTCCGGTCGTCTTCTCCGGTGAGTCTCCGCCGTGAGGATGAACACAGGTGCCCAGAAATTCATGAACCTTATACCAAAATGATCCTTTCACCATGCAGATCACCTATCCAATCTCAAAAATAGAAAATAACATGCACACAGAGAGATTCGAAGAGATAAAGTTTGCCCTAGAAAAATAAACTACACATGTATGGTGTCTATCACTAGCCAGATTCACACAAGGTCCCTAGTGGACTTCAAAACAAGTTACAACACAGCAAATGGTCATGAAATGCAGTGAGTTTAGAGTGATTATACCTGCGGTTCTTGTTGATGCTTGCACCTCAAGAAAAAGAGAGAGAGATCCTTGCTCCTTGATGGATCCTACTAGCCAAATAAAGGCAAAAGAATGTGTGTGGTTTTGCTCAGAATTTCAGCAGCATAACACTTCTTTTTTCTCTCCAAATTCGTCCATTTTTCCACTCAACTCCATGTCCTTTTATAGAGTGCATTAGGGTTATTCTGGTGGATACTTTGGGCCTAAAGCGTGCTAAGTTACCCAAGATGCAAATATGGAAAGTTCTGATTGCATCTGATCACAACATGCCATGGAACTTTCAGATTCGTACCCACTACTTTGAAGGTTCATAGCTTGAGAATCATGCCTCTCTTTGGTGCACTCTTGTGCTCTTTGAATAGAGGGCCACGAGGACAATAACTTTGGTGTTGGAATGGAGTGGAATGAAGTTCTCTAAGGGACCTAAAAGTGACCCCAAAGTTGTGTGATTGAAACTGACTTTGTATGTCACCCAACCTGGTCATGACCTGCTCATGGGCGTGTGAGATTTTCAGCTCGAGGTTACCCACTTTGACTCATCATATCTCCCAAATGGTTGATCATATGAAAAAATTTCCAACACAAAAATTGTAGAGGACATGGAGAGGAACAAAAGTCATGTTGAACAATTTTCCATTTAAAACCTCTATCAATGGGATATTTCCCCTTGAAGTTGGACAAAACATGCACACCAAGTGTTTGTAGAATTGAGGACGTGCTGGCTCGCCCATGACTTGCCATGGCTGGTCATTTTGCCCTAGAAACCCCAAACTTTAAACCACCATATCTCACTCAATTTTAATCCAATGGGGATTTTCTTGGTATGGGTTTGAAGCTTGAAATGTGAACTTTTGAAAGGCCTCCATAACCCTTAAGTTTGGAGCTTGGATCACAGAAAAAGAATGCTCCAAAGATGGGTACTCAAGTTGCTAAAACTTACCATAAATGGAAACCCTAGCTTATATTTTTGGAAACTTTTCACATCTCTTGATTTTTGTGAATCTCTTGATATTTCTTGATCAAATCTTCATCAATGGACATATTTGAGATGAGGAACATGAATTTGACCTCAAAAAGTCAGGAGTTGACTTTTTCCTCTGCACAGTTGACTTTTCCCCAATTCTCCTGATTTTTAATCTATTGATCAATTGAACCTCTTATGAATCAAATTGATGGAAAATTTTCCATTCCTAGATACTTAGGGACCCAAGTAATACCATAGAATCAAGTCTTGCCTAAAAAATCAGAAATAAACTGATTTTATAGCAAACCCTAATTTTGGTACCCTCAGTCTAGGAGGAATTAACACATCCTCCAAATCCAAATTCCTCTGAATATGATGTGTATCCTCTCCAACAAAGATGAGATATGCCATTTGGTGATGATAAAAACTTAAGGACCTTGCCCATTGGAGCAATAAACCCAAGAATCTCAAAACCCTAATTTCTGCACTGGTTAGGAGAGAGTGGCTCACTTGAGATCTCTTGCCAATTGTGAATTCTTGGTGATGTGATAGCCCAAATAAGATCTCTTGAGGCCCAAGGCCCCTTAGTGACTCAAATAATGGTGGCATCAATAACCATTTCTCCTCTTGATCTCTTGGACAATACATGGACTTTTGCTTGACCCTTTGGAGAACATCTTCTCCTCTTGAACTGCCTCAGGCACCTTGACCCCATGCTAAGAACCAATGATATGCACACATGAATATGCAAAATGAAATGAAACATAAGCCTGTTAATACTAAAGGTAAGAGAGCAAATTTTGGGGTGCTACAGTGGGGACTTGGACCGAAAAAAAAGATACAGGGACTAAAACCAAAATCTCGCCAACTTACAGGGACTAAAACACTATTTAAGCCAACATTAAATCACTATAAGAAATAAATCATAACAACATGAAAATCTAGAAATGGATTAATATATAAAAATATGCAAACTATGTAAAAAATAAAAGAGAAGTGTATAGATAATTATGCATTAAATTTATTGTGGTTTGGTGTGTCGTCCTCGCTTGCGCCTAGTCGACTCTTCAATGTAGAGCCATTGAGATTATTACACATGTCTTTTGATACAATAGATAATCATTGAAAAATTAAAAACTTAAAGCCAACTAATAAGCTACACATATCTGAATCTTGATTTTCCTTATGTTGGACACATCTCACTATGCTGCAAATACTTCAAGATTTTCCTTAGATCTTGAACCAACCACCCTTTCAGAACCAAAACAGTCCAAGATTTCGTCTGCATCAATCTTCACTTGTTCCTACTGAAATTTACTTGTCTGTGTCTTTGAACTGATGGACAAGCTAGAAACTCCAAGATTTCGTCTGAGTCAATCTTCACTCGACCCTGCCAAAATTCTCTTGGAGAAGAAAGTATTTTTTTCTTCATTGGATATCAATCACCAAAGTTCACAATCACAATATGATTCTTCAATATGAAAGCAAAAAAACTTCAAAAAAAAAATTAGAACCCTTAATGGTGTTTTGGGCTAAAGATTGAATATGAAGCTTTTTAGAAGAATCGCTCTCTCTCTCTCCCTCTCTCTCTCTCTCACACACACACACACACACACACATAACTTATTCACACTCAAGAAATAAGTTTTTCTTCAAGGTTAATTTGAAAGAAAGTCTGTGTGATTGACAAAACACTTTTTTTTTCGAAGATTGTGAGAGAATGAAAAAACTACTTTGCAAGTTATACGGGTCAAAAAGTACATGTGTGTGTGTTCCTCCTGCAAAGGCATTAGGACTCAGAGGTCTTAGTAGGTTTATTACAATCATAGGTGGTTGGGGCTTAACCACGATGGTGAGAAGCCCTGTATGGTGGTGTTTTACGGTGGTTTACGGATCCTGCTCATATAAGGTGAGAGGCCCTGTTGATGGACAATATGCTTAGGTATAAGCTTTTTAGGGGTGTGATCATATGAGAGATGATATTTTATAAGCGATATGATTTAGGGTGTAATTATGTGTATCATTTAAGATATGTCCCCTCCTCCCCTGAGTGGAGAAGTATTTATATAGGTTATTTGTGCCTAGGTGTTTGCGGTGAAAATTCGCAGAGCAAATGCGAGTTTATATTAATACTTAAGGGATTAAACTCAAAAATATCCCAGACATATTTGTGTGTCGTTTTTGATCCAAAATAGGGGTGTTCTTCGAAGTCAACGCAAACTTATGGAACGACGTCGTGATAAAGAAACGTGACTAAAATGCAAGACAAATGCGAACGAAATGCAAGGTAAAACGAAGTAAAGTGCTTGCGTAGAAAGATAAAGTATAGTAAGATAAATGGCTGAAAGTTAAAAGACTTTTAAAGTAAAGTGCAAAAAATTAAAGTTTGCTAAAAAGATAAAGGCAATCGAAAATAGAGCGTGGGAAACGTAAAGGCAGTCGAAAGTAAACACTACTACAAAATACGCAAACAACAACACCAGGTTTACAACGGATTCATATAAACCGTTGTAATAGGTTAAAATTTTCGTGCCCAGTAAGTAGCTGTATGTATAAACAGAAATATAATGATGGTTGTTTTAAAATACCGTAATAATAAATACTGTGTAGCAAGCTTCGATTCCAATCAGTTACACTTTTTCCATTTTTTAGAGTACATTAAGCGTTTGTCACTTAAGTCCATTATTTATAAAATAAATTGTAAATGATTTTACAACAGTTTATTAAACCAGCCATTGTTATAGGACTTAACTCCATTATTTTAAAAATAAATTGTAAAAGAGTTTACAACCTTTCTCTTTCATTCGGATCATTTCATTTCGTCTTCTGCTCCTGTAAGTTTTCCCAAATCCATATCCATGCGTTTACAACCTTACTCTAAGTACGGGCTTTTCTTTTCTCGTTTTATGTAGTTGATAGGTTTTGCGAAGATTCATTCGAGATGAGTTTTAGGCTACATGTGAGGTTATAAGTTAGTTGCCCCCTTTTTAAGGATTATGACAGTGGTGGTGATTCTTTTTGTTCTTCTGCTTTCCCATGAACAAAAGAGAGAATGTATACTTCCTCTGTCGCACCCAAGGGTGCCAGAAATTTTGAATCTAGTTACACTCTTGAACAGATCCTCCTTTTTTTTATTGAGATGTGAGGTTTTGTTAGTAGAGTAATAGTGGGGGTTGTTTTTAATCGTATCCACAGGGATTGTTCGATATTTGATGCGTGCCGTTCAATAGTTGTGATACTTTAAGTTCACTGGTTTCAAAAGTTTCTCAATTGTTGTTAACATTCATTTGTAGCAAAGATTAATTGGTGACAAAGATTTTGTAAAAGTTTTGATAAAAGCATGTCAAGGTTAGGTTTCGCTAATCCTTTTCACGTATAAACGATTAATCAAGCATATGAACTCGGTTTCCGACCGATATAACCACGTATCCTCCCGACTAAGTTTATGTCTAAAGCGAAGTCGTGAGTATCGTTGTTTAGACCGTTAGATGATGTCTCACGCTAACAATCTAAACAACAATCATTAAGATCAACACAATGCGAATAGCAAATCCCAAATCTATGTCTAGAGTTTGGTTTTTAAGAGATAAAATTGTTAGGTCATGATTTGTAGAATCTATGTCTAGAGCAAAACAAATCACACATGGATCATTAAGAGAAAACAACATCATCTATATTAATCAAAGACTTTGTTCATATACAATAGATCAACAACAATACATAAAATTAGAATCAACTACATCTAACCTCAACATTGAGTGTTTAGCTACCACTTCTCATGGTAGTTTGGATAACAAGTAAAGAGAGGAGATGAATGAGCATCCACGACGAATAATCGAGAATGGATGCGACTTCAGCTTCTCCAAGTGAAAATCCACTCTTTGATGATCAAAATACTGAAAACTATGAATTCTAGTGAAAAATGAGCAAAAGATCCCATCCACATAAAGTGAAAATCTTATTTATACACTTCTGAAATCTGCAGGATTCGCACTGCGAGTGCATCATTCGCACTGCGAATGAGAGAAAATGGCACCTTAAGTGCCTCTGAGACTTAAACCGCCCCAAGCAGAAATCGCGTGTTCGCAGTGCGAACCATTCCTTTGCACAACGAATCATTCGCTAGCTTATTCGCACTGCGAATAAACTAGCGAGCCAGGATAATCAAATTCCAAAACTTACTGCCACCCTTCGCTAGCATATTCGCACTGCGAAACAACCAGCGAACCCCCGCTAGGAGTTCGTAATGCAGGGTTCGCAGTGCGAACTTTTAGTAATTTCAAAAGTGGAACTTTCTGCGACCATTCGCTGGCACCTTCGCTGACAGTCACAGTGCGAACCTTCGCTGGTCCTTCGCCAGATTCTTCGCACTGCGAATGCTCTATTGCAGCAACAATTTCAGTGGCAGCTTGCATCCACTCAATGTGTCTCCAATCTTGATCCTTTCATGCCTAAACCTGCACATTAACACACAAATTACAAGCTCCACACATGTATTCCAATGTACGCACTACAACACAATTAATCACTTAAACCAACCAATTACATAAGGAAAGTCATGAAAAATGCCAATTATTGCATCCAAATATATAACATGTTTGACATCTAACAAACTCTCCCCAACTAACTCTTTGTTTGTCCTCAAGCAAAGTATGCCTCTCACGAGGATTTGCTCGAGCATTCAATTCAACCAAGACGCGAAAAACGGCTCAACTAAACAACGATCACAACAACGCAACAATTACACAATTCAAGAACCTATAACGTAAAAGAACTTGCCTCTTAAACAATTTCAAACAATGTTTCAAGAGACAACTAACTCATCCTGCACATGTCATTCTACACTCCTCTTCGAAAAAGGATTGAAGGCAAACGTGCATACAAGCACGAGACAATTACACTCAAATGACCAATGATGCAAATACTAAGCAATTCATACCATATCTCAATGAACACAAAATAAATCATGGAAGTAAAAGATCACTAAGGACTTCAAGGTTGTAGCTTGGTCGGGTAAACAAAAAAGGGATATTTCTAATGGCCATTGAAACGAAATTGCCGAAGCAAAAGAACATTCACTATACACATATTCACACATCTCAACTTCATTTCACCAATTTTTCATTACACCTTCACAAACTACCGTGCACAATTATTGACTCTACATTTTTTTTTCATTCAAGCAAGCATTTTCTCATTTGTCCAACATATTCACACTCTTTTCTTTACATGCTTACTTGAATTTTTTTCAAAATTTGGAGTAATGCACCCATCTTCTTTTTATTCTCCCCAACTCATTTTCGACTCAACCTAAAGTGAACGTTCCTTGATTTTTAAGGCAAGGAAGTAAAAATATACAATTTCAAAGGTTCAAGAAGAAAATGTTAGAAACTCACCAAATTCAGTGATGAACCAAACGTGCAAATTATGTACATAAAACAAGTTCATCACTAAACTGAGTTCTAAACTGTTTAGGCTCAAAGGGGCTACCAAATGCTCACACCTCACAGGTGAATTACTATATGGACATGGTTGTGCTCACTTTCAACAAGTGCCTTGATCACTTCTCCTACTTCCACAAAATCACATGGTCACAAGATAAGGCATGAATTAAAAGTAAAAACAACATTCATCAACAATCCTTAGCATATAATAACACTTTGGAGGCTTCTCACTTTAATGGTTTTTGAACCTAAAAATGACACATGCATTCAAAGGAAGTTGTAACATGAAACAACATTATCAATCGCACAAGACACAAAGTTCTAAAACGTACAAAATTCTCGAACCAGGTAACGATGTACCTTGTCACAACACAATGCTTAAGGTACTATCATAGCCCTCACATCTTAGAGGAATCTTCCTTTAAAAATCAAGAGTCTCCAACCTACTTCCAAAATTCCATCATCAAAGAAGGAACAATAAAATAAAAACATATTAACAATTTAAGTGTTGAGCATTCGTAAACTGAAGAACTCAACACTTAATACACTAATTAAAACCAACAAATTATTAGTAAAAGCGAAACAAAATTTTTTACTCAAAACGCTTAACATTACTAATAATAATAATAAAGTGCTTGGTGTAAAAACACCTACAATATCCAAAATGGTACCACTAGGGTACAAGTACACCAATATTCAAAATATTCCACTATGTGGATACAATAGACTAGTAAAAGCTGAAAAATACAAAATATAAGAAAACTTCACTTTGGTGACCAAAGGAAGTACACACGTCTGAAAATCACAAAATTAGTCCTCATCGGACTCCGTCTCCAAAACCTCGGTAACCTGCTCATCATCATCTCCCTCATCAGAAGTATTACCAGAAACCTCCACATCGGTGCCATCTCCCTCCATATCATCACCATCTCCATCCTCATCAGCATCCTCTCCAGCAGGACCAACTGAATCCTCTCCCCCTCCGAAAACTGGCCTGGCCTCAGGCCATCCAGCATGTGCGAGGAACTGCTCCCTCGACATCATAGTCTGCTCCGCGGCGGGATCCCGAATCTGTAGTTGGAGTACCTGCATAGAGTCATGTAAATCAAGCATGGCGCGCTGAGAAGCGGCCATCCAATCCCAGTTGTACTGGCAGATCTCCTGCTGATAAGGATAGAAATTCGGCGACTCAAAAGTATCACCCCCACTCGTACCAGCCCCCGCAGCAGCCCTTGGAGACTCATCCCTAACACCCATTGGTTTGCAAAATTTGTCGACATATCGATCATCGATAGCCGACGTGATAGTGACCTGACGACGCGAAGGCAAATTAACACCAACTTCAGCACATAAGGACATGATCAGGTACGGAAATGCAAGAGGGGAATTTTTCCTCGAAGCGTTCCCTCCTAATCCACTCTCGACAATTGCCCTTATTTCATCTGCAATTATCCTTGCGACATCAATCTCCACATTTGTAAGGATGATGTGGACTAAGTGAGCCAGGGGAATAGGAACGGTTGAGGAATGTGACTTTGGCTTAATGTTGGTGACAACCAAAAGTAATACAAACTGGGCCAAAGGCAACATGTCCTCTCGATGATACCTAACAGCAACTCCCGAATGGTTGAAATTCACATTTTTACCCGGGCGCAACAAATCAGAGGTCATTTGTGTGATATCTCGGTTGCGGTTGAGGTTCCTGTGGTATGCATCTTCCTGACTGGCACGCAATGGAAGAGGATCTCCCAGAACTCGGCTAATTGTCCTTCTGTCAAACCTCACAGTTTTTCCTCCAATAACAGTAGTCTAATTAAACAGATCCCCCTCATCAGGAAGGGCGTTGGCATAGAATTTCTGAACCACCTCCACATTGTACGAATCAAGGGGAGTTATCAGCTGATCCCACTTTTTTTCATGCAAAAGGGCAGCTACAGAATGATAACTCCCCTGATCATTCAGAATAAATCTCTTCTCTGCAAGGATGGTCCTTGTTTCCAAAACCTCATATCGCTGAGCCTGCCTAGGACCCTTGAACCGAGTGTCGTCGAAACTGATCGGTACTTGTCTGGATGTTGATGCTTTCCTTTTCTTGGCCAAATTAGTTTTAGGACCCATCTGCACAAATGACAAACAAATCCCATACAAAAACACCAAGACAGATCATTAGAAATTAGGACACAAATACATCAGAATGCACTAATAAAAAACAAAAATCTGGGCTACTCGCTGCAACGTTCGCATTGCGAATCCTGGCGAACGTTCGCCCCAGATTCGCACTGCGAATGGGCCAGCGAATGCACGAAAACTTTGAAAAAAATAGCAGACCCAGATTTCACAACATGGCATCATTCTACATGTATTCTATACTCAAAAGCCACTAGAAAATTCAACATGCATGGAAAAACCTAAAACATAATTTTAACCCAAATGCCTAAATATTTCTCATGCAAATTCCCAACCAAAATCACACTAACAGAAAGCACAGAGAAAAGAATTCAAACCTGGTTGGAAATGGCAATTGAGTAAAAGAAATTTGAGAGAAGGAGGCACACACACGTGAAGGAGAAAGAGTACTTGAGAGTTTTTCCTTTTTATTTTTCTTTGAATGGTGAGAGGGAAGTGACTAGGGTTTGCCCCTCAAGTCATCAGAAATTCAACATGGGTCTTGGGCCTACGTGTAGGCCCACCCAATACAAAACCCTTACTTTTAATGAGGTGGCAGCAAAACCACAAAGTCTGGTTCGCTGACGTTCGCAGTGCGAATGGCTGGCAAATGTTCGCCCCAGATTTGCAGTGCGAACAAGCCAGCGAACAAGACAGTTTTGCAAAATTTTCAGGTTTATCCTGCTGCCACACTGCATATGGTACAATACTATAAAAACACTACAAACAGCAAATAAAAGCAAAATACTTACAATGTTGGGGTGCCTCCCAACAAGCGCTTGTTTAACGTCGGCTAAGCTCGACGGTCCACCGCAATCTCACAGATTGCGGAAGGGAACAATGGCGGGATTCCATTCGAAATCTCCTCTAAGGTACACTTTCAATCTTTGGCCGTTCACAGTCCAATTCTCTTTGGTTGTTGTGTCTTCAATTATAATCGCTCCATAAGGTTTGATTTCTCGAATCCGGAACAGACCCGACCATTTAGACCTTAACTTTCCCGGAAACAGTTTTAACCGAGAATTGAATAGCAGGACCAGCTGTCCCACCTCAAACTGCTTGATGATTATTTTTCTGTCATGGTAAGACTTTACACGCTCTTTGTACAGTTTATTGGAATCGTACGCCTGAAGGCGTAATTCATCCAATTCTTGTAATTGCACTTTTCTTTTTTCTCCGCTAAGAGTTGGATCAAAATTTAAAAATTTTAAGGCCCAAAACGCCTTGTGCTCCAACTCCACCGGCAGATGGCAATTCTTACCATACACAATTTTAAACGGTGTGAAACTGATCGGAGCCTTAAAAGCGGTCCGATACGCCCACAAAGCATCATCCAATTTGTTGGCCCAATCTTTTCTCGAGGCCGAAACAGTTTTTTCTAAAATACATTTTATCTCACGATTGGATACCTCCGCTTGACCATTAGCTTGAGGATGATATGGTGTGGCAACCTTGTGCTTCACACCATATTGTTCCAAAGCTTTGTCAAGCTGAGTGTTACAGAAGTGAGACCCTCCATCACTTATTAACACTCTCGGAGTACCAAAACGCGCAAAAATGTTTCTTTTAAAAAATTTCACTACTGTTTTTCCGTCGGCTTTCACACAAGCTATCGCCTCAACCCACTTAGACACATAATCAACAGCGACCAAAATATATTCATTAGAAAATGAAGCTGGGAACGGACCGACAAAGTCGATCCCCCAACAGTCAAAAACTTCAATTTCCAACATATTCTGTAAAGGCATCTCGTGCCGTCGTGAAATTCCTCCACTTCTCTGGCACCTGTCACAACTTAGGGCATGCACATGCGCATCTTTGAATAAGGACGGCCAATAAAAGCCCGATTGAAGGACTTTAGTGGCCGTTCTTAACCCATTAAAGTGTCCTCCATACGGAGAGTTATGACAATGCCATAGAATATTCGTGGCTTCCTCCAATGAGACTCACCTTCTTAAAAGGTTGTCGACACTAAGTTTAAACAAATAAGGTTCGTCCCATACGAAGGACTTGGCGTCCGACAAAAATTTTCTTTTTTGGTGGTGCGTTAGACCGTCCGGTATCAATCCGGTGGCTTTGTGGTTAGCCATGTCGGCGAACCACGGTCTAACCTGCACCTTAAACAATTTTTCATTCGGGAACTCCTCTTTGACCTCACATTCATTCTTGGTCACGTCAACGTTTACCAGGCGGGATAAGTGATCCGCCACCAAATTCTCAGATCCTTTTTTGTCACGAATTTCAAGATCAAATTCCTGTAACAAAAGGATCCACCGAATAAGCCTCTGCTTAGAATCAGGTTTGGTGAGCAGATACCTTATAGCCGCGTGGTCCGTGTAAACGATGACTCGTGAACCAATCAAATAGGAACGAAATTTCTCCAACGCATACACTATGGCAAGCAACTCTTTCTCAGTTGTTGCATAGTTAATTTGAGCCTCGTTTAAAACTTTGCTCGCATAATGTATAGCATGGAAAACTTTCATTTTCCTTTGACCCAAAACAGCCCCAACCGCATAATCGCTTGCATCGCACATTATTTCAAAATCCGATTTCCAGTTACTTGCAACGATTATCGGTGAGGTAGTTAAACTCTTTTTCAAAAAATTAAATGTAAAAAGGCAAGACTCGTCAAAGTAAAAAATCTTACCTTGGACGAGCAAGTTGCTCAATGGCTTTGCGACCTTTGCGAAGTCCTTGATGAATCTACGGTAAAACCCGGCGTGTCCAAGAAAGCTCCTTATGCCTTTGACATTCATCGGTGGTGGCAATTTCTCAATAACGTCCACCTTGGCTTTATCAACTTCCAGGCCCTTTGAAGAAACTTTGTGACCGAGCACAATTCCCTCGTTCACCATAAAGTTGCATTTTTCCCAATTAAGCACCAAATTGGTTTTCACACACCGTTCCAACACCGTATCCAAATTTTTCAAGCAAATATCAAACAATTGTTCAAAAAACGAGAAATCATCCATAACGACCTCAATTGTCTTTTCGATCAAATCCGAGAATATAGCTTGCATACACCGTTGAAAAGTCGCTGGTGCATTACATAATCCAAACAGCATCCTCCTATAAGCGAAGATTCCAAAAGGACATGTAAAAGCGGTTTTTTCATGATCCTCCGGGTTCACAATAATTTGGTTGTAACCCGAATAACCATCCAAAAAACAGTATAATTGTTGACCGGAAAGCCTTTCGATCATTTGATCCATAAAAGGTAGAGGGAAATGATCTTTTCTCGTAGCTTTGTTCAACCTACGGTAATCAATGCACATTCTCCACCCGGTAACGGTTTTTGTTGGAATGAGCTCATTTTTCTCATTTTGGACCACCGTTAATCCGCCGTTTTTTGGTACCACATGCACCGGACTAACCCACGGGCTGTCATAAATGGGATAAATCATTCCGGCATCTAACATTTTTACCACTTCTTTTCTAACCACCTCTTTCATGATTGGATTTAACCGGCGTTGAGGTTGAGCAACCAGTTTAAAATCTTCCTCCATAAATATACGGTGCATGCAATATGAAGGGCTTATGCCTTTGAGATCGGACAACGTCCATCCCATTGCATCCTGATTTTTTCTCAACACTTGAATTAAGCGGCTCTCCTCGTTCTCAGACAAAATACTACTTATGATCACCGGTTTATTACCACCGTCATCGAGAAAAGCATACTTCAAGGTTGAAGGTAACACTTTTAGTTCAAGTTTGGATGGTTCATCATTAATCACTTTTTTTAGAATTTCCTCTTCATACTCCCAAGGTTGCAATTCTTCCAAAGCTTCAAGCTCTAACAAACACTCTTCAAGAGCTTGCTCTTCTTCAACCGAGAATACTTCCAAGGAATCATCCAAAGCTCTTTGTAAAGGATCAATGACATGAATTTGCTTTGTAACTTCAAAACTCGCTTCCTCCGTTGCATCGATTCGGAAACAATCACCTTTATCTTTCTTGTGCTTCATGGCATCATAAAGATTGAAACACACCTCTTCATCTTGGACTCTCACTTTCATGAGACCATCGTCCATGTCAATTGCCATTCGGGCAGTTTTCATGAAAGGCCTTCCAAGAATCAAAGGTGCATCCTCATCCTCCTCCATGTCAATGACAACAAAGTCTATCGGAAACAAAAATTTGTCCACTTTGACCAACACATCTTCCGCTACACCGTGAGGACGTGTAGTGGATTTATATGCGAGTTGCAACGTCATTTGAGTGGACCTCAATTCCATGTGTCCTAACCGTTTCACAATCGACAAAGGTATCAAGTTGATACTAGAGCCCAAATCAATCAATCCGTTGCCCACATAAATGTTTCCTATCGTAACCGGCAATATAACTCGTCCCGAATCACATTCTTTCCTCGGGAGAGTACGTTGAATGATGGCGCTACAACTTGCATCTACCATAATCGTCTCTTGATCCGTATACCTCTTCTTTTTCGTGAGGATATCCTTCATGAATTTCGCATATTTAGGCATTTGCTCCAAAGCCTCGAAAAATGGAATATTTATTTGTAATTGTTTGAAAATATCCATAAATCGAGAATAGTGCCGCGCACTATCTTTCTTTGTAGGAGCATGAGGATATGGTAAATGTTGGATCGAAATATTGTTCATCGGCTCTTTTCCCTTCCTAGTTCTCTTCACTCTTTCTTCACTCTCTATTTTTTTCTCATTCTCACTTTTTTCCTTCTCATTTTCAACTAAAACACCCTCAACATTTTTTTCTACTTCAATCTCCTCACTATATTTTTCTTTTTCATTTTCAACTACAACCTCCTCCTCCACTACTCTTTTACCTACACCCATGTCAATCTCTCTTCCACTTCTTGTTAGAATTGCTTTGCAATCTTTAGGATTCGGAAGCGTATTTGCCATAAAGTGCCCTTTTTGTTGGTCGGCCAATTGTTTTGATAATTGTCCGACTTGTGTTTCAAGATTCCTTATGGCCGCATCGGTGTTCTTTTGGTTGGAAATTGCCATTTGCATAAATTGTGTGAGAGTGTCCTCCATCTTCGTATTTCCAACGGGAGCTTGCGGAGGTTGAGTGTAATTTTGGTATTGTTGACAGTTTGATGGTCCGGTTTCTTGCGGTCTCCATTGTTGTTGATAACCTTGGTTAGCCCATTGTTGGTAACCTTGGTTGCCTTGTTGATACGGAGGTCGGGGTTGATATCCTTGATTTCTCGCGTAGTTTGCCTCCTCCACAACGGGAGGACAATAACCGGTCGGATGGTCACCTCGACATAATTCACAAACTAACACTTGCACATTTTTACTTGAAGACTCATGAATCTCTTTGAATTGTTGCGGCAATTTAGACATTTGCTTAGTTAACAACTCAACCTATTGTGATAATAATTTGTTCTGCGCAAGGATAACATCATTTGTTCCCAATTCCAACACTCCCGGAGTTCGTTGAGAAGGTCCACGGTTGTGACTACCTTGATGATCGTTCAAGGCCATCTTATCAATGATAGTTGTGGCTTCTACTGCGGTTTTGCTTAACAAGATCCACCAGCGGTGGCATCCAACAAGGTTTTATGTACAAGTTGAAGCCCATTTCTAAATATATGAATTTGCGACAATTCATCAAAACCATGGCCCTTGCACTTTCTTAACATTGATTTGAACCTCTCCCAAGCTTCATTGAGAGATTCATTGGCTCCTTGTGTGAATACCGTAATGGCGGTCTTTGCTTCCATAAACCGAGTGTGAGGGAAAAATCTCTCCAAAATTTTTTCTTCTAATGCATTCCAATCCGTCATTATGGCCGTTGACTGATCAAGATACCATTCCTTGGCCTTCCCAATGAAAGAATGCGGGAATAGTCTCTTGAACAGAGACTCCTCTTCTGCTTCAGGTGCATCAGTCGCTCCTGCTATTTCATAAAATTTCGTCAGATGGGTAAAAGGATCTTCATGATCCATACCCGTAAATGGACTTTGATATAACAGTTGGAGAATACCGGTCTTCATTTCAGCATGACGACCGTTGTGTGCATGGCGAGCGAACTGAGCATTGTGTCTCGGACTATTTGTGCATGGCCTAGAAGCAGGTGGTGGTGGTGGTGGATCTGCCTCCATAACTGGAATTATCTGTGGAACTGGTGGTGGTGTAGAAGTACTTTCCTCTTGTTCTCGCTTCTGTCTCGCTAGCTGCCTCCTTCGTTGAGTTCTGCTGTTGATTCTACGAGCGGTTCTCTCAATCTCAGGATCGAAAAGAAGTTGGTCCGCCGGTAGTTTTCCTCGCATAAACTAAGTCTGCACACTAAACAAAACAAATTAACAAGTTCAAGATAAACTGGTAACAAACAAGTTCAAGATAAACTGGTAACAAGCTTAAAATAGCTCAACTATCGCAATGCTTGCAATATCACTAAACAATCCCCGGCAACGGCGCCATTTTGTTAGTAGAGTAATAGTGGGAGTTGTTTTTAATCGTATCCACAGGGATTGTTCGATATTTGATGCATGCCGTTCAATAGGTGTGATACTTTAAGTTCACTGGTTTCAAAAGTTTCTTAATTGTTGTTAACATTCATTTGTAGCAAAGATTAATTGGTGACAAAGATTTTGTAATAGTTTTGATAAAAGCATGTCAAGGTTAGGTTTCGCTAATCCTTTTCACGTATAAACGATTAATCAAGCATATGAACTCGGTTTCTGACCAATATAACCGCGTATCCTCCCGACTAAGTTTATGTCTAAAGCGAAGTCGTGAGTATCGTTGTTTAGACCATTAGATGATGTCTCACGCTAACAATCTAAACAACAATCATTAAGATCAACACAATGCGAATAGCAAATCCCAAATCTATGTCTAGAGTTTGGTTTTTAAGAGATAAAATTGTTTGGTCATGATTTGTAGAATCTATGTCTAGAGCAAAACAAATCACACATGGATCATTAAGAGAAAACAACATCATCTATATTGATCAAAGACTTTGTTCATATATAATAGATCAACAGCAATACATAAAATCAGAATCAACTACCTCTAACCTCAACATTGAGTGTTTAGCTACCACTTCTCATGGTAGTTTGGATAACAAGTAAAGAGAGGAGATGAATGAGCATCCACGACGAATAATCGAGAATGGATGCGACTTCAGCTTCTCCAAGTGAAAATCCACTCTTTGATGATCAAAATACTGAAAACTAAGAATTCTAGTGAAAAATGAGCAAAAGATCCCATCCACATAAAGTGAAAATCTTATTTATACACTTCTAAAATCTGCAGGATTCGCACTGCGAGTGCATCATTCGCACTGTGAATGAGAGAAAATGGCAATTAAGTGCCTCTGAGACTTAAACCGCCCCAAGCAGAAATCGCGTGTTCGCAGTGCGAACCATTCCTTCGCACAGTGAATCATTCGCTAGCTCATTCGCACTGCGAATAAACTAGCGAGCCAGGACAATCAAATTCCAAAACTTACTGCCACCCTTTGCTAGCATATTCGCACTGCGAAACAACCAGCGAACCTTCGCTAGGAGTTCGCAGTGCGAACTTTTAGTAATTTCAAAAATGGAACTTTCTGCCACCATTCGCTGGCACCTTCGCTGACGTTCGCAGTGCGAACCTTCTCTGGTCCTTCTCCAGATTCTTCGCACTGCGAATGCTCTGTTGCAACAACAATTTCAGTGGCAGCTTGCATCCACTCAATGTGTCTCCAATCTTGATCCTTTCATGCCTAAACCTGCACATTAACACACAAATTACAAGCTCCACTCATGTATTCCAATGTACGCACTACAACACAATTAATCACTTAAACCAACCAATTACACAAGGAAAGTCATGAAAAATGCCAATTATTGCATCCAAATATATAACATGTTTGACATCTAACAGGTTTCTTCTTCAGAGGATGACAACGAAGTTATGAGGTTTCCAATTCTCCTTCTCTATATTTCTACTTCTACCTCCCTTTTGTCAAGGATGTGGGAATTCTTTTCCCTCTTCCCCCCATTTCCATGGAGATCCTAAGAGTCCTTAATGCGGCTCCCTCCCGATTGTTCCAAAATAGTTGGGCCTACATCAAGGCTTTGGAGATGTTGTATGGAGACCTAGTCATCACACTAACTGTGGAAGTCTTCTTCTCTTCTACACCACAAAATTGGTGAAGGGTAGTTAAGTGACCGTGAGTAGCCATTCTGGGAAATGCATTTATCGTCCCATTATAATCATTATTATATTGGATGGATGTTCTGGACTGCCCCAATGGCTAGGCATGGCCCAATCCACTTCTGCTCCCAAAACGGCCCAAAAGCTTAAGTCCTGCCAGTTAAGGGAAAAGGAAACATTCTCTCATTTTCCCCTCTGTTGGGGAAGGCTGATCAGCTAACCCCCAGGATCAGCTGCCCCTCCTCATGCTTCTGCCCGTCACGCACGGTTCCACCATCCAGAAACAATCACGACGCTTGTGTCCATTGTCATACCCTAAATTTTGACCACTAAGATTTCCCATCATTGTGAAACTCATCATCACAATATGGATGTACCATCATACTTCATCAGTCTCCCCAAAGATGGGTGAGCATCCACTACAATCAGACTTAGGGTTTCAAGCCCTCTCAGAGCTTTTAGGCAAAGGATCAATCAAGGAATGACATGATCTTCAACTTGTCTAACCTCTCAAACATCCACAATGGATCAAAAGGACTCCCACTTCAAGGATCAAGCACAAGGCTGCTCCCTTCTAGGTGGAACAAGTCTCAAGATCGCCAGTGTCACCAAATTAGGGTTTTGGTCGACCAGGGCCTCCAGGTGGAGAATTTCCTCTGGGCATGAGACAAAGATCCAAAACATGACCTAATATGCTCCATGGAACCTCATAAACCCAATCATCAAGTCAATTTTGCCTCAGGGGTTGCATTCATAAAAAATCAGGAATTAGGGTTTCTTGACCTAATTCACCCCTAAGTTGACTTTTGGGACAAATCATGAACCAAGACCTCAAGACATGATTTGAGGGTCTCTAATATACCATATTGATCCATTTGGAACAATGGATTGATCCAAGAAGCTTGAGCAACAAGTCTCAATTTCATCTGCACCACAATTAGGGTTTCGCGAGGAAAGTCAACTGTAACTTTGACTTTTGACTAGGACATGCTCCCAAGCCCTAAGATATGATTCAATATACCCTATGACACCCATGGAACATGTCCATCAAGTTTGATTTAGGTCAAGGACATGATTTCATGAAGAATTGCACAGTTTGGAATTCATTTGATAAAAAGTCAACTGTGCACAAAAGTAAACTTTGACTTTTTGAGATTTTTCACCAAAATGGATTTTTAACCCTAAAATGATGTTAATGTATGATTTGAATCATCATTAATCAAGAAAAATCAAAGAAAGTGGGATAACTTGTAAAAGGGGTAACCATAAAAACTTAGAAAAATTTCTAAGTTATGGAAAAAGTGACACTAATGTGCCAACTTTGGAGGATCATAACTCCTAAACCACAAGGCCATTTTCCCCATTCAAAGCTTGATTTGTAGATCTCATTGCCCTCTACAAAAGCTTCATACTGACCTATGTCCAAATTCCTCATGGATTTTAAGTTATGGAGTGATCAAAATTAAGAAAAGTCACTTTGTTCCAACACTTAATGAAAATTTCACTAAGTCAGATTTTACCTTACTTTTTGCCAAATGTAGGGGGATTTTTCACTTGGATTCAAAAGAGATCAAAACCAAACATGTTCAAACAGTTGTTGTATCATGTAAGGGCTTTCCAAAATGGCCAAGAACATTACCAAATTCAATTTGAGTCATGAGATATGACATTGGCAAGTTGCCTTGCTAAAATCTGCCAAGGCAAGGCAGATTTTTACACTTTTGGTCGATTTGCCAAAATCAACCAAATCCAAATGCTCCTATACACTTGGACACCTCTGAGGATTGAACTTAAAGGGGACAATCACTGAGCCAAGCCTCCAAAGTCTTTGGAACAAGAAATAGCATGTTGAACCTAGAATTGCCAAAATAGGGACAAGACTCCAATTTTGGATTGGAGCATTCAATGGAAGCATCAAGGTGGCATGGACTGAGCCATTCTCAACTGAATTCAGTCAAGACTTATCCAAGACCAAGGGAACCAGCAGCCTGTGCCCTAACCTCTAGTCAATGGCTAGAGGAGACTTGGATTTTCATTTGCCAACATTGGCCAAACCTACTCAACAGTTTCCATTCACTATTACTTGCAAAACAAACTTGCTCTACTATAAATAGAGCTCAATTGTGATCAGTTTGAGTACACCAAAGCCATCAAACAGATGTTTTCCTCAAAATCTCTTCTTTCACTCCAATTTTGCCTTCTAAGGCAAGTCACTATCGGGTTTTGAGTTTGAGAGCTTTTCCAATCAAACCAATCACACACACACACCTCACATACATCATATAGAAGTGATCCAAACACTCACATAACATCTGGAACACAGATTTCATAAAATCACCAGCCAATTGCTCAAGTTCTTGACAGATTTGCAGTTGGGGTACCATCTCAAGTTCCAGATCATTTCAATCCATTCCAAGCATTCATACACACTCCATGGCACCTAGGGAAGCTATCCAGATCATTGGAACCTAGCTGTAACACCTCCAACACAAATCACGATCACCAGCTGCAAGTGGTAAGCATGAGCTCTTCTAACTCTATGATCCATGCAATTTTTGCTGCACAATAATTTGGCCATATGTTCATAATCATGCATGGAATGTTTCCCCTCAATTAATTGCATTGTTTGAATCGTGTATCAAAAATCCTAGCCTTCATGCAGAAATTAGGGTTCTTGAGGATTTTTCGTGATTTCTTGTTTTATGCTTAATTTAAATGAAATTAATTGTCATAGACATGATCATGAGGTTGAAACGAGTTGATTGGTATGTGGATTGCATGATATAATCAAGTATTCAGTGAGATTGGAGAGAAAATGCAAATCTGGGCAAACCCAGAACACGCGCGTGTTCTTGGTGTGTTCTTGGCGCCATTTTTTGAAAAATCAAATATTTGAATTTTGTGATTTTATTTAATTGATTCAAAAATTAATTTCTCTCTGAGTTTTAATGATTTTGAGTAGATTCTTTTTTTAATAATTCACAAAAATGTTAAAATATTTTATTTTCCCAAAAAATCCCAAAAATATTATTTATTTTATATAATTGATAATTTTGCAAAGAATTAATGTTTTAATTGTTTTTAACATTTAAAATATTTTTTCCACCTTGATTTTGCAACTTTTAATGCCTTCTAATTATTTTGTAGGTCAATAATTAATTTTTGAAGCATTAATCCAAGATCACAATTTGTTTTCCATATGTTAAACAATTTTGATCATTTTTAATTGAATTTTTATTCAATTAAATACATTTTTGAAAATAAATTAGGTTTTTTGGATTAATTCAACCCTCATAAATCATTTTCAAAACACTTTGGGCCTCTAATAGAGTGTAAGACCCAATCCTTTTTTTGACCAAATCATTTTTGGGCCTCAGTATATTGTATAAGTCCCGATACCGTCAAAAACAAACGGCACGATCGTCGCCTTTCCAAAACAAAAAACCTTGGGCCTACCCTCGAGTAGTAAGACCCATTTCTTTTCTTAAAACTCATTTGGGCCTCTAATAGAGTGTAAGACCCAACCCTTTGTAAATACAACCTATTTTGGGCCCCACTTATGGTATAAGTCTCATTGTATTTTAAAAAAGTTCAACGCGATCATCATCCATTGAAAAACAAACCCTGGGCCTCTCCTCGAGCTATAAGACCCATTCAAAACTTTTGGGCCTCTATTAGAGTGTAAGACCCAACCCCCTTTTAACCAAAAACAATTTTGGGCCTCACTTATTGTATAAGTCCCTTTGCGTTAAAAGAAAATCTCGGCGCGATCGCCATTTTAAACGAAAAATCAATTGGGTCTACCCTCGTGTTATAAGCCCCACTCTTTTTCTTTAAACCTTTTGGGCCTCTTGAGAGAGTGTAAGACCCGTCCCCTTGTACATAAAACCTTTTTGGGCCTCAGTCACTTGTATAAGTCCCTTTGTACAAAATTCAAACAGTGCGTTCACTGATAAAATCCTGGGCCTCTCCTTGAGCTGTAAGCCCCAAATCTTTCTTTTTCAAAGCACTTTCTCCTTTGATTTTGAAATATACTGTTGTTTTCAATCTTTCTTTGTTGAACAACTAACCAAACAGCATGGAAGCTCTACAACCGAGTAAGTGTTTACACGCTTTCATTTACCGCTTTCATATACATATAACTGTATTGTGGGGCTGTTTCGCTGTAAGTCTTCTTTCATAAACTCATATCAACTGTGTAATAACAGTATAGATATTTAGAGTTTCTCCGGCAACTACGTCTAGCATTAAGCCCGTTGATCACTCTTAAATAGTCAAAACTAGATCCCCATAGGATTACCAGACACAGTCTTCCCTCCTCTTGGGGTTAAACAATATGGAGATATGAAAGGCAGCATTCTCGGTGAACCCTTTCATAGACTGTCACTCGTAGAAGTTGTCAAAGAAACTCTACTCCCCAGAGATGATCTTTTCTCCGTGAATGGCATCTCTTGAGTTTCTTCCAAATTCTCGGACTTTCCTGGCTTGATCTATTCTCGGTGAATGGCATGTCTTGAACTTCTCGGGGTTTGGGGACCCACAGGCTTCTTAAAAGCATTTGTCAAGAAACTCTACTCCCCAGAGATGATCTTTTCTTCGCGAATGGCATCTCTTGAGTTTCTTCCAAATTCTCGAACTTTCCTTGCTTGATCTATTCCTCGTGAATGGCCTGTCTTGAATTTCTCGGAGTTTGGGGACCCATCGGCTTCTTAAAAGCATCGGCCTCCTCTTGGGCATTGTTCAAGGACCCACAGGCTTCCTAAAAGCATCCCCGCCTCCTCTTGAGCTTAGTACAAGGACCCACCGGCTTCTTAGAAGTATTCACAACCTCCTCTTAGGCTTCGTATAATGTTTCTTCCTCCGGGAATGATAGCCTCCTCTTGGGCTTCGTACAAGGACCCGTCGGCTTCTTAAAAGCTTCCAGCCTCCTCTTGGGCTTCGTATAAATTGTCCCGACGACCTCCTAGAGGTATAGGAACAGAACTTAGTCATCTTCATAGAACAGTCCTTTCCAAGAGTCTACTACTGTTTCTCAAAACATAGTACAAAAGATGAAACTCTAGACATAGACAGTCTAACATCCTTGAGTCTCAAAGACATTCTCAAGTGACCCCTTCAAAAATAGGAAGGAACCCCGTGGACTCGGACAGTCTCAATACCCTTCGGATTTCCCACTTCCTAAAAGACAAGGAAATATCCCTGATCCTCGAATCAAATCCTTGAGAGTACAGCATTGCTCATATAAGAACTTATTTTCTCTTTAAATCAGCATACTGGACCTGTCACTCAACTCAAACAGCGCCATAGCCTTCTCTTGGGCTTTGTGCAATGATTCTCCCCAGCGGAGCTAACAATTTTAGCCTCCATCTCGGGCTTCATACGAGATACAAAAGACTCCTTCGTTGAGTCAAACAACGTTTAGCCTCCATCTCAGGCTTTGTACGAGACACATAAGAGACTCCCTCGTTGAGTCAATCACCCCTTTCGCCTCCATCTCGGGCTTTGTACGAGATACAAAAACTCTCTTGTTGAGTCAAATAACCTCCATCTCGGGCTTTATACGAGATACCAAAAGACTCCATCATCGAGTCAAAACCTTTTAGCCTCTCTCTCGGGCTTTGTACGAGACACATATTAGCCTCCTCTTAGGCTTTGTATAAGAAAACCACTGGTTGATCCAATCAACCTTTTAGCATCAAAGTTGTGCCTCGTTCACAGTACACAAACATCAACAACTCCTTCCCCTTCATCTAATCGCTGTAAGCGGCAAGCCTTTGGATCATCTATATCCATGCCACTGTCCCTCTTTTAGCATGAGAAATTCCTAAGGAAAGATAACATTGCTCTACACTGAGTTAAAGTCTTCTCCTTCAGGTTAAAAATATCCTATAAAGAAAATTATGGCATTGCCGGATTCACATATCCCGGTTAAAGTAATTCTCCTTTATAAACAGTTATGACATACAACCCCCTCTTTAGAGATGACAAATTCTCTCTAAAGTCAACACCCTTTCAGCTTCACATCTTGGGCTTTGAGCAAGATACAAATCACCTTTAGCTTCACATCTTGGGCTTTGAACAAGATACCAACTACCTTTCGCTTCACGTCTTGGGCTTTGAACAAGACACCAAAACAACCATTTCCTCCCATAGAATAGGAGGAACTACGAACGCTCTGATTTCCCTGTTTCGGTAAACGGGAATACGTAGGCATAAGATCGAAAGAAAAGATCTTAGCGAGCACACTAAACAAAAACCCTAAATCCCATACTCTCACATATCTATAAAAAAGCATCAGTCCTAACATCCTAATCCTTGTTCCCCGCCAGAAGACTGTCATTCTGTCAAAATAACACAAGAAAGGCCCCACCACATTGATCGCATCCGTAACCTAACAGACCGTTGTTTAAACTCAGTATGCAAGTAGGGTTAATTGGAGACATCTATTTCCCTTCCTTCATCAGCTTTAATAGGATAAAAAATGAATCGACCTGTAGTAAACAAACCCAAAGAGCGGTAGCACTTAAGAACCGCATCCAAAATCGCTCGCTACACCCGTGACCACGCCCTTGCCCGTGGCAACAGCTAGTTCCGGGCACCTCTGCCCGTCCCAACGGCTAGTTTCTGGCAGTTACCTATTCTTTGGGAGCGAATATCTCACCTCGAAAATAGGGACTAATGGCCAAGCGTCGGGGGCATTATAAAAACCCTCTTATTTGAGAGGGTCGGGTATTCTAAATCATCCTAAGACATACACATTTTGTACTTGCCTTCTTTTCTCCCAATTCTTACTTTAGCATCAGAGTGCCTTGCAAGTACACCCCCTCCTCATCTTTGAAACCAAGCATCGCAGACGAAGTCTCTGGCACACTTCAGGTTCTGGTCAGCCGGTAAGATCAGTGGCGTCGTCTGTGGGAAACTCTGTTCTCCCCGTCTTTCTTTCATCGTAAATCCAAGGCCAAAACAGTTCTCTCAAGATTACAATCATGGCTAGTCATGACAATGCCCACGATGCTCGCAGCACTATCGTCCTCCCCTTCAGCAAGACTGACGCTGACGGACCAACCCCTTTTCTTGGTAGCGACGTCCATCAGCAGAGAGATAGAGCCACCACATCTCCCTCCCCTGATTGCATTGACAACGTTGAGGTCCAGCCCTCCGAGGACCATCAGCCCGTCCCAGTTACGCCAAACTCTGATCCGGCCATGACGGACCTACTCGCGACCCTCAACAAGACAAACTTGGTGATCCTCCAGCAGAACACAAGGATTGGAGCCTTAGAAGAGTCCCGCTGACCAAGATCTCCTTCGCTGAGGAGAGAACGCCGAAAATATCGGAGTCCTTCTCCCAGACGAGAAAGAGACCGTCGGGCACCAGGGAAGCCAGAATCTTTGGCAGTCAGAAAGCGCGACCATACTTCTCCCCGGAGCCAGCATTTACCAGGGGCCAAAAGGACCAGAATGAACCTATGGATAGAGCACCAGTGTTCGCCTCCACCCATATCCAAGGGTCGAGCACGAACTTCATCTCCCCGTCAAGATCATCGTCCTCCCCCTCGACGAAGTACCCGCTCGCCTTCGCGGTCCAGCAGCAGCAGCGACGACGAGCCTCGGGGCTCGTTGTCCTAATAAATCATGGCCACGTGCCTACCAAAAAGGATGGAGAAACCTCAATCCCTAGGCATGTACGATGGCACTACAGATTCTTACGAACACATCGAGAATATCGATGCCTTTCTCGATTATCGTGGCGTCAGAGGCGCCGTTAAATGCAGATTATTCACAACCACGCTGAGGAAGGGAGCAATGACTTGGTACAAGAAGCTCCCCAATGAATCCATCACATCTTGGAGGCAGTTAGGGAGGATATTCTCCAGGCATTTCACGGTCTCTCGTCGTCACCCAAAGACAGAAGCCTCCCTTGAGGCCATCATTCAAGGGAAAGAAGGACCTCTTCGAGCGTATATCAAAAGGTTCAATAAAGAAGTCGTCCAGGTCTCAACGACCGACGATATGAAGAAGTACTTGCTTGAGCAAGGACTCCGTCCCCACACCGAATTTGCCAAGGCGGTTGGCATTGAGACTCAAGGCGCAGGTGTACATCCAGTACGAAGAGGATGAAGCTGCGAACTCCGCCTGGGACTCGAGGCACCAAGAGAGTGCCAGGTCCTCCAAGCACGACGACCCATCGACATCTCGTCGGGGAGAGAGAAGACGGGATGACCACCCACGGGAGTCCCGAGACAACAAAGGGCCTTCTGGCCGTTTTCACGAATGCACTCTCTCGGGAGAAGATTATATCCGAGTGTGCCAACTCGAAGTTCCGACAAGCAGGGGTCTATTTCTTGAAACAAATATCGGCCAAGCCGAATACAGATAAGTAGAAGTATTGTCGGTTCCATAAGAGCCATGACCATATGACCGATGACTGCATCCATCTGAAGGATGCAATTGAGATATTGATCAGGGACGGGCACCTGAAACAATTCGTCAAGAAGAAAGACACTCCTCAGTAGGACGCCTAGGAGTCAAAGAAGGTCAAAGAGGAGGTGCCTTCCTCGGAAGAGACCAGTCTTCAGGTTGCCATAAGCATCTCATGGCCTGAAGACTTCTTCGTCCCTAAGGGGCTCAGCATCCTTCCTTACTTTACTGCACACAGCCCATGGGAAACCTTCCCCTCCGCCATGGTCATCTCCAGAGGGGGCTTCAACAAGGTAACCGTGGTATCCGTCAAGAGGAAGTTCGAGTATCTCATCAACACGAGCTCGAACCGGAGTTCTACACTTGATGAGATCCGGGGAGAGTCGGTTCCCATCACCTTCTATCGCGAGGAACTCCTCGGCGGAGCTCCCAACTCCAACATTCCTCTGTTCGTAAGAGCACAAATGTCCAACTTTGACATTCGGTGAATCCTTGTAGATCAAGGAAGTTCGGTCGACATCATGTATTCCCAGTTATTCTCCACTCTTCAGCTGGATGAGACACACCGGACGCCCTACATAGGCTCTGACCTACAAGGCTTTAACGGGTTAGTCACAAAGCCTTGGGGGTACGTGGAGTTGATCGTCACTTTTGGGGTAGCAGTAACGGCCAGGTCCATCAAAATCCAGTTCCTGGTCATTGACTGCCCATCCCTCTACCAATGCATCTTCAGAAGGCTAACTGTGGCCGAATTGGTAGTCGTGCCCTCAACCGTGCACTTGAAGATAAAGTACTACACTTCCAAGGAGCTCGTTGCCACCCTGCACGGAGATATCGAAGCATTGAGAAGGTGTTTCGAGGAAGCCTCAAAAGAGCTGAACATAATCGCCGCCAAGCCAAAGACTCCCAGCAAGCCTACTCTGCCCTGCAACTCCGAAGAGGTAAAGCCGCTGCCCCGCGTCAACTCCATCGACCTCGATAGTCATTTCTCCGAGGACGACCAGAGGGACCAGAAAAGGAAGGGGAAGGAGATCCAGCCAAGCTCAAGCAGTCCTTCCACATCGACCAGCAGCGGTAAAACCTCTCATTTGATGCACCCAATCCTGAATGGCGAGTTCGAACTAGTCCTGCTCGGTGACGACCCCCAGAAAGGAGTGAAGATCGGGATCGGCCTCCCCGACCTAGCGAGGAAGCAACTGGAAGCCTATCTTTGGGAGAATGCAGATTTGTTTGCATGGAGCGCCTCAGAGATGCCCGGGCTAGATCCTGAGGTGGTCTGCCATCAGCTCACCATCGACCCCGCCGCTAGGGCAGTAGCTCAGCATAGGCGAAAGCAGTCTCTGTAGAAAATGGAGGCTGCCGAACAAGCTATAAAAGACCTCCTAGAGGCAAATTTTATTTCGGAGGCCAAGTACACTACTTGGCTGTTCAATATTCCACTTGTAAAGAAACCAAATGGAAAATGGCACATGTGTGTTGACTATACCGGTCTTAATAGGGCCTGCCCTAAAGACGCATATCCCCTCCCCAACATAGACAAATTAGTTGATAATTCTGCTGGTTTTAAATTGTTATCTTTCATGGACGCGTATTCAGGCTATAACCAAATACTCATGGCCAAAAGCGATAAAAGGTACACAACTTTTATGACCAAGTCGGGCAACTATTACTACAACGTAATGCCCTTCGGCTTGAAAAACGATGGCGCTCCCTACCAAAGAATGATGAACAAAGTCTTCCGAGGAGAAATATGGGATATGCTCGAAGTATACATGGAAGACATGATCGTAAAATCCCACGAGGAATCCGATCACACGCTCCATCTGAAGAAGGTCTTCGAGCAGGCCATAAAGTACAGGAAGTGCTTCAATCTGGAGAAGTGCACGTTTGGGGTACTGGCAGGCAAGTTCCTCGATTTCTACCTGACAAAACGAGGAATCGAAGCTAACCCTGACAAATGCAGAGAATTCTTCGAGTTCCCTACACCGAACTCGAAGAAATTCATCCAATCTCTAAACGGGATGCTCGCCTCGTTATCCCGTTTCGTGGAAAAATATGCTCAGCACGCGCTCCCCTTTTTCAAATTCCTCCGCAAGGAGGCAGCCTTTGAGTGGACGGAGGAATGCGATAAGGCCCTCCTCCACCTAAAACAAGCAATGTCGGAACCATCGGTCCTCTCCCAGCCAGATAACGGGGAAACCCTCTATCTTTATCTCGCCGTCGCGACCGAGGCTGTCAGCGTCGCCCTCATTCGTGAAACCCCAGATGGGCAGAAGCCCATATGCTTCATGAGCAAGGCACTGCAAGGGCCGAAACTTAGATACCAGCAGATCAAGAAAGTAGCCTTGTACCTCATTAACGCTGCAAGGAGGCTGAGGCATAACTTTCTATCCCACACAATCGCGGTGCGCACGGACCAGCCTGTAAGGAAACTGCTGGGCTGCCCAGATATGGCCGGCAGAATGCTCAAATGGTCGTTGGAACTGTCTGAGTTCGACATCCAGTACGATAGCAGAAAATCCCTCAAAGCTTAAGCGCTGGCCGAATTCGTGGCGGAGATGACCTTGCCCGACTCCCCTATTTGCGGGGCTCGCAGGTGGACAATCTTCATCGATGGAGCATCCAGCTCGGCAGGGAGCGGGATAGGCATCATCCTGGAAAACGAGGAAGGAATCCTCGTTGAGGTCTTGCTTACCCTATCTTTCCACACTTCCAACAATCAGGCCGACTATGAGGCCTTCCTCGCAGGTCTACCCCTCGCCGAAGCCCTGGGACCCGAGGAAGTCGTTATCTGCACGGATTCCCAACTCGTGGCCCTCCAGGTTTGGGGAGAGTACCAAGAGAAGAACGACAACCTATCCGAATGCTTAACCTTGGTTAAGGAAAAGATGACGAAGTTCACATCGGTGGAGGTAAAGCACGTTCCCCGCGAACATAATGTCCGGGAAGATGTCCTGTTAAAGCTGGCGAGCACGAAAAAGAAGGGAGGAAACAAATTTGTCATCCAGAAGGTACTTCCTCGACCTAGCATTGAGAAAACTTCCACGACCCTCGACGTGCACGTCATTGGCGACAGCAAATGCTGGATGACCCTAGTCTACAACTACCTCGCCAAGGACGAACTATCGTCCGACCCAAAGGAAGTCAGCGTAGTCAGGCGCAGAGCCTGCTCCTATGTCGTGGTCGAAAATAAGCTCTACAGGCGAGGGTTCTCCATTCATCTCCTCAAATACGTTGATGAAGAAATGGTCGCCCACGTCCTATGGGAAATCCATGAGGGAATCAATGCCCAGCATCTCAGAGGAAGATCCCTCTCCAGGAAATCCCTACAAGCAAAATATTATTGGTCGACCATACAGCATGACGCAAAGGAGCATGTGAAGAAATGCGATAAATGCCAACGTCACGGGGACATGCACTTGGCACCGCCCAATGAGCTCAAAGCAATGTCCTCCCCGTGGCCCTTCGCATGGTGGGTCCTGGATATCCCAGGACCATTCGTTGTAGGGTCAAATAAGAACAAGTACCTGATAGTAGGCATGGACTACTTTACAAAATGGATAGAAGCAGAAGCTCTGGCCAAAATGACGGGCCACAACATACTTCGCTTCTACAAGCGAAACATTCTTTCTCGCTTCGGCAATCCCCAAGCGATCGTCACTGATAACGGGACACGATTCACAGACAAAAAATTCCAGGAGTTCATCACCCAACTGGGTACCAAACAACATTTTGCGTCCGTCGAGCACCCGCAGAAGAACGGGCAAGTCTAGGCAGTGAACAGGGTAATCCTACGAGGTCTTAAACGGAGACTGGACGAAACCAAGAAACAATGAGTCGAGGAGCTGCACGACGTGCTCTGAGTCTACCGTACTATGCCCCACTCTTTGAACAAGGAAACCCTTTTCTGTTTAGCATACGGGACTGAGGCGGTAATCCCTATCGAGATACATGTACCCTCTAGGCGGACTGAAGCTCCCCTAGACGAGGAAAACAACAACGAGGCACTAAAGGAGGAGCTCGATCTCATCGAAGAGGTCCGATCGGGAGCAGCCCTTCGCGAGGCCTCATTAAAACAAAAAAATTGTGATTAGTCATAATGCCAAAGTCATACGATGAGACTTCCAAGTGGGCAGTCTCGTCCTAAGGAGAAATCACAAAGATTCTCATGAAGGCAAACTCGCCGCAAACTGGGAAGGACCCTATCGTGTTCGAGCAAAAACAGAGAATGAATCCTACCACCTTGAACATCTCAACGAGGAAGAACTCGCTCAACCATGGAATGCCGAAAAGCTAAAACAATATTATAGCTAAGGCCACAACTGTCAGCATGCTTTGTCGACACGACGAGTATAACGTACCGACCAGAAGTGCGCGCCCAGGTACAAGCTTGCATACCAAAATAAATCAAGGCAGGCTTTTGCTTAGGAACGAGCAAAACCCATGCCCGACAGCGGTCCCTCGACCGAGCCCGCTGTCGCCAAAGTACCACGAAAAGCAGAACACACAGCTCACGATGGGAAGTTCACGCTGCGAACTCAGGCCACGAATGCGACCTAAGCTCCGATCTCATGCTCGGAAGCTACCCAGGCCTTTCGACCAGTTCCCCTGACTGTCGAACACAATTTGTCAAGCAAACCCCGAAACAATAAAAATCGTTCACTATAGTAACACATATAACGGGCGCGAGTATTGAGCAGCGTTTGACACTTAGCGAAAATAACGCAAAGTAAAAACTACGCAAAGTAAAAACATGCACCAAAACGAATCATATAGAACCGACCACCCTGGCCGAAAATAAATATTATCATATAAAAACGGCCACAAGGACTGCGATTGTGCTGGTTACAATACAAAAGGGCCAAGCCCCATACAAAAAAATAAATTACAAAGATACATCACGCATGCTAGAATTACAACAAAAAGGAAATCAGTCGGCTATTGGCTGAGGTTCCTCGCTGAATCGAAGGAAGTCTGGGACGACAATTTGGTTGTCCACCATACTGTAGAGGAACCCGGTCCCCTCGGTGGACAGTTCGACCCCGGGGTTCGCGATGTTCAGTTGCTCTACAGTGTTGTTGAAAGCCTCCTTGGTGACCCCCACGCAGTCCTCTTCAACCTGGCTAATACGAGCGACAAGCTCAGCTCGAGTCTTCAGACTTTTCAGTTCGTCGCTTTCATCCTCAGGAGGAGCAACGGAAGTCCTCAATGATGCGACCAAGTCCTCCGCGGCTTTCTTCTCCGCGGCCAGGGTATCCTTCTCCCTGGTGACCTTGGCCAGCTCGCCCTTATACTTTCTGTCGCCTCCTCGTTGGCCTTGGCCACATCCTCTTTAGCCTTCTGCGCCACCTCATTCGCAACCTTAAGCAAAAAGCTAAAATGGACTGGTTGAAGCTGGGGGATGGTAATAATAGTTATTTCCATTCTGCTATCAAAGCCAGGCAGAAGCTCAATCATTTGACTAGCTTAAAGGATGAAGATGGGAAAATGATTTACCAACAAGAGGAAATTGAGCATGAGATTCTGAATTTCTATAAGAAGATTGTTGGTACCTCAAATAATAATATGACAAGCATTAACATAGAAGCTATTAGAAAAGG
Organism: Lathyrus tuberosus; assembly: GCA_022829125.1. NCBI lineage: Eukaryota > Viridiplantae > Streptophyta > Magnoliopsida > Fabales > Fabaceae > Lathyrus > Lathyrus tuberosus. Next base: position 2,309,445 of record JALAZF010000162.1, on the reverse strand, counting down.
GCCTCAACTGTCTAATTTACAAAGGGAATTTCTAATAACTCCTGTTAATGAAGAAGAAATTTTCAAAAGCTTGAAAGGAATTAAAGATTCTTCTGCTCCTGGTGTGGATGGTTTCACTGCAAAAATTTTCAAGAATGCTTGGGATGTCATTCATATGGATACAACCAGTGCTGTTAAAGAGTTCTTTGAAAAAGACAAGCTGTATAGAGCTATGAACTGCACAATAGTTACTTTGATTCCCAAGACTACTGACTCTAAGATGGCTAGGGAGTATAAACCTATATCCTGCTACACTGTCATTTACAAGATGATATCTAGAATCCTAACTAACAGATTAGGGGCTATGATTAGTAGCATCATAAATAGCAGCCAAGCTGCTTTTGTTCCTGGCAAGAATATCCATGATCAAATTCTCATGGCTTATGAATTAATCAGAGGCTATAGTGCAAAAAATGGAGCTCCTAGATGTATTCTCCAAATGGATTTGCAAAAAGCTTATGATACAGTGGAGTGGAGCAGTCTAGAAGCAATTATGAAGGAGCTTAATTTTCCTCAACAATTCATTAGATGGATAATGATAACTGTCAGAACTGTTTCTTACAAATACAAGATAAATGGCAAGCTGACCCAATTTTTGCAGGCTAAGAGAGGTCTTAGGCAAGGGGATCCTTTATCCCCCTTGCTGTTTGTGCTGGTTATGGAGTATCTCTATAGAATCTTGAATAGGCTCAAGGATAAACCTGACTTTAACTTCCATTCCAGGTGTGAAAAGTTGTCTCTCATTAATTTGAGCTTTGCTGATGATCTTCTTTTGTTCTCTAGAGGTGATACCAAATCTGTTGAAATGTTGATGAATGCTTTTAATGAGTTTTCTAAGTCCACAGGTCTGCATATTAACCCTGCTAAGTGCAAAGTGTTTTTTTGGGAATGTTGACACTCTGGATAAGCAAAGAATTCAGGAGGTTACCAATTTTGAAGAAGGAACACTTCCTTTTAGATATCTTGGGATACCCCTCACAAGTAAAAAGTTGAATGTCAATCATTACTTGCCCCTAATAGATAAAATTATGGCTAGAATATCCCACTGGAGCTCTAGACTGTTATCTATGGCTGGGAGAATCCAACTTATCAACAGTGTGCTCTTCTCTTTAACCAATTATTGGTTACAATGTCTGCCTCTGCCTAAGAAAGTTCTGTCTAGGATTGATGCTATGTGCAGGGCCTTCCTTTGGCCAGGTTCTGATAAGCCTACTCGAAAGTCTCCCATATCTTGGAAAAGAGTCTGTGCCCCTAGTGTCATACCCTAAATTTTGACCACTAAGATTTCCCATCATTATGAAAATCATCATCACAATATGGAGGAACCATCATACTTCATCAGTCTCCCCAAAGATGGGTGAGCATTCACTACAATCAAAATTAGGGTTTCAAGCCCTCTCTGAGTGCTTAGACAAAGGGTCAATCAAGGAATGACATGATCTTTAACTTGTCTAACCTCTCAAACATCCACAATGGATCAAAAGGACTCCCATTTCAAGGATTAAGCACAAGGCTGCTCCCTTCTAGGTGGATTAAGTCTCAAGATCGACAGTGTCACCAAATTAGGGTTTTCGTCGACCAGGGCCTCCAGATGGAAATTTTTCATCTGGGCACAAGCCAATGATCCAAAAACTAACCTAATATACTCCATGGAACCTCATGGACCCAATCATCAAGTCAATTTTGCCTCAGGGGATGCATTCATCAAAAATCAGGAATTAGGGTTTCTTGACCTAATTCACCCCTAAGTTGACTTTTAGGGAAAATCATGAGCCAAGACCTCAAGAGAGGGTTTGAGGGTCTCTAATGAACTATATTGATCCATTTGGAACAATGGATTAATATAAGAAGCTTGAGCAACAAGTCTCAATTTCATCTGCACCACAATTAGGGTTTTAAGGAAAAAGTCAACTGTAACTTTGACTTTTGACCAGGACATGCTCCCAAGCCCTATGGTATGCATCAATATACCCTATGACACCCATGGAACATGTCCATCAAGTTTGATTTAGGTCAAGAACACGATTTCCTGAAGAATTGCACAGTTTGGAATTCATCTGATAAAAAGTCAACTGTGCACAAAAGTCAACTTTGACTTTTTGAGATTTTCCACCAAAATGGATTTTTAACCCTAAAATGATGTTATTGTATGATTTGAATAATCATTCATCAAGAAAAATCAAGAAAAGTTGGGTAACTTGTAAAAGGGGTAACCATAAAAAACTTAGAAAATTTTCTAAGTTAAAAATAAAGTGGCTAGGGTACTAACTTTGGAGGGTCATAACTCCTAAACCACAAAGCCATTTTCTCCCATCCAAGGCTTGATTTGTAAATCTCATTGCCCTCTACAAAAACTTCAACTAGACCTAATTCCAACTCCTCATGGATTTTGAGTTATGGAGTGATCAAAATCAAGAAAAGTCACTTTGTTCCAACACTTAGTGAAAATTTCACTAAGTCAGATTTTACCCTACTTTTTGCCAAATGTAGGGGGATTTTTCACTTGGATTCAAAAGAGATCAAAACCAAATATGTTCAAACAGTTGTTGTATCATGTAAGGGCTTTCCAAAATGACCAAGAACATTACCAAATTCAATTTGAGTCATGAGATGTGACATTGGAAAGTTGCCTTGCTGAAATCTGCCAAGGCAAGGCAGAATTTGCATTTTTGCTCGATTTGCCAAAATCAGCCAAATCCAAATGCTCCTATCCACTTGGACACCTCATAGGATTGAATTTAAAGGGGACAATCACTGAGCCAAGCCTCCAAAGTCTTTGGAACAAGAAATAACATGTTGAACCTAGAATGGCCAAAATAGGGACAAGACTCCAATTTTGGATTGGAGCATTCAATGGAAGCATCAAGGTGGCATGGACTGAGCCATTTGCAACTGAATTCAGTTAAGACTTATCCAAGACCAAGGGAACCACAACCCTGTGCCCTAACCTCTAGTCAATGGCTAGAGGAGACTTGGATTTCCATTGGCCAACATTGAACAAACACCTGCTGCAGTTGCCGTTCACTGTGGATCCCAAAACAAACTTGCTCTACTATAAATAGAGCTCAATTGTGATCAGTTTGAGTACATCAAAGCCATCAAACAGATGTTTTCCTCAAAATCTCTTCTTTCACTCTAATTTTGCCTTCTAAGGCAAGTCACTATCGGGTTTTGAGTTTGAGAGCTTTTTCAATCAAACCAATCACTCACACACCTCACATACATCATATAGAAGTGATCCAAACACTCACATAACATCTGGAACACAGATTTCACAAAATCACCAGTCAATTGCTCAAGGTTTTAACCAAAGTGCAGTTGAGATGCCATGAAGTGATCCAGCCATTCTCAGTCAAGTCCAAGCATTCAAACACACTCCATAGGGTGTAGGGAAGCTGTTCAGATCATCACAATTCATATGTAACACCTCCTACTCAAAAATCAATTTGCTCTTGCTGTCACGACCTAGAGGTAAGCCTAAACTTGGCCATCTCTCAATCTATGCATATTTCCTCACACAATACTTTTGCCAAATGTTCATAATCATGCATGGAATGTTTCCCCTCAAGTAATTGCTTTGTTTGAATCGTGTATAAAAAATCCTAGCCTTCATGCAGAAATTAGGGTTCTTGAGGATTTTTCACGATTTCTTGTTATATGTTTAATTTAAATGAAATTAAATACCATAGACATGATCGTGAGGTTGAAACGAGTTGATTGGTATGTGGATTACATGATATGATTAAGTATTCAGTGAGATTGGAGAGAAAATGCAAATCTGGGCCAAGCTGAAACACGCGCGTGTTCTTCAGCTGTTCTTGGCGCCATTTTTCATAAATTCAAATATTTGAATTTTGTGATTTTATTTAATTGATTCAAAAATTAATTTATCTCTGAGTTTTAATGATTTTGAGTTGATTCTTTTTTTAATAATTCACAAAAATGTTAAAATATTTTATTTTCCCAAAAAATCCCAAAAATATTATTTATTGTATATAATTGATATTTTTGCAAAGAATTAATGTTTTAATTGTTTTTGACATTTGAAATATTTTTTCCACCTTGATTTTACAACTTTTAATGCTTTCTAATTATTTTGTAGGTCAATACTTAATTTTTGAAGCATTAATTCAAGATCACAATTTGTTTTCCATATGTTAAACAATTTTGATCATTTTAATTGAATTTTTATTTAATTAAATACATTTTTGAAAACAAATTAGGGTTTTTGGATTAATTCAACCCTCATAAATCATTTTCAAAACACTTTGGGTCTCTAATAGAGTGTAAGACCCAATTCTTTTTTGACCAAACCATTTTTGGGCCTCAGTGTATTGTATAAGTCCCGATACCGTCAAAAACAAACGGCGCGATCGTCGCCTTTTAAAAAATAACCTTCTGCGTCTCTCCTTGAGCTGTAAGACCCATTCAAAACTTTTGGGCATGTAATAGAGTGTAAGACCCAACCCCCTTTTAACCAAAATCACTTTGGGCCTCAGATATTGTATAAGCCCTTCTGTGTTAAAAGAAAACCTCGGCGCGATCGCCATTTCAAACGGAAAAATCATCTGGGCCTACCCTCGTGTTATAAGCCCCACTCTTTTTCTTTAAACCTTTTGGGCCTCTTGAGAGAGTGTAAGACCTATCCCTTTGTACAGAAAACAATTTTTGGGCCACAGTCACTTGTATAAGTCCCTCTGTACAAATTCAAACAGTGCGCTCACTGATAAAACCTTGGGCCTCTCCTTGAGCTGTAAGCCCCAAATCTTTCTTTTTCAAAGCACTTTCTCCTTTGATTTTGAATATACTGTTGTTTTCAATCTTTCTTTGTTGAACAACTAACCAAACAGCATGGAAGCTCTACAACCGAGTAAGTGGTTATTGCTTTCATTTACCGCATTCATATACATATAACTGTATTGTGGGGCTGTTTCACTGTAAGTCTTCTTTCATAAACTCATATCAACTGTGTAATAATAGTATAGATATTTAGAGTTCCCCCGGCAACTACGTCTAGCATTAAGCCCGTTGATCACTCTTAGAAATAATCAAAACTAGATCCCCATAGGATTACCAAACACAGTCTTCCCTCCTCTTGGGGTTAAACAATATGGAGACATGAAAGGCAGCATTCTCGGTGAACCCTTTCATAGATTGTCACTCGTAGAAGTTGTCAAAGAAACTCTACTCCCCAGAGATGATCTTTTTTCCGTGAATGGCATCTCTTGAGTTTCTTCCAAATTCTCAGACTTTCCTGGCTTGATCTATTCTCGGTGAATGACATGTCTTGAACTTCTCGGGGTTTGGGGACCCACAGGCTTCTTAAAAGCACTTGTCAAGAAACTCTATTCCCCAGAGATGATCTCTTCTCCGTGAATGGCATCTTTGAGTTTCTTCCAAATTCTCGAACTTTCCTGGCTTGATCTATTCCTTGTGAATAGCCTGTCTTGAATTTCTCGGGGTTTGGGGACCCACGGGCTTCCTAAAAGCAACTCGGCCTCCTCTTGGGCATAGTATAAGGACCCTACGGCTTCTTAGAAGTATTCACAGCCTCCTCTTAGGCTTCGTATAATGATCTCTTCCTCCGGGAATGATAGCCTCCTCTTGGGCATCGTACAAGGACCTGTCGGCTTCTTAAAAGTTTCCAGCCTCCTCTTGGGCTTCGTACAAATTGTCCCGACGACCTCCTAAAGGTATAGGAACAGAAATTAGTCATCTGCATAGAACAGTCCTTTCATAGAGTCTACTATTGTTTCTCAAAGCACAGTACAAAAGATGACACTCTAGACTTGGACAGTCTAATCTCCTTGAGTCTCAAAGACATTCCCAAGTGACCCCTTCGTTAAATAGGAAGGAAACCCGTAGACTCGGACAGTCTCAATACCCTTCAGATTTCCCACTTCCTTAAAGAACAGGAATAACCCGGATCCTCGAACCAAATCCTTGAGTACAGTATTGCTCATATAAGAATTGATTTTCTTTTTAAATCAGTATACTGGACCTGTCACTTAACTGAACAGTCATCATAGCCTCCTCTTAGGCTTTGTATAATGATCCTTCTCCAGTGAAGTTAGCCTCCCTCTTGGGCTTTGTACAATGATTCTCTCCAGCGGAGTCAAACAACGTTTAGCCTCTTTCTCGGGCTTTGTACGAGACACATAAGAGACTCCCTCGTTGAGTCAATCACCCTTTCGCCTCCATCTCGGGCTTCGGACGAGATACAAAAAAACTCTCTTGTTGAGTCAAATAGCCTCCATCTCGGGCTTTATACGAGATACCAAAAGATTCCCTCGTTGAGTCAAAACCTTTTAGCCTCTCTCTCGGGCTTTGTACGAGACACATAATAGCCTCCTCTTAGGCTTTGTATAAGAAAACCACTGGTTGATCCAATTAACCTTTTAGCATCAAAATTGTGCCTCGTTCACAGTACATAAACATCAACAACTCTTTCCCCTTCATCTAATCGCTGTAAGCGGCAAGCCTCTGGATCATCTACATCCATGCCACTGTCCCTCTTTTAGTATGAGAAATTCCTAAGGAAAGATGTCATTACTCTACACTGAGTTAAAGTCTTCTCCTTCAGGTTGAAATCCCCTATAAAGGAAATTATGGCATTGCCGGATTCACAAATCCCAGTTAAAGTAATCCTCCTTTACAGTCAGTCACCCAACAGTTGTGACAAACAGACCCTCTTTAGAGATGACAAATTCTCTCTAAAGTTGAGACCTTTTAGTTTCACATCTTGGGCTTTGAACAAGATACAAATAGACCCTTCAGCTTCACATCTTGGGCTTTGAACAAGATATATACCACTTTTTCAGCTTCATGTCTTGGGCTTTGAACAAGACACCAAAACACCCATTTCCTCGGAACTACGAACGCTCTGATTTCCCTGTTTCGGTAAACGGGAATACGTAGGCATAAGATTGAAAGAAAAATATTAGCGAGCACACTAAACAAAAACCCAAAATCCCATATATATTCGTCCCAACATCTCAACCGATAGCCTAAAGCACCCCTCGTCAACAAAATAAACCTAGGACAAACCCCAAATCTTTGTAGCATCTGTAACCTAACAGACCGTTGTTTAATCTCAGTATGCAAGCAGGGTTAGTTGGAGACATCTATTTCCCTTCCTTCATCAGCTTTAATAGGATAAAAAATGAATCGAACTGTAGTACTAGAGCGATCGTGCTTCGCAACCACATCCAAAAATCACTCGTTACACCTAGAAAGAATGGAGGATGGAACATCATAAACATTAGTTTGTGGAATTTTGTTTGTATTGCTAAACTCTTGTGGAACCTGTGTAGTAAACTTGACAGCATGTGGACAAATGGATCCACTGCTACTATATCAAAAACAAGAATGTTCTTACAATGGATCAGAGAAAAAACTCATCTTGGATTGTGAAAGTTGTCCTGGATATAAGGCCCATTGTAGGAGTGCTGCCAATTTGGCAGAAATTTATGCAACAAGGAAAGTTTGGATCTAGGGAGCTGTATGCTAGTATGAATGAAAACCATCCAATTGTTCCTTGGAGAAAGGTTTTCTACAAAAACCCTGCCAGGCCTCGTGCGAAGACAGTTATGTGGTTAGCCTGTCACTATAGATTGGCAACTAAGGAGAGATTAAAGAAATTTTATATGATTAGAGATAGTACCTGCTGTTTTTGTGATGAAGTAGAAAGTCAAGAGCACTTATTTTTTCAATGCAGGGATATAGGAACTGTTTGGTATAAAGTGATACATTGGCTGAATGATAACCACATCATTGGTGGCTGGCATCAGGAAATGAATTGGATGCTAAGTAAATGTAAGTCAAAGAGTCCCACTAATAGTATTCTTAAGTGTGCAATCACTGAAACTGTGTATGAGGTGTGGAGATATAGGAATGCTGCTTGTTTTGGGGATAAAGCTGATATAAATGGAATGGAGCAGAAGATCAAAGAAACTGTCATTAACAGATGTTGGATGTGGACCAAGCTTAGAAGGTCCATTGGTAGATTGCTCATGAATTAGTCTGTATTTGTTTCTTTTGTCTCTTTGTTGTGGCTGGATCTCCTTTGAGATCGCTTGGATTGTATTGTTTTTTTTTTGTTAATAAAGTTATCATTTCCAAAAAAAAAAAAGAGAATATATTTTTAAATATTATATTTGTGAATATTAATAATTAAAGCACAATTCTCCGGTGGAAACCTAACACTCATACTACCATGAAGACATAGATTCAACTCGGTGTTAGCAAACTTTTACTTGTTTTTAAATAATTTTAAGTTGTTAAGATTAAAGTAATTAAAAAATAAAATTAATAAAAAAATGGAAATTAATTTATAATAATATTAAAAAAAATATTTAAATTCAAAAATAAATAATTTATTATTAAATATGAAATATGACAAAATATTATTTAATATATTCAAATACAAGTTGACCTAGTGAAAGTCATGGTTCAAGTCTCCTTATCTTTAAAGTTTTGGAGTTTTACAATTTTTAAAATTTTCAAAATTAAAATAATAATAAATAAAATGTCAACGTAACATTTAAAATAATTTAAAATTTTTAGATTTTATAAAAAAAAATTATATATAGGTAAACTAGAACTCACATAACTAAAATTAGGGGTGATAAAATAGATTGACTGGATAGATATGGATTGGATTGCTAAATGATAGATTAAAGTAATTCATTAATCCATTAATAATCCACTAAAATTACCTTTGAAAAATTAAATACAATCCATTCATTAAGGATATAATCTATCCATTCCTAGGGGTGGCAAAATGGATGGATTGGATGAATATGAATTTGATTGTTAGTGGATGGATCAAAACAATTCATTAATCCATTAGCAATCCACTAATTTTCAAAAAATAAACGAGAAATATTTTTTTTTTAATTCTAATATTTTTTATAAGAAAATACAAGAGAGAGAAAATTGTGTGTTTTTTAATTATTGTTTATGATATATATTTTTTGAAATAATAATTTTTTTTATAAAAATAATCCAATGAATTTGAAAATTTTAGTGGATGGATTGGATCAATCCATAATTCTAATAGGATGGATTGAGTCCAATCCATTAACTAATTTTATAAATAATGGATGGATTTGATACATTTTTTATTGGATGGATTGGCTGAATTTTTATTTAATGAATTAAATTGTCACCCCTATCCAATCCATTCATTAACAACTTCTCAATGGATGAATATCCATCCACCCAAAAAATTAATTTAATTAATTTTTTAATTTAATAAAAAAATATTTTTTTATATTTATATAAAATAAAATTTCAATATATATATATATATATATATATATATATATATATATATATATATATATATATATATATATATATATATATATATATAAATGTCCTCTTATTAGAAAATTTTGCAATCGCATGTAATCACGTGTAATCACGTCTTAAAACATTATTTGTACTGTAGCCATTCATTTAAACTTCTGCTATTTTTACTTTTTGCAATATATATTTATATATAAGATAATTAAAATACAGTTTCATTTTTTCACAATTTCAATTATGTAATTTCAATGCGGAACATTAATACAACTCAGTACTAATTAAAGTTATTTGTTTAACTCAACAAAGGAGATTGAATTTAAAATAATATGACTTTTTGATATAAAATGCAAGATAGATTTTAAATATTTCAGCATAAAGTTTAAAATATAATATAAATTTCTGAATAAATATATTTTATATTATTTTATATAGGTGTGGCAATTAAATAGTAAAAGTGATCTATTAAATTTAAAATAAAAACTAAAACAATTCATTGGATTTTTGGAGAAAATTTTATCCCATACCCCTACAGTTATACCAATACTCCTACAATTTTTTTAAAATGTCAATTTTACCCTTATTTATTTTTAATTATTTTTTATTTTTTTACTTTTTATTATTCGTGTCAATTTTTATTCATCGGAAGACTTGTCGAAAGTGTACCGGAACACTTAGGCCAATACTTCCGGTCTTAATAATACTATTTGGATGTATTATTAAAACACAGAATGTGTTCCGGTTTAAAAAAATTCTAAATGAGTTTCAGCAACGGTTAAAAACCGTAGCCTAAAGTAACGAATATCATTCCGGAACACTTTCTAAAAGTGTTCCGGTATGATATTTGTTACTTTAGGCCACGGTTTTTAACAGTTGCAGAACTCATTTAGAATTTTTTTAAAACCGAAACACTTTCAAAAAGTGTTCCGGAATGATATTCATTATTTTAGGCCACGGTTTTTAACCGTTGCTAAACTCATTTCGAAATTCTTTTAGCGGGAACACTTTCAAAAAGTGTTTCGAAATGATATTCATTATTTTAGGCCACGGTTTTTAACCGTTGCTGAAACTCATTTAGAAATTTTTTTAGCGGGAACACTTTCAAAAAGTGTTCCGGAATGATATTCATTACTTTAGGCCACGGTTTTTAACCGTTGATAAAACTAATTTAGAAAATGTTTTAACCGGAACACTTTCAAAAAGTATTTTGGTGTCTTAATAATACATCCAAAATGGTATTATTAAGACCGGAAGTCTTGGTCTAAGTGTTCTGGTACACTTTCGGCAAGTCTTCCGATGAATAAAAATTGACACGAACAATAAAAAAAAAAATAATAAAAAAAGGACAAAATTGACATTTTTTAAAAATTGTAAGGGTATTGGTATAACTGTAGGGGTATGGAGTAAAATTTTCATTTTTGGAATATGTTGGATGGATTGGATTAATCCATGATTTTAATGAATTTTTTAGTGAATGGATTGGATGGATAATTGTTTAATGCAAGGTTGTCAGAATCGAGTTTTTATCTTGACTCGTTTTGGTTAGGTAAAATCGAAACGTAAAATCGTAGAGTTTACCTCATATTAAAATAATACTAAATATAATTTTAAATAATAAAAATGATCAAATTTAAATAATAAATTTTAACTAAAAGAGTAAGACACTAACGCAAATTTGTCAAAAATATACACAATAAATCAAATCAACTTCTATTAAGTTGGTATATTAAAATAATAAAAATAGCAAAATAGTGTAACAATCACTTAGATTACAATAACAAGCATAGTAACAAACCAAGGTTGCATACAATCACATAATAACACCTTAACATAACATTTCTCTGTTTTTTATTTGTGAAGAAGACTCACTTCTGGTCCGGCGTTGTACAAGTGATGTGACGTTAGGGTTTAAAAGCTTTTAATTTTCATTGCTCTTATAAATGAAAAGTCTGATGTCTAATAAAAAAAGAAGTTATTTATAGTGAATAAAATAAAGAGATTTATTTGGAGTGGAGAAGTCTCTAAGGCCAAAGTTATCTCTGTGGTGTGGAAGACTATGTGCCACCCCTTAGAGGAAGGTGGGTTGGGTTTACGGTCGCTAGTTAAAATGAATGAAGCTTTTAATCTCATGCTTGCTTGGGGGTTAATGAACTCCAATAATGACTGGGCAGTCCTCCTCAGGCAGAGAGTTTTTAGAAAAGGCAAGACCATAAAGCATCATATCTTCTCCTCCCTTTGGTACAATCTTAAAGCTGAGATGTCAACCATTGCTGAAAACTCTTCTTGGTGTTTAGGGAATGGCGATCTGATTAGTCTCTGGTTTGATAGTTGGTGTGGTTCTCCGTTACACGCCGAGTTGCCGGACTCGGGAGGTATACAGGATCAAAAAGTCAGCAGCATTTTGGTTGATGGCATATGGGTTTTTTCCAATTCTCTCACGCCCATTCCCCCCTCCATTCAGGCTAGAATCAGAGCGTGCCACATTCCTTTCGATTTGTGGCCGGACTGTAAAGTGTGGCTACACTCTACGGATGGAGTTTTAACTTCGAAAATGGCCTATAATTTTAAGAGATCTAAAGGGATTCAGAAGAATTGGTGGAAATGGATATGGTCTAAATCAATTCCTCCGTCAAAGTCTTATTTTGTGTGGAAGCTCCTACACAATAAGGTGCCAACGGACGATCAATGGAAGCGCCGTCATTTTATTTTCTCATCTCGGTGTGACCTTTGTGAGGCTGCCGAAGAAACTTCTCAGCACCTTTTTTTTTATTGTAAATTTGCTTCGCATATCTGGAATTGGGTTGGTAAAAGGCTGAATTGCCGGGGTACTATTGGTGGGTGGCTGGATGTTGAAAATCTGCTTAACAGAAGTGGTACAGGGCAGTACAGAGAGACTGTCTGCACTGCAGTTATTTTCGTTCTCAATGCCATTTGGTCGGCTCGTAATAAGGTTAGATTTAATCATGAAACTTGTAACCTTAACTATACCATCTCGTACATCCTGGAGGCCATTTCTTTTGCTGGCAGCTCGAGTCGGGCCTCTTTTTTGAATATGCAAGAGTTTGAGATCCTCAAGAATTTTTGGGTCACCATCCGGCCTCCGAAGGCCCCGAAAATCGTTGAGGTTTTGTGGAAGCCCCCTCCGAGAAATTGGATTAAAATAACTGTGATGGAGCCTCTCTCTCTAGTATCTCGGCCTGCGGGGGTATTGCGAGAGGTAGCAGCAGAGATTTTATGGGAGCTTTTGCTGTTAGTTTGGGTTTGTCCAATTCCCTCATTGCCGAACTCTCAGGTGCAATGTTTGCAATTGAGTTCGCCCATGAGAAAAACTGGCATAACGTTTAGTTGGAGTCTGACTCTACGGCCGTGGTCAAGGCTTTTAGGTCCCCTTTTTTTATGCCTTGGCATATTAGAAATAGATGGGTTAACTGTTTGAACATAGTCTCTAACTGGAATTTTGTGGTCTCGCATATTTTTAGGGAGGGCAATAGCTGTGCAGATACGCTTGCTAACATCGGTCTTAATCTTAGTGAATACTCTTATTTTGACACTATTCCTGCTTGCTTGAGAGCAGATTTTGTAAAGAATCGGCTAGGTTTGCCATTCTTTAAGTTTGTTTCCTCTTGATAGGGTCTTGGTCAATGTCCCCCCTATCTTTTGTAACAATTTTCTTTCTATTTATATAATCCTTATTTAAAAAAAAAATATATTAGCATTCAAAGATACACAATAGCAAAACTAAAAACACTGTAACAAGCATAGTAACAAACCAAGGTTGCATACAATCACATAATAACACCTTAACATAACATTTCTCTATTTTTTATTTGTGAAGAAGACTCACTTCTGGTCCGGCGTTGTACAAGTGACGTGACGTTAGGGTTTAAAAGCTTTTAATTTTCATTGCTCTTATAAATGAAAAGTCTGATGTCTAATAAAAAAAGAAGTTATTTATAGTGAATAAAATAATAAAGTGGGAGAAGTTTTATTGGGCTGAGTTTTTAAAAATTTAAAGAAAAAAAAAGGTAAAATCAAGTCAAAAAGTAAAATCTAAAGATTTTACACGATTTTATAGATTTCAGAGAGATTTAAATCGTATAAAATCGTTCCAATATACGATTTTACTTAAAAATGATTCTACCTGCAATTTAGCACCAAATACCTACCTGAAAACGTAAAATCTAAATATTTAGATTTTAAATCGAGATTTTAACAACCTTAATTTAATGGATATAATTGTCATTCCTAAGTAAAATAGTATTAACCAGGGCCGTCTCAGAAAATTTAGAGGCCCTATTCTAATTTTTAAAATGTACCTTGATAAAAAAATAAATTGTATTTTATTAAAATTATAAATAACATTATAAATTAAATAAAAAAATATTTATAAATTTAATAATATATTACTAAATCTTTAATTATATAATTAAAATATATAAATATTATCCAAAGTTTATTTTAAAAAATTTAAAAGGTAAATGTTAGTTCTTGAATAAATAAAATATAAAATTTCAATTTCTACGCTATGCATAAAGGTCATGGTTTGCTCCCCTAGTATATGGTTTTGTTATTAACCAAGGCTATGTGGGTAATTGTGCAAAATGGTTCACAGAATCGAACCCTCAACTTTTTGTTGCAAAGTGCAAAACACAACCGCTATACTACATGACAATCTATATAGTCACATTTCAATATATAATATATATATATAATCATTACTTGTGTTTTTTTTTTTTTTTAATTTGAGGCCTTTTTTTTGGAGGCCCTGTGCAATGGGCCAGGCTGCACGGGTCCATATCCGGCCTTGGTATTAACCTTTGATATCTATCATATAGGAAAATTAGGTGTTCTTAAAAACCCCTAATTACCCTTCTTATCCCATAATTTGCCACGTGGCTATATTTAGCAATAAGCAACTTATTTTTCTTGGATTAACACTCATAGATTCAAATAATAAATTCCAATTAATTAATAAAAAAATTATTAAAACTCAATTCCCCTTCCTCATTGCACGCACACTTTGCAACTGTTTCTCATCCATCTTCAAAAACCACCCCTCACCCATTACAACCACGATCCCTTTTGAAAACCACCACCCCTTTTGAAACTCAAAATGCAATTCCTTCTTTCATTTTTCTTTTTCCTTTCATGGGTAGTTACGGTACAATCCTTTCCACCTTCATATTCCCAATTCAAAACCTCCATATACCCAATTCAAAACCGTTTCAGAACCCATTAACTTTGCAACCATCCCAATTATTCGTTCTTTCTCTTATACTCATGTTTATTCTTCATTTTCATTATTGAGTTTCGGACAGGTTCGATTTTGTTTTTGAATTCGTGTTTGTTGTTTCAAGTTTGGTGATGTTGGCTTACGCGGAAGGGGGAAGATTCGTCGGCGGTGCGGTTTCGATGGCTCCGCGTTAAACTCTTCCCTTTTGATTTCGGTTATGACTCTCCTTCTTTCTTTTGCTTCTGTTTCGTTTGTGTGGTGTTATTTGATGTTGTTATTATGAGAGTTGTTTATATTAATAACCTGCTTTCAAAATACAGAGTGTTGCACCTTGCCTGCAACCTTGCCTACAAAGTGTTCGATGAAAGTTCCTAAGATATATTATTTTTTGCACAAAGTTTCTATCACGAGTTTTTTTTTCCAGTTAAGTCATAAACATTAGTCGTAATTTATTGTATATATCCTGCAGTGAAGAGAAAGCGTTTTGCAGTTTTAAGTGTCGATCAAAGGAGATTTTTGCGGAAGATGAAATGGAGAAAACTTGCACTAACTCAGAAGAGCACTCTCCTAACTCGAGTTACCATGACGATATCTTCCTCATGGGCTCTGCAAGTTTCCAAATAACATGCTTTATTGCGAAAATGTTGTGAAGTTAAAAGACGTAGACAATCAGCTATGTGAATTTGTTTTTGCTTTGGACTTTTGGTTATTGCTGTGCAAAAATTATTCTATGTGTTAGTTGTCAATAACCAAATTTCATGGTTTTGTAGGTACATGCATTGTCACTGAGATTTTATCTCTCACAGTAAGCACCGCATCTCGATTTTTGTACTTTGATATATCACATGATGTTAACGGTGTGATTTACTCGTATTCGACCAAATTTTCGTATGTTTTAGGAAGGAATTGCGGTAGGTAATTTGCAGCACTTAAGAATTAACAAGGGGATGTAAACAAAGAAATGATGGCTATTGGTATCATGAACATAGCTGGTTCTTGTACTTCATGCTATGTCACGACAGGATCGTTTTCTCGAACTGCTGTTAACTACAATGCTGGAGCACAGACTGCAGTTTCTAATATAATCATGGCTTCGGCTGTTCTGGTGACCCTTTTGTTTCTCATGCCGCTCTTTTACTATACGCCAAACGTTGTCTTAGCGACCATCATCATCGCTGCAGTGATTGGACTAATAGACTATCAAGCTGCACATAAACTGTGGAAGGTTGACAAACTTGATTTCTTGGCCTGTATGTGCTCCTTTTTCGGCGTTCTCTTCCTTTCTCTTTTTTATTCTCTTTTTACAATGCTATTCTCTTTTTGCAATAATAATTTGTAGTAATTGATTTGTTCCTTCATTTATTTCTTTACCAATTTTTTTCACTTGTCTTTTGCTATTTTACATTGCAGCTAAAAACTTTGGAGTCACTGAGTTCATTAATAAAAAAGACCACGAGAAACCAATTCGTATTTTTTTATACTTACATTTTAGGACTTTTTTCATTGAGTATTGAAAAATTCAACTGTTGTTTTCTAATTTTATCAGGAGAAAAATTAGTATTCATCTCCATGTTTGTATTTTAGGCATGGATAAGGAAATAACGAGACAAAAAGAGGATCGCATCGCCGATACCTAATCACTCATGGTGTTCATCGAATGTGAAGGGTGCCCGACCAAATCGAAACAAAAAGAGGATCACAGCACCGATACCGACAATAAAAGATAAGTTTTCTCCTTTTCATTTCTAGCTGGTTATGAGTTTTGTGAGTATTTTGTGAATTTTTAAGTGAGTATTTTAAGAATTTTCAGAATTTAAGCTGGTTATAAGTTTTCTCCTTTTACCTTTATTGTCGACAGTTTCTCCATGATTGAGTCACAGAGGTTACATGGGTTTCACATGAATTAAGCATAAATTATATGTGATATATTAAGTGGTTTATAAAAATAAGCAATTCACAACGGAGGAAATTAACCATCTGCAGTAGAAAAACATGTTGTACTACCTGCATCTTTTTCCGGAGGACCACAATACATGTTTAATAATTGTTGGGATGCTGGCAATTTGAAAAACATTTGGTTGTCCATATTTGTTCATCATCATCACATGCAATGCAAATTTGCCAGAAATTAAAAACTCTGTTGCTATCAGAGGCCTTACAGCAAGTAATCGTCCAACCATTGTTTGCAGAATCTTTAAGGGAAAGCTTGATCACATGATGAGTGATTTTAAAAAAGAAAACATCTCCAGAGAATTTGTTGTAGGTAATGTAACTAACTATTTTTTTTACGTTATTTAACTATTTATATAAATAACTATTTATAACTAACTATTTTTTTGTTAATTAGGGACATATACCATAGAGTTTCAAAAGAGGAGTCAGCCACACGCACACATTTTGTTGTGGCTTAACGCATCAAATTCACTGAAAACGGGAACTGACATCGACAAGTTCATTTCTACAGAACTACCTGATCATAGTCTATATCCAAACCTTGCAAATGTTGTTTCAAGTTTTATTTTACACGATCCAAGTGGAAAAGCCAGTATAAATTCCCAATGCATGAAAGATGGCAAGTGCTCAAAGTATAAGGATTACCATACTTCAACTATAGTGAATGATGAAGGCTATCCAAAGTACATGCGCCGAGATACTGGTTTGTCTGTTCTGAAAAAAGGAAAGTCTGGACAATAGGTATAGGTATGTAGTTCCTTACAATCCACAATTGTCGGTTAGATACAAAGCACATATTACTGTTGAGTATTGCAACAAGGGAAATTCTATCAAGTATTTGTTTAAGTATGTTAATAAAGGCCCTGACAGGGCCACAATTGAGATTTCAAAATGAACTAAAAATGGTCGAGTTTTGGATGAAATAAAATAGTAATATGAATGTTGATAGTTGGCCTTAGTGTTATTATAAGTGCTGAATATTAAACACCAACTTACATTTGACTTAGTATCTATTTGAATTGTTAGCTCAGAAGCTATATATTTTTTAAAATGAAATAGGAAATGATGTGATGTTGAAAATCTCTTATTTTTTCATTTAAAACAGTTGGAAATCTCAATTATCTATCATCATGTACTATTATTTTTATGTATCATGATTAAATTTGGTTACATGGAACCAGGATTAAATTTGCTCATAAGATCTTCGATTAGCTGCGTCTGCGCAAGTGTTTCCATGCCTGTTGAATTCACAACACAATCAGAAGAAGAAGCTGGACTAGATGCTGATTCATTTGCTGAGTTCAGGTTTTGATGTATACTTTCTAACATGTCTTCTTGCAGTGAACTTTGCGAATTACGTCAAGCACTTGGTAAATCTGGCGAAGCTTAAATGCAATGCTTTTATTTAAAATTCAATAGCTTTGCTTGCATAGATTAATGGTTTATTTTAAAAAATTATGTTTTGCATGTTTTTGTTCCTCCTAACTTGGAAAATTTATTACCAAACAACTCTAAAAAAGTACTGTAATTGTTACATATCACTTCTTTCTTTATATCACATGGTTAGATTTATTGCTCAAGTGCCTACTCTTTTAGCAAACCGAAACTGGTATATTGACCATCGAGCTGTTGTCTGGCTACTTATGTTTTATAGATGCTACTTGGGTGTGGAGGTACTTAAATCTAATAACGAAGGAAAAGAATTTATACTCAAGTCCTTGGGGCATCACTCAGATGTTGTATTATGCTGCACGCTAAAGGTATGCTTCAAATTGATTTCTATTTCAAATGACATTTACTGTATTTCATGTATCTTATCTGTCTGTTGTGTATATAATTTCTCTAAAGCAAAATTATATTAAAAATAGTTGGGAAGGATATCTATTCTTTGGTCCAAGTAGACTTTGGTCTGGTGTGAGTTGAGTCTGGCTTGAATTGAAGGTTCATCGTTACTCAGACATTTTTAATGAAAAAGCTACAATGAAACAGAAGTTTATTTCCTTCATAAATTATATATGTTTTATTGAAGGTTCATTGTTACTTTGAAATTATATATGTTTTATTTCCTTCATAAATTATTTCCTTCATAAATTACTCATAAATTATATACGTTGTAATGATATTTTTATAAACATGTTTACAATATTATAAACAATTATCTATAACATTTAGAATTTTTGAATAAATCACTGGTAAACTCCATTTATGTCATTTTAAATGGAAGTTGTCAATTTGTCCTCCATGATGCTGCGAATGTACGGCATGTAGAAGATATAGTTGTAAGGATAAATGTTTCTCATCACTCTTAAATGTTTTCCATCTCCTCTTATAAAGATAATAGCTCAATATAAAGATAATAACTCAATGAGTGTCTATTTAATGGTAAATAACATATGTTGGTTATCGTAACGGGGAATCACACTCAGTATTAAAGTTTTGCAGATTGTACATGTGCCTAATCTCAAGGTATTTTTTTAAGCTTACCCAATCATTGTTTCTGTTCCAACTAGCAATGTCCGCGAAGCAACAGTCCGATGATGTTCCTGATGATTTTGTCAATGAACTTCTTCAAGAGGACATTAGATGGATATTAGTTTTAGTGTGATTTGAAATATTAATTTGTGTGTGATTTATAGTTATTCAGAGGACATGAGAATATTAGTTTTGTTATTGAAATTTGAAATATTCTTCAAGAAATAATGATAGATAGTAAAATATTAGATTGGTTCTTCTACTTGAATGTGATATACATATGTTTCATGCCAATTAAAGCTCTAGCATATTATTTTTTGGGTAAAATAAATTGTTTGCAATAAGATTAGCAGAAGCACCTGTTCGAGGCAAACAAATCTTATTTAAACATACTCATTCTTTTGGATAATGAGTTGATGGTGGATAGGATCCCCCAAGCCTGGAAATATCAATTCTATGAGGGTCATTTCTTAGAAATAAGTGTATGGAAAAACTTTGTTGACCACCTCTGTGAAGGAAACTAACATCTGAGTTGTAGCTCTTTAACCAGCCACATATATCACCCAATGTAAAATCTTCTGAAAAAAAATGGAGCACGATTGAATAAATTGAAACAAGAATTGAATTACTATAAACTCCAGGTGGTGGAACATTTCTTTCTGCTCCTCTGTTCTTCAGTAGAAGGTTTTGTAAAAATGTCATAAATACTGCTCTAGGTAATTGGGGAGATGCCATAAGAGGTATACATTGTATAACTAAGCGACAGAAGTCTCGATGCTTCTCCTCAATCTACAAGTGAAAGAGGCATACTTAGAAATTTTAAGGAGGCTATGAAAGAAGCATCCAAAAGCACAATGATTTGAAGAATATTGCCCTTAAAAAAGAAAGAAATGTCATTCTTAAAGATTCAAAGACACAATATAAAAGACATATACCATAATTGATAAGTTTGACTTCATATTCAATAGTAAACTTGTCTTATTTTCTCTAATTCTCATTAAGCTTTCTGCATAAAAGACAGATACTATAATTGTGTAATAAGACACACTATAATTGAAGTAATTGATAATATGGAAAAGCATATGAGACAAATATTTTTATATACGGAAAAAATTTAAATATTTTAGATTGAACTTTATTTTTATATATGAAAAAGGTGTATGGATGATCTAAATATTTTTATAATTGAGAACAAGTTTTTTATTCATCAAAATATTTTTATAAATTATTGTCAAAATATTTTTATAAAAAATACCAACCGGTGTCCGCAAATATTGATTCTATCTTATTTTTTAAAATATAAATTATATTTTTTATATTTACTAATTCTTATTAATTCTATTTCTTTTTTAAATTTCAAATGTAAATAAATACGTGTCACCGACGGGTACCCGGGCGAA
Organism: Lathyrus tuberosus; assembly: GCA_022829125.1. Taxonomy (NCBI): domain Eukaryota; kingdom Viridiplantae; phylum Streptophyta; class Magnoliopsida; order Fabales; family Fabaceae; genus Lathyrus; species Lathyrus tuberosus. The sequence goes on along the minus strand of JALAZF010000162.1, from coordinate 2,289,039 downwards.
GGCACGGGTATCCCACTAGTTTTTTATATAAAAGATAAACAAGGGGAGTAGCAAACTGAATCTAATAAACAAGAAAACATGTATAAAGCACAGTATTATAAAAACCATGAAAGAAAAAAAATATAAAGAGGCTGACGTTATATCATCAAATTCTATCTTCTCACCTTGAATTCAGGCGAGGACTTGTCTGATACGTTTTTAATTATTTAAATATATTATTAATTTTATATTTTTCAAACACTTAAAAATAATATTTATCACAAATCTGTTACACAATATATTTATAAAATAAAAGAAAATGCGTTAAATATATTGAAATTATATCCATTAAAAATGGCATTAAAAACAAATATTTTAAAGAATCAAATAAAAGATTGTTGAAAAAGGAGCATAAAGAAATCTTAAATAGGATATCCAACCGATAAAATATATCAATAAAAGCATAATAAACTTTAGAAAAATGTCTTATATAAGGAAAAATTATATTTGATAAAAAAAATTATATATAACTAACAATGATAAAAATAAATATTTAAGGGAAAAAATAATGCTCTCTCTATTTTTTATTATATATCACTTTATAAAAAGTATACTAAATTATAAATTGTTAAATAATATTAATAAATTATTAATATTATTTATTATTATACTTTAAATATATTTTTATTTTCTCTTCTTTCCATTATTAGTTTTAGCACTTTTAAATTATTAATGAAAGTTATTTTTGTAAAATCATTCAAAACCCTCTTAATATTTTTGAAAGGAAGAAAACACTGATAATAATTATATAAAAAAAAGAGCATAAAGGAATCTTAATAGGAATATCCAATATATAAAATATTTTAATATGTATAATGAATAATATTTTTGACTGGATAATTAATGAAGTGACATCAACCACTCACTGTATATAAATATCTGAAAAACATTGTAGACGAACAACAATGGGTGCTACAATGAGTTTTACTCTGAAGCTGATGTTATTGTTAGTTTTATTCATCAACGCAACAGGTTAGAGATTCATATTTTAATTTTCTATACATTGAATAATTTTTAATGTCAATTCTTTTACATTATAATCTTTTTTCTTATACTATAATATTATCTGTGTAGAATCAGAAGCAAGACTAGGACCCATTGTGCGTATTACATGTAAAAAAGATTGCTTTCACGATGGTCCATGTCTCAACAACTACTGTTTATGTCATAAAGAACAAGTTGGTCAATTTTCATTTTGTTGTGACTCATGTGTTGGACCTTTGTGTTTATGTCCTCCAACTCTCGAACAATGTAATTCCATGTGTCCGAATGCTTTTACTGATATGCTTCCTATTAGTCAAAGTCCATCGCCATATATTGTGAACTGAAAAATGGGAACTTTATGATGTACTTATAATAATGTTTCTCTCTTCGGTCTTTCTGAATGGCTTGTAGAAGAAAGATGAGTATAAGAAAAATTAATGGGTAGCCATGAATTGAATACTGCGACTTGTCTTATTTTTATTTATTATTGTTGAGAAATTTATAGAATAATTAAAATTATTCTAGATTAATTATTCAAGTTTAATTATACTAAGAAATTTAATATGGGTTGAGAAACAATATTGGCAAATAAAATAAATGACTAAATAAAGATAATTTTCTATGCAATAAGATAATACATACAATAATTTATTTATCCATTTTGATCAAAAAATTTATTATGAAAAAAAGAGCCGATCTTCGGTTTATTATACTTTCAAGAGCTATTACAAAAGATGAGTTATAAAAAAATATTATTCAAGTTTCTAAGAAGAAACTTTATTTTTTACCCTTTTTTATCCAAATATTTCTCAATCTCTCAAACTCTATATATGAATCACACAAGTGCAAGATGTTTAAAATTTTTTCTCAATCCTTTTAGATATTTTCAAAAGTTTCCCATATCTGAAGAAACATGCAAGAATTATATATTTGTAATTACTAAAACTCAACATATCCATAACAAATCCAAAACATAACCTATTAAAACGAACAGATTCACGAACTAAAACAATGTTGCCTATTACACGTGAATAAAAAAAAAGTTGACCCGAGCTGTGACGAACAGAACTACCCGCCAAACCCACTATCGTGCCAATGCCGCAAGCTCTGTTGCCAGTCTCTCGTCACGCCGACTGCACTACTAGTCTTACTCCGTGTTATATCGTCTTCATTGACTTTCAGAATGATTTTTAGTTTCTGCAATCTTAAAATATATTTTCTTTTCGTTCTTAACTTAAGTTTTAAGATATGACTCAACACTTGCATCAAAGGACCACAAACAAATGCATATTTGTTTCAATAAAACAACTTATCCAAATGTAATGCGCAAGTATTAATAAAAACCGAATATTTAAAACTAGTGCAAAAATGAGATTAAATAACACTAATTTTTTAGATATTTAGCACTGGTTTATTTACAAGTGTTATAGCTATAGGTATTATAAGTCAGAATTTGATGTTGAAAAAATTTCTAAAATATTTAATTAAAAAATAATAATGATTAAATTAATTTTATGAATCATTTAAATTATAAGTTGTTATGTGGTGTAGTAGTTGAGATTTTTTATATTACCTCCAAGGTCACAAGTTCGAACCTTTGTTCTTAAGTGATGCACCTTTAAAGAAGAAACTTTGATGGAGAGATAAAAATACATGTTGTTTATTCAAAACCATGTTGAAAGTAATATTTATTTTTGTTAAGTTTACCATGTGTTATAAATATGTATATATGATTTATAAATTATTCCAGTATGTGATTTTGGATAATTAAGAAAATATTTGAATTGTGGTGTATACTTTAATGTAAAATACATGTTAAATATTATTCTTTGGTGTAAGTAATTTATTTTAATTAATAATACATTATTTATGGATGAAATGATTTGGTATAAAATTAAAATATAAAAAATCATGAATTTGAATTAATGGCGCATATATTGGTAGCATAAAATGCTATAAATAAAATTTTAAAAATATCAAGGACATGTTTAAATTGTATTTTAATTTATGCAAAAAATTATTAAATTTAAAATGATTTATCTCATATTATATATGTATCATAATATGAAAATATTATTTGTTGTTCGTCTTGATATTAAAAGTAATTTTAGTATACTTTAGATTATTGTAATTTGACAAATATTATGGAGAAAAGTTATAGAAAATATTAATGAAGTGAATTCATTGTTTACTTTGTATTGTGTTTTTTATTTGAATATACCATAGAACATTGTTAAATATGAAACATGAATTTATCACATAGAATTGTTATGCATAAACAAGAAAAATGTTTATTTAAAAAGAATAGAAATAAATTCTATGGTGTTGTATTTATATAGAGTTTATGAATTACATGTTTGAACTCACTTCATGAAATAAAAGTTAGTCATGACAAATTTGTTTGATCGTGGATGTCGATTTCTATAAATGTTTAATGCATTAAATATATTTTGGATATATTTAAGTGAAAGTAAAACTTCAAATTAAAAAGATTAACAAATGAAGAATGACATAAAATTTATGTATATGGCAAAATGAATGGCAAAAGTGTCATGATGATAGTTTATCCAAACCATCAAGAATATAGAATATACGTTGTATATGATAACTGTACTAATATGACAAAAGTATTATGATTTGATAATAGATGGTAAAAACTATCAAGAGTACATAAAGTAATCATATGCATGATTAGTTGAAAAATTGAGTATTCGGAATTTATTAATGTTGGGAAATTTTTTGCAATTCTTTGACGAAAGAATTGACGAAGATATGATGTCTTTGAATATAATTGAACACAATGAAGACATCAGTAGGGATGTGAAACACGCTCATATCTAATTAATCATCAATAGTAAAAATTCAACCCACACTTGATTAACGTTAAGTCTTGAGTTCAATGATGAAAGTACACTATTATAGTGATTGAAGTACATAATGATAGATACATCCCAAGGGGTAAAAGTACTTGCACCATAATAATAAGTATGGTAGGATGATATTTTCCTCTTAATAGACATATAGCATATGTTTGCTGAAATGCATAATTACGAGTGCATTTCGGATATAGTCTACCTATATGAGAATGAAGTGGTGTCGTTTTATAGAGTTCAAGGGTTTGACTCTTAAATTCTCATGAAAAAGATATGAGACACAAGACCTTATTAAATATGTCATATTAATAATTTGATCAATGGTACCAAAATTTCATGTGTGAGTTATGCACACTTATTCTAATGAATAATTGGTTCAAAGCTTGTCTACCAATCTATTCAGAGATGAGTGAAAACTTAATTTACAATGTATTGGTTCAAATCGTAAGGTATCTTTATCTGAAACCATGAAATTTCTTGAATAATGGATTGGGATATATTTTAAAAATGGTGGGTACTGTTGGAGAAATTTCCACAATATTTTAAATTGATTTTATGATTCATTTCAATTATAAGTTGCTATGTGGTGTAGTAATTGAGATTTTTGATATTGGCTCAAAGGTTACGAGTTCGAACCTTTATATGAATATTTTTGGATTTATTTATTAAATTAACAAAACAAATGACCAAAAGTTGGGTCTGGCAAGAATTGAACTAGCTATTAAATTAACAAAACAAATGACCAAAAGTTGGGTCTGGCAAAAATTGAAGGGGCGTGCAGATTTAGCTTGTTTACCACTAGACCATTGCAACTGTTTAATACAAATATGAACGTAATATTATATATTAGTTTAAATATCCAGTAATTCAAAGGTTGTTTTTCTTTATCAATTGGCATGAATTTCTCTATAAACGTAGATAATTTGTAGATTTGAAATACACAAAAGTTACTTGTTTCAAGTGCCAAAAATTATATCTAAGTCATTCTTCTATTTTTGTAGTGCAAGAGAATAAATAAGGGAACTTTATTTCGTAAAATATCGTTGATTGATATGCTTAATATGAATGTGCGATTCATGTTAAGGTTTCTAAAGTATCTTGAAAGGGATTCGCCAGATTACCCATTTGCATCCAATTTGTCTAAATTGGTGGGGGCGAATCGAACCTAAAGTTTAGTGTGAACAAACGCTTTGGAATTTATTTTGTGCAACTTTCGTCATACCGTTTTCATCTTATTCTTGTTCATGTTTTGCAGCAGACACCTAACACAAGATCTAACATTTGACACCTATTTTGTAACCGGTATAATAAATACATTTAACAACTGTTTTAAATCAGTGTGAAATGTTTATAAGCGTAGGTACTATATGTCAATTTTGCAGTACTGCACAATATTTAGCTTCGACTATTATAAAAAACAGGTGTTAAATGTGAATATCGTTAGGATTAAACGGGTGTTAAATATCCACAATTCACACTAGTTTTAAAAATCTAATCTTGTATGTCAATATTTAATACATGCTTTGGGCTAAAATCACACACACACACACGCGCACACACACACACACACACACACACACACACACACACATATATATATATATATATATATATATATGATCGTGAAGGCTGAATCAGATCCTGTAAAAGTGGGCCACCAAGTACGCTTGGGATGCTGGTCGTATGGAGAGGAGGAAGGGGGTGTACCTGCAAGGCACTCCGACGCTCAAGTAAGAAAGGGTCAGAGAAAAGGGGCAAGTACAAAGCGTTAGTTCGTAGGGTGAATATTTGATACCTGACCCTATCAAGTGAGAGGGTTTATATAGAGCCCCCAGCGCGTGGCCAACGGTCCTATTTTCGGGGCGAAATAACTGTTTTCCCGAAGAATAGGTAACTACCCAAACTAGCCGTTATGTCGGGTAGGGTGCCCCAAACTAGCCTTTATGTCAGGCATATGCATAGTTTCGGGCACCTGTCCATAATTGCTCGGGGAGCGGATGAGCCGTGCGTAACGGGCATTGTTTCCGGGGAGGTGCGATGCAGTCCCTGCCCGGTTGGAGGGGCAGAAAGGTAACTTTTGCCCATTCGTGGATTGGACTTAGGCAATTTGGGCCGCTTCGGAGCAGAAGTGGATTGGGCCGTTTCTGGCCATTGGTCCAGTCCAGAACAGGAGCCCCCCAAGTCGTTGCTCCCGAGCATGGGAGTGATGACTTAAGGACAGCTCGTTGCTCAGGGGAGATAACGTGAGGTCGTCGTTTGATGACGAGGAGGGCCGCCTCGGGATGCCCGTGACTGGTGGTTTTCGTGACCTCTGGTGTCCGTGGCATTCATGACCGTGACCGTGTTGCCCGGTGTCCGAGGAGACTAACGGTTAGTCAGAATTGGAAACGTTGGGACGCCACGTGTGTCTAGAGCTCCGTGTAGCAGTTACTAGGCAATGATGGCTAGTTGATAGCCATCATGACCTACGAGCACGTCTACTGCACGTGCCCCTCTGTATAAAAGGGGGAAATCCGTCTCATTTGGGACTTTTTCACTCTGATTTCTCTTCGTCTCCTTCAGCATTCCTGCCCGTCACCGCCGTCTGCTTACTCCGACCACTGCTCCAAGCTTTGAGCAGCCACTTTTGTCTTCTTAAATTAAGTAAGTTTCCGATTTTGAGCTTGTTTTAACTCTTTTTGGGTGGTCAATGGTAGATTGCATGTGGTTAAGGCTAGGTTAGTGGATGAAATAGATTAGTTTCCGGTGATAGTTGGTGGTGGACGGTGGTCGTGCCATTTCTCCACCTCTGACCTATCGTCGGATGTGCTAGTACGTTTTGGTGAGGAGGACGGTTCACGACGTCATTGCAACGGCGATGCATGTGTAACCGTCGTGATTGTTCATCTTCTGAGTGGGTGATGAATTTTCTGGTTGAACATTCGCAGATTCTGGTGAAGCTTTGCGGTTTCCGACGAAGCTTAAAACGGAAACTGGGTATGAGTGCGGGGAAGCTCCTCGCTTGGGGAGGATTCGTTTCGAGCGTCTCCTCGCTGGGAGGTTTCAGTTTTTCTTTTGATGTTAGGGCTTAGGCCGGGGACGTTGTCCTTAGCCCTTTGCGCGCCCTTTCACTTGACTAGCGGTGGAATGGTGGATTTGATTTATTGTCGAATTCACATTCTTCTCTGCTTTTCAGGTGATCGACATGGCGAAGGGGCCCGATGGAGAAATTATCTTGGATTCTTCCGAGGAAGAAATAAGTTCCTCGAATAGTAGTAGTTCGACGGCCTCGAGTACCCCCAGTGAGGTCGGGGAGGAAGAAGAGTTAGAAGTTATGGACGAGGACGTCGTTGAGGGTTCCGCGGAGGAATGGGAGGTGGACGAACCTGCTGAGCATGTGTCTACCTTTGTAACGTACTTAGGGGATGTCTTCACAGAGGTCGGGCCAGAGGGGGAGTGGAAGGTGCACTTTCCCTCTGAGGACGACAGGGTCTGCACGAACTACGGGGACCGCTTTGCAATGTATGAGTACGCATTCAAGGACCTGGGTCTAAGGTTGCCGTTCACCGATTTTCAGCAGTCGGTGTTCGTGCACTTGAAGTTGGCCCCCACGCAACTGCACCCTAACTCGTTGGCCTTCATCCGGGCGTTCGAGCTGGTGTGCGAGCACCTCGCCATAGGGGCTACTCTTCCTCTATTCTTCACCGTCTTCCATCTTCAAAGGCAGCTATCAGAGAGGCAGTATGGTTGGGTCTCTTTGAAGCAGCCTCGCAAATTGTTTAAACCATTTTCGGAGTTGATACAGACGTTTAAGAAGCGGTACTATGTTGTCGAGCCCGTGTCCGAAGCTGCCCAGGATAGTACATATGTCTGGGAGATCGAGGTTGATGAGGATGGGAACGATCTGCGCGACGAGGCGGGGAAATTTATTGGGCATAGGATCTACAAGTTCCCTATTCATTGGGCACCTGACCATTTCACCAAGAAGCCTAGCGACTACGTTCTCCAACCGCACGAGCTACACGGGCAGGACGCCGTGGCGTACGAGGCGTTGGTGAAGTACGTCAACTCCTTCCTGCTCGCGGAATGCTGGACGAACAAGGGTAACCCGATCTTCGAGGAGGATGGTAGTCAGATGGTCGAATACCGGTTTATTAACACTAAGGCACTACTGGAGTGCAAGACCCCCGCGGAAGTCGAGAAGCTGCTTGGTAGTCTTAGTTATTTAGATTTGATCGTATTATTTCTCTCCTCGTGTCTAACGTGTTCGACTTTTGTTTGTGCAGGTGAGATGCCTCAGGCCCATGAGAGGGTTGTGAAGAATGCTCTTGCGAGGAACAAGGCCGGAGCGGTCCCCCTTGTAATACCCTAAAATTTGCTCTCCCTTTTTTGCATCTTAGCATAGCATTATCATTTACAATATCATATCCATCTCATTAGCATTGCATTGCATTTAACATAGAAAAATGAAGCATAGCATTCCTCTTACCATCAAGGCATGTGATCAGGGGGAAGATGGACAATCAAGGGATCATTCAAAGCACAAGAAGGTCAATCAAGTTGCCTCCAGGCAAGCCAAGAGTCTCTCATGTCTCACACCATCTCAATTGATCATCCACAATCTCAAGGAAGTGAGATCCAATGGGAGATTGAAGCAATACATACTTCAACATGCAAGAGGTTCAAAAACTGAAGGAAAACCCTCATAATAGATAGCTCATTGATCCAAAGTCATCCTCAAATGGTATATCTCATCATCATTTAAGAGGATACACAACATACTCTGAGGAATTTGAAATTGAAGACTGCACATTTTTCTCCTAGGAGGTGGGCACCAAAACTAGGGTTTCCCATTAAATCATAGAATCTTTGATTTTTTGGACAAAACTTGATGTCATGGTATTCTACATGTTCTTAAGTGTATGAGTATGGAAAATTGCCTCTCAATTGGTTTTAGAAGTGGTTCAATTGGAAGAAAGATCAAAAATCAAGAAAATTGGGGCCAAGTCAAATAATCAGAGGAAAAAGTCAACTCTTGACTTTTTGAGGCCAAATTCATGAAATTCATGTTATATGTGACCAATGTGAAAAATTTGATCAAGAAACTCCAAAGGAATCATGAAAAAATCAAGATGTAGAAAGTTGCCATTTTTGGGTGAAGTAGGGTTACTAAATATAGTAAGTTTTGGCCATTTTGCACCAGAGTCTTAACCAAGGCCATTTAAAATTGAAGCACCAAATGAAAATTCCACCAGGCCACAACAAAAGGTCTTGCTTTAAGCTTTAAATCCATGTGTAGAACATCTCCATTGGATAAATATTGAGAGAGATATAGATGATCAAAGTTGGAGGAAAGTAGGCCCAAACCATGTCAGGACCAAGGATTTTCAAGGCACGCGCGCAGTCATTTTCACAAGCATGTGGTGGGCCAAATGTCCACCTATTTTTCATCAAGATAAAAGCTTCAAATGGAAAAGTTTTCAACATCAAAGCTGTTCCTTGTGGTGTCATCTTCAATACTCATGTTGGACAAAATTCCATTTGATCAGTTTATGTGGGAGAAATCTTGGTCTCAAGTTAGGTTGATTAGGCTGAATTTTCATGCATGTCACTTGCCATGCCATGACTTGCCTTGCGCGCATATGTACCAGTTTTTTTTTCCATCTGTTTATGGTCATTTTAAGGCATGTTTGAGGCACCATTTCACTTCAATTTTCAAACCAACATTGTGCTCCAATGTGTCCTCTTTCCAAAGACCCCAAAATCTCATCACATGGTTTAATGGTTAGAGAGAAAAACTTCAACGAACTACCCTATGTTGGCATGGATACATTGACAGCATGTTGCATGATTCTGGTTCACTCACACCACAAACACTTCCTCACTTCGGTTTCCTCATTTGGCCAAGCACATAACACTTACACAATGTTTAGTATCACGTGCCTTGCATGAGAATGGAGAGAACAACTTGTTGAGCAAGTTTCTGTCGTGACAGTCCTACCATTCCAAGCTTCTTTCTTCATCCCACCATAACATGTGATAAACCAACCTCACCATATCACAACCCTCAATGACTCGCCCCTAACTAACTTGACTCAGTTAGTTAGGGTGCACTCAATTAACCAAGCTGTGACTCATTTAACTGGCTGATTAAACCATGGTTAAAGCTTACTATAAAACAAATTTTCACTTCACAATTCATCTCTCCAACTTCATTTTTCACACTCTCATTCAGAAACACTCCCATTCTCTCTCAATCTCTCCACATTGCAATTGATTTTCGAGCTCCATTTCATTCATTTTCCTCATCTTCATCTCAGAATCTCTCTGATTTTCTCTCCAGTTTCATCATATTGCAACTGTTTTGAGGCTTGGATTTCATTTCTTCTCCATTGAAGCTCCATCCATTTCTTTGCATCTAAGCCTTTATTTGGCCAGAAGAAGCTCAAAGAGGAAGCAATCTCTGGTTTTCTGAAGAGTACCTCAAAATCTCCAATATTCAGGTACGAATTTCTCCCATTATAGACACAATGTGAAGATGTTATCAGGTTCTTGATGCTTCCTATAAGCTCAAGAACTTGCCTGGCTAGTTGATAGGCCTTTAGAGGTGTAGTTCAAATGTTAGGGCAAATCTGTTTTTGTTCGATTCTCTCATCTCATGGATGTTTTGTGCATTTTATCATTGGATTCATGATCTACATAAGTTCAGCATCATTTTGGTGTAATATTTGTGCATTTATGGGAGTTTCAAAGTTACAGACGGTGGTGGTGTGGCCGGAGAAGGTGACCGGAGGTTCCTCTCCGGCCGGTGAGTTGAATGCTAGGGTTTAACATGTTCTAATCGTGTACGTTTATTTTTCCATGATCGTGTGGTTTGTAAGTTGACAGCGCATTAAAAAATCATGTGCAAGTCACATGCGCATTTCTGAACTGGACTTAAATCATAATGCTATCTACACCTCCATTTTCTAAGGCCCAAACGAATTGAAGTGTGGATTTGCTATGTTTGCACCCCATTCACATTGCATTTCAATTTTTATTTTCATTTCTTTCTACACGTTTCATATTTGCATTTAAAAAATATCAAAATATCATCAAAAATTCCATAAAAATTCATGTTGTATCTTGACATATTAAAGTAATTTTCTATTATTTTTAATTCCAATTTTGTGAGTATTTGAATATTAATTCATGATTTTCTTTTATTCCTTTTGGAAGTTGTTCCTATTTTCATACCTTTACTTCAAACTTTTATTTCTCCTAAACCATTAAACATTTTTTATTCATTCTTGTTGCATTCATTTCATACCACATTAAAATTCATAAAAACTTTTTTTTACAATTTTTTACATTTTTTTCATTACATTTTGACTTCACTCTTTGGCATGATTAATTTTGGTTCTTCACTCTCTTTGAACCCTAATCTAAATAACTAATTTTGTGGATCTTTGAGTAAAATTTTGTGACATATTTTGCTTCTGTTTGTATAATATCTTGACCAAGTTTCATAATTTTTGGATGTGGTTAGCTATTTTAGTTGAATTGTTCTTTAAGGTACCTCTAATTGAGTCCTAATTGCATGAACCTAACTTTAATTGATGAAAGGAACTTGTGCCATTGTTTGAAGTTTCTTTTTAGGTTATCTTAGATACCTTAAGACTTGCATGATTCATATTTGGTCAGTGGTGCATCATTTTGCCATGTCTTGATTACTCATCTAAAGTTGAACATCTTATGTGAACCTTTTTTGACTTAAATGACTTGTGTTTGCATTTATATTCCTCCATTCATACTTGTATGCTCATTCATGCATGATCAATGGCATTTTGAACATGTTAACCTACTGACCTCATTCATTCTCAACTCATTCCATAAATGTATGATCATTCCATCTCATGTAGGTGACTTAAATGCATTCAAAACATGAAAACTCCTTCACTTCATCTCTTCTTCATCCATTCACCAATGATTGTATGCTTTTGTGATGGACTTAAGCTACTTGTAATTGACATTTTATAGGGCATTTTAAGACATGTTTGAATTCTGAACTTGATTTAACTTGGTTTGTTTGGCCATTTTAACATCATCTTTCTTACTTCTTCATCTTCTTTCTTCTTCCACAAGTAAAGGTAGTTACTTAGAACTTACCCTCACTTCTTTTACCCAATTTAGATGTGCTACTATTAGGAGTCAATTAGGACCTTTAGCTACTGCCCCTAAGTGGTTTGAGCCGTTAATTGTTGGTTCTTCTTTGGTTGTGTGCTTACTTGCTTATCATTTGTTCATATGTGTTATTTCTAACATTTTTAGGTGCAAGTGGTAAGTAAATTGGATGTGGATATGCTTCCACCTCCTACCTTCTTCCCTTAACTCCTTTAATGCCTTCAAAGTGTGATTGTGAAGCATGTAATGCTATCATTTGCTTAATTGCACACCATCCCTTCTTAGGTTCTTTCTTCACTTCATTAAGAAGTAAGAAGAATACTAAGCTTCCTTCTCTTCTTCTTCTCATCTTCTTTTATTTTCTCTTCAAGCAAGGAGCACATACAACACTGAGGAGTTTCTTTCTTCTCTTTTAAACCTCACTAACCTTAGGATATCCATGCATGATAACACTAGGGTGTGTCTTAGTTCCCATTAGAGTTTACCTTTTCTCCTCTCTTGAGTCTCTCTTCTCATCTCAAAGAAAATTCAAAATATCTAATAAAGGTAGGCATTTATTGCATTTAGGCCTTTCATATAAAGAAAAGATTATAAGGGGTCTTCTCTTATAATTTTAGAATGTGTAGCATATGCCCCATCTTGGGTCAATGTGTTAAACATTTGATCTTGTATGAGGGACTTAAATGCAATACTTGTTGAAGGTACTAGTAATAAAAAAACATTTCTTCATTTCATAATCAACAAAAACACTTAATAAACACAAGTATGCTAGTGTGTTTAAACCTTGACAATTGGAACTAAGTGTGGGGGTCTTCTTCACTCTTAGTATATTTTCTTACTCATTCCATCTTGGAATGTGAGAAGATATACAATCCAATGATTAAGATTTAGATACACTATCATGTGCAAACAAATGAAAAAACTTCTAAAAGACAAAAACAAACAATAACGTCTTTCCTACGGGAATTCTTTCCTCATCTCCTTCAATCATTCCTTAAGGATGCGTCATTTCCGTTCTACCGCAAACAGGTAACGCCTAAGTCTCCCTACAGCGAGCTGCAACACCTAAACTGGTAGGACGCGAACGTTGATGTATTCCACTAAAAAAACACAAATAACTTTCCCTTAGGTGAGGGGAACTACGTCGCCCTGATTCTCATGCTCCCGATGAGATACGTAGGCAGTGGGGGTAGGGCCCATTCGAGCACTTCTTTTATTTTCCCTACATTTGTTTCTCTTTCTCTTTCTCTTTCTTTCTTTCAGTTCCTTTTTTCCAGCATTCTTTTCTTACACCCTTTGATTGAAGCAAGCAAGCGTGGATCCCATCGGGTACGATGGACTTGAGGGGATGCTAATACCTTCCTCTTGCGTAACCGACTCCCTTACCCTTTCTCTTGGTCGCAAGACCATGCTCTATCCTTTCCTTCAGGTTTATGCGGTGTTTCCTTTCCCTCTCTTGGGATAAATACACATTGCTGGCGACTCTGTTCGGTGCCACTTTCGCGTTTGTACCAGGATGAAAATCCCGGGAGCGACAGCTGGCGACTCTGCTGGGGACAGATTGACCTATTGCTGGTCCATCCTAAGCGAGTTAATCCTAGCGCTTGTCTGTTTTTCTTTCATTGGGTGTTTATTGTTGTGCTGTATTTACCGTTTTATTGTATGGTTATTTATGGCTTTACTGTACATTACTGTATTTACTGCACTTTAGCATTACATATCATATATTATATTGTCTTGCACTGCTTTGTCTGTTTGGCGGGATGGGATTTCTGAGAGATAAGCCCATTACACAGGCTTGAGTACACACTTAGAATTAGAGTGGAGAGTAGTGGGACCTACGTGCCGTTTGGAGTGCGTTGGGTGTTCACGAAATTCACAGCTAGACGAGGCTATCTTGGGACACGTCGTGGCATGCGCATCTTGCGCATTCCAGGATGTAGATCTAGAGAGCTGTCGACTCTAGTGACCGATCATGAGGACCTTAGTGGAAACATCCCTCTTTAGCGGTGACAGTGGCAGACCACATTCTGTGGCAAACCCATTCGCACCCGAGGGCCCACTTTGGAACTTGCATAGGGTGACCTTTATTTTCTAAGGGGAGTCAGTGGACGACCTCTTTGATTGGCATAGCATTGTATCCTACGGGCTGAATGTGCTATTGCTTCTCAAACCTCCGAAGCTGACAAGCCTTATTTTCTAAGAACCACGTGTGAGTATGGGCGGGATGTTTACAGGTTTGCAGGAAACCCAGCCTCCTACCTACCTTACTTGTGATTCTATGATGATTTCAGACATTGTATCCTATGACAGTGATTTGAGTGTTCATCTCAGATATTGCCAGATTCGATGCAGAGACACAGTGCACACAGTTCAATATAGACACAGACACTTGATTACCTGATCACATGCCCTTTTGCATTGCATTATCATATCATAACCGTTATGTTTGTCATTTTCAGGTGCATAATACGTTTCTGATTCCAATCCATGGGTTCAACAGAGATCGTTGCTGAGAGAAAGAACAATGTGTCTTACAAGTTTCCAGACCCTGTTTTGGATTCATTGCTCAAAGTTATAGATATGGCTGGTCCGGGTATTCTTGATAGGTTTCAGAAGAGCTACGGGAATTTGGTTGGGATGGTCCGTACAATCACCAAGTATGAACATGATGCTTTGCACACTCTGCTGCAGTTCTACGAGCCTTCGTTGAGATGCTTTCTTTTTCCAGATTACATTTTGATGCCAACACTGGAAGAATTCTCATTTATTTTGGGAATTCCGATCACGCCGGCAATACCATTCTTCTCTGGTAGTTCCCCTAGCGTAAAAGAAATTGATGCGGCGTTACAAATGGATCAGGCAGTGGTAAAGAGTGGTGTGAGCAGTAAAAATGGAGTTAGCGGATTTCATTTAGAATTTCTGTCTGGACAAGCCCAAGAGGCTGCAAGTGCTAAAAATTGGACGGTTTACAATTCCATTTTGGCTCTCTGCATATATGGCCTAGTTCTCTTTCCTAATCAGCAAGACTTCGTCGATATGCAAGCAACAAGAGTTTTCGTTCTTAAGAATCCAGTCCCTACTTTGTTAGGAGATTTTTATCATTCTGCACACTATAAGAACGAGAAAAGAAGGGGAGGATCTGTTAGTTGTTGTACTCCACTGCTGAGTCATTGGTTTTTCAAACATTTGCCTCAGACAGGTGCCTTTGTGGAAACCAAAGATGTGGCGAAATGGTCTAAACGATTGATGGGTTTAACTGCTGATAACATTGTATGGTTTGACCACCGGTTGTTGAGAATAGAGCTTGTCACAAGATGCGGAAGTTTTCCAAATGTACCTTTGATTGGCAGAAAAGGAGGGATCAATTATAATCCAGTTTTGGCCATCCGACAGTTTGGGTATGCTTCCAGGGATCCTCCTACAGAGCAAGATGTGGAAGAATCTTTATTCTTTACAGGAACTAAAGATGCGAAGGTGGTAGAAGTAGTAAATGCTTGGAAAGATAAGCATAAAATTGGAAAAGCAGTTTTTGGGAAAGGAGATTGTAGGTCTTATCCTGAATATGACAGATGGATTGAGACGAAAGTAAAGGAATTGCTTTTACCCTTTTCAAGGGGACCTCTTTCATGTTCAGTACAGCCAGAACAACCCACCATGGTTGCTATTGAAGAATGTGAGACGTGGAAGAAAATGGTCAGAGAGCTGCAGATAGAGAATTCTGGAATGAGCAGATGTCTTCAGAAAGCTCTAGCTGACAACAAAGAGTTGGAAAAAAGAGCGTTGAAAGCAGAAAAAACCCTGGCGGACAAAGAAGAAGATTTTGATGAGAGAGCTCGATACTTCCGGAAGCTTACCTTGGGGGCAGATGATACTAGTCAGGCTCATAAGGCTACAAAGCAGGCGCTGGTCCGAAGCAAGGACTCGTTAGCTAAACTCTGTCAAGCTTGGGATGAGGTCAGAATTGAGAACTCCGAATTGCAGGCCCAGCTAAAAGATAAAGATGAAGAGCTGAAAAAAGCGCACGTGGAAAGAAGAAAGTATCGAGAAGATCTTGGCAAAAGTCAAGAACAAGTGAGAAATGCTGAAGGTAAGCTGAAAATCACCAACAAGGAGCTTGAAGATGTCACAGCAGAGCTGAAATTGGTTAAAATTCAAGCTGGAATCAAGAGGCGCAAAGGAGCCAATGAAGATGAAGCCTTGCTGATGCACGTGGGGTCATTAGAGGATGCATTGGAAAAAAGGGACGCAGTGATTAAAGAGCTGATTGAGAAGCCGCATCATCAGCGTACCCGCATCCTGTTTGAGGAGATTAAGTATTCCAGCCAGAAGCTGAAGGATGTAGAGCTATCGGATTAGTGATTTTTGTCATTTCTTTGTAATTTGTAATGGTTACCCTCAGAATTGTTGATGGATCCATTTGACTGCCTGTTTTTTTATTTTGAAACTACGACAAGCGTGCTTGAGAAGTTTTGGGAATTTGTATGAAATGGTTTACTTCTGTTCACAATTTCTGATCTTCAGATATATGTGATGTGATATCTGCACACTAGCACACTACAAAATCACTATTTCTGGTCTTCAGACATCCGTGATCGATGTATATGAATATCTCTTCATGGCAAAACTCAGTAATCATGACTCCTGGTCTTCAGGAATTCTTGGTTACGATTGGAATCAGGATATGAAAAGCATTTTGAAATGACAAACATAACTGTGCATTTGCATTTGCATAGCATATCATTTTTGCATTGCAGGTTTTCTCCTTTTGCAGGCGCCTGCTAACCTTTACTTGGTTTTCAGGCACAATAGCTGATACCCCAGTTCACCGATATTCTACCCGACGCAATCAAGCAAGAGTAACGGAGCAAGTTCAGACAGAGTTAGCTGATTTGAGGGGAAGGATGGAACAGTTCATGAACCTCATGCAGGGGATTGCTCAAGGTCAGCAAGAGCTAAGGACCGGTCAAGAAAACATGAGGATTGGACAAGAAGCTATGAGAACCACTATCCAGAGGTTGGAGACTGAAATCCCAAATCGCAATGTGCGCACTCCTCCTGTTGGCACAATCCCTGCTGGTGGGGCACATCTGGGCTTTGATAACAATGAGGATGGTCAGGAGGACCAATTCACTGCATTCAACAATGACATGGGTTTCTACAATGACGACCGGAAGTATGAAGGGCTGGATGAAAGACTCAAGGCTATTGAGAGCCAAAATCCTCTTGGAATTGATGTAGAAGACATGGGTCTCGTGCAGGGTGTGCGAATCCCTCCCAAGTTCAAGCTTCCTGCTCTGGATAAGTACAATGGCAGTACATGTCCCAAAACACATTTGCAAGCTTACAATCGCAATATTGCTGCTTACACTGATGACCAGAAGCTCTGGATGTATTTTTTCCAGGATAGCCTGTCAGGTGCATCCCTGGAATGGTATGTCAAGCTGGACGGGGTTCGTATAAAGAGTTGGAAAGATTTGTGTGCTGCATTTCTGAAGCAATATCAATATAATTTGGATATGGCACCCAATCGTACTCAGCTGCAGAGTATGACTCAGGATCCTAAGGAAGGCTTTAAGCAATACGCCCAGAGATGGAGGGAATTGGCTGCTCGAGTTCAACCACCTCTGGGTGATCGCGAGATGGCTGATATGTTCATGAGCACGCTCCAAGGGTCGTATCTGGATAGATTGGCTGCATGTCCTTCCACAGGGTTTGCCGACATTGTTATTGCTGGAGAACGAGTAGAAAGTCTGTTGAAGTTGGGTAAGATTCAAGACGCCAGTGGGGCTGGTACTTCAAGTTCTAAGAAACCCTTTGCTAATGGACCCAGGAAGAGAGAAGGGGAGTCCAGCGCTATGTATAGAGGAGGGGGCAGAGGCAGGACTCAGCCCTATCATCAAGTGGATGCTGTAACCATTCCGGTTCCAGCTGGACAGCAAGCTCCCAATCAGCACGGTAGACCCCGATTTCAGAATAATAGACCAAGGGACCGTAAGTTTGATCCTTTGCCTATGTCGTATGCTGCTTTGTTACCACAATTGCTCAAAGAGAAATTGGTTGAACTCCGGACTATGAGGCCGCTAGATGCTGGGAAATTACCTCAGGGTTATGATGCTAGTGCTCGGTGTGAATTTCATTCTGGCGCGCAAGGTCACACAATAGAAAAGTGCTGGGCTTTTCAACACATAGTTCAGGACTTGATTGACGCGAAAGCTATTAATTTCTCCAGGCCGCCGAGTGTTCATGACAATCCAATGCCTAATCATGGAGGTGCGAGCACGAATGCTATTTCTGATGGTGAGAAATTGAATCTGATCACCGACATTAACTTGGTAAAGACTCCGTTGTTGACCGTAAAAGAACGTTTGTTAAAGGGACAAGTATTTCCTGGGTATGGTTCTGATTGTGAGGGTTGTGCGAAACGGGTTAATGGCTGCAGTAAATTGAATGCTGGACTGCAGAGTCTTATGGACAAAGGAAGCCTTCAGTTTGATAAAGTAGAGAAAGAACAGGATGTTTCTGCCGTTACCATTTACTATAATCCAGTCGAGATACAGGTGCCTGTTATAGAGCCTGTTGCTATCATCGTGCCCGAGAGGCCGAGACCAGTTACGATTATAGTTCCTGAATCGGCTGCTTATGTGTCTAATAGGGCAGTTCCGTGGCAGTATGGAACTGATACTCGTCAAGGAGGAAGCCGGCAGAAGGCAGAGGCTGTTGGTACTAGCATTGAGAATGTCAGTGGACCAAGTGGTTTTACTAGGAGTGGTCGACTGTTTGCTCCCCAGACTCTAAGGAATGATAAAGAGGCTGAAGCCGCTGCAAGAGCGAAAGGAAAACAGGTTGTTGATGACAAGGTGCCTGCTCAGGAAGAGGACCCTAAAGTCAATTTTGATAATGATGTTGAGGAATTTATGAGGGTTATCAAAAAGAGTGATTATAAAATCATTGACCAGCTTAATCAGACACCCTCTAAAATTTCGATATTATCCCTGTTAATGAGTTCAGATGCACATCGGGCTGCCTTGTTGAAAGTTCTGAATATGGCATACGTTCCCCAAGAGATTACAGTGAATCAGTTGGAGGGGGTAATTTCTAATGTGAATGTGAGCCACGGGTTGGGATTTACGAACCGGGATTTGACACCAGATGGACGTAACCACAACAAAGCGCTGCACATCACACTTGAATGCAAAGGAGCTGTTTTGTCGCATGTGCTGGTTGACACAGGTTCTTCCTTAAATGTGTTACCCAAAAAGGCCCTGATGAAAATTGAAGTAGATGGATTGGTTCTGAGACCCAGCGATCTGATTGTGAGAGCTTTCGACGGATCTCAAAGATCGGTGTTTGGGGAGGTTGAACTACCTATACAGGTCGGTCCACAGATATTCAAGACGACCTTTCATGTTATGGACATTCAGCCTGCTTATAGCTGTTTGTTGGGTCGACCGTGGATTCACGCAGCAGGCGCAGTTACCTCCACACTTCATCAGAAGCTCAAGTATGTGTTCGAGGGTCAAGTGGAAATGGATGGAGAGATTCATGAAACTTTGTGCCAATCTTTTGAAGCCCTGAATATCAACAACTTACCAGAATCTACTTCAGCAGCGATGGTGTCAAATGTGCCAGGTGGGCCGAGTGCATCAATTGCATCGTACAAGCAGGCCAGAGAAGTGGTCGAAAGCGGAAATGCCCAAGGCTAGGGTAAAGCTATAGATGTGTCCGTGAAAGAAGATAAGTTTGGCATTGGATATCAGCCGGGCCGGACGCCAGTTCCCCGATTCCGTGGGCCAATCAACTTCAACAGTGGAGGAATTATCAATCCCAACCAGTCCTGCTCAGCAATAGAGGATGGCGCTGAAAGCTCAGATTATCTGGACAGATGGGTATATGCACTGGCTCCAGGCGAGGCGTTGCAAAATTGGTCTAGCGAAGAAATCGTTCATGTTGTTCACTATGCAGAGTAACAATTCTTGTCTTTCATAATGCATGAAATCCCACACTCTGCCCAAGGTGTGAGGATCCATTTGTAGGGCCACCATATTTTCTCATATAATGTTCAAATATCAATAAAAGGACGTTTTTGTTTACAAATTTGTGTTCCTTTACTCTTTCTTTATTTTTATTTTTGCACAAAGAAAATAAAAAATGATAATGCACTTTCTTTTCTTTTGTTTTCAAGCAAAAATAATCTAAAATAAAGCATAAACCCAATCATGCAGACTGGATTCTGTGGATTTCTCTGAAAATGATTATGTTATGCCCACGTATGATTTCGACAATCCGATCTATCAAGCTGAGGAAGAAAGTGATGAAGACTATGAACTCTCGGAAGAGTTGGCTAGGTTGTTGAAACAGGAAGGGAAGACCATTCAGCCTCATCAGGAAGCTCTTGAGATCATCAATATTGGGTCAGAGGAAAGCAAGAAAGAGATCAAGATTGGTGCAAGTCTGCGGGCTGATATAAAGCAAGAGCTGATAGTCATGCTACGTGAATATGTTGACATCTTCGCTTGGTCATACCAGGATATGCCAGGTTTAGATACAGACATAGTTGTGCATAGACTACCATTGAAAGAGGACTGCCCACCGGTCAAGCAAAAGCTGCGCAGAACGAAACCAGAAATGGCTTTGAAGATCAAAGAAGAAGTACAGAAACAGTTGGATGCAGGTTTTTTGGCAGTAACCAACTATCCTCCCTGGGTGGCCAATATAGTACCGGTGCCGAAGAAAGATGGCAAAGTCAGAATGTGTGTGGATTACAGAGATCTCAACAGGGCGAGCCCTAAAGATGACTTTCCACTCCCTCATATTGACGTGCTGGTTGATAATACCGCTCAGTTTTCAGTGTTCTCATTTATGGATGGATTCTCCGGGTACAATCAGATAAAGATGGCGCCTGAAGACATGGAGAAGACGACATTCATTACCCCGTGGGGTACCTTCTGTTACAAAGTAATGCCTTTTGGGTTGAAGAACGCAGGGGTAACCTATCAAAGAGCAATGGTGACGTTATTCCACGATCTAATTCATAAAGAGATCGAGTGCTATGTGGATGACATGATTGCTAAATCAAAGACAGAAGAGGAACATCTGATCAACTTGAAGAAGTTATTTGAGAGGCTGAGGAAATTTAGGTTGAGACTGAATCCTAACAAGTGTACTTTCGGCGTGCGGTCCGGAAAATTGCTTGGTTTCATTGTCAGTGAAAAAGGGATAGAGGTTGATCCTGCTAAAGTAAAAGCTATACAAGATATGCCTGTACCAAAGACTGAGAAAGAAGTTCGCGGCTTTCTAGGAAGATTGAACTACATTTCAAGGTTCATATCGCACCTAACTGCCACTTGCGAACCAATATTCAAAATGCTACGAAAAGATCAAACGGTCAGGTGGAATGATGATTGTCAAAATGCATTCGACAAAATAAAAAGATATTTGCAGGAACCTCTAATTCTGATACCTCCAGTTCAAGGGAGACCACTGATTATGTACTTGACAGTGCTCGAAGGATCCATGGGTTGCGTTCTCGGTCAACACGACGAGACAGGTAGGAAAGAACATGCTATCTACTACCTGAGCAAGAAATTTACAGATTGTGAATCGCGTTATTCAATGCTTGAGAAGACATGTTGTGCACTCGCATGGGCCGCCAAGCGATTGAGACAATACATGCTCACACATACAACCCTGTTGATCTCTAAATTGGATCCGGTCAAGTATATTTTCGAGAAACCAGCACTTACAGGCAGAGTTGCAAGGTGGCAGATGGTACTGACAGAGTATGATATTCAATTTACTTCGCAAAAGGCAATCAAAGGAAGTATACTGTCAGATTATCTTGCACAACAGCCTCTTGATGATTACCAGCCCATGAGATTTGATTTCCCTGATGAGGACATCATGTTTCTCAAAGCTAAAGACTGTGAGGAACCACTTCTGGAGGAGGGGCCTGACCCTGAGTCCAAATGGAGTTTGATGTTTGATGGGGCAGTTAATATGAATGGGTGCGGAGTTGGTGCAGTCCTTATTACGCCTGAAGGTGTTCACATGCCCTTCACTGCCCGAGTAACTTTCGGGTGTACCAACAATGAAGCAGAATACGAAGCTTGCATGCTAGGGATCGAGGAAGCTATTGATTTACGAATCAAGACCCTCGATATCTTTGGTGATTCAGCACTGGTAATCAATCAAGTAAAGGGAACTTGGCACACACATCAGCAGAATTTGATTCCGTATAGAGATTATACGAGGAGATTGCTGACCTTCTTTACAACTGTCAAGTTGTACCATGTTCCTAGAGAGGAAAATAAGTTTGCAGATGCCTTGGCCACTATCTCTTCGATGATCAAAGTGCATGGTTGGAACTTTGTGCCCAGGATTGATGTATCTCGTCTTGATAGGCCTGCTTTTGTGTTTGAGGTTGATGCAGTGTCTGACGATAAGCCTTGGTACCATGACATCAAATGCTTCTTAAAAAATCAAGAATACCCGCCTGGGGCATCTTCCAATGACAAGAAGACATTAAGAAGGCTAGCTGGTAGTTTCTTCTTGAACAAAGATGGTGTGATGTATAAAAGGAATTTTGACACGGTTCTGCTCAGATGTGTGGATAGACACGAGGCAGACCTGTTGATGATTGAAGTGCATGAAGGCTCTTTCGGTACCCATGCCGGAGGACATGCGATGGCTAAGAAATTGTTGAGATTAGGGTATTATTGGCTGACCATGGAGTCAGATTGCTGCAAGTATGCTCGCAAGTGTCACAAATGCCAGATCTATGCAGACAAAGTGCACGTTCCTCCCAATCCGTTGAGTATCATGTCCTCTCCGTGGCCATTTGCAATGTGGGGCATTGATATGATCGGGAAAATTGAGCCTACTGCTTCAAATGGCCATCGTTTCATCTTGGTCGCCATTGATTACTTCACTAAATGGGTTGAAGCAGCATCTTACGCCAATGTCACTAAGCAAGTAGTGGCTCGTTTCTTGAAGCGAGATATCATTTGTCGATATGGAGTGCCCGAAAGAATCATTACTGATAATGGTTCTAATTTGAACAACAAGATGATGGCTGAGCTATGCCGGGACTTCAAAATCAAACACCACAATTCTTCTCCGTACCGCCCGAAGATGAACGGCGCGGTCGAAGCGGCCAACAAAAATATCAAGAAGATTGTGCAGAAGATGGTTGTCACGTACAAAGATTGGCATGAGATGTTACCACTGGCTTTGTATGGGTATCGAACATCAGTCCGCACGTCCACTGGGGCAACACCATACTCGCTTGTATACGGTATGGAGGCAGTTCTACCGATAGAAGTTGAGATCCCCTCTCTCCGAGTATTGATGGACGTTAAGCTAGATGAAGCTGAATGGGTATGAGCCAGATTTGATCAGCTGAGCCTTATTGAGGAGAAGCGATTAGCAGCGGTATGCCATGGCCAGTTATATCAGCGCAGAATGAAGAGGGCATTCGATCAAAAGGTTCGACCTCAAGTCTACAAGGTCGGGGATGTGGTAATCAAGAGAATACTTCCTCCGAGTACAGATCACAGGGGCAAATGGACTCCTAACTATGAAGGTCCGTTCGTGGTAAAAAAGGTCTTCTCAGGAGGAGCCTTGTTGCTGACAACCATGGATGGTGAAGATTTTTCATCCCCTGTTAATTCAGATGCAGTTAAAAAATACTTCGTATAAAGAGACCCGCTGGATAAAAAAAAAAAGAGAAGAAGAAGAATCCAGGCAAAAAAGGGCATCCCGGCGAACCAAAAACAGAATAAAGGTTCGGGCAAAAATTAGGGATATAAATGAAAAGAATTGTACACCCGGTAAGTTGAAAACCCGAAAGGGCAACTTAGGCAAAAATGGGTATCCCGGTGGATTGAAAACCTGAAAAGGCGATCCACACAAAAGAGGGATTAAAGCGAATGACTGCAGTCTGAATTAATCTGTACGTTTTCTACTCTTCAGCAAACTGGCAAAATTCCAAAGGAGGAATTGGTCCAATCATGAACTTCTGAAGGCAAAGATAATCAGGAGAGTTGGAGTATATACTGGCTATAACAGAATCAGAAATCAGTCGAAATCCAATTTCCGCATTATCATTAGGATAGATTTCTTTTCTCAATTTTATGGCAATCGCCTCTTTCAGGGGTTTGCTTCTGATTGTAAATTCGCCAATTTTTGGCATTTCATCAATAAAATTGAATATTCAGTCACGAGCTTTTATTTTCATTTTACTGTTTTGTTTGCAAAAACGTCCAATTTTTGATAATAAAACATTACTTTGAAAATATATTGGCCTTGCAAAGGCACGCACAAAAAGACGATTAGAATTACTTTGCTTGTTGGACAACCTAGGATGGTGGACTAAAAAAACCACGCAATATCCTGGGGCATGTGCATATTCTTTTTCTGTTACAGGTAATGAGCGCGATTGATCCAAGCAGCATGACCGTAACCACGAGCAGATATTTGCTATGACTTGATACTGTTGTATCTTATTAAGTCGATTCTTCCATTCAAGAGATCCCACCGAGTTTCGTGACGGTAACGGTATTCGAAGATGGATTTCTTATGTGTTGATAACAGTTATTAATGCAGTGAAGACTCCAGGTTGACAACAAGTGCCAATCCTCCGGTACCTTGCAGACGATGTGAAAGGTAGTTCAAGGCAGAGTGTTTGTCTAAGAGTTTGAAAACGTTTGGTTTTCTATAAAATCCTCTTAAGAGACGAAACTTGTAGTACCAACATCCCTTGTGGAGTTTACTCTTGGCAGGATGTACCAGCAAGTGGTAGTATCATATATCCCGCAGGTTTTAGCATGTGAAATTTGTCAAAGAATAATCCCCAGCGGAGTTATTGATCCTCCCAAGCCTGGGGCATGTTATCTCCCCAGCACAAGATGTTCCAGATCTAATATCCCCAGTAGAGTTTGGAGACACTTGGTCTTCTGTAAAATCCTCTTAAAAGGGAATTCCCCAGCACGAGACGCTTTAAAGCAATTTTCTCTAGCAGAGTGTGTTGTAAACTCATTATCCCCAGCGGAGTCGTCAAAGGGAAAGTTTGCCCAACATGGGGAATTGTGACATTTATCCTAAACTCGACAGTCATCTTCCTCAGCAGATTACCGAGGAATTGCTTTGGGTTTCCCTAACAGATCTCTAGGGACTCTTTCTCAGCATGTTGCAACGGATTGTCTTTCAACCAAGATTTGCATATCCACGGCAGAGCAGCCCTGATCCCCAGCAAGATCGCATCTCCGGTAATGGTACCCCCACAGAGTTCAGCATTGAATCTTGTCTGCTATACTCCCCAGCCGAGTCGCGGTAGGTTCCCCAGCAGGGTTTAAAGAGATCGACAGAATCTCTCCTTCAGCAAGATGTCAACGTATGATATTACCCAGTAAGGGGTGTAATTCTCAACAATGCTCATTTACAATCCAAAGTCCAATTTATTTTTGGCATGTGTACAGTTTGGTCATGTTATTCCAGCAGGTGGAGTGATCATCTGGCAATTTTAAGTTTCCAACGACAGTTTGGTAATCATGAAAGTCCAACGACAGTTTGGCAAAGCTTCCAACGACAGTTTGGTAAGCGTTCAAGTCCAAACGACAGTTTGGCAGAGATTCCAACGACAGTTTGGTAATCATTAAAATCCAACGACAGTTTGGTAATCATTAAAATCCAACGACAGATTGGTAGAAATCCAACGACAGATTGGTAGAAATCCAACACGAATTGGTAAAAGCTGCGAAAGTCCATCGACAGTATGGCAAGCCAGTAGTCGTCTGGCGTCGTTCAAAAAGACATGGTTGAAAATCCAACGACAGTTTGGTAGGAAGTCCAACGACAGATTGGCAGAGCAGCGAAAGTCCATCGACAGTATGGCAAGCCAGTAGTCGTCTGGCGTCGTTCAAAAAGACATGGTTGAAAATCCAACGACAATTTGGTAGGAAGTCCAACGACAGATTGGCAGAGCAGCGAAAGTCCATCGACAGTATGGCAAACCAGTAGTCGTCTGGCGTCGTTCAAAAAGACATGGTTGAAAGTCCAATGACAGTTTGGCGAAGCTACCAACGACAGTTTGGTAAGCACCAGAAGTCCTACGACAGATTGGCAGAACAGCCCAAGTCCATCGACAGTATGGCAGGCCAGTAGTCGTCTGGCGTTGTTCAAAAGACAGATATCTCCGACACTTGAAGATTCAATCCAACCGTCACAGGGGGTTTATATCCCTTTTCTTTTTCATCATCCAGAGCAAATTTTTGGTTATATTTGGTATTCAATCACTATATACCTTGAAAGTCTGAAAGCATTCGCTTTCAGACATTCAGGTCTACAGTGTTTGAATAGGGGCAGCTGTAATACCCTAAAATTTGCTCTCCCTTTTTTGCATCTTAGCATAGCATTATCATTTACAATATCATATCCATCTCATTAGCATTGCATTGCATTTAACATAGAAAAATGAAGCATAGCATTCCTCTTACCATCAAGGCATGTGATCAGGGGGAAGATGGACAATCAAGGGATCATTCAAAGCACAAGAAGGTCAATCAAGTTGCCTCCAGGCAAGCCAAGAGTCTCTCATGTCTCACACCATCTCAATTGATCATCCACAATCTCAAGGAAGTGAGATCCAATGGGAGATTGAAGCAATACATACTTCAACATGCAAGAGGTTCAAAAACTGAAGGAAAACCCTCAGAATAGATAGATCATTGATCCAAAGTCATCCTCAAATGGTATATCTCATCATCATTTAAGAGGATACACAACATACTCTGAGGAATTTGAAATTGAAGACAGCACATTTTTCTCCTAGGAGGTGGGCACCAAAACTAGGGTTTCCCATTAAATCAGAGAATCTTTGATTTTTTGGACAAAACTTGATGTCATGGTATTCTACATGTTCTTAAGTGTATGAGTATGGAAAATTGCCTCTCAATTGGTTTTAGAAGTGGTTCAATTGGAAGAAAGATCAAAAATCAAGAAAACTGGGGCCAAGTCAAATAATCAGAGGAAAAAGTCAACTCTTGACTTTTTGAGGCCAAATTCATGAAATTCATGTTATATGTGACCAATGTGCAAAATTTGATCAAGAAACTCCAAAGGAATCATGAAAAAATCAAGATGTAGAAAGTTGCCATTTTTGGGTGAAGTAGGGTTACTAAATATAGTAAGTTTTGGCCATTTTGCACCAGAGTTTGAACCAAGGCCATTTAAAATTGAAGCACCAAATGAAAATTCCACCAGGCCACAACAAAAGGTCTTGCTTTAAGCTTCAAATCCATGTGTAGAACATCTCCATTGGATAAATATTGAGAGAGATATATATGATCAAAGTTGGAGGAAAGTAGGCCCAAACCATGTCAGGACCAAGGATTTTCAAGGCACGCGCGCAGTCATTTTCACAAGCATGTGGTGGGCCAAATGTCCACCTATTTTTCATCAAGATAAAAGCTTCAAATGGAAAAGTTTTCAACATCAAAGTTGTTCCTTGTGGTGTCATCTTCAATACTCATGTTGGACAAAATTCCATTTGATCAGTTTATGTGGGAGAAATCTTGGTCTCAAGTTAGGTTGATTAGGCTGAATTTTCATGCATGTCACTTGCCATGCCATGACTTGCCTTGCGCGCATATGTACCAGTTTTTTTTTTCATCTGTTTGTGGTCATTTTAAGGCATGTTTGAGGCACCATTTCACTTCAATTTTCAAACCAACATTGTGCTCCAATGTGTCCTCTTTCCAAAGACCCCAAAATCTCATCAAATGGTTTAATGGTTAGAGAGAAAAACTTCAACGAACTACCCTATGTTGGCATGGATACATTGACAGCATGTTGCATGATTCTGGTTCACTCACACCACAAACACTTCCTCACTTCGGTTTCCTCATTTGGCCAAGCACATAACACTTACACAATGTTTAGTATCACGTGCCTTGCATGAGAATGGAGAGAACAACTTGTTGAGCAAGTTTCTGTCGTGACAGTCCTACCATTCCAAGCTTCTTTCTTCATCCCACCATAACATGTGATAAACCAACCTCACCATATCACAACCCTCAATGACTCGCCCCTAACTAACTTGACTCAGTTAGTTAGGGTGCACTCAATTAACCAAGCTGTGACTCATTTAACTGGCTCATTAAACCATGGTTAAAGCTTACTATAAAACAAATTTTCACTTCACAATTCATCTCTCCAAATTCATTTTTCACAATCTCATTCAGAAACACTCCCATTCTCTCTCAATCTCTCCACATTGCAATTGATTTTCGAGCTCCATTTCATTCATTTTCCTCATCTTCATCTCAGAATCTCTCTGATTTTCTCTCCAGTTTCATCATATTGCAACTGTTTTGAGGCTTGGATTTCATTTCTTCTCCATTGAAGCTCCATCCATTTCTTTGCATCTAAGCCTTTATTTGGCCAGAAGAAGCTCAAAGAGGAAGCAATCTCTGGTTTTCTGAAGAGTACCTCCAAATCTCCAATATTCAGGTACGAATTTCTCCCATTATAGACACAATGTGAAGATGTTATCAGGTTCTTGATGCTTCCTATAAGCTCAAGAACTTGCCTGGCTAGTTGATAGGCCTTTAGAGGTGTAGTTCAAATGTTAGGGCAAATCTGTTTTTGTTCGATTCTCTCATCTCATGGATGTTTTGTGCATTTTATCATTGGATTCATGATCTACATAAGTTCAACATCATTTTGGTGTAATATTTGTGCATTTCTGGGAGTTGCAAAGT
The DNA here is from genome assembly GCA_022829125.1 of Lathyrus tuberosus. Taxonomy (NCBI): domain Eukaryota; kingdom Viridiplantae; phylum Streptophyta; class Magnoliopsida; order Fabales; family Fabaceae; genus Lathyrus; species Lathyrus tuberosus. The sequence goes on along the minus strand of JALAZF010000162.1, from coordinate 2,260,241 downwards.
TGCAGACGGTGGTGGTGTGGCCGGAGAAGGTGACCGGAGGTCCCTCTCCGGCCGGTGAGTTGAATGCTAGGGTTTAACATGTTCTAATCGTGTACGTTTATTTTTCCATGATCGTGTGGTTTGTAAGTTGACAGCGCATTAAAAAATCATGTGCAAGTCACATGCGCATTTCTGAACTGGACTTAAATCATAATGCTATCTACACCTCCATTTTCTAAGGCCCAAACGAATTGAAGTGTGGATTTGCTATGTTTGCACCCCATTCACATTGCATTTCAATTTTTATTTTCATTTCTTTCTACACGTTTCATATTTGCATTTAAAAAATATCAAAATATCATCAAAAATTCCATAAAAATTCATGTTGTATCTTGACATATTAAAGTAATTTTATATTATTTTTAATTCCAATTTTGTGAGTATTTGAATATTAATTCATGATTTTCTTTTATTCCTTTTGGAAGTTGTTCCTATTTTCATACCTTTACTTCAAACTTTTATTTCTCCTAAACCATTAAACATTTTTGATTCATTCTTGTTGAATTCATTTCATACCACATTAAACTTCATAAAAAAAATTTTTTACAATTTTTTACATTTTTTTCATTACATTTTGACTTCACTCTTTGGCATGATTAATTTTGGTTCTTCACTCTCTTTGACCCCTAATCTAAATGATTAATTTTGTGGATCTTTGAGTAAAATTTTGTGACATGTTTTGCTTCTGTTTGTAGAATATCTTGACCAAGTTTCATAATTTTTGGATGTGGTTAGCTATTTTAGTTGAATTGTTCTTTAAGGTACCTCTAATTGAGTCCTAATTGCATGAACCTAACTTTAATTGATGAAAGGCACTTGTGCCATTGTTTGAAGTTTCTTTTTAGGTTATCTTAGATACCTTAAGACTTGCATGAATCATATTTGGTCAGTGGTGCATCATTTTTCCATGTCTTGATTACTCATCTAAAGTTGAACATCTTATGTGAACCTTTTTTGACTTAAATGACTTGTGTTTGCATTTATATTCCTCCATTCATACTTGTATGCTCATTCATGCATGATCAATGGAATTTTGAACATGTTAACCTACTGACCTCATTCATTCTCAACTCATTCCATAAATGTATGATCATTCCATCTCATGTAGGTGACTTAAATGCATTCAAAACATGAAAACTCCTTTACTTCATCTCTTCTTCATCCATTCACCAATGATTGTATGCTTTTGTGATGGACTTAAGCTACTTGTAATTGACATTTATAGGGCATTTTAAGACATGTTTGAATTCTGAACTTGATTTAACTTGGTTTGTTTGGCCATTTTAACATCATTTTTCTTACTTCTTCATCTTCTTTCTTCTTCCACAAGTAAAGGTAGTTACTTAGAACTTACCCTCACTTCTTTTACCCAATTTAGATGTGCTACTATTAGGAGTCAATTAGGACCTTTAGCTACTGCCCCTAAGTGGTTTGAGCCTTTAATTGTTGGTTCTTCTTTGGTTGTGTGCTTACTTGCTTATCATTTGTTCATATGTGTTATTTCTAACATTTTTAGGTGCAAGTGGTAAGTAAATTGGATGTGGATATGCTTCCACCTCCTACCTTCTTCCCTTAACTCCTTTAATGCCTTCAAAGTGTGATTGTGAAGCATGTAATGCTATCATTTGCTTAATTGCACACCATCCCTTCTTAGGTTCTTTCTTCACTTCATTAAGAAGTAAGAAGAATACTAAGCTTCCTTCTCTTCTTCTTCTCATCTTCTTTTATTTTCTCTTCAAGCAAGGAGCACATACAACACTGAGGAGTTTCTTTCTTCTCTTTTAAACCTCACTAACCTTAGGATATCCATGCATGATAACACTAGGGTGTGTCTTAGTTCCCATTAGAGTTTACCTTTTCTCCTCTCTTGAGTCTCTCTTCTCATCTCAAAGAAAATTCAAAATATCTAATAAAGGTAGGCATTTATTGCATTTAGGCCTTTCATATAAAGAAAAGATTATAAGGGGTCTTCTCTTATAATTTTAGAATGTGTAGCATATGCCCCATCTTGGGTCAATGTGTTAAACATTTGATCTTGTATGAGGGACTTAAATGCAATACTTGTTGAAGGTACAAGTAATAAAAAAAACATTTCTTCATTTCATAATCAACAAAAACACTTAATAAACACAAGTATGCTAGTGTGTTTGAACCTTGACAATTGGAACTAAGTGTGGGGGTCTTCTTCACTCTTAGTATATTTTCTTACTCATTCCATCTTGGAATGTGAGAAGATATACAATCCAATGATTAAGATTTAGATACACTATCATGTGCAAACAAATGAAAAAACTTCTAAAAGACAAAAACAAACAATAACGTCTTTCCTACGGGAATTCTTTCCTCATCTCCTTCAATCATTCCTTAAGGATGCGTCATTTCCGTTCTACCGCAAACAGGTAACGCCTAAGTCTCCCTACAGCGAGCTGCAACACCTAAACTGCTAGGACGCGAACGTTGATGTATTCCACTAAAAAAACACAAACAACTTTCCCTTAGGTGAGGGGAACTACGTCGCTCTGATTCTCATGCTCCCGATGAGATACGTAGGCAGTGGGGTAGGGCCCATTCGAGCACTTCTTTTATTTTCCCTACATTTGTTTCTCTTTCTCTTTCTCTTTCTTTCTTTTAGTTCCTTTTTTCCAGCATTCTTTTCTTACACCCTTTGATTGAAGCAAGTAAGCGTGGATCCCATCGGGTACGATGGACGTGAGGGGGTGCTAATACCTTCCTCTCGCGTAACCGACTCCCTTACCCTTTCTCTTGGTCGCAAGACCATGCTCTATCCTTTCCTTCAGGTTTATGCGGTGTTTCCTTTCCCTCTCTTGGGATAAATACACATTGTTGGCGACTCTGTTCGGTGCCACTTTCGCGTTTGTACCAGGATGAAAATCCCGGGAGCGACACCCCTCAAGTCTCGATTCGCTGGTGCGCGTGCTCCTACTCCGGTTCAGTCTGCTGCGGGGACTTCTTCTCCTACTCCCGCTCCTCGGGGATCTCCCCTTCCTTTGACTGGACGACCCAAGCTGCCAACGTTACTGACGTTGTGGATCTCACTCGGGTACCGGAGAAAGGGAAGTTCGAGCTTCCTCCTTGCATCCTTGATAGGAGATTCTTTGAGGGAAACTCTTTGGTCGTGCCTCGGGCGGAGTCTCTTCATTTGGAAAGCATGGACCGCCCGAGCAAGAGGGTGTTGGTGGCTCAAGATGCTTCAGCTTTGGTTAGGATGCTGGAGATGGCAGCCGTTTATGCTGAAGGGGACTCTACAACTGAGTCCGAACTTAATGCTGCCCGGGCTGCCATGGCGTCCCTCAAAGAAGAATTCAAAGGTGCAGACGATGCTCAGAAGAAGACTGAGGAGGAGGTGGCCAGGTTGAAGAAGGAGAATTCTACGCTGGCGGCGGAGAAGAAAGCTGTCGAGGAGCTGGTCCAACAATTGAGGGCGGTCAATGCCCTAGGTGAAGATGAGCCGGAAGATGTGAAGGAATTAAAGATGAGATCCGAGCTGGTCGCCCGTATGCTGATGGCCAAAGATGATAGTATTGCCGCCGCGGATGAATCCTTCAGAAACGCCGTGGTTCAACTGCGAGTGGTGAACCCCGAGCTTGACTTCTCTGTCGAGGGTACCCATTATCTGGCGCATGTTGAGGATGGTCGGATCATTATGCCCGACGCCCTTCTTGAAGGAAATGCTGAGGATCAGCCCGCGGAGATCCAGGGGCCTCAGCCCGAGCCTGCCGATCAGACGGACGTGTGAGGGGTTTGTCTTTTTGTTGTTGTAACTTGTCCGGCCTGCGTGCCGAGTAATTGTTGTAGTCTATTTGGGGGGCATGGCCCCTATTTTATGTAATCCAGCACAGCCGTGGTCCTAGTGGCCACTTATTATGTTTAAGTTATATGTCTGATTCTGTTATTTGCATGGTTTTACTTGCTTTTATTTTTTGCTAAGTGTTGTACTCATGCTCGTTGTGGATGTGTGTCTGCCCGTGATAGGGAGTATTTGACTTATGCGAATTTTTAGGGGGATTGCTCGTTGTAGATGTGTTCGGCAGTGAGGGGTACTGATCGAACGGCCGGGGAATGTCCTTGCGGGGATGCGGAGCTCAGGTCGCGTTTGAGGCCTGAGTTCGCGGCGTGAACGTCCCATCGCGAGCTGGGGTTCTTCCAGTCATGGTACTTTGACGACGGCGATGCTCGATGGAGGACCGCCGTTGAGCAGTTACTCGGCTCATTACTGAGCGGAGTTCTGCTTTGCTGGTATGCGACGCTTGTACCTAGGCATGCATAGTGGTCGGTAGCTAACGTTCGTCTTCGTGATGGGTCGAACCGAGAATTAGGGCCTTAGCTATAGTATTTTTTTAGCTTTTCGGCGTTCCATGGTCGAGCAAGTTCTTCCCCGTTGATATGTTCTAGGTAGTAGGCCCTATTTTCCGTTTTTGCTCGGACGCGATAGGGTCCTTTCCAGTTGGCTGCTAGTTTGCCTTCGCGAGAGTCTTTGTGGTTTCTTCTTAGAACAAGGCTTCCCACATCGAACTCTCGTCGTATCACCTTGGCATTGTGCCTGATGGTAATTTTTTATTTTAGTGAGGCTTCGCGGAGGACTGCCCCAGTTCGGATTTCCTCGACGAGGTCGAGTTCTTCTCTTAATGATTCGTCGTTCATCTCCTCGTCTAGGGGCGACTCTGTCCGCCTGGAGGGTACTTGAACTTCGATGGGAATTACAGCCTCGGTCCCATATGCTAGACGGAAGGGTGTTTCCCCAGTTGTAGAGTGTGGGGTTATACGATACACCCACAATACGCTGTGCAGTTCCTCGACCCAAGCCTTCTTTGTTTCGTCCAGCTTTCGTTTGAGGCCTCGAAGGATGACTCGGTTAGCTGCTTCAGCCTGCCCGTTTGTTTGGGGGTGCTCTACGGATGCAAAGTGTTGCTTCGTGCCCAGTTGGGCGACGAAGTCCTGAAACTTCCTGTCCGTGAATTGCGTCCCATTGTTCGTCACTATTGCTTGGGGGATGCCAAAACGTGCAAGGATGTTTCGTTTGTAGAAGCGCAGTATGTTGAGGGAGGTTATTTTGGCCAGAGCCTCCGCTTCTATCCATTTCGTGAAGTATTCTATGCCCACTATTAGGTATTTGTTCTGATTCGAACCTACCACGAAGGGTCCTAGGATGTCCAGGCCCCACCAGGCAAATGGCCACGGGGAGGACATTGCTTTGAGCTTGTTAGGCGGAGCCAGGTGCATGTCCCCGTGCCGTTGTCATTTATCGCATTTCTTCACGTGTTCTTTAGCGTCGTGCTGCATGGTCGGCTAGTAATATCCTGCTCGGATGGCCTTTCGGGCAAGGGACCTTCCGCCGAGATGTTGGGCGTTGATTCCCTCATGGATTTCGCACTGGATGTGTGCGACCATTTCTTCCTCGACACACTTGAGCAGCGGAATGGAGAATCCCGCCTGTAGAGTTTATCTTCGACCAGGACGTAGGAGCAAGCTCTTCGCCTAACTATGCTGGCCTCTTTTGGGTCGGACGGAAGTTCGTCTTTAGCGAGATAGTTGTAAACAGGGGTCATCCAGCAGTTGTTGTCGTCGATCACCTGCACGTCGAGGGTCGGGGAGGCCCTCTCGATACTGGGTCGAGGAAGCACCCCCTGTATGACAGTCTTGTTTCCACCTTTCTTCTTTGTGCTGGCTAGTTTGGACAGAACGTCTGCCCGGACATTATGTTCGCGGGGAACATGTTTTACCTCCACCGCTGTAAACTTCATCATTTCCTTTTTGACCAGTTCTAAGTATTCGGTTAGGCTGTCATTTTTGGCTTGAAATTCTCCTCGGATCTGAAGGGCCACGAGTTGCGAATCTGTGCAAATGATGACTTCTTCTGAGCCCAGGTCCTCGGCTAGACGTAACCCAGCGAGGAAGGCTTCATACTCAGCCTGGTTGTTAGAGGTTGGGAAGGATAGGGTGAGTGACACTTCGATGATGATTCCTTCATTGCTTTCCAGTATGATCCCCGCACCGCTCCCTGTCGAGCTGGAGGCACCGTCCATAAAAATGGTCCATTTGCGCGCTTCACTCGCGGGGAGTCTGCGAACGTCATTTCTGCGACGAAGTCGGCCAGAGCTTGGGCCTTGAGGGCTTTCCTGCTTTCATATTGGATGTCAAATTCAGATAGTTCAAGCGACCATTTTAGCATTCGACCGGCCATGTCTGGTCGTCCCAGTAGCTGTTTTATGGGTTGATCCGTTCGAACCATGATCGTGTGGGCCAGGAAGTAGTGTCTTAACCTTCTGGTTGCATTGATGAGGGCCAGAGCCACTTTCTCTATCTGTTGATATCTTAACTCTGGTCCTTGCAGTGCTTTGCTCGTGAAATATATGGGCTTCTGCTCGTTAGGTGTCTCGCGGATGAAAGCGGCGCTCACTGCTTCGGTTGCTACGGCGAGGTACAGGTACAATGTTTCGCCATTGTCTAGGCGAGAGAGGATTGGTGGCTCTGAGAATGCCCGTTTCATATGGAGAAGCGCCTTGTCACATTCCTCGGTCTATTCGAATGCTGCCTCCTTGCGGAGGAGTTTGAAGAATGATAGGGCGTGCTGGGCAGATTTGGCCACGAAACGAGATAGTGACGCGAGCATCTCATTGAGGGACTGGATGGACTTCTTGGACTTGGGCATAGGAAACTCGGAGAATGCTTGGCGCTTATCGGGATTGGCCTCGATTCCTCGTTCCGTTAAGTTGAAGCCGAGGAACTTGCCTGCTCGGACACCGAACGTGTACTTCTCCGGGTTAAAATGCATTTTGTATTTTCTGGCCTGTTCGAAGACCTTTCTCAAATGGGTAGTATGATCGGTTTCCTCGTGGGATTTTATGATCATGTCGTCCATGTAGACTTCGAGCATGTCGCCTATTTCTTCCCGGAAGACCTTGTTCATCATTCTTTGGTAGGTTGCTCCGGCGTTCTTCAGGCCGAAGGGCATTACGTTGTAGTAATAGTTGCCCGATTCGGTCATGAAGGTCGTGCATTTTTTGTCGGCCATTGCCATTGGAATTTGATTATAGCCCGAGTAGGCATTCATGAACGATAAAAGTTTAAAACCGGCAGAATTATCAACAAGTTTATCAATATTGGGGAGGGGATAGGAATCTTTTGGGCATGCCTTATTAAGATCGGTGTAGTCAATGCACATTCGCCATTTTCCATTAGATTTTTTCACGAGTACAACGTTGGACAGCCAAGTGGTGTACTTGGCCTCCAAAATAAATTTGGCCTCGAGGAGGTCCTTTACAGCTTTTTCTGCAGCCTCCGTTTTCTCCGGAGACTGCTTTCTCCTACGTTGTGCTACGACCTTGATGGTCGGATCAATTGTCAGCTGGTGGCATGCAACGGATGGATCCAGGCCGGGCATCTCGGCGGTGCTCCAGGCGAAGAGGTCGGCATTCTCATGGAGGCATGCTTTGAGCTGTTTCCTCGCGATGTTGGGTAGGTCTGCTCCAATCTTCACTCCCCGATGAGGGTCGTCGCCGAACAGAATGATCTCGAAGTTACCATCCGGGATCGGGCGCATCGGATGGGAGCTGCTGCTGGACGATGTGGATGGGTTGGCTGAAGCTGCTCGTTCCTCCTGTTGGTCTTCTTCGGGGAAGCGGCTGTCGAGGTCGATGGAGTTGACCTGGGGCAGAGGCTTGGCTTCCTCGGAGCTGCTTGGCAATGTTGGCTTGCTCGATGCTTTTGGCTTGGACGCAATGGCGTTGAGACCCTTTGTTGCTGCTTCGAAACACGTTCGCACAACCTCGATATCGCCGTGGAGGGTGGAGACCATCCCTTTTGAAGTGTAATACTTCATCTTGCGATGGACCGTTGAAGGCATTGATACCAACTCGACCAGGGTTGGTCTTCCGAATATGCACTCGTAAAGCGACGGGCAGTCGATCACCAGAAATTGTACCTTGACAGATCTGACCGTCTCAGCTGATCCGAAGGTTACGATCAGTTCGACGTATCCCCAAGGCTTGGTCACTGATCCGTTGAATCCCTGCAAATCAGACCCTACGTAAGGGGTAAAGTGTGATTCGTCCAGCTGAAGTGTTGAAAACAGCTGGGAGTACATGATGTCGACCGAGCTGCCCTGGTCGACGAGGATTCTGCGAAAGTCGAAATTCGCCATTCGGGCTCTGACGAGCAAAGGTATGCTCGAGTTTAGAGATCCCCCGAGGAGCTCTTCCCGGTAGAAAGAGATGGGGATAGAGCCCTTCTGGGCCTGATCGAGCGTGGTCACCTTATTAGAGCTTATGTTGATCAGATGCTCGAATTTTCGTTTCACAGAGCCCACCGTGACTTTGTTGAAGCCCCTGCCGGAGATAACCATGGCGGAGGGAAACGTCTCCCACGGGCTGTGGGCCGCGAAATAAGCAGGGGCGCTGAGCCCGTCAGGGACGTAGAAGTCCTCTGGTAGCGATATGGACATAGCGACCTGAATGTTGGCTTCTTCCGAGGAGGGTACTTCCTCCTCTATCTTCTTGGACTCCTGGACGTCATGCCGAGGAGTGTCCTTCTTCTTCGCGAACTATTTCAGGTGGCTATCCCTGATCAGTATCTCAATAGCATCCTTCAGATGGATGCAGTCTTCAGTGGTGTGGCCGTGACTCTTGTGGAAACGGCAGTATTTTGATTTGTCCACGTTGGGTCTGGACGACAGTTGTTTGGGGAAGCGGACCCCTGCCTGCTTGAATTCGAAATTCGCACACTCGGACAATATCTTTTCCCTGGAGACGGTCAGGGGGTTATAGTCGTGAAATCGCCCAGAGGGCTCCTTGTTGTCGCGGGAGTCACGAGGATGCTCCTCGCGCCTCCGTTCTCCTCAACGAGATGTTGAGGTTTCCTCACCTCTGGAGGGCCGAGCGTTCTCCTGATGGTGTGATGCTCGGACGTTGCTGGCCGCAACCTTCTCTTCGTACTGAATGTGTGATTGGGCTTTGAGGAGGAGGGCATCTAGGTTCCTCGGTGGTGCGAAACCGACGACTTTAGAGAACTCGGAGCCCGGACGGAGCCCTTGCTCGAACATAAACTTTTTCATCTCGTCCATTGTAGGAACCTGTACTACTTCTTTATTGAACCTCTCGATATAAGTGCGGAGAGGTTCGTCTTTCCCTTGGATTATGGCTCCGAGGGAGGCCTCAGTCTTGGGGTGACGGCGAGAAGCTGTGAAATGCCGCGAGAACATTCTGCCCAGTTTCCTCCACGAGGTAATGGACTCTTCGGGCAGCTGCTTGTACCATGTCGTTGCCCTTTTTCGGAGCATGGTCAGAAATAGTCGGCACTTGATAGCGCCCCGTATGCCACGGTAGTCCAATAGTGCATCGATGTTCTTGATGTGTTCGTCGGGGTCAGTAGTCCCGTCGTACGTGCCCAGTGACGGGGGCTTCTCCAGGCCCTTAGGGAGATGGGTAGCCAAGATTTCTTGGGACAATGGGCCGCGAGGCTCATCGTCACTGCTAGAACTGGTGAATGACGGGGACCGAAGGGTACGCTCGCGGCGGCGGTTCCTTCGGGGAGAAGGTGAGTGGTTCCTTCGAGGAGAAGGTGAGCGATTCCTTCGGGGAGACGGTGAACGGGCCCGGCCTTTAGACTTGACCGGGGGAGACTGCTCGTTCCTTTGAGTCCTCTTGTGGCCGGGAGAGTACTGGTCACGCGGGGAAACCTGGTCACGCTTCCGGGCGGCGCGAGGGTCAGGCTCTTGGCGCAGTCTCCTGTCAATATCTCTTCGGGGCTGCGGGCTCTTTGATCGTCGATGGTTCCTCCACAGAGGAGGGGATCTTGGACGGTTGGACTCTTCTAACGCCCCGATCCTCTAGTTCTGCTGCAGGATCAGGGTGTTGGTTTTGTTAATCACCTCCAGGAGGGCTGCCACGGCCGGGTCGGCGTTGGGCGGAACAGGAACGGTTGGACGTCCAGCGAAGGCTGATCGTAATTGCGGTCAGTAGGGGTGGGGAAAGGAGAAGCTGTGGCTCCGTCCCTCAGAAAACGGGCATCTCGGAGAAGAGATGATTGGCCGTCAATGTCAGTCTTGTTGACGGGGAGGACAACGGTTAGTAGAGCACCTTTGGCGTGATCTTGAGAGGCCATGATGATGATGATCTTTGAAAATTGTTTTAATCTTCGGTTTCCGGGGAAAGAATGATGGGGAGAACAATGGTTCCCACAGACGGCGCCACTGATCGTGAAGGCTGGATCAGATCCTGTAAAAGTGGGCCACCAAGTACGCCTGGGATGCTGGTCGTATGGAGAGGAGGAGGGGGGTGTACCTGCAAGGCGCTCTGACGCTCAAGTAAGAAAAGGTCAGAGAAAAGGGGCAAGTACAAAGCGTTAGTTCGTAGGGTGAATATTTGATACCTGACCCTCTCAAGTGAGAGGGTTTATATAGAGCCCCCAGCGCGTGGCCAACGGTCCTATTTTCGGAGTGAAATAACGTTTTCCCGAAGAATAGGTAACTACCCAAACTAGCCGTTATGTCGGGCAGGGTGCTCCAAACTAGCCGTTATGTCGGGCATAGGCATAGTTTCGGGCACCTGCCCATAGCTGCTCGGGGAGCGGATGAGCCGTGCGTAACGGTCATTGTTTCTGGGGAGGTGTGATGCAGTCCCTGCCCGGTTGGAGGGGCAGAAAGGTAACTTTTGCCCCTTCGTGGATTGGACTTAGGCAATTTGGGCCGCTTCGGAGCAGAATAGGATTGGGCCGTGTCTGGCCATTGGTCTAGTCCAGAAATTATAGATAATTTGTAGATTTGAAATACACAAAAGTTACTTGTTTCAAGTGCCAAAAATTATATCTAAGTCATTCTTCTATTTTTGTAGTGCAAGAGAATAAATAAAGGATTACCCTTTTCTGCTCCGAAGGGATTAGCCAAAAATTATCGTTGATTGATATGCTTAATATGAATGTACGATTCATGTTAAGGTTTCTAAAGTATCTTGAAAGGGATTAGCCAGATTACCCTTTTGCATCCAATTTGTCTAAATTGGTGGGGGCGAATCGAACCTAAAGTTTAGTGTGAACAAATGCTTTGGAATTTATTTTGTGCAACTTTTGTCATACCGTTTTCATCTTATTCTTGTTCATGTTTTGCAGCAGACACCTAACACAAGATCTAACATTTGACACCTATTTTGTAACCGGTATAATAAATACATTTAACAACTATTTTAAATCAGTGTGAAATGTTTATGAGCATAGGTAATATATGTCAATTTTGCAGTACTGCACAATATTTAGCTTCGACTATTATAAAAAACAGGTGTTAAATGTGAACATTGTTAGGATTAAACGGGTGTTAAATATCCACAATTCAAACTAGTTTTAAAAATCTAATCTTGTATGTCAATATTTAATACATGCTTTGGGCTAAAATCATATATATATATCAGGATCAACTGACACCAAAGTATCAAACTTATTAACATGACACTTCTGATAACTCTTTACCGCATATTCGTATAACAAATTTTAGCGTTAGATTGAAATGTATTATCGTATAGATCATCTCTATACAATTAACATTAATAGAAAATTATTTGATATGTTAAAGAGAAAAGTCTAAATTAACGGTTTCCTTAAAGTTTTGTAAGATGTTAATTTTTATGCATCTTATTGACATATCAAATGATTTTTGATTGATGTTAAATTTTATAGAGATTATCTATATGATAATAGCTTTCAATCCAATAATGGACTTTGTTATACGGATGTGTGTTGAAGAGTTATTGGATTTGTTATGTTACTAAGTTTGACATTTTCATGTCATTTGGTCCTGACAATATATATATATATATATATATATATATATATATATATATATATATATATATATATATATATATATATATATATATATATATATATTTATTGAGGTTCAACTTACTATAAGAGTAAGTCTTTTTATTTATTTCAAACCATAACCTTTAAATTGAATCTAATATAATGGTTAACATTTTTATTTAATTATCCATTTGATTAAATCTAAATTAAAGACTATGATTTGGAGTAAGTTAAAAAAAACTTAATATTGGAGTGTATATATATATATATGGGTTCAACTTACTCCAAGAGTAATTTTTTAGCTTAATCCAAATCATAGTCTTTAATTTAGATTTAATCAATTGGTTAATTAGTTAAAAATGCCTTTACAAAGTACTCTCAAATTGACACAAATCGAGAGCGAGAGGAATACATCCTGATCTTAGGATTTCAAGACAACGAGAAGGTGGATGGAATTCTTAACGCGACTCTTCCACTGATTGTAACTGCTACCATATCAAATTATGTCATAAAATGATGTTTTTTCAAAAGTTCTTGATCAAGTAATTTCACTTCTTATGAAACATCATGCATTTTGAATTTTTTTGAACCATTTAAATGGATTTTTGTTGAGGACAAATAGAAGAATAAGTTGGAGAGATTTAATGTGTCAAAAATATGTTAAATACTCAAACACTTATTAACTTATTTTACAAATAATCAATGACCCCTCCGCCAATTAATTAATGACAAGTGATAAAACGTCTATTTGGACATTTTAACTACACATTGACTAGAAATTGGTGAAAAACAGACTAAGAAACCGCCAAAGCAACACAAAGACCTTGCCAAAGAATTTTCCCAACAAGCGAAGCTCTCTAAGCCAATAACAAAGGCACGCTTAGCGAACAAAGGCGACTATGAAAACTTCATGGCCAAGCAACTTTAAAGTTAAGTAACTAGCCTCACTAAGCCAAGAGCACGGGCGAGCTTAGCGAGCAAATACGGTTCATGACTTCAGGGATAAGTTACTTTAAGGTGAAGGAAAGATTTGTGAGCTAGGCAAAGATGGGCGGCGTGCATAGCGAGCTATGTAGGCAAAGCAAGTTGCAGGTGAGCCTACATTGCTTAGTAAGAAAGAAATTAGCGTGCTAAGTAAGTGTGGGTGGTGCGCTTAATGAGCCTACCATTTCAACCCCTATAAATAGGGGTTCCATTCAGTGCAAGTGAGATATATCGGTGGATTTGAGGTATTTCTTAAAGAAAGTAGGTTCTTATCATAAATCACAACACAAGAGATGTTGTTGAGGAATCGTCACAGATGTTGTTTAACTTCGATCTTCTAGAGCTTAATTCTAAAGCTACGATCAGTAAGTGTAGCTAGTTTTCTCTTTTGTTCGGGTTATATGTAATTTTCCTAGTATTCATGTTTTAATCGTAACCATGGCATTGTATGTAATTCTTCTTAAGTTTTAATATTGATGGATTATTCATTCTTAATGCTTGTTGTGGATTAGCTATCTAAAGCAAGTTTTCATGTTATTACTTGATATTCGAAAGGTACTCGTCATTACTAGATCCAAGTATTTAATATATTAGATATGCTAAAGTATAAACATAGATTTAGGTTCAATATTTGTAGTGATTTTTGAAACTTAATGTCGATGTATTGGTTAATATGCTGAGAGATCGTCTATTAGGTAATATGATTGATCTCACGTTGTTAATTCACACATGAGCTCTGATGAGAGCTTCGGGAGGTAATATTAATAGCTTATTAGAATTTCACATTACTATTCAAGGATGCTACATGAGAATAGGTCACTGAAATCTAACTCCAACAAGTTTTCTCACTACTAAACACCACAAATTCAATTTTATTTTAAGTTATTTTAAATTTCAATATTTACAAATAATAAACCATATGATAAACCAAGCTTAAAGTAATAGAAACTATTGAACAGTCTTTAAAACACAATCAGTCCATGTGGAGACGATAAAAATTGCACTTGTTATCTGCATTGCAATAGTATCATGGATCCTCCAAGGTTAAACGAGCACATTTGAAGAACCTGCAACGAGGGTTTGAGTTTATTGCAATGGTGGAGAATGTGACAGTTAATGAATATTTCACAAGAGCGCTTATAATTTCAAATCATATGATAGCACAGGGAGAAAGAATGAAGCAAGGCTTGGTTGTTAAGAAGATATTGAGGTCCATGAAAGTGAAACTCAATTATATTGTCTAATCTATTGAAGAATCACGTGATGTGTCAACACTTTTCATAGACGAATTATAGACTAGATTGTTTGTGCATGAACATAAAATGAATGGTAAGAAAGATTTCATTCAAGAATAAGATCTAAATATCTCCGAGTAGGAAGAGGAGATGGAAGAGGTATAGGAAGATTGAATGCTAGAGGTCGAGGTAGAGGTAGAAAAAGTAGAGAATTTGTTGAATGATTCAAGTGTCATAAGCTAGGACACTATTGAAATGAGTGTCCTAACTGGGATGAAAATGCCAATTATGTTGAATTCAATTATAAAGAAGAGATGATCTTTATGACCAAAAGTGAATCAATACATGACACTAGAAAAGAAGTTTGGTATCTAGACTGGATGCATAAACCTCATGGTTGGAATAAAAGCACGGTTATTCAAATTTGATGGAAATTTCAGAGAAACTTCCAAATTAGGAGACGACTCCAATATGTCTATTATGGTGAAAGGATATGTGAAATTATGCATTGATGGAAGAACACATGTGATCACTAATGTATACTATTTACCTGGGCCGATAAATAATCTTCCTAGTATTGGAAAACTACAACAGAAGAATCTAATCATTATGTTCAAGCATGATACTTGTAAGATATTTCATGAAGAGAAATGATTGATTCCAACCACTAAAATGTCAAGTAATAGAATCTATGTCATTCTTGCACTAGTTGCCATGCCAATGTGCTTTCAGAAAACCAAGCAACTAACATCTCAATTGTGGCACATCAAATTTGGACACTTGAGCATCAAAGGTCTAAGCACACTAATGAAGAAATAATGGTGAAAGTTAGTTTGGAAAGCTAGTGTGAAATTAGATTTTGTGCATTCAAATATTTGTGGGCCAATCAAACCTGAATTAATTGGTGGAAATATTTAATCATACCTTCACATATGATTTTAGTAGGAAAACATGGATTTACTTTTTGAACGAAAATTCAAGTGCCTTTGATGTTTTCAAAAAATTCAAGGTATTGGTTAAAAAATAATCTAGTTACTTGATACAATGTCTCAGGACTGATTGAGGAGGAGAATTTACATCTAATGCATTCAATGATTTTTGTATTTTGTAAGACATCAAAATAGAGCTAACTGTAACATATACTCGACAACAAAATGGAGATCTGAGAGGAAAAATATAAAAATATTAACAAGGTCATAAGTATATTTTCCTACAGAAATGTACCTGAACACTCATGGTCCGATGCAGTAAAATGGGTCACATATGTCATGAATAAAAGTCCTACATTTTCAGTAAAGAATCTAAATTCTAATGAAGTTTTGAGTAAATAAAAGCCTTTAGTGCGTCATTTTAGATTATTTGGTTGTATGGCTCATGTACATGTTCTTGACACACAAAGAAAGAAACTTGATGGAAAAAGTGTAAGGTGTGTAAATCTTTGGGTTAAGGAAGAATCTGAGGCTTGCAATTTGTATGATCTTATTAAAAGTAAAGTCATCATCAATAGGGATGTTATGTTTGATGAATCTAGAGATTAGGACTAGAACAAAATTGAAAAAGCAAGCCTATAAGAAACTTATATAAATTTAGATGATGAAAGGGAAGCTTGTTGGACAAGTGACTCCAAACATAAGAGGACGGGTGTGAATTATGTAGGTTGAAAAATGATGTCCAAATATAAAATCTTGATTTAGAAAGACATTTAAATTAATTTTATAAATTAGATAGAGATAGCGCGAGGGAATAATTAATAGAATGAAAATCAGGAAGACAAAGAAATGGAAATACATCAGAAGGAAGTAAAGAACTGAAATGTAAAGAGATAAGGTAAGAGAGAAATGCATCAGTGGTTTATAAAGGTTCGATCTAACCATTTGGCCTACTCATGCCCCCAAGAATTTATTCTTGAGAGTTTCCACAAGTTATGCCCACAAACCTTCTTACAACCAAACAAGAGATTTTACACTGGCTAATCCCCAAATCAAACAGAGATTTTACATCAGGCTAATCTCAGAACCAAACACAACTTTTACATCAGGCTGAGCTTAAGATTCAAATAGAGTTTTTGACGACAAAATTTAATAACCAAATGCGAGCTTATAACAAGCTTAGCTCACAAACCTAAACAGAGATTTTACTTGGCTAATCTCAATAACCAAACAAAGATTTTAATTGGTTTAGCACAAGAACCAAACATCAACTTCTTTCAAAGATATTACACAAGAGACAAACCCTCTTGAGTAACTTACAAAATTCCCACAACACCAAAACCAAAAAAACCTCATTGATACTTTTCACTCTCACTAAGGAAATTTTGTGACGTAAAAGAAAATGAAATGCAGAGAGTAGAAAGTGAAAAAGTATTATAGAAATATGTTTCTAGTGTATTTTGAAATGAGAAGAAGCCATCTATTTATAGGAGAAAATTTTGACTAAAAAAGGAAAAAGATCCATGAGATTTTTAATGATCTAATCAATTAACACCTAGGTTTAATCGATTATAAGTTTCAAAAATATGGTAACCCTAATTCAAAAAAGAAAACCTTATGATAGGTATGTGTCTTAATCAATTAGGAATATTCTTAATTGATTAAGAAGCTTTTTTTCTTGCTCTAATCGATTAAGAAGATTTTTTTCTTTCTCTAATCAATTGTATTAAGTCCCTAATTGATTAGACATTGTTCAAATGCTTCCTAAATGATTAGGAATATTCCTAGTCAATACCACATGTAATTGATGGTTCCATTATAGGTTTTAAGGTGTTTTATCAAAAGAGAGGGGTTTAAAACTATTTTTAATTGCGTGTGTGAATTACCTAAGTAATTTAAGAATTACTCTAATATCTTTATAATATTGTGATCACTTAGACATGGAATGGGATAACTTTCACATTTCCTCTCTTTCACAGTCTTTGAAGCTTCAATATCATTTATTGATTCATTATTGATTCAACACTTTATCTAGGGCTTGACTTCTTCTGACTGATGAGGCTTGATAAATTTTTTTTACCATCATCAGAGATTATTTGACCATAGAACATCATGGATTCCACCGAACGCCGCTTGACATTGGGTGTTGCCTTTATTGAGGTTGTCTTTGACATCTTGATCTTATAAAGGAATCTTGATCATTACTTATTCTTCACAAATGAAAATTTTATATCATGTTGTTTGACATATAGTGTTGTCATCATCAAAACCATTGTGAACATCTAACTACTGCAAATAGTTGTACTTGCAAGCACATCGATCTACAAAGCTGCTCAAACTGAAATACAAAATATAGTTGAAAAAATGACCTGGTTGATGGATATACAAATGAAGACTGAAGAAGAATATAAAATGCATAATTAGAAGGACTTCAAGTTATCTTAATGATTATGTTATTGGCTTGGAGACTGAAGAAGAATATAAACTGCACAATCTTGAAATGTTTAGCACAAATGAAGATCCTATCACATATGAAAAAGCTGTCAAGTCAGATACTTGGAGCAAAGCAATGAATCTTGAAATAGAACCCATTGAGAAAAATGGCACCTAGGAGCTAACTACACTTCCCAAAGCCTAAAGAACATTGGAGTGAAATGGATATACAAAACAAAGTACAATGAAATAGGAAAAATTGAAAAATATATGGTCCGAATAGTGGAAAAAGGAAATTATCAAAAAGTATGAAATTGACTACATTGAAATATGTACTTGTTAAAGTACAAATGTATGATAACCCCTAGCGAGTAAAGGATGACACTGTCTTTAGGATGACACTGTTTTTTTGTGTTAGAATTAGGTTATCTTTTAAGCATTACGATACTAATGTATTTATAGTCACAGGGGTCGGAAATTGAGTATTCCTATCATGCTTGAACCATTCCATCAATGGGTGGTTGATACCATAAAATATATGAGGAGTAGTTAAGTCTCAAGACTTTCTATGTATAATTTGTGTACCCAATACAAAGTTTTTGCATGATCACGCATTAGGGACGAGGAAATAGGAGGTTCAGGTGATGTATTCGAAAGAGGGGCGCTCAAACTAGTAAAAAGGCGATATACCCGACTTGATGAGGGCGGCAGGAAAAACATGTACCTTTTGCCTCGCTCTATGGTCTCTTCCAATTATACCATTACACAATCCTTCACACATAAGGGCTTGTGGAGGCTGAAGTATTTTAACCCCTGACTCATCTTCGGTCATTATTCAGAAGCCTAGTCTAAGCTTTATTCCTACCTTCAATTCTCAAAGTTTACAATGATCCTTCTAAACAAGAGTCAATTGAATCTCTTGGGAGAGACCTTAGTCGAGTCCCTCATGAGAGAATTTGTTGAGTCTTCCTAATGAGACTTTGTTGAGTCTCTCAGGCGAGACTTTAATTGAGTCTTCCTGACGAGACTTTATTTAGTCCCACAGGCGAGACCTTGAGTTGAGTCTTTCAAAAGAGACTTTAAGTTGAATCTCTCAGACAAGACTTTAAGTTGAGTCCATCAAACAAGATTTTAATTGGCGTTTGAAAAAATTCTCATAACGCCATTGCTCGTAGCGGTCTAGGATTTTGTTATAGAAATCTAGGAGTTTATTTATTGTCAAGGCAACAAGGATCTTCATGTTGAAGTCCAGCGCTATAAAAACCAATTGTTTTCAACGGAATGAAGAAATAATTTTGATGGAACTCGTGCTGAATCAAAATTTGATGAGTTATGAATCTTAATTTAAAAAACTATTATAAACAAATTTATTCTATGTTAATTAAAAAAATTATTTAAACACAATTAATTTCTTAGATTTAATAAAAGTTAAATTTAATAAAAATTGTTTTAGTTATTATTTAGTGAAAAAATTCATTCAAGTAACCACGTTAAATAAGTTTGAATTAAGGGAAACATATATAAGAAATGGAATACTATCGTTACACATTAAGGAAGAAGTAGTTGTACCAAAAATAGTACTAGTGTAGTGATATGAAATTATGAATGAAGGGAGTACACGATTAGCACAAGCGATGCCACCGCAGAGATACCCGGTTCACGGTTCAACTGCCATACCGGTCAGACCGGTTCACTAATCCATAAAATAATTCGAGCCAGATTTTATTTTTGCATGACTCTGCATGCTCACTATTTATTCTACCTTCATGATCGTTCCTTTCATTTCATTTCTTTACCACACCCATCTTTTCATCTTCCACTCCTCTTCTTCTTCTAATACTGAAATGGAACCGAAACTTCCCAATGAAGAAATGTGAGTACAATGTTTCATCTTCTTCTAACCAAATTGTTCTTCCATGTTTCTTCTTGCCATGTTCTTCTTCCATGTTTCTTCTTGCTGCCATGTTTTCCTTCTTCTTGTTGCTATGTTTGTTATATACATTTTTATTTCATAAAATGCTTGTTAATTATCTGTGTGTTGTGTTGTGTAGTTTTCAAAGGCAAGTATATGCTTACATGATCGAGAAAGGATATGTAGAGATTGCTGAGATTTTCCGACAAGAAGCTCAACTTACTGATCAGTGCCTGATCCTGATGATATGCTTCTCCACCTTTTTTTCTTTATAATTGCATTTGCAACCTATGTTTCATTCATCTTCTTTTCTCTGTTTGTGACTGATTCATTATTTTCTTATTTTATTTCTTAATCAAGAACCGCCTGGTTTCTTGTCCGACTTCTGGAATTCATTCTATGAGGTCTATAACTCTAGTGCTAGGCAGCCCATCGAACAAATTTCTCCTCAGAATCAGCAGCCAAGTAACACTT
Source organism: Lathyrus tuberosus (assembly GCA_022829125.1). Lineage (NCBI taxonomy): Eukaryota > Viridiplantae > Streptophyta > Magnoliopsida > Fabales > Fabaceae > Lathyrus > Lathyrus tuberosus. Next base: position 2,240,427 of record JALAZF010000162.1, on the reverse strand, counting down.
CCATGCAGAGTCAGGTTTTAGTGCAGCAGTCAAGTAACACTTCCATGCAGAATCAGGTTAATATTGCAGCAACCCCTAAACATTGGTCCTGTAATCAACACTACTACTTCACAAGCAATTCTTATTCAACTCCATTCAAGTAATTTTCTATTCATCTTCATCAGTCTTCTTTGACATATCACAATTTGTTCTTGTCATTTCATATAATTAATACTCATTTAGTCGTTGATGATTCAATTCATTTCTGACACAAGGTTTTGGAAGCGTTGGTGCGAGATTTTTGTCCTGCGATATTTCATCGGATGGAAAGATTGTAGTAAGTGGCGGGCATGGGAAGAAGGTGAATATATAAATCAATGCCATCAATTTCATTTCACTACCTTTAGGGTGTTTCTGTTTACTGATCATTGTATTTATCTTTCATAATTATAGCCTTTCATTTGCTACACGGAAGCTGGTATCTCTGTTACTACACAAGAAACACATAAACATACAATCTTAGAAGTTAGATTTCATCCAGATTGTAATCTGTTTGCAACCGCTTCAGTTGATACAACAATAAAACTATGGGATGCAACCACTGTGAGTCTCTTTCTTTTCATTCTTTTGCATTCATTGTAACTTGAGGATTAATTAATTCATTATGTTTTCATGTTTTATGATATATATAGCCTGAGACAGTGTCGCGCTATATGGATGTTGGACTTGCACATAGTGGGAGAGTAAGATCGTTGGACTTCCACCCATTCGACAACAAAGCTCTTTGCTCATCCAATTTTGCTGTAATTAAAGTATGGGATCTCAATCAACAAATCCTGGCTAACAGCTTTAAGGCGAGTTTTATGAATATATATATAACTACTCACATATACATGTCACATAGATCACATGTATAAAATGAATTTCAGGAAGGTGGAAGAATAGTGAGAGTTCAGCCTGTATATGGGAGACTTTTGGCAGTTGCTAATGGATACTTGATTATCATAATTTGGTTGTTGTGAAGAAACTTGAGGTGAGCTTCATATATATAATGTATCATAACATGACACTTGTATTACTGCACTGAATCTGATCATTCTGTATTAGGGACACGTTAAAGCCATTAAGTCCATAGTTGGGATGTAACAGGGGAAATGATTGCCTCTGTGACTGAAGATGAAGTACGTGTCTGGTCGGCGAGTGTCAGGTCGACGAGTGATGAACAATGCCTAGTTAGCTATTTGTTGTGAAAAACGATGTCTTTAATCAAAGTATAAATGGTTTCTTGATGATCAAGAACCAAAACAAGGGTTAGGGTTTAGTGGAAAAGACAACAAGAAGAAGAAAAAAGAACAACAAGGATTGGGCAAATATAAATTCTGTTTACTATTCACTTTCTCATTAAAGTCACAAATGATTACAAGTGAATATCACAATTTGCCACACTCACCAAACTGAGTGTACTAGCCTATTTATAGACTAACTAGGTAACTTGCAGCCCAAGAAACCTAAACAATTGGATCCTTAACACAAGACCCAATTCGACAGAATATATATATATATATATATATATATATATATATATATATATATATATATTTCGACAATACAAACTAGAACAGACTTCGACTACAATTTGTAACAATCAGGCATCAGCATGTGAACAAGCTTCGACTGCATGCTTGCCTTCTGTCAAAAACATGAAAGCTTCTCCTTCGACACAGCATGAGTTCGACCCAAATCTCACAAATCTCCACCTTGGATCTAACTCAGCAACAAGAGAATAAACTAGCTTTCATCATGCAGCTTTATCAACTGCATACAGTGGAAGAACTTGCAACTTGGCAACGTCTTGGTGATCATATCAGCAGCATTATCTTCAGTCGAAACCTTCAGCACCTGGATTTCACCACGCTCGATTATCTCTCTGACGAAATGCAGTCTCACATCAATGTGCTTAGTTCGCTCATGATAGGCTGAATTCTTCGACAGGTGTATTGCACTTTGACTATCACATTTAACAGTGATACTTCGACCTTGAAGTTTCAGCTCCTTTGCAAAACCTTCAAGCCACAGTGCTTCCTTCACAGCTTCAGTGAGGACAATATATTCAGCTTCAGTGGTTGATAAGGCAACAACCTTCTGAAGCGTCGCTTTCCAACTGATTGTTGTGCCAAACATTGTGAAAACATATCCAGAAATAGACTTTCTGGAATCCATACAACCTGCATAATCAGAGTCAACAAATCCTTCGATTTCGACTATGCTATCACCATCACAGGCTCCACCATAAAGCAAGACTCTTTTCAAAGACCCATTTATGTACTTGAGAATCCACTTTACAGCTTGCTAGTGCGCCTTTCTAGGATTGGCCATATACCTGCTCACAAGGCTCACTCCATATGCTATGTCTGGCCTCGTGCAGACCATAGCATACATCAAAGAACCCACTACACTAGCATATGGAATGCTATTCATATAGATTCTTTCAGCTTCAGTACTCGGACTTTGAGTAGTACTAAGCTTAAACTGAGGGTTTGTAGGTGTCACAACAGCCTTCGAATTCGACATACCAAACTTGTCGAGAAGCTTCCGTAGGTATGTCTCCTAAGATAAGCACAACTTCGACTGCTTTCTATCTCTCCGGATGTCAATCCCAAGAATCCTGGCTGCAGCACCCAGATCCTTCATTTCGAACTCCTTACTGAGTTCAGCCTTCACCTTCGTTACATCCTCAACACTGTTGCTAGCTATGAGGATATCATCCACATACAGTAGCAACATAACAAGTGAGTTTCCAGGTCGAAATCTGAAGTAAACACAGTGATCGAACTGACTTCTAGTGAAACCAATGTGTGCCATGAACTTGTCGAATCTCCTGTTTCACTGTCGAGGAGATTGTTTCAGGCCATACAAAGACTTATTCAGCTTGCACATATAATCTTCTTTACCCTTTTCTGCATACCCTTCAGGTTGACGCATCAGGATCGTTTCATCTAGATCACCATACAGAAATGTTGTCTTCACATCCATTTGCTCAAGTTCCAAATCAAACTTTGCCACCATAGCCAACAGCATTCGAATGGATCTATGCTTTACAACAGGTGAGAACACATCATTGAAGTCGACTCCTTCTTTTTGAGTGAACCCCCTAGCAACCAGCCTCGCCTTAAAGCGCTTCGACATCACTCCTTCGATTCCTTCCTTGACCTTGAAAATCCACTTACAACTGACTAACCTTGCTCCTGCAGGTTTCTCAATCAGCTCCCAAGTGTTATTATCATGAAGAGATTTCATCTCGTCATCCATGGCTTTTCGCCATTCAATCTTGTCTCGACTCCTTATAGCTTCCTTGTAATCTCTAGGTTCTTCGTCAAGTACCTCACTTGCAGAGATTAAGGCAAAAGCTATAAGATCTGCATAACCAAGTCTCTGAGGTGGCTTGATGACTCTTCTCGACCTATCTCTTGCCAGTAGGTAGTCATCGACAGTTTCTTCAACCTCGTCAGCATCTTGCTCTTCGACTTCATCAGGGCTATGCACTTCAGCATCACTATGCTCCACCTCAACAGGCATCTCTACCTGTTTCAGCTCCTCTTCAGAGATTTCTGCACTTCGACCTTCGTCACCAATTTTCTTGAACGCCGTTTCGACTTCATTGAAAACTACATCACGACTTGTGATACATCTTCTGTGACCTGGTTCTAGGCACCACAACCTATAACCCTTGACTCCCTCAGGATATCCAAGGAACATGCATCTCAGAGCTCTAGGTTCGACCTTGTCTTGCCTAATGTGAGCATAGGCTAAACAGCCAAATACTCTCAGTTTGTCGAGATCTGGTGGATGACCTGACCAAACTTCTTCAGGTGTCTCCATTCCCAGCGCAGTCGAGGGACATCTATTTATCAGATAAGCTGCTGTCGAAACAGCCTCTGCCCAAAACACCTTCTTTAATCCAGCACTAGCCAACATGCATATAACCCTTTCAAGGATTGTTCGATTGAATTTCTCAACTAAGCCATTTTGTTGAGGAGTACCTGCTACAGTCCTATGCCTTGCAATCCCAGACTCAACACAGTAACTGTCGAACGCTTCGTTGCAGAACTCAAGGCCATTGTCGGTTCTCAACCTTTTAACCTTTCTGCCAGTTTGAGTTTCGACCAGAACCTTCCAACTTTTGAAATTCTCAAAAGTTTCATCCTTCGTCTTCTGAATGAATACCCATAACTTTCTGGAATAGTCATCAACAATGGATAGAAAGTACCTTGCTCCTGAGTATAAAGGATTCCTTGCAGGCCCCCAAAGATCAGCATGAATGTAATCAAGGGATCCATGTGTTCTTTGCTTGCCTTTGTTAAACTTCGTCCTACAGGATTTACCAAGTACACAAGATTCACAAAACTCCAGCTTTTCGACTTTGTCACCTCCTAGCAGGTTCTGCTTCCCCAATTCGACCAGGCCTCTTTCGCTGACATGGCCCAATCTCATGTGCCATAATTCCGTCTTCGACACAGGTTTCGTGGACACAACATTTGTCGAACCACTTACAACCTCAGCCTCAAGGGTATACAAGCCTTGGTTTTTCACGCCTCTCAAGACTTCCTTCGACCCTTTCATGACTTTCAGGATACCTTTCTCTCCTTTGAAAATATATCCCTTTCTGTCGAATTCACCAAGAGAAATTAAATTCCTCTTAAGGTCAGGTACATACCTAACCCCAGTCAATAGCTTTATTGACTCATCATGGAGCTTGAATCTAACAGATCCAATACCTGCAATCTTGCAAGCTTTATTGTTCCCCAGCAGCACTGATCCACCATCTTGATCACATAATTCTTCAAACACATTCTTGTTTGGAGTCATATGCCAAGTACATCCAGAATCCATAATCCACTCTTCGCAAGAGTTGCTGCTCGACACCACAAGGACATCAGATGATTCATAACCATCTTGCACAATAGCTGCATTCCCATTGTCCTTACCTCCATGATTATTCAGGCGCTCAGGGCACACCTTTCTTGTATGACCCTCCTTCTTACAATGATAACATTTGATACCAGACATATCACCACCATAAGACTTCTGCTGAACCTTTCCTTTCTTCTTTTCAAACCTACCATCTTTCTTCGACGATCTTCCTTTCACGGACAACCCTTCGCCAACTGATGAAGGTTTCTGCTCCTTTCTTTCGTTCAAGTCCTTTGAATACAAGGCTGCTTGAACTTCTTCAAAGGTCAGGGACTCTCTTCCATACAAGAGAGTTTCTTTGAAGTGAGCATGCGATCTGGGCAAAGCACACAACAACAACAATGCTTGATCTTCATCATTAATCTTCACATCAATGTTTTCAAGATCAAGAATCAGCTTGTTGAAAGAATCCAACTGCTCAGCCAAAGCTTTGTCTTCATTCATTTTTAACGAATACAGGGCTTGCTTCAGGTAAAGACGATTCACCAATGACTTGGTCATGTACAAGCTTTCAAGCTTCACCCATAATCCTGACGCCGTAGTCTCCTTTGACACCTGCCGGAGAACCTTATCACCAAGGCTCAACAATATTGCGTTGTGTGCTTTCTCGATCATTGTCGTCTTTTTTTTTTCCGTCAACGCAGCATCCATGGCTTCCATTCCCTTCAACGCTTCCAAACATCCCTGCTGCACCAGTAGGACTTTCATCTTCAAGCGCCACAGACCGAAATCGTTCACTCCGGTGAACTTTTCAATCTCATACTTTGTTGAAGTCATCTTCTCCACGCTCACCGCACCAATTTGTTGTGAAAAACGATGTCTTTAATCAAAGTATAAATGGTTTCTTGATGATCAAGAACCAAAACAAGGGTTAGGGTTTAGTGGAAAAGAAAACAAGAAGAAGAAGAAAAATGAACAACAAGGATTTGGCAAATATAAATTCTGTTTACTATTCACTCTCTCATTAAAGTCACAAATGATTACAAGTGAATATCACAATTTGCCACACTCACCAAATTGAGTGTACTAGCCTATTTATAGACTAACTAGGTAACTTGCAACCCAAGAAACCTAAATAATTGGATCCTTAACACAAGGCCCAATTCGACAGAATATATATATATATATATCGACAATACAAACTAGAACAGACTTCGACTACAATTTGTAACAATCAGGCATCAGCATGTGAACAAGCTTCGACTGCATGCTTGTCTTCTGTCGAAAACATGAAAGCTTCTCCTTCGACACAGCATGAGTTCGACCCAAATCTCACACTATTCATCTAAAGAGAGGAAGTTTCAGTCTGTCATATTTCATCCTCGAAACCGTATGTCCTTAGTTGTTGGTGGCTATCAGGTAAATTATGATGCTGGTTAAAGTTTTGTTGTCGTTGATTGATTGTTATATAACAAGTAAATAATCTATTGTGGACAACTTATTGCAGTGTTTGTTGTTGTTGGACCTTGTGAATAAGAGGGAATATACTACACCTGTCACTGAGCTATCAATTACTGGATTAGCAGCTACTAGGGCCGGGGCACAAAGTCAATTCATTGCATCAGCTAGCGACGATTCTATGGTGAAGATTTGGAAATGAACAAGTTCTAGTTAATGTGTTAGATGTAATCTTTCTCTGTATATGCAACTTGTGTGTCTTGTTGCTAGTCACAAAACTGAACAAATTTCAAGCTCTGTAGTTTTGTTTTACACTTCTACTTTTACGTATAATTGAGGATAATGGATGAACCATTTTTGTTGGTTTTGTTAGAAAATTGGTTGCTTGGTAATAGTGTTATGTGGTGGAATGATATGAAATGATACTTGAAGAATGCCTAAGTTCGTATTACGCGGCTATCTGTCGGCAGGAGCCTGCAGACCTACATCCAAAATGCCCACCATTTATACCTGAATCTGCAGCAGCCAAAGAAAACCAGCACAGTGAAAATGCCTCCCAAACTTGCCTCTGAATAGTCGACTACCGCGTCGAATTCAGGCACTCCAAAGGATGAGTAAGCCATTGGTGGAGAGGAAACATGAAACCCTTTACTTTGCTTCTAAGTCAATTCCATGACATGGTTTTGATTTCTTCGATCAATTATTCCGTTAACCCAGCTTTATTCATGAAAATCTTTGTGTTGCGACCTTTCTAAAGCACCCAAATGACACTCAAATTCTGATTTCTTCCTATTACTGCTCCTTATCAAACCTGAAAATTGAGCCAAATTTGCCCATACAGAACGTCGATGATTGATTTAGGCACAGCTGAATGTTATACTATACTTTCAAATTCACTGGACATTCAAAGAACCAGTGAGACAGAGTTTCCTCCGCTCCACATTTGTTTGTACAACCAATTTGAGTTCTAATATCCTTAGTCGGTATCTTGTTTTGGAACATTCTCCAAGCTAACACTGCCACCTTTAGAGGAACCACTCCATTCCAAGTTGCTGATAGATTCCTACAGTCCTCATTTGTCGATCCGCTTATTAGTACTGCATAGGCATTTTTGACAGAATACTTGCTTCCAAAACCAATTCTTCCTCACATAAACTCCTACTCCAACTAAAATTTCACTTCTGCTTCTCCCCATCAATCTCTACAACTTCTTTGACCATTGCGATTTTATCCTCCGATGTCACAAATAATTCTGGATACCTACTAACAAAGGATACCCCATCCTGCAAGGATTGAACCAAAGTAATGAATTTTCCCAATTTTCTAGCTCTACACTTAACTTATCCAACCACCAATTTGTTTTAAACCCTGAAACTCCACTATTAATCGAAATAATATATTTCCACCAAGATGAGCACAACCTAGTCTCCCTATTCAATCTACCATTGATGAGGCATATTTACTCTCTAATACTCTAACCCTAAGACTGTCTTTTTCACATCAGAGTCTTCATTTTCATTTATCTAGTAAGGCTAAATTAAAAGCTCTTAAATTTTTTAATAGTTTAAAATCATCAATAAATAGTCTCAAAATTAATACTTGCAATAATATCTCTTTTAATATTAACCTATCTCCTAGAAAATCAACCGCCGCTTTACTTCTCAATCTTGTCTTGATAATGTTGGATACTTAAAAAGTTACTCTCAATCTTGTACTGATAATGTTCAATACTTAAAAAGTTCTTTCGGTAATGGTCGTAGATACAGATAGAATCATGACAAGACGAATAGTCTATCAACCCAGTAGTAAATTTCATTTTTTACAGTTACAACTAAAGATGAACATTAGTCTTGAATAGTTGGTAAAAAATTTAAATTTGATACTGAATGAGTATTGTAGTTGAAGGGAATGATATTTTTTATATATATTCCAGCCATAAATGCTGAGTATTTATATATACAAGTGATACTTAATTGTATAACTAATTCCTAATCTTAAGGAAACCCTTCTACTGATTCCTAACATTAAGGCATGAATGATTTAAAACTATACCAACTCATATGCACAGTAATAGGAATGGTTGGTTACACCTTATTTATAGGAACAACTTATGATTATCTATTATTATGCCCCCTCAAAATTGGGTCACCATCAATGACACGAATTTTGTCTCTGAGAAATGAAAATCGGTTTCGATGCATAGGCTTTGTTAGAATATCTGCCGGTGGGCCATTTGTAGAAATATGAGAGACTCGGATTTTTCCAAGTTGAACCATCTGTCGCACGAAATGATAATCTAGAGCAATGTGTTTCATTCGAGAGTGAAACACTGGATTGGAGCATAAGTAGGTTGTGCCAATATTGTCACAAAAAAAAGTAGGTACATGAATTGGTACTCCAAGTTCACTCAATAGATTGAGCAACCACATGATCTCAGCTGTAGTATTGGCAGCAGATCGGTATTCTGCTTCTGTGGAGGATCTTGCAACTGTTCTCTGTCTTTTTGATAACCATGAAACATGATTTCCACCAAAGTAAATTATGTAAGCTGAAGTAGATGTTTTGTCATCATAATTACCGCCCCAATCATCATCGGTGAAGGCTTGTAGTTTGAGATGAAGTGGTTTTGCTAGCCTCAAAACATGATTAATAGTATGTTTTAGATACCGTAATACTCGCTTGAGTTGCTGCAGATGCACTTGGGTTGGTTGATGCATGAATTGTGACAATTTATTAATTGCAAAGGACAGATCTGGCATTGTCAAAGTAACGTATTGCAATGCACCAATGATACTACGAAATAACTTTGAGTCAGCAGCGGCAGATCCATCATTCAGTTTGAGAGGAGTGGTCATACATAATGGTGTGTTGACAGACTTTGCTCCAACCATATTGAACTTATCCAAGAGTTCTCTAATATAACCATATTGAGATAATAACATACCCTCCTTGGTTGGAATCATTTCAATTCAAAGAAAATAATGAGGGAAACCAAGTTGTTTGAGAGAAAACTTCTTGGAAAGTTCTGTCATGAAGTGAGTTAAAAAGGTAGTATCACTGCCCATCAAAAGTAAGTCATCAACCTATACCAATAAGAACGCTTGTACACCTTGTTTATTGTAAATAAACAAGGATGAGTCACTTAGGCTTGTTTGAAATCCAACAGAAAGAACAAAAGCCTTTAGAGAATCATGCCATGCTCGAGGTGCTTGTCGTAAACCATAGATAGCCTTCTTGAGTTTGCATACATGTTGAGGAAATTCAGAATGAATAAATCCTGGTGGTTGTTGCATGAAGACATCTTCAGTCAATTTTCCCTGCAAAAAGGCATTATTAACATCCATTTGGTGTAAAGACCACCCTTGAGCAAGTGCAAAAGTGAGAACCACTTTAATGGTTTGAGGTTTCACAACCGGTGCGAATGTTTCTTTAAAATCAAGACTCGGTGTTTGAGTGAATCCTTTTGCAACCAGCCGTGCTTTATAGCGTGCCACACTTCCATCAGGATTTCTTTTGATGCGAAACAACCATTTACAGCCAACTAAATTAGTGTGAGCTTGACGAGGTACCAGGGTCCAAGTACCATTATTCATGAGGGCATTAAATTCAGCAGAACAAGCATCTCTCCAATGTGGTATTTTAAATGCTTGAGTAATGGTAGATGGCTCAAGAATTTCCTGCAAATCATGTTTAGTGGCAGTAAATATTTTCTTGGGTTTGAATATATTATTTTGTGACCTTGTTACTATAGGATCACGTTGAACTGGATTATTTCTCGTTGAAGTTGGAACCGGATCAGATGCAGTGTTGGTGGTAGAGCTTGTTAAGTTATCACTAGTCACTAGTATCTCTGTTGTTACCGATGACTCAATAGGCTGCATTGACGCAGGGACTGGTGGAGGACTTGATACCGGAACTGGTGTAGGACTCAATACAGGGACTGATGACTCAAATGTATGTGTACAAATAGGTACAGGTGACAAAGGTACCAGTGGTTGGTTTGGTGCAAGGTCTGGTGCAGGACTGAATACAGGTAAAGGTAGAACTGATGACACAGACATAGATGACTCATGTGCTCGGAGCTGGTTTGGTTCCGGAGCTGAATTTTGATCTTGGTTAACATGAATAATACGATGTACCGTAGTGTCATGTGATGGAATTAGAGGACAAGTAGATGACAAATTAATTATGGATTGATATGGGAATGAATTCTCCACAAAGTTGACATGTCTAGATACATAAATCCTATTTGACAATGGTTCAAGACAAAAATATGCATGCTGAGACAGTGAATAGCCTAGGAATATGCAGGGTTTAGACCTGGGTTGGAGCTTATTTTGCATATATGGTTTTAGCCAAGGAAAACACAAGCATTCAAATGAATGAAGTTTATTATAATCTGGTTTGCTTTTAAACAATACTTCAAAGGGAGAGATCATATTAATGATTGGCTTAGGCATCCTGTTAATAAGATACACAGCAGTGGTGAAAGAAAATGACCATAGTTGGGAGGGTAAATTTGCATTATGCAAAAGAGCACGACCTGTTTCAACAACATGTCTGTGTCTCCTCTCTGCTGTGCCATTTACCTCAGGTGTGTGAGGTGGTGTGGTTAAATGAGAAATGCCATTATTTGATTGGAAGGATTTTAATTTGATAAATTCTCCACCATTATCAGTGAAAAGAGAAACAATCGGAAAATTAAAAGATTTTTCAACAATGGACTTGAATTGAACAAAAATAGAGAATACATCTGACTTATGTTTCATTGGGTACAACCAGACATATTTGGAAAAATGATCAACAATGATTAAATAGTATAAAAAACCATCTAATGATCTAACAAGAGCGGGGGCCCAAACATCAGAGTACAATAGTTCCAAAGGTTTGCTGCTTGTGAGATGATGATTTGAAAAAGGAAGCTTGTGGCTTTTTGCACAGTGACAAGAAGTACACTCATGTGAGGTTGGAAGCTTTATTGGTAGATGATGATTGTCAGTCAGATGCTTTATTATTTTGAAAGAAGGATGTCCTAATTTATGATGCCATGTAGATGTAGACTGGATGTTTGTATGCAATGCTTGCGGTGGACTGGATGGACTAAATGCATTGGATAGATGATAAAGATCTTGTTTAAGTGGTCCGTGAAGCAGTGGTTGACCCGAGGTCAAGTCCTTGACAACAAAATGATTTGGAAAAAATTCAACAGAACAACCATTAGATTGACATAACTCGGAAACAGACAAAAGGTTAGATTGAATTTTAGGAACACATAAGACTTGTTTAAGATGAAGAGGTTTGACAGAAGTATTAATAACAGAGTTACCAGTGTGAGTAATTATCAAACCTGTTCCATCACCAACAATCACCCGATCTGCTCCAGGATAGGAATTTGTTAAAGTGAACTGTTGCAGGTCCTGAGCAATATGATGAGATGCACCTGTATCCATGACCCAGTTACCATGTTGTGGTGCAGCCTGATTCTGAGCAAAGTTCGCTGTTGGTTTAGGGCCGTTTCGTTTTGGAAATCCCTTAATCCTGTAGTAAACCTTAGCAGTGTGACCAGCCTTGTCACAGAACTGACAGACCACCTTATTTTCGCCATTCCGCAGAGTTGGAGACGTGCTGCGGTAGTTGTTGCTTTTGTGTTGATAGTGTTTTGTTCTTGCGACTGCGTTGGCAGTGGCAATCACATTGTCAACTGCAAGTGGATCAGCTTGGTGATGAATTGTTTCAAAATCCATCAGTTTCTCATGAATTTCAGCAAAGGCAACAGGGATTTCTCTACTTCTAAGTGCAGCGGAAATTTCACAATACTCACCACTCAAACCATTGAGGGTGTGAATAACAAGATCGGTTTCATCAAGAGGATGATCAATGATTGAGAGTTCATCCGAAATTGCCTTTATCCCTTGTAGATATGTAGCCATCGATTGATTTCCTTTTTTGAAATTGGAAATCCGTTGTTTGAGCGCGATAATCCGCACTCTTGAGCGGTCTGCATACATGGTTTTTAGGATCTCTCATGCTTGATTGGAACTTTTGACAGTTCCTAAGTGTGTGACCACTGTTGCAGCTACCGAAGATACAATACCATGTAGAATGAGTTGATCTTGGCGAACCCAAAGCGTGAAGGCTGGATTGACAGCCGTGGTATCGTTCGCGAGCTGTTTTGATGGACACGATTTAGTTCCATCAATATAACCTAAAATATCATAGCCTGTTAAAAGAGCCATGAATTGAATTCTCCAGGCAGGGTAATTGTCTCCATCGAGTTTGATGGAGAGCTGAGAACCAGCATTCAAGATGATCAGTTTGTCTGCTGGTGATGACATAGTGGACGTCTGTTCAGCTTCAGAAGGCATGACGAGGATCGGAAAAAAAATTGCTTTTAAGCTTTACGCTCTGAATACCATGAAGGGAATGATATTTTTTATATATATTCCAGCCATAAATGCTGAATATTTATAGATACAAGTGATACTTAATTGTATAACTAATTCCTAATCTTAAGGAAACCCTTCTACTGATTCCTAACATTAAGGCATGAATGATTCAAAACTATATCAACTCATATGCACAGTAATATGAATGGTTGGTTACACCTTATTTATAGAAACAACTTATGATTATCTATTATTAGTAGTGTTATATTTGTGAGAATCCTAAATAAGGTTGGTATCCTCGTGCTCGCCTTAGACTGATGTCTCCTAGACGATATCCTCACAGAACAGAGGGGCTAAATTATTTCACTAATTATTATCATGTTTACTTACAATTTCCATGCCTCATTTTATGTATGAACAGAGTGGTACTCTTATCTATGGCTACATTTGTTCCTTTAATTGTAAGTAAATGCAATACATTAACTTATATAGTTAATTAATCAAATAATTATCACATCAATTAAATTATGTCCTAAAATTGGAGATTGTTCTATTGGTTGAAACAAAGTTGCAAGTGACCATAACTCAAATGGGTCTAAGAATTCACCTGCTGCAAAACCTTCACTTGGGAGCATAAAACAAGTTGCTAAAAGCTGTATGTATACATTACTCAAAATATACAAGTTTTATAGAAGAAAAAACTCAAAGCTGAAATTGAACATACAGAAAGATACAATTCTCAAAATTGCAACAGCAGCATAATCCCTGTACTAGCTATTGTCTCAAACTCAATTCCAAAAGAGATTAATACATCTTCATAAAAAAATTTGGTCTATTCCATCAACAAATTTCTACCTCGCCCCTTGAAACCTCCGGAAGACGAGTTTTATTTGCCTTGGCCTTTTTGTCATCTAGATAATGTTGATAAATATAGGAAAGAAATCCCCATATTGCTAACATCAATGCTATAAACTTCACCCCATTAACCTTGTCATGGAAGAAAATAACAGCAAGGATAGGAACTACAGGCAGTACCACAGTACCTATCACATTTGAGAACAAAGAAGATACATCTAAAACTAACCCTATCATACCAATGGAAGATACTTGCCAAGCCACAGCAGTCCAAAACAAAGTCATTATATAAGACACTTTTCCCTTTTCATATTCCCTCATCTCCTTATGCAAACCTTTCCATTCTCCACTTACAAATAACCCAACAACGCAAGCACAAGTAGCGACGAAAGAAGGGTAAATTTGCATGTTCAAGATAGCAGAGAAGGTTTCACTTTTAATAACTTTGTCAAACGAAAGCTGCACGAGGGAAAGATATAAAGAAAATGCAGCAGATGCACCAAGAGTGAATATGAATCCAAGTATTTGCTTATCTTTAGGAAGATTCGTTGAATCGTCGTCGGAATCAGAATTCAGTGCGAGCAAGGCAGCTGACATAGTTAGCAGAATGACAGAATTGAATATGAAAGCTGTGAATTTTTGGGAATTCAGGAAGAATGAAAATACTGCATTGAAGGCTAATTGTGTTGCACATAGTAAAGAATAGGTGGAAAGTGAAAGATATAGAAGTCCATAGGAATACATCAAATTGTCCCCAGCTAAAAGTAAGCCGAAAAATATGTAAAGAGAAACAAGTGTGGAAAATTTTGGTTTGGTTTTTTCGGAGGAACGATTGGTGTGTGCGAAGTTAAAATAAAGTGGAAATAGTATGGGGAATCCTGCTGATTGAACAAATGTTGCCATCCATTTACTATTACCGCCTTTGTCATAGTATAATCTTCCTAAAAGAGTGGCTGTAGATTGGCCTACAAGAAGAAATACTATGTAGAGAGATACACGAAACCACCATTTGTAATCTCTGAATCTTTGATTTTGATGTTGAGGGTGCTCTTTTCTTTCCTCTGAGAAATTCATAATAACAAATTGATATTATAACTATAACTTTTTTTTATATGACTTGGAACAACAATCCAGTTAGAAAAAGAGTAAAGAAACATCAGATGCGTAAACAATGAAGACACAATGTTTAGTAATGAAATTCAGCCAACATTATCTATGTCTACGAGGGATTCTGATTTGCTGCAGTCACAGTAACCCTGCAATCACGCAGTCATGAGTTTATGACTGTTACATTAAGATCATACACTATTGATTTAAGATTAATATTTTTTTAATCCCAAAATACCTTTATTAGTATAATCAAGATTATATAGAAATAGCAGGCAAACTACCAACAAACTGCCGCTATCTTTTTGGATGGCAAAACAAATCCTCTTAAAAACTACATTCATTGTCCTATGTGACACATTGCTATGCATGAACCTCTGCAGAGTTTGTAATAATTCAGATTGCAAGACTACTCACTGCGAGACATACTAAACATGATTTATTAGAACTAATTAAAAGTTGGGTTACATGAATAATAGAACTAAGCTGAATTGAATCATAGTTCCTTAGCTTTATGTGCATATGCCATTAAATTCAATGAGATACTATGTAACTTTGCATAAATAAAATGGTAACTTGTTTTAGGCATATCAGCAATCACCTTGTGCGCATAGTGATGAGCATGCATGATGAGAATAGTGATTTGTTATGCATGTGAAGGAAATAAAAGGATTTAAAGAGAATTATGTTCCGAACCTGTAGTAGTAGTAGTTTGTGGGTGCAGATCCTGAACTATCTCCATTGAAAATATAAGATAAAAGCTAAGAAAATGATAGGATAGATATTATAAGAAAATGAGTATTTGCAAGTGGAGTTTGCTAGGTATCATTGTGCAGCCAAATTTGAAAACTTGATAGTGATGAAGACAATAAGAGGCAAATGAAAGACGGCAAAGTAAAAAGTTTGACTATCTTGTGAGTTTTGAATTTATATGGTAGGTTAGTTCCATATTCACATTGCTGAATAGAGTACTTTTTGTACGATAATGCCATTTTTGTTTGAGAGACGTTTGAATATTTCTCTTGATTTGTTGATGCCACGTAAATTCGGCGAAATCGCTCGCGGTGGAACGACTATACCGAACCGCGAAGTTAACCGAACAGTAGTTGTAAATATTGAACCGCGGCGGAATCTCTTGATTTGGTTCATACCTTTGAAGTTGAGCTGTCCCAAAATAATTAATTGAAGAAGTTTTTTTTTTTTTTTTTTTTTTTTTTTTCATATTAGCACTACAAATTAATGGGAGTATTATGAATACTCCAACAAAATATAAAAGAAGAAAAGTTACGAGTTTTGCGAACATAATAAAGGATTTTAACACTAATTTAAAAATATACTACTACATAATAAAAAAATAATATTTCACTTATTAAAAAAGTATATATATATATATATATATATATATATATATATATATATATATATATATATATATATATATATATATATATATATATATATATATATATTTGAAATATGTTTTATAAGAAAGATGTAAAAACAATTTTGATTAATAGTTGTTTATAAAAAAAAATAAGAGATAAACTAAATTAAATGTAATTTATATTTAAGTTTATTTTGAAAAAGATGCATTTAAAAAAAAATACTTAAATAAAATAAAATTGATGTTTTTGCTTATCATTTATTACAAGAAAAATGAGTATTTTAATTGCTTATAAACCATTATGGAGGGGTTATAATTCTTTGATTTATTTTAATTAGTCACGAGATCTTTTAACTTAATTTAAAGTTTTATTTTAGTCTCTTATCTAATAAATGTTATATATTAATCTCTTAAAATTTGTTTTGTTAGTCAAGTTGATATTTTTTATTAAAGTTTATAAAAAAAACATTAAGTCGTGCACATGTGGCATGTGAGCTTGACAAGGATCAAAATAGTAACTCAAGAATTTTGTTAAGTTATTAAATTAAAACATTAGTTAAGGGATGAGAGTAAGACAATTAACCAAACTATAATTAAAGTGCATTTATAACATATTTTTTACTAGACAAGAATTTTATAATATTTTAGATTAACATAATAAAATATTTTATATCAGCATAATCTTAAATTTAATGGTATTAACCTAAAATCTTATTACATTATTTGATTCAAACCAAAGACATTAAAACTGTTCTAAAATGGCATAAGGTGTAAAGAGACAAAACTACAAAATATGCACACAAGCACTACTATACAAAGTGTATACAAAATATAAACATAATTATAGTTTACTCAAAACAAGTTTAGACCCTTTTTAAATCTTCTTTAAAGTTGGCTAATTTAAGTGAGCGGTGATGCAGACTCAATTAGGTCTTCTTTGCTTGTGTTAAACTGAATTGGTCCTTGTGTCAAAAGCAATGCCAATTTGCATGAATCCTTATCATGTATGTCCATATGGTACCTATTACACTTGATTCCAAATTTTATCTGCTTCAGCATAAAATAAATCGTATCCCCACACTTTATCCATCAAGATATCAATTCAGAAGCCAATTTTAACTTGAACTAGTTCCTTCATAATAGAATTAGAGCTTGTCCTAACTCATCTCTATAAAACCGACTTGTAAAATGAAGAGTGTCACTCTATATAAACTATTTGTAGATTATATCTTTAACCAATATAAAACTTGGGTTTTTCCCAATACTCCATAATTGAAGATAAGTGGCTACTACTTCTATTAGTAGATAGATAACATTATTTTAGTTTTTGTCAAGCAAAATAGAGATATCATTATAGAAAAGTAACCTCAATAGCACAAGGTGTGCAGAAAGAGGACACCAAAATCTACAAAAAGTCTCACTCAATAATATCAATGAAAAGCCACGTTCAATTTCCTTTGTGATTAAAGCTACAAGCACAAATAATTGCTTTGAAACAAAAGAATTTCCTTTGAAATAAAAAAAGAGATTTCTTAATACACTATCCAAGTTTCTTAGATACCACGTGAATTTTTATTTTTGCCCTCAGATTCCAAATTTGCACATCCAGATATACCAAATTTTTAAAAAAACACTGATATGTTCCAGATGTGCACATCCAGAAGAATTTCTGATTTGCAAATCCGAAAAAAAATCAAAAAAATTCTATAAAATCATTTACTTCTAAATATAATTAAATCCAATATAATTAAAATCCAATATAATTAAAATTAATATCATTTTTTCAATATAATTAAATCCAATATACTTAAATTTAATATAATTAAAATCTATATTAATTAAAATTAATATAATATTTAATATGATTAATTTTTTTCAATATAATTAATATGATTAATATGGTATTTAATTTTAAATGATTTTCTTATATTTAAAAAATTAATTTAATTATATTAGATTTAAAATTATATGGTATTTACTTCTAAAATTGGATTTAATTATATTGGTATTTAAAATTATATGGTATTTACTTCTAAAATTAATTTAAATATATTGAATTTAATTATATTGAAAAAATCATATTAATTTTAATTATATTAATTTTAATTATATTGGATTTAATTAAATTAGATTTAACTATATTGAAAAAATCATATTAAGTTTAATTATATTGGATTTAATTATATTTAGAAGTAAATGATTTTATGAAATTCTTTTGATTTTTTTCGGATTTGCAGATCAGGAATTCTTTCGGATGAGCTCATCTGGAAAAAAACTGAAAATTTTTAGAGAAAAGGTGCGTTCGGATGTGCACATCCGAAAATTAGGAACAAAAATAAAAATTTAAGTGGTGTCTAAAAAACATAGGTGGTGTGATAAGAAACTCTCTAAAAAGAATTATTTTAGCTATTTGTTGTGGTATTACCTGCACTATTAGCCGTGGTCAATTCTATATCATATTTCAATAGATGCTGAAAGGTGTGGAATTGGAGAAGGATTAATATGTATTTATGAATTTATAACCATCAACAAGTATACACCCTTCGGTCACTATTATAAATAACAAAAATATTTTTAGATTCATTAAATAAATGATGTATCTGGACATTATTATATATCAGATACATCAATTATCCAATGAACCTAAAAAATTTTTTTGTTGTTTATAATAGTGACCAGATGGTGTATAAGATAATTACAAATGAAATAAATAAAAGGCCATGTGTAGTTGTTTAACTTACATCATGGGCACATGTTTAGCACTTCATTAAATGTTCAACTGCGTGATTTTCTTAAGAGTAACACAACCAAACATCACAATAACCTACTTGTAACACTTCAAGAAAGAAGATCTTCATTGACTAACTGTCTTTTACTTTGTATTAAGACTTTTATACGGCTTATCATATTATTTTAATTGTTTTTAATATGTTTTTGACAGTTAAGTTGAGTTTTGTTTATTTTCTGAATAAGTGTTTATTTTTTAAATAAATAGTTATTTACACCTTCTCGTTGTGTAGGTCATACCTTGAGCTACGAGAATCAGATAGACGTGTTCTAATATGCGTTGAAAAGCTGAGAGGATAAATACAAGTTTTATGCTATAGTCATAAACAAATTCAGAGTACAGAAGAGTTGAATAATTCATTTTTAATTCAAACATAAGAAAATACTTAGTTTTTGGGTCGGTTTTGAATCTTTTTCGGGTCAATTGCTATTAGGCCCGAATTCCCTTGCTCTATTTAAACAAAATTAGTAGTTTTAAGATTATTATTCAAAGTTTACACAAAATAATATTAGACGGCTACAATTTCTATGGAGAGCTAATTTTTCAAAGGTTGATCTGCTGATAATGGTTTCCATCAAACTTTGAGGTTATTATAATTTCAATTTAATTTCAATTCCTTTCAATATTATTTTGTGTTTCTTGCATGCTTAATTCAGGGTTCTTAGAATATGTTGGTTTAATTCGATAGATGCATGTTCTTAAGTTTAACCGCGTTTAACGTAGCTTTTTCGTTAAATCGCCAAATCTTTAACCTTTTGCTTAATTCAAAAAATAGGAAAATAAATCGTATAATATCAATTATGTTTGTTCAATACAAGGCCGGATATGGACCCGTGCAGCTTGCCCCATTGCACAGGGCCTCCAAAAAAATAGGGGCCTCAAATTTTTAAAAAATAAATTAAAAACAAGTAATAATTATATATATATATATATATTATATATTGAAATGTGACCATGTAGATTGTCATGTAGTATAGCGGTTGTGTTTTGCACTTTGCAACAAAAAGTTGAGGGTTCGATACTTTGTGAACCATTTTGCACAATTAGCCTTGGTTAATAACAAAACCATATACCATGGAGCAAACCATGACCTTTATGCATAGCGTAGAAATTGAAAATTTATATTTTATTTATTCAAGAACTAACATTTACCATTTAAATTTTTTAAAATAAACTTTGGATAATATTTATAGATTTTAATTACATAATTAAAGTTCAGTAATATATTATTAAATTTATAAATATTTTTTTATTTAATTTATAATGTTATTTATAATTTTAATAAAATACAATTTATTTTTTTATCATGGTAAATTTTAAAAATTAGAACAGGGCCTCTAGATTTTCTGAGACGGCCCTGTTCAATAGATATTGTAATCGAATAGGGATCGAATCCGCTTAAAGAATTGGAGTTATAATAACCAATGATAGTTCATAATCTGAATCAATAGATTAGCTCATTAATTTTACTCGTAATTTAATCATACTCTTAATCGAAACCCTAAAACCCCTCATTGTTCCAATGAGTTGGTTAATTTAAGTGAAGAGTCCTTGCGATATGACTCGAGTGTCGCTTCCATATATTAAAGAAAAAATCATCAACTTTATATTAAAGAAAAAATCATATTCCTGTTCACAATAATATTCATATTCATGTTCCAAATTCAAATCCACAAATTCAAATTCACAATAAAATTATCAAATAAATAAACAAATTCAATAAATAAAAAAATTTCATGAAACTAACCACACCTGTGAACAATATACTTAAATTTCTCTTCATCCAAAAATTGAAGTATAAGAAAAAGCAATTGTTTACTAAACGAATACATGATGTTGATGCCTGGAAGATCTAAAACTATAATAGATCAACAACATCTGAGCATAGATGGTGTGGCTGAGCACAAATCACACTTTCTTTCAAAGGAATCACACTGAGAAAAAGAAGAAGCAAACACAAAGAGCTTGAGAATAATCAGAGTTTGAGAAAAAGAAAGAAGTGATAAAAAATAGAAAGAGATAGAGAGTCTATAACGGAGAACATAAGTAGATTTTTTGTCTCTTGTGGAGATGAATAAAAGGTATTGGTTTAGTAATTCAATTTTAGTTAGAATCAGTTTTACTTTTGTTTAATAATAGTTGTTACATCTCTTGATGTAGAAATAGCTTCATATGCCTTGTAAATAAATAATTCATTCAGTCATCAATGAAATTTTACAAGCTCTATTCCTTTATCTCTTTCCTCTCAAAATAGAAGAAACCATAGAAACACCAATCTCTTTCTGAACTTTTCACAAACAGTTGCTTAGCTTTCTTCATTCTTCCATCATTGTTCCATCAAATTGGTATAGCAGAGCCCGGTTCGATCATTGTTGTTAGAGAATTCGTGAAGAATGGAAACTCACAACAACAATATTTCTACGCATCTACCAGTGTTCGAAGGCAAGAATTTTGATCAATGGATCGTAAAGATGAAGGTGATCTTCAGGTTCCAGGATGTTCTTAAAGTTGTGAATGAAAGGGTACCAGCATTAGCAGCGAATGCAACTGAGGTACAACAAACAGCACATAAAGATTTGAAGAAGAAAGATGGGAAAGCCATGTTCTTGATTCATCAGAGTGTAAGTAATGAGATCTTTGAGAAGATCATGCATTATGAAAGTGCAAAGGAGACATGGGATGCAATGGAGAAATTGTATTCTGGGGATGGTAAATTGAAGAAGGTGAGGCTTCAAACATTAAGAAGACAGTATGAAGTGTTGACAATGGAAGAAGAAGAAACCAGCAGTCAATACTTTGATAAGGTGATCAATCTCACAAATCAGATGACAAGGAATGGTGAAACTTTCACTGATGTGATGAAGGTTGAGAAAGTTCTCAGAACTTTAACACCAAGATTTGATCACATTGTGGTTGCTTTAGAGGAATCTAAGGATCTAGATTCTATGAAGATAGAAGAACCGCAAGCAAGTCTTGAAGCACATGAATTGAGGTTGACTGATAGGATCAAAGAAAGAGGTAAAGGTGCATCTTCTGATTAAGCATTGCAGGCCCAGTATGTGAAGAAAGGAAAACCCAAGAAAGATAAGAAAGAAATTCAGTGCTATAATTGTCAGAAGTGGGGACATTATGCATCTGAATGCAGATCAAAGAGGGTCCCAAGGAGCAAAGATGAAGCTCAATTTGCTCAAAATGAGGAGTCAGATTCTGATGAAGTACTCCCGATGGCAACAGTTAAGGAGGAAGAAGAAAGAAGTGATGAATGGTACTTAGACACTGGGTGTTCAAATCATATGACAGGCAAGAAATCATGGTTCTCTGAATTAGATGACTCAGTAAATAGAAAGATAACATTTGCAGATAATAGCATAGTTTGTGCAGCTGAAATTGGGAAAATATTGATTCATAGGAAGAATGGTAAGAAAGCATGCATTACTGATGTGTTGTATGTACCAAATATGAAGAGCAACCTCATCAGTATTGGTCAATTACTGCAAAAGGGGTACACTATGAAGATGGAAGCACAAGCTATAAAGGTTTTTGATAGCAAAAATAGGTTGATTCTGAAAGCTCCATTGTCAAAGCAAAGAACTTTCAGAATCAACATCAGTGTGATTGAAGATCAGTGCTTGCTATCAGAAACTAAGAACGAAGACTGGTTATGGCATCAAAGATATGGGCATATCAATTTTAGGGATTTGAATATGCTTCATGAGAAGAAAATGGTGCAAGGTTTACCAAAGATAAAGTTGCCTGATGAAGTGTGTGATATGTGTTGCACTGGAAAACAAGCCAGAAATTCATACAATGCAGAGGTACCATTAAATGCAACCAGGAAACTTGAGGTAATTCACTCTGATGTATGAGGACCATTTGAAGTGAAATTAGTAGGAGGAAATAGCTACTTTGTAATATTCATAGATGAATTCACTAGGAAATTATGGATTGACTTGTTAGCTAAGAAAAGTGAAGTGTTTGGTGTGTTTAAGACGTTTAGACTGCTAGTTCAAAATGAAAGTGGTGAAGTAATTAGCAGATTGAGAACTGATGGAGGAGGTGAGTATACTTCCACTGAGTTTAATGATTTTTGCTCATCAAATGGCATAAATCATGAAGTCACTGCACCATACACACCTCAATACAAAGGGATCTCAGAGAGGAAGAACAGAACCTTGGTAAATATGATAAGAAGCATGTTGAAGCAAAAGCATATGCCTCATTACTTGTGGGGTGAAGTAGTTGCTACTGCAGCATAACTCATCAATAGAAGTCCCACAAAGAAGCTGCAAGACAAGACATCAGAAGAAGCATGGTGTGGAGTAAAACTAAGTGTTCAACATCTGAAGATCTTTGGCTCATTGTGTTTCAGACATGTATTTGATCAACTTAGGAGAAAATTGGATGATAAATCTCAGGTAATGATTATGGTTGGTTATCACTCAACTGGTTATACAAACTATATGATCCAAGTAGTAAGAAAATAGTGTTCAGCAAAGATGTAAAGTTTGATGAATCAAAATGCTGGAACTGGAAAGATAAGGCATCAAATAAGTTTGACAGCCACTTCTATCTATCTGACTCAGAGACAGAAGAAGTTGAGACTGAGGAACAAGAAGAAATTGTTGAGAATACAAATGAAGGAGGTGCAGAAGTGACTAATAGGCCAACAAGGAACACTCAACCACCAGCCAGGTTGAGAGATTATGAGAGGCTCCCCGATCAAGCAGTTACAGATGAAGGTGACATAGTGCAACTAGCAATGCTTGCTGAAACTGAACTAGTGTCTTTTGAGGAAGCTTTTAAACAAAAACACTGGAAGAAAGCAATGATTGAAGAACTAGACTCTATAGAGAAGAATGAAACATGGAGATTAGTTCAACTACGTGCTGATTAGAAGTGCATTGATGTTAAGTGGGTATTCAAAACAAAACTGAAACCAAATGGTCAGGTGACAAAGTATAAGGCTAGATTAGTTGCAAGAGGCTTTCTACAGAAGTATGGACAAGATTACTATGAAGTTTATGCTCCAGTAGCAAGGATGGAAACAATCAGATTGATTGTTGCTATAGCAGTCAAGAACAATTGGTCTATGTACCAGTTAGATGTAAAATCTATTTTTCTCAATGGTGAGTTAGAAGAAGAAGTGTATGTGAATCAACCACCAGGATTTGAGATAAAGGGAAAGGAAGAGTATGTCTATAAGCTTAATAAAGCTTTGTATGGTTTGAAGCAAGCCCCAAGGGCTTGGAATAAGAAGATAGACAGTTTTCTTGTTCAGCAAGGTTTCATGAAGTGTGTAAATGAACATGGAATCAACTGCAGAAATACCACTAATAAGCACATTGTGTGCTTATATGTGGATGATATGATAGTTACTGGAAGCAATGAAGATGAGATGAAGGACTTTAAGAAAAATATGATGAAGATGTTTGAGATGTCTGATTTAGGCAATCTCACATATTTTCTAGGAATTGAGTTTGAAATGAATTCACAAGGAGTTGTGATTCATCAAAGGAAATATGCACAAGATGTTTTGAAGAGGTTTAATATGCTGAATTGCAAACCAATTTCAACTCCTGTTGATACAGGAGTAAAATTGTCCTTGGTAAATGATGAGAAAGAAGTGAATCCAACCTTATTCAAACAAATTGTGGGCTCTTTGAGGTATTTGTGCCATACAAGACCTGATATTGCTTATGGTGTAGGTTTGATCAGCAGATACATGGTAAAACCTACCACCTCACACTTAGTTGCAGCTAAGAGAATCTTGAGATATGTGAAGGGTACAAGTAGTTATGGTATTCAATACTGTAAAGATCAAGATGGTGATCTAGTAGGCTATTCAGATTCTGATTAGAGTGGTGATAAAGATGACAGGAAAAGCACTACAGCTTATGTGTTCATGATTGGAAATGCGGCTTTTTCATGGAGTTCTAAAAAGGAACCAGTGGTTGCATTATCTTCTTGTGAAGCCGAGTACATTGCAGCTTCCATGGCAGCATGTCAAGCTCAATGGATCAACATGCTACTGATAGAATTGAAACTAGTAAATAATGAAAAGATAGAGCTCAGAATTGATAGCAAGTCAGCCATAGACTTGGTAAAACATCCAGTAGCACATGGTAGGAGTAAATATATTGAAACCAAGTTCCATTTCTTAAGAAATCAGGTGAACAATGGAAAGTTGGAAGTGAAGCATTGTAAGACAGGTGAGCAGATAGTAGATTTGCTTACAAAGCCTTTGAAGTCAAGTAGCTTTGATTACTTGAAGATGAAACTTGGAATGGCTAAAGCATCTAACTAAATGAATTAAGGAGGTGTATTGGTTTAGTAATTCAATTTTAGTTAGAATCAGTTTTACTTTTGTTTAATAATAGTTGTTACATCCCTTGATGTATAAATAGCTTCATATGCCTTGTAAATAAATAATTCATTCAGTCATCAATGAAATTTTACAACCTCTATTCCTTTATCACTTTCCTCTCAAAATAGAAGAAACCATAGAAACACCAATCTCTTTCTGAACTTTTCACAAACAGTTACTTAGCTTTCTTCATTCTTCCATCATTGTTCCATCAGAAGGGTGTGATGGAGAATTTGGAGAACCATGTCAAGGGTTTCTAGGTTTTGTTTCTTTTTTAAACAAAAGGAATGCTTAATCCGAGAGTTTTTTTTTTGTGAATGAATTTTTTTTCCTTGTTTTTTGGTTTTAAAATTAAAATAAAATCCACCTCAGATGATATAATTCCAACTAGATTGTTAGATATACTCACCTTAACGTTTTTTCATAAAATTTAACAAAAATGATCAATTTTATTAATAGAATGGTTTTTTAGGGACAAAAAAATGAATGTTTATTAGTTAAGCGATGAAAGTAAAACCTTAAATTAAATTAAGAGCCAAAAGATACATTAAACCTTTTTGTAAACAAAACACCATAACCAAGACACATTTTAATGTCTTCGGCTAAATAGAATATCATTTTTCTTAAACTAAATATTTCAAGGGTTCACCAACCATATTAAAAGTGTGTTTTTTTACCAAAAAAATTATTATATTAATCAAAAATAGCTTTGAAGGATTTTGTTTACATAGTTATTTGGTTGGGAATTACTTTTTCCACCCTTAAGTGTTCTCTCCTACCACCGTGAAAAGTCTCAAATGCTCTAAGCGTTCAAAGATGCATCTTCGGACGCACTTTTTATACACACATTTCATCACAAATTATTGAGCCGCCCTTATTTTGCAAAAAAGAAAAAGGTATGTCCGGAGATGCATTTTTTAACGCACCTATTTTACACATTCTAGTGTGATTTGAGTGCGTTCGAAGATGCATCCGGACGCATGAAAGACATTTTCGGATTTTCAAGAGTGGAGGATACATATGTAAAGGTGGAAAGAACAACCTTGATTTTTTGGATAATAGTTAATTTGGCCAATTTGTAGATTTGATAGTTATGGAGCCTTTGAATATATCTAATGTATTTGATTTCCTTCTCAAAAACAGTTTTGTAAAACTAAAAAATTAAAAACTTATTTGATAAATAAATTATAAAATAATAGTTTTAAAAACTAATTTTGTTTTCAATTTTAAAAACTTAAAAATTAAAACTAGTGAAAGATGTTTTGCTTTTGAGTTTTGCTTTTAAGTTTCTTAAAGACCAAAATTGAAAACAAAGAGAAAACAACAAATTTTCATTAAGGCATAACTATAATATTTTTTATCTTCTATGTGTTTTTGTTTTGTTCACACCTGCACAATTTATATACATTATGGGAATTAAAACACAAATGGGAAATGTTCTAAATGTATGCAGAAATTAATAGTATTGACAAATTTGATTGGTTGAATTTTTTTATATTTATAACATATATCAGGGTTTATCGACTAACTCTAATTGCTAATCGATTATTTATTGTGAAATTTCATAATTCAAGTTGTTGTAACCAGTTACGATTCCTTCCAACAGCAAACATAATCAAAACATAATGTTATGAAATCGGTTACAGGTTTGGTGTAATAGGTTACCAACGATCCAAAATTTCTCAAAACCAAATTAGTAGTGTTTATAACCAGTTACAAGTTTTATGTAACCAGATACATGGTCGAAAATTTTGTTTTTTTATGTTATTTGTCTAGCTACATTGATGTGTATTGTTGTATATATACCTCATATTGGGTTGTTAATGAATAACCACCGTTTTCACTTTAATTCTCTTTTATTCTCTCATTCTCTTCATTATTCTCTTGTTCATCATTTTATCATGTGATTGAGTTTTCCCCCCAACATTTGGCATCAAGAGTCTGGTACTTTGATCAAACACTTGGTGTGCGAAAATACTTTATGTTCCATTTTGGTACCAGAAATGAGTGTAAGTACAACGGTGATAATGGATCACAACTTCTGATGCAGTGGAATGAGAGGACCTAAAGGTTTTCCAATGCTCAAGTCAGTATGTGAGGAAGAAGAATGAAATGAATTAGATTTGAAACCTGTTACCTCAGTTTGTCACCTTCTCTATGTATAGAGACATGGAAATAATGAACTTGCTATTTGTTAGTAGTGAAATTCGGAGAGTTGTTGGATACACTTGTAGTTGAAATCTTTCGTGGTCATTAGGATGATAATCCTCGTGTGTTAATAAGATTCTAGAAGGAGTGGGGCCCCTCTCTAGTGGTTAGTCGGTGTCGATGTGGTTGGCCCAAAATAATTGTCCCCCTAATGCCTTGCCGATGTATAAGTAGGAGGGGGCTTGATACCTCATCCATGGATGTCGACCATGCCTTTATCATTTTAACACAGACTAAGGAGAAACATTTCAGTTTCTTTAAGGAATTGTTTTTTAATGTACCATACTTCAAACGTCTTTTTGGAGGTATCATTATTACAATTCGTGGGAACTGAAACTCTTGAGTATTGTGTGTGAGTGATTAGACGTATTTGGTGAAGTCTATTTGCATACTAGATTATAGTCTCCTTTAGAATGATCAGTGTCATTTTCTTCTGAGTCATTCTTTTTCAAGCCTAACAATTACCTTCTTCTTTAGTGTTTCATTTTCCTACAAGTATAAATTTAGTGCAACATGGAACAAGAAATCATAGAAAAGTATTCATAAGTCTTAGAAGGATACTCCATCTTCTAGGATAAATCCTCTCTACTCTTTCAATTCTGCTTAGTTAAAGTAGGTTGTCTTGACGAGGCTTTTACCGATGTTGGTATGTCTTCCTACTAGGGGATCCTAAGTCCTTCCAATGATGAAAGAATATGTGACAAGTATGGTGATTGCACCATTCCTTTCTATGGTTTCACTTTCTCTGTCATAGGCCTCTGCCTTCCATTTACTTCCTTTAAGGTAAAGGTTTTGAAACACTTGGAAATGTCTCCTTCACAACTTCATCCTTCAAGTTGGACATACATGAAGGTATACAAGTATTGGTGTGAATACTTGAATTGAGAGCCTTCTGTGATACTTTTATTTCATATCTTTGGATGTTGTCATGACCAGGCGACTTGGGCGAGGAGCATAGAATTAATCTACCCGGAATCAACCACTGATGGCTTAGACCTCTTTCAGAGCTACAGTCCTTTGAGGACCAGTTCTTTTTGTTAAACCTTATAAGCACTGAAGCTCATGCTGCAGTTTATAACATCGGCAACAAAGTAGATAACAGATGTGTTAATCTGTTTTCCAAGTATTGGACTGAGGGTCATTTTCATTTGGGAATCGCCATTACGTGTATAGGAAAAGGGATCTTTAGGATGAGGCTCGGTACTAAAAGGCTTGGTTACTAAAGTTTATCAACAATCTTGGATACATAAAGAGAAGTACTCCCATGAAGGAGGTCAACAATAAATGCTTACAATGCCTTATTGATGTCCAGTTGTTGATATGAGCGTGCTTTCAGGAAGAGAGAAATACACAATTTGGTAAGCTCTGGAACTTTCATGGCTTTTGATGTTTTCAATATGCATATTGTGATATATTCTCTTTACCCATAATTGTATGCAGGTTACATGGATAATGAAGTGTGACTTTAGCTTCCAAGTCGGGGAATACACTCAATTGGATGTTAAGATGATGTAGAGGACTTGTCGACTTCATCGAATGTCCCAGGTCTAACTACCTGTCTTCTACTGATGACGATTTGGCTCTCATTCTGTTGGGGGTTGTCGACCTCCCCCTTTGGATGATGTATGCGCTTACTTGGCTCGTCTTTCTAGACTTGTTCTAGAAGAATAACCTACTTTTGCCCTTAGTGTATCCGATCACCATGAGGCTTTTTGGTTTGACTAGTATCGTGCTGAGAGGCAACGACTGAAGGATAGCATTCATGATATGAAGCTTTATCAAGACATATATCTGCATGAAGTAGAGAAAACTTCTACGTCTTTCACTGGGGGTGGAGAATGATTTGCTTCCTAGAAGCTCACTGATTCTCTCACTGACCAGGTGGCTCATCTAGAGAAAATTGCGGCGATGAAGAACCAAGCTCTGACTATTGTTCGGGGTTTTTTAGTAGGCAAAACACCCTTTTTGGTCATTTAACTTTACCTCGGGGTTCATTTTGGTCCCTTACCTTTAAAAAGTGTCATTTTGGTCCCTTAACTCTTCAAAACGTTCCATATTAGTCATTTTGTCTTATTAGCGACGAATTTAGCGACTGATTTTTGAATTTTTCCGTCACTAATAAGACAAAAAGGACTAATATGGAACGTTTTGAAGAGTTAATGGACCAATATGACACTTTTAAAGTTAAGGGACCAAAATGAACCCCGAGGTAAAGTTAAAGGACCAAAAAGGATATTTTGCCTTTTTAGTATATTCTCAATGAGAATTAGAGTCCTTGCATACTCGGAACGCTTTGCCAACCTAGTAGATGGTTGACTGCATGAGTGTTACCCTTGAGGCAGTTTCCCAATCGTTTATAAATTCTTTGCAGCAAGTGGAGCACTTCCACCGGCCTTTGACACTTTCCAAGGAGAATATCTGGTTATATCAAGTAGTCAAAGATGGAGAAATTGTTTCTCTGCGGAAGTAGACTTGTTGGGGATCCCTGTTACCCTTTTTTATATACTGTTTGTATAGTACCTTGTAATGGAAGAGCGTACAAATATACTTTTTTTATGGAACGAAATGCTTTTCGTTACCTATTTGAAGTATTTTTGTAGTATCCTAAGTGCATAACTCCAAATTTTTGCGAGCTTATAAGGTCTTCCCTCGAAGTTAATTGGACGTCACTAGGGTCATTCCTGACCAAAGGTCGGTTCCCTTTCCCCTACCAAATAAAAAATAAGTTATATGTAGACGTGTGGCCAACCCACAATGACATATGGAGTGGCTAGCTTCTAGGCGAGGGTGGGTCATGATTTCCTGTAAGAAATTAATTGTTGAGGCCGAACGTGCAAAGTATCTTAGACAACACCCCTGACTTTAGGTGGGGAATTAATTTCTTTAATCTGACGTACAAGCGTCTTCGACAAAACCCTTGATTTTAGGTGGGGAATTGATTGTTGTGGTCGGACGTGCAAAGCATCTTCGGAGCACCTCTGAATTTAGGTGGGGAATTGATTGCTTTAATTGAACGTCCAAAACATCTTCGACGGCACCCCTAACTTTAGGTGGGGAATTGATTGTTTTTGTTTGACATACAAAACGTCTCCAACATCACCCTTGACTTTATCAGCGTATTAGGCATCGATATCATCAATCGTACCCCATATTTCTTGTTGTTATGTATAGTCATAAAGAAAATAATATTTCAGAAGTTTCAACTTTAATTTACTATTGCCATGTATGTATGTACACAATGAGGTAGTGGTGGAAAACAGGCATGTCCGCCCAGTTTAGGCCTGCCCCGCAAAAGCTCGCAAAAAAATAGGGCAGCGCGGGGTGGGCATAGCTGAAGATGTGAGCCTAAAACTTATGCCTGCTCCGCAAAAAGTGAGGGCGGGGCGGGGAAAGTCCGTGAGCATTACACCTTTTAAGCCTAAAAATGCAAAAAATTTAAGTAAATTCTCGCTCTCACAAAATCTCGCGAAAAAAATGGGACGGGGCGGGGCAGACACGTTAGAGGGTGAGGACCTAAACCCTTAACCCACCACGCACTAAAGTGAGGGCAAAACCGGCATGCCCAACGTGCCGTGCCCATTTTTTCACCCCTACAAGGAGGTCAATGATACATGTATAACATTTAATATGGTTAAGAAATAGGAATATAACCAGCGGGACAGATGCCTATTCTACTGAGTGGTAAGTGAAGTGACATTGATCTCCATGGCTACGCCTTCTCCTTAATCTTTTTGGAGAGCCTGGTATATTCTGTTTTCTTTTTTCAGGTCAGTGCTGATAGTGTCTAGTACTCCTTGCAAGTTGTGATATTTGAGCTTGAGGTGTATTAGTGAGGCCACAATGTCTAGCGTGGTTGTGAAGGTTCGTCCCAAGATGCAGTTGTAAACATTCTTGTAGGAAACAAAAGGAAATTGAGATTTTACCTCTAAGATGTCCTTTTCGTATCCTATGGAACTCCTCAACTCCACGTATCCCCAAAGATTGGTAGTGGTTCCATTGTATGCTTGGAGATCATAACCTTCTGTTGAAGCGGTAAAGCGGCAAGCAAAAAAAATATTTGGAAGTATTTATCCGGGAATTTATCGTGTCCAAAGAGATCGGTTCAAGGGAAAGAATGTCGTTTGACAATTTAAATGTTAAGGAATTTGGGTTTAAAATGGGTTTAAATTAAATGCGAGAAATAAAACTTATGAAAATAAGAAGAATTCATTCTTTGGAGAGTAGAGAACTCACGAGTTTACATTTCATCTACCCTATCAAATACTCAAACTTACTACTCAGTTGCATGCAACCTAAATCACTTGTCAACATTATCATGTATCGTTCACAACAAAGGTTATGTCTAACGCAAAGTTGAGAGAACAACCGTATCGCCTCAGAGGTGATGTCTCACGCAACTCGACCACACGAAAGCACTAAGAATCGATACTCAAGTGAATATTAAGCCTAAATATATCTCTAGAGTCTAGAACCTAATAGATGTTCATTCTAAATCCAAATTCAACGAGGATATGTCTACCGCAACTCAAACCCAAATAAAGAAATCATTCATCAACATTAATTTGTAAAATGAGTTTTATACAACACCATGAGCAATAAATATACATATAATCAAGGTAAACTTAGATACAAACTCACAACAAATGGAAACTACAAAAGGAAGAGAGAAGAGGAATCAAAATCTCTCGCGGTGTCAATCACGATCCCAGAATCATTCACCCCTAATCGTCGAGTTGCAACCTCCATTGATGCTTTTCTAAGCTCTAACTAACAAAGAATGAAAATTTGATGAATCGGGAATAAATACCCCAAAACATAACCTAAAAAATGACTGAAAATGAACTTATAGTATTACAAAATCTATCACGTTTGCTAAGCGAACGTTTTACTCGCAAAGAGAGCCTCAAAAAATGGCACTTAAGTGCCTCTGAAATGCTAAACCGCCTTTGCAAAATTCCAGAAGTTCACAGTGCGAACGATTTATTCGCAAAGCATATGCTCGCTGCACAGTTCGCAAAGCGAACTTTGGTCTCTTTTCTCCCCTGTCCAACTCTGGGAGCCTTCGCTGGGAACTCGCCAGGAATTTGCAAAGCGAACATTCGCTGGCACACTCGCAAAGCGAACATGACAGCAAACCAACTCTTATTTGGGCCACAACTTCTGCACCGTAACTATGATTTACGCACGGTCGGAAGCCCTGGAAAGCTTATTAAATGCTCTTTATAAATATGGTAAGATATCCTTGATTGAATACCTGCAAAAATGAGAGAAAATCAATTAAACTCAATGATATTTACGCGATACGCAATATATACACTAAAATGTAAAGTAAGCGTATTTATAAACAAAACGGGGTTTATTCAAACGATATTAACCAAAAAGTATCGATAAGTGCAACAAAACTTATTTACAAAAATAGTTACATTTTGCACTTATCAAACTCTCTCCAACTTAAACTTGTTTTTCCGCAAACAAGAATCAAGCAAACTTAAAAACACAAAAGCAATGACCAAATAATCACGAATCAACAGGTTTTGAAAAACGGAAACAAATGTATGGTTCAAATGAAAAATGGTACACACAAAGTAAATACTTACCACTAAACTAAGATGACAACATAGTCACGAAACAAATGTAAAATACAAAAATCATGCCAAACATCCTAAAACAACACAAGTTCAAACGTGAATCACACCTAGCAAAAACAATCATCGGTAGATGAAAAACCCAAAATGAGGTACTTATCACTCACACAACAATCATGCAAACAATAGACTAAATTATGCAACCATCCAAAAATTCACATTAAACATACAAAGGCAAGAATCACAAGGGCTTTCAAGGTTGTAGGGTGGTCGGGTAAACAAACAAGGGGCAATTTCTAAAGGTAATTGAAACAAAAACTTGCCTAAACCTAAGGGAGTGATCAACTCACAAAGACTCAAACACACAATTCCAATAAACTTCTTCCAAAATCTCAAATGTTACACAAAACACAATACTTATTTAGCACAATTATTTGAACTCTTTTTGTTTCCTTTCTCAAGGATTTTCTTTTTCTTTCTTTTTCACATTTTTATTTTCTTTTCTTTGTCATATTTTTCTCTTTTTTTTCTTTTCTTTTTCATCCTCATAGAACCCAACCAATGAGTAAACAATCATTCTCTCCCCAACTTGAATTCAACCACAACATCATGTGAATACTCCCTACTTTCTAAGGCAAGGCAAAAATTCATACAACAACACAAAGTTAAGGGTTCAAGAAAAAACAAAATCCATTCAAAAATAAGTGAACTAAACACTCATAGACAAACATTAAGTTCAAATAAAACATGGATAAAAAATCTCAAAGGGGTTACGAATGATCACACACTCACAAGGTGAATGACTATTTGGATAGGTAGTTGTGCTCAAAATGAAACAAAATGCCTTGATCCTTTTCATGCATTCATATAATCAACACAAACAAAAGATTAAGCATAATAAAATCCAGTTAGAACAAGAATGTTGGTACTCCGCGCATATATGAACAATGGAAAGCTACCTCACAAAAAGGTGGGAACTAAAGTGATTCACAACAAGAACAAGTATACAAAAGAATGAATGGCATGGAAGTTTGTAAAAAGTCTAAGTATCATGAATATGCTAAAGTCTAGAAAGCGATAAACACATACCTTAGACGTGTACAAAACTTAACAATATCATTACCATACATCCGCAAGTTGAAATGATCAAACTTGGAAAATCACCTTAAATTTCCTCAAGCTACTCAAAACAAGCTCATTGACAAACACGAAAACTATTAATATAAACAAACAAAAAGACCATGTGAAAATGGATTAAACAAGTTGTAAAGTGAAGATTTGATAATTTCACGAAAAATCTGAGTACAACTTGTTTAATGAATGTTCACCACACTACCTAAGCTAAACCACAACAAAAGAAAATAATACAACATGCTTGTTTTACGTCGTAAGCTCGGCGCCTTTACAATGCTTAGCTAGCAACTTCCTTCCTTCATGCCATGGTGATGCCTCACCGCGCAAACCAAAAGCAAGTGACCTAACCAAACATTTAAATAAACGTTACGGGAACAAAATATATACAACACTTGAACAAACATAATGGAAATAGACAATATATACGATATATACAAAACTAAAAAACAAAGAAACTATCGCAATGCGATTCAATATCAAAACCAATCCCTGGCAACGACGCCACTTTGTTGAAGGGGTAAAGCGGCAAGCAACAAAAATATTTGGAAGTATTTATCAGGGAATTTATCGTGTCCACAGAGATCGGTTCGAGGGAAAGAATACCGTTCGACAATTTAAATGTTAAAGAGTTTGGGTTTAAAATGGGTTTAAATTAAATGCGATAAATAAAACATATGAAAATAAAAAGAATTCATTCTTTGGAGAGTAGAGAACTCTCGAGTTTACATTTCATCTACCCTATCAAATACTCAAACTTACTACTCAGTTGCACGCAACCTAAATCACTCGTCAACATTATCACGTATCGCTCACAACAAAGGTTATGTCTAACGCAAAGTTGAGAGAACAACCGCATCACCTCGGAGGTGATGTCTCACGCAACTCGACCACACAGAAGCATTAAGAATCGATACTCAAGTGAATATTAAGCCTAAATCTATCTCTAGAGTCTAGAACCTAATAGATGTTCATTCTAAATCCGGATTCAACGAGGATATGTCTACCGCAACTCAAACCCAAATAAAGAAATCATTCATCAACATTAATTTGTAAAATGAGTTTTATACAACACCATGAGCAATAAATATACATATAATCAAGGTAAACTTACATACAAACTCACAACAAATGGAAACTACAAAGGGAAGAGATAAGAGGAATCAAAATCTCTCCCGGTGTCAATCACGATCCAAGAATCATCCACCCCCAATTGTCGAGTTGCAACCTCCATTGATGCTTTTCTAAGATTTAACTAACAAAGAATGAAGATTTGATGAATTGGGAACAAATACCCCAAAACATAACCTAAAAAATGACTGAAAATGAACTTATAGTATTACAAAATCTGTCACGTTCGCTAAGCGAACGTTTTACTCGCAAAGTGAGCCTCAAAAAATGGCACTTAAGTGCCTCTGAAATGCTATACCGCCTTTGCAAAATTCCAGAAGTTCGAAGTGCGAACGATTTATTCGCAAAACGAACTTTGGTCTCTTTTCTCCCCTGTCCAATTCTGGGAGCCTTCGTTGGGAACTCGCCAGGCATTCACAAATCGAACATTCGCTGGCACACTCGCAAATCGGACATGACAGTAAACCAGCTCTTATTTGGACCACAACTTCTGCACCGTAACTCTGATTTACGCACGGTCGAAAGCCCTAGAAAGCTTATTAAATTCTCTTTATGAATATGGCAAGATATCCTTGATTGAATACCTGAAAAAAATGAGAGAAAATCAATTAAACTCAATGATATTTACACGATACGCAATATATATACTAAAATGTAAAGTAAACGTATTTATAAACAAATCGGGGTTTATTCGAACGATATTAACCAAAAAGTATCTATAAGTGCAACAAAAATTATATACAAAAATAGTTACATTTTGCACTTATCACCTTCATATGGCAAGAAACCGGTTTGGTCCAGCCCCATCTTCTTAAACAACTCTGAGCACATGACGTCGCAAGAGATTTTGCAGTAAATGAGGATCTGAGAGACGTAAAAATTTTCAACGGTATCAATGACTACCAAGGGAAAGATCTCGTTAGGAACACCTCTGACCTTCTCTAAGTCCCAGAATCCCAGCATAGGTCGGTTAGGGACTTTGGCCTAAGTACTTCCTTCTTTGCGGTGGACGGACATCATTGTAACAATCTTCCTCTTCATAGTGCCTTTGGAAAGGAGGTTTGCACATGGTGCTCCTCTAGTTATGGCGAAGATGTAGGGACATTTTCCTTTGCCTGCCTCTTTTCTTTTTTCACACCCAAATTTTGACCCTAAATCATCGGATCAATACACGCATCATGACTTTTGCATCATTTGCATATAATATTTGGTCAATTTACAGGTATAAGGTGAGCCTTGCTTTAATTATGCCAAATTAACCTCACTCCCTTTGATACAATCAACGTCGGATATTTGGTCAATTTCTTTTATTTCAATGTAGACTAATTTTCCCTTTTTATGGCATTTATTTTACCTAGCCTTTTTCATCTTTCACGCGTTTGACTTGTCTAACTCTGTTCGCTAGTTGGGCCATGTCCCATAAATACTAGGTGTCTAACTTCTTCCTAATGGAATAGTTTAGACCCCCTGGGGCTAATTCGACTAATTCAAGTTCAGACACTTGAGTAAAGCACCTTGTGTTCATTATCTTAAACCTGTTGAGGTAGTCATCTATTGATTCAGCCAACTTTTGCTTCACATTAGCTAACTCTTTAAGGCTAATCTTGGTCTGGACCATGTAAAATTGTTCATGGAATACCTTCTCCAGTTGGTTCTAACTACATATGGAACGTGGTGGGTTAAGGCGGTAAATCATGTGAAAGAATTTTTAGTCAGGGAATTCGTGAAGAATTCATTTTCAAGTTCTCATTATTGGTTATATCTCTTTCCTTTAACTGATATCTTGCCACATGTTCGACAGTAGATTCATTAGTATCCCTTGTAAACTTAGTAAACTTGGGGATCTTCTAACCCCTTGGTAATTCATTTTGCAATACATAATCAGATAATGCATAAACAAAATTTGGCCTATGCAGACTCACATTGATGCCATTATGGGCCAAAATCTATTCGACCATATTAGTTATATTGTTCTTCCCCCAAAATTTGTTTTGCTTGGCATTTCTAACTACTTAATCTGCATCTTCGTTTCTATGCACCAACACTACCTCAGGTCCATTTTGGCCTGCATTACCTTCAACTACTTTGGGTACCGGTGGCTTGACAGGTATTGCCTATTGTGGTATCTGATTGTTAGGCACTTATTGAATAGGCGCTTGAGGAGTACCAAAAAAGTCGGCGATTCAACTCATTTATTGTGCCAATTGATAGTAATTGTGATTAGTGTTCTGAATCAAATGATTAAACATTATGCCTATTCGGTGTGTAAGCATGTTACCCATTTCATGATTACTCTCATCCATTTATTGTCTTATTGATTGGAGAGAATTATTGGTTAAGGGCGACATACATGGAGGAATATATCTTAAACCTCCTGACTATTTTTCCATTCGAACAAGGTTGTTAATAGCAGACTTTGATGCTAAGTATGGGTTAATAGGGGATGCAATGGACATTGTGTTATCTACATACGTAGATGCACTAGGGTGTAGGCTTGCCATCATATTAGTTGGCATACCATAAGGTTGTTCTTTATCACTTAGAAGTAACATGAAACTCAAAGGAAAATGAGACATTTGGTTTCCTATCATATTTTATGTATCCCTAGGGGTAGCGGGCACACTCGTTACTTGCGGTAAGGATACCACCATTTCTAGTGATACAATCAACGTAGTTATCTGGCTTATAACGGTGGGCATTTCTCCAATAGAAGTTGAAGTTCCTACATGACCAACCGTTGACGACAACATTGTTCTAGAGAGGAGGAGGTTTCTATATGGTGGATGTGCCATTTCAAGGAAAGTCTTGTCACTCCCCAGACGCATAAACACTAGACAATTGAATCCATTTCATGAACAAATAACAAAACTTATACAAAAAAAAAACACAACTTTTCTGCAAAAAAATACACTTTTTACACAAAAAGGTCCCACCAAATGTGTCAATTTATTTACTGGTGTTTTTAGTAAACAATAACGACTTTAGTTCACTTAAAAGATTAACTTGAAAAATCTCAAATACAATTTGTGTAATGAAAATATACAATGAAAAATACGTGATCTTGATTTAAAACGCTTGGTAATAAACCAACTAAATGCAAGCCATACAATTTGGATAAAGATAAAAAGCAATAAACAAAGTAAATTAGATTAATTGTAAATGCTTGAAATACAAAGGATTTGCAGATAATCTAAAGAGTGGATGCAGACTCATATTTCTCACAAACTATTTCGCTCGATGACTTAGGTACTCTAGTTCTATAGAGAATGAATGAGAATTTTGAGATGTTTAATTCAAGGCATGAGCCTGCTTTATATAATAATCCTAAAATAACTGTCGACAACAGTTGTTAGTTACTTGTTTAATGCGTGTCTTACTATGTGGGCTACTTGTAACACCCATATATAAAACTCATACATCAAAGCATAAATATTATATATACATCCAAGTGTTTGGTACTGAAACACATAAGCTCCTAGTTAACACATTGTATACAAATAAATGCCCTAAAGTACAAAGTACAAAAACCTAAGGCATATTATACACAAGATGTTCAAATGATAAAAACTAAGAACTATATCAACAATGATCCCAAAATACACTTCGCTATGGAAGTTAGCCATCAACAAGCAAGGAAAAGATCACACGACCTTATCCTTACCCTTCTTGGAACCTGAAGCACCTGAAATACATCAACAACGTGGGGTGAGATACATCAAATCTCAGTGAATTCCCTATCTTATGGATTCTCTTGGATCAACAAGGTTCTAACAATCCTAACTCAAGTCCGGGGAAAAGGGGAAAGGATTCTTGAGTTCACATTTCAATTCTCACAATATATGGAAACATGCCATGAGTTCATCAACTCAAAAGTATCACTAATCGATAACCATACCAAGGTACCTCCTCTTCCCGCCCGCTTCTACGTCTAGAAGGTAGCCCGAGTCATAGATCCTTGTAATCTACTTGACATACGAATGGATTCGGGTTCTACGGGCCATTAACCGTTATAAACCGTCACTTCACACGAGCCATTAACCGTCACAAGCATACGCTCCATGGGCGCCATTCGTACAATACGGGGAATCAAACCTGCCAAGTAGTTGTGCATCCATTTCAGAGGAGTCCGAGACTCATGAAACTACACTCAAGATAAACCAGTTATGATTACGTAATCACACACACGAACATGATTGTATTTGACAATCACTAGGCTATCATGCCTCAAGGCCTTTCTTGCCTTTCAAACCACAAAGGTTAACCAACACGTTCCATACTAGTGTCTCCAAACCTTCTAAATTCTCCTATAGTTCATACGGGGGTTTTCCTCACTCTTTCTATTTCTTTTTCCATATTAACATGCATATTCAATTACAATCATGTAAAACAATAATAGGATAGGCAAGGCATCTCACAATTGCATAATAGAATAATTTATAACAATTAAAACATAATTAAGACACTTTTGAAACTTTCTCGATTATTTAATCGGTCGATAAAATCGACATATTTCATCTCCATTGCATAGAATATTTTCTCGGCTTTACATCGATATAAAGAATGTTCGATTCCGATAAACGAATCAAAAGTTATGAATTTTATCGTTTTGGAAGAAAAACTTCAAGTCCCAGGTCGCGCTAAGCGCACCCCCTTGCCCGCTAAGCGCGCAAGCTTCTGCCTGGAGGGGTTGCAGGAATTTAACACCGCGCTGAGCGTGCTCTGCAAAAAATGCAGAAAATACCAAAGCAACAACAAAATTTTCCTATACCCCAAACCTCCTCCAAACCACCAACAACCACCAACAGAGGTTGAACAACATAGTTTGAGTATGGTTTGCACAACAATAACTTCAAAACCCATATTTCATCAAGAACACAAAAGTTCTATAAACCTAGCTTTTTCCAAAATCATCAAAATCAAACAAAACATCTAAACAATCATCAATATATGTTTCTACAAGTATATTGATCATTCATTTCGATTTCTAACGAATTCTAACCGTTAAAATATCGATTTCCATAAATTCGATCTAAACCAAACAATTCCAAAACTTCTAAAAATTGGTACTAACTAGAACCCACCTTGGATGAAGTTTGGATCAATGGATTATGATTGTTCTTGGATTTTCTTCCAAAACCTTTTTCTCCTCTTTTTCTCCTTCCTTTCTCTTTTCTTCTTTCTTTCCTCTTCTTTTCCTTCTTTTATCTTTCTTTCCTTTCTTACTATCTTTTTCTTTTTATAGGTTTGGAAAGTGGAAGGAAAATAAGTAACAAACTTAGTATTAGAAATAATACTACTAAATTTCCAAAAAGTCTTTTAAGTCCAAATTAGTAAAATACCTCAGAGTCAGATAATATTAATTGGATTTATTTTAAGTTCCACAGTTACTCTAATTATTTTGTCAAATAATTTCTCAGAGTACACTGGGCTCAGTCGATCACAATATAATATTATCCGGAGTAATAAAATATGGGGTATTACATCCTCCTCCCCTTAAATAGAAATTCGTCCTCGAATTTAAAGATTACCTGAACAACTGAGGGTAAGCATCTCGCATTTCCGATTCAAGTTCTCAAGTTGCATCACCCGGATGCGTTACATCCCACTGCACCTTAACGAGAGAAATGTCCTTGTTCCTTAATACTTTCGTTTCTCTTCCCACAATGCGGCTCGGGTGAGGTTCAAACGTTAAGTCTGCTTCTATTTCAACAGTATCCGGTAGAATCGGCTGAAAAGGATCTGGAACAAATCTGCGAAGTTGAGATACATGGAAAACATCGTGCATTTCCGACAGAGAAGGAGGTAAGGCCAACCTATACGCTACTTCGTCAATCCTTTCTAAAACTTGATATGGTCCCACGTATCTCAGACTTAACTTCCGTGACTTAAATGGTCCTTTCAGTCTT
Organism: Lathyrus tuberosus; assembly: GCA_022829125.1. NCBI lineage: Eukaryota > Viridiplantae > Streptophyta > Magnoliopsida > Fabales > Fabaceae > Lathyrus > Lathyrus tuberosus. Next base: position 2,199,234 of record JALAZF010000162.1, on the reverse strand, counting down.
AATCTCGGAGTAACTTTCAAAAACACATGGTCACCTTCTTCAAATTCTAAAGGTCTCTTTCGATTGTCCGCATAACTCTTTTGTCGATCTTGTGCTTGCTTAATTTTCTCGCGGATCATTCGAATATTTTCCGTAGTCTCTTGATAATTTCGGGTCCTAAGATTCTATCTTCCCCAACTTCCGCCCAACACAAAGGTGTCCTACACTTTCTTCCATACAAAGCTTCATAAGGAGCCATTCCGATGCTCGCATAGTAACTATTGTTATAAGAGAACTCAATCAATGGTAGTAGTTCTTTCCAATTACCCTTACTTTCTAGTACACAAGCTCTCAACATATCCTCCATTATTTGTATTGTTCGTTCAGTTTGACCATCCGTCTGAGGATGATTAGACGTGCTCAAACGCAACTCCGTACCCATAGCTTGTTGAAAAACTTTCCAAAACCTTGAAGTAAACTTCAGATCTCTATCCGACACGATATTAGAGGGAATACCATGCAATTTCACAATTTCGGCAATAAACAACCTTGCAAGATGACTCGCTTTGGAGGTAGTCTTCACGGCCAAGAAATGCGCCGACTTTGTCAACCGATCTACTATTACCCAAATCGAATCATAACCACCTTGCGTACGGGGTAAACCTACTGCAAAATCCATAGAAATACTATCCCATTTCCAAGTTGGGATTTCTAATGGTTGCAATAGTCCACCCGGTCTTTGATGTTCAATCTTAACTTGTTGGCATACCGCACATTCCGACACGAAGACCGCAACATCTCTTTTCATACCAGACCACCAATAGTCCTTCTTTAAATCTTGATACATCTTTGAAGAACCCGGATGTATAGTGAAGGTACCCTTAAGTGCTTCCTCTAAAATCCTTCTTTTCAAAGTCACATCATTCAGAACGCAAATTCTTTGGTTAAACATAATCATTCCATCGCTAGCATGCACAAAACCCGGTTGACTTAGCATCTCTTGCAACTTCTCATCTAATAATTATCCTTGTTGAATTTCAACTCTTAAAGTAGAATTGACATTCAAATTCCCCATAATCACTCCATTAGGAGTCCACACAAATTGAAGATTTAAATCTCTAAACTTTTCCAACAACGAATATTCTAACATCGTCAATTCGGCCTTTCTCAAAACTTTCCAACTCAAGGCATCGGCCACTTTGTTCGCTTTACCCGGATGGTATTTTAGCTCTAGATCATAATCCTTTAAATATTCCATCCACCTCCTTTGACGCATATTCAACTTTTTTTGGTCAAAGAGGTACTTTAAACTCTTGTGGTCACTAAACATTTCAATGTACTCCATATAAATAGTGACGCCACACTTTCAAAGTAAACACCACCGCCGCTAATTCCAAATCGTGGGTTGGATAATTCTTCTCGTGAATTTTCAATTGTCGAGAAGCATAAGCCACAACGTGACTTTCTTGCATTAAAACGCCTCCTAATCCCATCTTAGATGCATCACAAAATACCTCATACGACTTGCTAGGATCGGGAATAGTCAGAACGGGAGCTGTAGTCAATCTTTCCTTCAAACTCATAAAACTTTGTTCACACGCCGAATCCCACTCAAAAGGGCAATCCTTCTGAGTAAGCTTAGTCATTGGCAACGCTAATTGCGAAAAGCCTTTGATAAATCTTTTGTAGTAACCTGCTAGACCCAAGAAACTTCTAATTTCCGATACATTCTTCGGTCTCTCCCAATTAGTCACAGCTTCAACCTTTGACGGATCCACCGCTACACCACCCTGTGATATAACGTGACCAAGAAAACTAACTTCAGACATCCAGAACTCGCACTTACTTAACTTGGCAAAAAGCTGCTTCTCTTGTAAGATCGATAAGACGATTCTCAAATGCCCTTCGTGCTCTTGCGGAGTGCGGGAATAGATAAGAATGTCATCAATGAAGATCACAACGAATTGATCCAAGTAAGTTTGAAATAACCGATTCATATAATCCATAAAAACAGCTGGAGCATTAGTTACACCGAAAGGCATCACTAAGAATTCGTAATGACCATAACGGATCCTAAATGCAGTCTTAGGTACATCGGAACTCTTCACTCGGATTTGGTGATAACCCGACCTCAAATCAATCTTCGAGAATACACAGGCTCCTTTCAATTAATCTAATAGGTTATCTATCCTGGGCAAGGGATACTTATTCTTAATGGTGACTTTATTCAGCTGACGATAATCGATACACAATCGCATCCCGCTGTCTTTCTTCTTTACTAACAAAACTGGGGCTCCCCATGGTGAGACACTAGGTCTAACAAAATGCTTAGCCATAAGCTCTTCCAATTGTTCCTTTAGTTCCCTTAACTCCAATGGTGCCATCCGATACAGAGAAACGGATATAGGAGTTGTTCCAGGTACCAGGTCAATAGAAAATTCCACTTCCCTCTCCGGAGGAAGAGAAGTGACATCTTCGGGGAAAACTTCGAAAAACTCGCAAACTACTGGAATATCCAAAACTTGAAGGTTGCTACTCCCTTCCTTAGTGAGAACCAAAAGAACATATTTCTCTTCTTCGAACAAGAAATTTATCATTCCAACCGTACCTTCTAGAATAGTTGTTAAGACATCTTTCGGGGTAGCATCAATAGATGGAATGATGATGAGCTTTTCTTCACACCCAATAAACACTGAATTAGCAGAAAGCCAATCCATTCCCAAAACGACATCAACTTTCTTAAGTGGTAAGCAAATAAGATCAATCTGAAAAACTCTACCGTCCACAGACAAAACACAATTTTCACACATCGACGGTGTCTCAACTATTTCATCCATGGCGGTAGTGACCACCATAGGAGGAGACAAAGGAACGGACCGCAACCCAAGTCGCTTCATACATTGCATCGATACAAAAGAGTGTGTAGCTCCGCAATCAAACAAAACAAAACAAGGAAATCCGTTAACGAAGCACATACCAGCAATTAAGGAATTGTCACTCTTCTTCTTCCTTGCATCTAAGGTATAAACCCTTCCTTGTGTCTGAGTCCTATTCTGAGGACAATCCCTTTTCAAATGACCCATCTTCTGACATTGGTAACACTTCACATTGTCTATACCACACCTTCCATAATGCAACCTTCCACAAGTGCGACACACCGGAGGTGTACTCGCCCTTGAATCTTGAACTTGGTTTCCTTTGAAGGCTTGTTGCCTAGGCCTGAATTATTGGTTGGATCTTCCGCGATCCCCTTGATTCACCCTACTCGTAACACCTTCCGCTTGGACTTTCTTCAAACTATGTTCAGCTACATAGCATTGTCTTAGAACTTCGGCATAAGTAGTGAACTCCCTCTGAGATACACTATGGGGTATTTTAGCTCTAAGTCCAAAAATAAATTGGTCCACCTTCCACCTCTCATCTGGGGCATACATAGCCTGCCTAGAATAAGCAGCCATGTCTTCAAACTTTTCAGCATAACTGGCCACAGTCATACTACCTTGTCTTAGTTGTTGAAAATCAAACTCTTTTTGAGTTCTCAAAGAGCTCGGAAAATACTTCTCCATGAAAACAACCTTGAACTGCTCCCAAACCTTTGGCACTTCCTGAATAGCCATCAAGGTCGAAGCGCTCTCCCACCGTCTCATAGCGGGACCCTTCAGTGAATGAGAAGCGAACAACACCTTGTTATCTTCGCTGCATTAGACTATCAAGAAAATCCTCTCCATACCAGAAATCCATTCGTGAGCCTTCATGGGATCTAATCCACCATGAAATTTTGGGGGATTCATGCGGATAAAATCCCGGAATTTCCCACCTTCAGCTTCTGGAACACCTACCATAGGATGCAAACCTCCATTCATTTGTTGCGCCATTTGCTGCATGAATAGATTCTGTTGCTGCTGCATCTGTTGCATAAACTGATACAGAGGAGCATTGTCATCGCCGCCCGGCAGATTCGTCCCTTCAGGAGTGGTGCAGGGTCTACCACGAGTGTTTCTACGTCCTTCAGCCATGTTCCTAAAGGTCATACAAATAGGATTAAGTTGATCAGGCTCAATGCCATAAATATAACACTTAAGACCAATGGCGACACAACGTATATGAAACGGAAAGAAATACTTATACTATTTCATGGCTAGGTCGAGGATACAACCTGCTTTGATACCAACTATAACACCCATATATAAAACTCATATATCAAAGCATAAATATTATATATAGATCCAAGTGTTTGGTACTGAAACACATAAGCTCCTAGTTAACACATTGTATACAAATAAATGCCCTAAAGTACAAAGTACAAAAACCTAAGGCATATTATACACAAGATGTTCAAATGATAAAAACTAAGAACTAGATCAACAATGATCCCAAAATACACTTCGCTACGGAAGTTAGCCATCAACAAGCAAGGAAAAGATCACACGACCTTATCCTTACCCTTCTCGGAACCTGAAGCACCTGAAATACATCAACAACGTGGGGTGAGATACATCAAATCTCAGTGAGTTCCCTATCTTATGGATTCTCTCGGATCAACAAGGTTCTAACAATCCTAACTCAAGTCCGGGGAAAAGGGGAAAGGACTCTTGAGTTCATATTTCAATTCTCACACTATATGGAAACATGCCATGAGTTCATCAACTCAAAAGTATCACTAATCGATAACCATACCAAGGTACCTCCTGTTCCCGTCCGCTTCTACGTCTAAAAGGCGGCCCGAGTCATAGATCCTTGTAATCTACTTGACATACGAATGGATTTGGGTTCTACGGGCCATTAACCGTTATGAACCGTCACTTCACACGGGCCATTAATCGTCACAAGCATACGCTCCATGGGCGCCATTCATACAATATGGGGAATCAAACCTGCCAAGTAGTTGTGCATCCATTTCAGAGGAGTCCGAGACTCATGAAACTACACTCAAGATAAACCGGTTACGATTACGTAATCACACACACGAACATGATTGTATTCGACAATCACTAGGCTATCATGCCTCAAGGCCTTTCTTGCCTTTCAAACCACAAAGGTTAACCAACATGTTCCATACTAGTGTCTCCAAACCTTCTAAATTCTCCTATAGTTCATACAGGGGTTTTCCTCACTCTTTCTATTTCTTTTTCCATATTAACATGCATATTCAATTACAATCATGCTAAACAATAATAGGATAGGCAAGGCATCTCACAATTGCATAATAGAATAATTTATAACAATTTAAACATAATTAAAACACTTTTGAAACTTTCTCAATTATTTAATCGGTCGGTAAAATTGATATATTTCATCTCCATTGCATAGAATATTTTCTCGGCTTTACATCGATATAAAGAATGTTCGATTCCGATAAACGAATCAAAAGTTATGTATTTTATCGTTTTGGAAGAAAAACTTCAAGTCCCAGGTCGCGCTAAACGCACCCCCTTGCCCGCTGAGCGCGCAAGCTTCTGCCTGGAGGGGTTGCAGGAATTCAACACCGCGCTGAGCGGGCTCCTGCGCGCTGAGTGCGCTCTGCGTAAAATGCAGAAAATACCAAAGCAACAACAGAATTTTCCTATACCCCAAACCTCCTCCAGACCATCAACAACCACCAACAAAGGTTCAACAACATAGTTTGAGTATGGTTTGCACAACAATAACTTCAAAACCCATATTTCATCAAGAACACAAAAGTTCTATAAACCTAGCTTTTTCCAAAATCATCAAAATCAAACAAAACATCAAAACAATCATCAATATATGTTTCTACAAGTATTTTGATCATTCATTTCTATTTCTAACGAATTATAACCATTAAAACATCGATTTCCATAAATTCGACCTAAACCAAACAATTCCAAAACTTCTAAAAATTGGTAATAACTAGAACCCGCCTTGGATAGATGATGAAAATGAGGAAGATGAGATGATTGGATGAAGTTTGGATCAATGGATGATGATTGTTCTTGGATTTTCTTCCAAAACCCTTTTCTCCTCTTTTTCTCCTTCCTTTCTCTTTTCTTATTTCTTTCCTCTTTTTTTCCTTCTTTTCTCTTTCTTTCCTTTCTTACTATCTTTTTCTTTTTATAGGTTGGGAAAGTGGAAGGAAAATAAGTAACAAACTTAGTATTAGAAATAATACTACTAAATTTCCAAAAAGTCTCTTAAGTCCAAATTAGTAAAATACCTCAGAGTCAGATAATATTAATTGGATTTATTTTAAGTTCCACAGTTACTCTAATTATTTTGTCAAATAATTTCTCAGAGTGCACTGGGCTCAGTCGATCACAATATAATATTATCCGGAGTAATAAAATACGGGGTATTACACTACTTTTGCTCTAACTTGCTTCCACACATCTTAAAAGAGAAACTGTTGAAAACCAAACAAAACGTGGTGATAATTGCGTTGATACCATTTTTGAATGCTTTAACTGCCCGTGTAGAAGGCTGACACATCTCCATATCACATAGTTTTTGGACTTGAAAATATCCTAAGTCCTTAACACTAAAAAGTGTTGACTTCCATGCCGTGTCGATGGGTTGTTATGTGTTCTTTCAAGATTTTGAACATGTTTAGAAGATAGAGTAATCTTAATCTTGTGGATTTTTTCCTGAGATTCCCCCAAACCATTTTTGACCTCAACTCCACTTACATGTCTGTCAAACCAACATGTCGATACAGTTAATATGTAGAAGCCCTTGGCTTAAGCTTTAGACAGTTAGTAATGTTAACGTAGCTATGACCATCAATGTGTTGAATTTTCACTCAACTAAAATCCCAGGCTAACAATGGGCTTTTACATAGATGTATCTTCAAATTCGCACCTAAAAATATAGGGAGATGTATCTCCATACCAAATTTTGACAAAAATGACGTGGGTGGCTAAAATACATGAAATGTTGTGATTTTAGGTGCGTTTGGACATGCATATCTGGACACCAATAAGGACATTTTGGGTTTTCAAAGGTGTGAGGCACACCACATATGACGGGATGAGTATTTCCTTAAATATTAATAACTAGTACTTATTGGTATTTGGACTACCAGATTCGATTTTTGATGGGCTCAAATGAACAGTCTGAAATCGACCACTTATACGCATATAAAACTAGTTATGGCCAACCCGCTAATTAAATAAATTAGTCGATCCGAATTGTGCATACACGTCCCTTATGGATTGGTCAGTTTGGGTCGATTTAAAAACAAAAATCTATGGAATTTCTCATTAGACCCTATAAGCATACCACATACCCTTGAAAATCCAAAACTGCCATTCATGCATCCGGAGATGCATCTCAGTTTACACCCATGTATTTAGAGATGCATCTTCGAACTATCCCCTGAAAGTTTTTAAAAGCGTTGGAGATACAAAGGGGAATTATGTCAGAGATGCATATCTGGAATCTTTCCTGAATCATATAAGAACAACACCATTGTCCAAACATTCTATTTTTGTGATGGCAACTTATATTAACGTAAAATCAAAGGAAAATGCAATTATATGAAAGTTAAAATGAAAGTAAAAATGCATACATTAGTAAAAAAAAGACAAGAAAATTTATACATAACATTTGTCTGAAAAATAAATCCGAAAATACAAATAATAATAATACATCAAAATATAAACTACTGGGTATGTCTAACCGTTGGTCTCCCCCACTGCCTAAATTGTAACACCCTAGTTTTTGATTTAGTGAAATTATTTGATTTATTATGATTTTTTGTGTATTAATTTGATTATTGGGTAATATTAATTAAATAAATATGGGTGGTGGGTGTGTGTGACATTGAGGTGAGAGTTTGAAGAGTAATTAGAGACTAGTAGAGTTTAATTAAAATAATAGTATTTTATTATATTTATTTAATTTAATAGAAAATAGAGAGTTTGGGGTCAAATTGTGATTTATGAGGAGTGGAAGGGATGATGGAGTAAGAGGAATAAGAGTTTGGGCCATAATTAGAATTATAATAAGATTTACCCTAGTGATATATGTTAGGAGCATAACATAGTTTTAGGGAGTTTTATTAGTACATATAACCAAAATTGGAGAATAGATAGGGGCTAGAAAAAGTGCAAGAGAAATCTTAGAACTTGGAGGAGATTGGAGAATCAAAAACCATAATTTTTCACTACTGCTAGGATTACCAGGTAAGTTAACTATCTGGGTATATGCATGAGGGGTAGAATTGAGGAGTCCTTAACCTCCAATAGGGCAAATATGAATTAAACTTATTTCTGTTATTCACGATTGATTTGTTGTATGTGATGATAATTGGTGATGAATTTCATGTACTATGAAGTGTGATACATTTTGTTTTGATGAGTTAACACCATTGTTGCAATTTTGAAGATTTTTGGAATAATATGATTTTATGAAAACCATGAATTAAATTTGTTGATTTGATGAAATCAGATGTTATGGATGAATATATAACACGTGTGCAATGTTTTGGATCGATTTTGTACGATTGGATTGAGAATTATGAGTTTTACATTGAACTCCATTGGAGGAGACGAATTCTGCAGGTTGTTGGGCGCTGACAGGAGTCACGCTGGTGTCAAGTTACCCGTCATGCTGCCCATGCTTATATTCCAAGCCGATCGTCACATAGGTGATGTTCTAAAGTGTTGAAGTCGGTGATGGACGTCGTGACCGTGACGTGTAACCCGTCATGAGTCTGTAGTAAGCGTAGATGCTTGTTTTGATGATTTTAAGTTGTAGATTTTGACTTTTCAACTTTTGTGGATGTTTTAGGTACTGCTAGGCTCTGTTAGCTACTGTTTGAATGATGTTTTGGTATGACTTAACGATTAAACATGATTTTAACCGAATCTATGAATTATTTGATAAATGATGGATATGTGCACACACTACTAGAATTTCCACTTTTAGTGACAAAAATAGTGACCGAAAATCCAAAAAATCGGTCACTAAATTCATCGGTGACTAAATCCGTGACAATTATTTTTTAGTAGTAAAAACCCTGGTCACTAGTACGTGGCGACCATCTCATAGACCGATCTTTAGTGACCGAATTTAGAGGCCGATGTTAAGGACCGATTTCAGAGACTGTTTTTGTGACTGGTTTGGAATTAATTTTTCTTCTTATTGTGACCAAATTAGCCACCGATTATGAAGTGTTGTATGGTGAAATAGGTATCTATTTCCGTATTTGAAATCTGAGTTTTTTTTTTATTATTATTATTACTAATTTACAATCCCTATAAGCAAATTTTTAGATCTAATTTAATATCTCTAAAACTATTTCATACACACAAAACAATTTAACATACACACAACAATATGAGCATAATATATTTAAGTATTACTAAATACTTATTAGAAAATACGTAATCAATCCAAAACATAACCAAGCTAAGTTATCACTACTCCACTTGCAAGTATCATCAGTGAATTGGTCTTCAACATCATCAGACATATACAAAAGGGGGAATAAGTCCCTTTCAATTCTTGCACAAAAAGTCAATATCCTAACTCAAAAAACAACTACAAAACATAAAAAGTAAGACACATTATTACACGTGTCATTCTTGACTTATTTCTTCACCATCATTAGACATATCATCGTTATCATCAACCACGTCATCATTATCATCAACCACATCATCTTCATGAATTTGTTCTCTAATATATGGCTTGGGCTGAAAGTTTAATCTTTCCATCAATTGTTTTAGCATATCACGAAGTTCACCTCTTTCCTTTCTCATTTCTTCCCTTTCAATTCTCATTTTTTCCCTTTCAATTTTCAATTCTTCAAATTCAAGTCTTTGCACCCATTCAGTTGACGATGAACTTGAACCACAGTAATTTCGCCTGCTTGTAAATAAAGAAGATTCACTCCCAAGACCATATATATATCATTTCCTTATTCCTGCAACCTCGGTCCACACATCAATTTCCTTTGGTGGCGGAGTTCCTTGCAAAGATCCTTGTTGGGTTAATTATTCTCATCTACGTTTATACTTTTTCCATTGACACAAATATAAGGCTAATTAATATTTTAAAATGAAATAAAATAAAATAAAATGAAATCAACATGAAAAATAAAAAATAAAAACTATTTAAAGTTGAGAACTCATTACATAAACATGTTCCGATCTTTGATCAACCTAAGTCTTATTCTTGCGATGTTGGTGAGTGTGAACAAACAAATCTGAAGGAACAAATCTGAAGGAGTGGGGGGAGTGTCATTTAGTTCCGTCTATAACAAAATAAAGAATATGAATTAGAACTAGAAGCCAAAGAATAACTCAACTTTGAACATATATTTAATAATAACTATGCACAAAAATTTAATAACAAAAGATAAGTATGAACTGCAGTAGCAACGAAATGCACCAGCCACTAAACACATGGAACTACATAAACACATATAATAATTTAATTAATACAAGATATTTATTAAGTGTCAATTTTATTTTATTTTACCAACATACTGTAAAATTCAAGAATGATTTAAACAATCTTTCACTTATGAGTATTTGGATACTCTAAAAATAAGATGCCTTTCAATTTCAAATATATTCTTGAAACTACATGCTATCACGAAGGTTTATGTGATATAAATTTAAATGAACTATGTGATATAAATTTAGTAATAAAAAAACAAGTGTATGAATCTATAAATAAACAAAGTAAACATAGTTCATTTGTTTTAATGAATTAGATATGAAATATATAAGGCACACACCCATAATACATAAGGCAATGAATTAGTTGTAAAATATCATATCTGTAATTTGCTGCTAAAATATTAACATGCAGTCCCTAGAAGAAGCCTTACATTATGCTAGTATATATTCATTTCAATAAGAATTTGAGATTTTCACTTGCCTTTCTAGAAACAGACACTACTACAAAACGCGTAAACAACAACGTCATGGTCACCACGCTTATTCCCTACACCGTTGTGACATCTCTAAACTAAGGCGCTATCATAATATTATTATTTTTTTGATTAAAAATTATTTGTAAATAACAACGGTTAAGCAGACAACTGTTGTGATAACCTCAAGCTTTCATGGGTTCGAACCTCAGGGCTGTCATATATGTTATTCATTTAATGTTAAGTGGCGTCTTTTCTTTTTTAATTATTTTTAAATAAAAAACTTAAAAGTTTACGACAACGGTTCAAGAGTTCCACCGTTGTTAAGTTGCGCCTTTTCGTTTTTATTTATTTTTAAATAAAAAACTTTAAAGTTTTTAACTACGGTTGATGTTTACAACCGTTGTGATATATTTTGTTTTTTATTTAAAAATTTTAATTGTTAATACTCTGGCATTTTTTTATGAAATTTCACCATGAAAGTAAAATATCACTACGGTTACAATTATTGGCCGTTGTGGTAGCGTGATAATATTATACACTCTTAGTTAGCTTGTCTCTTCAGTATCCTTTTTTTCATTGCAAATAGAAACTAGACGAAACAATACACGATTTCAACCCAAACCCTAACGTTCATTACTGTGAAACATTACACGATTCCATCCAAAACACCATAGTTCCTACTTCACTGTGTATTTGCCATTGTTGTCATCATCGTCAACCAAGTTTACAAGACCATCACGATCAACCAAGTTGTTACCGTCTAGAAGGAAAACAACAACAACAACGTCGTCACCATAAGGAAGGAAGACAACACCATCACCAACACCAACATCATTTACTTAGTCATCACGTTTAGGGTACGTAAAATATTTACTTAGTCATCATTTACTTAGTCATCACGTTTAGGGTACGTTTAGGAGAGTTGCGACCGACGAAAATGTCTCTATAACTAGCGGACCGTTATGTTAAATTTCCTATAGGTATGCTAGAGAACATGCCCGTTCGTATAGTAAAATTCTACATTCCTACTAATTTTGTGATAATGGATATAAAAGAGAATTCCAACATTCCTATTATTTTAGGAAGACCCTTTTTAGCTACAACCGGAGCTATTATTGATGTTAAGAAAGGAAAGCTAACTTTTGAAGTTGGTGAAGAAAAAGTTGAATTTATTCTAGCCCAATTCTTAAAAGCTCCCGCTATAGATGGTTCATGTTGTTTCCTCGACGTCATCGACGAATGCGTAAAAGAAATGGAGATGAAACCATCTAAGTATACAGAAATACTAAAGATTTCAGCACCTCTTATAATTGAAGACGATAATTGGCACGAGCCATACGTAGATGACAGTCTGAGGGAATGTCTATCACTAACACCCGATCTAATACCATGCCCGAAGAAACCTTTTGTAGTACTTAAGACTTACCCAAAAACCTAATATATGAGTTCCTAGACACCGAACTAGAACAACCAGTGATAGTTAACACTGACTTGGGACAAATAGAGACCGAAAAACTTCTACATGTTCTAAGGAAGTATCCTAAAGCACTGGGGTATAACATTTTGGACCTAAAAGGAATAAGTCCTTCTATATGCATGCATCGCATTATGCTTGAAGAAGATTGTAAGACCTCTAGAGAGCACCAGAGAAGGATAAATCCTATCTTGAGCGATGTAGTAAAAAAGGAGGTACAAAAGCTACTAGAAGTAGGAATCATATACCCAATATCTGATAGTAACTGGGTTAGTCCTGTGCACGTCGTGCCAAAGAAGGGAGGTGTTATGGTTGTTAGTAACGAAAAAGGCGAATCCATTGCAAAACGAACTCAAACTGGATGGAGGATGTGCATAGAATATCGAAAGCTGAACAAAGCCATTCGCAAGGATCATTTTCCTTTACCCTTTATAGATAAAATGCTTGAGCGGCTGGCTAAACATTCTCACTTCTGCTATTTAGACGGATACTCATGATTCTTCAAAACTCCTATCCATCCTAACGATCAAGAAAATACTACTTTCACCTATCCTTATGGTACATTTGCCTATAGACGAATGCCATTCGGACTGTGTAATGCACCCACAACCTTTCAGAGATGCATGATGGCAATCTTTGCCGACTTTATAGACAACATAATGCAAGTGTTTATGGATGACTTCTCTGTCTGCGTGGAAAGTTTTGAAGGATGTCTGTCGAACCTAGAAATGGTACTCGAACGTTGCGTTAAAGTCAATCTAGTGCTGAATTGGGAAAATGCCATTTCATGGTCCGAGAGGGAATTGTGCTTGGACATGTAGTATCCAACCGAGGAATTGAAATTGATAAAGCAAAAATTGAAATAATAGAAAATCTTCAACCTCCGAAAACTGTTAGAGAAATTCGAAGTTTTCTAGGACATGCCGGTTTCTACAGGCGATTCATTAAAGATTTCTCTAAGATAACCAAACCACAAACAGGTTTGTTAATGAAAGACGCTGAATTTATATTTGATGAGGACTGCTTGAGAACGTTCGAACATATGAAAAACGCTCTTATAACTGCACCTATTATGCAACCGCCCGATTGGAGTAAACCATTCAAAATAATGTGGGACGCTAATGATTATGCTGTTGGTGATGTCTTAGGAGAAAGAAAAGACAAAAAGCTTCATGTTATATATTACGCAAGTAGAACCTTGGACGGTGCGCAGATGAACTACGCCACCACAGTAAAAGAACTCCTGGCTGTTGTGTTCGCTTTAGATAAATTCCGTTTTTACTTAGTGGGAGCAAAAATAATTGTCTATACTGATCACGCCGCAATTAGGTACCTGTTGAATAAGAAGGATGCTAAACCGAGACTTTTAAGATAGATCTTGCTTTTGCAAGAGTTTGATCTAGAAATCAAAGATAAGAAAGGGACCGAAAATGTAGTAGCGGATCATCTTTCTAGAATCGAGGATCAAGAGCCTGAGCGAGTTCCCATCAATGATGACTTCCCCTATGATAGACTTGTAGCCCAGTTAGAAAGTGAAAGCGAAACGAGTGAATGCTCTTTAATTTATCATGATGCAGAAACAAATGAAGTTGTGGAATCAATATGCTCAAAGACCACACTGTCGTGGTATGCTGACTTTGTCAACTACCTAGCAGCTGGGGTACTTCCACCAGATTTATCCTACCAACAAAAGAACAAATTCTTCCTTGATCTTAAACACTATTATTGGGATGAGCCCCTGCTTTTCAAGCGAGGCGCTAACAGAATTTTTCGTCGATGTGTCCCTGAATCTAAAGTAAAAAGATATCATATTTCACTACCACTCTGCACCCTATGGATGACATGCAAGCATTTCAAAGACCTGCGCAAAGATCTTACAATCCGGCCTATTCTGGTCTAACATTTGGAAGGACGTCTATATTGCAATTACAAATTGCGACCGATGCCAGCACACTGGTAACATTTCTAGACATGATGAGATGCCACTGAGGGGTATTCTGGAAGTAGAAGTCTTTGATGTTTGGGGGATAGATTTCATGGGCCCTTTTTCCGTCATCTTTTGGCAAAAAATACATACTCGTCGCAGTTGATTATGTGTCGAAGTGGATCGAAGCAATAACTTCTCCTACCAACGATGCATGAGTAGTCATAAGACTCTTCAAGAATGTAATTTTTCCTAGATTCGGTGCGACATCGAGTAACAACACCATATCACCCTCAAACAAGTGGACAAGTTGAGGTTTCCAATAGAGAGTTCAAGCAGATATTAGAAAAAACAGTTGCGACCTCTAGGAAGGATTGGTATGCGAAACTTCATGAAGCTCTGTGGGCTTATAGAACAGCTTATAAAACTCCGATAGGAACCACCCCATTCAAACTAGTCTATGGGAAGTCCGATCATCTGCCTGTCGAACTTGAGCATAAAGCTTATTGGTCCATTAAGACCCTGAATATGAATTACACAGCGGCAAGAGAGAAAAGAATTCTGGATATCCATGAACTAATAAGGAAAGAACCAAACAGTGGCATGATAAACGAATAACTAGGCGAGAATTCAACAAGGGGGACATAGTTCTCCTTTTTAACTCCCGACTTAAGGTATTTCCTGGCAAACTTCATTCCAGATGGTCTGGCCCCTTCAAAGTTATAAGAGTTCTCAAAATCAGAGTCATAGAAATTAAAGGAAAATCTGATGAGATGTTTATTGTGCGTAACCTACAAGTTAGAGGAGCTGCCCGCTCTTTCGAAGGATTAGTTCGACTCAAACCTATTGTCGAGCTACAGACATTAAACAAGCGTTGCGTGGGCGGAAACCCACGACCTTTACTCTTTACCTTTTGTTTTTATTATCTTCTTATCTTTATTGTCTATTTTTGTGTTTGTTTACCGTTACTATTATTATTACTATTATTATTATTATTATTACTATTATGAGTATTACTATTATTATTTTTGACACCTTCACGGTACAGTTCATTGATAGTGTAATCTTTGTCTACTTTCAGGCTAGCTTAGCTTAGAATAGCCGTCGTTGACTTAGAGTATGGAGCCTAATGCTGATGTGGAGATTGTGTTTAAGAACGATACTCAGAGACACCGAGTCGATGTCCTGGTTCAGGGGGAATTGGCACTACCTATATACCCAGATGGACTTACTTTGACCACCCTAGGATTGAGGGACAATGTTATGTATCTGCTCGACCAAATTGGTTGGGTGAACTTTGGTGTAAGGAAAAGATATAGCCATTAATGCATGCTTACCCTAGAGTTCCTTAGCTCACTTTATTATGACCTTAACCGAGGTCTTGGTTTTGGCCCAGGTTTAGCCACTTTTAGGTTGTTCGAGACAAAACACCATTTTACCCATCATGAAATAGCCAACCTATTAGGATTCCCTAATGAATCTGATGTTCATTCCCTGACACATGATGATGTCTTCACCGACCTTGACCTTAATTATTTTTGGGGAACCATTACCGATAATTACCACCCTGAACCTCACACCATGTACTCAGAAAACATCCACAATCCGGCCCTAAGGTATTTCCATAAGATTCTGGCACACACTTTGTTTTGTAAAGAGGAAAATATCACTTTTGTTTCTAAGGACGAGCTGTTTATTATGTATTGTGCTTCCCAGGGAAGACCTGTGAATGCCGTTTCCTTTATGTTGGCAAATATAAACCGTATTTCACATGAGACCCATGGTGTTATTCTCGCTGGAGGATTAGTCACCATGATTACAGAAGCCATAGGTTTACGTTACCAACTTAACCGTATCCATGCCTATGGAGGCATCAGTCCCATGCACTTGATTTTTGCTATAACTATGGTATTTTGGCTAACTTAGGACCAGCAGAATTTGAGTTCTTAATTGATAACAAAGTGGTCCATAACTTTACCTTGCCTAACCATGAGAGGACCAATGTGCTCAATAGGAACAACTAGCTGTATGACCTAGAGAAGCAGAGTGAATCACCTACACCACCTTATAGTCCTCAACCATATGAAGTACCTGATGCCAATCCCCCTGATGCCACTTCTTATGTCTTTGGAGCTCGAGTAGACAATGTTGCTGCCATTGTTGCTTTACAATGTCAAGTAGACACTCTTAGGAATGAGATCACTTCTAACCGAGGTGATCTCATTGGTTTCATGGATGTTGCCAATGAGCAGTTCGACCATTTGTTTCAGCAAGTCCATTCATTCATTAGGCACTTTAGTAGATGATTTATGATATGTACCGATGGAGTTTCGTTGTTTTTATGTTTTAGTTTGTTTCAGTTACTATTGTATTTCCTTCCATTGTTGTTCTTAACTTACTGTATCGTCGGTTTATCGGCGAAGACATGTTGGTCTTTTTATTGAATTAATGTGATTTCCCTTATGTCATTTATCTTTATTCATAGTATTTTATGCTTATTTTTACATTTATGCAATTTTTAATCTCAAAATTCAATTTCTGCAATTAGCTCTTTAAATTATACTTATTTAATTTATTAAAAACAAAAAAATTCTGGTTCTGAACTGTAAAAAGTGAAATTTGTGCATTCTAGCTTAATGGTGTTCGCCATTGCTAGATGGCATTCACCGTCTGTTCATGTTTTCAAATCTCCAACGTTTAAACAAACGGCGCTCACCATGTGCTTAATGGCGTTCACCATGAAGACGGAACGAGCAGTTTTCCTGCACGTGTTCTGTTACAAATGTTGCGCGGTTTCCAACCTAAACTCCTTTGAAATTCCCATACTTCTCTATAACCACCCAAAATAACTCCCATTAATCATTATCCTAACCCCTAACCATCCATATACCTTTTCTTTCTCTATATAAACCTAAAAATCTCATTCTACATCATCATCACTACCACTCTCAAACTTTCCTCTTGCTCATTATTCTTCATCTTCCAAACTCTCTAACCCTTTCAAAATTTCCATAATGCCTCCTAGAGTTTCTCGTGAAATTGATTACATGGGAATCGAGTTCCCCGAAGGAATCCTTGGTGAGCGTTAACTGGCTGTTTTCCACAAGCTTTGTAAGAGGCCTGTCGAAGCCACGCGATACGCTTATATCAACACTGTTCGTGCATTAGGGCTGTTTGATAGCATCAACTGGATGCTGACCAATCTCGGTTTGTCCTATTTTTGCTCTCTTAACTCCCCCACTCACATTAGATTAACTTATGAATTTTTTTAGTTATTTTCAATATTTGCATGAACCATCCCGTACCTCTGGCACTGTAAATTTTAGGATGTTTAATAGGGGCTACACACTGACACAAGATAGAGTAGGGGCTATGTTTCAATTTTCGAGCAGAGAAGCTTACACTTGTCAGGCACCACTTGAAAGTGAGTGGGAATCCAATGCTTTAGGCTTTTGGCGCCAGATTACTGGTAAGACCACTACCTCTTGGGAATGTCTAAAAGCCACATCTATTCATAACCCTGCCATTAGATACCTTCACCGTATTCTAGCGAACACTATCTTTGGTAGGGAGAACACAGGAAATGTAAATTCCAAGGACTTATTTTTCATTCACTGTGCTTTATCGGAGACTAAGGTAGACCCTACACCTTTCTTGTTAGCTCACCTTGGATATGTCGCCGGTAGGTCTGGTGGTCACATCTGTGTTGGAGGAGTGATTACCTCCATAGTTTATGCTTTAGGCCTGCACGATGAGTTGGCTACCATTGAGCAGTTGGCCATTTCTTTTACTGACTTAGATTATTGCCGCAACAAGTGCGTTATTAAGAATCTGTCGAGCTACAAGTATAGGCTAATGATTAGGAACATAGAGGTGCAAAGTATTTCTTTACCTTGTGCGACGTGCATTAATATGCGCATTAACACTAATTGGTTATTTGATACTGAGGCCCCAGACCTAGAGGAGGAATCTATTAACAAGGCATATGCTGAGACTATGGGATTTACACCACAGACTGGCCCCCGTGCCAATGCTGATATCCCAGGGCCTAGTCACCGAGCACACACTGCACCCACTTTTTCTGACCAGTTTTCAGGTACATACCAGCCTCATGAGGAGTACGATTACGTTGCCATCCGGAGCAGCCTAGATGACATCTTGTCCGAGCTACGGTATCGGAATGACAGAGAGGTGGAGCGTGATTTACTACTCCATAGTTTGTAGCGTCAGCAGGAGGACCTCAAAGTTGCTTTGGATCGTACCAACCAGCAGCAAGTTGACTTTGCCAACCAGATAGAGCATGATATGGGAGATTTGACTGAGCAGATGGAGGGCATGAGGATGGAGGTTACTTCTTTGAGAGAGCTAGTGCAGCACGTTCCTAACCCTGCTCTTGGCAGAGGATTTGGACGCCATTGCGGCCGAGGCCGCCACCATTGATTTCACCAGGTTTTTTCCATTCCTTTTTCACCTTGTACTAAAACATTAGGGACAATGTTTGGTTCAAGTGTGTGGGGGGAGCTTTATTGCTTTGTTTTTAGTTTTCCGTTATTTTTATGTCTTTTTAGTTAGTTTATTTCTGTTTTAGTTTTGTCGAGTCTTTTATGCGTCAAATGAGTCCTATTGTATGTTATCTTTTTCTTTTGTTAGATAATTCCCCTAAGATGGATAAAAGTTGACCCCAACGAAAAAAAATTCATCTGATTCAATAGCATGACACTTTTCACTTATAGGCTATGTTAATTAAACTTGGGAAAGTCTTGATATCGTCGGTACCATTTTAGCACCCTAGACTCCCAAAGTATGCGGCACCAATCCAAATAACCATTATGCCGAGACCTTGATTTCCAAATTTACGTAGTAGTCTCTTGAGTAGTTTATATTAGCGGTCAACACCATCCTAAGGCACGCGCTAAGTAATGAACTGATGCAAATATTTTGTGATCTCGAAAAATAATAATAATTTGAATTAAGCTGTTTTGTAGAAAAGTGAATGAAAGGATTTGTTTCCCTCTACGTTAGGTGGCCCTCACCCGACCATTTAGCACAACGGGTCGGATTTTTGAAATTCGAAAAGAAAAGAAAAAGAAAAGAAGAAAAAGAGCAAAAAGTTGAATTCCGAGATCATAAACACTAACAGGTTCACGTACCTTTTGGTAATAGCAAGTCGAGTCAAGTGAGTTTACTATCATCCTTTTGGTGATATGTCTTCCATCCTTTTGGTGTCAGATATCTTTATGCGTGTGTCTACTATCATCCTTTTGGTAATAGGTATGTCATCCTTTTGGTGTCAGATTCTCTTGTTATCATCCTTTTGGTGATAACGACCTTTGTGTATTATTCAGTATTCCACCTCCCAAGCATTTTCTTTCTTTTCGGACAAATTCGTGATCTTCTTCATATCTAATCGACTTACACCTTAAAAGAATGAACACCATAGCAGTTCATTTTACTAGGTTCAAGCCAATTAGATAGGAGCATCTGTCATACCCCAAATTTGTCCTACCTGTGTATAACTTTCATCTGTATATCCATCCACTAACCATTATTCAGAAAAATCCAAAAGAAAAAGTATGTTGTTGTTCTCTAAGTCTGAATTGTTGCAAGGACGAATCAGGATTCAGGTAAGGTTATCAAGGCAGTTGTGTATGCATTATAGATTGGAGTTCATCTAGTTGTGACCTAATCTCGGTCAGGCAAAGTTTGTTTCAAGATCGAGGCTGGGATTTGATTGATTCAAGTGTTGTGTGTAAAGTTACAATTAGGGTTGGTGTCAAGGCAATTCCTTATCCATTCATTAGTTACCATTTCCAAATCCGTCTCAGTTCCATACCCGTTTATCAATATCCATCTCCATATATTTGTTTCCACTTTCCATATCCATTCACGTTATCCATCTCATAAACCATTTACAAATTTTAAACACATAGTCACAAATCATTATCCATTATACCCATTTCAAAACCACGATTTTTTATTATCCAAATGATTCAATATCCATCTTTAATATCCCTTTATCCATTCATATTGCAATTTCAAACCTCTTCTTAATCCATTCTCCACTTTCCAATATCCAATCTTCATTTTTTTTAATCCAATTTTAATCCAATAATTCATATTACCTTTCAAGAATTCATTTCCATTTTTCATGTTAATAGTCATCAAAGCCCAATTGACAAAGAAAAAAATACTCCAAGCCATGACCCCATACAATATTCCAAATTGCAAAGCCTATTATTTTATCATGTTCAAAATCCATTACATCCTTACAAGGCAAGTTACAAAAAAACACTACAAAAAATAAATGTTCAAAAGCTCATATCATTCCACAACTTAAGCCCATTTATAACAAAAGTCCATAAAAAAAATTAGAACAAAAGTCATACAAAAAAGGTCCATTTCTAAAAGCCCCTTTGTTTTTTTATCACAAGTTCAACTCACAAGAACAAGAGGCCATTGCAACACAGGAGACAAAAAAGTTAAATTTCAATCTCATGGGTCATGTATAACTACTATATGCTACAGTCCACATCCTCACCAAGTTCGCAAAACAGTGCCCACCCTGCAACATGACATGCTACATCATAGAAACTTCTACGGAATGCCACAACACGCAAGATTCACAAGCCGCCACTTGAACATCATTACCAAGCCTGATACACCACCATCACAATGTCAAAACTCCAAAACCGGCCTACAATGAATCACGCAGACAAACAAAACCATTACAAACAACATATTACCCACACCATGAAACAGCATTACATAATAAGCCAGGAGTCTGTACTTTACGCACCGCACCTGTACAAAAAGTCGTAACAACTTTTTAATTCACAACAATTCTTTTTGGCAAAAGCAGACCACAAACCGTACGGCTTTTCCAGCTACACACCAAGAGCTACCCCACAATTCCAAGATGTGTGACCTACAGTACGACGTACGAACAATCCACGCATCAGAATTATTCCATAATAATCCATACCACTAAAGAATACGCATAACAACAACAAAATAACTTGCAATCCACAAAACGGTAACAAAAAACAACATCTCGGTTTGCAAATCCCAACCTCACCATTCCTCTATAAATACAAAACAAACTCACCTCATTTCTCTCAAGCTCCATAGCCAATAAAACGTTGCTGAAATCACTTCTTCAACCTTCAAATTGTCTCATCAATTCCAAATAAAACTTCAACCTAAACCTCAAAACCTCGCCTTCTTTCGTTACCAGGATTCAAGTAAGGTTATCAAGACAGTTGTGTATGCAGTGTGGATTGGAGTTTATCTAGTTGTGACCTAATCTCGGTCAGGCAAAGTTTATTTCAAGATCGAGGCTGGGATTTGATTGATTCAAGTGTTGTATGTAAAGTTGCAATTAGGGTTGGTGTCAAGGCAATTCCTTATCCATTCATCAGTTACCATTTCCAAATCCGTCTCAGTTTCATACCCGTTTATCAATATCCATCTCTAGATATTCGTTTCCACTTTCCATATCCATTCACGTTATCCATCTCATAAACCATTTACAAATTTTAAACACATCGTCACAAATCACTATCCATTATACCCATTTCAAAACCATGATTTTTTATTATCCAAATGATTCAATATCCATCTTTAATATCCCTTAACCCATTCATATTGCAATTTCTAAACCTCTTTTTAATCTATTCTCCACTTTCCAATATCTAATCTTCATTTTTTAATCCAATTTTAATCCAATAATTCATATTACCTTTCAAGAATTCATTTCCATTTTTCATGTTAATAGTCATCAAAGCCCATTCATAATTAAAAGAAAACATCATAAGGCCCTTGAATATTTCATTCATTACACACAAAAAAAGTAATAAATGGAAAGATTGCTCTTTACAAAGCCCAATTGACAAAGAAAAAAAATACTCCAAGCCATGACCCCATACAATATTCCAAATTGCAAAGCCTATTGTTTTATCATGTTCAAAATCCATTACATCCTTACAAGGCAAGTTACAAAACAACACTACAAAAAATAAATGTTCAAAGCTCATATCATTCCACAACTTAAGCCCATTTATAACAAAAGTCCATAAAAAAAATTAGAACAAAAGTCATACATAAAAGGTCCATTTCTAAAAGCCCCTTTGTTTTTTTTATCACAAGTTCAATTCACAAGAACAAGAGGTTATTGCAACACAAAAGACAAAAAAGTTAAATTTCAATCTCATGGGTCATGTACAGCTACTAAGTGCTACGATCCACATCCTAACCAAGTTCGCAAAACAGTGCCCACCCTGCAACATACCATGCTACATCATACAAACTGCTATGAAATGCCACAATACGCAAGATTTGAAAGCTGCCACTTGAACATCATTACCAAGCCTGATGCACCACCATCACAATGTCAAAACTCCAAAACCGACCTGCAATGAATCACGCAGACAAACAAAACCATTAATAACAACATATTACCCACACCATGAAGCAACATTACATAATAAGCCAGGAGTCTGTACTTTACGCGTCGCACATGTACAAATAGTCGTAACAACTTTTTAATTCACAACAATTCTTTTTGGCAAAAGCAAACCACAAATGGTACGATTTTTCCAGCCACACACCAAGAGCTACCCCACAGTTCCAAGACGTGTGACCTACATCACAACGTACAAAAAATCCACGCATCAGAATTATTCCATAACAATTCATACCACTAAAGAATACGCACAGCAACAACAAAACGGTTTGCAATCCACAAAACGGTAACGAAAAATGACATCTCAGTTTGCAAATCACAACCTCACCATTCCTCTATAAATACAAAACAAACTCACCACATTTCTCTCAAGCTCCACAGCTAATAAAACTCTGCTAAAATCACTTTTTCAACCTTCAAATTGTCTCATCCATTCCAAATAAAACTTCAACCTAAACCTCAAAACCTCGCCTTCTTTCGTTACTAGAATCTCACCTTCACGCATCAACAAACCTTCAACCTACTCAACAACCCAAATTAAACTCAGAAATCACAGATCAGAAAGAAGGAGATGAAGGAGAAATAGACGACAAAAATTGAAACTTAACCGAGATTCAGAGAGAAGAATGAAACAGAATGTAATCGAACCTGAAACTTGACGTGAGCGAAGGTTGGAACGAAGTAGCATGTTTTGATGTTGTTCAGTTACTTCTTTCGAATTTCTCGTAGCCTTTCCCTTCATCGTGTTATGTTTTTTTCTCTTCAAAGGAAGAAGATGATGGCGGCGCAACTGTTGTTCATCTTTTAACTTTTTCTATTTACTGATAACATAACCTTGCACAAGCCGTGTTGGAATGATTTATCGTTCAAAGATTTTGTTTTTTTTCTTTTTGGAAGTTGGCTAATGGGCTCCTTGTTTTAGGCCCGTGTTTCCCCTTCCATCGCACCCCTCAATTTCTTTTGGGTGCAACATGCTTGTATTTTTTGTTTTGTTTTTGGAACTATGGATAAATGGGCTTAATAAGCCCATGATGATTCCAGAATTTCACACACACCTTTCTGATGCTGCACACCCCTCCTCTCATATCTATTATTATTATTTTTCTTTCCCAATTTTATTTTGATTTTCCTATATTTTTTATTTTATGAATTTCATTCTCTTGTGTAGGTTCTTATTTAGATTTGGATTTTTTATTTTAATAAGTTTTCATTTTGTTACTTTCTTCTCATATTTTATTTCATATTAATTTAGATTTCCTCTTCAATTTTTTTGGTCAATGATATAAAAAAGATAATAGATTGGTTGATTTAAATAAATCAATAGAAAATCTTGATCAATATGAGACCATCTTCTTTCTTTTTATTTTGGTCAATGAAAGTCTAAAATCATAGGTTATCGATTTATCGATTTAAAATCTTGATTAAGATGAGACCGATTTTATTTTCATTTCGCATTATCTTCTTCTATTTCATCTTCGATCGATGAAGTCTTTCTATTCACGAATGTTGGTTGTTGAGGTTGTTTAACCTTCATTATTTCAAATCTGTAGTGATTGATCATCGAGATCATTTCCTATACTTTGGGATCGTGATAGGTTACCTTTGATTAATCGATAAAAGTTTGTGATTAAGACGAGATCTCCTCATTTTCTTTTCGTGTGCCATGTTTTCTTTGGAGAATGATCCTCAATATCATTTCTCTATCGTGTTTTAGCACAAAGATCAATTGTGTGACCTCCTATAGTGTGATCTCTGTCATAGATCGTGCTACGATGGTTTAGCGCTACATGTCCCGTATCGGAAAATGATTCTTAGTGGCCCAAACCTATGTTTCAAACCCCAAAGATGGTTATTTAACCATCGTGGATCATTCGTTCTAACAGTTAATGATTAATCACTAACAACTAACCTTAATTTCTGTCAGTATTATCTTGCTTTACTTTTTTGTCAAATATACCTTGCTCATATCATATTATTCTTGTTCATATTCATCTTATTCATATCTTGTTCATATAACCATTTCCTTGTTCATACCTCATTCAAAATACAATAATAATTATCGAAACAATAAAAGACTAATTGGTGGACTGTTGGTTACTTTTCCGAGCAACGGAACTTTGACTCTATACAGAAACCCTAACAAATGAGCTTTTGTCCGACTCTTGCTCAAGGCTTAGTCTAGGACACCCCACACACACACGACTTCCTCTTAGTCTACCTTACAATGATACCTTTTATTTTGTTCAATCCCCTGTAATTTACATGTACCCCGCTCCCATTCCGATGTACGAATTCGATTTTCTTTGATTGTGGTTTGTTCACTAGGCTCACCCCTAGAGACTAGCATAGACAAAACCATTTTCAAACTAATTCTCTATTCTTCGTCGAGCCCATTTTCAAAACACCCCCGTAAGTCGATTGCTCACTAGCATCGCCATCAACCTATCGCACCTTTCATTGTGGTTTCGTTACTAGGAGCACCCCTAGGGACTAGGATCGATTCTCAACAATTTTCAAAATCAACCTTTAACCAAACTCTTTTCAGATCAACCAAGTGCATGCAATCAAACCTTTGATCCAACGTCAAGTGGATTTTCACAATCAAACCTCAAAAATGACTAACAACTATCACAACTCTTTTCAAGGTGAAAAATTAGGGTTCGAGTCTTTGATCTCCCTTCGGTTATTTAGGTGTTGGTTCTCTTACTCGTGTGTGAGCAATTGACGCCTCTAAAACACATCCAACTCGACATCATTCAAACCATTCTTCCAACCATTCTTCTAATCATCCAAAACACTTTTCAACCATCATACTCTTTCAAACTCAACCACCTTAGATGAAAAAGAGAGAGACAAGTCTTTGACTCACTCTCCCGATTATTTGGGCCCGATGAATCTTTCTTAAGTTCAAGTAATCGTCACCCAAACCAACTTCTCCAAACCAAACTCCCTCTTTTCGTGGCCGTCTCCACGAAATACGACTGCTCTGATTCTTTATTATCAACCGAGTAAAGATATGTAGGCACAAGATTGCGATGATCTTGGCGAGCTACCTTTTTCTTTTTCCACTGTTTCCACACTTCCATCTTTTCTGCGCTTTCCCCCCTTTTTCCGTAGTCGAACTACGATTGCTCTGAATACTCATTCTCGTCCGAATGAGCATACGTAGGCACAAGGCCCCAAATCCTTGGCGAGCACCCTATCCTAAAACCACTCATTTCCCCTTAGCATCTTTTCCTTTTATCGTACCTTTTCGCATTTTACCGTTGAGAAGAAAACAAACAAGTTTAGCTAACGTGCATCGCGATTCGAATTAAGAGTTTCTCGTTGAGTACAACGGACGTGAGGGGGTGTGAGTACCTTCCCCTCACATAACCGACTCCCGAACCCAGAATGTGGTTGCGACGACCATGTTCTTATCCATCCTTAAAGGTTTTCTCGGTATTTTCCTTTCCCTAATTGGGATAAATAAAGTTCGGTGGCGACTCTGTCGAACCGCAAAATTCTTCCGCACCTTTCGCGTGAGGGTTGTGTCTTCGATTAGAGATTTTTTGAGGTGCGGCAATTAGCCTAATAGTTGTTTACCGTTTTAAAGTTGTGTCGTGCTTTCATTTCAGATATTACATCTACTGTTTTTATATGTGTTTGGAGTTTGCTTGAGGACAAGCAAAAGTCTTAGTGTGGAGGAGTTTGATGATGAGAAATCATATCGTATTTTTAGGCTTATTGCGCATATGATTCGTCTATTTTTATTCGAGTTTTATTTGCATTTTACTATGTTTTGTGTTTGCAGTTGACAACTTCATCTGTTGCAGAATCGGGAGAAAAATGGAAAAAGAGTGAAAGAAGAGGAAAATCCGGCAAGAAAGAATAAAATCTACACTTTTGCTGATATGGCGTTTGCCATGGCTATATGGTGCTCGCCATACATCAGCATGCCACGTATTTAAGTGAATCAAGACCATGGCGTTCGCCATGGCCTGGCGACGCTCGCCATAGCAGCGCAGTTGCAAAATTTAAATTCTGCAACTGTTTTGGGCAGTTATTCCTACTCCTCTTTTCCCTCCACTCAAGAGCACGACTTGGGCAATTTTCATCTAGACTTTCTCTATATATAGGACCCTCTGGTCATGTTCCACACACCCAATTTTCACACGGAAGCTCTGTCGAAATTTCGTTTAGATTTCTAGGCATATATTTACTTTCAAAGCGGCAATTACTCACATCGAGGAATAAGCGCAATTTCATTGTAATTTTCTTTTTGTTACTTTATTTCAGATTCCGAACAAGCTTGCCAGCATTATTTGCAATACAATTCCGTATTTTTACTTTATAGGTTATTTATCGTTTTTACTTTGCATTTGAATTTACTTTATTTTGTATGCTATGTTAGTTTTGATTTCAACTACCGTTAATATGTTTGCAATAAAAAATACCATGTCTTATTAAATTTATTTGAGTTCGGCGTATGAGGACCGTCGTTATCGACGGGACTCCGTGGAAAATTTAGGTGCGAAATTATTGATTGTATGTAAGTTTTGGTCTTTGTTTCTAATTTTCATGTCTTATTATTCTGACACGAGAGTGAGGAATATACTAAGTTCGGACCGATAGCGCGAGATAGCGCGAGAGTGTGAGAGATGAACCGATAGTGGAAACTAGGCATAGATCCTAAAGAGTGCTTTAGGCATCGTTTAGAATTTCATTAACTTTCAAAATACGCTTTTCAATTAAAACGGGCAAATGAGAGCAAAATCCTGTGATTGAAAGGTGTGGTTCTTGTTGATAGCGCGAGAGTGTGAGACGAAGTCTTTAAGTTAGTACTTTCTACGAAACGAAGTTCAGTCATAATTAGCACCTGACTTTTACAAGTCCTTTAGGTACGTGGAATCTATATTTCGGACTCGTTTTTATAGTTATTTCTTAAAACCTCTAGATTTAGTAATTCTTTCTTTCCCTTTAAAACCTGTTAATCCCCAGCCTTAGCTTTACACTGCAACTATAGATTGCATTAGTTTGATTATCCCTTCCCTGTGGGTTCGAAAACCTTATTTAAAACTACACGAACAACTATATACTTGCAGTCTTTATTCGACGGACACGTTAGTGTGCTTGAAGCGCACCACCTAAACAATAATATGTATATAATGTTAACTACTAATTACGAAAAAATAAAAATGTATATTTATCGGTTGGACAACTTGAATGATTACCTCTCAAATGGATACATCCAACGATATTGCACGGGACCCCCAACCCTTACTTCATAAGGCAGATGAATCAGAACATGCTCCATGGAATTAAAGAATCTAGGTGGAAATATTTTTTTCCAATTTACATGTTGTAATCACTATATTTTGTTCCATCAACAACAAATTGTTCACACGCAAAGTTGTTGAGCACACTTGATGTGGAAGTGCACTAAAAGCAATTGGTAACAATCGCTCCATAAATACATGGCAATTATGACTTTTCATTCCAATAAGCTTCCCTTCACCTTTATTAACACATCTATGCAAATTTGAAGCATAACCATCAGGCATTTCTAACTCAGAAACCCATTTATACACAGCCATTTGTTGGTCACTAGACAAAACATATTTTGCTTTAGGCTTTAAAACTCTTCTACTAGATTATGTTTGTAACCCTAACTCATTTCTTCGACAATACTTTTTCACATCCATTCTTGCTTTAGTATTGTCTTTGGTCTTATCTTTTATGTCCATCATGTATTAAAGACATTATCAAACACATTTTTCTCAATATGCATGACATCAAGATTTTTCCTTATTAAGTTGGTTTTCCAATAAGGTAACTCCCAAAAGATACTTTGTTTTTTCCAATTATAGGACACACCAAACCCATCACATATACAAGGATCGACCTTAGTTATTTTAGGGAAATCAAAAACTTCATCCCACACATCATCCCCAGTCAACGGTTTTGGAGGTCGAGACTTTTCTATTCAGTTCTTGTAAAATGCATTCTTATTTTTTTGAAATGCATGATCCGTAGGCAAAATTGATGACGAGAATCAAACCAAGAACACTTGCCACCATGCTTCAAGAAAAAAGATTTTGATTGATTCATACAATATGGGCATGCTAATTTTCTAGCTGTACTCCAACCAGGCAACATTCCATATGCCAAAAAATCATTAATAGTCCATATTAATGCAACTTTCATTATAAAATTCTTTTTCCTGGAAATATCATATGTAAGCACTCCTTCATCCCACAAAAGCTTGAGCTCATCTATCAATGGTTGCAAGTAAACATCTATCTTGCTCATCGGATTATGAGGACCGGGAATAATTAAAGTGAGAAACATGTAGGGAGTTGTCATGCACAGTTTTGGAGGAAGATTGTAAGGGGTAAAAATTACTGGCCAACATGAATAAGGTGAGGTTGTATGATTAAATGGTGTAAAACTATCACTGTATAATCCCAATCTTACATTCCCCTCTGTTGTACCCTAAATTTTTACCCTTAGATGTCATCCAGCTTTTGTGCATCATAGGAGCATCTCTGCATTGTTTGAGCTAACCCATATCTTGTAGTTTGTTTCTTTGTGTTCAAATTAGGTTTACATATCACCATGAAGCTCCACAAGTTTTTTTGAAGCAAGTCAAGTCAACAAAAGAGCTCCAGTGCAGGAACTTTGGAATTAGGGTTTTGCTCTGAAGAAATCACTAAGAATTGGTTCTATCAAGTCAAGATTTGTGTGGTTCACTTACCACTTAAGGTCATCTACATCCAAGAGACATCATTCAATAGGAATCCAAGATCTCTTGGTCCTCAATAGGAGAAGTTTGAGCCTCAACCTCATTATACCTCCAAATTAGGGTTTCTGTGACACCTATCAGTCAAAGACTTTGATTTTCATCAAGATGAACTCCCAAACCCTAATTCTTGATTCTATTGGTTTATCAACATCCTCAAGAGTCTCCTAAGACCTTTAGATGAGAAGGAAGGAGCAAGTTTACAAGATCCGACCTCAGTGCATTTACAGTCAAAAGTAGGGTTTGACTGAAACCCTAATCCTTGGGAATTTTGGTTCAAATGAAGTGTCAAGGGTTCTAATCATCATAGAATGTTTCATGAGGTATTCAAAGCATCAAGATCAAGTTTCATGAGGTTTCGTGCAAGAGAAGTAGGGTTTTGATCATGAAATATTTCATGTGAGATTTTCCCTCTAATAGCACAATTTGAATTGACCATAACTCCTAAACTACACACCCAATTGGAGTGGCTCAAAGCTCATTGGAAAGCTCTTTTCAAGATATTCAATTTGTTCCATATGAATTTTCTCCAGAAAATGAATGGTTTTTAAGTTATGAGACTTGGAAGATAAGTTACCTTTAGGACTTAGTGAAATTTTTAGCATTTTACTCCAATTTTGAACACCACTTCATGGCTGTATTTCACCTAGTTCCAAGCTTCAAATAAAAAATCTTTGGACATGAAAGTTGTTCCTTATTCTTCAAGTTTTCCAACCATATGTGTAACATCTCATTTGAATGAGCCAAACTCAAGTTATGATGTTTTAAAGTTAGGTGTTCCAAGTTGTGAAATCTCCATAACTTAGAAATTTTTCTAAGTCTTTTGGACAGCCCATGGTGCATGACTTCTTGGCATTTTTCCTCATTGTTACAAACATTATCTCAAACCTCTTTCCACATGAGAATTGATCTATCAAATGCCCTCTTTACATAGAATAAAAAACTTCAAGGATTGGTGAAATGGTTATCCAGTTATGGTACACTAAAGGTGACATGTTGAAATATTACACACTTGGAAAAATTCTATTTTTAGAACACTTTGCTACATCAACTTTTCCATTCCTTTTCATATGTTTCAAGGTCAATTTCAAACTTTCCCCAACACTTAGGTTAACACTTATCATGTTAATTTCCTAAGGAATAAAATAGGTGGTTTGTTCCATTAATAAAACAATACTCGTGTGGTAATAAAGCATGATGTGGTTTAATTCCTTTTTGTGAAAATGTGTTTGCAACTTGAACAAAATTTGAGCCATCACCAAGTATAATCTCCAACTGACTTTTCCACCAGTTTCCAATGTCCTCTTACCATGAAACTCGTGAAAAGAAAAAGCTACAAGTACAAACACTTGGTGCTTCACAAAGTTAACACACAAAGCTTTAACAAGGACCATCGTGTAAACCCTTTGGTGGCATTATAACGGCTAGTTTGTGAGCTTTTTTTTCTATTCTGACTCAAGCCCTAAAACAAGTAACTATTTCAAAAAGTTGCACTTGGCTCAAGATGGATCAGCAAAAAAGGTCATGCGTATAAACCACACTTGTGCTTGATTCTCTTAGATAAAGGCTCAAACCACTGAATGTTTGAAAGAGGGACCAACTGCCTTGTGCTATAAAAGGATCCATTACCCTTCGTGAATGAACGACTAGAACACTACTTCTCACTCAAGAAAACCACTGCTACTCCAAGAACAAAAGGTATCAGAACAAGAAACCACCCAACAATCATCAACAACAATCCACAACAATCACCCTGAGAAACACCCAAAACTCTCACTGATTTCCCACATTCTCATATTTTCGCAAAGCCGCAAGAACTTTCAAAACACAACTTCTAGTCGTGCATTCGCTCTCTAACTTCCCAGATCACACCTAAACACTCCCTAGAGTTCACCCAAACACCCCAACACGAGCTGTAATCACTCCAACCATCACTACCATTTCATACCCTCATTTTACATGAACACTGCCTATACATAATCCCTTCGTGCAAACTCTAAATAAATCATTCAAATCTTCCATAAGCCTCCATTAGAGCTTGTTCACGCACCTGAACAAGTTCTATAACAAGCTTTACACCATCCACCATTTTCAACCATTTTGGACAAGTGGACTCAAGTTTAGAGTTTGAAGGAGTTTCCAACCATTCCAAGCAACCTGGTAAAAGCTCTTAGTATCAACAAGCACAAGGAGAGTGAGAGAACACTTTTGTAACTACTCTTGAAGAGGCCTTGGACCTACTCTAAGAGGTAAGCTTCTAAACCCTTAAAACTCATGAGCATGCTTGATTTTGTTTGATATTTGAGGCTGGTATGTGCACATTACCATGTTTAAGTAGTTCAAACCTCTGCATGTTTAGTATGGCTCGTGTGTGTAAGTTTCCAAGTTTTTGAACCTCACTAAACAGCTCTGGTTTTGGCCCTCGTGTGAACTGTTTGTTTAGTATTAGAAAAAACAAATTACATATTCAGAATCCTTGATCTTTTCTGATCAGTTTAGACCTTTGGTTCGTAAGAAATGATGGAGGAATGAACTCGGACGAGGCTGGGAAAGAGGGAGGTGTGCCATGGTTTTTTGTTTCACGATGGTTATGAGTTTTTTTTTCTTTCACGTTTGCATGGGGAAGGAGGGTACGTGGCTGTGTATGGTTAGCGGGGTGAGTTGTTTGTCGCGTAGTGACTTAAGTCACCATGACCAATTGAGTTATGTTGCTATATATCCATCTGCCATGTGCGCGCATGTATTTCATTTAATATATTTTCATTAAAACGTTTGGTTTATGTTTAATCGTAAGCGTATGTTTACCGGATAAACACGTCGTCCCAACGGTCACACACATGCACATATCATTGCCATTCACCTACCACGCCTGGGTTCGATCCTTGGATCAACCCTTTTTTGCTTTTTTTTCTTCTTATTTTGCCTGGTTCTCTTTTTTTTTTCCCTCTCTTGGGCCTTGCGCCCTAATTTGCTACTACCACCCCCAGTTCTGGCCCAATTTCATCTCTGTTGTTTTTTCAACTATCCAGAATCACTCATACACCCCCTGCGCTTCTCCTTTTCCTTTTTTATTTATATTCTGTTTTAATCACCTACTATTTCTTTTTTAGAAAAACTCTTTTTTTATTTAGACTTTTGTTTTATATTCAAAATTCCAAAAATATTTATTTATTTTTAGTTTGTTTCTTAATTGTTTATTTGAGTATTATTGTTTAATATGTGAGGTGTTTCTATTTGTTAATTACTATGTTTTTTAATTATTAATTGTGGTGTTAACAATTTGTATTTTAATTGTTAATCTGCATTGCTAATTGTTAACTTTTAAGTGTTAATTATCAATATTGTTTTTTTTAATTTCTAATTATCTTTATGTGTTGTTAATTGTTTATCACTTTTGGATTAATTGTTAACATCATTTATGAATCATCTTTGTTGACCTTTTAAGAGTGTTATTTCACTAATACTTATTTAAATCTTGAACTAATTTATCCATGTTTAAATTCATTATGTGTTTGACTTGGATGTGTGAATTTTATTCTTCTTTAAATATCATCCTTAATTAATATCATTCTCTTTATCTTGTGAGTATTCTGTATGTTTGTCTTCCTTAAGATTGAAACATATTGATATGTCCTTATAATGATCATGTTCATCTTATCCATACTTTGTCATGAAGCATCTTGCCATCCTTATGCTTGTGTTGCTTTTACCTCATCATATTATAAATGTCTTACCTCTTATCATGTCTCTATCTATTGTTATATTATCAACTGTTATTCCCCCAATTCCAAAGGAAGGTGATTAATATTGACTCTTAAAGTCACGACCCCCCACCTTAACCTAAGTAACCTCTTAGGAGAAACTTTATTTCTTGGCTTCATCAGAGCCATAGAAATCATAACTAGCTTTAGGAGAGAGTTCTTAAACTCTTAGTGATATTCATCCTAATGAATTTATCACTTTCCCTACTGACTAAAACTTCAACATAGGTCCATCACAACTAGACTTAGAGAGTTCTTAAACTCTACAATGAGCTTGCACTCATTTCCCCTCTGCATATTGACCAAATCAATCATTCAGTAGAAGTAGAACTACGCATACTCTGATTCTATTCCGGAGGATACGTAGGCGTAAGGTGCGATACCTTATCGAGTATACTTAGATACTAACCCCTAGGGTTTCAACCTTTAGCATAGAACCTTTAGCAAACATAAGATAACATTAGAACAAGAGGTTCCCGTAGAGTACTACGAACGTTTAGGGTGCTAATACCTTCCCTAGGCGTAACCAACCCCCGAACCTTAGATCTCCCCCCTTTAGGTTTTTCTAACGATCTTGAACCTTTCCTTTGGATAAATCAAAGTCGGTTGTAAAAGAAATATGGTGCAAATTAATTAATAATTTGTTATCCGATTTTCACCGCGACACCCTCTTCAGCAGCAAAGGCAGGATAAGTTTGATCAAAATGTTTCCAAGCCTCTTCATCCGATGGATGACATATCACTCCTAGTTCTCGTTTATTTTCATAATGTCACCTTATATGTGGAGCAGAGCTCATTGAAGCGTATAATCTCTTAAGTCTGGGAATTAAGGGTAAATAATGCATTCTCTTCACAAGCACCTCTTTGCATCTCTCCATGCCAGTCTTTTTTCTTTCTTTCTTATAACGAGGTGCATTATAAAACTTGCATTCTTTTAGTTGTTTACATTCATCGGTGTAGTATAACATACAACTATTAACATAATAATATATTTTTCTGCAGTGAGACCAAGTTTTGAAACTATTTTATCGGTCATATAATAATAAGTAGGAACAAGATTGTTTGCAGGATGTGTCTCCTTCATAAGTTCCACCATTTGATTAAATGACCGTTGAGACATGTTCCCATCTGACTTAATCATCAACAATCTAATAGCAATAGACAATTTAGTGTGATCGTTGCATCCAGGCCACAATGGCTTCTGTGATGCATGTAGTAAATCATAAAAATTTTGATCATTAATATTTGGAGACTCTTCCATTTCTTCCTAACATTGCATTTGGTGTTGTAGTCCAACAACGTCATAAACCATGTTCTCAAATCTACTGTGGGGGTTACTACGACCCTCTTGTGCAATTTTTTTTATTAATTTCTATAACAACTCCAGATCACTTTCTCCATGACATGTCTAATACCAATAATCAGGTTTGAACGGTTTTTGAAAAATGTGAACTTTAACTTCTTCGAAGTGTTTCAAAGGGACGTTTTTGCAATTAGAACAAGGACATCTAATTTCATTATTAATTATGCCCTATTGTTGGAGTCCAAATGGCACAAATTCATCTAACCCATTTCGAAACACATATGTAATAGGGAGGTCCTGCAATTCTTTTATGATTTTGTATCCTAGCAAATTGTCATGCCTTATTCAGATGTCCATGTATATTCTGTAATATAATTAAAGCATATATATATCATGTATGGTATTTAGACAAAGCATATAAGTAATGTATGGTATTTTAGTTAGACACCAAAAATAAACAAATAACTTATAATTTCAGATTATAGGTCATATATGGTATTTAAGGCAAACAATATATATAAGACTATCATATTCAAGAAAATATTAAAGGATCTCACCTTCTACAATTATTTTTCAAAAAATTCCTTTGGGTTCTTCTACAAAAAGTAGAACACTTTGATCTCAAATATCTACAATGTCAATATAAAAAAAAAGAGCATACTTGAATAAAAGGAAAAAAAAAACTCTACTTTCAGCAATGAGAATATAGTAATGTGAACAATTTGTGGGTTTTTTTCATCCAACGATGCCAATGGCTGGCATAATGGGATTATTCGTTCAAATAATTTGGGGAATTTTTCCACACATATGACAAGAATAAACCTAAACAAATTCTAACTAATTATTTCCATGCAACCTGGGCGGACTTACTCTCAATTATGAAAAGGTTTATATTTTCAAATCTATCATACATGGAATGGTCTTATATCCTAAGAATCTCCACCTTACTAAAAACCCTTCTTACCAAACTTGACACTTACAGTAACAAATTTATATTGATATGCAACATTAATTCTAAAAAACTGGTTACCTTAGCATGAAGCGAGGTTTCTGTACACATTTCTACTAGAAGTCTATGCATTCAAGGGATCATATAACTAAACAATGTTTGCTGCGAAATATGTCTTGAAACATGCTTACATCTAACACTCAATTGACCCTCACTCTCAAAAAAAGTATCTCAAAGAAAATTACACAATTAGACACTATGTTCCCTTTTCTATTTTGAATGGCTTGAAACACTCTTGGAGCATCATTTAGGACAACAATTTATGGAAAGTAGGAGATGATAACCACATATACTTTTGGCATGACAATTTGCTAGGATACAAAATCATAGAAGAATTGTAGGACCTCCCTTTTGACCTTTCCATAAATATATTAGTCATGACAAAATTTTGTAGAAACCAAATCTTGATGAATTAGTAAAACCTCCACAAAAAATTATATGTGTTATGTACATATATGTAGTATAATTTCTTTTACTAATGGAATTTAAGAATTTTTGTTTCTCTAAATTTGAAAATTTGAGTAAAAGGAAATTCAATTCATCCTCCATTATTTAGTTATCACATTTTTAGTCGCTATGCTCTAATTCTGTAACACTGGGTGTGAACGATGTTTTCTTTTATTATGTTTGATGTCCACTTACTTGTTTTGTTGAAGTTTTATAATCAATTATGTTGAGTTGTTTTGAAGTTGTTGAGAGTTGGATATTGAAATTACTTTAGAATCATTTTGTGAAAGTTAAGTGTTTATGAGACCCAAATTGTGGTTAACATGTTTTATTAATGTGATTCTGCTGTGATTATACCCTAAGTGAAGGTGAGAATGCAAAGACAAGTGTTGTATGTTGTTTTACTTTTCCGCTGCGTGTTTTCAAAATGTCTAAGTTTTATTGAAGGGTTGCATTGATAACACCTTAAATTGTAGAGTACATACATTCGCTCCACTAGGGACAACTGGGGGCTGCTATCCTCAAAGAGTCCTGAATCTATGGTTGCTGTTAAGTGCCAAATTGTGCATATTTTAGATAGTATTTTGTGGCCCTTTTCAATTGTTACTTTGGTGTTTTAGTAGTAAATACATATGTTTTAGTGTAAATATGCAAGTTTCCGTTTTTGTATGTAAATATTGTGAGTTATGATCATTTTCTTGCTTTTTGATAGGTTTTCGTGCTGGATAGAATGCTTGGAACCTATGGATGATGAAAGGGAGCTTGAAAGATCATTTTTCGCAACTTTCTGTCAGCAACTCGCGCTTAGCGCACTTTTTAGCATGAGTTCAACGCGTTTTTGATGAAGAGACAGTAGTTAAGGATCCTTGACCGTGCTTAGCGCACTTTAAGGCGGTTTAAGTGTATTTTAAGTGAGATCGCACTTAAGCGCGCTCTATGGCCGCTTAGCGCGGTTTTAATAAATTCAATTCTTTGTTAATTTGTTTGTCTCATTTTTATAGGTATTCAAGCCATGATTTCTATTCATTTTCATATAGAGCATTAAATAAGCTTTGCAACACTTCCGATCGCGCCTCAAACGGAGTTACGGTTCGAAAGTTATGACGAAAACAAGATGCTGGATTTCTTTGATGGCGCTAAGCGCCCTCAAAGTGCGCTAAGCGCGTTCGCGACATTCCAGCCTCCTATTTAAGTCAGTTTTCAGCATTTTTTAGGTTATGTTTTTGGGGGAACTTTCTGCCAACTTCATCAAACATATTTTAGGAGTAGAGAGGCTTAGAAAACAACATTAGATGATGCATCTTGATGATCCGGAGTAGGATTTGCTTCAATCGACTCTGACACGCCGTGAGAAACTTGTTATTCTCCTTTCTTCTCTTTGTATCCTCTTTTGTTGGGGTTTTTATTGTAATCTCTTGATACCTTATGTATTTCATCTAATCTATATATTGTGAATATGATTTGATTCAATATTGTTGTTATCTTTGATTTCTTGTTTGTGGGTATGAGAAAACCCTTTACAAACCCTAGATCTAAGATTTTCATCTTTTAATGAG
The DNA here is from genome assembly GCA_022829125.1 of Lathyrus tuberosus. NCBI lineage: Eukaryota > Viridiplantae > Streptophyta > Magnoliopsida > Fabales > Fabaceae > Lathyrus > Lathyrus tuberosus. The sequence continues at coordinate 2,161,696 of JALAZF010000162.1, read as the reverse complement.
CAAGCTTTTGACATGGTTTTGTGAGTTGATATTCATTTGCATCTTAGCTTTTTAGCATTGTGTTGATTGTTATAATGAATAACTTCTAGCAATTAATGCAATAAAGACCACAATAACGCTTGATAAACAGTGTTACGAGGGTGCATGATAATATTGATGAAGAACTTTGTTCACATACGTTTGGTAAATTAGTTGAATGCATATTATTCATGTGTACATATTCTGATCTTGGAGTTATATATGAATCGAGTCATTAGTTTGATATGGATGTTATAGTAATATCTGTTAGGTTCTGAACTCTAGAGATAGATTTAGATCTAACATTCATTGTGGGTATCGATTCTTAATGCTCCGTGTTGTCGAGTTGCATGAGACATCATCGATGAGGCGATGTGGTTGTTCTCTCAACTTTGTGTTAGACATAACCTTTGTTGTGAGTGATACGTGGTGATATTAGACGAACACTTGATTTATGTATAATATGATCAGAAGAATGAATGTGTTATCGATTGATCTCTATTGAGTTTCTTTTCTCTAAAGAATGTGTTATTTACTTCTTCATATATTTTTCTTTTTACATGTTACTACTTTTAAACCAAAAAAAGTCATACACGCTTAGAAACGTAGAGACCGTGAACGACGCTCTTTCCCTCCACTGATCCCTGTGGATACGACAACCCTCGGGAATTCTTTCAAACATAAATATTTGCTTGCCGCTTTACCGCTTCAACAGTTGCTCAACCCATATTCGGAACATGCTGACATACCACTATCACGTTCTCTTCCTGCTCATCCCGAACCTTAAGTACCTCCAGGTTAGCTGCTTTATGTGGTTTTTCAGGAGTGTTCGGCGTCATGATATGTTGTGACACCCTATAGAATCAAGTCAAGTATCCCTCAACACAAGCCCAGTGTACATGAGCTAGCTCTTGACGATACTCATCTGCTACTAGGTGACTCTCAAAATTATCCAGTATCACCTATAGGTCTCTACGGGGGACGGTGGGAGGAACAGACTCATACGGAGGTCTTAAATTAATCTACAAGTAGCCTAACCGGCGCATCACTCACTCAGACAAATTGGGATACATAAGAGATGACCCACATCCTAGCCTGTCGGAGTATAAAGAAATGACGTCAAACTGATGTATTTGGTTGTGACCCTCGTATGGGCATAAACAAATGTCATATGGTATTATACGATCAAGAGAGACTCTAAATGACTCGACCAAACTATTCCCCATGTACGGAACAAAAGCGGCTGCACGAGGCCAATCCTCTATGTAGTTAGGCGCAACTTCAAACTTGGTGATGCGAGGGAAATGAGAGATGATCAATTCTTGAAAAATGTTCAAATATAATATTAATAACAAGTGTAACAAATGAATTATGAAAATATTAGTAACAAGAATTTATCGTAAGCAGCGTGCAACACCCCATCATCTGCTTTGTCTTCCAAAGATAAGCCCCGCTCAACTTTAAGTAGAGGTAGACCAAACCTGCGATTGTCTCAGCCATGGCAGATACACAATTTTTTCCCTAATAAACCCAAAAAACCTTAATGCATGTTCTAATAGTCTATCATTTTTGTTTACACTACTACCTAATGTACCTAAAACAACTAATGTATCCTAAAAAACTAACTAAAAATCAAAACATAAAAAGATAAGAAAATTTGAAAAACAGACCAAAAGAAATTGATTGATGAGAAGATGTTAGATGTTATGGGATGCTGGAAAGCTCCAATTATATAAGCTTGATTGAATGAATTCAGAGGTAAAATCGTTGCAAAGCTCAAATGAATTTTTTTATAGAATTTTTGAGAAAAATGAAAGAGGAAGAGGGAATGGTCTATCGCGAGATATTAAAGAAAAGCGTTTGGAGATGCATCTTCGGACCAGTCACTAACTTTTGAATAAATGATATATATAGAGAAACATCTTCAGACACATTTTTTTCATATATAGAGATGAATCTCCAGATTAAATTTTTATGTAAAAAGGATGAATTTTCAATTTGATTTAAAAAATGACTAAAATATAAGTGTCCAAAAATATATCTCCAAACGTAAAGATATTATGTAAGACTCTCTCGCACACATAAAAAGAGCATCCCAAAATCTAATCATCCCTGTTTTCTACAAACCACCACCAATACACACTACTCTAGTTAGTGAGTTTCAATTTTATTTTTAGTTAAATTTTCCTTTTCTTCAAGCTAAAACATAGTACTATGTTACCAAGGTCACATTAACCGGAAAAACACACTAGAGTTAACAAAAAAAATTCAGTTCGAAATTATAATAAATGTGAAGGAATGAATTAGTTGCAAATGAATTCTTCACGAAATACGCAATTAATTGAAACCTATAATGACAAAGATTGAGCAACAAATGATGATCTAGTTGGTTAAAGTTTGTGCTGTAGAATTTATACAAGTGAGTCAATTATGTTCTGTCTAATGAGTTTTTCCCTAACACAATGACCCTGTCGGCGGATAAAATCTACAAAACACAATGGTCAATTGCCTAAATTGATGCACTCCAACTGTCAACACTCGTCTTCTGTCCCCTCTCCCATCTCATCTCACTACTAATATCACTTTCCTCCACTACTACTATACTTCTAACTCTCTCTCTCTCTCTCTCTCTCTCTCTCTCTTTTGAGTGTGATCTACTATACAATCAGTGCTGGGATCTCTACTCTGTTTACAAGGTTATTCATTTTAACTCACTCTAGATTTCATTCTTATATGCTGCTATGCTTTTCTATTATTACCCTTTTCCTTACAATTCAACATGTTTATACCATTCATTTAATTTCTCACATTTGCATCATAAAGTTTCAATTTTTATGAGCTAACTTTTCTGGGTTTTCTCTTTTCCTCATCATCTTATTAGATCTTTACCCGATCCACCAAAACGATACAGATTTGGGATTAATGGACTCTTGTACTGTGCAGTACAATAATACAGCTTTTTTTAGTACTTATTTGGATTTTATGATCTCAGACAAAATAGCATAAATTTATTATTTTTCAACATTTTCTAACCCCTTGCATCAGTTGCTTGTGTGTTTTGTATGTGTTACATTCTCGCACGATTATGTGCGAGAATGTAACAGTATGCTTGTTTACCTTTCTTCTATTTATAGAGAAATATAAGATCTACCCTTCATAGAGACAGTGTTACAAAACTACCTTGTAGTACATTCTTAATCAAAACTTGAACTTTAACTGTGTCATAGGTATAATTATGGATATATAGTTCTGCAGCATGTAATAAGAGATGAAAAATAAGTTGTACACATGGATTCTATATTTCTTTGCTAGTTTCAGTTCTGCATGTAACATTCTTATTTTGTTAGCATTAACTACTTTGAGCTTAGATGATTATTTTTTCAGTAGTTCAATGTAGGTGGTTTGGTTTTGCTTGATTTGTGATGATGAACTAAAGTTAATGTAACTTGTGACTGACTAATTTCAATGTGAACTTTTATAGATTTGATCGTTTGAAAGAAGTTTGAGAGAAAACTACCCGAGTTAATGGGTTCTAAAAACGTCCCGCCGGGCAACCGATCACGGAGGCCTTTGTCGATTTTTGCTGTGCTTGCTCTATGTTGTACGTTTTATCTTTTGGGAGCATGGCAAAGAAGTGGTTCCGGAAAGGGAGACAGTCTTGCGTTGAAGGTAAATAAGATGCATACAGACTGCAACATTGTGCCGAATTTGAGTTTTGAACCCCATCATAAATATGTAGATATTGTTGAATCATCTGCACCGAAAGCTAAAAAGTTCAAAGCGTGTGATGTAAAATATACCGATTATACACCTTGCCAAGAGCAAGATCGGGCAATGACGTTCCCGAGAGAAAATATGATTTATAGGGAAAGACATTGTCCACCTCAAGAGGAGAAATTGCGTTGCCTTATTCCTGCTCCCGATGGGTATACGTCTCCTTTTCCTTGGCCTAAAAGCCGTGATTATGTCTACTATGCTAATGTACCGTATAAGAGTTTGACAGTGGAGAAGGCTGTTCAAAACTGGGTGCAATTTCAAGGAAATGTGTTCAAATTTCCAGGTGGAGGAACCATGTTCCCTCAAGGAGCAGATGCTTATATTGACGAACTTGCATCGGTTATTCCAATTGCAGATGGTACTGTCAGAACAGCATTGGACACTGGTTGCGGAGTAAGTTTTCATGTTGAATAATCCTTTGCCGTTTCTTTGTTGTTAATGCTTGGTGGCTCGGTTTACTCGCATTTAGAAGGTACCTTTCAATTGTTTTCTTGTTGAATATAAGCTTTGAACAATTATGCAGGTTGCAAGCTGGGGAGCATACTTGCTAAAGAGAAATGTGATAGCTATGTCCTTTGCTCCAAAGGATAACCACGAAGCACAAGTTCAGTTTGCACTGGAACGAGGAGTACCTGCTATTATTGGTGTTCTTGGTACAATCCGTCTTCCCTTCCCATCAAGAGCCTTTGATATGGCTCAGTGTTCTCGATGTCTAATACCGTGGGCTTCAGATGGTTAGTGTTATAAATCTAATCTAAAATATGGTATTATCAGCATTTTTTAAACGTAGATGACGATACGCTTGAGGAAGAAGGAGAATATTTAAAAATCTGAGTCAACGTTGATTAGGGAAATTAACTTGTTCACTTTCTACTCAAAATTAAATGCAGATGGCATGCAGCTAATGGAAGTCGATCGGGTTTTAAGGCCTGGTGGATATTGGATTTTGTCTGGCCCTCCGATTAATTGGAAAACATACTACCAAACATGGAAGCGAACGAAGGAGGATCTGAAGGCAGAGCAGAAAAAAATTGAGGATTTAGCCGAAAGTCTTTGCTGGGAAAAGAAGTATGAAAAGGGTGATATCGCTATCTGGAGGAAGAAAATAAATGCTAAATCCTGTCAAAAAAAGTCTCCCGATTTATGCGATTTAGAAAATGCTGATGACGTTTGGTAAGTCCTGCTCATCTTTACACGCACCTTTCAAATATCTGGACCGTTACAATCGTTTATAGTTGGAAGGATTTAAATAATTTTTGTTCTTATGGTTCCACAATTTGGGATTATGATGTGCTCATGAATAACTTTTCTCTATGCTCCGAAATTTGCAACGGTAGGTACAAAAAGATGGAAGCCTGCAAAACCCCTATCCCTGAGGTAACCAGCAAAACTGAAGTTGCCGGAGGGGAATTGAAGAAGTTTCCTGCTAGGCTTTTCGCAGTTCCTCCTCGAATAGCTAAAGGCCTTGTTCCAGGCGTAAAAACAGAATCTTATCAAGAGGACAACAAATTATGGAAAAAGCGTCTTACTAATTACAAAAGAATTAATAGATTGATCGGTACCACTAGATATCGAAATTTCATGGACATGAATGCAGGCCTTGGAGGATTTGCAGCTGCACTTGAATCACAAAAATCTTGGGTGATGAATGTTGTCCCCACAATTGCTGACAACACTTTAGGTGTTATCTACGAAAGAGGTTTGATTGGCATTTATCATGACTGGTTAGTTTCTAAAATTATCTTATTTCATTAAATTTTCTAATTTTGTGACGACTTCCTTACAAGTCGGTTTTTCCTATACTCGCAAAAACGATGGTTTGAAATTGCAATGACATTATTTTTCTTTCTTTAGGCGTGAAGGCTTTTCTACATACCCAAGGACATATGATCTTATTCATGCTAATGGTTTATTTAGTTTGTACCAGGACAAGTAAGTTTCTTCCTTTTCCATTCACAAGTCATCATAATCTCATTTTTGGAGGCCTTCTGTATTTGAACCACAGTTTAGTTATGACAAAACAAATAGAGGCCCTATTTAAGTCTGATTTAATTGTGACAATATTTTACGAGGTCTCATTTAGCCACGATTCAATCGTGACGCAATTTGTACGTTGTACGGTAGTCAGTCTTGCATGTCCTCAAAGACGGTCCTAAAGATAGTTGGTAACTCGAACCACATTCGGTGAGATAAGACTTGAAAAATGTTTATATAAGTGGTGGACGGTCCTCAGAGTTAGGTTTAACTTAGATTCTATGATGTTGTCAGAGTCTGTTTAACATTCTTTGGGCCACGCGTCATCGGTTCACGTTCTAGATGATCGGTCTCGACATAATTCAGACATAATATAACCAAAGTAATGCTGATTTGATTAACAGGTGCAACCTTGAAGACATACTTCTAGAGATGGACCGAATCTTGAGGCCCGAAGGATCAGTCATAATCCGCGACGAAGTAGATGTGCTTAATAAGGTTAACAAAATTGTTGGAGGAATGAGATGGGAAGCTAAAATGATGGATCATGAGGATGGTCCACTTGTGCCTGAGAAGATATTGGTGATTGTTAAAGAGTATTGGGTTGGCACCAGTAAAAACAACACATCCAGTTAAAGGACTAAAACAAGATATGTCTTAAAAGCTTAATGTGCAAAATCAAGCTTTATAAGAAAACTAAAGCAAAGAAGAAATGGAAAAAGTGATTAATAGAAGCCAAATACAAGCAAAGATTGGTTATGTGAACTTATTCTACGTCTGCCTTTAATCAAGTGTAGAAGTGTAGATAAAATTAGTTTTAACTAGTCTTTTTTAAATTGATTTTGGAGGATTTAGATCAGCAAGTTTTAGATCCTCACCCAAATAAATTAAGTTGGGAGTGAGTTCTCATTGAATGATGTAAGAATATTTAAATGTTTCAATTATATTCCGTTCGATATTTAAAAAATTGTTTTGATATGGTTTTGGAGATGATAATAGAAGAATATTTGAGTAATAGGATCTTTGATTTGAGAGTGTGTTTTATAAGAGGTGAGAATGATTTGAATTTTATTTAAAATTCTCTAAAATTCTGAGATTTGAATGTTCAGTCATAGATTTGTTAATTTTTACGACTTTATCTTAAAATATGATAAATATTATATGGTGCACCATCTAAAAAAATACAATAAGGATAATCCTATATTTCGAGGGTTGTCTATGGTATATGGTATTTAGGTTGTTTATGGTGTTTAGAACTAAAAACTTTGTATACGTAGTTTTTGAGTAATGAATGATCCTTTAAGATTGAGATAATTATAAGGGCATTTCTTAATGCACCACTCAAGTTTCTTAGGCACCACGTGAAATTATTTTTTTGTCCTTATATTCCGGATGTGCACATCTGGACGCACCAAATTTTAAAAAAACGCTGAAGTGTTCTGGATATGCATATCCGGAAACAATTCTGATGTGCACATCCGGAAGTATTTCTTATTAGTTCGCGCCAGACGTTCTTCCCCCTCATTATTCACCTTTCCATTTCCACTCCTTCTCAAACTCTCTCAAACTCTCAAATTTTCAATCACCACAAATCTCGATTTTTTCCACTCGAGTTCGGCGCAGAACAACTACTACAACGATCAACACACTCCAAATCCTCCGTATCACACTTTAATCGGTAAGTTTTCAAATTTTAGAGTTTCGGAGTAATTTTCGAGTAATCGATTTAGAGTAGATATTTAGGTGTAGAAATTGTTAAGTTGTATGAATAACATAGGTTAGAGACAATGTAAGTCATTTTTACTGCTTCAAACGGACGATCAGGGCATAAAATTGCCCTTTTGGTTGTTATAGTGGCCATGAGTGCCGTTTTTAAACTTCAAAATACGTACCGGATGTACAGATCCGGAAACATGGAAACGTTTAGTGTTTCCGGATGTGCACATCCGGAAATACCTGACGTTTAAAATTCTGAGTCCTTCCGGATGTGCACATCCGGAAGACTTTTTTTTTTTTTTCCTTTTTTAATTTTGCTTGTTTGTTTGTTTTTGTTTAATTATTTTTAAACAAAATTTAATTTATTTATTATGCTTTGCAGATTACATGGCTGGCAGAGACGATCGTACCATACATGGACGGACAGCTCAGCACGCATCTGTCCGACGTGAGCGGATGCAGTCTACAGCCCAGGCTTCCGACGCAGAGGGAGTTGGGGTAGCCCCTACAGCTGAGGGACATCCTACACCACAGGTTCAAGCCACTTCCACATCACAGGTTCAGGCCACTCCTCCGTCAGCCGCCGATTCTACATCTCGGAGGCGTCGGGATTCTACTGCTAGTTCATCAGGGTCCCAGCCCGCACGCAGGCGTCGTCGGGAGACTCCAGCTCCATCAGCTGCTCCTCCTCGTTCCCCTGTTCCTGTTCCTGTTCCAGAGGGTGATCACCCAACACATGAGGGTGTTGACGATGATGACGATTTCGATGAGCTGGGCGGTTACCCCGGGGGACCGTCTAATATGTCCCTACTCGCGGGGTACTCTGAGCATACTGCCAGATTTGTCTGGCTAGGACAGGTAACCTTTCTCGGTTTATTTATAGAATTGTATTCGTTGAAAATATGTTCATTTATAACATTGTTTTATTTGGAAATTTTCAGGATAAGGATTCACAGAAGTTCTATAACCATGGGGGCAAGGTTATGGACACGATTGAGATGCTGCCTACAGCTGAGTGGTTCACGTCTGCACTTGCGGAGTCTGGTCTTGGAGGCCTGTCTAGGATTGGGTATTCCCAGATCCAGTACGGTATCCTGATGGCATTTGTTGAGAGATGGCACCCTGAGACATCCTCATTCCATCTACCGTACGGCGAGATCACGATCACGCTAGACGACATCTCGTGCCTCATACATCTACCGATCACGGGTACCCTTCTGAGTCACGGTAGGATGACGAAGGCGGACGACATAGAGTTGTTGGTTACAGAGCTTGGGGCTAGCCCAGAGAAGGCGCATGCGGAGGTGTACCAGTTGAGGGGCGCACACGTACGGTTCTCATTTTTGATGGATAGATTTACTGAGGCGCTTGCAGAGGCAGAACAGGCAGATGGTGATCCAGCTGAGGTGGCGATCCACAGGACGCGTGCCCTAAGGTGCTACTACTTGTTTTTGCTAGGCACGCAGGTGTTTGTGGACACCAACGCCTATTATGTTGATATCGTCTACCTCAGGTACCTTTCGGATCAGACAGAGATCCATCAGTACAACTGGGGGGCTGCTGCGCTGGTATTCACCTATTCTAGGCTCTCTGATGGTTGCCGCTGGGCAGCCAAGACTGTGGCAGGCAGCTGTACGCTATACGTGGTAACAATCTAATATTCTAAATGATTTTTTCATTTCTTTTCTTTCTGTATTCATTATAATGTTTGACACCCATGTTATGTTTTCCATTTCAGACGTGGATTTTACAACACTTTCCCTATATTACTGGTTGGGGGAGTGCCCAGGGGTACACTGAGGATATGCCACGTGCTGCTGCATTTGTCCTGCTCAGAGGGAACCAGGCGCCGAACCCCTTCAGAGTGTATCTAGATCGGATTGCTGCTGAGGACGTTTTGTATTGCCCCTATGCCGATCACCGTGTGACGCGCCCGTTCGATGAGGTTTGTTTGTTCTCAGGATGGCTGGCATGCAGTTCGACTGTTACTGCCCGATACCTGCCAGAGCGCGTCTTGCGTCAGTTCGGTTACACGCAGACGATACCCAGGATGCCTCACGAGTCTGCTCCTCTAGGCTTGACCCGCAGACAGATAGATGAGCTATATGCTGACTACCAGTCCCACTTGGTACCGGAGGAGGCTCGGGCGACCAGAGCGGAGACAGACTGGAGCGTTGCTGCTGGGTACATCGTGTGGTTCTACACCGTCTCACACCCATGCATGGTGCCCACTGCTGAGGGATCGCCACCCAGACCTGCTCATCAGGAGATATTAGAGGAGCGGCAGTCTCAGCTGGACCACACTCAGGATGTCCTACCACGCTGTCGTGAGATAGAGCAGATAGCGCGGCAAGCCATTGCGGACGGTCACCTCCCTGAGGGCTCTGGTGCCAGACTTGCCGTGGACAGGATTATTGCGATTGCTCAGGGGGCACTTCAGTACCGCAGACATCGATCCAGGATGGCGGGTAGGGGCAAAGGGGGCAGAGGAGCAGGGGAGCCAGGAGAGATCCTTCGCCATACGCAGTAGTTTTTTGTTTGATGTATTATATTTATATTAGATGTATGCACTGTATTTTGACAGAGATTTATTTTTTATATATATATATATATATATATATATATATATATATATATCATTTTATTTTATATATGGATGTTGTCAAATGTATATTAAATTGCGACGATTTATTAACATATGCGACCAAGCAAAAAAATCGATTTAAAAAAAAATAATGTTCTGCCTTTTTTCCGGATCTGCAGATCAGGAATGTTTCCGGATGTGCACATCCGGAAAGAATCAGCGTTTTTAAAAAAATTGGTGCGTCCGGATGTGCACATCCGAAATCAGGGGGCAAAACCGGAAATTCAGATGGTGCCTAAGAAACAAGGGTGGTGTGAGAAGAAATGCCCTAATTATAAACACCTTTTAGATCTGTATCTTTAGATTCAGGAAGTGGTTATTCCGTCTTCTCTCAAGAGCTTGGAATGTGGGAACAGTTATTCCTCTTATTATCATGGGGAACGTGGCTCCCTCTCTTGACTGATCTTTCTATTATGTTGGTGCGTAAAAACACATCACTTTCAATGTTTTATGAGTGAGTGAGACATAGACTGACCCAAGTTCAATATAGACTGACCCGAGCTCAATATAGACGAGTGTTGCGTCTAGTGGGCAATCTAAAACCCAACTTTGAACAACCTTTAATGCTAACCTTGTGCTCGCCCGACGCCAATGTGGCTTGCCTTTAGATTATCTTCTTTTAGGCATAACAAAATTATCCTAGTGCACAATCCCTTTAATGCTAACCTTGTGCTCGCCCGACGCCAATGTGGCTTGCCTTTAGATTATCTTCTTTTAGGCATAACAAAATTATCCTAGTGCACAATCCCTTAAGCACGAGGTTTCGGAGAGGGAGAAGTGATTTAATCACAGGAAGAAAGTAATCTATTAATGGGCAAAACTTAAATAGTCAAGTCCCTCAAGTTAGACTCTGTAAATGTGAGCTTATCTAGTCTTTAGACCCTTGTTTGCACCTGAGTCTCTTAAGCGCTTCTTTAAAGGCTGCGTCCATCAAGTGTTGCAATATTTGATGTTTATGCGCATTTTTTGTTAGCTATTCATCTTTTTCACCTCCTTACCCTTTGTGGATTCCTTTGCATTCATTTTTCACGTTATTTGGACCTAGTGCATTTCTTGTTGAGGGTGAGTCTTTCAAGCGGTGCTTGAATTTCTTTAGGAAATGATCCTTTAGTGGGGATCTAGCAGTCATATCTCCTCTAAGGACTGCAAGGATTTCTCTTTGAGGATTTAGTAGTCATATTGCCTCTAAGGGCGACAAATATTCCTCTTTGAGATCCAATAGTCATATTCACTACTACGGAAAACACATATCATAATGGTTGTAAAAGGGATACAACCACGTCAGACCAACCGTTGTGAGGTAGGTGTGATTGTATGTATGATACTTTCTACCACAGGCCTTGAAGCGTTGTGATAAGTTAGGTAGAGTGCTATATATCACAACGATTAAGATATACAACCGTTGTGATATAAAGCGAATGGTCATGGGTTCGAAACCCAATGACTGTATGGTTAATAATATTATGTGTGTTATCTATAACAACATTTGGTATAAATAACCGTGATTAAATACTTTAATTTGTCTATATATTACAGACTTGTATTTGTTGTTTTACCTGTATATTACAAACATATATACATATATATATATATATATATATATACACACACACACACACACATATATGTGTATATGTATATATATATATATATATATATATATATATATATATATATATATATATATATATATATATATATATATATATATATCAAGTTAACCATTACAAATATCACCCCTCTTTTTTAACTAACACATTAAAAATAAACGTCCAACGTCTACGGACTTCGTCTAAGTCTTCGAAAGAGAAAGGTGTCATGTCGTTAAACGCCTACATAAACAAGTGAAAAAATTGAATAACACGTGATTTGAATTATAACAGCAAATTAATATGTTATTGAAAACATTTTAATGACATTATATACCTGATCCCACGAATCAACAATGTCGTTAAACACGTGTTTCATTATATAGTATCCACACTCGTATCCCTCTAATTGTCTCATCATCTACAAATTTACACATTTCATGAATGTATAACCACACATACATGAAGGTGTATTTTAACAAACTTTAATTAAAAAATAGTTAAAAGCACCCTAAGGCGCATGTTACTAAAACACACATTCTAAAAAGTAAGTGGGTGTAAGTTAGTATTTGCTTTAAGCATTTTCTATAATACACCTATTTATTTTTTAGAAAGAGTGTGTTAGAAATTAATAACTAAAAATTCATTAAATACACTCTAAGGTGAATGTTGCTAAAACACACCCACATAAAAATAGGTGGGTGTATCTTAGCAAAACCATATATATATATATATATATATATATGATAGATCTAATTGAATCAAATAAACACAAATTATAACATATTATTATATTAAAAAATAATTGACAATGTTAAGAACGATGTATCTTGTAGGATTTGAGAGACGGACATCGGAAGAGTGAGTATGAGAGAATTACTATCCTCATTGTCGTTTAGGATTTTCAAAGTATGTTAATTGCCTAATGGGGCGACACTTAAAAAGTTAAACGGTTAAGGACATAAACCTCTCATTGGACTTAACTGAATAGCCCAACCCAACACGTTCCATTTAGGCATAAAACCAAATTAAATAATTCATCAATAATTAGTGTTTAATAACAATTGATCATACTATAATTAGTTAATAATTAATTATGTTAACCCATATTAGATTAATTAAATAATTAATCTAACAATATATATATATATATATATATATATATATATATTAAATGTCACAATTAATCCACTTACTTTGGGCTTATAAAATTGGGCTTTTTTCTAGAGTTGCTCAACGTATACTTCCTCTCGACAATCATGTATATTAAAAATGATTTAAAAATATTACACACTAAGATAATTACAAAGTCAAAGATAAAATTTCACAAAAAGTCTCATAAACATAAAGTGCCTAGTAATAATTTATTTCATCATAGGATCAAGTTCTTTGTGTAACGAACACTTTGTAGTTACCATATTCATCCTAAGAGACATGATGATCAATTGATAATGTTCTCTGAATGGACAATACAAATATATATAATTAGTGTATTTGGTAAAACATGAAAACTAAATATAATAGAGACACCATAATTTTAAAACTTCTCACTTATTGAGGAATGATGCTAAGTAACATTCTTTCCCTTTCGTTATCTGTGATGTTAAGTATTCTTCAATATTTTTAGCGGAATTATTTGTAAACCATACTCTAATTAGATCCAACAATCCATGAGTATCTGATTTATGTAATTATATACATACACGGTGAATGTACCTAAAAGGTTAAACAAGGTACAAAAAACACACGAGGAATTAATTCTATACAAAATAATGAATGTACCATATAATGAGATATACTTACGTGCACCAAACTTGTAGTAACCCTATGTCCAACCACCGTTTTCCACCAATCATATCCTTTATATCTTTAGGAATCACAAAGAATTCATTTAACCCCTCAATCGTAGGATCATGTTCTAGTGGAAGAGTAATTATCGCTTCTTTGTTGCACACAACGTAAGCCATCATTTTGGAATATGATTCTTCAAAAGGAGCCAATAACCCATATTGAATCTCTCTACCGATGGGGGCGGCTGAATAACTGCCTTTTGTGCTTGCACCACGTACAACATTTCTACCAAGAAATTGAGCATCAACACCATCCTCTTCATTTGTACACTGTGTCACGGATCCACTGATTCTATACATCATAAAATATACAAAGTAACACAAAACATAATTAACACAATATGCACAATAAATAAGCATACAACTCTTCAAATAACACAATTATCACTTTCACAATTATCACTTCCACTTCTCATGTCATGATGGTAGAAATGGTTCCCAATCACGACTCATGGAGTCCCTCTCTCCTAGTTGTTGTCTTTTTTCAGCAGTCATGGTTTTCTGAAGTTTCCTATATCCCCCACGAGACAATCTTTGTGGGTACTTGTTTTTGGACTTCCTCAACTTTCTACTAGACTTTTAACCTGTTATAAACATAAGAAAAATATTAACGTCCATGATTTATCCATATAATTATCAGAAAAAACCACTGGTACTAACCATGAACTCCTCACTACTACGAGACTTCACAAAAATTTTCCAAACCTTATTGCTAAGATACATATACACTACAAGAAAATTGGCAAATTACGGCGGTTACAACCGACGTAAATTGCAAATCACGACGGCTTCTCTTCCGTCGTAGAAACATGTGTCGCGAGGCTATTTTACGACGGTTTGTAAAATTCTCGCTCTAACTGCCGTAACATTCCGCGACAGTATTATTACGACGGTTGTAACCGCCATAATTTTATAATATATATATTTCATTGAAAATAACGATGGTTGTAACCGCCATGATTATATAATATATTTCATTTAAAATAGTGACGGTTTAGAACCGCCGTAATTTTACTTTATTTTAAAAAAAAAATTAAAAATTGTAATTTTATTACAATATTTAATTCAAACAATTAAAATTTTCATGAAGCAATATTAAAGGCTACTAAAACAAAGATCAATCTAGGTGTTGTCAACTCACAACTAATTATAAACAATGGTTCCACCAAACTCAACGTCAATCCAAACAAGCAGTACGAAAGTAAACACAATATTAAAAAATTTATTGACAGAGGAGGATATTCAAAAATTTATTGCTAATCAGGTATGATAATGAACAACCTTGGTCTCTGACCATTCATGAAATTATGAGATCTTCGACCGAATATATCGTATAGTCCAAATCATTAGAGTTATTGATATTATACATAAGCCTTTTTATCTTAATAGTAATCTTGTTTGCAGGCTTAACATTGATGAAACTTGAATGTAACATTTGTCATGAGTTATTTCTGATCTACTTGTCTCTGCATTTGAGAATAGAACAAAAAGAATTGTTATTAACTCTGGCCATATGAATGAGTTACAATACAACTCTCTGGTTCAACAAATAAAAACAAATGCAAATAAGAAATCAATACTGGTCAGCATCAACGGGAAACAGGCCACAAAACACCATAAGAGTGGCTTCCTCATATCCAGGTAGTGAACTGTCTGCCTTTTTAAAATGATGAGTGATTGTGTCACCCACTCTGGCATCAGCTACTGTTCTTATTGATGCTGATAGATAGCCCACCTATTAGATCCAAACACAATATATCAATATTCAGAATGAATTAAAATTGCTTCTTTTATATCTCGATACAAAATTAACAGCAACAAAAAAGTCATTTAAACATTGATCAAAATTGTGAAGCCATAAAACATGCATAGACAAACACAAACATATTCAGGAGAAACAATACAATCACTGTCACATATCATCTCTCATAATAGTATTTGTTATGTCATCTAAAAAGTTGTTTATCTGTTATCTGTTTCCATGCCTCACATGGCACAAGCAATGGAAGAGGAGGTGGAGGAGATAGTTGAAACAAAAGTACTATACAATAACAACAACAACCACTAAACAAAAGTATGGAACTATGGGTAGAACCTCAGAAATGGAAGTGAAACCCTTGGACTTAAATAAGTCAACCAATTATAGTTGAAGTATCCATGTGACAATTTATGGATCAAGGAGCTTGCCAAAATTAGTTCACAGTATCAATGTCATCCAAATCTTAAATAAGGGTCAGTGTGAATTCATAGTATACTGGCAACATGTTATCTTTGTTTCATCAACAAATTGGTTTGTTTAATAAAATTTACAAAATTTAAAGAGTACCTATCAAATATTAAAGCCCTCAATGGCCTTTTTGATGTATCAGCGGGTGGGGAAATTTTTGCAACAATTTCATTGAGAATCTCTATTATACCTATTCCTTACTACAAAAGAAAGTAATTTCATTGTTTACAAACAATACACGTAAATGTAGTATCCTAATCAAAATTCTATAAAACTTAAAGTAGTAAACAAGACAAAAAAAGTACATAAAGAACAAAAACCAACCTTTGCGGAGCAGAGAATGGCGTTGCTACAATCTAGACCTATAACCTTCAAGAAATCAATTCAACTTAGAAATTTTCTTGTGAATATATCAGCATGATTCAAGAATTCAAGGATTAAGGATAAAGTAATAGGCAATGCTTATGCAGACAACCCTAGTTAACATACTCTCAAATTTAAAATCACCTGATATGTAAACTATAACCACTCCAATTACTATGAACGAAACTAGGAACTGTAAGACTTTAGAATGTTAAACAAATAACTGGTTTAAACAAAACAAAACAAAAAAGAAAATAAAATGGTGGAAGAAGATTATACTTGTAACTTTGAGGCCATTGGTTGGAAGTGAAAGAGTGAGGTTGAAATGCATGATTTGCATCATCATCGTCATCATAATTATCATCACTGCTCCCATTGTCAGTTTCAATATCACGTTCCTCCTCTACATCCTCCTCATTAAACATAAACTCAATGTCTTTCTCCTCCTTCTCTTTATTGCTGCTAGCCATAGTTTTGCACAAGAAAAACGAACAAAACAAAGTGAGAGCTATAATGTACTATATGTATGGTTTTATTAGCATTATATTGGTAAGACTGTTGATGATGCAGCAATGGCATGATGTGAGTGGGACATAAGCATGTGACAGTAGAGAAGGCCAATAAAACCACACTAGAGCAAAAAACAAAGCCATGCAGAATTCTGTATAACTAAAAAAATGAGTATTTGCATTCTGTATGACTAATTCAATGTCATGCAGAATTCTATATCCATCTGCTAATTGCACAAGTAGTTTCGATAATAATGCACATTTGTAGTAATTTAGTTCGTTTATTTGAACTTTCGGCTTTCAGCCAATATAAAAGATACAAAGATTACCTGAGCAATAACTGTTATATCAATTGCACAACTACCAAATGCCATGACACAACTATTGATGACTTTTAGATGCAATTTCTCAATTTCATGGATTGTTTTTTCTGCAGCTCCTTTGCTTTTCAAAACTGAGGCTAGGGTTTAATTTCAAAAGCACAATGATTGTTTAATTTCAAAAGCACAATGAGTAGAAATATAATATTATACACATACTACAGCTCTGAATGATACTCATGGAAAAAAAAATATAATATCAAAGATGTAACCATAAACTTCCAATGTTGGGTACATCTATAACTGATAAAGATCATATAAGAACATCTGAGCTTAACCCACAAGGACAACAAGAATCGTGAGTGCTGCCAGAAAATCAGAATCATTTCCAATTTTCCTTGAATGTTTAGATGCTAAAACCATGTGCGAACATGACCTATAACTAATTTACTAGAAACTCTAAGGAAAACTTAAAACAGACCCTAACTACATACTTTTGGGTTTAGGCCCCATTAGAAGTCATTACATGAGAAAAGCCTGTGTCTGTGTTTTGTAATTTAACTTGAACGTATTATAATGTATACTTAATTAAAAACTATACAGAGAAACTATAGTGGATAACATGCTGCTAATGTCGGTTTTCTAGTTGAATCAAGTAAAAAGAAGAAGATATGAATGGCCATTTTGATGCCACCATAAAACCATTTATGTTTAGGTATCAAAATGAGTAAAAATACCTCTGTAAAATATGATCACATATAACTACTGAATAGCATTGTACAAAATACATAGCCACTTACGTGGGTGTGCGGTATGTCAATGGAATCAGAGTGGTGTATGGAAGTCCAGTAACATGTCTGTCAAAAGGATTAACAGGAACGACATATATGCCAGCTCCACGATTTGCATGTTCCTCAATTTGTGGTTGAGTCAACCCTGGAATTAATGCAGGGTGCATACCATGAAACATTTAATAATATCCACCCGGAAATTGCGGAAAATTGGAAAGTTCCGGGGCCTGATGCTACAATAAATAGAAGAAATCATAATTATCATTTACAGAAATGAATTTACAACAACAACAACAAAAACAAAAAACAATTATTGGCACATTTCAATTCACATACATTCAAAAAGTAAGCAAAAAATTCGATAATCATAAAAACACCAAACCCTAGCTTCAGTTCAATAATATCAAAATGGGATTGTGCTTTTGAAATTAAACAATCATTGTATCCTTTGCTTTTGAAACGAGAAGAACAAACGCAAGGAACTAATCCAGACGAAACTGAGGCATGAAGCAAAACACAACCAAAAATCAATTGAAACAAACCAAGACCTGATAAGGAACTGAGATTAACCTTTTTTTAAAGGAGCTGATATTAACGATGTAGAATTTAGAGATGCAAAACAGGAGATAATAGAACCTGGTACAGAATAACGTCGCCGCAACTGAGTTGAAACGAAAAGAGAACTCGAACTGAAGGGAGATGTGTGGAACTTAAACCCAAAATATCAAATATCCAAACATTCAAAACTAAAATAAATATTAAATAAATAAATGGTGTGAAACTAATTTTTAAAAAAACTAAATCAGCTGAAAATTTATATATATATTAGAGGGTTGTCGCTTTTTTTTTTTTATAGAATGTTGTAGTATGGATATTGCTATTATATTGTAAATAAATAATTATAATAATTATTTATTAAAATTAATTAATAAAATTGAAAAGGTTGGAAAATAAAAATGAAAGAAAAAAGTGGAAAATTAAAGGAATAAAAAAATAGTGATTATGATTGGCTAAAGTAATTGCGACAGTTCGCCTTAACTGTCACGAGTGTGGAAAGAGGGCGGTTCTTTGGTAACTGTCGCAATTATTTTATACAACATGCCTAAAAAATCTGCGATGGTTGGCTCAAACCGTCATGAAAACTGTCGTAGTCCAGGAATAAGGACGGTTTTTTGATAATTGTCGCAAAAAATCTACGACAGTTGACCCTAACTGTCGCGATAACCGTCACAATCCAGGAATAAGGACGGTTTTGTGATAACTGTTGCAACTCAAGTGTCGTAAATCTCCTTTTTTCTTGTAGTGATATTTCACCCACGGGCGCTCAATATTAAGCTTTGGCTTCGTAATGTAGTCACTCGTGAGTCGTGACTTAAAACTCCTCCAAGCCGCACCAGCATAAGTTATCCATTTTTTTCAACTTCGAATCATCACTAAATTCAAACGTCAACCACACATTTAAAACAATAATAAGTATGTATTAGTGTTTATATAACGTAATATCAAATCGATAATAATAATTGAAATTACTACCTGAACGCCTGTCCATATGCTTTTTTTCACCTCATCTAATACATCCTTCCAATCATCTAACAATATGTTGACTTTGCTACGTCCAAGGAATGCAACATAACTTTTAAACATCAAAGAATTAGGACCATCCAGAATAGTATGAACAACGCTAAACTCGACCGGAAGTTTTACATCCGAATTATGGACTTTTGTTAGTGTAGCCATCATTGTGGCACCTCTTTTCTCTTTTTTGGTGTGTTCTCCTACTACAAATTGTGAATCATTTGTCATGGTTTCATTTGTATGCGTAGCTTAGTCGCTACTAGATGAAGAAGAGACCATCTATCAAGACATAAGCATCAACAACAATAAGAAAACATCAACAACAATAATAAGCATCATCAACAACAAATACATAAGCATCAACAACAATAACAAGCATCATCTTCAACAAGAAGCATCAACAATAACAACAAGTATCATCAACAACAACAAGCATCAACAACAACATTAAGCATCATCAATAACATTAAGCATCAACAATAACATTAAGCATAAAAAACAACAACAACTACAACAAGCATCATCTTCAAAAAAAGCATCAACAACTACAACAAGCATCATCTTCAACAACAAGCTGCAACAACAACAACAATAACAAGCATCAACAAAAACAACAACAAGCATCAACAACAACATTAAGCATCATCAATAACATTAAGCATCGACAACAACAAATAAGCATCAACAACAACAAATACATAAGTCTCAACAACAATAAGAATCAACAACAACAACAACAACAATAATAACAAGCATCAACAACAACAATAAGAATTAACAACAAGCATAAATAACAATGAAAAATGTAGGTATTGTAGATGCATGGAACGAAAAAAATTTAGATACTAGAAACATGATGAATAAGTAAAATAATGTTGTAAAAATCTTAAATTTCCTCCTCGACAGCTAAACCAGATGTAGATGAAGAATGAAGAACATTTCGAAAAATGGTGTCGGTTCCCTCTTCGACTGTACAAAAGCAGATGAAAATGTTGAAAATGTTGCTGTTTCTTCAGGTTTGAAGATGATGTTGAACGTTTCGTTAGAGTTAAAAATGATTTTGTATCGTTGGGGGTTGAAATGGTGATGTATGTTTCGTTAGGGGTGAGAATCGTGTTGTTTTGTCAGGGGTTGTTTCTTGAAGGAAATGAAAATATGCAACTGAAGAGACAAGTTAGCTAGCTCTATGTATAAAAGATACCATCACAGTTGTTTCTGAAAACCGTTGTGATATATGATGAAATTTAAAAAAAAAAGTGTCATGTCTTAAGCAAATAAATATTTTAAAAACTAATTAAAAATATATCACAACTGTTTTTTTATAAAATTGTGGTGATATAATATTGACATTACTGATATTTGAAAAAAAAAGCACCAGGTTTAAAGTATTTAAAATTAATATATATATATATATATATATATATATATATATATATATATATATATATATATATATATATATATATATATATATATATATATATATATATATATATATATCACAATGGTTTTTTTTAAACAACCGTGGTGATATAATATTGACATTATTGATATATTAAAAAAAAAAGCGCCAGGTATAAAGTATTTCAAATAAAAAAAAATCTTTCACAGCGGTTAGTTAAAATAACCGTAGTGATATAAAGTGAAAGGCGATGGTAAATTGTGAAAAAATCACGAAATAACAGTTGTTGAAAATTGAACTCATGAAACGTCAAATTGTATCACCATGGTTGTTTTAGAAAACTGTAGTAATAAATTAGAAACGTTTAATTAAAAAAAATTATATAGGTGCATGAATTTAGAGATATCAGCATGGTCCATCGAAGGACCGTGGTGACGTCGTTGTATCTACTTTTTGTAGTAGTGATAGTCTTTAAGGGCGGTTGTCGTACCTCAAAAAATATGATCTTTTGCGAAGCATTCACACGTTCGTGGAAAAATCGTTCGAACAGATTCACCACCGAACTGTATTTATTCCAATGAAGGAAAAGGAAAATATTGATAAAACCTTTGAAAAGAACATGGTCATCACAACCATATTTGGGTTCGGGAGTCGATTATGCAAGGGGAAGGTATTAGCACCCCTCACGTTTGTTGTACTCAACAGGAACCTTTTAGTTAGACTTGCGATTGAATGTTAACTTATGTCATTTGTTTTCTTTGAACGAACAAACATGTAAAAAGAAAAGAAAGGAAACCGCAAAAAAGTTTTTTATTAGGGTGCCATACAAGATTGCGGGTCTTGCTCCTACGTATCTCCAAGTGCAATAGAAAATTCAAGGCTACGTAGTTCTGGGTAGAAAATATGTGTTTGTTGGTCGATTTTAGCGAAAGCTATTTTGTGTCAATCGATGGAAAAATATTGCTTGCTACGCAAAATAAGTGGATGATTGAACATTTGTGTCACTTCAAGAATGAATGACTTAATCTGGATCAGCACATATTTATGCCATAATCACATTCGAGCGAAAAACGTTTGATATTCTCATGGGAATACGTTATTTGCATCTTCGCGGAATGGACGAAGCGTCTTTTATTTGTGAAAACAATTTTCGATCGCATGAGAGCGAGAAAAGATAGGTTTGATGTGTTTGAATATTTTAAGTGATTGATGAATATTCAAACGATAGACTAAGTGCGGACATCACATGAAAATTTGGGAAAGGAGAAGAAAATTACTTCCACCCCAATATTTCTCAATCGATTAATTATGAAATTCGTGTGGTGAATTAAATCGTGTTTCTTTAACGGACGACAAGTATTCGAATGGTATGCTAAGTGAGGCCATCACACAAATACTCGGGAAAGGAGAAGAAAATTACTTCCACCCCAATCTTTTTTATCCATGAAAGAATCAACTTAATTCGTTTATTTAAGAGTGTTTTGAAACGACCGACGAATGTTTAAACGGTAGGCTACGTGCAGCCATCACATGAACATTCAAGAAAGGAGAAGAAAATTACTTCCACCACAATATTTTTAATCGATTTTTATTGAGAAAAGATTTTAACGGATAACTTGATGTTGAATAAAGTGTTTGAAATTAATTATGTAAATGGTTTGGAAATGAAATGATCATGCATGAAAATCGAATTGATGGTGAGAATGATTTGACTTGAGAAAGTTTCTCGACATTAGATTGTGCTTATTTATCTTGAAATAATTGATTTTATAAGGTCACGTTGCTCAACTAAGCCAATTGAATTAACAAAGAGAAAAGACTCTTTTTAATTAGCAAAATTATTTGATTAATTGGTTAAATCAATTAAAAGAAATATTACCAAAAGGGTGGCCCAGGGCCCACGAATAAACACACACAAAAAAACCGTAAAAAAAAACAAGGAAAAACAAAATGGGGGTGGTAAAGTGGACCAGCCTCTCAGCGCCACATGGCGCATGTTGAATGCATCATAAAAAATGAAACAGACGGTTGTGATTAGATCTGGGATTATTCAAGAACAACAACACTCATTCTTATTTTGGTCATAACTTGCTCAATTTTTCATGAAATTAAGCAAATAAATAATGAAAATTCATATACTCGATCTCACGAATAACATGAAATGCTCAGAATTAAAAAATAAGCAACGACAAAAATGAAAAATTAAATTACATTCAATCACTTTTGTTCATGGAGGTTCAAGAACACTTTAAACTCTTGATTATGAATCAATGGAGTTTCCATGCAAAATGGTGATGATTAAAATACTAATTGTTCTGGACTGGACCAATGGTCAGGCATGGACCAATCCACTTCTGCTCCAGAACGACCCAATTGCCTAAGTCCAATCCACAAACGGGCAAAAGTTACCTTTCTGCCACTCAAACCGGGCAAGGACTGCATCGCTCCTCCCCGGAAATGCTGCCCGTTACGCACGGCTTCTCCACTCCTCGAACAGATGAGGGCATGTGCCCGAAACTACGCTTATGCCCGACATAACGGCTAGTTTCAGGCACCCTGCCCGACATAACGGCTAGTTTGGGCAGTTACCTATTTTTCGGGAAAACGGTTATTTCGCCCCGAAAATAGGACTGTTGGCCACGCGCTGGGGGCTCTATATAAACCCTCTCGCTTGAGAGGGTCAGGTATCCAATATTCACCCTACGAACTAATACTTTATAATTGCCTATTTTCTCTGACCCTTTCTTACTTGAGCGTCGGAGTGCCTTGCAGGTACACCCCCCTCCTCCTCTTCATACGACCAGCATCTCAGACGTACTTGGTGGCCCACTTCTACAGGATCTGATCCAGCCTTCACGATCAGTGGCGCCGTCTGTGGGAACTCTTGTTCTCCCTATATTTCTTCCCCCGGAAACCAAATATCAAAGCAAATTTTCAAGATCGACATCATGGCCTCTCAAGATCACGCCAAAGGTGCTCTTCAACCCACTGTCCCCCCCGGTCAACAAGACTGACGCTGACGGCCCGTCATCTCTTCTCGGAGATGCCCGTTTTCTGAGGGACGGGGCCACAGCTTCCCCTTCCCCTACCCCTGCTGACCGCAACAACGATCAGCCTTCGCTGGACATCCAGCCCATTCCTGTTCTGCCCAACGCCGACCCGCCCGTGGCGGCCCTCCTGGAGGCGATCAACAAAACCAACAACCTGATCCTGCAGTTGAACGAAAGGATTGGGGTGCTAGAAGAGTCCAACCGTCCAAGATCCCCTCCTCCGAGGAGGAACCAACAACGATCGAGGAGCCCGCAGCCCCGGTGAGATATCAACTGAAGACTGCGCCAAGAGCCTGACTCTCGCGCCGTCCGGAAGCGTGACCATGTTTCCCTGCGTAACCAGCACTCTCCCGGTCACAAGAGGACCCGAAGGGACGAGCCGTCATCCCCGTCCAAGTCTAAGGGTCGGGCCCGATCACCTTGTCCCCGAAGGAACCGCTCACCTTCTCCCCGAAGGAACCGCCGCCGCGAGCATACCCTTCGGGCAGCGACGATGAGCCTCGCGACCCGTTGTCCCAGGAAATCTTGGCAACCCGTCTCCCTAAGGGCCTGGAGAAGCCCCCGTTACTGGGCACATACGACGGGATTACTGACCCCGACGAGCACATCGAGAACATCGATGCGCTATTGGACTACCGCGGCGTCCGGGGCGCCATCAAGTGCTGGTTATTTCCGACCACGCTCCGAAAAGGGGCGATGACGTGGTACAAGCAGCTGCCCGAAGAATCCATTACCTCATGGAGACAGCTCGGCAGAATGTTCTCACGACATTTCACAGCTTCTCGCCGTCATCCCAAGACAGAGGCCTTCCTTTGGGCCATAATCCAAGGAAAGGACGAACTTCTCCGCGCGTACATTGAGAGGTTCAACAAAGAAGCAGTACAGGTCCCTACAACGGACGAGATGAGAAAGTTTCTGCTCGAGGGAAAAGTTTCCACGACTATACCCCCTGGCCGTCTCTAGGGAGAAGATACTTTCCGAATGTGCGAATTCGGAATTCAAGCAAGCAGGGGTCCGCTTCACCAAACAACTGCCGGCCAAACCCAACGCCGACAAATCAAAGTACTGCCGTTTCCACAAGAGTCACGACCACACTGCCGAAGACTGCATCCATTTGAAGGATGCTATCGAGATATTGATCAGGGATGGCCACCTGAAACAGTTCACTAAGAAGAAGGACGCTCCTAGGCAAGACGCCCAGGAGTCCAAGAAGATAGAGGAAGAAGTACCTTCCTCGGAAGAAGTACCTTCCTCGGAAGAAGCCAACATCCAGGTCGCCATGGCCATGACGCGACCAGAAGACTTCTGCATCCCAGACGGGCTCAGCGCCCCTGCTTATTTCGCGGCCCACAGCCCATGGGAGACGTTTCCCTCCGCCATGGTTATCTCTGGCGGAGGCTTCAACAAAGTCACGGTGGGCTCCGTAAAACGAAAATTCGAGCATCTGATCAACACAAGCTCCAATAAGGTGACCACGCTCGACCAGGCCCAGAAGGGCTCCACCCCCATCTCCTTCTACCGGGAAGAGCTCCTCGGGGGGTCTCCAAACTCGAGCATACCTTTGCTCGTCAGAGCTCGAATGGCGAACTTCGACGTTCGCAGAATCCTCGTCGACCAGGGCAGCTCGGTCGACATTATGTACTCCCAGCTGTTTTCGACACTTCAGCTAGACGAAACGCACCTTACCCTTTACGTGGGGTCTGATTTACAGGGATTCAACTGATCAGTGACCAAGCCATGGGAATACGTCGAACTGATCATAACCTTTGGATCAGCTGAGACGGCCAGATCCGTTAAAGTATAATTTCTGGTAATCGACTGCCCGTCGTTGAACCAGTGCATATTCGGAAGACCAACTCTGGCCGAGTTGGTAGTTGTGCCTTCAACAGTTCACCTCAAGATGAAGTACTACACTTCAAAAGGGATTGTTGCCACCCTCCATGGCGACATCGAAGCTGCACGACGGTGTTTCAAAGCAGCCACGAAGGGGCTCAACTCCATTGCGCCCAAACCAAAGGCATCAAACAAGCCAGCATTACCCAGCAGCTCTGAGGAAGCCAAGTCCCTGCCTCAGGTCGACTCTATTGACCTCGACAGCCGCTTCCCCGAAGAAGACCAACAGGGGGACCAAGCAGCTTTAGCCAGGTCGTCTACCTTGTCCAGCAGCAGCTCCCATCCGATGCGCCCAATCCCGGATGGCAACTTCGAGCTTGTTTTCTTCGGCGACGACCCTCAGCGGGGAGTGAAGATTGGAGCAGACCTGCCCGACGTCGCGAGGAATCAGCTCAAAGCATGCCTCCGTGAGAACGCCGACCTCTTCGCCTGGAGCGTCGCCGAGATGCCCGGCTTGGACCCGTCCGTCGCCTGCCACCAACTGACAATTGACTCGGCCTTCAAGGCCATAGCACAACGTAGGAGAAAGCAGTCTCCGGAGAAAATGGAGGCTGCAGAAAAAGCTGTAAGGGACCTCCTCGAGGCCAAATTTACCTCCAAAGCCAAGTACACCACTTGGCTATCCAACGTTGTACTTGTAAAGAAATCTAATGGCAAATGGCGAATGTGCATTGACTACACCGATCTTAATAAGGCATCCCCAAAGGATGCCTATCCCCTCCCCAATATTGATAAACTTGTTGATAATTCTGCCGGTTTTAAACTTTTATCATTCATGGACGCCTACTCGGGCTATAATCAAATTCCAATGGCAATGAGCGATAACAAATACACGGCCTTCATGACCGAATCGGGTAACTATTACTACAACGTAATGCCCTTCGGCCTAAAGAACGCAGGCGCGACCTATCAAAGAATGATGAACAAGGTCTTCCGGGGAGAGATAGGCGACATGCTCGAAGTCTATATAGACGACATGATCGTAAAATCCCACGAGGAAACTGATCACACTGCCCATTTAAGGAAGGTCTTCGAACAGGCCAGAAAATACAAAATGCGTTTCAACCCGGAGAAGTGCACGTTCGGTGTCCGGGCAAACAAGTTTCTCGGCTTCTACTTAACGGAACGAGGAATCGAAGCCAAACCTGATAAGTGTCGAGCATTCTTTGAGTTTCCAACACCCAAGTCAAAAAAATCTATCCAGTCCCTCAACGGGATGCTCGCGTCATTGTCACGTTTCGTGGCCAAGTCTGCCCAACACGCCTTACCATTCTTCAAACTCCTCTGCAAGGAGGCAGCATTCGAATGGACCGAGGAATGTGACAACGCTCTTCTCCACCTGAAACGGGCACTCTCGGAACCACCCGTCCTCTCTCGTTTGGACGACGGCGAGACGTTATACCTGTACCTCGCCGTAGCAACCGAAGCGGTAAGTGCCGCTCTCATCCGCGAGACACCTGACGGGCAGAAACCCATATATTTCATGAGCAAAGCACTGCAAGGACCAGAGTTAAGGTACCAACAGATAGAGAAAGTGGCTCTGGCCCTTATCAACGCAACCAGAAGGTTAAGAAACTACTTCCTAGCCCACACGATCGTGGTTCGGACAGATCAACCCATAAAGCAGCTGCTGGGACGACCAGACATGGCCGGTCGAATGCTCAAATGGTCGCTTGAACTTTCCGAGTTTGACATCCAGTATGAAAGCAGGAAAGCCCTCAAGGCTCAGGCTCAGGCCGACTTCGTCGCGGAAATGACGTTCACAGTCTCCCCCGCGAGCGAGGCGCACAAATGGACTATTTTCGTGGACGGTGCCTCCAGCTCGGCGGGAAGCGGTGCAAGCATCATACTGGAAAGCAACGAAGGAATCATCGTTGAAGTGTCACTCACCTTGTCCTTCCCAACCTCTAACAACCAGGCTGAGTATGAAGCCTTCCTCGCTGGATTACATCTAGCCGAGGACCTGGGCGCAGAAGAAGTCGTCATTTGCACAGATTCACAACTCGTGGCCCTTCAGGTTCGAGGAGAATATCAAGCCAAAAACGAAAAACTAACTGAATACTTAGCCCTGGTCAAAAAGGAAATGGCGAATTTCACAATGATAGAAGTGAAGCATGTCCCCCGCGAACACAACGTCCGAGCAGATATTTTGTCCAAATTAGCCAGTACAAAGAAGAAAGGCGGAATCAAGTCCGTCATACAGGAGGTTCTGCCTCGACCCAGCATCGAGAAGGCTTCCCCGACCCTTGATGTACACGTGATCGGCGACAACAATTGTTGGATGACCCCTGTTTACAACTACCTCGCCAAGGAAGAACTCCCGTCCGACCCTAAGGAGGCCAGCGTGATTAGGCGAAGAGCCTGCTCTTACGTCCTGGTTGAAGATAAACTCTAACGGCGAGGATTTTCCATTCAACTGCTCAAATGCGCCGAGGAAGAAATGGTCGCCCACATCTTGCATGAAATCCATGAATGAATAAACGCCCAACATCTCGGTGGAAGGTCTCTTGCCCGAAAGGCTCTTCGAGCAGGATATTACTGGCGGACCATGCAGCACGACGCTAAAGAACATGTGAAGAAATGCGATAAATACCAACGGCACGGGGACATGTACCTGGCTCCACCTAACGAGCTCAAGGCTATGTCCTCCCCGTGTCCATTTGCCTGGTGGGGCCTAGACATCATAGGACCCTTTGTGGTAGGATCAAATCAGAACAAGTACCTAATAGTGGGCGTAAACTACTTCACAAAATGGATAGAAGCGGAGGCCCTGGCCAAAATAACTGCCCTCAATATACTACGTTTCTACAAACGAAACATCCTCGCACGTTTCAGCATCCCCCAAGCGATAGTAACGGACAATGAGACACAATTCACGGACAGGAAGTTCCAAGACTTCGTTGCCCAACTAGGCACGAAGCAACACTTCGCGTATGTCGAGCACCCTCAAACAAACGGGCAGGCTGAAGCAGCTAACCGGGTCATCCTTCGAGGGCTCAAATGAAGGCTCGACGAAACAAAGAAGGCCTGGGTCGAGGATCTACACAGTGTCTTAGAGGCATACCGCACAACTCCACACTCTACAACCAGGAAACACCTTTTTGTCTAGCATACGGGACCGAGGCTGTAATCCCCGTCAAAGTTCACGTACCCTCCAGGAAGACAGAGTCGCCCCTAGATGAGGAGATGAACGACAAATCATTAAGAGAAGAACTTGACCTCGTCGAGGAAATGCGAACTGGGGCAGCCCTCCGCGGATCCTCATTAAAACAAAAAATTACCATCAGGCACAACGCCAAGGTGATACGACGAGAGTTCGACGTGGGAAGCCTTGTTCTAAGGAGAAACCACAAAGACTCTCGCGAGGGCAAACTAGCCGGCAACTGGGAAGGACCCTATCGTATCCGAGCAAAAACGGAGAATGGGGTCTTGTTAGATGTCAAACATACTACATATTTGTATTCAATACTTGGCATTTTTCATTACTTTCCATGTTTAACTTGTTGATTTTAATGGTGATTTGTGTTGTTCTTCAAACATTGAAATATACTTGTGGTGCTTGTAATTTGTGTGCTTGTGTGCAGAAATAGGCATGAAATGATCAAGAATGTAATACACAAGGAGTGGATGCAAGTTGCCATAGAAGAAAGAAAGCAACAGCAGGATTCGCTAGGCGAGTCCTGGCGAAGTCACCAGCGAAGGTTCGCCTAGCGAACGTTGGCGAGTATTCCAGTGAAGAGAGGTAGAAAGTTTCAGTAGGAAAAGAGGGTAAATTCGCTGTGGCGAGGGAGCCAGCGAAGGTTCGCTGCTTTGCTCGCTAGGTAAAGCTTCCAGCGAAGAAAGGCAGAAAGTTGCAGGGGCGAAAGGACCCAAAATTCGTTGGGGCGAAGGTTTTCGCGAATGCTCGCTTCGCAAATGATTTTGTTCGCATATCGAACCCGCGATAACTTTTGTGGGTGGTTTAAGTCTGAGGCACTTAAGGTGCCACGTTTTAATACATTCGCTAGGCAAATGATTCCTTCGCTAGGCGAAGGCTGCTGAACTTTTGTGTTGTATAAATTGATTTTTCACTTTTCTTGAAAGGAATCTTTTGCTATTTTAACCCAAAAACATAGTTTTCTGTCTTTTGATCATCCAAGAGGGAATTTTCACCTTGAGAAGCTGAAGTCACATCCATTCTCGATTATTCGAATTGGATGTTCATTCATCTCCTCTTGAAACTTGTCATTCAAGCTACCATGAGAATGAGTAGCTAAACACTCTTGTGTTGAGGTTAGATGTAGTTGATCCTGATAATATGTATTTTTTTTATCTTTTGTATATGAACAAGGTTTTTTATCGATATAGATGAAGTTATTTGCTCTTAATGATTTATGTGTGATTTGTATTGCTCTAGACATAGATTCTACAAATCATGACCTAATAATTTCATCTCTTAAAAACCAAACTCTAGACATAGATTTGGGATTTGTTATTCGCTTTGTGTTGATCTTAACAATTGTTGTTTCGATTGTTAGCGTGAGACATCATCTAACGGTCTAAACAACGATACTCACGACTTTGCTTTAGACATAAACTTAGTCGAGAGGATACGCGGTTGTATTGGTCGGAAACTAAGCTCATATGCGTGATTAATTGGATATATATGAAAAGGATTAGCGAAACCTAACCTTGACATGTTTTTCTAAAAACCTTACAAACTCTTTGCCACAAATTTACTTTTTGCTACCAATTTATGTTAACCGAAATCGAGAACCATTTGAAACTATTGAACTTAAAACATTGTAACTATTGAAAGGCAAGCATCTAATATCGACAATCCCTGTGGAGACGATAAAAACACCCCCCTAATACTGTTTCAACAAAATGGCACCGTTGCCGGGGATTGTTCATTGATATTACAAGCATTGCAATAGTTGTGTTGTTTTAAGCTTGTTAACTTTTTCTCGAACTTGTTAATTTGTTTTGTTTAGTGTGAAGACTTTATTTTATGCGAGGGAAACTACCGGCGGACCAACTTCTGTTTGATCCTGAGATTGAAAGAACCGCTCGTAGAATCAATAGCAGAACGAGACGAAGGAGGCAACTAGCGAGACAAAAGCAAGAACAAGAGGGAAGTTCAACTTCTATACCACCACCATTTCCACAGTTACTTCCAGCTATGGAACATCCACCACCACCACCACCACCACCACCTGCTTCTAGACCATGCACCAACAGTCCGAGACACAATGCACAGTTTTCTCGCAATGCGCAGAACGGTCGTCATTCAGAAATGAAGACTGGTATTCTCCAACTGCTATATCAAAGTCCTTTTACTGGTATGGATCATGAGGATTCTTTTACACATCTGACGGAGTTCTTTGAGATTGGGGGAGCAACTGGTGCGCCCGAAGCTGAAGAGGAATCTCTGTTTAAGAGACTATTCCCGCATTTCCTCATTGGGAAGGCCAAGGAATGGTATCTTGATCAGTCAACGACAATAATGACGGATTGGAATGCACTTGAAGAAAAATTTTTGGAGCGATTTTTCCCACATACTCGTTTTATGGAGGCAAAGACCACAATCGCAGTGTTCACACAAGGTGCTAACGAATCTCTCAATGAAGCGTGGGAGAGATTCAAATCTATGTTGAAGAAATGCAATGGGCATGGCTTTGATGAATTGTCTCAAATTCATATTTTTCGGAATGGACTTCAACTTGTGCATAAAACCTTGTTGGATGCCACCGCTGGTGGATCCTTGCTGAGCAAAACCGCTGCAGAAGCCACTGCCATTATTGATAAGATGGCTTTGAATGACCATCAAGGAAGTCATAACCGTGGGCCTTCTCAAAGGACTCCTGGAGTTTTGGAATTGGGAACCAATGATGCTATACTTGCTCAAAACAAGTTATTATCCCAGCAGGTTGAGTTGTTGACGAAACAAATGTCTAAACTTCCTCAACAATTTAAAGAAATTCATGACTCCTCGAGTAAAAATGTACAAGTCTTGGTTTGTGAACTTTGTAGAGGCGACCATCCTACCGGATATTGTCCTTCGGTTGTGGAGGAGGTAAACTATGCTGGAAATCAAGGATACCAACCCCGACCTCCGTATCAACAAGGCAACCAAGGTTACCAACAATGGGGTAACCAAGGTTATCAACAACCATGGAGACCACAAGAAGCCGGACCGTCAAACCGTCAACCATACCAAAATTACACTCAACCTCCGCAAGCTCCCGTTGGAAATACGAAGATGGAAGACACTCTTACGCAATTTATACAAATGTCAATATCCAATCAGAAGAATATCGATGCGGCCATAAGGAATCTTGAAACACAAGTCGGACAATTATCAAAACAATTGGCCGACCAACAAAAAGGACACTTTACGACAAATACTCTACCAAATCCTAAAGAGCATTGTAAGGCGATTATAACAAGAAGTGGAAGAGAGATTGACATGGGTGTAGGTGAAGTTGTAGTGGAGGAGGAGGGTGTAGTTGAAAAAGAAAAAGATAGTGATGAGGTTGAAGTAGAAAAAAATGTTGAGGGTGTTCTAGTTGAAAATGAGAAGGAAAAAAGTGAGGATGATGAAAAAAGAGAAAGAGAAGAAAAATTGAAAAGAACTAGGAAGGGGAAAGAACCGTTGAATAATATTCCAATCCAACATTTACCATATCCTCATGCTCCTACAAAGAAAGATAGTGCGAGGCACTACGCTCGGTTTATGGATATTTTCAAACAATTACAAATAAACATTCTGTTTTCCGAAGCTTTGGAGCAGATGCCAAAATATGCGAAATTTATGAAGGATATTCTCACGAAAAAGAAGAGGTACCAGGATCAAGAGACCATCATGGTGGATGCTAGTTGTAGCGCTATCATTCAACGTACTCTCCCGAGGAAAGAATGTGATCCGGGACGAGTCACCTTGCCGGTTACTATAGGAAATATCTATGTGGGTAACGGATTGATTGATTTGGGCTCTAGTATCAATTTGATACCTTTGTCGATTGTGAAGCGGTTAGGACACATGGAATTGAGATCCACTCAAATGACATTGCAACTCGCAGACAAATCCACTACCCGTCCTCACGGTGAAGCGGAAGATGTATTGGTTAATATGGATAAATTCTTATTTCCTATTGACTTCGTGGTAATTGAAATGGAGGAAGATGAAGATGCTCCATTGATTCTTGGGAGACCGTTTATGAAAACTGCTAGAATGGTGATTGATATGGACGACGGTCTCATGAAGGTTAGAGTCCAAGATGAGGAGGTTTGTTTCAACCTATTTGAGGCCATGAAACACAAAAACGAAAAAGGTGATTATTTCAAAATAGATGCTACGGAAGAAGTGGTTATGGATGTCACAAAACAAATTCATGTAGTGAGCCCTTTGCAAAGAGCTCTTGATGATTCCTTTGAAGTATTCTCCGATGAAGAGGAAAGAGCACTTGAAGAGTGCTTAAAGGAACTTGAATCTTTGGAGGAGTTGCAACCTTGGGAATGTGAATAGGAAGTGCTAAAAAAAGAGGTGAGTGATGCAAAATCTCAACTTGAATTGAAGGTGTTTCCTTCCAATTTGAAATATGCTTTCCTGGATGACGATTGTAATAAACCTGTTATCATAAGCAACATTTTATCTGACAATGAGGAAAACCGGTTAATTCAAGTTTTGAGGAAAAATCAAGAAGCAATGGGATGGACTCTTTCCGATCTTAAAGGCATAAGTCCCTCGTATTGTATGCATCGCATATTCATGGAAGAGGATTTCAAACCGGTCGCTCAACCGCAACGCCGTTTGAATCCAATGATGAAAGAAGTAGTAAGAAAGGAGGTTTTAAAGCTCTTGGATGCCGGTATGATTTACCCGATTTCCGGCAGGCCTTGGGTAAGTTCGGTCCATGTTGTGCCAAAAAAAGGAGGAATGACCGCGATCCGTAATGAAAAAAATGAGTTAATCCCGACAAAAATGGTGACGGGGTGGAGGATGTGCATAGACTATAGAAGGCTAAACACCACGACAAGGAAAGATCATTTTCCACTTCCTTTTATGGACCAAATGTTAAAAAGATTGTCGGGCCAACAATTCTATTGCTTCTTGGATGGTTATTCCGGGTATAACCAAATTACAGTGGACCCGGATGACCATGAGAAAACAACATTCACTTGTCCTTTCGGAATTTTTGCCTACCGAAAGATGCTGTTTGGTCTATGCAACGCACCAGCAACATTTCAACGTTGTGTGCAAGCTATTTTCTCCGATCTTATTGAAAAGACGATGGAGGTTTTCATGGACGACTTCTCCGTTTTTGGAGCGTCTTTTGATATTTGTTTGAGAAATTTAGAGGTTGTGCTTGAACGGTGTGTTGAGACAAATTTGGTATTAAACTAGGAGAAGTGCAATTTTATGATTACGGAGGGAATAGTGTTGGGCCACAAAGTCTCCTCCAAAGGTCTTGAGGTTGATCAAGCCAAAATTGAAGTGATTGAAAAGTTTCCTCCTCCAATGAATGTCAAAGGCATCCGAAGTTTTCTCAGACATGCGGGATTCTATCGGAGGTTCATCAAGGACTTCGCGAAGATAGCAAAGCCATTGAGCAATTTGCTCAACAAAGATAAGTTTTTTGACTTTGATGAATCTTGTATGTTTGCTTTTAATGTTTTAAAGAAAAGTTTGACTACCTCACCCATAATCATCGCACCTAATTGGAAATTGGATTTTGAACTAATGTGTGATGCGAGTGATTATACGGTGGGTGCAGTTTTGGGTCAGAGGAAAACAAAAAAATTTCATGCGATACACTATGCGAGCAAAGTTTTAAACGAAGCTCAAATTAACTATGCAACAACTAAAAAAGAGTTACTTGCAATAGTGTATGCATTGGAAAAATTTCGTTCCTATTTGATTGGGTCGCGAGTTGTCGTTTACACGGATCACATAGCGATTAAGTATTTGCTCACCAAGCCCGATTCTAAACAGATGCTAATTCGTTGGATCCTCTTATTGCAAGAATTTGATCTAGAAATTCGTGACAAGAAAGGATCCGAGAATTTGGTGGCGGATCACTTATCCTGACTTGTGAACGTTGACGTAACCAAAAAGGAATGTGAGGTCAAAGAGGAGTTTCCAGATGAAAAATTGTTTAGGGTGCAAGTTAGACCATGGTTCGCCGACATGGCTAACCACAAAGCCGCCGGATTAATACCGGATGGTCTAACTCACCATCAAAAAAGGAAATTTTTGTCGGACGCCAAGTCTTTTGTGTGGGATGAACCACATTTGTCTAAACTTGGTGTCGACAACCTCTTGAGAAGATGTGTGTCGGTAGATGAAGCCACGAACATACTGTGGTATTGTCACAACTCTCCGTATGGAGGACATTTTAACGGGTTAAGAACGGCAACAAAAGTCCTTCAATTGGGCTTTTATTGGCCTTCTTTATTCAAAGATGCGCATGCGCACACCCAAAGTTGTGACAAATGTCAGAGAAGTGGTGGAATTTCACAGCGGCATGAAATGCCTTTACAAAATATGTTGGAAATTGAAGTATTTGATTGTTGGGGAATCGACTTTGTCGGACCGTTTCCATCTTCATTTTCTAACGAGTACATTTTGGTCGTTGTTGATTACGTTTCCAAATGGGTTGAGGCAACAGCCTGTGCTAAGGCCGATGGAAAAACCGTAATAAAATTTTTGAAAAGAAACATTTTTGCTCGATTTGGTACTCCGCGAGTGTTGATAAGTGACGGAGGATCCCACTTCTGCAACACTCAGCTTGAAAAAGCTTTGGAGCAATATGGTGTTAAGCACAAAGTTGCAACACCATATCATCCTCAGGCTAATGGGAAAACAGAGGTATCGAACCGAGAAATAAAACGAATTTTGGAAAAAATAGTTTCATCCTCAAGGAAGGATTGGGCAAATAAGCTTGATGATGCTTTGTGGGCTTATCGGACAGCTTTTAAGGCTCCGATTGGTCTCACTCCTTTTAAAATGGTTTACGGTAAGAATTGCCATTTACCGGTCGAGTTGGAACATAAGGCGTTTTGGGCCTTGAAATTTTTGAACTTTGATCCAACTCTGAGCGGTGACAAAATAAAAGTTCAATTGCATGAATTAGATGCATTGCGCCTCCAAGCGTATGATTCCAATAAGCTGTATAAAGAGCGTGTCAAAACTTACCATGATAGGAAAATTGTGATCAAACAGTTTAAAGTGGGACAGCTGGTCCTACTTTTCAATTCTCGATTGAAATTGTTTCCAGGTAAATTGAGTTCTAAATGGCCGGGTCCATTTCGGATTCGGGAAATCAAGTCATATGGAGCAATTGTGATTGAAGACACAACGTCAAAGGAGAATTGGACTGTTAATGGTCAAAGGTTGAAAGTTTATCTAGGAGGTGATTTCGAGCGGAATCCCGCCGTTGTTCCTTTTCGCGATCCTTGAGGTTGCGTTGGACCGTCGAGCTTAGCCGACGTTAAACAAGCGCTTGTTGGGAGGCACCCCAACATTGTAAGTATTTACTGCTTTGTTGCTGTTTATGTTTGGTATTGGTTAAAGTTTTGGAGTGTTGAAAGATGTGGTCAAATGCAGAAAATTTTGAAAAAATTCTGTCATGTTCGCTGGCGTTCGCCTAGCGAGCCTGGGGCGAGCATTCGCTGGCTCCTTCGCTTCGTGAACCCAGCGAGACAGATCATGCTGATTTGCCACATCAGTTAAAATTAAAGGTAATTTTTGGGTGGGCCAACCAATTGGGCCCATGACCCAACTTGTCTGAGAATTTTGAGGGGGAAACCCTAGTTTCCTTGGTCCCTATTTGCATCTCCAACGTTTTGTTTTTCAAACTTTCTCTCCTCTCTAGAACTCGTTACACTAATTGTCTCTGCTATCTCCCATTTCACCAAGTTCAGTTTTTTTTCACTTGCAAGTTCAGGTTTGTTCACCCTTTCCTTGTTCGTTTCTGTTTGACATTAGTTTAGAGAATGATTTGGATTTTGGATGTAAATCACTTAGGGTTTCAAAACTCATGTACCTCTGTTCATTTTGTTTTTGTGCTGCATGTTGTATATAAACAAAGCATTATGAATAGGGTGATGTTTTAAAATTGAATTTGTTGTAGGACTGGTTGTTTTTCTGCATTTGCGTGAGTTCGCTGCTGTGTTCGCTTCGCGAGCATTCGCCAGCATTCACTTCACGAACCTGGGGCGAATGTTCGCCAACCTTCGCCTAGCGACACCTGGAGCGAACAAAAGGAAATTTAATTATTTTTTTTAGGGTTAAATAGTGTTTACCCCCCTGCCATATAGGCGTGTTTTGGTTTACCCCCCCCCCCCCCCCCCCCCCCCTTAAGAATTTTTTTTTATTCCCCCCTCAACTTTCCCATATTCCATGTACAAACACCCTGATGCACCCATGGGTCAAAGATTCTGCTGACTTGGCACCTTGTTGACTGCCACGTGTGATAAGTAAAGTTATATTAATATGAAAACATTTTTCAAAAATCATTTCTGCTTCTACCCCCTAGAATAATTAGGGTTTATTCAGTCCCAGAATTAGGAAGGAAGACGTAGAACCGATGAAGAAGAAGAGCCGTAAGCAATCGAAACAAGGGAAGCAATCAAAGAAAAGCCGTAAACCGACTAAAGCCACTGTCGTCAACCAATGTGTGGAACCTGAGAAGCACAAGGAAGGCGATGGTGTTTCTCATGCTCAAGCTAACAAGGTTCGTATTTTTTCAAACCTTCCAATGTCGTTTCTGATATCTTATGGTTTTGTTAGGTTATTTAGTTCATTTGTTTTGATTTTTAGAACATGCAAGTTTTCAAAGCCGTATTTCACCATGGAGGTGAATTTGCAAAGTTAAGTGATGGGGTTACCATTTATAGGGGAGGTGTATCCACATTAGTGTCTGGGTTAGAAATTGATAAATGGAGAATGGATTGTGTTCATAGGTTGGTGACCGGGTGGGGTTATGTTTTAGGGAGTTATAGAACATGGACAAAGATTATTGAAATTGATGAAAACTTTTTCCAGCTTAAGAATGATGATGACTGCTACGATTTTGCAGCATATGCTTGTGCAACCCAAGTAGAAGGGGAAATTTTTGTTGAGCATGATGTAGTTGATATAAGAGACTCAGTAAGGTCTCCTAGGTGTGTCAATGAGATTGTCAAACTGGAGGTTTGTGATGAAGAGGCAGTGGAAAGACTAGATGATAGTGAGGATGAATGAGCAACTGCAAATCTTGATGGGTTTGAAGGTATTGATGTCACTGTACCTATTAATGTATCACCCTCAATTGGTAGATTTATTAGTGGATCCAATAAGAAGAAATGGGAGGATGATGATGAGTATGTGAGTGATGAGCTTGATAGCTCTGATCCTGATATAAGTGATGATGAGAAAGGGCCAAGGTTTGAAAAGTTTAGGAAGGAGCATTTGAATAAGAATTTTAAATTTGAGTGGGGTATGGAATTTAATACCCTTGATGATTTTAGAGAAGCAATACGTGAGTGGTCCGTATTAAATGGGAGGGAAATAACTTTCATTAAAAATGAGTCATACAGAGTTAGGGTCGAGTGTAGGGCCAAGTGTGGTTTTTTGGTACTTTGCTCTAAAGTGGGCCACAAGCACACATTTGCTATTAAAACCATAGTGGACAAACATACATGTGCTAGGGTTTCGGATAACAAATCTGCTAACTCTAGGTGGGTGGCTAAGGCTGTATTGAAAAAGATGCAAACATCAGAAAATGTTAGGATCTGTGACATTGTTCAGGATATGCGATAAAACTACTCTGTGGGAATCACTGTGGGGAGGGCATGGAAGGCTAAACTCATAGCAAAGAAGATCTTAGAGGGAGATGCTGACAAACAGTATGCAACTTTGAGAAGATATGCGGCTGAGTTACATAGAGTGAACCCTGGCAACACTCTAAGTATCACAGTGGAGAGACCAAGTGCTTCCATTCAACCAAGGTTTGGTGCTTTCTATTTCTGCTTTGATGGTTGTAAAAAGGGGTTCATTAATGGTTGTAGACCTTTTGTGGGAGTGGACGGATGTCATCTAAAAACAAAGTATGGAGGTCAGTTATTGATTGCTGTGGGAAGGGATCCTAATGATCAATACTTTCCCTTGGCCTTTGGAGTTGTTGAGACAGAAACAAAGGACAGCTGGAGATGGTTTCTTGAGTTGTTAATGGAAGATATTGGACAAGACAAGAGATATGTTTTTATCCAAAAGCATGGGCTTGGTTAATGGGAATTCCTCCAAAAAGTTGGTGTAAGCATGCTTTCTCTTTCTACCCTAAATGTGATGTTCTTATGAACAATATAGCTGAATCCTTTAATGCCACAATCTTAGCTGCTAGGGACAAGCCTATTTTGTCTATGTGTGAGTGGATAAGAAAGTATCTAATGAATAGGTGCTCCACATCTACCCTAAAACTAGACAAGTGGCCCCATAAAGTTATGCCTATTCCTAGGAAGAGACTTGATAATGAGGTTCTATTGAGTGGCCATTGGCTGCCCACTTGGGCAATGGATGAGAAATTTTAAGTCACCCATTCTTTCAACACTCAGGAGTTCATAGTAGACATTGCTAAAAAAATTTGTACTTGTAATTTCTGGGAGTTGGTTGGGATTCCATGTAGGCATGCTATAGCAGCTCTTGGGTTTAGGCAACAAAATCCAGAGGAATTTGTGGATGAGTATTATTCAAGGGAGAAGTATGCAATGTGTTATGGTTTTGCTGTCAGTCCAATTAATGGCCAGGAAATGTGGCCAGAAGTTCAGGATGAGGAACTGTTACCACCTAAATACAAGAAAGGACCAGGTAGGCCTAAAAAGTTGAGGATTAGAGAGAGTGGTGAAGATGGTGCTAGAAGGAGGTTGTCTGGTGTGTCCTACAGGTGTACAAGGTGTGACAAGTTTGGTCACAATGTTCAA
Organism: Lathyrus tuberosus; assembly: GCA_022829125.1. Lineage (NCBI taxonomy): Eukaryota > Viridiplantae > Streptophyta > Magnoliopsida > Fabales > Fabaceae > Lathyrus > Lathyrus tuberosus. The sequence goes on along the minus strand of JALAZF010000162.1, from coordinate 2,122,057 downwards.
ACATGTAAGAGCCCAACACAAGACCCAAAAGGGCTGAAAAGAAAAGTATGCCATGCTGTCTGATATGGTATCTGTCTTGGTATATGTGTATGTCATGATGTCTGATATGGTATATGTCTTGTTTTGCTGAAAAAGGTCAAGGCATCTAATGCTGCAATAGAGAAAAATGATGTTGTCCCTGAACCAAATGTTTCCCCTGCGGCAGGTGATGCTCCCACTGTACCAGAAAATGAAACAGATGCAGGTGCTGCAGATCAACCAGCTGACTATTTTGGTGACATTTCTGATGACCTTATTTCAAGCATACCTGATGCAAATCAGACACAGCCACCTGCTGCAAGTCAAAGTGAGGTGATTCAAGGAAATGCACCTGCTGCCAAGGGTAAAGTTAAGAAGAAAGGGAAGGATTTCATGTCAATCAAGAAGAGGTCAAGTGAAAGAATCAAGCTGAAGTGGTTTCAGAAACCAATCATAGGACCTGGTTCAAATTCTAACCAGCCTATCTGTGTACCAAAACAAGAGGGAGGGGTTTTAACACAAGAAGAAGGTGGTTCTTCTAGAGCCAAGAAGAAAATGAGGAAATAGTTTCAGGGCTGTTTTGATGGTTGCAATCTAGGACTTAGTTATTAGTTATCTTGGAACCTTTAAGTTATGACAATGCCACTTTGTTATGGCCTTTATGTAATGACAACATTATTTTGTTATGGCCTATTTGTATTGACAATGCCTTTTTGTTATGGCCTATTTAAGTTATGGATGATTCCTTTTTGTATTGACAATACCATTTTGTTATGGCCTATTTTGAAAGACATGAAATCCAATGTTTTGAGAAAACAATTTGTACACATTGTGCTGAATGACTTTAAAAAGGAAGCTTTACTAATTTAACTCAAGAATTCATTACATAAACTTCTTAGTACATGGCTGCAACCAATTCATACACTGATTCAAACAACTAAAATCCTATAGCACATACTAATGACAGTACAATAGCATAAAATCAGACCAATACAGGACAGCTACAAATACATGGCCTTGTAAACTACTGCAAACATAATCAAAGACACCCAAATGGCCAATTTCAGTTGGAAATTTTTCCTCTTCAAAAAATTTATCTTCAACTTGGCTTTTTGAAGCTTATTTGCAGTCATATCCAACTTCAAATGTACCACATCACAGTTTTTGTAACAGCTACCATTATTTGACAAGCCATTCATGGAGTTGTATATTTCATCATCCCAAATAAAAAGCTCGCAGCTACCACCCATCTGCAAAAACCAACAACATTAATGAAGCATTATCCAAAAATGATAACAAACAGTGTTTCGAAGAATTCCACTCACCCCTGTGTTTCGACACTTCCAAAACCTCCTATTGCGGTTTTGTATGGTCTTCGCCACCAACATCTTCATCGGACGACGACAGCCACACAAAGGACCGGTTGGATTTTCACAAGAATTGCTGCTATCAACACTTTGACTTCTATCCATTTAGGTTTAGGGTTTTTCCAGATGAACAACGAAGAAGAAGAAGAAGAAGAGCAACTTGGTCGAAACGAAGAAGAAGAAGAAGATGGTCCTATCACGTATGAAGAAGAAGAAGAAGATGGTGCTACTTTAACCTAAACATGAATCACACGTGGCAGTTAACAAAGTGCCCAGTCAGCAAGGTCAACACGCCACATCACAGAATCTTTGACCCATGGGTGCATCAGGGTCTTTGTAAATGGAATATGGGAAAGTTGGGGGGGGAATAAAAAAAATTTTCTTAAGGGGGGGTAAACCAAAACACGCCTATATGGCAGGGGATAAACACTATTTAACCCTTTTTTTATGCAGTGTAAGTCTCTGCTGGGTTGCCTTGGTTCACTAATGCGTTGGTTTGTCGTTGTTTTGGTTTATTGATTGTTTTGTGCAGATGGCACCGAAATTGGCGACCAACTCGGCAAAGAAAAGAAAAGCCTCACCTTCAAGGCAGGTACCAGTTTGATTTGATGAGGCTAGATTCAGGGGAGGTTGATTTGAAAAGAAAATCCTTAGAAAGAAAACATATCTTGGCTGAGAAGAGGTTCATTCTAAGCGACCGTGGGAGTTACCGAACAGTGGATGCACTTTTTGTGGAAAAGAAGTGGGGTCGTTTGATGACACCTTTGGATGGGTATAATGCAGAGATTATCCAGGAGTTTTAAGAAAATGGACTTTCCGATGATGGGGACCGTTTTAGCTGGACCTCTCTTGTGAGCGGGGCTGTTGTGAGATTTGACAGGAGGACGATTAACACGGTTCTGGGCGATCTGTTACCATTGGTCGGTAGTCAGTTAGATGCTTATCACCGGGACCTGCATCTTCACCGTGATATTCCAAAGATGACCCGTGATTTACTCCTTCCGGGTAAAGATGTTGACCTTAACTCGTCCGGGGTTGCAATTAGATTCCGAAGGGTAGATATGCAGCCATTGGTCCAACTTATCTTACTTTTTGTGCTTACCAACATCTCGCCCAGGTCACATCATAGCACCATCCCTATACCTTTGGCTCATCTTATTCATAGCATTCAGACGAATATAGAGATTGACGTGGCCCGTATTATTGCGGATGAGATCAAGGCCATTGTTTTAAGTGGTCTTGGAGGTACCGCGGCTCGCAAGAATGCCCCGCTTGCTTTTCCGTGTCTCATTATGTCTTTGTGTGCTCATGCTGGAGTTGATATACCAGCACGCAGGCAGGTCACGATTCCGTCGGCGATAGATGATAGATATGTGGATAAGTTTTGTAAGCCCAGAGGGGCAATTAGAGAATCTTATGGTGCTGGTACTGATGCTAGCACAGGGGATGGTTGAGTTTCTGGATCAGCATCACCGGCCTTTTATCTTTTTCAGCAGGAGATTTGTCAATACAACTGGGATTGGATGGCGGCTTCATAGCGTGCCATGACTGACCTTCATGATTCTATGCAGGTACTCCAGTTGCAGATTCGCGACCCTGCCACTGAGCACTCGATGATGTCTAGGGAGCAGTTCCTAGCACATGGTGATTGGCCTGAGGGCAGGCCAATTTTCGGAGGGGGTGAAGATGATGCTGCTGAGGATGAGGAGGTTGGTGAGGAGATTGTTGGTGATGATGATGATGAGGAGGCGACTGGTTCTGCTGGCGGTTCTGAGGAGATTGAGGTGTCCGATGAGGACTAATGTTGTTGATTTCAGACTTTTGCACTACCTTTGTGCTACAAAGTGAAGTTTTATCATGTTTTATTGTATTTGGTTTTATTTCAGTTTAGTAGTGATGTACTTTATCCACTGTGTTGGATTATTTTTGGTTGTATGATGTTTATGTACCCTTTGTTGGTACTTTTGACTCTGTAGGTGTGTTCACACCAGTACATTGCTATTATAATTAGTATTAGTATTTGATGTTCTTGGAAAAAAAAATCTGTTTTTATTTTACTAATATTTCGAGTTTTAATTATTATTAAGTGTTGAGTTCTTCAGTTTACGAATGCTCGACACTTAAATGGTTGGTATGCTTATGTGTAAAGAGTTGAATTCTTCAGTTTATGAATGTTTAACTCTTTGAATGTTAATATGTCTTTTATTGTTTTATGTTGGTATGATTGTGAATATTTAATGTTTCCTTCTTTTGTTGATGGAACTTTGGAAGTTTAGGTTGGTGATTCTTGATCTTAAAAGAAGATTCTACCAAGTTGGATGGCGATGATAGTAATTTAAGCATGATATTATCGGCAAGGTACATAGTTACCTAGTTCTAGAATTTAGAATGTATTAGAATTTGTGTCTTTGTACAATTGGAAATTGTGTTTCTTGTTACAACTTTATTGATTGCTTATGTCATTTAGGTTCAAAAATCACAAAAGTGAGAAACCTCCAGGTTTTACTATATGCTTTGGATTGATGATAGATTTTGTTTTATACTCTTAATTCATGCTTCATCTTATGATTTGTGCGATTTTGTAGAAGTATTAGAAATGATCAAGGCACTTGTTGATTTTGAGCACAACCATTTCTTAACAGTAATTTACCCGTGAGTAGTGAGAATTTGTTAGCCCCTTTGTGCCTAAATTTGTTAGATCTCTTTCGGTGATGAACTTGGTGTTGTACATGTTTTAAAAATCAAGGTCATCATTGAATTTTTGAGAGCTTCTAAAAATTCTTCTTCTTGAACCTGGAAACTTTTGTTTTAATTGACTCCCTTGCCTTAAGAAGCAAGGAACATTCACGAAGGTTAAGTCGAAAATAAGTTGGGGAGAATGAAATGGAGGATTGGTGAATTGCTCAAACTTGTGAAAATATTTAAGCAAGCATGAAAGAGAAGAGTATGTGAATATGTGTGTACAAATGAGAAAAAGAATGCTTGCTTGGAAAAAAATAGATCCAATAATTATGCAAGGAAGTTTGAGAAGGTGTGATAAAGAAAAATTGGTGAATGAAGTTGAGGCGTTGTGAATACTTTGTAGAGTGAATGTTCTTTTGCATCGACAATTTCGATTAAATGGCCGTTAGAAATGTCCCTTTATTGTTAACCCGACCAAGCTACAACCTTGAAGCCCTTAGTGATCTTGTGCTTCCATGATTTCTTTCGTGATCATTTAGATATTGTATGAATTGCTTAGTATTTACATCATTTATCATTTGAGTGAAATTGTCCCGTGCTTGTATGCGCATTTCCCTTCAATCCTTTGTCGAACTGGAGTGTTAGTTTGACATGTGCATGAAAATTTAGTTGTCTCTTGAAACATCGTTTGAAGTTGTTTAAGAGTCAAGTTCTTTTATATTGTAAATGCTAGGATTGTGTAATTGTTGCTTTGTTGTGATTGTTGTTTATTTGAGCCGTTTATCTGGTCTTGGCTGAATTTTACACTCGAGCAAATCCTCTTATTTTTCAATAGGAGGAAGACTTTGCTTGAGGACAAACAAAGAGTTAGTTGGGGAGAGTTTGTTAGATGTCAAACATACTACATATTTGTATTCAATACTTGGCATTTTTCATTACTTTCCATGTTTAACTTGTTGATTTTAGTGGTGATTTGTGTTGTTATTCAAACATTGGAATATACTTGTGGTGCTTGTAATTTGTGTGCTTGGGTGCAGAAATAGGCATGAAATGATCAAGAATGTAATACACAAGGAGTGGATGCAAGTTTCCATAGAAGCAAGAAAGCAACAGCAGGATTCGCTAGGCGAGTCCTGGCGAAGTCACCAGCGAAGGTTCGCCTAGCGAACGTTGGCGAGTATTCCAGCGAAGAGAGGCAGAAAGTTTCAGTAGGAAAAGAGGGTAAATTCACTGTGGCGAGGGAGCCAGCGAAGGTTCGCTGCTTTACTCGCTAGGCGAAGCTTCCAGCGAAGAGAGGCAGAAAGTTGCAGGGGCGAAAGGACCCAAAATTCGCTGGGGCGAAGGTTTTGGCGAATGCTCACTTCGCGAATGATTTTGTTCACCTAGCGAACCCGCGATAAATTTTGTGGGCGGTTTAAGTCTGAGGCACTTAAGGTGCCATGTTTTAATACATTCGCTAGGCGAATGATTCCTTCGCTAGGCGAAGGCTGCTGAACTTTTGTGTTGTATAAATTGATTTTTCACTTTTCTTGAAAGGAATCTTTTGCTATTTTAATCCAAAAACATAGTTTTCTGTCTTTTGATCATCCAAGAGGGAATTTTCACCTTGAGAAGCTGAAGTCACATCCATTCTCGATTATTCGACTTGGATGTTCATTCATCTCCTCTTGAAACTTGTCATTCAAGCTACCATGAGAATGAGTAGCTAAACACTCTTGTGTTGAGGTTAGATGTAGTTGATCCTGATAATATGTATTTTTTTTATCTTTTGTATATGAACAAGGTTTTTGATCGATATAGATGAAGTTATTTGCTCTTAATGATTTATGTGTGGTTTGTATTGCTCTAGACATAAATTCTACAAATCATGACCTAATAATTTCATCTCTTAAAAACCAAACTCTAGACATAGATTTGGGATTTGTTATTCGCTTTGTGTTGATCTTAACGATTGTTGTTTCGATTGTTAACGTGAGACATCATCTAACGGTCTAAACAACGATACTCACGACTTTGCTTTAGACATAGACTTAGTCGAGAGGATACGCGGTTGTATTGGTCAGAAACTAAGTTCATATGCGTGATTAATCAGATATATATGAAAAGGATTAGCGAAACCTAACCTTGACATGTTTTTCTAAAAACCTTACAAACTCTTTGCCACAAATTTACTCTTTGCTACCAATTTATGTTAACCGAAATCGAGAACCATTTGAAACTATTGAACTTAAAACATTGTAACTATTGAAAGGCAAGCATCTAATATTGACAATCCCTGTGGAGACGATAAAAACACCCCCTAATATTGTTTCAACAGGCCTATTACCTAGAACATCTCAACAGGGAAGAACTTGCTCGACCATGGAACGCCGAAAAGCTAAAACAATACTATAGCTAAGGTCCTAATTCTCGGTTCGACCCGTCACGACGACGAACGTCAGCTAGCGACCACTATGCACGCCTAGGTACAAGCGTCGCATACCAATAAAGCAGAACCCCGCTCAGTAACGGGCCGAGTATCAGCTCGACAGTGGTCCTCAATCGAGCATCGGCGTCGTCAAAGTACCATGACTGGCAGAACCCCAGCTCGCGATGGGACGTTCACGCCGCGAACTCAGGCCTCAAACGCGGCCTGAGCTCCGCACCCCCGCTAGGATATTCCCCGGCCGTTCGACCAGTACCCCTCACTGCCGAACACATATACAACGAGCAATCCCCTGAAACTTCACATAAGTCAAATACTACCTATCACGGGCATACACACATTCACAACAAGCATGAGTACAACACTTAGCAAAAAATAAAAGCAAGTAAAACCATACAAATAACAGAACCAGACACATAATTTAAGTATGATAAAATGGCCACTAGGACCATGATTGTACTGGATTACAAAGACCGGGGGCCATGCCCCCAAAATAGGTTACAACAAATACACGACACGCAGGCCGGACAAATTACAACAACAAAAAGAATATCATTCACTCATCCATCTGGTCGGCAGGCTCGGGCTAGGGCTCCTGGTTTTCTGCGGGCTGATCCTCGGCATGCTCGTCAAGAAGGGAAACAGGCATAGCGATTCGACCATCTTCAACGTGCGCCAGATAATGAGTACCCTCGGTGGAAAAGTCAAGTCCGGGGTTCACCACCCGCAGTTGAGACACAGAATTCTTGAAGGATTCGTCCGCAATGACGATATTATCATCCTCAGCCGCCAACATACGAGCAACTAGCTCGGACCTTGTCTTCAGTTTCTTCACATCCTCATGTTCATCTTCGCCCGGAGCATTGACCGCCCTCAACTGCTGGACCAGCTCCTCAGCCGCTTTCTTCTCCACAGCCAGCGTAGAAATCTCCTTCTTCAGCCTAGCCACCTCCTCGTCAGCCTTCTTCCGGGCATCGTCAGCACTCTTCACCTCTTCTGTGAGAGATGCCACGGTAGCCCGAGCAGCCTTGAGTTCAGACTCAGTTGCAGAGTCCCCTTTAGCGTATATGGCCGCCCTTTCTAGAACTCTGACCAGTGCAGAGGCATCTTGGGCCACCAGCGCCCTCTTGCTCGGGCGGTCCATGCTTTCCAGCCTAAGGGATTCTACCCGCGGCACGATCAGGGAGTTCCCCTCAAAATATCTTCTATCAAGTATGCAAGGAGGAAGCTCGAACCTCCCTTTCTCTGGGGCCCGACTGAGATCCACGTCGTCGTTGGCCCTCGGCCTCTTGGTTCGTGAGGTCAAAGGCATGGGAGATCCCCGGGGAGCAGGAATGGGAGAAGAGGTCCCCGCAGCTGACTGAGCAGGAGTGGGAGCACGCGCATTGGCAAATCGAGACTTCGGAGGAGCCGTTCCGGGCTTGTTCCTCGCAAGAGGATTCTTCACCATCCTCTCATGAGCCTGAGGCATCTCACCTACACAAACAGAATACGAGCATGTTAGATACGAGAAAAGAAAATAGTTCAGGCAAATCAAAATAACTAAGACTACCGAGCAGCTTCTGGGCTTCCGCAGGAGTCTTGCACTCCAGGAGTGCCTTGGTATTAATAAAGCGGTATTCAACCCTCTGACTACCGTCCTCCTCGAAGATCGGGTCACCCTTCTTCGTCAAGCATTCAGCGAGCAGGAAGAAATTAACGTACTTCACCAGCGTCTCGTACGCAACAGCATCCTGCCCGTCTAACTCGTAGGGCTGAAGAACGTAATCACCAGGCTTTTTGGTGAAATGGCCAGGTTCCCAGTGGATGGGGAACTTGTATACTCTCTCCCCGATGAACTTCCCAGCCTCGTCGCGCAACTCGTTTCCCTCCTCTTCGACCTCGATCTCCCAGAGATAAGTGCTGTCCTGGGCAGCTTCCGATACGGGATCAATGATGTAGTACCTCTCCTTAAACGTCTGTATCGATTCAGAGAAAGGCTTGAACATATTGCGAGGCTGCTTCAATGAGACCCAACTGTACTTCCTCCCCGACAGCTGTCGTTGAAGGTGGAAGACTGTGAAGAACAAGGGAAGAGTAACCCCAATCTTCAAGAAATCACAGGTCAGCTCAAACGCCCATATGAAGGCCAGTGAGTTTGGGTGCAGCTGCGTAGGGGCCAACTTCAAATGCACAAACACTGATTGCTGAAAATCAGTGAACGGTAATCTCAATCCCAGCTCTTTGAAGGCATATTCGTACATAGTGAAGCGATCCCCGAAATCTGTGCAGACCCGATCATCCTCGGAGGGAAAGTGTACCTTCTACTCCCCCTCTGGTCCGACTTCCGTAAAAACATCCCCCAAGTACGTGGCGAAGGTGGACCCGTGCTCGGCTGGTTCAGCCACCTGCCACTCCTCCGTGGAATCCCCGACGACATCCTCTTCCATATCTTCCATTTCATCTTCTTCCCCGACCTCGCTGGGGATACTTGAAGTGGTCGAACTACTGTTGTCCGAGGAACTTGCTTCTTCCTCAGACGAGTCCAAGATAATTTCTCCATCTGGCCCCATCGCCATATCGATCACCTGAAAAGCTGAGAAAAAAGTGAATTCGACGATAGATTAAATCCACCCATCCACCGCTAGTCAAGTGAAAGGGCGCGCAAAGGGCTGAGGACGACGTCCCCGGCCTAAGCCCTAACATCAAACAAAAACTCTAAGAGTCTTCCACGAGGAGATGCCCGGAGCAATCCGCCTCCATACGAGGAACTTCCTCGAGCCACTTCCCAGTTTCCGTTTGAAGCTCCGCCGGAAATTGCAAAGCTTCACCGGAAACTGCAGAGATTCACCGGAAACTTCATCGCTGCTTCTGAATCTGAACGATCACAGAGGTTACGCATGCATCATCATCGCAATGACGCCGGAAACCGCCCGATTCACCAGAATATCCTAAAACCCAGTGGCCTCACCTGCGGCGGAAAATGGCACGACCACCGTCCACCACCAACAATCACCAGAGACTGATCTATTTCATCTTCTACACCTAAACCTAACCGAATGCAAGACTACAAACAACCTTCAAATGGGTAAAAGTGCAAAAAATCAGCGAACTTACTTGATTAAGAAGATGAATAGCGGCTGCCCGGAAGTTGGTGGCCGGAATAGCAGACGACGGTGACGGGCAGGATTTCTGAAGAAGACGAAGAGAAACAAGAGCGAAAAAGTTCAGAATGGAACGAGTTTCCCCTTTTTATACAGAGGGGCACGTGCGATGGCACACCCTCGTATGTCATGATGGCTATTAATTAGCCATCATTGCCTAGCAACTGCGGCACAGAACTCTATGCATACGTGGCGCCCTAACATTTCCAATTCCTTCCAACCATTAGCCTCCCCGTACGACGGGCAGTTCTATCACAGTCAGGAACATCACGGGGACCAAAGGCAATGGGCACCACGAGACAAACCTCATACGTCGCCAAGCGACGACCCTATGTTAGCTCCTCTGAGCCACGATCTGTCCTTAAGTCATCACTCCCATGCTCGGGAGCAACGACTTGGGGGGCTCCTGTTCTGGACTGGAACAATGTCCATGCATGGCCCAATCCACTTCTGCTCCAGAACGGCCCAATTGCCTAAGTCCAATCCACAAACGGGCAAAAGTTACCTTTCTGCCCCTCCAACCGGGCAAGGACTGCATCGCTCCTCCTCGGAAATGCTGCCCGTTACGCATGGCTTCTCCACTCCCCGAACAGATGAGGGCATGTGCCCGAAACTACGCTTATGCCCGACATAACGGCTAGTTTCGCGCATCCTGCCCGACATAACGGCTAGTTTAGGCAGTTACCTATTCTTCGGGAAAACGGTTATTTCGCCCCGAAAATAGGACCGTTGGCCACACGCTGGGGGCTCTATATAAACCCTCTCGCTTGAGAGGGTCAGGTATCCAATATTCACCCTACGAACTAATACTTTGTACTTGCCCCTTTTCTCTGACCCTTTCTTACTTGAGCGTCGGAGTGCCTTGCAGGTACACCCCCTCTTCCTCTTCATACGACCAGCATCTCAGACGTACTTGGTGGCCCACTTCTACATGATCTGATCCAGCCTTCACGATCACTAATTAAGTGCAACAAGACTAATAATGCAAAGGAAAATTAAATAAACAAAAATTAAACAACAACAACAACAACAACAAATCACTTTTGCTTATGGAGGTTTAAGAAAACTTTTCTACTCTTTATTTAAAATCAATTGAGTTTTCATGCAAAATTGTGATGATTAAGGTACTAAATAAATTAAGCAAAAATAAAATGTGCAATAGAATTAATTTAATGACAAGCATAAGAGTCTACCTAAAATAAAATTCAATAAAGAAAGAAAGAAATGACTTGAAGAAAAATGGAGTTTTGGCTTAGTTTTTGTGAATAATTGGTGGTGAAATTTGTGAATGAGAATGATTTTATTTATAGGCTCTAAAAAGGATAGTTTAGAAATTATGAAGAAAAAGGTGAGAGTGGTGAGTGTCTTCTAGAAACTTATTTAATTAAATAGTGAATAATGATGTAATATATGTATAGAATATTGATGTAATAAATAAGAGATATTTTGGACCTTCTAAAACATTGATTTTTTTTTTATGATGCATGAAAATGATTAATAAAATTCAAATGGATATTTCGATGATAAATCAAATGATCATGAATTTATTTTTCAAAATGCATTATGAAAAAAAAATGCAATTTTAGTCAATTTCTTCAACATATAAAATGTTGACTTTATGTTAACTTTTTACTATAATGCATATATGCATGATCATGATGATTTTATTTGATGATAAAAATGCATATGGCTAAAAATGTAAAACTTTACAAATGGATATGTATCAGATGAATTTTAAATTCCTAGAAAAAATTGGGGTACGACAGATGCCCTTATTTAAATATATTCAACTAGAGAATATGAAGAATGACACTCTTCAAATGATCGTAGTGAGAGATAGTTAAATACTAAAGGGATCCAAATTTTGTTCCTAAATTCATATGACATGATATATTATGCTATGCGTGTATGCATGACGCTTTTTTTTCATTCTTGTTATGAGGGGGATATGTGACATAAGATGAACCCAGGCATGAGGTTTCTAATGAATGAAGAATGGAAAATAGACCTGTGGAGAATGATGGAGACATAAGGTAACGATGATCCACAGGAAACGAAGATGACAATGAGGGTGAAGACTCATTCGGGATCACAATCGTGCTAGAGAAATTCACTAGGAAATATTTAAAGACGAAGGGTATCAGCTAGTTAGAGATGACAAACAGACACTTCAGAATATATGAGAAAACAATAGTTTTGGAGATTTCTAACAAAGAATTTAATCAAGATAAACTGAGGAGCTTTCTTACAAGAAAGTCATCCACACAAAAAGAAACCTAGAGATTCTTCACAAAGAAATCATCCAAGATTAAAGTCGAGAGTTTTCTAACAAGAAAAATCATCCACGCAAAAGGCTTCGAAAGATTCTTAACAAAGAATTCATTCAAGACAAAGACATTGGAGCTTTTAACAAGAATGACGTCCAAACTTCTGGGAATTCCTTAAATGAATAGTCATACATGGCTTTCTAGGAAACATCAGGACAAACAAGGTAATAAACTCTCTGTATGTGCCAACAAAGTTGGACTTAGATTGTAAACATTGGTTACAACCAGCTTCTAATGGATTGGTGCCAGTTACAACTAGATTTTCAAATATGGGAACAATGACAACTTTACGTTAAAAGTGCCAATGACAATTAGACTTAGAGAATGATACCAGTGACAACTAGATTTCAGATACCAATAACAATTGGATGTTTGAGAAAGAAGGCCAATGACAACTGGACTCTGTAGGGGTTGCGAGTAACAACTAGATTTAAGAATAGATGTCGGTGACAACTACACTTCAAACTGTGTCAATAACAATTGGACTTTGAAAGAATGCCAATAACAATTGGACTTTAAGATAGGATGCTAGTTGCAACTAGACTTTAAAGATGACGCCAATAATAATTAGAATTTGAAACTGATACTAGTAACAACTGGATTTAGATAACAATAACAATTGGATTTTGAAGATTCCAATAACCATTGGACTTGCAAACGATGCCGGTAACAACTGGGCTTTAAGTACCAATGACAATTGGATTTTGAAAACTATGCTAATAACAATTGGACTTGGGAATAATGTTGGTAACAACCAGACATGGAAAAGTGTGTCAGTGACAACTGGACTTTAAGCATGCATGCCGGTAACAACCCGGACTTTGGTTACCAATAAAAATTAGAGTTGGACAATTAGTGACAATGAGAACCACACTTTAAACCGTGGCAATAACAATTGGAATTTGAACACCAATAACAATTGGATTTACAAAATGAGTGCCAGTAATAATTGGACTTTGAAATTATACCAGTGACAACTGGATTTTGAAGATAATGCTAGTGACAACTGAACTTTGGGTGACACCATAATAATTGGGCTTTGAAACGATACCAGTGACAACCAGATCTTAAGAGTACCAATAACAATTGGGTTTTAAACAAGGTAACAGTGACAACTGGATTTTAAATACCAATGACAATTAGATTTTTGAGTAATGCCAATGACAATTGGACTTCAAACGATAATGACAATTGGACTTTAAAAAGAGTGTCAGTGACTACTGGGCTTAGGATACCAATAACAATTGGATTAAACAAGGTGCAAGTGACAACTGGATTTGGAAAGGTGCCGGTAATGATCAAACTTTTAGGTTAAGAGATAACAATCAACAATGATACTTGAGTCAATGTAGATGAACGCGATATACACTTTGGGCTATGCATTATTTGATTTTTTTTATGATATATGAACGATTATGATATGAAAATGCTGACTTTATGTAACATGAGAGTTTAGAGGCTTTTTATAGAGGTTCTGATTCCTCAACACTGGTACTCAACCAAGTGCTTGCGATAGATGTATTCAAAAGAGAATTCTATCAAGCTTTCTAGTTACAAATAACCAATAGGGGCCCCTTTTGAGGATTGATGGATTGCTAGCATGACTTCTTGGAGTTCATCTCGAACTTAACAGTCGCTGTCGTATGGAAGACTTTGCTTGAGCAACTTGAAGGTATGAAGATGACTTGTCCCTCTGTAACTCATCTTGCCCTAGTCTGGGAGAAGTTCACCTTAAAAGGAGTTTGGAAACAACTTGCCATAATATGACCGTGGGATGGCTTGCTCTAATGTTTGAATTTTGCAGCATTCTACCTTTGATTATCGAATTATTGGAATGGTAGACTTTTGATTGACCGTCCTTTGAAGATTTGGACTCATTGAGCTCTTTGTGGTAGCTTGCCCCGGTTTGAGTCTTGAAGTGATTTACTCTCGACTAAACGATTCTTGGGGTGATCGGTATGGATTGACCGATACTCAAAGTGATTTTCCCCTGACTAGACTTCTCTCGCTTGTTCAAGTCCCTCAATTGACTGCGCGTTGTCGGGATTCCTTTGATGCTGAGTGCAGACTTGCAGATAAAATTGTTCATTCAAAATTGGTAATTTTAATGCAATGCAAAAGTGCAAATTTTAAAATCAATCATTATTGATATGATGGTGATATACATTGAATGAGTCAATGATCAGAACACAATGTTGATCTAGAGATTCACTGTGTGCAAGGTGGTGTGATCAACACAAATAACCAGGAAAGATTATTTTGGAGTCAAGTTAACGCAACCTTGTTGTAATATGCTTTCAAAATAAATCATGCCTCAATTAGGTCATTTAAGGGTTGTAACGTGACCTGGTTCACGGTTTTTGAAGAAAATGATATAAGGCTCAAAATTTAATTTTTACACATGCCTTCTTCTTGATGATCTTCAGTCATCCGTTCAGTTATTTGACACACGCATTCAAATTCCAAGAGGGTTCGAAACTGCCGGGGTAAAAATGAGGATTCAAGATGATATTTTCTTGAAATGGCAATCACCTTATTTTGTTTTCTTTGTTTTTGTTGAAGATTTGAGCCTTTTTTATTGATTTTTATCCCTAATTTTGCCTGGGCCGCTTCTTTTGAAGCTTTCGGTCCATTGGGATTTCCCTGACTTTTGCCTAAGTCTCTTTTTATGGTGTTCGACTTAGCAGTCTCTCTTTCTTTTTTCAAAATTTTTGAAAGATTATGACTGCCATGTTATTGGTTATTGAGAAACAACCTTTATAATCTTTTGGCTTTTTACGACTTCTTCGACACTTTGTGGTGTTTGCGAAGGATAGTATATGGTTGATCCTCAGGTGGGATGTTTTCTCTTGTAACTTGAATGCAAAGTTAGATTAAGTGAACAAACCACCCTGCCCCTGGTTAAGATTAAAGGTTTTGATTTTGAAAGAGACACCAACTTCTACGCTCAAAGTGGTTGACTAGGGATTAAATCTTTATCTCTCATGTGTTTGGGAATTAAACAATGCCTTACATCATCAACAAAGTTTTAATTGAAAGCATGCCATTAGCAAATATGGGTATTTCGTTTTCATCATCCACCATCCAGTCTTTGCTTAAACAACAGTTTGATAAAGATAAGTGAAATGCGAGAAATATATATTTTTGTTTTTGACATAAATGAAAAATGAGTAAATACGACATAATTGATTCAGAAAATGCATAATCACTTCATTAACATTACCATCCAAAGAAATAAACAATGCTTAAAAGTAAATAAACATTCAACATGCAAAGAAATTACAAATGAAATGCTGAAACAACCAAATGATTGCCAGCTTTTAGGGAATTGAAATTTCTATTATTATCCATAAAATTTGGGGAAATGACTTCTTAAACTTGATTCATGCTTCACGCTCCACGTACTGGAAGAGGATTGTTTCCAACATTCAGGGTCACATCTTTGAAAGATAAAATCTTATTGTCAATCAACTCCCGCACCCTATGGTTCAAAGCATAACATCCCTCCAAGTCATGTCTAGGAGCACCCTAATGGAAAGGACAATGAGCATTTGGGTTATACAATGGAGGTAGAGGATCAGGCGGAAGCCCTAAAGGTCTTGGAACATCTAGTCCCTTTTTCAATAAAGAGGGATAAAGCTTAGTGTATATCATGGGAATTGGATTGAGGGGAGGTCTACCCCTTTGTCCCCTATTCAGGTTTGGAGCATTTTGACGAGGAGCTTGAGCTCTTGGCTGCTGGTAGGATGGCACTGTAGGTGCTTGTTGATAGGGAGGAGGGGCATGATTTGGTTGATACCTTGGTGCAAAAGGTTACGGATAGACCGGGTAACCAGAAGAAGTTGTTTGCTGGTAAGTTGGCGTAACATCAACTACGTACGATTGTTGAGTATACTACACGGGGTAGACTTGCTGCTGATAGGCATACTGCTATTGTTTCCTTCTTGACTGGTTTCTTCTTTGACTACTAAACACAACATTAGTCTCTTCCTCCTTTTTCTTTTGGAGTCCTCCAGGGGATTTCTTTGCATTGGAAGAGACTTCGACAGCATTGGCAATCTTGCCATTCTTCAAGCCATGTTCAATTCTCATGCCAACTGAAACCAGGTTAGAGAAAATCGATGATACACTTCCAATCATTTTCTCATAAAAAGCAGGTTGAACCATATCCATGAATGGGTCAGCTAACTCATTTTCATCTAGATGTTGTTCTACTTGAGACACTACTTCTCTCCACCATTAAGCATATTCTTTGAAAGACTCGTTGTCCTTCTGGAACATGCTCTGCAGTTGTCTTTTGTCCCGCGCCATGTCTATATTATATTTATAATGCTTGATGAAGGCATCAGACAAGTATTGGAAACATTAAATGCAACCTTGATCCAAGCTCAAGTACCATTTAGAGGAAGCACCACTCAGGCTATCCTGAAAACAATGTATCATTAATTTATCATTTTCCACATGCACAACTATCTTGCGATAATACATTATTAGATGGATTTTGGGACAAGAGTGCCCATTGTACTTGTCAAAGTCTAGGGTTTTGAACTTAGCAGGGATCGAGATTCCGGACACCAGACACATTTATTTGGCAGCAACTTTAAATATTTTTTCTCCTTCCATAGCTAGCAGTCTCTTCTTGAGAATCTGACAACTCTCTTTCACACCTTTTATATATTCATCTCTCATATCTTCTCTGATTGAAGATTCAATAGTATGGTATATCTGATGATGGTCCTTAAAGTGTGGTTAGGCCCTTGCGTGTACATTTGGTGGCGCAACCGTGTGGAGTGGTAATGGTACCACATGCTGAGTTGATTGTACAACACATAGGGCCCCCTCGACTTGAGGTGTGTAGTCATGAGGTAACCCAAATGGCAGCCATGTAGAAGGCGCCGTCCTTGCAGGTTGGGGTTCAAAGGAAGGGCCTGAAATTTATGAGATAATAGTCACTTAAAGAACCTCAAGCTTAGCATCCAAAGCTTGGAGAATCTCCATCATTAGGCTCATATTTCCTTTGATGTCACCGAGTTCTGCCCTTACTCTAGCACTCTCTTGTTCTTGATCAACCATCATTCTTTTACAATGGTCTTAGTTTTGTACTTGTGTTGAGGAAACAACTTGACGGTGGTTCAACAAATCTATGGATAAGAATAGATGATATGTTTTTTTTGATAACTTAAATGTATGCATGAAGGAATGAAACGATATGTAATTCTGGTTTTATGCATTTTTTAGAGTATAGTAAGATTTATATGCAAAGAAAATGCAATGCATGTGAGGTATATAGATCCAGGTAATCTCAAGTGAATATAGGTACAAATTTCAAACGTTTCTCATTGCTTTGTACACAACGGTCAAGCTAAATATAAGTTTGTAAGGTTCCCAAAGTCATAGGTCAACCTTGAGAATGTTGCTCCCTTAGCAAAATTTACTTGCCAGTTGGTAATACTCTTGATAAGACCTCGTCTGAGTGTGGTTCTCGTGTTACCCCAACAAGACAAGTGAGTCTGGCAGGCCAACACTACACAACCACGGTGTCTCAGGTTCTAAGAGGTCCTTAGAGTCACGAATCCAACAAGAAAATATTGCCCCCTTAGCAAAGTTATTTACTAGTTGACAATACCCTCAAGATAATCTACTATAAGTGTGGTTCTCCTGTTACCCCAACAAGACAAGTGAGTTTGGCAGGCCAACACTATGCAACCATATCCTATCTTTATTTCTTTCCTCAAGACTCAAGTAGAGAGTACATCTTACAGAGTATACCAAGCAATTAGAATATCCACCACAATATACAAGAACTAAAAGTAGGTAAGTAATGCAAGTAACAATGCGATAAAGAAAAGAAGATAGAAGAAAACAAGTCAACAAAACTAACATTCATCGCAAATCGAACTAAATTAGGCTTGGCTCTCTCTTACTTAGAGCATATGTCCCCACCATAGTTGCAAGATGTCATACCTAAAAAAATATGATTCTTCGTAAAGCGTTCGCACGCTCGCGGAAAAATAGTTCGAGCAGAATCGCCATCGAAATTTATTTATTCTAATGAAGGAAAAGGAAAATATCGATAAAACCTTTGAAAAAAACATGGTCGTCGCAACCATATTTGGGTTCGGGAGCCGATTACGCAAGGGGAAGGTATAAACACCCCTCACATCCGTTGTACTCAACGGGAACCTTTTAGTTAGATTTGCGATTGAATTTTAGCTTATGTAATTTGTTTTCTTTGAACGAACAAACATGTAAAAAGAAAACAAAGGAAACCGCAAAAAAGCTTTTTTATTAGAGTGCCTGACAAGATTTAGGGTATTGCTCCTACTTATCTCCAGGTGCAATAGAGAATTCAAGGCTACGTAGTTCTGGATACTAAATGTTTGTTTGTTGGTCGATTTTAGCGAAAGCTATTTTATGTCAATCTATGGAAAACATTGCTTGCTACCCAAAACAAATGGATGATTAAAGATTTGCATCACTTCAAGAATGGATGACTTAATCTGGACCAGCACAGGTTTATGTCATCATCACATTCGAGTGCAAAACATTTGATATTCTCATGGGGAAACACTATTTGCATCGTCACAGAATGGACATAGCGTCTTTCGTTTGTGAAAAGTATTTTCGATCGCATGAGAGCATGGAAAGATAGGTTTGATGTGTTTGAATATTTAAAGTGATTGATGAATATTCAAACGGTAGGCTAAGTGCGACCATCACATGAATATTTGGGAAATGAGAAGAAAAGTACTTCCACCCTAATCTTTTTCAATCGTTTAATTATGAAATTCATGTGGCGAATCAAATCGTGTTTCTTTAACGGACAAAAAGTATTCGAAAGGTAGGCTAAGTGCGGCCATTACACAAATACTCGGGAAAGAAGAAGAAAATCACTTCCACCCCAATCTTTTTCATCCACGAAAGAATCAACTTAATTCGTTTATTTAAGAGTTTTTTGATACGACCGAAAAATGTTCAAACGGTAGGCTAAGTGCGCCCGTCAGATGAACATTCTAGAAAGGAGAAGAAAATTACTTCCACCTAATCTTTTTCAATCGATTTTTATTGAGAAAAGATTTTAACGGATAACTTAACGTTGGATCAAGTGTTTGAAATTCATTATGAAAATGGTTTGGAAATTAAATGATCATGAATAAAATCGAATTGATGGTGCGAATGATTTGATTTGAGAAAGTTGCTCGACATTTGATCAAACTTATTTATCTTGAAAGAATTAATTTTATAAGGTCAAGTTGCTCAACTAAGTCAATTGAATTAATAAAGAGAAAAGACTCTTTTTCAATTAGCAAAATTATTTGATGAAATTGGTTAAATCAATTAATTAGACTAATTAGATTTAATTATCAAGAATAATTAATTAAAAATTAATTCGATGAATTAATCAAGTATTAAATTTAATTAGCAAAACTAACTAAAATAATATTTAATCAATTAATTTTTACTAACTAAAATATAAAAAAAAATTAATCGAGTTTTTGAAAATAAAATGAAAATTTAAATAGATTTGAGAAAATAAAATGAAAGAAAGTGGTGTAGAAGTGAAATAGAGGAAAAATAAGTTAGCAAAAATAAAAGAAATGTTGCCAAAATGGTGGCCCAAGGCCCATGAACAAACACACACACACACAAAATAGTAAAAAAAACAAAGAAACGCAAAATGGGGGTAGGAAAAGTAGACCAGCCTCACAGCGGCATGTGGCGCATGCAGAATGCATCATAAAAAATGGAACGGACGACTGTGATGAGATTCGGGCTTATTCAAGAACAACAACAACACTCATTCTTATTTTGGCCA
Source organism: Lathyrus tuberosus (assembly GCA_022829125.1). Lineage (NCBI taxonomy): Eukaryota > Viridiplantae > Streptophyta > Magnoliopsida > Fabales > Fabaceae > Lathyrus > Lathyrus tuberosus. Next base: position 2,102,279 of record JALAZF010000162.1, on the reverse strand, counting down.
TAACTTGCTCAATTTTTCATGAAATTAATTAAATGAATAATGAAAATTCATCTACTCACTACGCTAAACAAGGGAAAAGATGGCGCTTTTTTAGGCCTATGACAGCGCTTAAAAGCGCTGTCTAAGGCTGTGCTGTCGTAGGTAAAGACAACGCTTTTTTATTTATGAAAAAGCGCTCTCTAAAAGGGGGACTTTAGACAGCGCTGTCTAATGTATACGTTTAAAATTTTAAAGAATTTTTTTATATACTTTAGAGAGCGTTTTTTTCTTCAAAAGTGCTCTATAAAGGGGGACTTTAGACAGCGCTTTTGAAAGCGTTGTCTAATGTATACGTATAATGATTTTTTAAATATACCTTTAGAGAGCGCTTTTTTCTCAAAAGCGCTGTCTTTTGTCTACGTATAATTTTGAAGATTTTTTTTAAAAATCCCATTTTAACCATTTTTTTTATGCAGAAACCTGTATAATTCACATTTCCATAAACCTGTATAATTCACATTTCAATAAACCAGTATGGATACGCATTTCCATTAAAAAAGTCTATTTCAAAACTAGAATTTACATTAATGCAGAATTCGCACAATTCCATATATTGTATGGTTTCAAACCTGTATAGAATTTGTACATTTCAATAAACTAGAATTTACATGCAGAATTCGCACAAATTCTATTGTATGGTTTCAAACCTGTATAGAATTTACATTTCAATAAACTAGAATTTACATTCACAAAACTATACATTCAAGAAAGAATTCTTCTTGCAATAAAGAATTCGCACAATTCCTCCTTAGTATCTTGCAATTGTTTCCTCGTGTAATAAGGACACGCCATATCATCGAAATACTACATAACAAAACAAAATATGCATTATTTAGTTAAAAATAATAAATTATATGACATATCCGATAAATATTAAAATAAATCATAAGTTATAAAACCATGCATACCGTAATAGGAATCTCCAATTGTCCCATTTGAAGGATTTCTCTCATGAACCTCAAAACGAAGTACCCGCAGTCTATGCCATTACGCTGACGAGGGCACTACACATAGACAAACAAATAAGAAATAATATATAGATGTTTTGTGTTATCAAGTAGCATCACTAATAAGCAATATTGTGAAAATTAATATACCTCCACTTTGACCCATGTAATATTGGTTGCTCTAGCCCGTGTTACTCGAGTCTCTCTTTGTGCACGGTATAGTAGTATAGCTCTATAAAAGAAAAACGTAAACTTAGAACAATGTCACAAAAATAATTAAATATACAAATACACACGAATATTTCGAACAATCTCACTTACGTGTCAACCACATCCTTCATATTCTGATATGTGGACCAATCAGTATCCAATGAATTAAGATAATAGACCACTTTTGTTATAGGATTAATGGCAACCAACAACCAGTGTCCACTGTAAAATATAACAAAAGTTTAGATGGATAATTTCTACGCAAAAGATACAAATTAAAGATTAGAATGCAATTAGAATGAAAATCTTACCCGTTTCCAGTATTATACGGTAAAAGAAACAGACTTTCTGTGTTGCTGGCCATAAATCGCTCAAGTAAGTGGTCTCTTACTTCAATTGTATTCATACCAATTCTCGGTGCATTAACAAGGCTGCAAGAGAAGAAACGGAATCTGTTTGACAATTCCATCCCCCGCATGAATTTTTCATACAGGCACCTTAAATAAAAACATAATAAACATTAGACTATTTTCATTGAAATGTGTAAATAAATTGTTCAACTAAATAAATAATAGATTGATTGGAGTACCAGATGTATGAATGCATAACACCGATGCCTAATTCAGTATGCTTGAATATCTGCTCCATGTCCTCTTTTCCGATTATCTCGGAATGCGGAAATCCAAAAACACCTTCGACCATTTCTATTTGACGAATAGCACCATCCATCAAATCTGACATTGTCATAAGTGTTTCTAGACACGACTGAAAGCGAGCTCTTTTTTCCTGCACGGTCCTTGTAGGAGCTTTTTTCTTGCCGGTATGTTGTGAAGCATGAGCAGGAACCTAACAATCATATAAGTTAGGTAAAGTAGAAAATCATGAAACTTTTGAATTCGGATAATAGAATAACACTTAAAAGCTACCTCTCTGTGTGTTTCAACAGAATCGTTTTGCCGCAAAACCCCTTTATTCTTAGCTGCGGGTTTTGTAGGAGTCTAACATTACCATGTAAAAAAAATGTAAGTAATGGTTCAGAATGATTTTCATAATCGTTCAGAATTGACATTTGAATACTAAGAGATTCGTAATGGTTTTCAACATACCTCATCATCTATGGAAATGAGGTCCTTTACCTCTCACCCGACCGGGATACTCAGGAACATTTAGTACTCGACTAAGAATGCTCCTGCAATCATCCTCATCTGTGGGTAAGGATTTAGATAGATTCTCCTGAAATTCATTGACAAATCGAAAATTATTAGTGGGGATTAAAAATTAATTATATTTTAATAAAATTTCGATTAACTTTGAGACATAATGTTATACTTACACATTCGTCATAAACATGTTGAACATCTTCTCTAACAGCTCCATCTTTACCCACGCGAGCTTCCTTCCACAAAACATGGTCCGGAAGTGATAATTCTTCACTTTTAGACTCTTCTAACTACAAATTTAGTTAAATAATAAGTTCATCAATTATAACACAATAATACAATTAATAAAATCATAGCATTAATATATACTTACCAATTTTTTTTGTAACCGTGCATATCCCAAACGCCCTTTTCTGTATGGATACGCGGGTTTTGATGCTCTTTCGCGATTAATGGCACTCAATTTCTGGATAAAAAAGTTTAAGTCATATCAAAACAAACTAATGAAACAAATATATAACACAATCAATAGACATGACAAGATAACATTACATTGAATTCTTCGGTTTTCCGTTTGGCTACAAAAATGCCCCATTCTTCCGGTGTAATCACATCCGCATACAACGGTGGAAGTTCTTCTTCAACAAAATTTTTGTCCTCATCCCTAAGATATTTGTTTGATAATAAGGCTCTAAACTCTCTTTCCGGCCAATTGAAGACAATACTTTTCCCGGCTTTCTTCAATATTAAAGGACCTCTACGAAAAAACATACACATATAAACATAAAGTGTGTTAGTATAAGTAAATTAAAGACTTAATCGTCAACAAAAATCTAATAACATCAATCATATTTGGTAATTACCTGTATCTCAGTCCATATCTTTTCTTTACCGGCATCCAACGATTTACTCCTCCAATTATCACTAGTGATTGAAATGTGCTGACGGACAAGTGAACCAATGTATGAAGACAACATTGAACCGTTAGGCTCAACTAGTTGGTTCTCGTCACTCCAATGTACATCAAATTTCGTCCCTTTATCTCTAGCACGGATGATTGACTTCATAATGGTTTTTCCTCGTTTTATTTCATGTTCTACTTTCGAAGCTTCATTCTGAGCTTCATGTGTATCATGTGTCTCGTGCGTATCTTCCTGGTTACTAGACATTTGACCTGTAAGAAAGAAAAAAACAAAAATTAAATGGCAAATATAAAGAACAAAAAGAAAAAATGTTATACCTGTAGGGAAACGATCCGACTTTCACACTTTGATCACAAGTAACCCCTATATATAGCAAATTCAATAAGTTAGTAACTCCATCATATCAGTTCATTCAAAGCACTACTAATTATAGTGGCGAGAGAGAACAACTATTACCTTTAGAGATGTAAACAACTTCTAGACCCACCCAGTGTCCAGATAGGTTAGAATTAACAAGACCCCTCTGTACACGTATCATAAAATGAAATATCATTAATAAAATATGCATTACTATTGAAGATAAATTGTAGGATGATTTTTTGGTTAAATAGATTATTAAAATTATATTTTAATAGTGTTAAACATAAATGTAAACATATTTATGATATACTAAAAATGTAGAAAAGAATCACATAGCAAAAATGAGTACAAATTGCACTTATTTATTAATGAAAAAGATTCTTACTTGATAAAAACAATTGTGAACAAAACCTATAAAACTTGGTACAATTTAAGATTGAATGAGGGGAAATAGGTTTTGTTATTAGTTATAACCGATAACACTAAATAACACAAATCATAATTCAAAACATAGCAAAATCTGATTTATATTTAATCAACTAAGCTTTTCTAATTGTTTATCTAAATCATTATCCTATTGCATTTGGTCTTTAACTTATCTAAATCATTTTCTAATTGTTTAATCAATTATGTTTTGTTATTAAACTCCTTTCACGTTTTGGCACTCAACCATATACAATGTTGTTTTACTAATTTCACATTCTCAACAATAACAGCAACAGAAACAACAATAACAACAACAACTGAAGCAACAATAACAGCAACAGAACGACAACAACATGCAAGAACGATTGACAATAACGATGACAAGAACAATGACAAGAACAGCAACATCGAACAATGTTAAAAGTAAAAACAGCAACAACAATGTACCTCTTCTTCGTCACGACAATGAAGCACGACGGCAGCAGAACGACAGCAGCAGTGAAGTCGCGACAATGAAAGACGACAGCAGACCGACGGCAACCGCGAATGAACGACGGCAATGGCGGATGAATGACGACAATGGCAAAGGGTTTCAGCAGAGAAGAAAGAGAGCAAGGGTTTCAGGAGAAAGAAACGCGCAGTCGAGAGAAGAAAATGAATAGAAGCAGTTTCAGAAAATGAAATGAAATGTGTTTTATATTTTAATTAATAAATGACCTTAGAGGGCGCTTTCCTTAAAAAGCGCTTTCTAAAGTGGGGAGAATTAAAGGCCTTAGAGGGCGCTTTTCTGAAAGCGTATTCTAAAGGTTAACCTTAGACAGCGCTTTTCTTAAAGCGCTTTCTAAGGTTAAACTTTAGACAGCACTTTTCTAAAGCGCTTTGTAAAGTAATACCTATAGCAGCGCTTTCTGGAAAGCGCTTTCTAAGGTGTCTTCCATTAAGCGCTTTCTAAGGGCATTTAACAACGCTTTTGAAAAACGTTTTCTAAAGGTTGTCTATTACAGCACTTTTTTTTTAGCGAAATTTTTAAAAGACCTATAGCAGCGCTTTATCCAAAAAGCGTTGTCTTTGTTGCGCTGTCTTTTTCCAATTTTGGCGTAGTGACTCGATCTCACAAACAACATGAAATACTCATAATTTAAAAAATAAACAACAAATAAAAACAAAAATTAAATCACATTCAATCACTTTTGCTCATGTTGGTTCAAGAACAATTTAAACTTTTGATTTTGAATCTATGGAGTTTCCAGGCAAAATGGTGATGATTAAGATATTAATTAAGTGCAACAAGAATAATAATGCAAAAAAAAATTAAATGAATGAAAATTAAACAACAACAAATTAATTTTGCTTATGTAGGTTCAAGAACACTTTTCAACTCTTGATTTAAAATTAATTGAGTTTTCATGCAAAATGGTGATGATTAAGGTACTAAATAAATTAAGCAAGAATAAAATGTGCAATATAATTAAATAAATGAGAAGCATAAGAGCCTATCTAAAATAAAGTTCAATAAAGAAATAAAAAATTAACTTGAAGAAAAATGAAGAGAGTTTTGGCTTAGATTTTGTGAATGAATGATGATGAGATTTGTGAATGAGAATGATTTTATTTATAGGCTCTAAAAATTGTAGTTTAGAAATTATGAAAAAAAAGGTGAGTGTGGTGAGTGCCTTCTAGAAACTTATTTAATTAAATAGTGAATAATGAAATAATATATGCATGAAATAATGATTTAATAAATGAGAGATATTTTGGACCACCATGTCATATTTCAACAATGAGCCTCCTTTTTAAGATTCCCCACTTTGCGGGAAGATGCTAAAAAAACAATTTACAAGAAATTTATACATTGGCGGACTAAATGTATCTCGCCTTATTGAATAGGAAATAATAACTGATTAACTGTAATAATATCCCGTTAACTAAGTTACAAGTCCTAGGGATGAGTCTTTCATCTAGCTTTTCGAGTTTGTAAGCTCCACGAGATAACTTTTGACATACACGGTATGCACTTTCTTTATTAGGCTATAGCTTTCCCAAGTTAGCCAATACGACAACCTTCTTGAGCACGAGGTCACCCTTTTGCATTTCCCTTAGGACTACTTTGGAGTTGTACCTTCTGGCAGCCCTATGTTTGGCGTAAAATTCTATGATATGAGCGACATTACGAGTTTCTTCGATAAAGTCAGCTGCACATCTAAGTCTTGCCTCATTTTCCTTTTCATTGAATGGAGAACGCCTCCATGTGAGCGTATCAATTTCAACAGGTAGCATCGACATCATATACTATAGTAAACGAAGTTTCTTAGGTATTTAAATGTGGGGTTTGATATGACCATAATACTTCGTGAAGTTGCTCGGTCCAGAGCCTTTTGGCTTGCCCAACATTTTCTTTATCCCGCATATTATTACCTTGTTTACCAACTCGTCAGTCATGTCTGCCTGTGATAACACCTTACGCCTGTAGTGCTAAGTATTGTTAGCTTAACATAGTTCTATGTAATAAGTTGTTTGATTTTAATGACATTTTGAATAATATTGCATTATTACGTTCATCTTAAATTAAAATATAAGTCTCAAATTAACACATAATTCTCAAAAGCATACATAAGTCTCAAATAAATCTCAAAGAAACATAAGTCAACTACCACGACAAATGTGCAATGTTTCAAATAACTCATCCAATTGTGGGTCCTCCTCCTCAGCACCAACTCACTAGAGATAATGATGTGAAACACAATAATACCTCTCCAAGTATCCGACATCAACATCATATAGAGTAGTAACCACCTCTGTTAGATGGATCACCTCAAGGACACTAAAATGGTAACCGATCCACTCAACTTCAACTTAATGTGTCATATATTCAGAAGGTGGAGGTGGAACATATTGCTTGAATCCAAACTGACGTATACATCTATCAAGCAATTATGGAACAATTCTGTCACCCCACTTCAAACACCTCATATATATATATATATATATATATATATATATATCATCAAATGGACGCTCCACTATATGATTGTTGAATGGGGCTCATATGACATCAACAAGTGTCAACTCGTCTAATATAGGTCTCAACTCATCAACCTTTAGTGCTATTTGCTTATACACCCATTTCATAGCTCGCAAAAGTCTACAACCCCTAGTTGCATTCCAATTCTCTTCTCTTTTTTCAAGAGTCGGAAAATACTCATGAATCCAACACTATTACAAAATTAATATTATTAATTGAAAATAAATAAAAATAATTAAACTAAATAAAAATAAATACATGTAGCAAAGTAACATATCCGTCAAGATGCTTGCAAGTAAACTTGGAAGTATCTCCTAGATATCTATACAGTGTGACCAACGCAGCTGCTCCCTAACTATATTTCTGATATATAACCAAGTCCCTAATTAGTAGTGGATATCGTGCCTCGAGAAATCTTAAAGTCTTGTCAACACAAAAGGTGCAACCTACCATATTCATCATATAGACTCTGGTAGCAGAGTCCTATCTAGTAGCAGATCAGTGACATGTAAATAATTCATACATCCAATCTAGCTTATAATAAGCACTCCTGCAACCACAAACATGTACTACTTTTTCCTCAATTGGTACTCATAAGAAAGCAATAGCAATACCAACAACATCTTATTTAGTGATGCTTGGTGGGCCTAGAACTCACCCCTAACCAGAAGGTGAAACAGACAAGAAATGTCATCCAATGTAATGGTCATCTCACCAAATGGCTTATGAAATGACGATGTTTTTGGATGTCATCTCTCTGCAAATGATGATATTAAGTTTTGGCCTGTCCTTGACAAACTGGTTCTCTGGAGTGAAGATAGACCAGAGTCACTCAACCACCTCTTTATCGCAGGTGGGAGACAATGTGAAATCCATCCAATAAGTTTTCTCCCCTGTCCATCAATCTTGAGTTCATATTTCGGACCTCTCCCCTAAAAAAATGATTAAGATACATATTATAAAATATAATATTAAAATTAAAAATTATTCAAAGTAAAGTGACTCTCATTTTCTTACCTCACAAAACCATAAATGGAGAGCAATATGATGCTCGTATTTTACCATAAGAGATGTAGCGTACGACCCTTCTAAAAACCTTAACGGTTGTGGAGCAGATGCACCTATATGCTCATCCAAGCCAACCATCGCCTACACGCATTGGGATTCGACCTTCACGTCCTCAGGTTCGTGCGACTAAAAAACATATTAATAAAATTTTAAAAAAATATCCAAATCGGGATGTCTACTATCAAAGACATCGCCCGTCTCAGATAACTATGAGTTAAGTTATCCGACACTTTATTTTTCTTCAATGGATAACTTATGTAATAGTTCTTCGAAGGGAAATTTTAAAGCATCGAACTGAAGAACTTACTTGCAAGATTTTCGATTTTATAATGTGTGTATCAGATAATTTTGATAAAGATTTATGGTGATTTTTTTGATCGAATAACCAAAAATATGGACTTCCATTGTTATGTCTATAGATCAGAAAACTTGGATTATGATTTCTGATACATAACAAATTTTTGCTCTCTCGCACTGACTTGAAAAACTTCAAAATTAAATGAGGAAAAAAGTTAAAATTTTAAACAAATAAAATATTTATATGGAAGTATTTTGGTCAAAATGTGTATATTGTAGAGGTAGGAGGATAAAAGATAGGGTATGAGATAAAATTTTCTGACATCAAAGTACAACAAAAATGTTAAGTAAAGCCTTTATTGCTATTTTCGACCAATATGATTTTATTCCTTAAAAGACATATCAATCAACCCTCTCCTAAAATAAATACATAAATATTAATCTAATCTAAAAGATAATTTCAAATAAATTGGTGTAAAAATTTCAAACAATATTTACATTAGTAAACCAAATAAACGATTTCATGAAAAAAAATGAAACTCATGAGACACTGTCCACTAAACTTGAATCATCAAATTAATCTATGTTGTGCTATTATATATCTATATTATATTTTAAATAAAGTATATTGAAATAAATAGTAGACTATATGAAATCTATGTTTTATTATACAATTGTAAAATCAGGGTAAAAAAAACTAAACGGACTATTGTCAAAGGAGATGTTTTAAACACTAAACTGATAGGTTATTCTTCATTTACTGATTAGGAATTGAGGAAGAAAAGTGCACTAACGTTTAGTTGAGTTTTATATGTTACTAAAGAAATAATAACCAACAGCCCGTCTAGCTCAGTTGGTAGAGCGCAAGGCTCTTAACCTTGTGGTCGTGGGTTCGAGCCCCACGGTGGGCGTTTTTTGAAAACTGTAAGCTTTTCTCAATTAAGTTTCATTTGTTTGACATTGATGACTACTTTTCTAAATTAGAACCATCAAATCAAGTAACATAACTTTCATTAATTAATGCTAGAAAGCTTTAGTTAAATAAAATATTTTTATTTCATAGTATTACAAAATACCATCCCGTTTATATAATTCATTTTTTAAGAAAAAACAATACATTATTTTACTTATAATAATAATACTCGTACATATTTGCTTTATGTTAGACTATTTAAATAATTGTGTGAACAAAACACATTGTCATCTATTTATTTATTAGCATAAGTGACTCATGTTAAGCACATATTAGTTTTTACTTGAACAGTTTTTTTTTTGGAACAACCTTTTAAATTATTGTCTTTTTTATTTGAAAAAATTTGACTCAATTTATTCCATTAAATTCAAAGCAAAAAATTTAAATTAATGTCACAATTCTCCAAACAATGTTAATTGTCGAAAATAATTCAAAATTTAAATTTTTTATTTAATACAGAGTAAAATAAATGAATTTTAAAGAAGTATAGAAATTTTTGTTAATTTTTTTAATTAAAATATTTTAAGAAACATCATTGTATTGATATATTTGTAAAGGTCTACAAAGGGTGATATGGAAGAGAAATGACGTAACATCGCCCCCAACATCTTTTAGATCGCTTGTTTAGTGAATCAAACGTCCATCATTTGGATGTGACACTCATTCCTCAAATACGTCGCCCACTCCCTAGTTGACTTGTCTGATTGGTGAGAGTGTGGGACATGATGTGTCAGGGTATACAGCTAATTCAGCAACCTCTACTTTTTCGGGAGACTGCCTACGCCTACGTTGTACTACGGCCCTAGCGGCCGAATTTATGGTCAGTTGGTGGCAGGCGACGTCAGGGTCCAGTCCAGGCATCTCCGCAGCGCTCCATGCGAACAAGTCAACGTTTTCTCTCAAGCAGGCTTTCAGTTGCTTCCTCACGAGGTCAGGGAGATCAGCGTCAATCTTCACGCCTTTGTTTGGGTCGTTGCCGAGGAGGATGACTTCGAACTCGCCGTCCGGGATGGGACGTCTTGGATGGGCAGGCTCCTCGTTGACATATGGCATCGGGGAGGTTTCTGCTGCTAGTTGGACTCCTTTGTCTTTCTTCTTTTGCTCCTTCAGGTCATCCTTGGTGAAGCGGTTGACAAGGTCGACAGAGTTGACGTGAGGCATTGGCTTCGGCTCCTCAGAGGTGCTGGGTCGAGCTGGCTTGCCTGGAGATCTGGACGGTGCGTTGATAGTTGTCGCACCTCGAAAAAAATCGCTTAATCGAAGAAACGACCCTCGCGCGAAAGGTGCGGAAAACGGTTCGACAGAGTCGCCACCGAACTTTATTTATCCCAAAAAGAGGGAAAGGAAAATATCGAGAAAACCTTTAAGGAAGGGTAAGAATGTGGTCGTCGCAACCACATTCTGGGTTCGGGAGTCGGTTACGTGAGGGGAAGGTACGCGCACCCCCTCACGTCCGTTGTACTCAACGGGAACCTCTTAGTTCGAATTGTGAGGAATGTTATTTAAGCTTGTTTGTTTTCTTCTCAACGGTATATGCGAAAAGGTAAGGTAAAAGGTTTCGATTACTAAGGGAATGGGGTGGTTTTAGGATAGGGTGCTCGGTAAGATCATCGCGACCTCGGGCCTACGTATGCTCATTCGGACGAGAATGAGGAATCAGAGCAATCGTAGTTCGACTACGGGAAGGGATAGAGGGAAGACGGAAGATGAAGGGAATGTAGGTAAACGGGGGAAAAAGAAAAAGTGTGCTCGCCAAGATCATCGCAAACTTGTGCCTACGTATCTTTATTCAGACGAGAATAAAGAATCAAAGCAGTCGTAGTTCGTGGTACGCCCACGAAAAGAGGGGTTAGGGTTTGAATTTTAGGAGACGAAAGATTGAATGACATACAACCCAAGGGCGTGCCTCGAGAGCATTCACTCAAGAATTCAAAGAATGCGAGACTCCAAGAACTCAGTTCTTTTGTGATTGATTGCGAAAATGTTTGATAGGGATTAAGTGTTTTAAGACGAAAGGGTGAATGAATAACAACCCAAGGGCGTGCCTCAAGAGCCATTCATTCGAAGATCCAAGGAATGCTAGATTCCAAGAATCTCCTCCTTTTGTTAGTTGATTAAGAAATCGGTTTGAAAAATATCGAATCGAATAGGTTACGAAAAGAGGTGAGGATCGATACTAGTCCCTAAGGGTGCTCCTAGTAACGAAACCACGAGATGTGTGAATGTGCGTTTGACGACGAGACAAAAGGCACTCGACTTACGAGAATGTTTTGAAGAGTGGCTCGACGACGAGTCGAGGATTGGTTTGAAAATGATTTGGTTTGTTAAATGTTTTAGGGAGAATGACGATTATTCGATAAACGAGACGTCGGCCTCGCAACCAATTAATCAGGGCATTATTGGGATGCTAGATCCCAACGACACCGTTTTCATTCAATTGATTTATGAAATATTGTTTGATGAACAACGAAAGCACCACGTGGAATGCTAGACTCCAATGGTATTCCTTTATCCATATAGTTAAGACGAGTGTTTTAGGAGCGAAAGGTCGAATGATCACCACCTAAGGTGTGCGCCTCAATAGCGGTCACTCAAGAACCCAAGAAGTGCTAGGTCTCAAGAATTCAATTCTTTCGCAATTTAATTAAGAAAAAGATTTGATTAGGTGCGTTAAGTATTTTAGTCGGAAGTAGCGTTTGAACAAATGAAAATGGTTAGATAAGCATGAATATGAATATGATATGGATGTGAATAAGAATGAACGATAATATAATCGAGATAATATTAACAAGGTATAATATAACATAAAATTGGTCTCGTCTTAGTCGGAATTTATTCGAGAAAATCGATAATCAACGATTTTTGACTTTCATTGACCAAAAGTGAAAATAAAAGAATATAAATCGAAATAGACATAAAAATCGGAAAACTAAGAAAGGTCTCATCTTTACTAAGATTTAAATCGAGAAATCGATAATCTTTAGTATTTTATTTTCATTGACCCAAAAAAGAATAAAAGTGAAATAAAAATTATAGAAATGAAATAAAATCGAAATAAAAAAAATAAATAGGCCTCATATACATCAAGATTTTGAATCGATTTGAGAAAATCAACTTTAATCAAGATATTTTTGATATCATTGGCCCAAAAATAAAAGGAAATAGAGGTATTAATGGAAAGGAAATGATATCTAAACTAATGTAAGGAAAGCAAAGTGAAAATATAGTTAATTAAAGAAATAACACATTAAGAACAAACAAGTAGAAAATTTAGTGAAAATAAAATATTTCAAAAAAGAATCTAAAACAAGTTATTTAATCGTAAAAAAAGGAAGGGGGTATGAGCCGAATAAAACAAGAGTAGCAAGGTTGGAGAAGACATGGAATCACTTAGGCTTTAAGCCCATCATCCATGAAAAAATGAATCTAGATAAAACAAAAACCAATATGTATTCAGTAAATAAATAAAAAAAAGCTAATGACCTAATCCATATACTTAGTGAAACATGGTCAAACAATGCTTCTCATTCACAGTTAACCCTTTCACCTTCATCAGGTTTCATAAAACAAACAACTCAAATGAGGGTAGCAAAAAAAGAACATGTCTGGAGCTCATCATCATCATCGACTTGAAGCGAATCGCTCTATCTCCGTCTTCATCGCTCTCTCCTTTTTAAAAGAAGAACAACCTCGCGCGATGCTTTCTCGATTCAATCTCGTTTCAGGTTTGCAGCATACGACTTCTTTTGACGGCGTAGTTTGTTGGTTCCATTTCAACCTCTCTTCATCTTGATCTATTCTGGTTCGATAAGTTTAAGTTTTGAAAAAATGGTTGAAGGTGGGTTAATGACGGCTGAGTGTTTGGAATCGATTGATGATGTTTGAGATTTGGTGAGGGTGATGAAGTGAAGTGGATGGAGGGTAGTTTGCGTGGAGAAGGTTTTGAAGATTTGTGGTGTTTTTGGTGTTGATGAAGAAGAGAAAGATTGAAGAAGAGAGGTTTTTTCGTTGTTGATGTTATGGTTTGTTGTGGTGGAAGGTTTGAGCCGAAGGAGAAAGTTAGTGAAGAGGTGAGGTTTGAAGGATGGTTGAGTAATGAAGATGGATTAGGGAGAGGTTTGGGGCGGCTAGGGGCGAAAAACGGAATCGTTGGTGTTCTATGATGATGTTGCAGCAAGGCGAAAGTGTTTATTCTGTGTGTTGAGAGGTTTGTTCTCTTTTTTGTTTTTGCAGAGAAAGTTTTATTTCAATGTTGTTGTTACTCTCCTCCCCCCCCCAATCGTTTTGTTCTTCTCCTCCTTTTAAACTCCCTCTAAACTTGTTCTTTAAGTTTTATTTTTTTTGTCTCATTGTTGTGAAAAGTCTTTTCCATGGCAGAATAATTTGGGATGGTTGTTGTTGTTCTTTTAAAATTGCAGGTCATGCTGTTCCATTTTGGTACAAAGCTTGGTTGGTGGAGTTTTGCAGAACGTTGCTTGTTGTTGTGGTCATTTCTTGCAGCAGAATTTTTTGGCCTGGAGTGTAGATGTTGTAGCAGCAGGTACGGTTATACTGTGGAATGATGTAGAGTTTTTGTTGTGTAGCGCAGGCCGTGTTGTTGTTTGAAGTAGTACGATTTGGTCATGGCTAGTGTATGGACAAAGTCTTGTAACTTGGACTTCCCTCTTTTTTTTTTTTTGGCAACTTATTGTAACATGGAATAAAAGGAAAATTGGTTGAATTAATAAAGAAAAAAAACATTTGGATTTGATATTAAATTCAAAAATTGAAAAGAAAATGGACATGGTCTAAATGGATACATGGATGTTTAAAATGGATATATGGACATAAAAATTGAATTGGAAATTGTATTAGAAATTGGATAAAAAAAAGAAGTGAAATTTGGATAATACATAATGGAGAATGAATTTTTTGGATTAAATGTATAATAAAAAATGGTTCCAATGGATAATGGATATTTGGTTTGGAAAAGTGGATATTAACATTGGATTCTTTCATCAAAATAGATATGGATTGAACAAAATGATGAATTTGAAAAGTGGATTTGAAAAATGGATATGAAAAAAATGGTTAATTGAATTTGGATTATTGAAATGAAATTTGGACAATGGTTTGGTATATAGATATGGATGGATAATGGATTAAAAAAAAAGGTTAAAAGATATATATGACTTAAAATGAAAATGGATAAAAAAAAATAAAAAAATAAAAGAGGGATGAAGCTGAAGACAACATATTTTTTAGATTTTTCTGAATAATTGTCAGTGGGTGGATGTACATATGGAAAATACACAGGTAGGACAAATTTGGGGTATGACAGATGCCCATATCGAATTAGCTTGAACCGAGTTAGATGAACTGATATGGCGTTCATCTTTCGAGGTAGATGACAATTAGATATAAAGAAGACCACGAATTTGTCCGAAAAGAAAGAAAATGCTTGGGAGGTGGAATAACTGATCAAAGTTAACCCTTGAGTAGACACTGAATAATTTGCAAAGGCTGTTATCACCAAAAGGATGACAACAGGAAATCTGACACCAAAAGGATGACATACCTATCACCAAAAGGATGATAGTGAACACACACACACACACAGACCCTTCCACCAAAAGGATGAAAATGAGGTCGCAGCCTGCTATTACCAAAAGGATAATAGGGCACACACACACGGACCCTTCCACCAAAAGGATGGAAAGTGAGGTCAAAGCCTGCTATTACCAAAAGGATAATAGGGCACACACACACAGACCCTTCCACCAAAAGGATGAAAATGAGGTCAAAGCCTGCTATTACCAAAAGGATAATAGGGCACACACACACACAGACCCTTCCACCAAAAGGATGAAAATGAGGTCAACGTCTGCTATTACCAAAAGGATAATAAGGCACACACGCACACAGACCCTTCCACCAAAAGGATGAAAATGAGGTCACAACCTACTATTACCAAAAGGATAATAGGGCACACAACACAGCCTGCTACTACCAAAAGGATAGTATGGCACACAACACAGCCTGCTACTACCAAAAAGATAGTATGGCACACAACACAGCCTGCTACTACCAAAAGGATAGTATGGCACACAACACAGCCTGCTACTACCAAAAGGATAGTATGGCACACAACACAGCCTGCTACTACCAAAAGGATAGTATGGCATACAACACAGCCTACTATTACCAAAAGGATAATAGGGCACACACAAAGGCTGTCACTCACCAAAAGGATGACACACAGACCAAGGGTTTATGGATCGGCGACACCAAAAGGATGACGGATCAAAACAAGCTACTACCACCAAAAGGATGATAGGAACTTCTTATTCGTGAGGACCAACATCAAAAGGTTGTAGGTTGAATTGAGTTGATCTTGGATCTCACACTTGTATGAATGTTTGATTTTGTAATGATGTGCAATGCAAATGCTGACGCGCGGAGATGCAAGTGCTGGGGAAGTATGATTTGGTTTTTTGGGTATGCAGATGATGTTTATGATGACGAATGTGATGCATATGATGCGTATGATCGCAGACGGGTGATTGGATATGTTTGGAGATGGTGCCAGCATGGTAGACTTTTTGGTAGTTGCCAATGCGGGTTGGACTTTTGGGCGGTGGGAGGGATTTGATTTCCTCGACACTCAATTCGTTGAAGACGCCATGATTGAAGCGGACGAAGATGCTCTTAAAGCCTCGAGTTTGATCACTTGTTGATTTGTGCTTGTCGGTTAGGATGACCTTCTGCAACAAGGCTTGCCCCAGTCTGAACATGGTAATGGTCTGCCCCTGATTAACCAGTTCTGAAGTGGTCTGATCTTTGGAAGATGAACTTTTGATGTGCTTTGAGGTAGCTTGCCCCTGATTGAGCTGTTGAAGGGTTTGCCCCAGCCTGAGGGTTTTGAGGGAGTCTTGCTTCGGGTTGGCACCACTGAAAGCTCAAGTTCCTCTTTGATTTCCCCTTGTTGAAGTTGTCCTGAATGTCTAGCATTGATTTGCAGTTAAGATTGAATATTCACAAATGGTAATCTTAATACGATGCTCATGCAGTTTTGAAAAAGAGTCATTTATTGGAGTGCCGTGATAGTGAGATGAATTGACCGTTAGCCTAAACGTGTGCTGATATTGATGGTATGAAAGATATAGCAAGGAAAATGACACCAATGTTGAAGATTAGCAAATATGGGGAGTCAGTTTACGCAACCTTGCGATAGTATGCTTTCAGAATAAACTTCGCCTCAATTAGGTCTTTTGAGGGTTTTAACGTGGTCTGGTTTACGGTTTATGAAACAAAGGATATTAGGCTCAAAGTATAATTTGTACCCACCCCTTCTTCGTGATGACCTCCAATCCTACGTTTAGTTAAATCTGCACATGTTTGTATTCCAAAAGGGTTGACGGTTTAAGAGTGATGGCTCAAGGTATGTGCAAAATGGCAGTCACCTTTATTTTTTATGAATGTCAGTGATCTTTTGGTTTTGACATGGCAGTTATTGGATCTTATTTTGTTTTTTGTTGAGGATTCGAGGGCCTCTTTTGATTTTGCTTTTGATCCCTATCTTTTTCATGGACTGATTTCGCTTGTCAAGTCCATCGGGATTGCCTTGATTTTTGTCTAAGTCTCCTTTGAGGTGCTCGACTTAGCAGGCTTTTGATTTTTTATTTTTTGTTGATTTTGTTGAAGGGAGGATTGTGACTGCCAAGTCATGGGTATTGATGAACAACCGACATGTCTTTTGGATTTTGTCTTTGTGATTCGAGTGCGTATTTGGGTTAACTGAACACTACCCTGCCCCAGGTTGAGTGTAAGGGTTTGAACATCCGAAGGAAACTGCTACTTCTTGGCTCGAAGTGGTTAACTAGGGATTAACTCCTTGTCTCTCCAGTGTTTGGGGGATTGAAACAATGCTTGTACATCCTCGGCGGGATTTTGTCTGAAAGCATACGGTTTGCAATTATGGGTATTTCGTTGTCATCATCCTCCCTCCAATCATTGCTAACAACAGTTTGATATAGAGAGTGAAGTGGATAAATGTGTCGGTGTTTTGCAGAAAAATGGAAAAAATGAGTGAATACGACATAACTGATTCAAAACATGCATAATCACTACATTAAGAAAACCAAATACAAATGGCAATGTTTAAAGCATACAGTACTTAAACAAATAAAGACAAAATACAAGAATGCAAATGACGGGATGGCCACATGACTGCCTTCTTTGGGGAATAAACTTGACTTGACTTGACTTGACTTGGCTTGCTGTTGGCACTAGCTTGGCGGCGGCATAGGGTTTTTGATGACGTTTGGAGCCCTCCCATTGAACGTGAGAAACTTTGAGTCGATCATGTCTTGAATCTTGTGTTTGAAAGCTCTGCAGTCCTCGGTCGTATGCCCTGGATCACCCTTGTGAAACTCACAATGAGCATTAGCATCATAATCTTGGGGGATGACAGTTGGAGGAGCTAGGTCCCTGGGAGTGATTGCCCTCTTCTCCATCAATTGAGTAAAAATCTGAGCATACGATGTTGGCAGACGATCAAAGTCTCTATCATACCTCCTTGTCCTTTGTTGATTAGGCTGATGTTGTTGAGCAGCTCTCTATTATTGATATTGAGGAGGATACTGATACCCTTGCTGGTTGTATGACTGTTGCTGAGGAGTTGGAGCTTGAACAGCTTGAACAGTCGGCTGATAAGGCATCGGAGCGTATTGTGCAGCAGTAACATACGGATACTGGAAGTAAGGGATTTGATAAGGCATCGGAGCAGGAGCTTGTTGTTGAGCTTGCCCTTTCTGAGCAGAGATGGAATTTGTTTCACCTTCTTTTTTCTTGTATCCATTGAAGGGCTTCTTGACTGCAGACTGACTACTAGATCCTCCTTGGATCTTTCCGCTCTTCAGACCTTCTTCAATTCTCTCACCGACAATTACCAAATCAGAGAATCCGGCAGAAACATTACCAATCAACTTCTCATAGTATTGGCCTTGCGAAGTACCCATGAATATGTCAATCAGTTCATGGTCAACCAGAGGTGGATGCACTCTCGCAGCTAGCTCTCTCCAGCGTTGCGCGTACTCCTTAAAGGATTCGTTGTCCTTTTGAGCCATACTCTGAAGTTGAGTACGATTCGGAGCAAGGTCAGTGTTGTACTTGTATTGCTTAACAAATGCAACAGCTAGATCATCCCAAGTGCGCACATTGCTACGCTCCAGCTGCATATACCATTCGAGTGATGCCCCAAACAAGCTGTCTTGGAAGCAATGGATTATCAGCTTTTCATCTTTGGCATAGGCAGCCATCTTGCGGCAGTACGTCTTCAGATGGATGTGAGGACAACTGAGACCTTTGTATTTCGGGAATTCCTGTACCTTGAACTTGGAAGGAATGACAACATCTGGCATCAAGCACATTTCCAGAGCATTCAGAGATTTTGAGTTGCGTCCCTCCATAACTCGGAGTTTTTCAGCTAGATCACGACACATTTTGATGGCTTCAGAATCCTGAGCAGCAGTAGGATTGACAATTGGGATAACAACATGGTAATTATGTACCTCATCATACTGATCTACCAGATTTTCTTCAGCATGAGGAATAGGAATCTGAGTGGCAACAGGTTAGGCTTGCGGAATAGCTCCAACAGTAACTCCAGGTGTTGGAAGTGGTTGAGGAGTGGCTCCTTCAGCGGCAGGGGTGAAGTTCATCGGTATCCCATAATTGATAGGGTTGGGAACAGGAACCGAGAGCCTTGAGGGTGACCCTTGCACAGGCATAGTGTTGTTGGCAGCAGCGGCTTCACGCAGTTCTTCTTCTCTTCTGGCCATCATGATGGCTTCAAGAATCTGATCAATCTTTCCCTTCATAGAGTCCAACTCCTCTCTGAAGGCAGCTTGCTCTTACTGAATCTGCTCCATCGTTCTTCTTGTGTTGGCTCGAGTTGCGTACTGGTGTCGAGGAATCAGCTTGATTTACTGGAGAAGGAAGGAAGTTGAAGTGAGATTCTGAGGTTGAAAATGCAATGCAAGATGCATAACAGATGCAATGCAATGCAATGACATGAGATGCAATGCAAGATGCAAGATCCAGGATCACAGATCACAGGTTCAAACAGTTCTGAGGTTGGCTGTTCACGGGTAAATGACCAAAGTCTTCGATCAAAGAAACCCTATAGGTAGGCTCTATGAGGAAAGTTCTAGGTTCTTTACCCATAAAACCACTCACGGGATAGTTTCTACGTTGATGGATAAGGCTCCCAGGATTACGAACACTAATCGCATCAACGTCACGCAACAGGCTAGCTGCATTACGACAATAATGACGACAAGGTCTCTCCTGAGCGGGGTCTTCATGCTAGGCGCACAAGGAGCGAGTCCTTGGAGACTAACACTACACGACCACCAATATAGAACTTAGTTCTAAGAGTGGTTCATAGAGTCACGAACCCTTCATGAATCAAGTCGTGCGACAGGCTAGCTGTGTTACAACAGGATCTACGAAAAGGTCTACTCTAGGGGAGCTTTCATGCTAGGCACACAAGGAGCGAGTCCTTGGGGACTAACACTACTCAACATCCAATTCTAAACTATGTGTTCCCTCTGCTTTTACCAAAGCTTGGGTATAGAGCTTTACTCATGATACCATCCCAAGATCCAACAGCCAAGAACAATAGGAGAAAGTAATAAGAGAACAAACACGTCAACGAGAAAAAAACATGCAAACAAAGATAACGCTCCTCACAAATCGCTCTAAGATAGGCTTGACTCTCTCTTGCATGGAGCAATCGTTCCCCAGCAGAGTCGCCAGCTGTTACACCTCGAAAAAAATTGCTTAATCGAAGACACGACCCTCGCGCGAAAGGCGCGGAAAACGGTTCGACAGAGTCGCCACCGAACTTTATTTATCCCAAAAAGAGGGAAAGGAAAATATCGAGAAAACCTTTAAGGAAGGGTAAGAACGTGGTCGTCGCAACCACATTCTGGGTTCGGGAATCGGTTACGTGAGGGGAAGGTGTGCGCACCCCCTCACGTCCGTTGTACTCAACGGGAACCTCTTAGTTTGAATTGTGAGGAATGTTATCTAAGCTTGTTTGTTTTCTTCTCAACGGTATATGCGAAAAGGTAAGGTAAAAGGTTTCGATTACTAAAGGAATGGGGTGGTTTTAGGATAGGGTGCTCGACAAGATCATCGCGACCTCGGGCCTACGTATGCTCATTCGGACGAGAATGAGGAATCAGAGCAATCGTAGTTCGACTATGGGAAGGGATAGAGGGAAAACGGAAGATGAAGGGAATGTAGGTAAACGGGGGAAAAAGAAAAAGTGTGCTCGCCAAGATCATCGCAATCTTGTGCCTACGTATCTTTATTCGGACGAGAATAAAGAATCAGAGCAGTCGTAGTTCGTGGTACGCCCACGAAAAGAGGGGTTAGGGTTTGAATTTTAGGAGACGAAAGATTGAATGACATACAACCCAAGGGCGTGCCTCGAGAGCATTCACTCAAGAATTCAAAGAATGCGAGACTCCAATAACTCAGTTCTTTCGTGATTGATTGCGAAAATGTTTGATAGGGATTAAGTGTTTTAAGACGAAAGGGTGACTGAATAACAACCCAAGGGCGTGCCTCAAGAGCCATTCATTCGAAGATCCAAGGAATGCTAGATTCCAAGAATCTCCTCCTTTCATTAGTTGATTAAGAAAACGGTTTGAAAAATATCGAATCGAATAGGTTACGAAAAAAGGTGAGGATCGATACTAGTCCCTAAGGGTGCTCCTAGTAAGGAAACCACGAGATGTGCGAATGTGCATTTGACGACGAGACAAAAGGCACTCGACTTACGAGAATGTTTTGAAGAGTGGCTCGACGACGAGTCGAGGATTGGTTTGAAAATGATTTGGTTTGTTAAATGTTTTAGGGAGAATGACGGTTATTCGATAAACGAGACGTCGGCCTTGCAACCAATTAATCGGGGCATTATTGGGATGCTAGATCCCAACGACACCTTTTTCATTCAATTGATTTATGAAATATTGTTTGATGAACATCGAAAGCACCACGTGGAATGCTAGACTCCAATGGTATTCCTTTATCCATATAGTTAAGACGAGTGGTTTAGGAGCGAAAGGTCGAATGATCACCACCTAAGGCGTGCGCCTCAATAGCGGTCACTCAAGAACCCAAGAAGTGCTAGGCCTCAAGAATTCAATTCTTTCGCAATTTAATTAAGAAAAAGATTTGATTAGGTGCGTTAAGTATTTTAGTCGGAAGTAGCGTTTGAACAAATGAAAATGGTTAGATAAGCATGAATATGAATATGATATGGATGTGAATAAGAATGAACGATAATATAATCGAGATAATATTAACAAGGTATAATATAACATAAAATTGGTCTCGTCTTAATCGGAATTTATTCGAGAAAATCGATAATCAATGATTTTTGACTTTCATTGACCAAAAGTGAAAATAAAAGAATATAAATCAAAATAGACATAAAAATCGGAAAACTAAGAAAGGTCTCATTTTTACTAAGATTTAAATCGAGAAATCGATAATCTTTAGTATTTGATTTTCATTGACCCAAAAAAGAATAAAAGTGAAATAAAAATTATATAAATGAAATAAAATCGAAATAAAAAAATAAATAGGCCACATATACATCAAGATTTTGAATCGATTTGAGAAAATCAACTTTAATCAAGATATTTTTGATATCATTGGCCCAAAAATAAAAGGAAATAGAGATATTAATGGAAAGGAAATGATATCTAAACTAATGTAAGGAAATCAAAGTGAAAACAGAGTTAATTAAAGAAATAACACATTAAGAACAAACAAATAGAAAATTTAGTGAAAATAAAATATTTCAAAAAAGAATCTAAAACAAGTTATTTAATCGTAAAAAAAGGAAGAGGGTATGAGCCGAATAAAACAAGAGTAGCAAGGTTGGAGAAGACATGGAATCACTTGGGCTTTAAGCCCATCATCCATGAAAAAAATGAATCTAGATAAAACAAAAACCAATATGTATTCAGTAAATAAATAAAAAAAAGCTAATGACCTAATCCATATACTTAGTGAAACACGGTCAAACAATGCTTCTCATTCACAGTTAACCCTTTCACTTTCATCAGGTTTCATTAAACAAACAACTCAAATGAGGGTAGCAAAAAAAGAACATGTCTGGAGCTCATCACCATCATCGACTTAAAGCGAATCGCTCTATCTCCGTCTTCATCGCGGTCACCTTTTTAAAAGAAGAACAACCTCGCGCGATGCTTTCTCGATTCAATCTCGTTTCAGGTTTGCAGTGTACGACTTCTTTTGACGGCATAGTTTGTTGGTTCCATTTCAACCTCTCTTCATCTCGATCTATTCTGGTTCGATAAGTTTAGGTTTTGAAAAAATGGTTGAAGGTGGGTTAATGATGGCTGAGTGTTTGGAATCGATTGGTGATGTTTGAGATTTGGTGAGGGTGATGAAGTGAAGTGGATGGAGGGTAGTTTGCGTGGAGAAGGTTTTGAAGATTTGTGGTGTTTTTGGTGTTGATGAAGAAGAGAAAGATTGAAGAAGAGAGGTTTTTTCATTGTTGATGTTATGGTTTGTTGTGGTGGAAGGTTTGAGCCGAAGGAGAAAGTTAGTGAAGAGGTGAGGTTTGAAGGATGGTTGAATGATGAAGATGGATTAGGGAGAGGTTTGGGGCGGCTAGGGGCGAAAAATAGAATCGTTGGTGTTCTATGATGATGTTGCAGCAAGGCGAAAGTGTTTATTCTGTGTGTTGAGAGGTTTGTTCTCTTTTTCGTTTCTGCAGAGAAAGTTTTATTTCAATGTTGCTGTTACTCTCCTCCCCCCCCCCCCCCCCAATCGTTATGTTCTTCTCCTCCTTTTAAACTCCCTCTAAACTTGTTCTTTAAGTTTTATTTTTTTGTCTCATTGTTGTGAAAAGTCTTTTCCATGGCAGAATAATTTGGGATGGTTGTTGATGTTCTTTTAAAATTGCAGGTCATGCTGTTCCATTTTGGTACAAAGCTTGGTTGGTGGAGTTTTGCAGAATGTTGCTTGTTGTTGTGGTCATTTCTTGCAGCAGAATTTTTTGGCCCGGAGTGTAGATGTTGTAGCAGCAGGTACGGTTATACTGTGGAATGATGTAGAGTTTTTGTTGTGTAGCGCAGGTCGTGTTGTTGTTTGAAGTAGTACGATTTGGTCATGGCTAGTGTATGGACAAAGTCTTGTAACTTGGACTTCCCTCTTTTTTTTTTGGTAACTTATTGTAACATGGAATAAAAGGAAAATTGGTTGAATTAATAAAGAAAAAAAACATTTGGATTTGATATTAAATTCAAAAATTGAAAAGAAAATGGATATGGTCTAAATGGATACATGGATGTTTAAAATGGATATATGGACATAAAAATTGAATTGGAAATTGTATTAGAAATTGGATAAAAAAAGAAGTGAATTTTGGATAATAAATAATGGAGAATGAATTTTTTGGATTAAATGGATAATAAAAAATGGTTCCAATGGATAATGGATATTTGGTGTGGAAAAGTGGATATTAACATTGGATTCTTTCATCAAAATAGATATGGATTGAACAAAATGATGAATTTGAAAAGTGGATTTGAAAAATGGATATGAAAAAAATGGTTAATTGAATTTGGATTATTGAAATGAAATTTGGACAATGGTTTGGTATATGGATATGGATGGATAATGGATAAAAAAAAGGTTAAAAGATATATATGACTTAAAATGAAAATGGATAAAAAAATAATAATAATAAAAGAGGGATGAAGTTGAAGACAACATATTTTTTAGATTTTTCTGAATAATTGTCAGTGGGTGGATGTACATATGGAAAATACACTGGTAGGACAAATTTGGGGTATGACAATAGTGTTTTGTCCCTTCGAGGCCGCTTCAAAACATCTCCTCGCAACTTCAATGTTCCTATGGAGTGTGGCGACGGGGCCTTTAGCCGTGTAGTATTTCATCTTTAGATGCACAGTGGATGGCACGACGTTCAGTTCGGCCAGAGCCAGTCTCCCTAGGATGCACTAGTATAGCGAAGGGCAGTCGATGACCAGGAACTGGACTTTGATCGATTTGACAGTTTCGGCCGCCCCCGACCGTGACGATTAGTTCGACGTATCCCCACAGCCGCGTGGTTGCGCCGTTGAAACCATGTAGATCATAGCCTATATAGGGTGTCAAGTGTGTTTCGTCGAGCTGCAAAGTTGTGAGCAACGGCGAATACATGATGTCGACCGAGCTTCCCTGGTCGACCAGAATATGGTGAACGTCAAAGTTTGACATTGTGCTCTTACGAGCAGAGGGATGCTGAAGTTGGGGGCCCCTCTAGGGAGTTCCTCGCGATAGAAGGCGATGGAATTTGAGCTTCCCCGACACTTGTCGAGGGTGGAGTTCTGGCTCGAGCTCGCATCAATGAGTTGCTCAAACTTCCTCTTCACTAACCCCACAGTGAGTTTGTTGAACCCCCCGCCCGATATAACTATGGCAGAGGGGAAAGACTCCCATGCACTGCGAAGTACAGGGGGTTTTCGACCTCGTCGGGGACGTAGAAGTCCTCGGGCCAAGAGATCGACATGGCGACTTGCTGGCTGACGGCGTCGTCGGAGGGTGTTTTCTCCTCCTCGGCCCTCTTCGCCTCTTAGACGTCTTGTCGAGGAATCTCTCTCCTTTTGGTGTATTATTTCAAATGTCCATATCTGATGAGAATTTCAATTGAATCCTTTAGGTGGATGCAATCTTCGGTTACGTGTCCGTGGCTCTTGTGAAACCAACAGTATTTGGTCTTGTCCGCGATGGGCTTGGGAGGTGTCTGTCTCGAAAAATGGACTTTAGCCCGACGGAATTCCGCGTTGGCGCACTTGGGCAGAATGCGGTCGCGGGAGGCGGTCAGTGGCGTGTAGTCAGTGAAGCGGTCAGTAGGGCCCTTGAACTCTCTTGAGTCACAGGGCTTGTCCTCATTCCATTTCTCTCCTCCCCGACGGGGTGCCGCGTAGTCATTCCTCGAAACTCTAGCATTTTCTTGGTGCCTCGAGTCTCGAGCATTGTTGGCATCCTCCTTCTCCTCGTACTGGATGTAAGCCTTGGCCTTGAGGAGGAGGGCGTCTAGTGACGAGGGTGTTTCGATGCCCACCGCTTTGGCAAAGTCACTGCGGGGGCACAACCTTCGCTCGAGCAGGTATTTCTTCATGTCGTCGGTCGTGGAGACCTGGATAGCTTCGCGGTTGAACCTCTCGATGTAGGCTCGGAGGGACTCATCTTTCTCTTGTATGATCGCCTCGAGCTTCGTCTCAGACTTCGGATGGTGATGGGAGGCAGTGAAGTGCCTCGAGAACTACCTTCCTAGGTCCTTCTAGGAAGTGATGGATTCTTCAGCGAGGCTTTTGTACCAAGTCATGACACATTTCCTCAAGGTTATGGGGAATAACCTGCACTTGATAGAGCCTCTGACGTCGCGGTAGTCGAGCAGGGCGTCAATGTTCTCGAGGTGCTCTTCGGGATCTGTCGTTTCGTCGTATGTCCCCAGGTTCTGGGGTTTTTCCAGCCTGACGAGAAGTGGAGCATCCATGATCGCTCTAGATAATAGACCGCAGGGGTCATCTTCGTCGCTTCTGAGTGGTGAGCGTGGTGGAGAGTAGTCGTACCTTTCTTGCCGGGGGCTGTCATCACGGCGCAGCGGCGAATGCTTTGGTCGGTTTTTAAGTTTTCGCGGGGGTGACCGACGGTTGTTAGGTCGTTCTCCGGCCTTATTCTTCTTTGAAAATAGGGAGATGCGGTCCTCGCGGGGAGGAGTCTGGTTGTGCTTCAGGGGATGTGACCTCTCTAATTGTGGTCGGCGTCCTGGTCGTTGTGGCGACGAGCTGCGAGACTCATACCGTTGATGTCTCTGCGGGGGAGAGCGTGGACGTCGATCTCTTTCCAACGCTCCGATCCTCTTGTTCTGCTGATGGATCAGGATATTGGTCTGGTTGAGGGCCGCGACCAGGGCTGCCAAGGTTGGGTCAGCGTTGGCCGGCACTAGGATTGGCTGGAACTTCTTTGGCGCCTTCTCCAGAGTTTTTTGGACTTTCTGGGTCTCAACATACTGGACGCCATCATCGGTCGCCTCGTCGGAGAAAGGGGAAGTGTTGCGTCTGTCTCTCTTCATCGACGTGATGTCTTTCAGAATTGGCATGTCATTGTCATTGTCGGTGTCATGGAGGGGGAGTGAAGGCGGTTTCGTGACCGCTGTTGTCGTGTTGATCGACCATGATTGGTAGGTTTGAGAATGTTGTTTTGGTCTTTAGGTTTCAGATAAATAAAAGACAGAGGAGCAAAGGCTTCCCACAGACGGCACCGCTGATCTTACTGGTGATCAGAAGTTAATCGGTGGCCAACAACACGTCGCGGTCTTCAACGTCAAGTGAGGAAACCGAGGGGTGTACCTGCGAGGAACTTCGATGCCAAAGTAAGTTCAGAGTGAAAAAAGGCAGGTACAATAAAGAATAGAGTTGAATTGAATACCTGACCATTTATCAGAAGAGAGCATTTATAGAGCCCTCAGCGCTGGGCCAACAGTCTCCATTATGGGCTGGGTGATCTGACCCATAATGGATGACTGTCAAGATTCCTACGTGGATGTAGGGATGAGGAGCTCGTGCTCATCATCCTGAGTCAACTGCTCCGCGTTCTCCGGGAAGTGGAAAACGTGCCCGTTACGAAGGGCAGAATGTTTTCGCGAGATACGTGGAACCATCTGGCCACG
Organism: Lathyrus tuberosus; assembly: GCA_022829125.1. Classification (NCBI taxonomy): domain Eukaryota; kingdom Viridiplantae; phylum Streptophyta; class Magnoliopsida; order Fabales; family Fabaceae; genus Lathyrus; species Lathyrus tuberosus. Next base: position 2,075,084 of record JALAZF010000162.1, on the reverse strand, counting down.
TGTTCTTGGGTGAGGAACACGTGGGGAATGTGCTCTCCAACGGCTATAATGGATTGGGCATTTGCGTTGGGTCTTCTTTGACGCGAAGCTGGACTGAGTTGTACCCGACTATGAGACAGCCCCAGACCCAGTCCAGTCCAAAACAGATAGATTTTTGTTTTCATCAAAATCAAATTAAGAAATATGAACACATCTTCTTCACAACAAAAAAAAACTAAAAATTAAAAATAAAAAAGTTTTAAAAGACAATAATTCAAAATTAAATTAAATTTTGAGATATTTAAAAATATCACAATACATCTTTAACTCTATTACTACTAGTGTTAGTTCCTGGATTGGCTGGAATTTTGGTAAAACAAAGTATAGTCAATGTTGATGTCAAGGTGTTGATGTTGCAACATTGAAGTCTTAACACTGGGCTGTGTTAAGTATTTAATTGCTGAAGTTGGATGTCTGATGTCACACAGGTGATGTTGTAACATAAGATCTGCAGAATTAACAACAGCAGGTTGTGATGTTGTTAGGGTTGCGTATTAGCTGGAATTGTGGAGAGCAAGCTGTCTCATTGGATGCGGATATCTTGGGATGGATATTTGTTGCTGCATAGGAGATCTGCTGCAGATTTGTAGGAGATTTAAAAGGTTGAAGATTTAAAAAGATTTTAGGAGAAAATCTGTTTTAATATTCAGTTTTAAATAACAAATCTGGGAGATATTGTAGCAAGTCCAAGACCAATTCAAGGAGCTATATAAAGCGCACAAGACCAAAGGAAAAAGGTACAGAAATACAGAGAGAAGATCAAGAGCATAGGCTGAGTGTCTTGAGTATTTTGTACGAGTTGTATTTACACTATTCTAGGGTTTGAATAGGTGTTAAGTTTCTGTCCTCTCTAGAAGCCGTGAAGCAATAGAGAGTGGTTGATTGATCGAAGCTGTGAAGTAAGATCAAGGGTACTCAAAGTGGGTTCTTTGAGTGTTTGTAAGGGATTGAGTGGTGTTCTCATACCTGAGTGGTTTCTTAGGTAGGAAGTCATTAGTAGAGTATAAGTTTAGGAGATTGTCAACGGGTCGTTGAGTCTGTAAATTATATCTACAAGTAGTGAATTACATCCCTAGCTTGGTAGCCCCCAGAGTAGGTTGGTTGTAACCGAACTGGGTCAACAATTTTTGGTGTTATTTTACTGTTATTGCTGTCCATTGTGCAGAGTGTGTTGTTGTGACATCACACCTTAACATCACACGTCTGATACCAGAATTTCAACTAGACTATTAAAAAAAAAAACTCTATTACTAATTAATTTGAATAAAACTATTGTCATGTCACTTTATTCATGGAGTAAATTCTTCCACGTCCATACTTCCAAATGTGTGGCTATAAAGAATAAACAAAAGTGACTTTTACAAACTCAATTATCAAAATTCAAAAAGGAGTTCAAAAGCATTATTGATTAGAGTTTGAAGGCAAATAGAGCATCAACAAACAAACAACACTGAGCAAACAATGATCTCTGCACCAGTGACAATGGGTCCATATCTCATATGTCCATTTTCCACTACCATCTCCACATGCAAGTTTGACAACATTTTCACAAGATTCTAATAATACTGCCTGGGTAATAGCAAAATCAGAGTTAAGTTTCTTGTATATTTTTTAAAAAGTTACGAGCTACTAGTAGAGGTGTCAATTTAGGGGGCTGAGGCCTAAATTTCAAGGTTCCAAAAATAGAATGGCTCAAAATTTTAAAAATAAATGAGCCCCAAAATATATAGGCCCTCTAATTTAAGAGCTCCTAAAATTAAAATAGGGCCTCAAAGCCCCCAACATTTTTAAAGTTTGACCTTTTATTTTTAAATAGATTTTTTCAATCAATTTTTTTAAAATCGTTTTTTTTTAATTTTTAGAAAAAAGTCTTTTTTTTTTTATTTTCGGAAAAAATCAATTTTTTTTAATTTAAAAAAAATGAAATTTTTTTTATTTTCGAAAAAAATTGGTTTTTTTTTCATTTTTGAAAAAAAATCAGTTTTTTTTATATTCGGAAAAAATCGGGTTTTTTCATTTTCAGAAAAATCGGTTTTTTTATATTCGGAAAAAAATCGGTTTTTTTTCATTTTCAGAAAAAATCGGTTTTTTTCTATTCAGAAAAAATCGGTTTTTTTCATTTTCGGAAAAAGTCAGTTTTTTTATATTCGAAAAAAATCGGTTTTTTTATTTTTGGAAAAAATCGTTTTTTTTTTATTTTTGAAAAAAATCGGTTTTTTCATTTTCGGAAAAAATCAATTTTTTTATATTCGAAAAAAATCGGTTTTTTTCTTTTTCGGAAAAAATGGGTTTTTTTATTTTCGGAAAAAATTGAGTTTTTTTATTTTCGAAAAGAAACAGTTTTTTTTTATTAAAAGGAAAAAATCGAGTTTCTTTTTTTCGGAAAAAATCGGGTTTTTTAATTTTCGAATAAAAACAGTTCTTTTTTATTTTTTCGGAAAAAGTTGAGTTTTTTTTTTCAGAAAAATCTGATTTTTTTATTTTGGGAAAAAAAATCAGTTTTTTATTATTTTCGAAAAAATCAGTTATTTTATTTTCCGAAAAAATCGGCTTTTTTATTTTCGGATCGATTTTTTTATTTACGAAAAAAATCAGTCTTTTTCATTTTCGGAAAAAATCGGTTTTTTTTATTTTCGGAAAAAATCGGTTTTTTTTTGTCATTATCGTAAAAAATCGATTTTTTTTTCATTTTCAGAAAAAATCGGTTTTTTTTTGTATTTTCGGAAAAAATCGGTTTCTTTTTTTATTTTTTGAAAAAATCAGTTTTTTTTATCTTCGAAAAAATCAATTTTTTTTTATTTTCTGCAAAAATTGTTTTTCTTAATTTTTAGAAAAAACCGGTTTTTTATTTTTTCGGAAAAAAATTGGTTTTTTTTTTATTTTCGGAAATAATCGGCTTGTTTTTTTCTTCTGAAAACACCGGTTTTTTTTTTATTTTAAAAAAAAATTAGTTTTTTTTTTGTTTTCAAAAAAAATCAGTTTTTATTTTATTTTTGGAAAAAAATCAGTTTTTCTTATTTTCTGAAAAAACCGGTTATTTTTTTTTTTGGAAAAAACAGTTTTAAGAAAAAATCGGTTTTATAATATAAAATATTTTATTTCAAATAAATTAGATTGTGAATCCTTCACTTAATTTCCATTAAAGATAAAAATATGAACGAGCTTAAAAATAAGAGGCTAAAAAAATATTTATTTAATAAAGAGCTTAAAAAAATAGAGCCAACAAAAAATCTATTTATCGGGATTTTGTCATTTATGGTTTTTTTTACACCTCTAGTTACTACTAGTACTATTGTTGTTGCTTTAATGATGTTAGGTGCTAGTACCTGAACCGTGACATTCACTATACAGTGTGTTTGTGATTTTAATTGGACCATGCATTCATTGAATAACAAAACAAAACTTGTCAGGTATTTATTGAAGTTTCTACTATCTAGTTATAGTATCGAAACAAACAAAGAACGCGTGCAAGATACTTAAGTTCATCATGAATTCAGTTTGGTGCTTCACATGACAACGTTTTCTTTTCTTGGTAGACTCAGTACAATAAATTTTTTTGTTACATAAAGTTTAAATTATATTTTAATTTATATACGTATAAATTAAATATATTAATTATTTAATAAATTTTTAAAAATAAAGTACAGTATTTCTTATAAAAAATTAAAATTTAGAACATTTTGGATTTGGTATTCATAAATTTCTTGTTTAAATTCTTAAAAGTTGTTCTCGCAAGTAAGATTTGTGATACAAGAATTTTAGATTTTGAAAATTTTAAAACAAAAAGAAAAGCGGAGTGGAAAAAGACAATGAGATGTAGTGGAATGGAGCAAAATAGAATAAATATCTTATTCGATTATTTTAGAACAAAACTAGTAGGATACCCGTGCATTCGCACGGGTATCGGTATGTTACACGCTTTTTTTAAAAATATAATAAAAATAATATTAAAAAAATTAAGGTGTTTAACCAAAAAAATATTATTTTAAAAGATATAAGAAATTAGTGTCAATAATTCATTCCATATATAAAATTATTTGAATAAACAATATATTATATTTTATATAAATATTACTGTTGTTTTGACGTTATTTAAAAAAATATTAGAATCTATATTACAACAATGATATTTTTTCCGTATATATAAATAAATTAATCAACAACGAACTTGATCCCGTATAAATAAATTAAGGGTTAATACCTATTTTGCCCCCTGCCATATAGGCGCTTTTTGAAAAAACCCCCTGCGAAAAAAAAAATTGCAAAAACTTCCCTAACATTTAAAGATTCTCTCAATTTTGACCTTCATCACATCCAGTCACCAAAAAATCTATGTGGCAGCGTTTTTTTAACTGATGTGTCACGCCATGTTGGCTTTTTATTTTTATTTTGAATTATTTTAATGCCATGTGGCACTTTATTTTATGTTTATTTATTATTTAGATTAGAAAATATGTTAAATGTTCAAAAACTTGCTAGTTGTAGGATTTGAACCCACCCCCTTTCACTCATTGTTTCAATAACTTACCACTAGGCTAGAAAGTGTTTGTTGAAATATTGTCTCCTTTAATTGATTTTAATACATGTTTTTCGTTTTTTACTTTTAAATGATGTTAATATATTATAACTAAATAATATATTTAGTTTTAATTTTTTTTAATGTTACATATACTGTACCAATTTTAGTTTATTAAAATGCTACAATTATTAATTTTTCAAAACTAAACTAGACTAATCCTTTATAAAAACTAAACTATTAATGTTTGAACTATTAAAATAAAATAAATTAAACTAACATTAATATAATTAAGAAATAAATTATTTTATTAATTTTTAAATTAATAAATACTGTAAGTACTGTAGCTAATTTAATTTACGTTTTAATAATAATAAACTAATTAATAAATTTATAAATTAATAAATACTGTAATTAATAAACTAATTTAATAAATTAATTAATAAACTAATTAATAAATTTATAAATTAATAAATTTATAATTGCTGTAGCTAATTTAAAAATTTATTAATTAGTTTATTAATTTCTAAATTTATTAATTAGTTTACTAATTTCTAAATTTATAACTAATAAACTAATTAATAAATTTATAATTATTGTAGCTAATTTAATTTATAAATTTATTAGTTACACTATTGTAAATTTATAATTACTGTAGCTTATTTAATTTACGTTTTAATAATAATAAACTAATTTAATTTACGCTTTATTAATTACAGTATTTATTAATTTATAAATTTATAATTACTGTAGCTAATTTTATTTCTTAATTATATTAACGTTAGTTTAATTTAATTTATTTTAATAAATACTGTAATTAGCTACAGTAACGTTAATATAATTAAGAAATAAAATTAGCTACAGTAATTAAACTAACGTTAATTAGCTACGTTTTATTAAAATAAATTAAATTAAACTAACGTTAATATAATTAAGAAATAAAATTAGCTACAGTAATTATAAATTTATAAATTAATAAATACTGTAATTAATAAAACGTAAATTAAATTAGTTTATTATTATTAAAACGTAAATTAAATAAGCTACAGTAATTATAAATTTACAATAGTGTAACTAATAAATTTATAAATTAAATTAGCTACAATAATTATAAATTTATTAATTAGTTTATTAGTTATAAATTTAGAAATTAGTAAACTAATTAATAAATTTAGAAATTAATAAACTAATTAATAAATTTTTAAATTAGGTACAGCAATTATAAATTTATTAATTTATAAATTTATTAATTAGTTTATTAATTAATTTATTAAATTAGTTTATTAATTACAGTATTTATTAATTTATAAATTTATTAATTAGTTTATTATTATTAAAACGTAAATTAAATTAGCTACAGTACTTACAGTATTTATTAATTTAAAAATTAATAAAATAATTTATTTCTTAATTATATTAATGTTAGTTTAATTTATTTTATTTTAATAGTTTAAACATTAATAGTTTAGTTTTTATAAAGGATTAGTCTAGTTTAGTTTTGAAAAATTAATAATTGTAGCATTTTAATAAACTAAAATTGGTACAGTATATGTAACATTAAAAAAAATTAAAACTAAATATATTATTTAGTTATAATATATTAACATCTTTTAAAAGTAAAAAACGAAAAACATGTATTAAAATCAATTAAAGGAGACAATATTTCAACAAACACTTTCTAGCCTAGTGGTAAGTTATTGAAGCAATGATTGAAAGGGGGTGGGTTCAAATCCTACAACTAGCAAGTTTTTGAACATTTAACATATTTTCTAATCTAAATAATAAATAAACATAAAATAAAGTGCCACATAGCATTAAAATAATTCAAAATAAAAAGCCAACATGGCGTGACACATCAGTTAAAAAAACGCTGCCACATAGATTTTTTGGTGACTGGATGTGATGAAGGTCAAAATTGAGAGAATCTTCAAATGTTAGGGAAGTTTTTGCAACTTTTTTTTTCGCAGGGGGTTTTTTCAAAAAGCGCCTATATGGCAGGGGGCAAAATAGGTATTAACCCATAAATTAATCATCAACGAACTTGAGCCCGTAACTAAATATTATTTTATTCAATGACATAAAAAATATTTTTGCCCGTAAAAAATTTGAATCAAGAATGTATTTTTGCCCGTAATTAATCAACAACGAACTTGATCCCGTATATAAATATTAAGTTTGTTTTGACATTAGATATATATTTGAATTTGTATAAAAAAAATTTGAATCAAGAATGTATTTTTGCTCGTATCTAAAAATTATCTCAAATTAATAATGATCAATGCTTTGTATTAAAAAAAAGGGTTAATAGTCATTTTGCCCCCTGACATATAGGCGATGTTCGAAAAACCCTGGTAAAAAAAAATTTGCAAAAAAAACCCTAACATTTGAAGATTCACTCAATTTTGAACTTCATCACATTCAGTCACCAAAAAAGTTGATGTGGCAGGGGTCAAAATAAAAACGCTGCCAAAATAGCAGGGGTCAAAATAAAAACGCTACCAAAATGACAGGGGTCAAGTTGTGCCCGTTTATAACAATAGTGAAGTTGTTCCCGTATATAAAAATATTAGAATCAAAAGTAAAGTTGTGTCCGTTTATAACAATAGTTTTTCTCGTATATAAAATATTTGAATTAACAATGTATTTTTCCCGTATATAAAATATTTTAATCAACAATATATTTTTTCCATATATAAATATTAATTTTGTTTTGACACTATTTATAAAAAAAATTAAATCAATAGTAAAGTTGTTCCCGTATATAAAAATATTTGAATCAAAAGTAAAGTTGTGCTCGTTTATAAGTATAATTTTTTTCGTATAGAAAAATATTTGAATTAGTGATGTATTTTTTCCGTATATAAAATATTTTAATCAACAATATATTTTTTTCCCGTATATAAATATGAATTTTGTTTTGACACTATTTATAAAAAAATTGGATCAATAGTAAAGTTATTCCCGTATATAAAATATTTGAATCAAAAGTAAAGTTGTATTATTTTAATAATAAAATTGAGTATTTTAGTGTACAAAGACCAAATAAAAAACATTTTGATGTGATGGCAGAAAATCATAGATATTTGTTCAATAATGTAATTTTGCCCGTAGGTAAATACCAGTATTGTTCAATAACATACACTTATACTTATATTTTATAATTTTTTTTATTAAAATTTATGATTTTTTTAAACTAATATTTTTTTAATTATTTTCTTAAAAAATATTGTATTGAATCAACAATGTAATTTTGTCCGTAGGTAAATACCGTTATTATTTAATATTTTGATCAATAACTTTATGTTTTCATTATAATTGTTTTAATTTGGTGTTTTCAAAAATGATAAATTATGATTTGGTCAAAATTTATTTTGTATACAGTTGATAACATAATCAAAAATATTAATAATGATACAAAAATTAAATGGACAAATAAAAATCATATATTATGTAATTAAAATTCTTATAAGCCATTAAAATACATAAAAATTTTTATAATCGCAATTCAAATATTAAGGTTATTGAATTCTACCATTTAATGTTATTGAATTATAAACTAAAATTAAAAATAATTATTTAATATAGTTGATTAAAAGTAATTTTAATAATTTATTAGTTTCATTTGTATTAAATCATAAATTTAAATTAAATACAACTTTTAATTTTTCTTGTATTTAATTATGCAATTATTGCTTTAATTGAATAAGTTTTAATTAGCAGCATTTATTAATATATTTTCCTTTTCAAAATAAACTCTTAAAATGTATTTAAAAATGCAATAAATATTTTTTAATAATTCATTTATTTCTAACATATTATAAAACAATTTTTTTAATTTCTAAATCTTAAGGTTAGTTTGATATTTTTTTTTATTTTATAATTTTTATAAACAATTATTTTAGTTTTTTTTATTTATTTATGAACAAAAGCATAGTTTGAATATCATTGTTTCTTATCATTTATGCTATCTATTTTAAAATACACATAAGAAATAATAATTGAAAATAATTACGTTGATATGTCACATTAATATTTTTTAATCAAAAATAAAGTTTATACAATAACCAATATGGAAATTTGATAATGGTGACAAAATATATAAAAAACTTTCTTTAATTTTATTTAATTGTTTATAGAAATTTCATTATAGCAATTATTAATGAAAAGAATTGCAGAGATTAAGTAATTATTTTTCACATGTTTTCGTATATATATTTACCTTTATTTTTTTAATTGTACAAAAATTGTAATACCCCCACACAGATTCTGATCTGGTTACCCGTGTGTTTGCACAGGTATTGGTGAGTTATGCGCAATTCTTTTCAAAATGTAATAATATGTAATAGAAAGAAAAACACAATTGCTTATATATTAGTCAAATTATCACATCAATAATATATAGACCATCTTCCATTTATTTTCTTAATAAATATTGTATCTTAAATTAAAAATATTTTTTTTTCATAACAAATATTGTATCTTAAATTAAAAATAGTTAAAAATATATATATTCTATTAAAAACTTGTATTAGTCAATTTTTCATTTGTTTGTATTGTTATGCCATAAATTGACATAAATTATATTAAAAATTGATTTTTTTTTTCTAAATAATGTCCATAGAATAGAAAATTTGATTATAATGTTATGTTATCAAGTGGTATAAATTATATTAAAAACTATAATTAATGTTGAATTTGACATCTTAAAATTATTGAAAAATGTTGCAGAACACAGTAGTGGAAAATCAGAAAGTGTATAAAATGATATTCTTATACAATAACACTATACATAATAGAATATTAAAGTACTTGATTAATTTAAAAATTTTAAAATATATGGTGTAGTTTACATAAAAGAACAAAAAATTATAATTATAAAATAATTAGTTTCATAATCGTTTATTGTTTTCATAAATATGTATTTAACAGTAAAAATAAGCCAGTATAAAAATAACTTCACAAATACTTAGTTTCAAATAGGATCAAAAGAATCACATCTCAATATATCACAAACCTTTTAAGGTTTTTCTTTAATAAAAACACTAACCTTTTATGGTCTATACTCATACATTAAAATACAAATAAAACCACGTAAAATAGTTACCAGCTGCAATTTCAAACACTTAATCCCTTTAGGAACTGTTGTGCTTGTTTTCAAACTCAAACCCAAACAAATCACACCATGATCACAGCTCTTAATTCCACAAGCATGAAAGTTTCCTCCAACAACAGAAAACATAGGATCATTTGGTGCCAATTCAACAGAAATATAGTTAAAGAGGGAGACAAAAACCTAAACGGAGGGAAAAGAACAGAAATATAATTTTTTTTACAAAATCCCCCAACCTCAAGTTGTCAGCACAAAATAACCATAACATCTACAACCTCTGATGCTCCTTCCTCCGTGACTTCGATCGCAAAACCGACTACCTTCCACTCGTCCTCAATATCTCCTCCACGAAACAACATCAACACCTTCAAACCAACATCTTCCACCAGCGACTTCCCTATAGCGACAACCGTCTGCATAACCTCCCTACTCTTTCATCATCGCCGCACTCAGCCGATAACTCCACACTGTGACAACAACACCCTCGCTCAACTACATCACTCTGCATCATCAACAATATTAAACCAATCATTTTAGAATGGCCATGATGTATGAAGATAAAATGTAGAAAAAAACAGAAAACTGACCTGATACAAAAAGTTAAGATCACAATTTCAACAAACAAAATATACTGAATGCAATAACACGTGAGGGAATTAACAACTTATTACCTCTTTCTCACTAAAGGAACTCAAATTGCTCTCCAGAATATTTAATTTTTGCTATAAACCCTCTTGTGCAACAAATATATAGCATAATTTAAGAATTTAAACTACAATGTCATTAACAGAAAAATAAATCAAAATATTATTCTTATATAAACAGCAAGGAGGGATGAAATCAGCCAAGGTTAAATAAACAGTTAATGAGGGAAATTGCAAAGTTGATGAATCTATGCTTAAAACTACCTTTTCACGCAGTAACAGACTTGTCTTTCCCACCAATCCAGCCTGCACGTGATAAAATATAAATATAAATACTAAACATCTGGATAAAAAAATATGTTATATATTAAACACCCGTCAAAATTAGGTGCTAACTGTACCTAATGTCCTATACTGAGAGTTAAGCTAGCTAACAAAATATACTCAATGCAATAACACATGAGAAAAGTGTTACCTCTTTCTCACTAAGGGAACTCAACTTACTCTCCAGAATATTTACTTTCTGCTCGAAACCCTCCTGTGGAACAAAATATAGCAGATTTAGAATTTAAACCACAATTCCATTAACAAAAAAATATATAAATACTATGCTTATATAAGCAGCTAAGAGGAGCGAAATCAGCTACAGTCTACAGTTAAATAAACAGTGAATAAAAGTTTGCATCAAGAAAACAATACATCATTATAATCTATTAATTCAGAACAAAACAATTACTGAAGCAGTAGATTATAGGGATGTTGTATTAATGATCATACACATTAGTGATTGAAACAAATAACTAATTTATACCAATTTTTTCTTACAAATAGAGTTGATACAAAGGCACCCGTGTTGATAGAAAAGTAAAACCAGTTGAAAAATGATCCTTTCTTAATCCTTTCTTGGGGATCAGTATCATCAAACTGATCTGCCCCAAGAGATGACAGACATGGTTTAATACCACCGGTACCAAGTTCAATCAGGTAGAGACCAAAGAAAAAGGCAGCATATTGCACAGGAGTAGCTGGAGGGCACGCTGAACCGAAACAGTCTGCAGGCTTCAATGCGGGAACAGATGCAGAAAGAGTTAATGTACACATCCCCTGCATGAAACATCCACGTTACAGACAGAATATGACATGTAAATCATGGAGAATGATTTGAAAATCTGAAGGCTATATAGATAACATCAATGCTAACATGTCGTCCATCGTCATAAGCATCCGTAACCGAAACTGAATTAGAAACAGAATCCAAATATGAAGCTTGAGCCAACAGTAATCCAAAACCAGAAACCATAGCTCGAATCAAATTGAAAACGCAACTGAAATCCTGAAGCATAATCCTGACAAAGCTTGGACAAATATATGACTTAACCATAACAAAGCTTCAACAGAGACTCACCATACCAGTACCTACAACAGTTGCATACCTGAAATCTCTGCAACATTTTGTAGAACAGTTGATGTTTCACTCACCAAGGGTAACAACCATGACATTCGATTTAGTGATATGTTACCTAAAAATAAACAACCATGAATATGACATTAGATCAAACACGTTGAGGGCACTCTCAAAACTAATTTGAAAAGAAATTCATTAATAATAGTAATAATAACAACATCAACAGCAAGTGAAGTGTGACAATGCTTTAAAAAAAACTTCATATCATAGTCCTTAAGAACGTCGTAGATCTTTGATTCTGTAGAGTTAACGATCTCCTTCACCGTCGCAACAGCGTCTATCGCCGTCGTCTTTCCACTGCTATCAGATTGAAGTTGAACATCACAAAGTTGAACCAAAAAACATCATGGGTAACATACAAATAGAAAATTTAAGTAAAAGAAACACATATAAATGAGCAAGAGATTTTTATCCATCCATAAGAGTCAAAAGAAACACATATCTCACAGCTCTTAGTTATCAACTTCCTTTTTATATCAACTTCTTCAACTACAAAAAAAATTACAGTTCAATTTTCATGAAAAAACCAAAACTTTTGAAAACCCAAAACAATAATAATATTAAAAACCAACAACAGAGAAAATGGCGAGACCGCCAACAGCAACTTTGAAACCGGTGGTGCCATGACTGGTGTTGATTTCTCGGCGACGATGAGATTTGGTTCCGAAGGTTGTTTGGAGGGAGAAAATTTGTTCCTGCGATGTGCAGAAAATTTGTTCAATGTGATATGCAGAAAAATAAGAAAAAAGAAAAAAGGAGAGGAAGAGAGAATGAATAAGAAGAGAGAGGTTCCGGACAGGAGAAGAAAATGGATGAGAAAGAGAGAGGCAGCAGAAGAGAGAAAGAGAAAGAGGAAGAGAGAGAACATGACAATGAAGTGTTTTGGGGAAAGAAAAAACTTTTGAATTGAAGCTGACATTGGGAAAAGAAAAAAGAGGAAAAACAATTGCAATTGAACCATGTGACATCATCATTTAATCCAAACCTAGCCAGCTAAGACATAATACAATAACCATATAGTTGGAATTTAACAATATGACATTATTAGTTGTAAAAAATAATTTTTGAACCAAAATTGCCCTCATTTTAATTAGGTGGCAGAAAAAGAGAAAGGGGCAAATTGGTGTTTTCCAGAACACATAGATTTCTTATATTATAGATAGAACAAACACTACTAAAAAGATATTTAAAATCGAGTGGAATAGATATATCACATCTGTTAGCATTCTGAAAAAGATATAATGTTATAATAAGTCGGTCATATATCACATGCGATGACTGACCAAAATGAAAAACTGTATTTCGTCTTGGTTATACAAGTATACAATCGAAGTGATAATCTTGATTTTCACCTTGATCATGTAGTTTAGGTGAAGTGTAGCTCTACTTTTCACTTGGAGCCTAATTTAACAAATGAAATAACCATTCTTTTCATTCAATAGAATGAAATGAAACGAAATTGTTATACATCTATTCATAAGCTACAATAATACATATAAGTGATGAAATGAATGAATTATATCATATTCTATTCGTTCTATCATTTTTTTTATCAATTTAAACCATGGTTTTTTTTTATCAATTTAAACAATACAACATTATTTTTTTTACATTTCACTTTACTCTATTCCTTTCTATTTCATCAATTCACTTCATTCTATTTCTTTCTATTTTGTCAATTCAAAAACACGTATGTGAATTTCTTGACTGATTTACAGGAGGGGTGATCGACTATTACGTCAGCAGATGTTCTGATATATGAGTGGGTAGGAGGGAAACATGTATGTGTCGACTTGACCAGAGTTTCTTCACTAGTGAGACTTAGATTCACAAGTTTACTGTGGAACAAACAGCTTTCAAAGTCGTTTAAAAAAAAGTTGTCAAAGCATGAGAAAGCGTGTTTCAATAATCAATATGTTTTTATAGGATTTGTCTTAGAAACCATTGATTTTCTTGCACCAGAAATAGTAGATTTTTTTACAGAGATTACAAAGACTCATGTATAACAAACTATGTTGTACACCTTAGAACAATAAATATAGCGTTTAAGATTATTGATTTTGTCATTCAAAAAAAGATAACGGTACAACTTGTTGTCCGTTTATGTGTTATTTTTGTTTAACTTGACGTAGTTTATTAGAGTGAAGATAGTCATGAGTAAATGAAAGATATTAGTATATTAGTATTCTTAGAGTTGAGATACATTTTATTGTTGTTATCATTTTCTATTTCATCTTACATTATGTCGGCTCTTCGGGTGCTCATTTGAATTAATCACTTTATCTAATTACTCTATTATTATTATTCCAACAATTACTCTATTATTATTCCAACAATTTCAATGGTATATACTATGATTGACAACATTATTCCAAAAAGAAAGAAACAAAATCTATCATAATAAATATCTCGTGTCACCTTGGTTTTCAATGAAAGAAAGTGGAAAAACCAAGAAGTTGGAATGAAAAAGAGAACCGATAGTGACGAAGTGCATGAACTCAAAACCATGGAAGACAGAGAAAGGGACATTGGGCGGTATTTTTGAATTTTGGTAAACTGGAACGCTCTCGAGACTCAACACATACATAGCAAAGTTAATCACGTATGATATGATTGGATATAGGAGACAGAGATATCTATGTGGGACTTACCACTAACTTGAAGATAAAAAAGTAACAGCCTCTTGTTTTCATGCCAAACTATGGGCGAGGGACTGACCCAACATATGGATTCCTTGTACTGTAATATAGTACAGACAATACAGCATTTATGGAGTATATGGTTAGGCTAGTTTCTTGGGATTTTCTTATGCCTCTATTTTTTTTTTGAACTACTTTTTTCCCCTCAATACGGGGCAGTTTGTTTTATCTTTAAAATTTTGAATTTTTGTTTGTATTTTTAAAAATGAATTTTGTAAAATCGATTTTTAAAATATTATAAAATTTTTTTTATTTATTTTTTCTAAATTGCAAGACTAATTTTGATATTATACAACATAAATATACATTATTGAAAATCAAAACATAGTCGAAATCATAATTTTTAAAAAAACTTGTATCTCAAAAATCATTTTTATAAAAAGCTATTTGAAATAACTTCAAAATTAAGTGATTTTTTGAAATTTTGATATCCAAATTTTTTTTCGATAAAATATTGATATATCTAAAATCACATTTTAAAAATAATTATTCAAACCAAATTTTTATTTGAAATTTTTATAAAAAATTTTTTTATAAATTTTTTTCTACAAAATTATGTTACACTATAAAAATCATTTTTAAAAAAAGCCAAAATAAACTGGCCTAGATCACCATTGTATACTACTATAGTATCTTAACCAAAATTATAGTGTAAGTGATGAGTAGGGGTGGGAATAGGCCAGACCAACTAACAGGGGCCTACGGCCTAGCCTACATAGGCTCAGGCCAGATCATACTTTTTCTTAAATAGAAAAGGCCTAGGTTTTTTTATAAGCCTATTTAGCTAAAGAGACTAGGCCACAGACCATACGAAAAGCCTTTTAAGCCTATCAGGCTGACCTATTTAAGAAAAAATCAATAAATTTATTATTATTTATTCTATTTTTGACTTTGAATTAAAATAAAAAAATAAAACTTAGTTATCTTGAAGAACTTATGAAAATAAGTTGAAAAAACATTAAAAACAATGTGATAAGTTGTTGTCATAAGTTTTTCTCATAAGTTATCTTCAACAAATAGTATCACCAAACTTATGCTAATAAGAAAACTTGAACGAAACAATGAAAACAAACATTTAATCTCATTGATATTTTAACTTGTTAGTCTATTTAACATTAGTTTAATTTCTTATTTACAGATGTTCAAATGAAGTAGGCTTTTAAATAGGCTAGTAGGCTAATCAGGCATTCGAAAAGGCCAGACTTAGGCCTAAAAATAAGCCTATGATAGGCTATAGGCCAGACTTAGGCTTTGAATTTTTTAGCAGACCAGACTCAGGCTTGGCAAAGCCTAGCTCAGCCTAGTCTATTCTCACCCCTAGTGATGAGTAATACTACTTATCTTAAAATATGACTTTTTATACCTATAACTTTTATGAATTTATATTAAGATCTTATCACATTAAATGTGAAACTCTTAAGAGCAACATTATCGGTTGTTTTGCACCGTTCTTACACTGTTTCCAAAGCCTCAATGTCAGAGATGTTGGATAATTGAGAAAAGGGATCGTGTTGTGGCTTGTAACCGTTGGCTAGTTTGCCAACGTTTTTTGTTGCCAGCTGGATTTTAATGGCATACATTTTAATATTAATGGTAATAGTTAGGTATATTGTGAGATTTAGTGGAACCCATTTTAGAGTTTTTATGAGTTGTATGGATATTTGGAAAATGCAGTTGGGTTGTTTAAAAAATATAGAAGTGTAATATAATATAAAAAATTGTATGGCTCCCATTTAAAGAACTAAAATATGGTTGATGAGTGCGGATGCTCTAACTAGCATTCAAAACAAAATATCTTAAGCATGCATTTGAAACATGATTTGATTAGTCTAATAACGAATATTTAATAGTAGGTGGGGCCTAAAAAATATTGAATCAACTCTATTAGGATCTTAATATTTTGATTTTATCTAATTAATTCAGCTTAAGTTATAAAATTGATTTAAGGTGATATTCGCCATCCACTTATAAACATTATTCAATGTAAATTTTTAAATAATTTTAAGTCATTTAAGTAAGTGGTATGTGTTAAGATGTGAATTTTATTATCACAAGATTCATTAAAAAAGAAATAATGTGGATTTCAGTAATACTCATTGAATCAAATTAGAAACTTTTTTAATCGTTTATTATACACACGTAGTCATTCTTGTTGGAATAATATAAGTAAGTGTGAGTAGTATGGAAATAGTTCCATATTGAAATAATATAAGCAAGTATGAGTAAGTGGAGATTTAGTCTCACATTGAATATGAATGTGGTGACTTGAGCATTTATAAGTGGGAGAACCCACTCACCTATCACCTTAAGATTTTAGGTGGACAAGTGGTGTGTCTCTCACAAAGGTGCCTAATCCTACACTATGTATCAATGCTCCCTAGTAAACTCCCCCCAACACCTCTAACTTAGGAGAAACATATGATAACTGGATTAATTCAATAAATACAGCCCATATTTTAATAAAGAAATAATCTTATAGCTTAACACTCTCCTCAAACTGGAGTGTATGTCAATGAGATTTAGTTTGGAAACCACGAGAAAGAAAGGTCTTAGATCTAGAGACTTTGTAAAAATATCCGCAACTTGATTTGAAGAGTTAATGGGTTGAAGATGGACCACTTGTTCTAGGACCTTATCTCGCACTGGTTGGCAATTCATTTTAATCAGTTTCGTACGCTCGTGGAAGACTGGATTAATTGATATGTAGATTACACTCTGATTGTCGCAAAAAAATGGTGATTGGGCGTTGGTGCAAGATAGAGAAATCTTGAAGTAGGTGTATCAACCGTTGAGCTTCGTAAGTTGTGTTGGCGAGGGTTTTGTATTCTATCCTGAATGAAGAGCGGGAAACCACTTATTTTTTCTTAGATTTCTAAGATATGAAGGAAGAACTAAGATAGAAACAAAAGCCCATAATGGACCTTCTTATAAGAGCGTAGGAACCCTAACCAACATCAGTAAATCCAGTTAGCATAAGACTGGATGTAGCTTTACAGAACAGCCTGGATGCAGGACAATTCTTCAGGTAGCGAACAATGCGTAAAGCTGTGTTGAAGTATGTTATTGGGTTTGAGAGGAAATGATTAAGTATGCATACAGAAAAACATATGTCAGAGCGGGAATGTGCTAAATATATCAATTTACATATTAGTCGTCTAAATTGAGTAGGGTCATGGAGCAAGTTATTTGGATCAACATGAAAATTGATTGTGGGATCCATAAGGGTAGATGATGGTTATGCTCCTAATAAACTTGTATCCTGGAATAAATCAAGACAATATTTTCTTTGATAAAGAGAAATGCCTTGGGAAGATCTAGTAATTTCCAATCCTAGGAAATATTTGAGATGTCTCAGGTCTTTAATGCTAAAATTTATGTTCAAGACAATTTTAGTATGGTTGATACAAGATGAATTATTTCCTGCAAGAATAAGGTCATTAACATAAACTAAAATAGTAGTAAAAAAATAGTTATGTTTTTTAGTGAATAATGAATAATCATCTTTGCATCATGTGAAACCTAAACCAATAATTGTGGTGGTGAGCTCGTTGTTCCATTGTCTACTAGCTTGTTTTAGGACATAAAGGGACTTCTTAAGTTTACGCACCACATTCTTGGAACAAGTAACAAGTCCATGTGGGGATTTCATGTAGACTTCCTCATATAAATCCCCATGAAGAAAAGCGATGTTAATATCCGATTCATGCAAATGCCAACGTTGGGTAGAAGATACTACTCCTTCCCATATTATAAGCAAAAGTTACTTTTTAGATACATTGAATAATTAATGTATCTGGTATATATATAGATCAGATACATTATTTATTTAATGTATCTAAAAAGTAACTTTTGCTTATAATATGGAACGGATGGTGTATATATACAAGAGACTCTTTATGGTTATCATTTTGACAACGGGACTGAAGGTTTAATGATAGTCAAGGCCCTCTATTTAATCAAAGCCTTTTGCGACTAAACGGGTCTTATACCTTTTTATAGTGCCGTTAGAGTGGAATTTTAATTTAAAAATCTATTTTAATTCAAAAAAGTTTCATAATATATTCTGAGCACTTAAGGTTTATATACTATTGAATTATAACATTGAAAGGGAAGATCAATCTTCATCTTGGGATTCATTCAAGATTCAAATACTTAAGATTATTAAAAAAAAGTGTGTTGTAACTTAATCACCAAGTTTGCGGTGACACATTGTTTGTTGTAAAAGGTTCTTTGAATTGGTGTAATTCAAAGTCTGTCATAGTGTTTGGTGTTTTGTGAAATAAAGTTATTTTAATTGGGGTAATTCAGACTCCACCATAGTGTTGGTGTTTATATTAGAAGATTGTAAGAAAGGTTTGAGTGTGAGACTTGTACAAAGATCTAACATAGTGAACAATTCTTCAATGTGTGAAGGGACTAGATGTATCATTGGTTGATAAGGGGAACTAGTATAGTTCTTTGTGTGTTTTTTTAGCATTTTTATTTTCTGCACTTTATCTTCCTAAGAACTTATCATTTTCATAACATAAGAAAATTAAAAACATAACGTAAAATCGAGAAAAATCCGACAACACTGATTCACCCCTTTTTAGTTTGCACTCTGAAGTTACAGGTGAGATATTCCCTTAAATATTTAGAAGGGTATTGACAAATGTTAAAGAAGTTGGTGGTAGACATCATTATGTGCCTGCTTGCTGCAAACTAATGGACCATTTTCTTTACCAAGTCCTTATAGCTAGTGATCGAGAATCGTGTTAGGCTTATGTACCACCTCAATGTTGCGTCTCTAAAGCTGGTAAAGACATGCTCGCATTTCAAGGAATGTCAAGCTCCAATAATTTCCATTTGTGTGTTGATGGAGGTGACATGTTCATATCGGTAGTTGGGCCCATCAATCATGGCCAGTGAAGGCGACTTAAAGTTCTCCAGTACTGGCGCCCCCATATCTCATCGAAGAGAGGTTGTAGGTCTAGGATTTCGGTTTCCTCATGAGGGTCAATCTCTTGCTGGCATTGCTATATGTGAAGGATATTATTCACTAAAGTTTGATTCTTGCAATGTAATTTGTCCATGGCAGTGGGAATTTCTACCATGGTGTCTTCATCATTACCACACTCACTGTTGACTAGAGTTGCTACCTTCTTGTTCACCATATAAATAGATGGGTTAGAGGCATGGGTAAAAATCTAGCTAATCGATGTGATGATGATCCATGTCACTTTTATCGAGCCCCACAGTGGGCGCCATTTGTACTAGCTAAAAAGTATAATAGGTGAAATGAGTAGCTGTGTAGAGTTGTTTGATAGTGTTAGCGCTGTTGTTGTGTTATAGCAAACTTACGCAAGGACGACAATAAGCTTTGTATACTAATGTTTTTCGAGTGAATTAAATCTCCCCCTCAAGGGTTAAAATATTTATAAGAGTTTCTTGGAGTTGGATCTCAGGCTCCAAGAAAGTAGTAACAACACTTGTCTTTCCTAAGAGCATGAGAAATGAATAGTTATTTTCCCTATTATACTAGAGGACATGGTTTCCCCCTTTTAAATTTCTATCATTCACTGTGAAGGACAGAGACACATTATTCCCAATGCTCCCACAAAAGGGGGGAATAATGCGGGCAATTAAAGATATATCTAGGAAATGGACACACATTATAATAGACGGGCACACATGTAGGCAACGTACACTAGTGTAATCGGGCGATGGATACTGATCGTGAAGGCTTGATCAAATCCTGTGATGTGGGTCACCAAGTACGTTTGAGATGCAGGGCATATGAAGAGGAGGGGGGGTACCTGCAAGGCACTCCGACACTCAAGTAAGAAAATGTCAGAGAAAATTGGCAATTACAAAGTATGAATTCTTAGGATGAATAATGGATACTTGACCCTCTCAAGTGAGAGGGTTTATATAGTGCCCCCAGCGCGTGGCCAACGGTCTTATTTTCGGGGCGAAATAACCGTTTTCCCGAAGAATAGGTGTCGTACCCTAAATTTTGACAAATGATCCATCACTATTTTGGGGATTTTGTGCTATCAGGGGGTGGCATTTAGATGATAGTATGGGCTTCTTAGCACTTTTGGGCCCCTTTCAGAATTAATTTTGTATAAAGTTTTTATTTTGGAGTTTGGGGTTTTTTAATATATTATTTATTTTGGGGTTAATTCATTTTTTTAAAGTATTGTTGGAATTAATACTGTTTTGGGTTTATTAGCAAAAATTAATCATTTTAGTATCCAATAGTTATTTATTATTTTTAGTCTATTAATTTATAAAGGGTGGATAGATTTTTTTTAGGATTGGTTTTTAAGTTAAAATTCTTTAGAAAATATATAGGATTATTTTAAAGATTTAATCATATTATTAGTAGGGGTTGAATTTTGTCAAGGTATTAGGGACTAATTATATTAATGTCAAATTATTATTAATTATTTAATATTTTAGTTTTTTAGTTTAATTTAACTTTTAAGTTTTAAGGGTTATTAGATTTAATTATTTAATTCTTTTACTTTAAGGGTCTATTAACAATATCTTTGAATTTATTTAATAAAGTTTAGATAATTATTTTGGGAAGAGGGACCGGCTGTTAATTATGGTTATTATTAAGGTTTTAATATTTTATTTGTCTCTTAATATTTTTATGATCATTTTAATAGTTATTCACGGTCAAAGCTGTTGATCAGTTGTGAGTCTTCTTCTTCCCTAATCAAAACCCTAATTGTACGCGCAGAGACTGTGAAAGTGAATCAAGCTGGATTGGTTGTTACACAAAAAAACCAATAACATTTATTTTCATTAATTTTTACACTCAAAATTACAACTTTACATCAAACCCTAATTCTAAAACTGAATCATATCAAATAATCACAAATTACATCGAATTAGATTCAAAATTTCCTAAAATACAAATCTAACTTAATTGCTAAAGACCTAATTTCAAGACTATATAAACTAAGAAGAAATTAAAAAAAGGGGAACCCCTAGGCTAACACTTGTTGTCGCGCGAATTCTCCAAACCTTCAGAAAATCTCGTGATTTTCAAAAGGACTTAGGGCTCATCACTAGAACCCTAAGAATCCTTGAGCTAAACCTGCAAACAAAAGGAAAAGGATTAGAGATCGGAGAAGGAGAAAGAAGGAATCAGAGTAGCTTAATACGGACACGGCAGGGAAGGTAAAACACATAGCTTTAAAACTTTGTCATGACTAATTTATTTTTTATTGAAAATTATTGTTGTTGATTCACGGGGTTGGATCGATTCAGGGTTTTCTAGGTTTAAAAATTGGGTTAGGGTTCTTGTTATGAACCCTAGGGTTCATCCTTTAAGGGTTAGGGTTTGGGTAAGAGGGTTAGGGTTCATGGGTTAAAGCTTAGGGTTCCTCATAGAACCCTTAGGGTTCTTGGGGTTCATAGGGTTGCTGGGTTTGGATGGTTATGGTTCTTAGGGTTCTTCGCTAACCCTAAAGAACGATGAAGATCTGGGTTTCTGATTGGGTTAGGGTTCATAGGGTTCATAAGTTGAAGGTTTCTGGGTTGATGTTCATCACCCAGATGAACATTGGTTGAAGATTCTGGTTGAACTTCAACCAAAAATCTGGGTTTTACGGTGGTAAGGAAGGGGGATTAGGGTGGTAAGCGGTGGTCGGAGGCTCACCTGCGAGGAAGAGTTAGAGAAAGGTGAGAGCGATCTGAGGGTTAGAGAGAGGGGGGCGAGATAAGAGAGAGAAATAAGGGATCAAAATGATCCACTTCTAAAGGGATTGAGGTTTTATACCCCCTCTCATGGCGCACACGATCATCCCACATGGCCCTTCGTTGGCCACACGATTGTGGGACTCTGACTAATTCCGTGGGTGTGTAAGTATCGTGCTCCCCCCGGTTGACTTCTCATCACGATCGTCCATTGCGCTTACATTAAGATCAAAGGATGGATATCAAATAGAAGGATGATCATCTGATCATCATCCAACGCTCCAGAGAGAGTCCGCGCCTTTACTCTCCACGTTGGATCCGTTGACCCTCCACTGGGCTCCGTTTCCAATGGGCCTTTCAAATTTTACTATGTACACCCCCAGTCACTGACCCAAAATACTTTTAGGTGACAATTTACACCCTCTGGGATTTTAATTAATTTAATTTAATTAAATCCTTAATTTAATTATTATTGGGAGATTAGTGGGATAATTAGGAATAAAAATATTGATTTAGGGCTTACTGTTATGGGGAAATATAATTAAGGATTTTAATTATTATTTTTGTATTTTTGGGAATGTTTTGGGGTTTTAAAAATTAAATAATTAAATATTTTTTTGTTACATAATGGGTTTTAAAAATAGGGAAAATTATTTGTTAAAATTAAATTTCATTTAAATCTAGATTTTATGGAAAAAAATATATTTTTGGAGTGGAAATTATATTGTTTAATTTGATTGTATTGTGGGGATTAAATATTATGTTGGGATTAATAAGATAATATATTTTTGTAATTAGGGTTTTTTCAAGGTTTGAATAATTAAAATGTTTTAACTGGGAGTTAATGTAAACTTGAGGATTAATAGGGTACTTCAAGGATTTATTTTCTTAAATGTCAAGGTCATGGTTTTTTTAAGTTGGATGACTAATATTTTTGGGGATTTTTATTTAAAATTTTTAATTCATTTGGGTTATTTATAATATTTGGATTTAATCTTTAATTTGGGGTTTTATAATATCTTACAATTTTTTGGGATTTAAAAAACATGGGTTTATTACATTGGAAATAAGGGTTCATTATTTTGATATTGAGTTTTAATTAAAAATCTTGGTTTTTTTAAATGGGGATTTATTTGGGAAGAATTATTGTTATAATTCTATTTAAGAATTAATTGGATTTTTCTTTTGGATGTTTGTCTTATGAATAATTAAAGGGTTTTTAACCTTTTGGAATAAGGGATTTATAATAAAAATATAATAATTACAATTTAAGCATTAAGGGATATTGTAAGGAATTAAAAAGGATTTTCTTAAGGAATTAAAACTAGGGATATATGGGATATCAAGGATTAACTTAGGGATAAAACTCTTAGGTTCCAAGAGTATAAATATAGGCCAAGGGATAGGATTTAAGGGATAGAACTCTTCTTCCAAGAGTATAAATAATGGATAGGATTTAAGGGATAAGGATTTTGGGGATAAAACTCTTAGGTTCCAAGAGTATAAACATAGGCCAAGGGATAAGGATTTAAGGGATAAAACTCTTATTCCGAGAGTATAAATAATGGATAGGAATTGGGATAGAACTCTTGATATCCGAGAGCATAAATAAATGGATTAGGATTTAAGGGATAATACTCTTTGTCCGAGAGTATAAATAATGGATAGGAATTGGGATAAAACTCTTGATATCCGAGAGTATAAATAATGGATAGGAATTGGGATAAAACTCTTGATATCCGAGAGTATAAATAAATGGATTAGGATTTGGGCTAAAACTCTTCATCCGAGAGTATAAATAATGGATAGGGAATTGGGATAGAACTCTTCATCCGAGAGTATAAATATGGATAAGGATTTGGGATAGAACTCTTTATCCAAGAGTATAAATAAAGGATTAGGATTAGGATTAGGATTAGGATTAGGAATGGGAATAGGAATAGGAATAGGAATAGGGATAAGAGATATGGGAGGTGAACTACGGTTACTCTGATCCTTCAAAATTGAAGGTAAGTAGGCATAGGGTTGTAAACCCTAGCGAGTACAATAATAATAAAAAACTTAGGGTCCCCCTCTTAGATTAAATTCATCTTCTTTTGTATAATAATAAGGATTTTTATAAATAAAATAAACGGTCAAACATTCAAGTAACAAACAAACATGCCCTAGAACTTAAGGAGGATCCCATTGAATACAATGGAAGTGAGGGGTGCCTAACACCTTCCTCTCACTTAACCGACTCCCGAACCTTAGCGTCTCTCCCTTAGGATTTAGGTTTTATCATTATTTCCCTGTCCTTAGGACAAATAAAGTATGATGGCGACTCGATAATTTTGCCGGCCACGACAGCTGGCGACTCAGCTGGGGACTCCTCCCTAAAGAGAGTCCATCCTAACCTTAGGTTTTAGGGGCCCTGTTTGTTGGTCTTGGTTGTTTACTGTTTTTGTTTATATATTTTTCATGATTATTATATGTTTTATTTTTTTATTATATTTGTTATTCATATTTATTATATTATCATCATGCATTGGATTGGGATATTGTGAAGTGTGAAGCTAAAACCCAAGCTTGGAGGATACCCTAAGTTAGGACGTGGAACATAAATGTTATTGAAGGGATGTAACATCCCGACAATGCATTGATGCCACACTCAGATAGACCCTCCAAATTTGTCTTCATGGTAAGGCTAGCCCTTAACATAGTTGATGATTTGGATGTGGTCCAAGATTCTAAGGACCTTTAGAACACCCTTTCAACTCATGGTGATCCTAAGTATTCATCCCTTAAGGGGTCGTTACTAGGATCTCTCTAGATGAGACTTATCCCAAAGGTTTACCGTAGGAAGGCTTGACCCTTCTCATGGTAAAATAAGTGTATAGTCTAAATTCTAAGGATATCATGGAACAAAAAAAAAACCGTATATCCTACATGTGAGGGGATTGGGTAAATAAGACTTAGATCTAAGCCATTGTAGAGAGCCTACCTAGTTAGGGTCATGCTTGCATCTCACCTTACCCTAACCAAATAAAAACATTTAATGAAAAAAACAAAATTGTCCATGTCATCATGCATTTAAAAACATTTTTGCATATACGCATTTTTGTGGGGAATTTCAAGATGTGTTGTAGGAACATTGGAAAGATGGATTCAAACAAAAGGGCTACCCTACGCATCAGAGTGCTAAGTGCTGATTTACAAAGTCTCAAAGACCTTTAAGACTTAATGCCAAAACCTGCTCAAAGGATGTTTATACACAAGTATGGAAGGATCCTCGATCTCTTAGGGATCCCTATGAAGGTAGAGGCCGTAATTGCTTTTGCACAATTTTATGATCCTCCTCTATGTGACTTCCTCTTCAAGGATTTTAAACTAGCTCCTACGCTGAAACAATTTGGACTATACTTGGATTTATAAGGAGAGGGGAAAACCTTACAAGGGTATGGGGGCAAAAAAAAAGGGCCATGCCTAAAGACTCAGCTGTACCTGTTGAAGATCTATTATCTCACTACAAGGAGGATATGGAAGTGCAAGGGCTCAAGAAAGGATACCTGGAGGAGTTTAAAGCTCATTTGAAGAAGGCATTGGGGGCATCTATTTAGTTTCGGCCTTCTTAAGTTCAGGAGTTTTCATTTTGGATTATTGTTTTGGGTTATTCCCAAGGAATTATTTTTATTTTTCTAAGTTTGGAAGTCATTTTAGATTTGGAATTGGCTAATGGATTTGAAATTTATAAAGTAATTTTTATTTTATGTGTATGGGTTTCATCCTTTGAATATATTCATCTCTAACTACAATGGATTTTGGAATTCCCCCCAAATAAATTTTTAAAATTATTTAGCATACATCATGCATATTCATACATCCATGCATCAACATGCATTCAAAAATAAGGAAAAAGGAATAAAGAACAAAAAATCATTTCCTTTTACAAACTTTGTCTCAGAGTCATTGAGCATAACAATCTGACTTCCCGACCTCACACTCGAGCGTACCGAAGGGAAGCTATGGATCAGTTGGAGAAGGATTTGGTCACTCTAAGAGGAGAAATGGATATTGTTAAGGAGAACATGGAGGGTATGAAAAGCAAGATTGATCAACTAACACTTGCCATCTAGAATTTGATAGCCAGAGGAACCGAGTCAACTCGTCAAAGGAAGGTTCCTACTCCTACCCCCCATGTTGAAGACAATAACCCTCTACTAGGGTTTGTACATGATCTGGAACGTGAGGAGGCCGAAACTGCTAAGCAAAAAAACTGTTAACCAACCTCTCGAGGGAGCCGTCTCTCCACCTATTTCAATGGGGCACCTCGTACTACTTACATACCTATTCCACGTGAGAATTACGCAGATTGGAACCTCCAATATGAGGGTGAAAATCCAAGACAAGTGGCCCTCGAAAATAAAGGAACCACTGTTAGGGAAAGGAGAGGGGTTGACTATAAGTACAAAACACTTGAGGAAAGGTTGAAGGTTGTGGAGGGATTCAATATCTTTGGAGTGGATGCTTTGGAAATGTGTCTGGTGCCCGATGTGGTCATACCTCCCAAGTTTAAGGCACCTGACTTCGAGAAGTATAAAGGGGTTAGTTGTCCTAAAAACCACATCCGGATGTTCGCCAGAAAGATGGGTGCCCATGCTACTAATGAGAAGCTGATGATGTACACTTTCCAAGACAGCCTTAGTGGGGCATCCTTGGACTGGTACATGCAATTGGAGAGGATTCACATTAAGACTTGGGAAGACCTTGCAAGCGCCTTTCTGAAGCAATACAAATACAATGTGGACATGGCTCCTAATCGTATACAATTACAAAATATGTCTCAAGAAGGGAATGAATCTTTTAAGGAATATGCCCATAGATGGAGGGAACTAGCCTCTCGTGTGCAACCTCCATTGTTGGAAAGTGAACTTGAGGATATGTTTTTGGGTACCCTACAAGGAATGTACTACAAGAAGATGATTGGGTCAGTCTCAATTGGATTTGCTGATTTGGTTATCATTGGAGAGAGGATTGAGGACGGTTTAAGGACTGGAAAGATTGGGAAGTCAGCCTCTGATCAACATAACAATAAAAGGTATTCCGGAAACCATTCAAAGAAAAATGATGTCAGTGTTGTAGACCCTGAAGGTCCAAATCTGGGAGATAATGCATTACTGGGGCACATTGGGGCAACAGTCAACGCCATGGTAGGGATGGAAAATGAATTCCTTATTAATAAGGGAGACATAACAAATTGGGGCAAACAATGGGAGTCACCTTAAGAGAAGGGTTTGTTCGGGCTGGATTACAAACCGGCTAATGAAGGATTAGAAGATGATTTTCATAGTTTTGGGTTCCAGGATAAAAATCAAGTGGCTGCAATGGAAGAGGAAAAAAGGAATGTCTAATTTCGATAATTGGAAAACCATCGGGATTCCTGAGATGATTTATGTTTCAAAGTAATTTACTTTTTTCCTAAAATAAGAATAAGTCCCTTGCTATGCCCAAGGCAAGTAGATAAAGCTTTGTAGGGCCACCTTTTATTTCATTGGGTTATTTCTATCAATAAAATTGCATTTTGTTTTCAATCAAGATCTGTTTCTTTCATTTTTTGTTTGTCCAAAATGGCCATATACCTTCTTTCACTATTTTCATTCCCATCAATTCAAAAAAGGGATACTAATAAAAAATCTTCCTCGTACAAATTTAAAAATGAACCTATTGAAAATGACACCGATATAATCTCGAATGACTTCGAATTACCGATTAACCAAGCGAAAGAGGGTGATGAGGACGAGTGTGAGCTTCCCGAAGAGTTAGCTAGACTGTTGAGGCATGAGGACAAGGAAATACAACCTCACCAGGAACCAGTGGATGTGATCAATCTGGGAACTGAGGAAGATAAGAAGAGGTCAAAGTTAGTGCTTCTCTAAATGCGTATATAAAGGAAAGACTGATCGAGCTATTGCAAGGATACACAGACGCATTTTGAGTTAAAGAACGTAGGAGTAACTTATCAAAGGGCTATGGTAATATGGTGCATAAGAAGATATAGGTTCATATGGATGATATGATTACCAAGTCACAAAAATAAGAAGATCACATAACTAACTTGCAAAAGTTGTTGGATCAGTTAAGGAAATTCAAGTTACACTAAATCCTACAAGGTGTACTTATGGAATCAGATCCGGAAAAATATTAGGGTCCATGGTCAGTCAAAGGGGAATAAAAGACAAAATGAAAGCCATTCAAGGGATGCCAGCTCCAAGGAAAAAAAAAGAAGTTCATGGATTTTTGGGGAGATTAAATTATATTACGAGGTTCATCTCACGCCTTACAGCTACTCGTGAGCCAATCTTCAAATTACTCAGAAAAGGATCAAATTATTGATTGGAATGAAGATTGTCAAAAGGATTTCGATTGGATCAAGGAATATTTGGAAAAGCCACCTATGTTGGTGCCACCAGCCCCAAGGAGACCACTCATAATGTACTTAACAATACTTGAGAATTCAATGCGTTGTGAACTAGGGAAACATGACGTATCAGGGAGAATAGCTAGGTGGCATATGTTATTAACTGAATGTGACATCCAATACATCACTCCAAAGGCTATTAAAGGAAGTACACTAGAAAATCATCTCGTTCATAAACCAGTTGACAACTATCAAACTCATGCAGATGGACTTCCCGGACAAAGATGTCATGGTTATAAAGGATTGTGAAACTTCGGACTCCTATGAAGGACCTAGACCTGGATCTCAATGGAAACTTATATTTGCTTAAGGATATGAGCTTCAAAGAAGGGCTATCAATCGGAGTGAAAATTCATCATTTAGGATCATAAAGGAAGCTAAACTGGATAAGGCAGAATGGGTGCAAACTAGACTCGATAAGCTAAACCTCGTATAAGGGAAACGCGTAGCTGCGGGCAATTATATCAATAGGGAATTAAGAGAGTGTTCGACAAGAAAATTCGTCCTCGCCTACTCGAAGAGGGAGACTTGGTGTTAAGGAAAATATTACCCATCCATAAGGACCACTGCGCAAATGGACCCCACACTATGAAGGGTCATATGTCGTGAAGAGTGCCTCCTCTGGCAGAGCACTAATATTAACAACCATGGATGAAGTGGATTTATCACGACCGGTGAACTCCGATTCGGTCAAAAAATGCTATGCCTAGAAAAAGAGGATAAAAGCCCGCTAAGTCGAAAACCCTAAAGGGCGACTTAGGCAAAAATTAGGGCGTCCCGGTGGATTGAAAACTCGAAAGAGGAATCCAGACAAAAATTAGGGACTTGAATAAAAAATGATACCCGACAAGTCGAAAATCCTAAAGGGCGGCTTAGTAAAAAAAAATGGTATATCATCCCGGTGGACTAAGACTCTAAAAAGAGCGGTCCAGGAAAAAGTTAGGGATATCCAAAAGGCATATGACTGAAAACACTCAAGTCAGCCCGTAACAGGAACTCAGAAGGGAGCGATCATTCCAGCCGTCATCTTCAGAAGCGAAGTGTCGTGATCTTGGAGACTTAGGGATATTAGCTGGTGTTACATTTAATAGGTACATAAATAAATTTGTTTTCTTATTGCCATTTTACATCTTTTCTGGATTTACGGTAATATCTCCTTATGGGAATTACCCTCCTTACGTATTATTGCCCATTTTCGGGCCAATTCTCAATAAAATTTGCTTTTCAAATATATTCCTTTGCCTCATAAATTATTCTACTTGATTACAAGGTGTCAATTAATTGTGAAATAATGCACTGAAATATCAGGTATAAATAAAAGCTTTGAAAAGGGAAAATGGATTTTACTTCGGTTTTTGGAATCATCAAAGGGATCATATTCTTCCAAAGCAGGATATAGGGTCTATACACTGACAGGAATATACGTAACAACCTAACCAACATGGGAGATTCTTTAACGGCATGTTACATATTAAACAGGAATCAAGGGTATCATGGCTTACTACAATTATCAAAGTCTTAAGGGTCAGGGAGTCAGGATGTTATGAAAAGTATTATTTCAGACAAATCCATGCATTGCATATCATAAAAGAGGCGTTAGCCCAAATAATGCATCATACATAAGAGCACGCATACATGCACTCATATACGTAAACATGCATACATGCATAGGGTTTATAATCACCATTAAGGATTCAATTCACAATTATATCGCGAAAACAACACTTCAGTAAAGGATCTTTCAAAATTATCATCTATCAGCGAGTAGGTCTTCACCTTTCACTTAAGCAACTTATCTCACCCACGGAGGGTGTGCCATCAAATATATCAGGGTTATTATTAGGAGTTGTACTAAAGGATTGTCTCAAGAAGGTATTAAAAAAGAAAGGGGTTCTACCGGATTTTATCTAGCGTACAGGGGATTCACAAAAAGGGGATTTAACAAATGGATTCTGTTTAGGGGTTTTCATCAAGGATTGTCAGGGAATGTTAAGGGATCTCACCGAAAGGGTTTTATCAAGGGATTCTATCTGAGGTTTCATCAGGGGATTTTATCGATAGGTTTTATTAAAAGGAATTTAATCAAATGGAGTTTGTCAATGGGTTTCATCAAAAGGGGTTTTCATCAATAGGTTTTATCAAAAGGGGTTTCTCAAAAAGGTATCGATCAAGGAGTTTAATCAGATTATTTTGACAGAGATATTATATATAAGGATATTAGGATATTGACAGGTCACCATAATTTGGTTCATACCTGTGAGACTCCGTGGTCAAAATTTGGGTCCTTCTTGTATTTAATCGTCTCCTCTTCAAAAGAGGAGGTTCATCGACATCATCCTTCTGATTCGAAGACGATTAAATAGGGGCAGCTGTCGTACCCTAAATTTTGACCAATAATCCATCACTATTTTGGGGATTTTGTGCTATCGGGGGGGTGGCATTTAGATGACATTATGGGCTTCTTAGCACTTTTGGGCCCCTTTCAGAATTAATTTTGTATAAGGTTTTTATTTTGGAGTTTGGGGTTTTTTTAGGATATTATTTATTTTGGGGTTAAGTCATTTTTTAAAGTATTGTTGGAATTAATACTGTTTTGGGTTTATTAGCAAAAATTAATCATTTTAGTATCTAATAGTCATTTATTATTTTTAGTCTATTAATTTATAAAGGGTGGATAGATTTTTTTTTTAGGATTGGTTTTTAAGTTAAAATTCTTTAGAAAATATATAGGATTATTTTAAAGATTTAATCATATTATTAGTAGGGGTTGAATTTTGTCAAGGTATTAGGGACTAATTATATTAATGTCAAATTATTATTAATTATTTAATATTTTAGTTTTTTTGTTTAATTTAACTTTTAAATTTTAAGGGTTATTAGATTTAATTATTTAATTATTTTATTTTAAGGGTTTATTAACAATATCTTTGAATTTATTTAATAAAGTTTAGATAATTATTTTGGGAAGAGGGACCGGCTGTTAATTATGGTTATTATTAAGGTTTTAATATTTTATTTGTCTCTTAATATTTTTATGATCATTTTAATAGTTATTCACGGTCAAAGCTATTGACCAGTTGTGAGTCTTCTTCTTCCCTAATCAAAACCCTAATTGTACGCGCAGAGACTGTGAAAGTGAATCAAGTTGGATTGGTTGTTACACAAAAAAAATCAATAACATTTATTTTCATTAATTTTTACACTCAAATTTACAACTTTACATCAAACCCTAATTCTAAAACTGAATCAAATCAAATACTCACAAATTACATCGAATCAGATTCAAAATTTCCTAAAATACAAATCTAACTTAATTGCTAAAGACCTAATTTCAAGACTATATAAACTAAGAAGAAATTCAAAAAAGGGGAACCCCTAGGCTAACACTTGCTGCCGCGCGAATTCTCCAAACCTTCAGAAAAGCTCGTGATCTTCAAAAGGACTTAGGGCTCATCACTAGAACCCTAAGACTCCTTGAGCTAAACCTGCAAACAAAAGGAAAAGGATTAGAGATCGGAGAAGGAGAAAGAAGGAATCAGAGCAGCTTAATACGGACACGACAGGGAAGGTAAAACACATAGCTTTAAAACTTTGTCGTGACTGATTTATTTGGTATTGAAAATTATTATTGTTGATTCGTGGGGTTGGATCGATTCAGGGTTTTCTGGGTTTAAAAATTGGGTTAGGGTTCTTGTTATGAACCCTAGGGTTCATCCTTTAAGGGGTAGGGTTTGGGTAAGAGGGTTAGGGTTTATGGGTTAAAGCTTAGGGTTCCTTGCAGAACCCTTAGGGTTCTTGGGGTTCATAGGGTTGTTGGGTTTAGATGGTTAGGGTTCTTAAGGTTCTTCACGAACCCTAAAGAACGATGAAGATATGGGTTTCTGATTGGGTTAGGGTTCATGTTAGACGATGGCTATGGATCTAGAAGGGGGGTTGAATAGATCCCTTGAGTTTTACACGCAAATGGTTTACAAAACTTGTTTTTTTTTTAAATTGTTTAAACGGAAGCTACCACTGGATAGAACGTCTATAACGAACCTTCTACGAAAAGGATCGGATATGCATGAATATATCACGGATGAGTACGGAAGAGAAAAAATCAGTTTTGAATACTACACTTAAGACACGCAATCAACAAAATATCACTTGGTTGATGTATATTCCAATCCAATGAGGTAAAGTGATAAGCAAGTTAAAGCAATGTGTTCGAATTTTGCTTTGAAACAAATTATCAAACACCTAGTGTGCGTAAACACACTATGTGCAGAATTTCTATGGAGGGTAATGTACAGCTGCTCCAAAACACAATTCAAGGAATTGTATCAGTTTAACGAAAATAATTTATCAGCGTACAATTACTCTACTACAGAAATTTCGATGACTTGCGACTTCACAAATTCGAACGAACTGAATTGTAAAAGAGTTAAGGAAAGAGAGAACAAACTCGATTTGATTAGGCAGTTCCCCAATCGTCCTCGCTTTGGGTACGTCTGCCCCCAACTCCACAAATGGAATTGAGATATATATATATAGTTGTTGTAAAATGTTTATTACAAGAGAAAACTATGAACATCCAAACCCTCGAACGTCTTCGATCGTTGATGCAGAATTTTCTCTTCCCTTGATTCAAGATGAATCAAGTGCTTCTAATATGGTTGATTCAATTACCGTCCCACGCTACTAAACCAAAAGAATCCACTGCTCTTCGGTTACCTTCACTCGGTCAATTGCAATCTACCAAGAATTTGAACCCAAACCTCCTTTCTACGATCCTCTGATTACTGCTACTAAACCGAACAATTGCGCCAATTTCCGGTTACCTTCGTCCAGCCGAATCCTTGTAGAAAGAACAGTTTGTGCAAAAACCCCCAAAATCTATCCGATTCTTGGAGGACAAAACCAACTGGTTTTATTCAAGAAACACCTGCCAAACTCTCAACCTAGAAGATGAAGATTACACTTCCTAAATTATAAACGTTATCACTTCGATCAATGGGCGACACTAACAAAGATGATTATGTGTGATTGTTTGTTTACACAATGAAGAAGATGAAGATGAAGAGAGAAATGACATATATCTTTCACGTTTCTTGTTGTGAATAAAAAGGATGACCACAACTATTTATAGGAGAATAGTATGACTCACAAAAATAATAACAGAAATAACAGAAAAGAAATTAAGTGAAAAATGCAGAATTTTGAAGTCATGCGTCGACCTCCAGCCTTCATGCGTCGACGCATAAAAGAAGATTTTAGTGTCCATTGAATTGTGCGCTTTCCCGCAAGTTTTGGAGGTTAGCCCATGCATTTGGAGGTTAGCGCGTGAACTGGAAGGGTCAGCGCATGAAGTGCATTTTTTCAGGAAATTCAATTTTCTGAGCATTTTCACCAGACTAAGATTAGAAACACATACTAGACACAACTAAATAGATAGTGGACATTTATTTTTGGAGAGGACAAGATCCTATGCATCTAGACACATGAACGATATTGGTTAGACGCTATATGCCCGGCACGTGAAGTGATACCGCTCAAATTACAATCTAATATGTTTGTTGACATCATTAAAACAAGGTAGCTAGAAGAATATCCCTTACATACTCTTCCTTTTTTATGATGGCAACACTTTCTTAGCTGTCACGAGATATGTAATTTGAGAGTGAACAAAGCTCCCCATGTCTTTGACATATGGTTAATAAAATTCCTGCTTGTTATTCTTCTCCCCCTTTGACAACATCAAAAAGAAGAAAAGACGGTGGTCAAAATAACGCACTATAATACGTAGTGGATCATCATATATTTGCAACAACCAAACATTAACATGCATCCACATATGATACCGCTAATGTAAACTTAGGAATGATTAAATAAGGAACAAAAACATACAAGCAAAACATTCACTCCGGAAGAGTTTAAACAAACGGAAGCACACGTCAAAGTTAAGCAACAGAGTAAAAGAAAAACAACCAAACCACAAAACATAAATGTAAACACAAATGAAACATAATGCCCTAAGCTCTATGGTCTTTTCCCCATAAACGGATGTCCTCTTCCCCTATAGTGTTGGCTTGGAGGTGGGAGATCCTCTAGGTGTAGGTTGAGTTCAATCAACGAACTGTTTAGGTTGCCAAGACTATTTGCTAGGTTCAGGTTTTGTTGAGTAAAGTTGGCATCCATCTGATTGAAACGATTCATAGCGGCGTTAGCAAAATTGTTGAAGTTGGTAATGTGAGATGAGACTTGATCAGACATAATGGTGAACCGTTCTTCCTGAGCAGAGTAGCGAGTATCTTGCAGAGCTTGAAATTCTTGATGCTGAAGAGTCAATTCTTTTAACCTAGCCAGAATTTCTTCAGAACCCTGCTGATCATGCTGAGACGGTGGAGTTGGAGGAGCAGAATTTTTAGGTTGATGCCATTCATAATCCTCACCATAGGTTGGAGGCACATAGGCGCTTCCACGCACAGTCCAGCAATTTTGTTGCCACTGACCCCAGCCCTGATTTTCAGAAGTTTCTTCAGGTTGATAGCCCATCCATGCCTCATTGTCCTCTTCTTGCATAACCACATTTTCTTGCATAACCACATCTTCTTGCATGCCCACATCTTCATCATTAACAACTTGATTTGCATTTTCTGGAATGCCCTCATCATCACTTCCTTCAAGGTGAACCGGTTCATCATGTTCAGGATGGGTGGATCTTGGTCGATAAAAGAACTTGTTCTCACGTGAATGCCAAAAGTAACCCATCATGGAAAGGGTTTTGGCAAGAAATTGTTGTTCAGCGGTAATATGAATGTGACAAATCTGCGGAATAGGAACATCAAAGTGATTCAAAATGTTTGCAAGAGCAGATGCATAACCAAGTGCCAGAAATTTGTTGGAGCTGCGAGTAACGAACATCCTATGAGCAAAATAATATGGCCAGTTAATTTTGATCTTATTCTTGAGAATATAGATGAGGTGAACCTCTGTCTGCTCAACTCTTGAGTATCCTCCTTTCTTAGGCCTCAAGATGCGAGCAACAATCCACTGAAGAATACGGTCTTTGAATTGTAGATGGGCGGTAGTGACACTTTTAGGAAATAATCCACTTGCCACAAAATCATCTGAATACGGTTCCCGCAACATCGAATTCAGAGCAGTTTTGAACTCATAGTTTTGAACAAAGGTTTTATCAGTAACCTTTAGGAGAGTGTCATCAGTATCCAGTACAAAAAGTGTAGACCGTACATCATTTGTCACTTTAAATTCTGTATTATTCATAGAGAATTTAAATTCAGCCCCATGAAATTTGCCCTTGATCCCACAATAGAACAACCGAGTCAAATCTTCACTATACTTATCATCACATTCTACAAACTCACTAAGATTTTGAAAATTTATAAGTTCAGAAATCTCAGGAATGTGAAAATCTGGACCCATCAGAGGATAAAACCCATGTTGTCTTATAACAGCCCGATTAGAAAATAGTTCCTCAAAAGTAATAGTTAGCCTTTCAGAAATTAAAGACTTAAAGGTCACCCGTTGTGAAGATGATGATGTTCTGGTTGGTGCTGATTGTAAAGATGATCATCTTGTTCCCCTTCTACTAGGGTTTCTTCTTGAAGCCATGGTTGAAGAAAAGTTGAAAGAGGATGATGACACTTGTTTTTCGCTGAGAGTGAAGAGGAGATATGTGCAGCCCTTAGAAAACCTTGTAGCAGTAATATAGAAGATTTTCTCTTGGTGGGTTTTTGATTTCTAGGGTTTTGATGAGGATTTAGTGGATAGTAATTGTTATTGATGAGGTTTAATGGAGGAGGATAGGGAGAGATTGACCACAAAGTCTAATGAGATGACATGCAATAACCATTGATTAATGTGCAATGAGAAAATGTAGGGAAAATGAGCAACACTAGGTCGGGGCACACGTCTCAGTAAAGAAGGGAGTCTGAACGACCGAGTTATGCGTCGACCTATGAATCTGTGTGTCGGCGCATGATTCTTGAATTTTCTTAAAAAAGTTGAACATGTGGTTATGCGTTATCCCGAAAATTTACTAGGTCAGCGCATGAATCTATGCATCGACGCATGAACATACATAAGTGAAATTTTGCAAATTTTTAAGTTCCAACCAGATAAATAGACATATACACATACAGAGCAAAACATCCACATGAACGATAAGTGCTCAAAATGCAATAAACATCAAGATTAGAGTAATTAATATGGCACAAAATATTGATAAACATCTATAAATCGGAACTATATTACCTTGATCATCATGACGATAAGATACCTCACATATGGCTAAATATCTCTTTGCATTGTTAGTTAAAAGAATAAACAAGCATATATATATGTGAAGATTACTACTCTAAAGAATTATTAAGCACGATCCGAGATATCGAGAATGCCAAGTTCCCTACGGATGTGAAAGAAAGGCTCTGTAGCTAATGGTTTTGTGAAAATATCAGCAAGTTGATTCTTAGTGTCAACATGCTCAAAAATAACATCACCTTTCTCTACATGATCCCTACGAAAATGATGGCGTATTTCGATATGCTTGGTGCGTGAATGTAGTACAGGGTTCTTAGTTAGATTAATCGCAATAGTGTTATCACACAAAATTGGAATACGTTCAAGTTTTAAGTTGAAATCAAGTAATTGTTGTTTAAGCCATAAGACTTGAGCACAACAACTACCGGCGGCAACGTATTCCGCCACGGCTGTTGACAAAGCAACGGAAACCTGTTTCTTGCTGTGCTAACTCACCAAGGAATTTGCGAAAAAGTGACACGTGCCACTAGTACTTTTCCTATCCAACTTGCACCCGGCAAAGTCAGAATCGGAGTAGCCAACTAAGGAACAAACACTACCTTTGGAATACCACAACCCATACTTTGGAGTACTAGAGAGGTATCGAAGTATGTGCTTAACTGCCTTTAGGTGGGATTCCTTGGGATGTGCCTGATACCTCGCACACATACATACACTAAACATTATATCGGGACGTGATGAGGTAAGATAAAGAAGAGACCCTATCATACCTCGATACTTCTTTACCTCAACATCCTTACCCTTTTCGTCACGATCAATATTAGCACTTGTAAGCATAGGAGTATCTATTGCTTTGCAGTTCAGCATATCAAAATGTTTTAGTAACTCAAGACAATATTTCGTTTGACTCACGAATGTGCCCTTTTCAAGTTGTTTGATTTGCAATCCGAGGAAATAGTTGAGCTCCCCCATCATGCCCATTTCAAACTCCCCCTGCATTAGAAAACTCCTTGACCAATGTCAGGTTAGTAGACCCAAATATGATATCGTCAACATAAATTTGTACCAAAATTAAGTGTTTTCCTTGACGTTTAATAAAGAGGGTTGTGTCAACCTTTCCTCTTGAATACCCTTGATCTAGTAGAAATTTGGTTAGACGTTCATACCAAGCCTTAGGGGCTTGTTTAAGTCCGTACAGAGCTCGTTTAAGTTTATAGACATGATCAGGATATTCGTGGGATTCAAAACCCGGAGGTTGGGCTACATAAACCTCTTCATTTATGTATCCATTAAGGAACGCACTTTTAACATCCATTTGGAATAATTTAAAGTTCTTTGTGCAAGCATAGGCAAGTAGAAGGCGTATGGCCTCGAGTCGGGCAACCGGCGCATAAGTTTCCTCATAGTCGATTCCTTCCTCTTGGTTATAGCCTTGCGCTACAAGCCTAGCTTTGTTACGCGTTATTACTCCATTTTCATCAAGTTTATTCCTAAACACCCATCGGGTGCCGATTACTCGATGATCACGCGGAGGGGGGACAAGGTCCCAAACCTCATTTCTCCATAATTGATTTAGTTCATCTTGCATTGATAGAAACCAATGCTCATCGAGTAACGCCTCCTTAGCGTTTTTAAGTTCAACTTGGGAGACAAAAGCAGAGTAATAACAAAAGTTACTAAGTTTAGAGCGAGTAGTTACTCCCTTAGAGATATCACCAAGAATGTTGTCAATTGGATGGTCTTTTGAAGACTTCCAAGCTGGAGGAAGTTCATCTTTATCAGCATGATGATCATCCTCACTTTTCACTGGTTGGTGATCCTTTTCCTCCTCAATACGCACTGCTTCAGGTTGATCAATTCCCTTATCAGTGTCCTTGAGTATGTCTTCAGTAGGTACACCTGCACCATGAAAAGAACTACCTTCTCCGACATTTCTCGGATAAGACTCGTCAAAAGTAACATGAACTGACTCTTCAACTATGCGTAACCTCTTATTATAAATTCTATATGCTTTACTTGACTGAGAGTATCCAAGAAAAATACCCTCGTCGGCCTTGGCATCAAATTTACCAATAGTCTCTTTCCCATTATTTAACACAAAGCATTTGTAACCAAATACATGAAGGTGAGAGATGTTTGGCTTACGCCCTTTTAAAAGCTCATACGGTGTCTTGTTTAGAATAGGCCGGATGAGCACCCTATTCAAAACATAACAAGCCGTACTTATGGCGTCGGCCCAAAAGTATTTTGGTAATCCACCATCATTGATCATAGTCCTTCCAAGTTCTTCCAAAACTCTATTTTTTACGTTCCACTACCCCATTTTGTTAAGGGGTACGTGGTGCGGAAAAATTATGATCAATTCCGTTGGAATCACAAAATGCTTCAAATAAATGATTTTCAAACTCACCCCCATGGTCACTTCTAATTGACCCAATGTTTGTGTTTAACTTGTTCTGAGATAACTTAGCAAATCGTTCAAAGGCCGAAAAGGTATCACTCTTATTTGCTAAGAAAATTGTCCAGCAAAACCTAGAAAAATCATCAACTATAACAAGTCCATAATAGTTACCACCTAGACTTTTAACTCTAGATGGTCCAAAGAGGTCCATATGGAGGAGCTCAAGGGGTCTCATAGTTGAAACGATGTTTTTAGATTTGAATGAGATCCTTATTTGCTTCCCCATTTGACACGCATCACACAAGTGATCCTTTGTGAATTTAATTTTGGGCAAACCGATGACTAGGTCTTTAGAGACAATTTTGTTAAGCAAATCAAAGTTGATGTGAGCCAACCGTCTATGCCACAACCATGAATCTTCATTCATAGCGACTAGACACTTGTCTCCATTCAACGATACCTCATTTAAGTCTAGCATGCAGACGTTGTTCACCCTCAAGCCCTTAAACACATTCTTTTTGTAGCTATCTTCAACTATGCAACAATCCTTTGAAAAAGATACTTTATAATTCTTATCACATAGTTGACTAATGCTTAAAAGGTTGTGTCTAAGGCCTTCCACAAGCAGCACATCAGAGATAGTAGTAGATGAGGGGTTACCTACACTACCTTTGCCGAGAATCTGTCCCTTGTTATTATCTCCGTAGGTGATAAACCCCTTTTTCTTCGCCACAAAGTCGATAAAAAGAGATATGTCTTCGGTCATGTGTCTCGAGCAGCCACTATCTAGAACCCATCTTCTTTCAGTGGTCTTTGTACCTACAAAAATAATCAAGGGAGAGTAGGTACCCAATTCTCATTGGGTCCTTTAAGGTGAGTGAAACCAAGACCGCACTTGGGCAACCATTGGTAGATGCCTTTCGGAACAAGAAACCTTCTGAAGCGGCATTTAGCAATAGTATGACCAGGCTTACAACAGTAAAGACAATTACGATTCATTTGGAATTTACTTTTGCTATCACTATCTCGAATCACATAGGTATACTTTTGATATGGATTATTCATGCTCTCACGAAAATGTGATCGATCAATAGCAAACGTAACTTTTGGCTTAAGAGCCTTGTCCAATTTGGCCTTGAGGGTTCTCACCTCTCGTTGCCAAATATGACAAGTGTCACAGCCCCAATTGAACCAAGAGGTAGGATCCTCTTCAATCTTGGCTTATGATGTGTCCACTATAGAGTTTTTGAGAGCTTCCAATTCCTTTTCGGAATCGGAAACCTTCTTCTCCAAATACGTGAAAATCCTTTTATTTGAGGCTTAACGTTGAAATGCTTCCTTAGCCTCATAGTGTAACATGTCAAAATCCTTTCGTAACTCTAAATGCGACATAGTATTAACATGATCATATTTAGAGTGCTTTACCTCTTTTGCTTTGTTGTGGCGTGCCATAAGAAAAAAGTTAACGGATTCACTTTCGTCACTTGAGGAATCATCTTTCTCCGACTCACTATCGCTTTCCCAAGCGATGTATGCTCGTCAAGACTTGTTGGACTTTTTGTTTGAGCGACTCTTATCATTATCCTTATCTTTGTCTTTCTTTAGAAATGGACAATCCGGCTTGTAGTGCCCAGATTTTCCACAGTTGTAGCACGTACCTTTTACCTTGCCATTTTTATTTCCTTCGCTTCTAGATTGCTTCCTAAACTTGACTAGATTTCTATCCGAGTGTTGAATATCGTTCTTACGAACATATCTATTGTATCTCTTCATAAATAAGCCCATATCATCACCGGATTCTTCATCTTTGTCATTATTGGTTTCATCATCACTTAGCTCTTGATGTGTGGACTTTGAATAAGAAGCCTTAAGAGCTATCGACTTCTTTTCCGTATCTTTTGCCTTCTCTTTCTTGATACTCTTTTCATGTTTATCCAAGCTAATGAGCACTTACTCATGCTCATCGAGTTTACCAAAGAGTGTTGTGAGGTCTAGTGTAGCAAGATCATTGGCCTCCTTGATAGCGGTGACCTTCGGTTGCCATTCCCTGTTAAGACACCTCAGAATTTTGTTAATAGAAACCTCATTTGGAGTTGGTTTACCAAGAACATGCAATTTGTTGATGATGTGAGTAAATCGTTTTTGCATATCCACAATGGTTTCCCCTTGCTTCATGTAAAACAAATCAAACTCTTGCGTTAGTGTATTAATACGAGCCAACTTAACATCATTAGTGCCTTTGTGGGCTACTTGTAAAGCATCCCACATGGCTTTGGCCGTTTCACAATAGGAGACACGATAATACTCATCAACTCCCAAGGAGGAGATGGTCATATTACGAGCCTTCCAATCATAGATGTACTTTTTCTCGTCCTCCTCAGTCCATTAAGCTTCGGTTTTAGGAACGACAACGCCTTCCGTGCTAGTCATAGTAATTGCCATAGGACCGTTTAAAATAACGTTCCAAACCTTCCGATCTATGGAATTAATATGGACGCGCATACAATCCTTCCAGTAGCTGTAGTTTTCACCGGTAAAAACTGGAGCTCTATTATAAGCCCCCTTAGGTTCGTTCGCCATGATCCAAGAAGTTTTACCGAAGCACCAAAATTAACCGGAGCTCTGATACCACTTGTTAGACGATGGCTATGGATCTAGAAG
This sequence comes from Lathyrus tuberosus, assembly GCA_022829125.1. Lineage (NCBI taxonomy): Eukaryota > Viridiplantae > Streptophyta > Magnoliopsida > Fabales > Fabaceae > Lathyrus > Lathyrus tuberosus. The sequence continues at coordinate 2,033,138 of JALAZF010000162.1, read as the reverse complement.
GGGGTTGAATAGATCCCTTGAGTTTTACATGCAAATGGTTTACAAACTTTGTTTTTTTTTTAAAATTGTTTAAATGGAAGCTACCACTGGATAGAACGTCTACAACGAACCTTCTACCAAAAGGATCGGATATGCACGAATATATCACGGATGAGTACGGAAGAGAAAAATTCAGTTTTGAATACTACACTTAAGACACGCAATCAACAAAATATCACTTGGTTGATGTATATTCCAATCCAATGAGGTAAAGTGATAAGCAAGTTAAAGCAATGTGTTCGAATTTTGCTTTGAAACAAATTATCAAACACCTAGTGTGCGTAAACACACTATGTGCGGAATTTCTATGGAGGGTAATGTACAGCTGCTCCAAAACATAATTCAAGGAATTGTATCAGTTTAAAAAAAACAATTTATCAGCGTACAATTACTCTACTACAGAAATTTTGATGACTTGCGACTTCACAAATTCGAACGAACTGAATTGTAAAAGAGTTAAGGAAAGAGAAAACAAACACGATTTGATTAGGCAGTTCCCCAATCATCCTCGCTTTGGGTACGTCTGCCCCCAACTCCACAAATGGAATTGAGATATATATATAGTTGTTGCAAAATGTTTATTACAAGAGAAAATAATGAACATCCAAACCCTCGAACGTCTTCGATCGTTGATGCAAAATTTTCTCTTCCCTTGATTCAAGATGAATCAAGTGCTTCGAATATGGTTGATTCAATTACTGTCCCACGCTACTAAACCAAAAGAATCCACTGCTCTTCGGTTACCTTCACTCGGTCAATTGCATTCTACCAAGAATTCGAACCCAAACCTCCTTTCTACGATCCTCTGATTACAGCTACTAAACCGAACAATTGCGCCAATTTCCGGTTACCTTCGCCCAGCTGAATCCCTGTAGAAAGAATAGTTTGTGCAAAACCCCCAAAATGTATCCGATTCTTGGAGGACAAAACCAACTGGTTTTATTCAAGAAACACCTGTCAAATTCTCAACCCAGAAGATGAAGATTACACTTCCTAAATTCTGAACGTTATCACTTCGATCAATGGGCTACACAAACAAAGATGATTATGTGTGATTGTTTGTTTACACAATGAAGAAGATGAAGATGAAGAGAGAAATGACATATATCTTTCACGTTTCTTGTTGTGAATAAAAAGGATGACCAAAACTATTTATAGGAGAATAGTATGACTCACAAAAATAATAACAGAAATAACAGAAAAGAAATTAAGTGAAAAATGCAGAATTTTGAAGTCATGCGTCGACCTCCAGCCTTCATGCGTCGACGCATAAAAGAAGATTTTAGTGTCCATTGAATTGTGCGCTTTCCCGCAAGTTTTGGAAGTTAGCACATGAATTTGGAGGTTAGCGCATGAACTGGGAGGGTCAGCGCATGAAGTGCATTTTTTCAGGAAATTCAATTTTCTGAGCATTTTCACCAGACCAAGATCAAAAACACATACTAGAGACAACTAAAATGATAGTGGACATTTATTTTTGGAGAGGACAAGATCCTATGCATCTAGACACATGAACGATAATGGTTAGACGCTATATGCCCGACACGTGAAGTGATACCGCTCAAATTGTAATCTAATATGTTTGTTGACATCATTAAAATAAGGTAGCTAGAAGAATATCCCTCACAGATCATAGGGTTCATAAGTTGAAGATTTCTGGGTTGATGTTCATCACCCAGATGAACATTGGTTGAAGATTCCGATTGAACTTCAACCGAAAATCTGGGTTTTACGGTGGTAAGGGAGGGGGATTAGGGTGGTAAACGGTGGCCGGAGGCTCACCTGCGAGGAAGAGTTAGAGAGAGGTGAGAGCGATCTGAGGGTTAGAGAGAGAGAGGGAGCACGATAAGAGAGAGAAATAAGGGATCAAAATGATCCACTTCTAAAGGGCTTGAGGTTTTATACCCCCTCTCATGGTGCACACGATCATCCCACATGGCCCTTCGTTGGCCACACGATTGTGGGACTCTGACTAATTCTGTGGGTGTGCAAGTATCGTGCTCCCCCGGTTGACTTCTCATCACGATCGTCCATTGCGCTTACATTAAGATCAAAGAATGGATATCAAATAGAAGGATGATCGTCTGATCATCATCCAACGCTCCAGAGAGAGTCTGCGCCTTGACTCTCCACGTTGGATCCGTTGACACTCCACTGGGCTCCGTCTCCAATGGGCCTTTCAAATTTTGCTATGTACACCCCCAGTCACTGACCCAAAATACTTTTAGGTGACAATTTACACCTCTTTGGGATTTTAATTAATTTAATTAAATTAAATCCTTAATTTAATTATTATTGGGAGATTAGTGGGATAATTAGGAATAAAAATATTGATTTAAGGCTTTTTATTAGGGGGAAATATAATTAAGGATTTTAATTATTATTTTGGTATTTTTAGGAATGTTTTGGGGTTTTAAAAATTAAATAATTAAATAGTATTTTGTAACATAATGGGTTTTAAAAATAGGGAAAATTATTTGTTAAAATTAAATTTCATTTAAATATGGATTTTATGGAAAAAAATATATTTTTGGAGTAGAAATTATATTGTTTAATTTCATTTATTGTGGGGATTAAATATTATGTTGGGATTAATAAGATAATATATTTTTGTAATTAGGGTTTTTTCAAGGTTTGAATAATTAAAATGTTTTAATTGGGAGTTAATGTAAACTTGAGGATTAATAGGGTACTTCAAGGATTTATTTTCTTAAATGTCAAGGTCATGGTTTTTTTTTTTAAAGTTGGATGACTAATATTTTTGGGGATTTTTATTTAAAATTTTTAATTCATTTGGGTTATTTATAATATTTGGATTTAATCTTTAGTTTGGGGTTTTATAATATCTTACAATTTTTTGGGATTTAAAAAACATGAGTTTATTACATTGGAAATAAGGGTTCATTATTTTGATATTGAGTTTTAATTAAAAATCTTGGTTTTTTTAAATGGGGATTTATTTGGGAAAAATTATTGTTATAATTCTATTTAAGAATTAATTGGATTTTTCTTTTGGATGTTTGTCTTATGAATAATTAAAGGGTTTTTAACCTTTTGGAATAAGGGACCTATAATAAAATTATAATAATTACAATTTAAGCATTAAGGGATATTGTAAGGAATTAAAAAGGATTTTCTTAAGGAATTAAAACTAGGGATATATTTGATATCAAGGATTAACTTCGGGATAAAACTCTTAGGTTCCAAGAGTATAAATATAGGCCAAGGGATATGATTTAAGGGATAGAACTCTTCTTCAGAGAGTATAAATAATGGATAGGATTTAAGGGATAAGGATTTTGGGGATAAAACTCTTAGGTTCCAAGAGTATAAACATAGGCCAAGGGATAAGGATTCAAGGGATATAACTCTTCTTTCGAGAGTATAAATAATGGATAGGAATTGGGATAGAACTCTTGATATCCGAGAACATAAATAAATGGATTAGGATTTAAGGGATAATACTCTTTGTCCGAGAGTATAAATAATGGATAGGAATTGGGATAAAACTCTTGATATCCGAGAGTATAAATAATGGATAGGAATTGGGATAAAACTCTTGATATCCGAGAGTATAAATAAATGGATTAGGATTTGGGATAAAACTCTTCATCCGAGAGTATAAATAATGGATAGGGAATTGGGATAGAACTTTTCATCCGAGAGTATAAATATGGATAAGGATTTGGGATAGAACTCTTTATCCAAGAGTATAAATAAAGGATTAGGATTAGGATTAGGATTATGATTAGGATTAGGAATGGGAATAGGAATCGGAATAGGAATAGGGATAAGGGATTGGGGAGGTGAACTACGGTTACTCTGATCCTTCAAAATTGAAGGTACGTAAGCATAGGGTTGTAAACCATAGCGAGTACAATAATAATAAAAAACTTAGGGTCCCCCTCTTAAATTAAATTCATCTTCTTTTGTATAATAAGGATTTTTATAAATAAAATAAACAGTCAAACATTCAAGTAACAAATAAACATGCCCTAGAACTTAAGGAGGATCCCATTGAATACAATGGAAGTGAGGGGTGCCTAACACCTTCCTCTCACTTAACCGACTCCCGAACCTTAGCGTCTCTCCCTTAGGATTTAGGTTTTATCATTATTTCCCTGTCCTTAGGACGAATAAAGTATGATGGCGACTCGATAATTTTGTCGGCCGCGACAATAGTTAACTACCCAAAACTAGTCGTTATGTCGGGCAGGGTGCCAAAAACTAGTCGTTATGTCGGACAAAGGCGTAGTTTCGGGCACATGCCCTTAGCTGTTCGGGGAGTGATGAAGCCGTACGGAACGGGCAGCGGTTCTGGGGAGGAGCAATGCAGTCCTTGCCCAACTAGAGGGGTAGAAAGGTAAATTTTGCCCCTTTGTGTATTGGACTTAGGAAATTGGGCCGTTTTGGGAGTAGACGTGGATTGGGCCATACCTAGCCATTGGTCCAGTCCAGAATAGGAGCCCCCCAAGTCGTTGCTCCCGAGCATGGGAGTGATGACTTAAGGACAGCCCGTGGTCCCGGGGAACTAGTGTGGAGTCATTATTTCGTGACGGAGGGAGTTGTCTCGTGGTGCCCGTGACCCTTGGTGTTCGTGAGCTCCATGTCCGTGTCTGGATTGTTCGTCATGCGGGGTGTAATACCCCAAATTTTGACCACTTAGACTTCCCATCATTGTGAAAATCATCATCATAATATGGATGAACCATCATGCTTCATCAGTCTCCCCAAAGATGGGTGAGCATCCAATACAATCAAAATTAGGGTTTCAAGCCCTCTCTGAGCTTTAGACAAAGGATCAATCAAGGAATGACTTGATCTTCAACTTGTCTAACCTCTCAAACATACACAAAGGATCAAAAGGACTCCCACTTCAAGGATTAAGCACAAGGTAGCTCCCTTCTAGGTGGATCAAGCCTCAAGATCGACAGTGTCACCAAATTAGGGTTTTGGTCAACCAGGGCCTCCAGATGGAAATTTTCATCTGGGCATAAGGCAATGATCCAAAACATGACCTAATATACTTCATGGAAGCTCATGAACCCAAGCATCAAGTCAATCTGACCTCAGGGGATGCATACATCAAAAATCAGGAATTAGGGTTTCTTGACCTAATTCACCCCTAAGTTGACTTTTGGGACAAACCATGAGCCAAGACCTCAAGAGATGATTTGAGGGTCTATAATACACCATATTGATCCATTTGGAACAATGGATTGATCCAAGAAGCTTGAGCAACAAGTTTCATTTTCATCTGCACCACAATTAGGGTTTTAAGGGAAAAGTCAACTGTAACTTTGACTTTTGACCAAGGCATACTCCCAAACCCTAATACATGATTGAATATACCCTATGACACCCATGGAACATGTCCATCAAGTTTGATTTAGGTCAATGACATGATTTCCTGAAGAATTGCACAGTTTGGAATTCATCTGATAAAAAGTCAACTGTGCACAAAAGTCAACTTTGACTTTTTGAGATTTTTCACCAAAATGGATTTTTAACCCTAAAATGATGTTAATGTATGATTTGAATCATCATTCATCAAGAAAAATCAAGAAAAGTGAGATAACTTGTAAAAGGGGTAACCATAAAACTTAGAAATTTTTCTAAGTTAAAAATAAAGTGGCAAAGGTACCAACTTTGGAGGACCATAACTCCTAAACCACAAGGCCATTTTTTCTCATCCAAAGATGGATTTGTAGCCCTCATTATCACCTACAAAAACTTCAACTACAAGTCATTCCAATTCATTAACGATTTTGAGTTATGGAGTGATCAAAGTGGCTGAAAAATGAAAATGTCACTTTTTCCAACACTTAGTGAAATTTTCACTAAATCAGAATTCTGCTTCACTTTTTGCCAAATGTAGGGGGATTTTTCACTTGGAATCAAAAGAGATCAAAACCAAACTTGTTCAAACAGTTGTTGTATCATGTAAGAGCTTTCCAAAATGGCCAAGAACATTGCCAAATTCAACCTACACCATGAGATACAACATTGGCAAGTTGCCTTGCTGAAATCTGTCAAAGCAAGGCAGAATTTGCATTTTGGCTCGATTTTCCAAAATCAGCCAATTGTAATTGCTCCAATCCACTTGGACACCTCAGAGGATTGAATCCAAAGGGAACAATCACTGAGCCAAGCCTCCAAGGTCCAAGGAACAAAGAATAGCATGTTGAACCTAGAATGGCCAAAATAGGGACAAGACTTCAAATTTGGATTGAAGCATTCAATGGAACCATCAAGGTGGCATGGACTGATCCATTCTCATCTTAAATCAGTCAAGACTTATCCAAGACCAAGGGGACCAAAGCTCTGTGCCCTAACCTCTAGTCAATGGCTAGAGGAGACTTTCATTTCCATTGGCCAACATTGAGGAAACCTACTTACTAGCTGCCATGCACTATTCCTTGCAAAACAAACTTGCTCTACTATAAATAGAGCTCAATTGTGATCAGTTTGAGTACACCAAAGCCATCTAACAGATGCTTTCCTCAAAATCTCTTTCTCTTGGCAAAAATGTCTTTCTTAGCAAGGTAGCTATCGGGTTTTGAGTTTGAGAGTAATTCTGCACAAACCAATCACTCACACACCTCACATACATCACATATGAGCTGATCAAACACTCACATAACTTCTGAAACATCAATTTCACAAAATCACTTGCCATCCACACAAGTTTGAAGTGAAGTTGCAGCTGAGATGCCATAAACTGATCCAGTCCATTTCAATTCAACCCAAGTGTTCAAACACACTCCATATGGTGTAGGGAAGCTGTCCAGATCATCACAACTTGTCTGTAACACCTCCAACTCAAAATCACATCTGCTCTTGCTGCCACGACTTGGAGGTAAGCCTAAACTTGGTCATCTCTCAATCTATGCATATTTCCTCGCACAATAATTTGGCCATATGTTCATAATCATGCATGGAATGTTTTCCCTCAATTAATTGCATTGTTTGAATCGTGTATCAAAAATCCTAACCTTCATGCAGAAATTAGGGTTCTTGAGGTTTCTTCGTGATTTCTTGTTGTATGTTTAATTTAAATGAAATTAAAGTACATAGACATGATCGTGAGGTTGAGACGAGCATAATGATATGTGGATTGCATGATATGATTACGTATTCAGTGAGATTGGATAGAAAATGCAAATCAGCCAATCCCAGAAAACGCGCGTGTTCTTGCTTGTGTTCTTGGCGCCATTTTCAGATTTTCAAATATTTGAATTTTGAGATTTTGTTTAATTGATTCAAAAATTAATTTCTCTCTGAGTTTTAATGATTTTGAGTTGATTCTTTTTTTAATAATTCACAAAAATGTTAAAATATTTTATTTTATCAAAAAATCCCAAAAATATTATTTATTTCATATAATTGATATTTTTGTAAAGAATTAATATTTTAATTGTTTTTGGCATTTTAAATATTTTTTCTACATTGATTTTGCAACTTTTAATGCTTTCTAATTATTTTGTAGGTCAATACTTAATTTTTGAAGCATTAATCCAAGATCACAATTTGTTTTCCATGTGTAAAACAATTTTTGATCATTTTAATTGAATTTTTATTCAATTAAATACATTTTGAAAACAAATTAGGGTTTTTGGATTAATTCAACCCTCATAAATCATTTTCAAAACACTTTGGGCCTCTATTAGAGTGTAAGACCCAATCCTTTTTTTGACCAAATCATCTTTGGGCCTCAGTGTATTGTATAAGTCCCGATACTGTAAAAAACAAACGGCGCGATCGTCTCCCTTTTGAAAAATAACCTTTTGGGCCTCTCCTTGAGCTATAAGACCCATTCAAAACTTTTGGGCCTCTATTAGAGTGTAAGACCCAATCTCCCTTTTAACCAAAACATTTTTGGGCCTCACTTATTGTATAAGTCCCTCTGCGTTAAAAGAAAACCTCGGCGCGATCGCCATTTTTAAACGAAAAATCATTTGGGCCTACCCTCGTGTTATAAGCCCCACTCTTTTTCTTTAAAACCTTTTTGGGCCTCTAGAGAGAGTGTAAGACCCATCCCTTTGTACAGAAAACCTTTTTGGGCCCCAGTCACTTGTATAAGTCCCTCTGTACAAATTCAAACAGTGCGCTCACTGATAAAACCCTGGGCCTCTCCTTGAGCTGTAAGCCCCAAATCTTTCTTTTTCAAAGCACTTTCTCCTTTAATTTTGAATATACTGTTGTTTTTAATCTTTCTTTGTTGAACAACTAACCAAACAGCATGGAAGCACTACAACCGAGTAAGTGGTTATCGCTTTCATTTACTGCTTTCATATTATAAACTGTATTGTGGGGCTGCTCACTGTAAGTCTCCTTTCATAAACTCATATCTACTGTGTAATAATAGTATAGATATTTCGAGTTTCCCCGGCAACTACGTCTAGAACTAAGTGACGCCGTTTCATTTATTCATAGAAATAGACGCCTAGATCCCCAATAGAAGCACCAGATACAGTCTTCTCTTCGGCTGTCCTCCTTAGGAATCGTCAAGAAATTCTATCCCCCAGAGATGAATTATTCTCGGTGAAACTTCTCTTGAATTTCTTCAAACCGCCGAACGGTTCGGACTCTCTCTAAAAGTTAAAGTCACTGGATAGTAAACCTCACACGTTTACCAGTGGTTTTAACTCTAAAAGAGTTTTCCTGAACTTATCTTTGGTTTGGGACCCAGGGGCTTCTTAAAAGCATCGGCCTCCTCTTGGGCATCATACAAGGACCCACAGGCTTCCTAAAAGCAACCCCGCCTCCTCTTGGGCATTATTCAAGGACCCTACGGCTTCTTAAAAGTATTCACAGCCTCCTCTTAGGCTTCGTATAATGATCTCTTCCTCCGGGAATGATAGCCTCCTCTTGGGCTTCGTACAAGGACCCGCCGGCTTCTTAAAAGATTCCAGCCTCCTCTTGGGCTTCGTACAAATTGTCCCGACGACCTCCTAGAGGTATAGGAACAGAACTTAGTCATCCTCATAGAACAGTCCTTTCATAGAGTCTACTACTGTTTCTCAAGACATGGTACAAAAGATAAAACTCTAGACTTGGACAGTCTAACTTCCTTGAGTCTCAAAGACATTCTCAAGCACCCTTCGTTAAATAGGAAGGAAACCCGCAGACTCGGACAGTCTCAATACCCTTTGGATTTCCCGTTTCCTCAAAGAGAAGGAAATATCCCTGATCCTCAAATCAAATCCCTGAGTACAGTGTTACTCATATAAGAACTGATTTTCTCTTTTTAAATCAGTATATTGGATCTGTCACTCAACAGAAACAGTTACAATAGCCTCCATCTCGGGCTTCATACGAGATACCAAAATTCTCCCCAGTGGAGTCAAAACAACCTTTTAGCCTCTCTCTCAGGCTTTGTATGAGACACAAAAGATCCCCTCGTTGAGTCAATCACCCTTTTTTTGCCTCCATCTCGGGCCTCGTACGAGATATAAATCCCTTAAGCAAGGGTCGAACTCTTTGCTAGCCTCCTCTTAGGCTTTGTATAACGATATGCCCCACTGGGTCAAAAACTTTTAGCCTCTCTCTCGGGCTTTGTACGAGACACAAAATAGCCTCCTCTTAGGCTTTGTATAATGATTTTCCTAGCAGAAATTAGCCTCCTCTTAGGCTTTGTATAAGAAAACCACTGGTTGAGCCAATTAACCTTTTAGCATCAAAGTTGTGCCTCGTTCACAGTACACAAACATCAACAACTCTTTTCCCTTCATCTAATCGCTGTAAGCGGCAAGCCTCTGGATCATCTATATCCATGCCACTGTCCCTCTTTTAGCATGAGAAATTCCTAAGGAAAGATGACATTGCTCTACACTGAGTTAAAGTCTTCTCCTTTAGGTTAAAACCCTTTCTTCGGAAATTATGGCATTGCTCGGATCCGCGTATCCCAGTTAAAGTAATTCTCCTTCTCCCCTCTTTAGAGATGAAAAATTCTCTCTAAAGTCGAGGTCTTTCAGCTTCACGTCTTGGGCTTTGAACAAGACACAAATAGACCTTTCAGCTTCACATCTTGGGCTTTGAACAAGATACAAACTACCTTTCGCTTCACGTCTTGGGCTTTGAACAAGACACCAAAACACCCATTTCCTCCCATAGAATAGGAGGAACTATGAACGCTCTGATTTCCCTGTTTCGGTAAACGGGAATACGTAGGCATAAGATCGAAAGAAAAGATCTTAGCGAGCGCAATCAACAAAAAACCCAAATCCCATATCTCCATCAATTAAAAGCAGTAATTCAAAAGCATCAGTCCTAACATCCTAATCCTTATTCCCCGCTAGAAACCCTTTGCCTAGGAAAAAGAAAGAAAGAACCTGTATTGGCGAAATACGAATAACCAGTACAAAGGCCCCCCCACATTGATAGCATCCGTAACCTAACAGACCGCTGTTTAAATTCAGTATGCAAGCAGGGTTAATTGGAGACATCTATTTCCCTTCCTTATTCAGCTCACAATAGGATAAAAAATGAATCGACCTGTAGTTTTAAGCTCAACCGCAGAGAGCGACCAACGCTTAAGAACCGCGTCCAAAATCGCTCGTTACAGAAAAGTGGCGCCCACCGTGGGGCCCTTGTTTTTCTTTCTGTCTGTTTTCCTTGTAAAATGGCGACTCTGCTGGGGAGTCTCCTTTTTCTGTCTTAGGGCATCATCCCCGTTTTCTACGGAAAATGGGAACTCTACCGAAGAGAAAGATTGACCTATGCTGGTCCATCTCTTAGGCAGGGAACCACAGATTGGGGCTTCCACTGGGGAACCCATTTCTGTCAGGAACTTAAGATTCGTAGCTTTATAAGTCTAGGATGATTAGGACAAATATATATATACTGCTTTTCCTAATTGCTATACGTGTTTATTTTTCTGCTAATGGGAATGCATGTGATGCCGCATGTGGTAAGATTGAGTATACACTTAAGAAAAGCCAACCTTTTTCGTAGTGCGGAAGCTATCGGAAATAGCTGTTACGCGATACTACCCTCATTTGAGGCTGGTGATCTATTCTCGGTGAATGGCACTTACTCTAAGATTGCACACAACTCGCTGGCGATTCGCTTGTTGTCTGCCTTCCTGGGAGGAGCTGATGATAATGAGTACAGGTACAAAAATCACCCTAGTATAAACCTTTGGGGATGGGTAGAGCCATGACTTCATGACAACGACCCTCTGACCCCATGTTTTTTCTATGTTTTTGTGTGCTGCATTCATGCATTCATTTAATAAAACATTAAAACATTCAAAAAACTTCTCTTCTAGTCTCTTTGTTTTTCAAATTAAACTAAGACTGTGATTGCAAATATCAGAGAAAAAGATTGCATTAATGGATTTCGGTAGAAGGAGAACTCGCCAGTATACCTTCAAGGTTCCAAAATTAGGGGATTTGAGAAAGTTAGCGAGGATGATCGTTAACCCAGAGGCTTTCAGAGCCAAGCACGGTGGTTTGCTACCACTGTTAAGAGTCCATGTGATTAAGGGGATCATGGACGCGCTCATTCAGTTCTACGATCCGATTTATCATTGTTTCACATTCCCAGATTACCAGCTGGCACCAACGCTGGAGGAGTATTCTCATCTGACTGATTTACATATCATAGATCGAGCTCCATTTTCTGGACTGGAAGAAATTCCAAAGAATCAGACTATTGCAAGAGCAATTCATTTGGACGAGTCTGAGGTCAGGACTCACATGATTACTATGGGTGGCATCCAAGGTTTGCCAGCCCAGTTCTTGACCAAGAAAGCTCTGTACTTCGCTAGTATAGGGAACGGGACTGCTTTTGAAAGCATCTTTGTCTTGCTCACCTACGGGTTATTTTTGTTTCCCAACATCAATAACTTCGTCGATATCAACGCTATTAAGGTTTTTCTCATTGGAAACCCTGTGCCGACTTTGCTCGCAGATGCGTATCATTCTGTACACTTAGGAAATTTGTACAGCGGAGGGGAGATCACATGCTGTGTACCTTTGCTCTACAAATGGTTTATCTCACACTTGCCCAAGTCTGCTGCTTTTTGGGATTGCAAGAGTGTCTTACGTTGGTCGCAGAAGATCATGTCTCTCACCAACTCTGATATAGATTGGTGTAATAGGATTTATGAGGGAATCAGAATCATTGACCGTTGTGGAAACTTCCCCAGCGTACCCCTCATAGGAACTAAAGGAGGAATCAACTATCATCTGATATTAGTTCTTCGTCAATTTGGATACCCGATGAGACACATCCCACTGGGTGTTCATCTGGAAGGTCTTTTCTTCAAAGAAGGAGAAAACGACAGAGCACTAAAGATGAAAATAGTGCAAGCTTGGAAACATGTTCATAAGAAAGGACGAGAGTCTCTGGGAAAACCGGACTGTGTCTCGGTGGAGCCTTATCTCCATTGGGTACAAACTAGAGCTCTCAAGCTAAAGATGCCTTATCCTCGTTACGGAATTCTTCCGCCGAGGGAAATTGTCATGTACTTCATGACGGAAACTGAAAGGCTTCAGGTTACTCTCAACAAAGTTCAGAAGGAAAGAAGGTCTTGGAAGAACAAGTACCGCACCCTCGACGTAGAGTGTATCCAAATACAGCAACTACTAAAAGAGAAAGATGCTCTGATTAAAATTTTGGAGCAGCATGCTGTAGAGAATCAAGATGACCAAAGGAATTTGCTCACTCCTTTCACCTGGCAAAGGAATGACAACCCGACAATGGCCCAAGCGCCCCGGTCAAAGAAAAGGAAAGTACCAGAGTCAGCACCCGGTTTCTCCTCAGAGAGGACTCGGGACCCATTAGTTTAGGTTTCTGTTTCTGCACTTTGTAATCTACTGTATTTCCATTTCTGTAATCCTTTGAATTTCAATAAAAAGGGGTTTCCCCACTGTTTGATATTTGCAATCTAATTGTCGAAGTTTATTTTAATTAAACCTAAAAACAATTAATATAATCATTGCATTCATCATTCTCACATCGCGTATTCTTCTTCCCTACGAATCTCACGTTTGTGTCTCGATTCTAGAGTCAAACTGTCTCATTCGTATAATACTCGGGCCAATCGTCAGAAAAAGATGGATGATCTTGAGGAAGAAAACAAAGAGTTGAAAGAAGAGATCGACGCTCTGAGAGAGGATATGAGAAAGCTTCGTAACGACATGCAAGCCATGGCAGAAGCTCAGCTACAAAGAACTGTGATCTCAGAGATCACCTCAACGCCCATCATAGAAAAGTATGATCCTAGGTATCAGATACCGAAAGATCGTCCTTGGGGCATGCCTGTTAACTATATCCCGGAAGGATATGTTCCGCCGATCACTGAAGATCAGGGAATCGCAACAGAAGCCGCTGGGCCTGAAGGTTACAAACTTCGGGAAAGCGAAGATGCCAGGGGCATACTCAAGACTCCTGAAGGTTACAAACTTCGGGAAGCACCAAAACTTACTGCCGTAGTCACGGTACCACCCCCTGTGGTGCACACTGTCCCGGAAGGACAGATTCCACAGACACCTTCTGGTAAGAAGGAAACTATGTTTGACAGAATGGATGAATTCTAGGAGCAGTTCTTGGAAATGCAGAAAGAGCTGCAAGCCATTCGCGGTCAGGATCTATTTGGAAAGGACGCCACAGACCTCTGCTTGGTCCCAAATGTGAAAGTCCCGCACAAGTTCCAAGTGCCCGACTTTGAAAAATACAAGGGTAACTATTGCCCTCAGAGCCATCTGGTGATGTACGCTCGGCGGGTGTCTGCTCAGACGGAGAATCAGGACCTGCTGATTCACTACTTCCAGGATAGTTTAACCGGTGCCGCACTCAAATGGTACATGGGTTTAAACCGTACTACGATCAGTACATTCAGAGATCTTGGTACTGCCTTCGTCCAACAATACAAATACAATTTGGACATGGCACCCGACAGAGATCAACTCAGATCAATGTCGCAAAAGGAAAAGGAAACCTTTAAGGAGTATGCTCAAAGGTGGCGTGAAATTGCCGCTCAAATTTGTCCACCTCTTGAGGAAAAAGAGATGACGAAAATCTTCTTAAAGACCTTAAGCTCATTTTACTATGACCGAGTGGTTGCCAGTGCGCCCAGTGATTTCACCGAAATGGTCGGCATGGGCGTACGTCTTGAGGAAGCCGTCCGAAAAGGACGTTTGGAAAAAGACACTGGATCGACGAGCGGTACTAAAAAATACGGTAGTGCTCTCCCTAAGAAAAAAGAGCAAGATATTGGGAATATCTCTCTCGGAAAGCAAAGGCGTCGTTATTAGCCAGTAGCAGCTGTTACTCCTGCTATCGGCCCCGCGCCTGTTCCTACATATCAACCTCAGGTTGCGCAGAGCCAACCTGACCAACAAAGGACACAACAGCCTCTTCAGCAGGCTCGTCCTCCATATAACAACAACCGTACAACACGGCCACCAGGATTTGATCCTATACCCGTAACGTACGCGGAGCTGTTTCCGTTGCTACTGGCTAAGGGGCACATCCAGACTAAGTCTCCCCTTTCAGTTCCGGAAAATCCGCCTTTCTGGTTTAAAGCGGATCAAACATGCCCTTATCATCAAGGAGGTTCAGGGCATAACATTGAGACTTGCCTCAATTTCAAATCCGACGTGCAAAATCTTGTTAGGAGCGGGCTCTTATCTTTCAAAGATACGAATCCTAATGTTCTTACGAACCCGCAGCCTCAACATGAGAAAGCTACAGTCAATCTGATTGAGAAAGAGACTAACAATGTCTATCAGATTCACGATGTACTCTTATTGGGGACCAATCTGGTCAAGATGCATTGTAGACAGAGTGGATATGGCCATGTGCCACCTCATAATTATCACCAGTGTGATATCTGCTCTAAAGATAACCAAGGATGTTCGGTAGTGCAATCAGCTCTACAGGAACAAATGGATCTTGGATGGATCCAAGAGCACCGAGTTCGTGGATTTAACATGGTTTACACGAATTCTAACGTCATTCAAAACCACGACATCCGTGCGATGAATGTCAACTTGGTGGCGATGCACTCAAGGCAAAGCCAGTATCATAATCTTCCGCGGCACAATTACAGTTCCTGTCTGATTTGCTCGATAAACAAACAGGGATGCTCTTTCATACAAGAGGCCCTCCAGCGTCAGATGGATCTTGGATGGATCCAAGACTACCATGATAGGAACTCCTATCAAATCAATATGGTTCAGATCTTCGATATCCGCGTAATGGATACCAACCTGGTAGAGTTACATGTTGAGCAGGTCCGACTCGGATTCTTAATATCACATGACTATCAAAGCTGTAAAGCGGGTTGCGAAAACGATCGAGGTTATACCTTTGTCCAGGAGGCACTTCAGCACTTGTTAAATCACTGGTGGATGCCAATCTATATGGACGAAGATACTCAGCAGATTAGTATCAATAACAGGAATCCTACTCGTCGTCAAAGTCAGGATGTCCGATCAATGGAAGATAACCTAGTGAGGTTGCATTGCATTCAAAGTGGGCGTGGCCAGGTGCCACCACACAACTATGACAGTTGTAGCATCTGTTCAGAAAGTAACCAAGGGTGTTACCTTGTGAGAGCAGCTCTTCAGGGTCAGATCGATCACGGAGAAATTCATCCATATTCAGGTTCTGGACCCATCAACTGGACGCCGAACTACCTTGCCGATCAGGTTGAGGATGTTGTCACGATCTCTGGTCATCTCAGGACCAGGGATGTTTTTGCCATCATTCCTCTACGTAACGAATCTAGAGTTCCCAACCAGGAACGGATCAAGGTTACTTATGATGGTCAGAAAAATCAGAAGGTTCCCATAGTCATCTATCTACCGGGGCCACTACCGTATGAATCAGCTAAGGCAATCCCTTACAAATACGGTGCAACAATAATCGAGAATGGAAGGGAAATTCCATTACCCTCCGTCGTGAATATTGCAGACATCAGTCGTGTAACACGGAGCGGTCGAATCTTCAACTGAGGGGTTGGAGAGTCCAACAAAGAAAAGGAACTTCAGACGGAAATTCCTGATCCACCAGTCGGTCAATCTGGTAATCCCGACTTTCCAAAGGACAAAGATGAGATGCTAAAGATCATCCAAAGGAGTGAATTCAACATTGTTGATCAGCTGTTACAGACTCCTTCAAAGATCTCAGTATTATCACTGTTACTCAGTTCAGAAGCACACAGAGAGGCTCTACAGAAAGTCTTGGAGCAAGCCTTTGTGGAACAGGATGTAACGATCAGACAATTCGATAGCATTGTCTCTAACATCACTTCCTGCAATAATTTGGGATTTAGTGATGAGGAATTACCTGAAGAGGGTCGTCGTCATAACATGGCGCTCAATATTACAGTTAACTGCCAGGACGATGCTTTAGCCAGCGTACTGGTAGACACAGGGTCAGCCCTGAATGTTATTCCGAAGTCCACTTTGATGCAATTATCATTCAAGGGCCCTCCGATGAGAGTCAGCGAGGTCGTCATCAAAGCATTCGACGGATCCAGAAAAACAGTTATCGGCGAAGTTGATCTTCCCATAACTATTGGTCCTCACACTTTCCAAATCACTTTCCAGGTCATGGACATCCGGGCAACATACAGTTGTTTATTAGGAAGACCTTGGATATATCAGGCTGGAGCGGTTACTTCAACCCTCCACCAAAAGCTAAAGTTCGTCAAGAATGATCAACTTGTCACGGTTTGTGGGGAACAAGCCTTGCTCGTAAGTAACTTATCATCATCTACTTGTGTGGAACCCGAGGAGGTTATTGGAACTCAGTTCCAGGCACTATCGGTGAGCAAGAACGATCAATTCAAAGAAGGAACTTCAATTTCTTCATACAAAGATGCTATCAAAGCGGTCGAGAGTACCGATACGACATGATGGGGACGGCTTGTCATTCCTATTGACAATAAAACAAAGAAGGGTCTTGGTTTTTCTGCAACCTGTACCCAGACAGCCGCCAATGATGAAAGTCTTCATCCCCTTCAAAACTTCTTCCACAGTGGAGGTTTTCTTCACCTAGTGTCTCAGACAGTTCATGCTATTAATGAGGAAGATCCCTCTGACACAGATGAAGAATGGAAGTCCTACCTTAACAAGGACGACTATATGTCTCAGGAAGAGGTGCCTATGCCTTTTTGCTTTCCTACAGAAAGTCCGAGATTTATACCAAGATCAGATGTCGAAATGATCTACGAAGATTGTGATCCGGAAGGATGCCGTGCTTCGCCAAATTCATTAGAGGAAGACACTCTGATGAAAGAAAACTTTGATCGCAATTACTATGGCCCGATGGATGGTCTGCCAATGTGGCAGCCTTACCCAGGAAACTTGGGGCAAGAAAGTCAGCCGAGTAATGAAACTCAGTTGAGCGTCATTGAACAGAATACCTGTGTCCCCACCATGTTATGGGATCAACACTCAGGTCATTCGGAAACTACTCAACATGAAGATGAATTCGCAACGTTTGCAGGACTAGAATTCATCAACTATGCTTTTCCTGAAGTCAACATCATCGAGAGGTATGACTTCTCCAGTTCCAAAGAAGTTTGGGACACTCTGGGACAACCAAGTGGAAAATACGACTATATGGTCAAGTACACTGCTCCCGAAAGCTCTCGTATCAGGCTCGAAGACATCCAGTCAACTGGATGGGGAGATACAGCTGAGAGCTCCAATGCTATGCAAAATGCAACAGAGGAATCCTCCTACGACAATTCTGCTTGGGAGACAGATTCCAATGATCCTGCTCCACCAGAAATCAGCGTCATTTCTAAAGACAAATCAAGGAAGGTGCCAGACTTTGTGATTCACCGAGGAGTTCGCCGCCAATGGGTTGCTGTCGAGGTTCCGAAGGTCGTTCGCCAGTCAAAGTAATTGCCATCTTTTAACCTTTCACCCTGCCCAGGTGAAACGGATATCTTGATAGGGCTCGTTTTCTGTAAACTTCCCTCTTCTCTTTGCCCAAAGCGACAGAGTTTTGTTTTATAGGGCTGTAGTTTCAAGATTCGACTTGTTCATAAATAAAATAACGTCGTTATGTAATTTCTGCATTTATTGCTGTTTTCTCTTTTTGCTTTTTCAGAAAATGGTAATCCTAAAAAAACATTCAATAATAAAAACAAGCAGTAAAATCAAAACACTGCACACACTTGCATTTTCTCTATCTCTTCTAAACACGAATCATCACGTCATGCAGATTGCTTGTTTTATACCCCGTTGAAACATACGATCCGATGCCTTCTTCCAACTTTGAGTTCCCGGTATTCGAGGCTGAAGAAGAAAATGACGGCCAAATTCCAGAAGAGATCTCCCGACTACTCATACAAGAGGAAAGGTCCATTGAACCTCACAAAGAACCGTTGGAAACGGTAAACTTGGGTTCAGAAAAAGAGAGAAAAGAAATCAGGATCGGAGCACTGCTCAGTCCAACTGTCAAAGAAAGTTTGATAAAGCTTCTCAAAGAATTCCCCGATGTATTCGCTTGGTCCTATCAGGATATGACAGGGTTGGATACCAGCATCGTGGAACCTCACTTACCGCTAAGATCGGAATGTCCGCCAGTAAAGCAAAGGTTGAGACGAACTCACCCGGACATGGCCATCAAAATCAAAGAGGAGGTACAGAAACAGATCGACGCGGGTTTCCTCGCTACATCTGAATATCCTCAATGGTTAGCCAACATCGTACCCGTTCCCAAAAAGGACGGAAAGGTCAGAATGTGTGTCGATTACAGAGATCTGAACAAGGCAAGTCCAAAGGACGACTTTCCTTTACCACACATTGACATGCTGGTAGACAGCACAGCAATGTTCAAAGTATTCTCCTTCATGGATGGATTCTCGGGCTATAACCATATCAAAATGGCGCCGAAAGACATGGAGAAAACTTCGTTCATTACCCCATGGGGTACCTTTTGTTACAAGGTAATGCCGTTCGGTTTGAAGAACGCCGGGGCAACCTATCAAAGGGCCATGACTACTCTGTTTCATGACATGATACACAAGGAAATCGAGGTATATGTCGATGATTTGATTGCAAAGTCAAGAACAGAGGATGAGCACGTTGAACATCTGTCGAAATTGTTCGAACGTCTAAGAAAATTCAAGCTCCGCTTGAATCCCAACAAGTGCACCTTCGGTGTTCGTTCAGGGAAGCTACTAGGGTTCATCGTCAGCCAGAAAGGAATTGAGGTTGATCCTGACAAGGTCAAGGCCATTCAAGAAATGCCTTATCCGAAAACTGAAAAACAAGTCAGAGGATTCCTGGGACGTTTGAACTACATCTCCAGATTCATATTCCTTATGACCGCCACTTGTGCGCCAATTTTCAAATTACTCAAAAAGAACCAGGATTGCGTTTGGTTAGAAGACTGCCAAACCGCCTTCGACAGTATTAAGGAATACATGTTGAATCTGCCGATTCTATCACCTCCAGTGGAAGAAAGACCACTGATCATTTACCTCACAGTCCTAGAGGACTCAATGGGATGTGTACTTGGCCAACAAAACGAAACTAAAAGGAAAGAGTCTGCCATTTACTATCTAAGCAAGAAATTCACCGACTGCGAGACTCGGTATACGATGCTTGAGAAAACTTGTTGCGCTTTGGCTTGGGCAGCCAAACGTCTTCGCCAGTACATGATTTGTCATACTACTTGGTTGGTCTCCGAAATGGATCCAATCAAGTACGTTTTCGAAAAACCTGCTCTCACGGGAAGGATTGCCCGTTGGCAGATGTTGCTATCAGAATATGACATAAAGTACCACGCTCAGAAAGCCGTTAAAGGAAGTATTTTAGCCGATCATTTGGCTCATCAACCGATTGACGATCAAGAATCAATCGGGTTTGACTTCCCAGACGAAGATGTCATGTATCTAAAAATGAAAGATTGCGATGAACCGCTACCCAGTGAAGGCCCAGAACCAGGTTCCCAGTGGGGACTTATCTTTGACGGAGCAGTCAATCATTATGGAAACAGAATTGGGGCAATCATTGTTACCCCTCAGGGTTCCCACATTCCTTTCACTGCCAGACTTACGTTCAAATGTACGAACAACGAGGCCGAATACGAAGCATGTATCATGGGTCTCGAAGAAGCGATTGATTTAAGGATCAAAAACTTGGACGTATATGGCGACTCAGCTCTGGTTATTAACCAGATAAAAGGAGATTGGAACACATACCAATCAGGATTGATTCCTTACAAAGACTATGCAAGAAGGTTGTTACCTTTCTTTAACAGAGTCGACTTTCATCACATCCCTCGTGATGAGAATCACCTGGCTGATGCATTAGCCACTCTCTCTTCCATGATTAGTGTAGGTCGATGAAATGACATACCTAAGATCGACATCATGCGCCTTGAACGGCCCGCTTACGTCTTCGTAATTGAAGCAGTCATAGACGATAAACCTTGGTATCACGATATCAAATGCTTCCTTCAGAAACAAGAGTACCCATCTGGGGCACTCAGAAAAGACAGGAAAACCCTCAGAAGATTGGCTGGAAACTTCTTCCTGAGCGGTGACACTCTTTATAAGAGAAATTTTGACATGGTCTTGCTCCGATGTGCCGACAGACCAGAAGCAGACATGCTCATGAAAGAAATTCATGAAGGATCCTTTGGCACTCATGCCAACGGACACACAATGGCGAGAAAAATTCTCAGGGTCGGGTATTATTGGTTGACAATGGAATCCGACTGCTACAAGTACATGAGGAGGTGTCACAAGTGTCAGATATACTCCGATAAAATTCATGTACCGCCATCACATCTCAAAGTTCTTTCTTCCCCGTGGCCTTTTTCCATATGGGGAATCGACATGATTGGTATGATTGAGCCCAAGGCTTCAAACGGACATCGGTTCATCCTGGTAGCCATTGACTATTTCACCAAGTGGGTCAAAGCAGCGTCATTCGCCAATGTAACCCGACAAGTGGTGGTCCGATTTATCAAAAACAATATCATCTGCCGTTATGGTGTTCCAAGCGAGCTCATTACTGATAATGGATCTAACTTGAACAATAAGATGATGAAAGAGTTGTGTGCAGAGTTCAAGATCGAACACCATAACTCATCTCCCTACCGACCCAAGATGAACGGAGCGGTAGAAGCGGCTAACAAGAACATCAAGAAGATCGTTCAAAAGATGGTTGTAACCTATAAAGACTGGCACGAGATGTTACCCTTTGCTCTTCATGGTTATCGCACATCTGTCCGTACTTCAACAGGGGCAACCCTTTTCTCTCTAGTATATGGCATGGAGGCAGTGCTCCCCATAGAAGTAGAGATCCCGTCAATCCGGGTATTGATGGAAGCGAAGCTCACTGAAGCTGAATGGTGTCAAAGTCGACACGACGAACTGAACCTGATCGAAGAAAAGAGAATAACGGCACTATGCCACGGTCAGTTGTATCAACAGAGAATGAAAAGGGCGTTCGACAAAAAAGTCCGACCTCGTGTTTTCAGGAAAGGAGACCTCGTGCTCAAGAAGATACAATCATTTCTCACTGACTCTCGGGGCAAATGGACCCCGAATTATGATGGCCCCTATGTGGTCACGAAAGCTTTCTCAGGCGGCGCCTTGAGACTTGCAACCATGGACGGAGAGGAATTTGCCTATCCCACGAATGTTGATATAGTCAAGAAATACTTCGCCTAAAACTAAACTAAAAAAAAAAAACGTCTCGGTGGATTGAAAACCCGAAAGGGCGGTCCAGGCAAAAGTTAGAGACATGGAAAAAAAGAATCATCCCGATGGATTGGAAATCTCATAGTACAATCCAGGCAAAAATTAGGGATAATGGCAAGTAACTATGTTCAACAGAGGCAAGTTCCTCAGCAGCAGTTACATCATCATCTATCGGAGGAAATCTCCAGTCAAAGGCCATCTTCGATGGAAGCTCAGGATGTCCCGAATTCAAAGTTGGTAGAAGGATAGTGGTCGTTATGTTTCAACGTAGCCCTTTTCCCTGTAAATTACCATTTTCTAACTTTGTATATACTCTTTGGAATCACGCGTTTGGCTGATCTCCATCTTATCAATAAAATTTGAGCCTTTGTGCTTTTGTTTGTAATTCTTTACTTGTTTTAGCTTTACAGAACGACGTTGTTTAAACTTAATCAGCGATTCTTGAAATAAAACAAAAATGAATTTACTTGTTAAAACTTTTTCTGCTTTTAAATTAAAGATGGCATTTCTTTTGACTGTTGAACATCAGAAGAACATCGATCGCTTCTCCCGAAGTAAGCGAACTTCAAAGTGCAGAATCAAAGTACTCCTTCTAAGCCAGTATGCCTGAATGAAGGGATCAACTGTGTCAGAGACCTTGTTTCGTCTGACACGCCTCGGCCGAGTTCTCATCTCCTAAGCCCGATCGACATAGCTCCCCGCGTGGACTATCTCTCCTAAGCAAGGTGGAATTGCTATTTTGAATCAACGGTGCTTCTTCGCCCCACGATGGCCGAGTATCCAATTGTGTTCATCCATTAGTCTGTATGTCGCGTCTGTTTTGTTAGCATAAACATACATACTTCATGCATTTTATTTGCGTTTGCATTTCGTATTGCATCACTATCACTTGAGTCGGTCTTGTCCCCTAGTGATAAATAGTTTTCTCAATCGAGTTTGTCAGTTCTTTCCTCATCAGGAAGTGTTGCGTCTGCACAATCTCGCCACCAGTGTATCTTTAGATCAGAGTCGGCACTTGGCCACTTTGATAACTTGAACCTCTGAAAGATCATAGAACCTTCAACAGATGTCACTCTTCGCCATTGAAGATGATATCCTCGCTTTCCCAGATTAAGGAAAATCCACAGAGAAAGCCTCGTGATCAGAGATTCGGCAGCATGCCAGTTTTGCTCCGAAAGGATCACTGATGAAAAGGTCATCGGCACCTCAAAATTGGATCCCATCATATGGCATTTCTCTGGGAAGATCCCCAAGAAAAGTATGATGAAAGATCCCAAACGAAAACAGTCTCTCAAGAGACTCGCTTCCCCCAGTAGAAACAAATGGCGTCTCCAACGGAGAAGTTTGTACAACTCTACAACTCAGACGACTGGGTTCCCCAGCAAGTCTGACATCAAAACTTTTTCCACTCAAATGACATCTCCCCAGGAAAATTCGGCGAGAAGTTTGAGGAAAATTGCTACACATAGCGTCCCTTGTCAATAAAGTTTATTGACAAAAGAAACTAAGACCAGTTCCTTGGTAGGAAACCAGGATCGATGGGAAGTTTAAATAAGAAACTAAGACCAGTTCCTTGGTAAGAAACCAGGATCGAGGGGAAGTTTAAATCAGAAACTAAGACCAGTTCCTTGGTAAGAAACCAGGATCGAGGGGAAGTTTAAATCAGAAACTAAGACCAGTTCCTTGGTAGGAAACCAAGAACGAGGGGAGGTTTATTTCAAAAGAAAACTGAGGCCAGTTCCTTGGCTGAAAACCAGGATCGAGGGGAAGTTTACCTTTTCTAAGCATCATTGCTTAGCTAAAGAAGATGAATGCGTAAGCTACCATTCATAACCACCATCAAAATTTCGGATATTCCGATATTTAATCCTCTTGCACCCCGAATGCTCGAATACTTCGTCATTCATACCTTCGGGTCCAAGAAGATTAAATAGGGGCATATGTAATACCCTAAAATTTGACCACTTAGACTTCCCATCATTGTGAAAATCATTATCACAATATGGATGAACCATCATGCTTCATCAGTCTCCCCAAAGATGGGTGAGCATCCAATACAATCAAAATTAGGGTTTCAAGCCCTCTCTGAGCTTTAGACAAAGGATCAATCAAGGAATGACTTGATCTTCAACTTTTCTAACCTCTCAAATATACACAAAGGATCAAAAGGACTCCCACTTCAAGGATTAAGCACAAGGTTGCTCCCTTCTAGGTGGATCAAGCCTCAAGATCGACAGTGTCACCAAATTAGGGTTTTGGTCAACCAGGGCCTCCAGATGGAAATTTTCATCTGGGCATAAGGCAATGATCCAAAACATGACCTAATATACTTCATGGAACCTCATGGACCCAAGCATCAAGTCAATTTGACCTCAGGGGATGCATACATCAAAAATCAGGAATTAGGGTTTCTTGACCTAATTCACCCCTAAGTTGACTTTTGGGACAAACCATGAGCTAAGACCTCAAGAGATGATTTGAGGGTCTCTAATACACCATATTGATCCATTTGGAACAATGGATTGATCCAAGAAGCTTGAGCAACAAGTTTCATTTTCATCTGCACCACAATTAGGGTTTTAAGGGAAAAGTCAACTGTAACTTTGACTTTTGACCAAGACATGCTCCCAAACCCTAATACATGATTGAATATACCCTATGACACCCATGGAACATGTCCATTAAGTTTGATTTAAGTCAAGGACATGATTTCCTGAAGAATTGCACAGTTTGGAATTCATCTGATAAAAAGTCAACTGTGCACAAAAGTCAACTTTGACTTTTTGAGATTTTTCACCAAAATGGATTTTTAACCCTAAAATGATGTTAATGTATGATTTGAATCATCATTCATCAAGAAAAATCAAGAAAAGTGAGATAACTTGTAAAAGGGGTAACCATAAAACTAAGAAATTTTTCTAAGTTAAAAATAAAGTGGCAAAGGTACCAACTTTGGAGGACCATAACTCCTAAACCACAAGGCCATTTTTTCTCATCCAAAGATGGATTTGTAGCCCTCATTATCACCTACAAAAACTTCAACTACAAGTCATTCCAATTCATTAAGGATTTTGAGTTATGGAGTGATCAAAGTGGCTGAAAAATGAAAATGTCACTTTTTCCAACACTTAGTGAAATTTTCACTAAGTCAGAATTCTGCTTCACTTTTTGCCAAATGTAGGGGGATTTTTCACTTGGAATCAAAAGAGATCAAAACCAAACTTGTTCAAACAGTTGTTGTATCATGTAAGAGCTTTCCAAAATGGCCAAGAACATTGCCAAATTCAACCTACACCATGAGATACAACATTGGCAAGTTGCCTTGCTGAAATATGTCAAAGCAAGGAAGAATTTGCATTTTGGCTCGATTTGCCAAAATCAGCCAATTGCAATTGCTCCAATCCATTTGGACACCTCAGAGGATTGAATCCAAAGGGGACAATCACTGAGCCAAGCCTCCAAGGTCCAAGGAACAAAGAATAGCATGTTGAACCTAGAATGGCCAAAATAGGGACAAGACTTCAAATTTAGATTGAACCATTCAATGGAACCATCAAGGTGGCATGGACTGAGTCATTCTCATCTGAAATCAGTCAAGACTTATCCAAGACCAAGGGGACCAAAGCTCTGTGCCCTAACCTCTAGTCAATGGCTAGAGGAGACTTTCATTTCCATTGGCCAACATTGAGGAAACCTACTTACCAGCTGCCATGCACTATTCCTTGCAAAACAAACTTGCTCTACTATAAATAGAGCTCAATTGTGATCAGTTTGAGTACACCAAAGCCATCTAACAGATGCTTTCCTCAAAATTTCTTTCTCTTGGCAAAAATGCCTTTCTTAGCAAGGTAGCTATCGGGTTTTGAGTTTGAGAGTAATTCTGCACAAACCAATCACTCACACACCTCACATACATCACATATGAGCTGATCAAACACTCACATAACTTCTGAAACATCAATTTCACAAAATCACTTGCCATCCACACAAGTTTGAAGTGAAGTTGCAGCTGAGATGCCATAAACTGATCCAGTCCATTTCAATTCAATCCAAGTGTTCAAACACACTCCATATGGTGTAGGGAAGCTGTCCAGATCATCACAACTTGTCTGTAACACCTCCAACTCAAAATCACATCTGCTCTTGCTGCCACGACTTGGAGGTAAGCCTAAACTTGGTCACCTCTCAATCTATGCATATTTCCCCGCACAATAATTTGGCCATATGTTCATAATCATGCATGGAATGTTTTCCCTCAATTAATTGCATTGTTTGAATCGTGTATCAAAAATCCTAACCTTCATGCAGAAATTAGGGTTCTTGAGGTTTCTTCGTGATTTCTTGTTGTATGTTTAATTTAAATGAAATTAAAGTACATAGACATGATCGTGAGGTTGAGACGAGCATAATGATATGTGGATTGCATTATATGATTACGTATTCAGTGAGATTGGATAGAAAATGCAAATCAGCCAAACCCAGAAAACGCGCGTGTTCTTGCTTGTGTTCTTGGCGCCATTTTCAGATTTTCAAATATTTGAATTTTGTGATTTTGTTTAATTGATTCAAAAATTAATTTCTCTCTGAGTTTTAATGATTTTGAGTTGATTCTTTTTTTAATAATTCACAAAAATGTTAAAATATTTTATTTTATCAAAAAATCCCAAAAATATTATTTATTTCATATAATTGATATTTTTGTAAAGAATTAATATTTTAATTGTTTTTGGCATTTTAAATATTTTTTCTACATTGATTTTGCAACTTTTAATGCTTTCTAATTATTTTGTAGGTCAATACTTAATTTTTGAAGCATTAATCCAAGATCACAATTTGTTTTCCATGTGTAAAACAATTTTTGATCATTTTAATTGAATTTTTATTCAATTAAATACATTTTGAAAACAAATTAGGGTTTTTGGATTAATTCAACCCTCATAAATCATTTTCAAAACACTTTGGGCCTCTATTAGAGTGTAAGACCCAATCCTTTTTTTGACCAAATCATCTTTGGGCCTCAGTGTATTGTATAAGTCCCGATACTGTAAAAAACAAACGGCGCGATCGTCGCCCTTTTGAAAAATAACCTTTTGGGCCTCTCCTTGAGCTATAAGACCCATTCAAAACTTTTGGGCCTCTATTAGAGTGTAAGACCAATCTCCCTTTTAACCAAAACATTTTTGGGCCTCACTTATTGTATAAGTCCCTCTGCGTTAAAAGAAAACCTCGGCGCGATCGCCATTTTTAAACGAAAAATCATTTGGGCCTACCCTCGTGTTAAAAGCCCCACTCTTTTTCTTTAAAACCTTTTTGGGCCTCTTGATAGAGTGTAAGACCCATCCCTTTGTACAGAAAACCTTTTTGGGCCCCAGTCACTTGTATAAGTCCCTCTGTACAAATTCAAACAGTGCGCTCACTGATAAAACCCTGGGCCTCTCCTTGAGCTGTAAGCCCCAAATCTTTCTTTTTCAAAGCACTTTCTCCTTTGATTTTGAATATACTGTTGTTTTTAATCTTTCTTTGTTGAACAACTAACCAAACAGCATGGAAGCACTACAACCGAGTAAGTGGTTATCGCTTTCATTTACTGCTTTCATATTATAAACTGTATTGTGGGGCTGCTCATTGTAAGTCTCCTTTCATAAACTCATATCTACTGTGTAATAATAGTATAGATATTTCGAGTTTCCCGGCAACTACGTCTAGAACTAAGTGACGCCGTTTCATTTATTCATAGAAATAGACGCATAGATCCCCAATAAAGCACCAGATACAGTCTTCTCTTCGGTTGTCCTCCTTAGGAATCGTCAAGAAATTCTATCCCCCAGAGATGAATTATTCTCGGTGAAACTTCTCTTGAATTTCTTCAAACCGCCGAACGGTTCGGACTCTCTCTAAAAGTTAAAGTCACTGGATAGTAAACCTCGCACGTTTACCAGTGGTTTTAACTCTAAAAGAGTTTTCCTGAACTTTTCTTTGGTTTGGGACCCACGGGCTTCTTAAAAGCATCGGCCTCCTCTTGGGCATCATACAAGGACCCACAGGCTTCCTAAAAGCAACCCCGCTTCCTCTTGGGGATTATTCAAGGACCCTACGGCTTCTTAGAAGTATTCACAGCCTCCTCTTAGGCTTCGTATAATGATCTCTTCCTCCGGGAATGATAGCCTCCTCTTGGGCTTCGTACAAGGACCCGCCGGCTTCTTAAAAGATTCCAGCCTCCTCTTGGGCTTCGTACAAATTGTCCCGACGACCTCCTAGAGGTATAGGAACAGAACTTAGTCATCCTCATAGAACAGTCCTTTCATAGAGTCTACTACTGTTTCTCAAGACATGGTACAAAAGATAAAACTCTAGACTTGGACAGTCTAACTTCCTTGAGTCTCAAAGACATTCTCAAGCACCCATCGTTAAATAGGAATGAAACCCGCAGACTCGGACAGTCTCAATACCCTTTGGATTTCCCGTTTCCTCAAAGAGAAGGAAATATCCCTGATCCTCAAATCAAATCCCTGAGTACAGTGTTACTCATATAAGAACTGATTTTCTCTTTTTAAATCAGTATATTGGATCTGTCACTCAACTGAAACAGTTACAATAGCCTCCATCTCGGGCTTCATACGAGATACCAAAATTCTCCCCAGTGGAGTCAAAACAACCTTTTAGCCTCTCTCTCAGGCTTTGTATGAGACACAAAAGATTCCCTCGTTGAGTCAATCACCCTTTTTTTGCCTCCATCTCGGGCCTCGTACGAGATATAAATCCCTTAAGCAAGGGTCGAACTCTTTGCTAGCCTCCTCTTAGGCTTTGTATAACGATATGCCCCACTGGGTCAAAAACTTTTAGCCTCTCTCTCGGGCTTTGTACGAGACACAAAATAGCCTCCTCTTAGGCTTTGTATAATGATTTTCCTAGCAGAAATTAGCCTCCTCTTAGGCTTTGTATAAGAAAACCACTGGTTGAGCCAATTAACCTTTTAGCATCAAAGCTGTGCCTCGTTCACAGTACACAAACATCAACAACTCCTTTCCCTTCATCTAATCGCTGTAAGCGGCAAGCCTCTGGATTATCTATATCTATGCCACTGTCCCTTTTTTAGCATGAGAAATTCCTAAGGAAAGATGGCATTGCTCTACACTGAGTTAAAGTCTTCTCCTTCAGGTTAAAACCCTTTCTTCGGAAATTATGGCATTGCTCGGATCCGCGTATCCCAGTTAAAGTAATTCTCCTTCTCCCCTCTTTAGAGATGACAAATTCTCTCTAAAGTCGAGGTCTTTCAGCTTCACGTCTTGGGCTTTGAACAAGACACAAATAGACCTTTTAGCTTCACATCTTGGGCTTTGAACAAGATACAAACTACCTTTCGCTTCACGTCTTGGGCTTTGAACAAGACACCAAAACACCCATTTCCTCCCATAGAATAGGAGGAACTACGAACGCTCTGATTTCCCTGTTTCGATAAATGGGAATACGTAGGCATAAGATCGAAAGAAAAGATCTTAGCGAGCGCAATCAACAAAAAACCCAAATCCCATATCTCCATCAATTAAAAGCAGTAATTCAAAAGCATCAGTCCTAACATCCTAATCCTTATTCCCTGCTAGAAACCCTTTGCCTAGGAAAAAGAAAGAAAGAACCTGTATTGGCGAAATACGAATAACCAGTACAAAGGCCCCCCCACATTGATAGCATCCGTAACCTAACAGACTACTGTTTAAATTCAGTATGCAAGCAGGGTTAATTGGAGACATCTAT
Source organism: Lathyrus tuberosus (assembly GCA_022829125.1). Taxonomy (NCBI): domain Eukaryota; kingdom Viridiplantae; phylum Streptophyta; class Magnoliopsida; order Fabales; family Fabaceae; genus Lathyrus; species Lathyrus tuberosus. Next base: position 2,003,659 of record JALAZF010000162.1, on the reverse strand, counting down.
TTCCCTTCCTTATTCAGCTCACAATAGGATAAAAAATGAATCGACCTGTAGTTTTAAGCTCAACCGCAGAGAGCGACCAGCGCTTAAGAACCGCGTCCAAAATCGTTCGCTACACGGGGAGACCAACAGTTAGGAGGAATTGAAACGTTAGGGTGCCACGTGTGCCTCGAGCCCTGTGTCGCAGTTACTAGGCAATGATGGCTAGTTGATAGCCATAATGACCTACGAGGGCGTGCCATTGCACGTGCCCTTTAGTATAAAAGGAGAAAGACTCAGGCCATTTGGAACTTTCGCTTCTCTCTTCTTCGTCTTCCTCAGAGCACTTGCGCGCCACCGCCGTTTGCTGTTCCGACCGCCGCCACCAGTTCCGAGCAATCGTTTTTCAGCTTTTTAACCAAGTAAGTCCACTGATTTTGCGTTCCTTTTCCTCTTTTTTGGTTGTTTTTAGATTGCATGTGGCTAGGTTTAGGCTTAGATTACGTAGTGCTGTTTATCCCGATGGTTGTTGGTGGTGGACGGTGGTTAGGCCATCTTTTCCCGCCGACGAGGCTGGTGGACCCTTTGGATATCTCATGAGTAAGGCGGTTTCCGGCGTCGTCGCGATGATGACGCATGTGTAACTGTCGTAGTTACTCAGATTTCGGTGCTTTAATGAAGTTTCCGGTGAGCGTTTGCAGTTTCCGATGAAGCTTCAGCGGAAACTTGGGAGTGGCTCGAAGAAGTTCCTCGTGCGGGAGTGGTTTATCCCAAGAGTCTCCTCGTGGGGGACTCTTGCGTTTTTTGTTTGATGTTAAGGCTTAGGCCGGGGACGTCGTCCTCAGCCCTTTGCGCGCCCTATCACTTGACTAGCGGTGGAAGGGTGGATTTGATTCTTCGTCGAATTCACTTTTTTCTCTGCTTTTCAGGTGATCGATATGGTGACGAGGCCTGACGAGGAAATTGTAATAGACTCGTCCGAGGGGAGCTCCTCGAACAGCAGTAGTACGGAAGCTTCCACTACCCCTAGCGAAGTCTGGGAGGAGGATGTTGTTGAAGACTCAACGGAGGAGTGGTCGGTGGCTGAGCATGCCGAGCACGTATCTATTTTTACGACATATATGGGGGATGTTTTCACGGTCGTTGGGCCAGAGGAGGAGTGGAAGGTGCACTTCCCCTCCGAGGATGATAGGGTTGTCACCAACTTTGGGGAGCGTTTCACCATGTATGAATACACGTTTAAAGAGCTGGGATTAAGGCTTCCCTTCATCGATTTTCAGCAGTCAGTCTTCGTGCACCTGGCTCCGTCGCAGCTGCATGCTAACTCACTGGCGTTTATCCGTGCCTTCGAGTTGACGTGCGAGCATTTGAGGATAGGGGTTACTCTCCCTTTGTTTTTCACTGTTTTTCATCTTCAGCGGCAGTTGACGGGGAGGAGGTATGGCTGGGTTTTGTTGAAACAGTCCCGCAAGCCATTCAAGCCCTTTTCAGAGTCAATTCGGACGTTCAAGGAAAGGTTCTACATTATAGAGCATGTGTCGGAGAGGGCCTAGGATAGCACGTATGTCTGGGCGATTTCCCTTGACGAGGAGGGTGGTGATATGCGTGATGAGAATGTGAAGCTGATCGGGGATAGAGAATTTAAGTTCCCATTTCACTGGGGTCCCGGCCATTTCCTCAAGGAGCCCAATGAGTACGTCGCTCAGCCGCACATGCTAGACGGGCAGGATGCGGTTGGTTATGAGAAACTGGTGAAGTATGTTAACTCTTTCCGGCTCGCTGAATGCTGGATGAAGAAGGGGTCCCTGATTTTTGAGGAGGACGGCAGCCAGCAGGTGGAGTATCGTTTCATCAATACCAAGGCGTTTTTGGAGTGCAAGACTTTGGCGGAAGTTCATAAGTTGCTCGGTAGTTTTAGTAATTTTAACTTGCCCGAATTATGTTTTCTTCCTCGTCTAACATGTTTGTTTTGTTTTTGCAGGTGAGATGCCTTCTGCTCATGAGAGAATGCTAAAGAATGTTATCGCGAGGAACAAGCCCGGGGCGGCTGCTCCCAAGACTCGATTCGCCCAGCATGCTCATACTCCTCCTCAACCTGCTGCAGGGACCTCTTCGCCTACTCTTCCCCAGGGTCTCTGTTAGTTCTTTAATTTTAAGGGTTGGCATTAATTTTGTAAAACAAATAATAGCAGCAATATATTAGATAGTTTTGTTTATCTTGCTAAAGTAGAACAGGTTGAGCAAGAAGTCCTAGTGTGCAATGGAACATGCTGAGCTGAAGAGTTTTTAACATCTGCTACAACATGTCGCATCAAGATGTCCCAAGCAGGTCCATTCGACATCGCGCCAGAACTGAAGTGGTTTGTTAATTCTGTTATGTTTTAACTGATGCAGAATAGTCTGAAATATTATGCAATCACGAGGCGCTGATTTATAGGTCTGAAGATTCAAGTCTGAAATTGAGAAGAATATGGAAAAATATACACTTTCTAAATATGGAGATATTTTAGGAAGTTAAAGATTGAAGACCTATTTTGTAGCAGAAGTTTCTGCTGATTTGTAGCAGCTCATTTGCTATGTTTTTGTAGGCCCAAATCCAGTTGGGAATAGGTTATATATAGATGTTTTATAACCTAGTGTAAAGACTGAACCAAAGATGTAAAAGTTCTATTATTAGGGTTGGTTCCTGTACCACTCGACATGTGAGTTGGACAGTTTGTTAGTATGATCCTCTAAGCTGTTAAGTAAGAGGAATATTGTTCTTGGAGGAAGCTTTTAAGTAACTCTAAGTTGTGTCATGGAAGGGTGTCTTCCATGTTGAACTGTTATATAGGTAAAGAGCCGTTGATGCAGTGGCTGAGATGTCAACTGCTAGACATCATTGCGATGATTGGGAGTGAGAAGGGTTTCTCATATCTAGAGAGGATCTAGATAGAAGGGTCACTGGGTAGTGATTAAGTGATAAGTTGTAAACGGGTAGTTTAGCTTTGAATTGATACTACTAATAGTGGACTTCATCCCTGGCTTGGTAGCCCCCAGAGTAGGTGTGTTCGACCGAACTAGGTTAACAATTCTGTGTGTCTTGCTTTTATCTTTTCAGTACCATGATATACCTTGCCCTTTGTGATCATGTCAGACCAGATGTCGAATGGCATGTTCTAGGACATCTGAATTCTGCACATGTACCAGAATTTCAATTGGTATCAGAGCAGGTCATTATGTTCTGTATCTGGATAAGATCCCAGGGGAGATACTTTCTGGTTCATGGTCAAGGTAGAAGCTTTCTACTGAAAAATTGGTTGAACTTGGAGTAGTTCACTTAGTTGTGAGAATGGTCCCTAGAAGTGGAGGATGGACTGTTCGTGACATGAGTGGTTATGTTAGGTGTCACCTGAATTATGGTGCTAGGGCTAATATGTGACACCTGAAGGCTTTGAGGAGTTTGTATTTTGGTCCGCTGCAAATCTATCTGAAAACTCCTGAGGTTGTAACTGAGAAGGTTGTTCTTCTCTGAATGTATATCCTATGGTGATGGGATTTATGCAAAACTGCTTCAACTTACTCTGTCAACGATACTTAAAGTTTATTGTTCAAGTCCACTCATAAAGGCATTGATAAGTGATGTTGTAAGGAAGAGATCTGAGAAGTAATTTACTTTTGTTTGTCTAAAAGGGCTAATCTCCAGTCTTTGATCTCTTGATGATGTCCTATCTTGTGTTAGATCATCCCTTCAGAATTGTGCTGAATTCTGTTATCTGAAGGATTGACATAGCAGATGCTCTGGGTGCTAAACTAATGTGGGTTGATCACATGAGTTTGGAACCTACTCCTGATCTGGAAGAGGAGGCATCTGGGTGGTTTCTCTAAGAAGGTTCTGGCTCTGGAACTTATCTTAGTTGTGTGAGTTGGTCAAGGTGTGATCAACATGTTACTTACTTCTGAGGTCAATTTATTTCTGGTCCTTGCTGCAGGAGTGGAGAACCTGAGATTCAAGAAGTATAATCTCTAGCAGACTTCTTGGACATGAAGGTCAAAGATCAAAAAGTTATGAGTTTTCTCTGTTATTTGGAAGCATTATCTGAATGATCTTGTAAAACTAGATAAGTATTGACTGTGTGTGCTTAAGGTTTGATATGATCTAATCACAGTCTGTGTTGCTATTAAAGGGGAGAATGTATGACTCTCTGTAGTGCTCTTGGCAGATTTTGAGGGAGAGTACCGGATGTGTTGGATGACCTTGAAGACATGTCTTGACATAAATGTATTAAGAATTTATTTTCTCAAACTGTCTGGATGATGTTTCTCTGATTCAGGATGAAGGTTGTTTACTCAAACTTGATGACATTTATCAAGTCTATGAGAGCATGGAACTCTTATTCTGGTGTAGTGGAGAACCTTCTCGGGTTAAGAACTGTGGAGTTGAATCAACCGATGGGGTTGGTTGGTGACTATGTGCTTGGATTATCAGCCAAATTGTCTGGGATGAGTTTGGTTGAAGGATTAGAAGAGGCAGATTGGTTGTGGAATGTTGATGACATCCAACATCTCAAAGTCAGACAAGATGTTGTGATTTAAGGAGAAGACCCTTGAGATGTTCCTGCTGCTGAATGTGTTTATGATAAGACCTAGAATCTGGATCATCTACTAATGGTTGCTCCTTGTGTGTTCCCCTGATAGAGCTTGACTATAGATGATATCTTCAGAAAAGCTCTGTGAAGATGTGTAACTAAGATTGATATGGAGCATCAATTCAAGTGGTTATTGCTTGTTTAGCCAAGGGTGTTTTGCGCAGAAAGAAGTCCAAGATCAAGCCACTGATCCAAGTTAAAGTAAATTGTGAATATTTGTTGTTAGACGCATGCAAAAGATTACACACAAATTGTCATACCTTGTGTGAGAAGGCAATCTTATAGCAGATACTTTGACGGGAGACTTAGTATTTGTCTATTATTGATGTTATGCATAAGGGTAAATACTTTGACGGGAGACTAAGTATTTGTTTAGAGAATTATGCATGTCTGCACTCTGGATATTATGGTGGATAACGACCTGAGGTAGCCTTATCAGCTGACTGTATCAGAAGTGTGAGCATCATCTGCTGTTTGATTGTGAATCTTTCTTGGATAACAAATACCTTGTTGGGAGCTTATCTAATGCAATTCAGATTTCTAAATTGTGTAAGAGTTTACTTCTCTCTGTTGTGATCAGGTGGCTGTGATTACCCGAATAAAATGCAGAAGGTGTGATCTTTTATCTAATGCTGATGTCCTACATAATGTTACAACATTATTGTTTGGGGTGTATCCTGGATGAAGATCTGGGACTGTGCTTGTGAAGTTGGAAGAAGCAGCATTATTGTGGCAGTTCTGACATAATGTGGATTAGAATGGGCAGATTCTGATCTTGATATTAAGTAGTTTGTTCTGGCAATACATGACTACCTTCATGATGAAGACTTCATTAGATATAAGGACAGAAGGTTGATTTCTTCTAATACAAGTAAAAGGTGGTGGCAGTCCTTGTCTTGTGTTGCAAGTAATCTAAAGGCATTTGTTATGGAACATGTGAGAAATTCCAAATCAAGTGAGCTTCTATATTGGACTTGGCATATACTCGGTGAGATTATGCTCAACAAATACAAGAAGTGGCAGTTCTTAATGTTGAGAATGTGGCAATATCATCTGGTGTCAAGTGTTTATCTTCATAAGGAGCATTAGTTGTTCATGTCAGGGGGAGTTAAGGCTGTTGTCTATGGTCTATTACTGCAAGGGTGCAGATTTCTGTGTAGCATGTGCGCTGGTCAAGTTTGCACAGAGTGATGTCAAACATCATGATGGGACATATCATAGCTGTGTTTGTAGGTGAGGTCTGAAATGCAGAATTGTTGTATTTATTTTCCTCTGCTGCTCTGAAGAAATCTAGAAGGAAATGTGAGTTGCGCTACTCGATAGAAGTCGTCTCAGAATCCAACAGAAAAGAAAATGTACTTGGTTTTGGGATGTATAATTTTCTATGGAGCTTTGGGTGGATAATGTTGTGAGCAAGCAGACATTGTCTGATAAGATGTCAGAACATGGTACAGGACATGTCTTTCTTGAGCCAAACAAGGAATTACTCTGGACGGTGGTGTAAGGATAAGGCGAAACACGTGTCTCTGCCTATGCATGGAACGTTATTGGCTTAATTTATGGTAAGATTCAGTTGAGAAACATTTAAGGCAGTCAAGGCAGTTTTTGGAAGGTATGCATTGAATGTTGAATGAAGTTTTGATACCTAAAATAGCGTTTCTTTGACCAAGAACCTTGACATATTCAAGGCTCGTTAATTCCGAAGTTACTGATCAGGGGGCAGTCGTTTCTCCTCTTCATAACTGTGAGTGTTTTCCTTTCCTGTCTCTAATGACTTTTGTTCGTATGTGGGTGAGCATTTCCTGGGTTTGGTTTTGTGTTGGCATTATTTGCCAAATTTTTGCTAAAAAGGGGGAGAAAGGGAGTTTTGCGCAGATGCTGAGAAATGGTGTATGGGGCCTGCAGTACAGGTGCATCAAAAATGACAAGAAGGAAGTCATAACCATCTTGTTGGTTGTTGGTTGGAGTGTTTTTTTGTGACTTGTGTCCTAAGTTATGAACACAGTTGTGACTTGTGTTCTGAGTTACCCAGGTTGGCAAATTGGCGCTTCTGTCGACCAGGGGTGACTAATCAATCAAGGTGGGCAGATCTCTTATGCCACCATTGGTCCTTCTATGTAGTTGGATCCTTCTTAAAAGGAAAAAGAAATGTGTAGAAGAATGTTCCTCAGATTCCTGATTTGAGGGGGAGCATTGGATATCTTCTTCCTCATGTGCATAACTTCGGGACTTTCTACTTCTTACCTCCTGATGTACTGCCTGAAGTGATTGTGGTGGGATGCTCGAAGGTGATAGGTGATGGAGCTCATAGAAATGCGCTGCCAAAAGAGTTGTCAGACATGATGTTCCAACATTAGTCAAATATTCCCTAAAAGATGTTTCTCAAGGATTGTTGCTCACAGTAGCTACTGATGGTTACTGGTAGGTTCGGTAGTTACTAATGACTACTGACAGTAGTATAGAATTGTAATTGCTGCTGAAATCTGAGTTGTAATGTTTATGTATTTGTTTTAGTCAAAATTTGCCAAAGGGGGAGAATGTTAGTTCTTTAATTTCAAGGGTTGGCATTAATTTTGTAAAACAAATAATAGCAGCAATATGTTAGATAGTTTTGTTTATCTTGCTAAAGTAGAACAGGTTGAGCAATAAGTCCTAGTGTGCAATGAAACATGCTGAGCTGAAGAGTTTTTAACATCTGCTACAACATGTCGCATCAAGATGTCCCAAGCAGGTCCATTCGACATCGCGCCAGAACTGAAGTGGTTTGTTAATTCTGTTAGGTTTTAACTGATGCAGAATAGTCTGGAATATTATGCAATCACGAGGCGCTGATTTATAGGTCTGAAGATTCAAGTCTGAAATTGAGAAGAATATGGAAAAATATACACTTTCTAAATATGGAGATATTTTAGGAAGTTAAAGATTGAAGACCTATTTTGTAGCAGAAGTTTCTGCTGATTTGTAGCAGCTCATTTGCTATGTTTTTGTAGGCCCAAATCCAGTTGGGAATAGGTTATATATAGATGTTTTATAACCTAGTGTAAAGACTGAACCAAAGATGTAAAAGTTCTATTATTAGGGTTGGTTCCTGTACCACCCAACATGTGAGTTGGACAGTTTGTTAGTATGATCCTCGAAGCTGTTAAGTAAGAGGAATATTGTTCTTGGAGGAAGCTTTTAAGTAACTCTAAGTTGTGTCTTGGAAGGGTTTCTTCCGTGTTGAACTGTTATATAGGTAAATAGCCGTTGATGCAGTGGCTGAAATGTCAACTGCTAGACATCATTGCGATGATTGGGAGTGAGAAGGGTTTCTCATGTCTAGAGAAGATCTAGATAGAAGGGTCATTGGGTAGTGATTAAGTGATAAGCTATAATCGGGTAGTTTAGCTTTGAATTGATACTACTAATAGTGGACTTCATCCCTGGCTTGGTAGCCCCCAGAGTAGGTGTGTTCGACCGAACTAGGTTAACAAATTTTGTGTGTCTTGCTTTTATCTTTTCAGTACCATGATATACCTTGCCCTTTGTGATCATGTCAGACCAGATGTCGAATGGCATATTCTAGGACATCTGAATTCTGCACATGTACTAGAATTTCAGTCTCCCTTGCCTATGGCCTCATGGTCCAAGCGGTTCAGGGCCACTGACTGGGTAGATCTCACCCGGGCGCCAGAAAAGGGGAAGTTCGAGCTTCCTCCATGTATTCTTGACATAAGATTCTTCGAAGGGACGTCCTTGGTCATGCCGCGGGCAGAATCTCTCCAGCTGGAAGGCATGGATCGCCCGAGCAAGAGGGCGCTGGTGGCCCAAGATGCCTCTGCACTGGTCAGAGTTTTGGAGATGGCGGCCATCTATGCTGAAGGGGACTCTGCAACTGAGTCTGAACTTAGAACCACCCGGGCTACCATGGCATCTCTTGAAGGGACGGAGAGGAAAGCCAAGGAGGAGGCTAAGAGTGCTGATGATGCCCGAAAGAAGGCGGACGGGGAGGTGACCAGGCTAAAGGGGGAGAACTCTACGCTGGCCGCAGAGAAGAAGGCAGCTGAGGAGCTAGTCGAGCAGCTGAGGTTGGCAAGCGCTCCGGGCGAGGATGAACCTGAGGATGTCCGGGAAATGAAGACTAGGGCCGAGCTGGTTGCTCATCTGCTGAAGGCCGAGGATGACAACATTGTCATTGGGGACGAGTCTTTTAAGAATGTCATGGCCCAACTGCGGGTGGTCAACCCCGGGGTTGAGTTCTCCACCGAGGGTATCCACTACCTGGCTTATGTCGAGGATGGCAGGATAGTCAGTCCGAACTCCCTCCTTGGTGGTGACGAGCATGCCGAAGTTTTGAACGAGGAGACCCAGGGGCCTGAGCCCAACCTCGAGCAGCCTGAGCGGATGGAGGAGGAGTGATGGGGTTTTTATTCTTGTTGTAATTTGTCCGGCATGCGTGTCGTGTATCTTTGTAACTTATTTTGAATGGGGGCGTGACCCCCGGTTTATGTAACAAGCACAATTGTGGTCCTAGTGGCCACTTATTACTTTTAATTATGTATGTGTCCGGTCCTCGTGGCCGGTTTTGTGATTTGGATGGTTTTATCTACTTTAAATTCTGCTAAGTGTTGTATTTATGCTCGTCACACATATATGCCTGTAATAGGGATTACTTTGATTTGCTTTAAGTTTTAGGGAATTGCTCGTTGTAGATGTGTTCGGCAGTGAGGGGTACTGGTTGAACGGCCAGGGAATATCCGGGCGAGAGAGCAGAGGTCAGGCTGCGTTTGAGGCCTGAGTTCGTGGCGTGAACCTCCCATCGCGAGCTGCGTGTTCTGCCTGTCGTGGTACTTTGAAGACGGCGGTGCTCGATTGAGGGACCGCTGTTGAGCAGAGACCTGGCTCCTTCCTGAGCGGGGTTCTACTTTACTGGCATGCGATGCTTGTACCTAGGCGCGCATCGTGGTCGGTGGACGATGCTTGTTGTTGTGACGGATCAAACTGACAGTTAAGGCCTTAACTGTAGTATTGCTTTAGCTTTTTGGCATTCCATGGTCGAGCAAGTTCTTCCCCGTTGAGATGTTCTAGGTAATAGGCCCCATTCTCCGTTTTTGCCCGGACACGATAAGGTCCTTCCCAGTTAGCGGCTAGTTTGCCTTTGCAAGAGTTCTTATGGTTTCTTCTTAGGACGAGGCTGCCCACGTCGAACTCTCATTATATGACTTTGGTGTTGTGTCTGATGGTAATTTTTTGCTTTAACGAGGCTTCGCGGAGGGATGCCCCTGACCGGACTTCTTCGACGAGGTCGAGTTCCTCCCTTAGAGATTCTTCGTTCATTTCCTCGTCCAGGGGCGATTCTGTCCGCCTGGAGGGTACGTGAACTTCAATGGGAATCACAGCTTCGGTCCCGTAGGCCAGGTGAAAGGGTGTTTCCCCGGTTGAGGAGTGTAGGGTTGTGCGGTATACCCATAAGATGCTGTGCAGCTCCTCGACCCAAGTTTTCTTTGTTTCGTCCAGCCTTCGTTTGAGGCCTCGAAGAATGACTCGGTTCGCTGCTTCAGCTTGCCCGTTTGTCTGGGGATGTTCGACGGATGTGAAGTGTTGCTTCGTGTCCAGCTGTATAAGACGAGCTCGAAGTCACCATTCGGGATGGGACGCGTTGGATGGGAGCTGCTGCTGGTCGTGGCAGACGAGGTGCTCGAGGTTGCTTGGTCTTCCTTTTGGTCCTCTTCGGGGAAGCAGTCGTCGAGGTCGATGGCGTCGACCTGAGGCAGAGGCTTTGCTTCCTCGGAACTGCTGGGCAGGGCTGGCTTGTTAGATACCTTTGGCTTGGACGCGATGGCATTGAGTCCCTTCGTGGCTGCTTCGAAGCATCGTAGTGCGACTTCGATGTCGCCATGGAGGGTGGCGACCATCCCCTTTGAAGTGTAGTACTTCATCTTGAGATGGACGGTTGAAGGCACAGCTACCAACTCGGCCAAGGTTGGTCTTCCGAAGATGGACTGGTACAGAGACGGGCAATCGATTACCAGAAATTGTACCTTAACGGACCTGGCCATCTCCGCTGACCCAAAAGTTACGATCAATTCGACGTATCCCCAAGGTTTGGTCACTGAACCATTGAATCCTTGCAAGTCAGAACCCACATAGAGAGTGAGGTTTGATTCGTCCAGCTGGAGCGTTGAAAACAGCTGGGAGTACATAATTTCGACCGAGCTGCCTTGGTAGACGAGAATCCTGCGAACGTCGAAGTTTGCCATCCGAGCTCTGACGAGCAGGGGAATGCTCGAGTTTGGAGATCCCCCGAGGAGCTCTCCACTGTAGAAGGAGATGGGGATGGAGCTCTTCTGGGCTTGGTCGAGCGTGGTTACCTTGTTGGAGCTCGTGCTGATTAGGTGCTCGAGTTTCCATTTTACGGAGCCTACTGTGACTTTATTGAAGCCTCCGCCCGAGATGACCATGGCGGAGGGGAACGTTTCCCACGGGCTGTGGGCCGCAAAGTAGGCAGGAACGCTGAGCTCATCTGGGACGTAGAAGTCCTCTGGTTGCGATACAGACATGGCGACCGGGATGTTGGCCTATTCTGAGGAAGGCACCTCTTCCTCTACCTTCTTGGACTCCTAGGCGACTTGTCGGGGAGCGTCTTTCTTTTTTGTGAATTGCTTCAGGTGGCCATCCCTGATCAGTATTTCAATAGCATCCTTCAAATGGATGCAATCTTCGGTGGTGTGGCCGTGACTCTTATGGAAACGACAGTACTTTGACTTGTCGGCGTTGGGCCTGGCCGATATTTGTTTGGGGAAGCGAACCCCTGCTTGTTTGAATTCCGAATTTGCGCATTCGGACAGTATCTTCTCCCTGGAGACAGTCAGGGGTGTAGACGTGGAACCGTCCGGAGGGTCCCTTGCTATCGCGGGAGTCCCGAGGAAGGTCTTCGCGCTTCCTTTCTCCTCGACGAGATGTCGAGGGTTCTTCGTCTCTGGAGGCCCGGGCGTTCTCCTGGTGTCGGGAAGCTCGGGCGGAGTTGGCCGCTTCTTTTTCCTCGTACTGAATGTACGAATGCGCCTTGAGGAGGAAGGCGTCCAGGTTCCGCGGAGGTGCGAGGCCGACAGCTTTAGAAAACTCTGAGCCTAACTGGAGTCCCTGTTCGAGCATAAATTTTTTCATATCGTCCGTTGTAGGGACCTGCACTGCTTCTTTGTTAAACCTCTCGATGTATGCCCGGAGAGGTTCTACCTTCCCTTGGATTATGGCCCCAAGGGAGGCTTCAGTCTTGGGGTGGCGGTACGACGCTGTGAAATGCCGGGAGAACATTCTGCCTAGTTGCTTCCACGAAGTGATAGACTCTTCGGGCAGCTGCTTGTACCAAGTCATTGCTTCTTTTCGGATCATGGTCAGAAATAGCCGGCACTTAATGGCGCCCCGGACGCCACGGTAATCCAACAGCGCATCGATGTTCTCGATGTGCTCGTCGGGGTCAGTTATACCGTCGTACGTGACTAGTGCTGGGGGCTTCTCCAGGCCCTTGGGGAGGCGTGTTGCCAAGATTTCTTGGGATAATGGGCCGTGAGGCTCATCATCGCTGCTGGAACTGGTTAGTGACGGGGACCGGACGACTCGCTCATGGTGACGACTTCTTCGGGGGGAAGGTGTACGGGCCCGGCCCTTTGACCTGATCGGGGGTGACTGTTTGTCCCTCCGGGTTCTCTTGTGACCGGGAGAGTTCTGGTTTCGCGGGGAAACATGGTCGTGTTTCCGGGCAGCATGAGATTCCGGTTCTTGGCGCAGCCTTCGGTCGACTTCTCGCCGGGCTTGCGGGCTCTTGGATCGTCAATGACCTTTCCTCGGAGGGGGGGATCTTGGACGGGCAAATTCCTCCAGTACCCCGATCCTTTCGTTATGCTGTAGGATCAGGAGGTTGGTTGTGTTGATCGCCTCTAGAAGGGCCACCACGGCCGGGTCGGCGCTGGGTGGAGCAGGGACGGGCTGGATTGCCAATGGGGGTTGATCGTTGTCGCGGTCAGCAGGAGTAAGGGATGGAGAGGTTGTGGCCCCGTCTCTCAGAAAACGGGGGTCTCCGAGGAGGGATGAAGGACCGTCAACGTCAGTCTTGTTGACGAGGAGGACAGCTGACTGGAGAGCACCTTTGACGTGATCTTGAGCGGCCATGATGATAATCTTGGACGAGAGTGTTTTGGTCTTAGTATCGGGGGTGGATGTTAAGACGGGGAGAATAAATTTCCCACAGACGGCGCCACTGATCATGAAGGCTTGATCAGATCCTGTGATGTGGGCCACCAAGTACGTCTGAGATGCTGAGCGTATGAAGAGGAGAAGGGGGGTACCTGCAAGACACTCCGACGCTCAAGTAAGAAAAGGTCAGAGAAAAGGGGCAAGTACAAAGTATGAATTCTTAGGGTGAATAATGGATACCTGGCCCTCTCAAGCGAGAGGGTTTATATAGTGCCCCCAGCGCGTGGCCAACGATCCTATTTTCGGGGCGAAATAACTGTTTTCCCGAAGAATAGGTAACTGCCCAAAACTAGCCGTTATGTCGGGCAGGGTGCCCAAAACTAGCTGTTATGTCGGACAAAGGCATAGTTTCGGGCACATGTCCTTAGCTGTTCTGGGAGTGATGAAGTCGTGCAGAACGGACAGTGGTTCCAGGGAGGTGCAATGCAGTCCTTGCCCGGCTGGAGGGGCAGAAAGGTAACTTTTCCCCCCTTTGTGGATTGTACTTAGGCAATTGAGCCGTTTTTGGAGCAGACGTAGATTGGGCCATGCCTAACTATTGGCCCAGTCCAGAACAGATACTATGTGACTGCATTTGGTGAATCTCATGTCACCTCTTGAATATTCTTTACAAATAGACAAATACAATAACCATCATTATTATGGTTATAAGTGTACTTAAAAAAAAGTATTTTTTAAAAGACTTGTGGTGAGAAGTTGTAAGATTGAGTTAAATCTAACTTACATGTTCTAATAGTAACAATCAAAGTGATAATATATTGATGATATGTAAAATAAATATTTTCTTCGGTGCTTTTTATAAGGAACACTTCACTTTTTTAAATTCATTTAATAATTAATGTATCTGATATGCATTATAAACCAGATACATTAATTATTTATAATAAATTAACACGATTAGTTTTGTTATAGTAATTTTTTACTATATTTTCATTGATTTTGGGTTGATGTAACAAAACATGAATTATAAGCGCTTTTTATTTTAAAAAATAACTGACAAAGGAAAGTTTGTGATCCAACTGCTACTTTGTGTAGTATAAAATATTTAAACATAATAATCTCAAATAAAGTTTCTTTAAATTTGAAAATATTATTAAAAATTAAGCTATATATTATCAAGAATCTAGAGTATTTATTTTTAAACGCATATATATTATTTTAATTATAAAAGAGAATCTTTTTCATTTCTTTTAAAACTCCTTTAGTTCTATCATAAGTAAATAAAAAGGTAGTTTATGATAAAGAAAAATATAATTCATTATTGAAGTGTATGTTTGGTTATAATTTTGAAAGAGATCAAAGTAATTTTAGAAGTATAAATTGATTTTAATATATATAGTTTTTTAAAAGTGTAATTAATTTTGTTTAAAATTAGAATTTCTAGTTTTTGAATATAAACATAATTTTTATACTAAAATTTATCATTTAATTTATTTTTGTACGAATATATCAAAATATAAATTATTTTTTTTTCAAACCACTTTAAATAAAAATAATTTTAGAAAATCAATTCGTTTATTAGATAATCAAACATAGAAAATCAATTCTTTTATTAGAGAATCAAACATAGGCAAAATAATCAACTAACTAACTTAATATCTGTTCGGTTTTACGTTAGAAAACTAAATCATATAAAAAATGACGTTCCAATGCAAAAAATTGTGAAAAAAAAGAAATGAATTATTTGAAACGTTTGAATTGATGTGATTTCTTAATGTGATTTTGATTAAGTTGATAATCATCTAAATATACTACTAGTACTTAGTTACCCAGAAGTCATCAGCTGAGTTAATGATATTTGGAGTTATTAAAAACATTTTAAGTGCACGAAATGGAAGTAACGATGCATTTACTCATCCAAGGTAAGTAGTCCTTTTAATTGTATCGTCTTGTTACTTAAAAATGATCCAAGAACAACTAAACAAAACAAAACACCATGGCTCTATTTACTTAACATAGTAAGCTTAACCGAACAACAATTATACGTTGAATATTGATTACACGAAATGGAAGTAATTCAATATTATACAAGTTACACCACAATTCTTTTTTGGATGGTCAAATTGATTTTATTTTTTTAAATTATATTTATGAGCCTTTGTATTCTCTATAAACAATTCACTACTTATGATATTAGAAAATCAAAAGTATCAAAGACAAATGGTATAACAGTATGTTGATTATCGGATCACACTTTCTCATGTTTGACTATTTTATTTGAAGCGAATTATATATATATATATATATATATATATATATATATATATATATAACATGCAAACGAACAACAAGTTACACCATAATTCTATTTTGGATGATCAAATTGATTTTTTTAAAGACTATATTTATTGTTTTAGGAGACACGACATTATTATGCATGAGTCTTTGTATTCTCTATTGTTGTGAATTAGGATGTGTTTGAACAAAATATATTTGATTTCTTGAACACCAAGAAATCCATAAGGGTAGAAAAGAAGGAAAAACTTGAACAAACAAATGAAACTCTATTAGGGTTCACAAAGGAAGAGAAAAGAGGAAAAAGAATAGAGAATTGGTTAAATCTGTTTTACTATTCACTTTCTTAATAGGGTTCAAAGATTATAAGTGAATACCAACAACTAACCTCTCCCAACCTAATAAGGATTTGCCACCCCTTATAAAGAGAGACTAGTATGCTATTTATAATAAACCTAACAAACTAAATTAATGGGCTTTTTAACAATTACCCATTACAAGCTAACTTAGGGTATAAGCTAACTTAAACAATTAGATCCATAACACAAGGCCCAATTCGATCTCCTACATACTAGAACACAATTCGACTACAGCATGTAGGTCTTCGACAACAGCATGTGAGCGGACTTCGACGGCATGCTAAAACTAGAGTTCGATCCAATATCTCACAAATCTCCATCTTGGAACAAACTCTATAACATCAAGGAACAAATTAGTTTTCTTCATGCAGCTTTATCAACTGCATACAGTGGAAAAACTTGCAACTGGACAATATCTTGGTGATCATATCAAAAAAATTATGATCTGTCGAAACCTTCAGCACTTGGACTTCTCCACGCTCGATTACCCCTCTGACGAAATGCAGCCTCACATCAATGTACTTGGATAGCTCATGATAGGATGAATTCTTTGACAGGTGTATTGCACTTTGACTATCACGTTTAACAGTGATAACTTTACCTTGATGTTTCAGCTTCTTTGCAAAACCTTCAAGCCACAATGCTTCTTTCACAGCTTTAGTGAGGGCGATATATTCTGCTTCAGTGGTTGATAAGGCAACAACCTTCTGAAGTGTTGCTTTCCAACTTATTGTTGTGCCAAACATAGTGAACACATATCCAGAGATAGATTTTCTGGAATCCATACAACCTGCATAATCAGAGTCGACATATCCTTCGATTGCTGCTTTACTATCTTCACCCAAGGCTCCATCATAAATTAGGACTCTATTCAGAGACCCATTTATGTACCTTAGAATCCACTTCAATGCTTGCCAGTGAGCCTTTCCGGGATTCGCCTGTACCTGCTCACAAGACTTACTGCATGTGATATGTCGGGTCTAGTACAAACCATAACATACATCAAAGAACTCACTATATTAGCATATGGAATGCTATTTATATAAGCTCTTTCTACATCAGTAATGGGACACTGATCTATACTCAACTTGAATTAAGGGTTTGTCGGAGTCACAACAGACTTTGAATTCGACATACCATACTTTTCGTGAATCTTCCGTAGGTATGCCTCTTGAGATGAGCATAATTTCGACTGCTTTCTATCTCTTCGGATGTCAATCCTAAGAATCCTGGACGCAGCTCCCAGATCCTTCATGTCAACTCCTTATTGAGTTCATCCTTAACCTCATTACATCTTCGACATTGTTACTTGCTATTAGAATATCATCCACATAAATCAACAAAATAACAAATGAATTACCAGGTCGAAATCTGAAGTAAACATAGTGTTCGAACTGACTTCTAATGAAACTTATGCGTGCCACCGTGGCAAACAACATTCGAATAGACCCGTGCTTCACAACAGGAGAGAGCACATCATTGAAGTCGACACCTTCTTTCTGAGTGAACCCCCTAGTGACCAATCTTGCCTTGTATCTCTTCAACGCCACTCCTTCGATTCCTTCCTTAACTTTGAAAATCTATTTACAGCTGACTAACCTGGCTCCAGCAGGTTTCTTGATCAGTTCCCATGTGTTGTTATCATGAAGAGATTTCATCTCATCATCCATGGCCTTCAGCCATTCAGTCTTCTTTCGACTCCTCATAACTTCCTTATAGTCTCTAGGTTCTTCGTCGAGAACCTCACTTGCAGAGATTAAGGCATAAGCTATAAGATCTGCATACCCAAGTCTCTAAGGTGGCTTGATGACTCTCCTCAACCTGTCACTTGCTAGCAGGTAGTCATTATCAGTCTCCTCATCTTCGAGAGCGTCTTCTGTTTTTTCTTCGACTTCATCTGGGATACGCAATTCAGCATTAACATGTTCCACCTCAATAGGAATCTCTCCCTGTTCCATCTCTTCGTCAGCATCATCAGTTTTCTTGAAAACCATCTCAGCTTCATTGAAAACTACATCTCGACTGGTGATACACCTTCTGTGACCTGGCTCTAGGCACCATAGCCTATAAGCTTTGACTCCTTCAGGGTATCCCATGAACGTGCATTTCAGAGCTCTAGGTTCGACCTTGTCTTGCCTAATGTGTGCATAGGCCATTGATAAGTGCAAATTGTACCTATTTTTGTACATAAGTTTTGTTGCACTTATCGTTACTTTCTGTTAAAATTGGTTGAATAAACCCCACTTTATGTGTAAATACGTTTACTTTACGTTTTCGTGTGTATAGTGCGTTATCGTGTAAATATCATTGAGTTTAATTGATTTTATCTCATTTTTGTAGGTATTCCAGCAATGGGATTTTTCCATATTCATAAATAGCATTGAATAAGATTTCCAACGCTTCAAACCGTGCGCCAATCGGAGTTACGGTTCATGAGTTATGATCAAAACAAATTCTGGTTTGCTGTCATGTTCGCACTGCGAACCCCCGTGGCTAGCACTCGCTAGCGAGTTCGCACTGCGAACCCAGGGCGAATAAAAAGTGCCTGGAAGCATGAAAAACACCATTCTGGAGGAAGTTAAGGCGGCATATGTTCGCAGTGCGAACCTCGGCAGCAAAAACCACCTATAAACTTCATTTTTCAGCATTTTTTAGAGGATGGTTTTGGAGATTCTTGCTCCAACTCCATCAAACTTCATTTTTTCAGTAGATTAGCTTAGAAAACATCATGGAAGCTTGCATGTGGATGATTCGAGGTGGATTGATCGTCGATCGGCGCCGACAAACCGCGAGATGTTTGGTTCATTTCTGATTTTCTTTATGTCTTTCTTCTTTGTTGGGTTTGTATATGTATTGACTATGATCTCATGTATATTTTTTGCCCATGGCGTTGTATAAAACTTGCTTTACAAATCTCTATTGGTAATTGTCTCTGATTTTTGCTTTATGCGCGGGGTTTGGGTTGCGTTAGAGATAACCGTCGCAAACTTCAATTAGGGATGATTGTCTGTTAGTTTCTAGATTCTAGAGATAGATTTAGGGCTAGCAATCTTCAATAGGCGTCGAAACTTAATGCCTCTGTGCCTTGAGCTAGCGTACGAAAGTATCGGCAATGGTAACACAGTTGTTCTCTCAACTTTGCGTTAGACATAACCTGTGTTGTGAGCAATGCTGGGTGATATTGAGGAGTATTGTAGGTTGAGTATAACTGGTCGGTAAGTTTAAGTTTGTGAGGAGTCGATTATGTGCATGCCAGATAAGTTTGTCTTGCTGAAAAGTGAATTTGTTTTTATGTTTTAATGTTTACTTTTCTGCTTTCATGTTTTAAACCATTCAAACCCAAACTCATTAACGCGAGAGACTGTCGAACGACATTCTTTCCCTCGAACCGATCTCTGTGGACACAACATAAATCCCGGAGGAAATTCTTCCGAAAATAAATATTTTTGCTTGCTTGCCCTATTCTGCATTCAACAAAATGGCGCCGTTGCCGGGGATTGATTTTGATATTGAATCGCATTGCGATAGTTTCTTTGTTTTTGAGTTTTGTATATATCGTATATATTGTCTGTTTCCATTATGTTTGTTCAAGTGTTGTATACATTTTGTTCCTGTAACGTTTGTTTAAGTGTTTGGTTAGGACGTTTGCTTTAGGTTGCGCGGTGAGACATCACCATGGCATGAATGAAGGAAGTTTCTAATTAAGCACCGTAAAGGCGTCGAGCTTACGACGTAAAACAAGCATGTTTTATAGTTTTTATTTTCGAATGTTTTTGGTTGTTGTTCGTTCACAGATTTTGATTGACTTACTTGAGGATGCTTTTGTGATTTTCCAAGTTGGTTCGTTTCAATTTGCGAATGCGTGGTAATGATCTTGTTAAGTTTTGTACATGTCCGAGGTATGTATTTATCGCTTTCTATACTTTAGCATATTCATGATACTTTGGCTTTTTACAAACTTCCATGCCATTCATTCTTTTGTATACTTGTTCTTGTGTGAATCACTTTAGTTCCCAACCTTTTTGTGAGGTAACCTTCTATTGTTCATATATGCACGGAGTACCAACATTCTTGTTCTAACTGGATTTTACTATGCTTAATCTTTTGTTTGTGTTGATTATATGAATGCATGAAAAGGATCAAGGCAATTGTTTCATTTTGAGCACAACCACCTTAGCCAAATAGTCAATTAACCTTGTGAGTGTGTGAGAATTCGTAACCCCTTTGAGCTTTTTGATCCATGTTTTTATTTGAACTTAATGTTTGTCTATGAGTATTTAGTTCACTTATTTTTGAATGGATTTTGTTTTTTTTCTTGGACCTCAACTTTGTGTTGTTGTATGGATTTTTTTCCTTGCCTTAGAAAGTAGGGAGTATTCACATGATGGTGCGGTTGAATTCAAGTAGGGGAGAGGATGATTGTATACTCATTGGTTGGATTCTATGCGGATTGAAAAAGAAAAGAAAAAAGAGAAAAATTTGTGAAAGAGAAAAATAAAGAAAAAAAGAAGAAAAAGAAAATCCTTGAAAAAGGAAACAAAAAGAGTTTCAATAATTGTGCTAAATAAGTATTGTGTGTTGTGTAACACTTGTGATTGTGGAAGAAGTTGATTGGAATTTGGTGTTTGAGTCTTTGTGAGTTGATCACTCCCTTAGGTTTAGGCAAGTTTTTGTTTCAATTACCTTTAGAAATTTCCCCTTGTTTGTTTACCCGACCACGCTACAACCTTGAAAAGCCCTTGTGATTCTTGCCTTTGTATTTTCAATGTGAATTTGTGGATGTATGCATAATTTAGTCTTTTGTTTGCATGAGTGTTGTGTGAGTGTAAAGTACCTTATTGTGTGTTTTTCATCTACCGATGATTGTTTTTACTAGGTGTGATTCACTTTGGAACTTATGTTGTTTTAGAATTTTTGGCATGATTTTTGTATTTTGCATTTGTTTCGTGACTATGTTGTCGTCGTAGTTTAGTGGTAAGTATTTACTTTTTGTGTGTACCGTTTTCATTTGAGCCATTCATTCGTTTCCATTTTTCAAAACCTGTTGATTCGTCATTCTTTGGATATTGCTTGTGCATTTTCAAGTTTGTTTGATTCTTGTTTGTGGACAAACAATTATGTAAGTTGGGGAGAGTTTGATAAGTGCAAATTGTACCTATTTTTGTACATAAGTTTTGTTGCACTTATCGTTACTTTGTGTTAAAATTGGTTGAATAAACCCCACTTTATGTGTAAATACGTTTACTTTACGTTTTCGTGTGTATAGTGCGTTATCGTGTAAATATCATTGAGTTTAATTGATTTTATCTCATTTTTGTAGGTATTACAGCAATGGTACTTTTCCATATTCATAAAGAGCATTGAATAAGATTTCCAACGCTTCAAACCGTGCGTCAATCGGAGTTACGGTTCATGAGTTATGATCAAAACAAATTCTGGTTTGCTGTCATGTTCGCACTGCGAACCCCCGTGGCGAGCACTCGCTAGCGAGTTCGCACTGCGAACCCGGGGTGAATAAAAAGTGCCTGGAAGCATGAAAAACACCATTCTTGAGGAAGTTAATGCGGCATATGTTCGCAGTGCGAACCTGGGCAGCAAAAACCACCTATAAACTTCATTTTTCAGCATTTTTTAGAGGATGGTTTTGGGGATTCTTGCTCCAACTCCATCAAACTTCATTTTTTCAGTAGATTAGCTTAGAAAACATCATGGAAGCTTGCATGTGGATGATCTGAGGTGGATTGATCATCGATCGGCGCCGACAAACCGCGAGATGTTTGGTTCATTTCTGATTTTCTTTATGTCTTTCTTCTTTGTTGGGTTTGTATATGTATTGACTATGATCTCATGTATATTTGTCGCCCATGGCGTTGTATAAAACTTGCTTTACAAATCTCTATTGGTAATTGTCTCTGATTTTTGCTTTATGCGTGGGGTTTGGGTTGCGTTAGAGATAACCGTCGCAAACTTCGATTAGGGATGATTGTCTGTTAGTTTCTAGATTCTAGAGATAGATTTAGGGCTAGCAATCTTCAATAGGCGTCGAAACTTAATGCCTCCGTGCCTTGAGCTAGCGTACGAAAGTATCGGCAATGGTAACACGGTTGTTCTCTCAACTTTGCGTTAGACATAACCTGTGTTGTGAGCTATGCTGGGTGATATTGAGGAGTATTGTAGGTTGAGTATAACTGGTCGGTAAGTTTAAGTTTGTGAGGAGTCGATTATGTGCATGCCGGATAAGTTTGTCTTGCTGAAAAGTGAATTTGTTTTTATGTTTTAATGTTTACTTTTTTGTTTTCATGTTTTAAACCATTCAAACCCAAACTCATTAACGCGAGAGACTGTCGAACGACATTCTTTCCCTCGAACCGATCTCTGTGGACACGACATAAATCCCGGAGTGAATTCTTCCGAAAATAAATATTTTTGCTTGCTTGCCCTATTATGCATTCAGCTCATGCAAGAATGAAGTAGAAGAAGCCCACTCTAAGGATCCTTTAGTTGTGGCAGAAGATGCATCAGCTCAACCGTCTTGGACGTTCACTTCATGGACAACCCCTCGATAAAGCCTTCATCTCGACTAACAGCCCCTCCAAGCAATTCCATCCCCAACATTGGCCTCCCAATGCCAGAAGGAAATAACTCCCCATGAAGTTTACTATCATAACACGAAGGTTAAAAGATCTAAGTTTTATAAATATTCAATTGAAGACCTAATCCTGGACCGGTCTTCCGAATTATATCAAGGGCTTTAGCCATCTCCTATGAATCCCATATGATGGTCCCATAATCAAGATACCAAGCATGAAGAAGAAACTTACAATTGTCATTTATTTGACGAATAAGAAGGTGTAACACAACGACAAAAAGAAGAGGCCCTAACGGGTGACCTTGTTGCACTCCAATGGGTGACATAATATGCCCATCCCAAGATATAACCTTATTGCTTGACCAAAGAGAAACTCAACCCGCAAGGAAATAGAAAGACATCTCACCCCACCTCTCGCTAATGTGCTGATCAATCTACCAAGTTAAAATAATTCGTGAAATCTACCGTGAGCATAACCAAAGAGTCATATCCATGTGGTTTACTCATCACCCTATTGGCACTGTGTAAAATGGCCTCAACACTACCCGATACCCCGACTCCAAACCAGAAGTCATTGAGATATCATGCCACATTATTACTGACCCCTTTCATTGTAACCTTGGAAACCAACCACCTCCAAATAAAACCCACAATAATTGATCGTATCCCATCATCTGACTTCAATAACGGTGTAAAAGGTATTGAGTCAACAAACTATGCCAAACTCATCGGGCATCTCTCTCCTAACCATAAGTTAAAAACTAGAGTGATTGCTCCTAAGAAATCTCTAGACTCAGCAAAACATTCTTCAGATAGTGTGTCCAATAAATGTTGAGGTCATAAAACATCTCTATCATATGAAGTCCCATTGGGGAATGACTTAATGCACCTGAAGATTATTAACTTCGACCACTAGAGGAAATTCAGAGAACAAAGTGGTCGGCATGGAGAGAGGTGGTTTGTATGTGTGTTTAGCCTCCAAAGCCTTTATAGTATGAGCATTATAGGGGGCTACACCAGATGACCCTAACACTTTCACAACCACTGAGAAGTGACTACTACAACTTTACGAAGGCATTGCTTGACGTTAGAGCTCACCTTTTCATCTTTATCCTCAATATGAGATCCCTTATGATCCAAATTATCTTGCTTAGAGTTGCCAAAAACACTATAAACTAACTTTGTAAGACCAACTGCATTCCTTCAAGTAGTTAAGAACTCCAAAATGTGATGTTGCTACGACTTTCCAATTCCTAGACCTGCGATTCTGCCTATTCTAAGGCTTGAACACTTGTAAAGTGTAACGATGAAGAAGTAACAATCAAACCCAAACACCTATAAATCCCGGCTCAACAACCACCTTTAGAAGTGCATCTTTCAATGTCTGAGAAAAAGCAAGACGACACTTAAGATGTATGCTCTTTACAATGAAGATAGGTGTTATGAAGACTAGGTCTAATAACCTTACATCCAATATAATCCTTTCATTTTCATCAAGGTTATCAGAGTCTATTATAAATGGTTTTACAATATCCATAATGTGAGTTCCGACCTCCCCTATCCCAAGAGTAACCCCAACTAGACTACCAGGATCATGACATGCCCGAGTCACGACATGAATGTTCATACACCTTCCACATATCTATTCCCTAAATCCCATTAAAGTCTCCTCAAATGCCATAAACAAATCTGGATAATTTTCAATAGTTTCCTGAATTGTTTTTGCGTTCATCAGTGCATAAGTGTAGCGTCTTAAGATGAGACACTTTACGGATAATACCTTAACTCTCATCCTTATCATCAAAGCAGCAGTGGAACTCACATAATAGACAACGTGAACCTCATGTCCGAGTAGAAACTATTTTAGACGATGTAAAATTGTGTTTCTCCCCAATCCAATGCAAAATAATTCTGGCTGAGAATTTTAACAAACACCTTATAAAAAACAACAAAAGATCATTTCGTCATGGTTGCAATGTTGACTAGTTCAGCTCATCTATAAAAGTAGGTGAAACCTTGTTAAAAAGATATAGAAACCATGGCTTGGATTTGTGGTAATGACAGTAACATTTCCGTGGTGATAGAAAGAAATTGAACTATAAGTATTATTTGAGCTTAGAACACACTAATAAATTTATATTATTTATACAATAAATAATAATAAAATAAAATAAAATAATAATAATAATAAATTTATTCGTTTATTATTAAGAGATATTTTACTATTATTTATTATGCATACAAAATATTAACTTTTTTAAATATAATAATTTGTTTTTATTATACTTTTAATTATCAATTATTTTATTTTAATTTTAAATATTTAGCTTGATTACATTTTCTTATTTAAGTGATTCACGAAATAAGTCCTTATATTTTAAAATTAAACTATATTATTCTCTTCTTAAATTTTTGCACTGACATGTCCATTATTTATTGACATGAGAATTATATATTCTACTGTCTTGAAAATTTGACGAAAACATTTTTGTGATTATTTGTTAGGTTTCACAAATGACACATCACTAAAAAAAAACATCAATGTTTATTACAAAAATGTGTAAACAATTAAAATTATTTGATTTTAAAATGATAAGACTAATTTTATGAGGGCCGTAATTAAATCTAAATATTTAAAAGTTTTATTGATAAATATTTAATCGAAAACAAGTCTAAACAAAAAATAGACTCACGCGCATACAATTTTTCTTTTAAAAATTATTAAATGATGTAATTAAATTATTTATCTTTTATTTATTTTTATTTGTATGTATGTGTTTAAACATTTTTATTTATAATTGTGACCATGTAAGACTTGATTCTATTAAATAAACTAATTAAAAAAAGTTGTTTTAAAGCAAATATAAGTTAAGATTTTTTGACACATATTGAAAAATATTACAAAATTGTTAAAATATGTGACACCGTTATTAAGTAAACTTAAAGATAAAATAAACTATAAGATTTGATAGTAGTAGTGTATATAATATTAATTCAAAAATAATAATAATAATAATAATCCAACTTTAGGAAGAAAAAACATTTACTTTAAAACAAATTTCAGGTGGTAAAGTGACAATAATTACAGAACTGAAGAAATATTGTACATTCAACTTTATAAAGTAAATATCATTTAAAAATATTTAGTCATGTCATCATATGCTACTCTTTTGGATAATTTTTTATTTATTTATTTTTTCTAAAGAAAGGCTATATATATATATACATATTAACTCCTCTCAGAAGATTTATCTGTAATTAGTTTCACTGTCATACTCATTGAAGATCTCTGAGCTTTTTTGGAGTAACAACGAAAGGGGCAATATTGGTATAAATAAATAAATAGTGTATGAAGAAGTGGCAGAAAGGTTCTTCTTCCTGTGGTCCGCAACTACTACTGATTGCTACTGTTCAGTAGTCACAAGCACTACCATCACACCTCTTCCTCTTCCCTCACATTTTCTCTTTATTAACAATGCTGCAACAGCACAAGTTTTAGCTTATAGAATTCAGATTCAACTCATCAACCTTTTTTTCTCTTTTATTCCAAGGTGGTAGCTTAAAGTTTCTTATAAAAAATTCTTTGTTTTTTCTTATGTGCATGTTGAATCAGTTTAGAAATTATGTGCATGCACAGTTTGTGATCTGGTTTTATGGTTTTGCAGAAGGAATTGGATGTTGTTGATGAGAGAGATTGAGAAAGGATGCTAAGCCAGCTATGGTTTGTACTGCCAATGATTTACAACAATGGAAGGATTTTCCCAAAGGACTCAAGGTTCTTCTCCTTCAGGAAGACACTACTTGTGCTTCTGAGATAAGAACAAAGCTTGAGGCCATGGACTATATTGGTATGAGACTCTTTGGATTCTTACTTTTTGTTTTGCTGTGTCTAACTTCTTCTGGTCTTGCAATTCTCACATATGGTTACTTTGGAAGGTAAAGTCGAGCTTAATCGCGCAAACTATCATTGTTTTAGAATAATAGAATGTGTCATTGCTTTAGAATCCTTGTATGGTAATCAAGTGGTTAATGAGTTTCAGTTAAGGTAGAACCATGTTCTGCGTTCGAATCTGTTGGCGGAACAATCGAGAGGGTCAACGAGGGAGCATTTCTTATTTGGGACACACTTGTGTGAGAGACACACCACATACTCACCTAAAACTTTAAGGTGATAGGTGTGTGAGTTCTCCCACTTATAAAGTGTTTAATCTTCCCTTTTCTAATCAATGTGAGACTTCTTCCTCACACTTGATTCTCAACAGAATCTTGATTGAAACAATTTTTGGTGAGGCTTTACTTACCTCACGGCCGAACTCTAAATTACGAGGGTTCTCGGGTTTTGAAATCTGGAGGCTAACGCGAAAAAGAATCCTTGTATAGTTCTTTGTAAAACTATGACCACAGGATTTAGTTGCCCTCGTGGCTACATTTTGAAGGAAGACGTTTTCTTTTTGTTTTTTATGTTCAATTGTTCCATATACGGTAATGTTGCCTAAGTTTTCATCTTTAAACTGTGTGCTTGATGTGTTTTCGAAACTGGGATGTGGTCCAAATTGTAATCATATTGAGTTTGGATTTTTCTATTTTTGTTATTTAGTCGCCTTTTTATTAGTTCGCTGCAGAAGACATGCATTTGTTACGGAAAACTAAAGTTTCCATAAAAGCAAGTTTAATTGAAAATAGTTCTTAAGGACCAACCGAACTATATAACTTGATTTTTGTTATTGGATCTCCTTGATTCTTCTTTTCTGTGCATGCTTGTCCTTTCTGTTAATTTTTTTATATTAATCCTCAAATTTTCTATACAGTTTCGATATTCTGCGACGTGAATGAAGCCTTGTCGGCAATCTCAAATAAACCTGAAGGCTTCCATATAGCCATTGTAGAGGTAATGAACTTTCATGTTCTACATAAATGACAAATCTTAGTAAAGTAAATTTGAAATTTAAATTTGTGTGCTTGTTGAAAATAAAATGAACAACTCTAGGGAAAAGGATGTTATTTGTAATCACTTGTATTCATCCTAATTGTAGGTGAGTTCGCACAGTTGCGAGGGAGGTTTCAAATTTCTTGAGAATGCAAAGGACTTGCCAACCATTAGTAAGTACAGAAACCAAGCCAAACTTTTTTGGTTTAACTTCAGAGTTTTTTAAACGATAAATTTTTTGTCGGTCTCACGAGCCACTCTTGGAAAATGATTTTTATGTTTGCTGCAAGTTTTATAACTTTTCAGCTTTTGATGCAGTGACTTCAAACAACGATTGTCTGAACACCATGATGAAGTGCATAGCGGTAAGATTTTGGTTGTATTCTTTGAATTATAATGGGAACCCAGAATTCAAAAACAGAAATTAACTGTTGATGCACAACTCTTGACTCCTTGCTTTGTTTGCTGTCTTTTTTAAGCTCGGGGCAGTGGAGTTCCTCAGCAAACCGCTCTCTGAGGACAAGCTCAGAAATATCTGGCAGCATGTGGTTCACAAGGTCGGTTAATTAGCATTGGTGACATTCCGCGTGTATTTACGCTTATCATATGATGAGAAATGTAATTGTTATGTGGTTTAAATCAAGCAGGCGTTCATTGCTGGGGTAAGTGTCCTGTCGGAATCACTGAAACCTGTCAAGGAATCTGTAGCCTCTATCTTGCAGCTCCAAACAGACAACGAGCAACACGAAAGTAAAGCCTCGGTTGAGTTAGAAAAAGTATCTCAGTTTTCTGATAACGACCATGAGCATTATCCAGCTCCTTCAACCCCACAACTGAAACAGGTGGAAAGATTACTAGACGACGGGGATTGCCAGGAGCAGACTAACTGCTCCACGGGAAAAGAAAGCGGGGAGCATTATGGAGAATCTAAATCTGTCGAAACCACTTGTGAAAATTTGAATGCTGAGAGTATTCACCAAGAGCAGACTAATTGCTCGACTGAAAAAGAAAGTGGAGAGCATGCTGGAGAATCTAAATCTGTCGAAACTACTTGTGAAAATTTGAATGCTGAGAGTACTCGCCAAGAGCGGACTAATTGCTCCACAGAAAAAGAAAGTGGAGAGCATGATGGAGAATCTAAATCTGTCAAAACTACTTGTGGAAAATTGAATGCTGAAAACACTTCTAAGTGTGAGAATGTTGTTTCTCCACATCCACACAATGTGACGGTTCTCACCAATAGCGAAAGTAATATTACATCTGCAAATAAAGCGGGCGTTCGTAATAATAAATGTGAAATAAAAGCTAATAGGAAGAAGATGAAAGTAAGCTGCTTTACAACCATTCATTCTTCTCATAATATTCATGTTCCTTAACCCTCTTTCCACACTGTTTTCTTACAGATTACAATAGACTGCATGACACACAAAAAAGAAAATCCTAAGTTTTGTTTTGGTACTTTGTCTCAGGTTGACTGGACACGAGAGCTGCACAAAAAATTTGTGAAGGCGGTCGAACAACTAGGCATTGATCACGCTATTCCTTCTCGTATATTGGATTTAATGAAGGTGGAGGGCTTGACAAGACATAATGTGGCAAGCCATCTTCAGGTTATTTTCTACCTTGCCACCGCAGTTTCCAAACCATTTTGATACCTCATTAGGAACTGCCAATATTGAAAACAATGTTCATATGTCTTAGGTAATTCATACTAACATGGTGCCTTTTATTGTTTTACTTTAAACAGAAATATAGATTGCATAAGAGACATATCTTGCCGAAACAAGAAGACCGGAAATGGCTAAATCAAAGAGATCCAATGCAAAGGAGTTATTGTCTTCAAAGGCCAATTATGCCTGGTCCTCCGCCATATTATTCTAACCATACCTTTCCTCCAGCTCCTTTATATCCGATGTGGGGACAATCTGGAAGCCAAATGGCCGGCATGCCTATTTGGGGCCCTTCCGGTTATCCCTTGTGGCAGCCCACAGAAAGCTGGCACTGGCACCCGTTTCCAGGGGTAATATATTTCTTCTGAACACACGATGGATACAAAATTTTATGTTCCAATTAGTAATCGGAACCTTTCTCTGGATTTTCATGTAGAAATTATCAGGGTTATGCTTGTGGTTGCAGTTTGACATATTATCACTTGATGTTGCAGATGCATTCAGATACTTGGGGCTGCCCTGTGTTACCACCGCCACCTCAAGCTCAATGTTTTTCCTACACTCAAGTGAGTATCATCAAATTGAAGATCTCGACATTATCTCTTCCCTATTTTTTTGCATTAATGGTTAATACTTGATTATGTAATTACACCTACATTGCACGTGTTGCTAATCATATCTTTAATCAAACAGCAGAGTATACCTGCCTTGAGCAATGATAATGCAATCGATTACACGATTGGCACGCCCTACAGTTCCTTAGACAATTATCCGGTAAATGCAATACTTTCATATCCGCTTCTTTTTACTTGAGTACTTTTAACTGGACTTATAAATTTGCAACTATGTATCTTACTTATCAAAATGAGCTCTTACCATATAATGTGTTACAATGCATGCATGCATGCAGGAAGAGGAGATTATTGACAAGGTTGTGATGGAGGCAATCAGTAAGCCATGGCTACCTTTGCCGATAGGCCTCAAACCGCCTTCCACGGATAGTGTGTTGACTGAGCTTTCAAGGCAAGGCATTTCCAACATCCCTCCAAGCAATAATAGTTTTATTCCCATTTGACATTCACAGCCAAAAACTGGTTCTCATGGTGACAAATTTCTATTTCTATACAAAGGGTCCACCAGAACAAGATCCTGTTGTGATTTTCATTAGTTTCTTAAATTTATCAGATTCCAGTTAGTAAATTGACTGGGAATACGAGACTAGGGACCATTTTGTTTTTCCTTATTAGGTCCCCACTACCAACCACTTCATACAAAAAACCATGATGACGCAACAACCAAGAAATAACTACGGAATACAAACACTTCATAATAAAGGTGTGTCTGGGACATGACACCAATACATATGTTAGTGTCAGCATTGTGTCTGGTGTCAAAACAAAGAAAATGCCAAGCGGGGAACACCGATTAGGCGTTTTGGCCGGCTGAGAAAGGGCCACACATTTGTTGATGCTCTCTGAAAAATTGTGGTTGTAAATAGATGCTGATATGGTTGTAAATGTGGTACTTTTTGGGAAGCATAAAACAGTGATTGTTGGGGTTGTATTTTTTGGTGTGGGAATCTAATAATGGTAAGGATAGGAACAATGCTGTGAATAAAAAAGTGTTCAAAGCCTAGCTTTTTCTTCTTTTTTAAGTTTATTTGTTGAGAGATAAAATTTGCTGGCAACTAATTGGTATGCTAGATGGAACCTTAGTTTAAGATAGTTTGTCACTTTTTATAACTTGTAATTCGAAAATCTAGTGTGGCTAATACTTAAAAGAGAAGAAACACCTATCAAATAATTAACCAAATTAACGATAACATTTTGAATGAAGATGGACAAGTTGAAATGGCTAGAAAAATCAAATTTCTAATGTTAGTATGCCTTCGAATACTGATATTAGTGAATATAATCTAGACCTATAGGAGTTTCTCATATGCAAAAGTTCTCATATACCACAAGTTTTGTTCCTCTACCACAAGCAGCTTATAATGCCCCACTAGTGACCACGAGATTTCCATTCTCTTATGCGAGTCAAGATACTGAAATACAAATTAATTATATAGGAACAAGCAATAATATCGATGATAGTGATCATAAGATGATGAACATGGTAATCTACCAAATTGCTACTGTGTTTAATCTAATGGAAAATTCTACAGCAACATATCTAGCTATCGTGATCTTACAAGAAAGATGTCTCTAATTGTCAGAGATATATCTCCGGATGCACTCAATACAAGCATTTCATTTTTTCATGAAAATATGCCAGTGATTACAATCTCTACACTTTTCATGAAGATATGTCAATCCTCTCTGCTATTCCAAGAACAATTTTGAATCTTACTTTTCAATTCAATACCTTGGAATTCTTAAATAGATATGAACCTAAAGACCCATTCGGCATGTAATCAAAAACCAGAAACCTTTTATTTCCTTGGGAAAAGAAACCACGAAGTCTAACAAGGTTGTGTTGAACAATCCCAATAGTATCCACTTCTGTTCGAAACTGCTTCTCACCTTGACTAATGCTTTCAAGTTTCTTTGGTGTTATGACGTTTGAAAAGAAACACATTTAAAAGTTAACTTTTAATTAAAGAGCACATCTAAAATGCATTTTATTTTTTTTAAATACATTTTCAGAAATTTTTTAAAGATGTATTTCTGGAATAATTTTATTTGTAAAATTGAGGTGTGTCTAAAAAACGAATGAAATGCGTGTATTAGATGCGTTCAGAGATATATTTTCGGAAATTGAAGACATTTTTAAAATTTCGCGAGGTACCTAAGAGATATATATGGTGCGTTAAGAAACTCTCTTTTTCAAACATAAAGCATAAAAAGGTTTCCACCACGAGCTCATTCAATGTTCCACTAGGAGTCCATTCAAGCCCATTCAATGTTCAACAAGGCTATTTTGAATCCTTGCGTGAATATTTGTCTAGATATAATGAAGAAACAATCAAGGTTGCCAACCCAAACCAGGACACTTCAACGAATCCTTGGTCCAAAATTCGGAACCTTCGATGGAAGAGATTGTGGCAAGAGCAGAAAAGATCAATGTTGAAAAAAGAACCTGAGATGCAAGCGAGAGAGGTGACGAAAAATCCAAAGTTTTAGGCCTAAGAAGGAATTAAAACTTAATACCAATTCGAGAAAAGGTTGAGTTCAAGCCTGCTAGGAGCCCCCTAGAACATTTCACCCCATGAATACAATGAGAGAACAAATCCTCCAAGACGTCCACCACACCAAGGTCATTCCCGAACCTCTTGCCTTTGTGGAATATATGATGGGGAACGAGTTAGAGAGATGATTCAAATATCATAGGATATGTGGTCACCACACAAATGATTGTCACCATCTGAAGCGAAAGATTGATAAGCTGATCCAAGAAGACTGCATGCAGAGATTCGTGCGTGATGACTCCTATAGTTAAGGAAAAAGAGTACCACATACGAGGACATACCTCCAGAGAACTCCTCTATCAAGGATAAGCCATATTCAAAAGAAATACATGACCCCAACGAAGCAACTCATATGTTGAGTATGGTTGCAGGGGGTTTACGGGAGGCGGAACGACTAGCTCGTCATGAAAAATATATGTTCGTCGAGTAATGCATATCGCTGATGTCTGACCTACAAACACAAAAGTTTCCATGCCAGAAATTAGCTATTCCATTCAGGACTCAAATGGAGTCTTACCCCCACGAAAAGTGATATGATAATGACTAGCTTACAAATGTAGAACTGGAATGTCAAGAGAGTTTTGGTGGATCCCGATAGCTTAGCTAATGTCCTTTATTGGGATGCATTCAAAGGTTTGAATATGGATCATGAATTCCTTTAAACTTTTAGAGGTTTGCTGGTAGGTTTTTCAAGAGAACGGGTGCATGTCCGAGGATATATCTCAATGGAAACAATGTTCGAAATGCGAAGGAATTCAAAATTTATAGAAGTGAGGTACCTAGTGGTTAACGCCCATTCCTCATATAATATCATTCTCGGCAAGCCTATGCTCAAGGTCCAAGGAGCTGCTCTATTAATCGTATATCTGACAATGAAATATCCTTTGAACAACAGACGGGTAGGCGTGGGTAGAGGCAATCTAGAAGTTGCAAGATGTTACCGAGATAACTTAAGGCTTAAAATAAAGTATAAGGAACACCCATAAGGTCAACTATGTTGATTTGGACCCTAGGACCAACTCCTTAGAAGATTGTCTGACACAAATAGAAGAATTGAAAGAATTACAAATAAATCCTCGGATTCACTAAATCATTTAGATATGGATGCCATTATCTGAAAAGGAAGAGATCCACATCATTCATTTTCTCCAAGTGAACATAAACCTATTCGCATGGGCACCATCTTTCGTTATCGAGCCATGCTTCAAGTCCGTCACCTAGAGGAAATGTAAAGAGGGGGAAGACAAAAGAGTATCTATTTTTGAAGTGATAAACAAATTTAAATATGATATATTTATACGAGAAATTATATAGATGACCTAGTTGGCTAACATAGTAATGGTAAGGAACACAATAGGTAAATGGAGAATGTGCATAGATTTTCAACATCCTGAATCAAGCATATCCCAAGGACATTTGCGCATTGTTGAGTATCGACGAGTTAATTAATAGGGCCTCGAGTTTTTGTGTTTTGAGTTTTATGAACATCTACTTAGGATACGACCAATATAAGGATGAACCCTAGTAACACCCTAAAAATTGCGTTCGTTGCCAGTCATAACAACTACTATTAAGAGGTTATATCATTCAGTTTAAAAAAATATTGAAGCACTACTACGAAAAACCCATTTAACAACGGTTGGGAATGACATATAATGACGCGGGCGAGGGCGTTGTTATGTAGATTGTCGTTGTATATATGATACTTACAACCACAGCCTAGTAGGCGTTGTAATAAACTGGAAAGCGTGCTAACTATCACTATGGATTTTACAATACACCGTTGTAATAAAAATAATTGTCCTCGGTTCGATTCCCAGCAGCGCAGTTTTGATATATATTTTTTCCTGGACAGCGCGCCAGATATTATAATGGTTATGAAATATAACCGTCGTTAAAGTTTCTGCAAAATTAACAAATATGATCCTGCTTTTATAATTAATCCCATTTTCTTTACCTGTATTATTGTTCTCCATATCACAGCACAGCAGAAAAATACAATTCACATTTTGTGATAAAGTTTTCATAATAATATTAATCGTATCATATTCATAATATCACATATACCACATTACAGTTTATCAGAACAAACAACCTACATAAAATAAAATATCACATATACCATATTACAGTTTACACACATTACATAACTTCACATAATTGTAACTTGGTGTATTGGTATCTTGTCTCTTGGCCTGGTGTTAGGACTCAAAATACCTATGATTTCAAATAATTATACTGTAGGGAGCGATTTTTGTCGGTGACGCGACCACCTTATCCCTGAAATTTGGGGTTTCTCCTCAAAGGAGAGGGGGTGTTACTTTCTGATTTCTTATTTATCTCATGAAGCTGGAAGGGAAAAGAAAGCTATCTAAAACTAACCTTCCACGCGAATGTTTAACTGAACAAACACCAAGATAGAGATTCGGGGAGTTCTGGGTCAGGTTATACAATGGGGAGTTATCAATTACCCATCCTATATGTGGTTATCCACGAGTTGATAGCTTTAGGTTTCGCTTTGCACTTGATGGTGTTTATCTGCTAATGGGTTAGGAAAGTTTCTTGGGTGAGTATGAGTGAGTGAGAGTTTTTGTTTGATGTTCGAGTTTTTTGATGTTTTTGGTAAGGTACTGGACCTAAGCTTTTTGATTTTGATTTGGTGTGCTCGCTAAGATTTTGCAATCTTATGCCTACGTATTCCCGTTTAAACGAAACAGGGAAATCAGAGCAATCGTAGTTCCCTCCACAAGAGGAGAGAGATGTTTGGGTGTCTTGTTCAAAGCCCAAGATTAAAGCTAAAGGAGTATTTGTGTCTTGTTCAAAGCCTAAGATTGAAGCTAAAAGGTTTGACTGAGAGAGAATTTGTCATCTCTAAAGAGGGATTGTTGATTTTTGTGTGCCTTGATCAAAGCCCAAGGTTTGAAGCTAAAAGGTTAATTGATTCAGCTAGGGGATTTCTTTATACAAAGCTTAAGAGGAGGCTAGAAGAGATTTACTCAACGAGAGAGTGTTTTTATCTGTCTTGTACAAAGTCCAAGATTGAGGCTCAAAGAGACTGACTCCTTTGGGGAGATATTTATATGTATCTTGTATAAAGCCCAAGATGGAGGCTGAAATGGGAAATTTAGCTCTGCTGGAGAGTATTATATGGTATCTTGTACAAAGCCCAAGATGGAGGCTGAAAGTTAACTCAACAAGAGAGTGTTTATATCTGTCTTGTACAAAGCCCAAGACGGAGGCTAAAAGGAGTTGACTCAACAAGAGAGTCTGAGAAGGTAATTGACTCAACAAGAGAGTCTGAACAGTGATTGACTCAACAAGAGAGTCTGAAAAGTGATTGACTCAACAAGAGAGTCTGGAAAGGTGATTGACTCAACAAGAGAGTCTGAAAAGGTTAGCTCTGTTGGAGGGAAATCATTGTACAAAGCCCAAGAGGAGGCTGACTTTGCTGGGAAACAAAGAAAGAGATCATTATACAAAGCCTAAGAGGAGGCTAACTACTGCTAGGGATCTTTGGGATCCCGATGCAGGTCCAAAGTGAGGAGTCAACTCTTGCTGGGATTTGCAGAAGAGTTGAGATATCAGATGGCTTGAGGTTCTGATGGTTCGATGGCCTTTTGACCCTGGCTGGGGAAATCTAAGATGAGTTAGAAACCTCCGGGGGTTTTAACTCAGCTGGAGATTGATTAAATAATCAGAGTTCCTACAGTGTTTTGAAGGAGCTTGAGAATGTCTTTGAGACTCAAGTATGGATAAGACTGTCCAAGTCTACCGGGTTATCTTTGTACAATGCCCAAGAGGAGGCAAATGTTTAAGGGATGAGGGTCAACCCTTAAACTGGTCTAAGGTTTAGACTCAATGGAAAGACTGCTCTAGCAAAGGATGACTAAGTATTGTTCCTATCCCTTTAAGAAGTCGTCAGGTCCTTGTATGAATCCCAAGAGGAGGCATGAGAGCTTCTAAGAAGCCGAAGGGTCCTTGTACAACGCCCAAGAGGAGGCGGGGAATGCTTTCAGGAAGCCCGTGGGTCCAAACCAAAGAAAAGTTCAAGAAAAGTTTCACCGAGAATAATTCATTTAGTGAACAGTTCTGAGGTTTGAAGAAATTCAAGAGAAGTTTCACCGAGAATAATTCATCTCTGGGGAATAGAATTTCTTTGACAGATTCTAGGGGTGACAGTCTAAGAAAAGTTTCACGAAGAATAATGCCTTTCTCTGTTCCATATTGTATAAGCCCAAGAGGAGGCAAGACTGTGTCTGGTAATCCTATGGGGATCTAGTTTTGACTGTTAAAAGAGCGACCAACTGGCTTTACCTAGTACTAGACGTAGTTGCCGGGGAAAACTCTAAGTATGTATACTAGTATATATACAGTTGATATATGATAAGTATTTTAAAAGGGTATGAAAGAAGACTTACAGTGCGCAGCTTCCCACAATACAATTATATATATTTGACATGTATTTAAAAGAATGAAAGAAGACTTACAGTGCACAGCTTCCCACAATACAGTTATATATATTAAAGCTGGTAAAGAAAGCGGATAAACACTTACAGGTGAGCAAGCTTCCATGATGTATTGTTAGTTGATCAACAAAGAAAGTTTTAATAACAACTCTATATTTGAAACAAGATAAAAAAGGAAAGTTATTTTTGAAAAGAGATTGGGGCTTACAGCTCAAGGAGAGGCCCAAGGTTTAGACAGTAATCGTACCGTCGTTTTGAAAGTTGTACCGAGACTTATAAAATGACTGAGGCCCAAAAGGTTTTCTGTACAAAGGGATGGGTCTTACAACTCAAGGAGAAGCCCAGGGTGTATTTTTAAAAAGAAAGACGGGGCTTACAACTCAAGGAGAGGCCCAAGTTTTTCGTTTGAAAACGGCGATCACGCCGAGATTTTTATAGTATCGGGACTTATACAACAACTGAGGCCCAAAATGGTTTTACTACAAAAAAGGGTTGGGACTTACACTCTATTAGAGGCCCATGAATGTTTGAAAAAGTTTTGTGAAAGATTGAAATCAAAGAAACCCTAATTTCATTTTTAAAAGTAATTATTCAAAGAAAATTAATTAAAAATGATAAGAAAACCAAATAAGTTTGAATAAACAACTTGTGATTTTTGGTTTATGTTTGGAAAATGATGTTTTAATCACAAGATGAATTAAAATTCATAAGGTTTTGATTTCCAAGAGGAATATTCATTTTAAAAATGTTTAAAAAACAATTAAAATGAATTTATTCACAAAAATACCAACTATATTAAATAAATAATATAAAATTGATTTTTTTGTGGAATAAAATATTTTAACATTTTTGTGACTTTTTGCAAAAAGAACCAATAAAAAATAATTAAAATTGAGGGAGAAATTAATTTTCCAAATCATTAATAAAAATAATATGAAAAATATCAAAAATAGGAAAAAGTGGTAAAAAAAGAGAGTCTGGGGCGAGGGGGATTCGAACCCCATACCTCTTTGCCAAACACATGCACGCGCAACCACTGGGGTGGTGATACATCCGTGTATCAAAACCACCCCACAAATACATATGGGATGCCAAGTTTCTAGGCCTGGCCAAGGCAAGGTTTTGGGTTAGAAACGTGAGGGCTGTAACTTTCTCATTTCTCCATGGATTGGGACAAAATTTAGGTTTATCCTGCCCAGAATTTCACAAGGAATCCAATGGGCCCATTAGTTTTTTCAGATCAGTTCCCCATTTAAAAACCCGATAATGGTTTTGAAATAGGCCATGATTTGCATTTTCTGTGCTACCTCATGATACAGGCAAGAATTACATGATAAATTGATGCAAACACAACATATATAACATGTATGAGATGTTTATGATCAGTGGATTTCAAAGGAATGCATAATTTAAAAAATTCAAGATGTGATGTTTAGCTCTTTTGGAGCTTTTATGCTATTTGCCAAGTTCCTTGTGCCAGAAGTGATTTGATGCTTTAGACACTTTCAATTGATCCCTTGGAAGCTTTTAGGATGACTGGAATCAGCTGGAAACCTCTAGAACAGAAACTGGTTCTTTCTTTGCAAAAGGGGCAAAAGTGACCAATATGGCAACTCTCTCAAATGGTGTTCCAGATGAGGGAAACCACTTGGGATAGTTCAAGGATGATATTTGAAGTGTGTTTGTGGTTTTATCTAGTTTTGGAAGTTACTGAATCAAGACATGGCTTGAAAAATGCAAAAATTCCAATTTTGAGGTTTTGGAAGTGGACTTTGTGATTTTGGTGTTTTAGGTCACAAGTGAGGGTTTGATCAGCTTAGATACAACATATTGGATGCGTTTGGATCATGAGCTACGATGAAATTGCTCTCTAACTCAAAAACTTAGAGATACCTTGCAAGAGAAGGCATTTTGGCCTAGAGAAAGTGATTTTGAGGAAAACAAGTGTTGTAATGCTTTGGTGTACTCAAACTGAGCACAAATGAGCTCTATTTATAGTAGAGCAAGTTTGTTTTGGCTGCAACAGTGTGTGGCAACTGCAGCAGGCCTTTGGCCAATTGTAGCATAAAGGAGTTCTAGTCTTCCATGACCATTGACTTGAGATTAGGGTACAAGCTATGAGTCCTCTGGTTCAGGGATAAGTCTTGACTGAATTCAATTATAAATGGCTCAGTTCATGCCACCTTGGTGCATTCATTGAATGCTTGGAAACAAAATTGAATTCTTGGCACATTTTAGCCTTTTTAGGTTTGTTAGGGCTATGGTAGATTCTTGGACTTTGGAGGCTTGGAGATCAGATCACCCCCCTTGGATTTGATCCTCAGATGTGTCCAAATTGATGACAAGGCTTGGAGTTATCAGAATTTGCCAAATCAAGCAAATTTGCAAAATCTGCCTTGCAAAACAGTTTGCAGCAAGGCATGTTGCAGCTGTTATACCTTCCAGCTCAGGTGGAATTTGATGGAGTTCTTGGTCATTTTGGAAAGCTGATATATCCTATTTCAAAATTATTTCCAACTTTGGTTTTGAATCAACCTGAATTATAATGAAAAATGCCTCTACTTTTTGGAAAAAATAAGGCAGATTCTGACTTAGTGAAAATTTCACTAAGTGTTGGAAAAATGTCAATTTCATGTTTGCAGCCATTTTGATCACTCCATAATTAAAAATTCATGAAGAATTGGAGTTTTATGTAGTTGAAGCTTTTGTAGAGTGTAGCAAGACCTACAAATCCAGCTTTGGATCACCCAAAATTGTTGCTTGGATCTCAAGTTATGATCCTTGGAAGTTGGTACCCTAACTACTTTGTTTCATAACTTAGAAAAATTCTAAGTTTTTTATGGTTACCCCTTTTGCAAGTTAACTCACTTTCTTTGATTTTTCTTGATTAATGATGATTCAAATCACATATTAACATTGTTTTAGGGTTAAGGAGCCATTTTTGTGAAAAAGTCCAAAAAGTCAAACTTGATTTTGTGCACAGTTAACTTTTTATCAGATGAATTCCAAACTGCGCGATCCTTTGTGAAATCAAGTCCTTGACCTAAATCAAACCTAATGGATGGATTCCATAGGTGTTATAGGGTATGTTGAATCATGTCCCAAGGTTTGGGAGCATGTCTTGGTCCAAAGTCAAAGATGCAGTTGACTTTTTCCTCAAAACCCTAGTTGTGGTCCAGATGAAAATGAAACTTGTAACTCAAGCTTCTTGGATCAATCCATTGTTGCAAATGGATCAATGTAATGTAATTTAGGCCCTCAAATCATGTCTTAAGGTCTTGGCTCATGTTTTGTCTCAGAAATCAATTTAGGGGTGAATTAGGTCAAGAAACCCTAATTCCTGATTTTTTGCTGAATGCATCCCCTGAGGCTA
The DNA here is from genome assembly GCA_022829125.1 of Lathyrus tuberosus. NCBI lineage: Eukaryota > Viridiplantae > Streptophyta > Magnoliopsida > Fabales > Fabaceae > Lathyrus > Lathyrus tuberosus. The sequence continues at coordinate 1,964,017 of JALAZF010000162.1, read as the reverse complement.
AATTGACTTGATGATGTGTTCCATAAGGTCCCTTGGAGTATCTTAGGTTGTACTTTGAAGTATTGGCTCATGCCCAGAATAAAATTTCCATGTGGAGGCCTTGGTCGACCAAAACCCTAATTTGGTGACACTAGCGATCTCGAGGCTCGATCCACTTGGAATGCTGCAAATTTGTGCTTGATTCTTGACGTGAGAGTCCTCTTGATCCCTTATGGACATTTGAGAGGTCAGACAAGTTGAATATCATGTCACTTCTTGATTGATCCTTTGCCCGAGTGCTCTGAGAGGGCTCAACCCCCTAATTCTTGATTGTGAAGAATGCCTAACAATCTTTGAGGAAATTGATGAGGCATGAAAGTACATCCATATTGTGGGAATGATTTGCACAATGATGGGAAATCTTGGTGGTCAAAATTTGGGGTATGACAGATGCCCCTGTTTAATATTCTTGGACCCGAAGGTGTGAATGGCGAAGGTATTCGGGCATTCGGGGTGCAAGAGGATTAAATATCGGAATACCCGAAATTTTGATGGTGGTTATAAATGGAAGTTTGCTCATCCATATTCTTTTGCTAAGCAATGATGCTTTGAAAAGGGTAAAACTTCCCCTCGATCCTGGTCTTCAGCCAAGGAACTGGTCTCAGTTTCTGATATAAACTTCCCCTCGATCCTGGTCTTCAGCCACGGAACTAGTCTTAGTTTCTGATATAAACTTCCCCTCGATCCTGGTCTTCAGCCAATGAACTGGTCTTAGTTTCTTTTGTCAATAAACTTCCTTTTTAACAAGGGATGCTATTTGTAGCGGTTTTCATCAAACTTCTCGCCGAATTTTCTTGGGGAGATGCCATTTGATAGAAAAAAGTTTAAGGCCAAACTTGTTGGGGAAACCCATTCGTCTGAGCCGTAGAGGTGTGCAAACTTCTCTGTTGGAGATGCCATTTGTTGACTCTACTGGGGAAAACGAGTCTCTTGAGAGACTGCTTTCTGCTTGGGGATATTACACCATACTTTTCTTCGAGATCTTTTCGGAGAAATGCCATATGACGTGATCCAATTTGGAGGTGCTGGTGACCTTTTTGTCAGCGAATCTTTTGGAGAAAAACTGCTGTATTGCTGAGTCTTCGATTAAAAGGCTTTCTCTGGGGATTTTTCTTAATCCGGGAAAGCGAAGATATCCTCTTCAATGGAGAAGAGTGACGTTGGTCGAATGTCTTCTGTCTTTTTCATAGGTTCAAGTTATCAAAGTGGTCAAGGACCGTCTCCAATCCATAAATAAACTGGGGGAGAGATTGCTTAGATGATTCACTTCCTGATGAGGAAAGAACTGACAACTTGATTGACAAGAAGACATTAGGACTGACTAGAGTGACAGAGATGCAATATGAATATGAATGCAAATCAGTAATGCATGATGTATGTATGTTTATGCTGATAAAACTGACACGACATACAGATTAGTTTGATGAACGCGACTGGATACTTGACCGCTGCAGGGGACGAAGAAATACTATTTGGTCCAAAGTAGCAATTCTGTCTTGCTTAGGAGAGATAATCCCTATGGGGAAAAACGTTGGTCGGGCTTAGGAGGTAAGAACTCTGCCGGGGATGTCAGATGGAAACACTCGCATCTGACACAGGTGATCCTTCATTCAGGCGCACTGGTTTAGAAGGAGTACTTTGATTATGCACTTTGAAGCTTAATCGCCTTTGGAGAAGCGATCGATGTTCTTTCTATGTTCAATAGTAAAAAAAAAATTGCCATCTTTATTTTAAAAGCAGAAAAAAATGTTGACAAGTAAATTCATTTTTGTTTTATTTCAAGAATCGTTAATCATGTTAAAATGTCGTTCTGTAAAGCTAAAACAAATAGGAATTGCAACAAAAGCAATAAGGCTCAAATTTTATTGATAGGATGGAAATCAGCCAAACGCGTGATACCATAGAGTATTTACAAAGTTAGAAAATGGTAATTTAAGGAAAAAATGGCTACGTTGAAACATAACAACCGTTATCCTTCTGCCAACTTTGAATTCTGGACATCCCGAGCTTCTATCGAAGATGACCTTGACTGGAAGTTTACTAATGAACGACATCACTGCTTCTTGAAATTTTCCCCTTTGTTAGATGTAGTTACTTGCCCTGAATCCCTAACTTTTGCCTGGATTGTACTTTGAGATTTCCAATCCACCAGGATGATTTTTGATCATGTCTCTAATTTTTGTCTGGACCACCCTTTCGGGTTTTCAATCCACCGAGACGTTTTTTTTATTTAGGAGAAGTATTTATTGACTACGTCAACACTTGTGGGGTATGCAAATTCCTTTCCATCCATGGTTGCGAGTCTCAAGGCGCCACCTGAGAATGCTTTCTTGACCACATAGGGGCCATCATAATTCGGAGTCCACTTGCCCCGGGAATCAGTGAGAAATGATTGTATCTTTTTGAGCACGAGGTCTCCTTTTCTGAAGACACGAGGTCAGACCTTTTTGTCAAACGCCTTCTTCATTCTTTGATGATACAACTGACCATAGCATAGAGCCGTTATTCACTTCTCTTCGATCAGATTCAGTTCGTCGTGTCAATTTTGACACCATTCAGCCTCTGTTAGCTTGGCTTCCATCAATACCCAGATTGATGAGATCTCTATTTCTATGGGGAGCACTGCTTCCATACCATATACTAGAGAGAAAGGGGTTGCCCATGTTGAAGTGCAGACAGATGTGCGATAACTATGAAGAGCAAAGGGTAGCATCTCTGCCAGTCTTTGTAGGTTATAACCATCTTCTGAATGATCTTTTTGATGTTCTTGTTAGCCACTTATACCGTTCCATTCATCTTAGGTTGGTAGGGAGATGAGTTATGGTGTTTAATCTTGAATTCAGCACACAACTCCTTTATCATCTTGTTGTTCAAGTTAGACCCATTATCAGTAATGATCTGGCTCGGAACACTATAACGGCAGATGAGATTGTTTTTGATAAATCAGACCACTACTTGTCGGGTTACATTGGCGTATGACGCTGCTTCGACCCACTTGGTGAAGTAGTAAATGGCTACCAGGATGAACCGATGTCTGTTTGAAGCTTTGGGTTCAATCATGCCAATCATGTCGATTCCCCATATGGAAAAAGGCCATGGGGAATATAAATCTGGAAATGTAATTTAGACGTCCCAAAAATCCTCGGACTTGTTTCTCAGTCTTCGGAGAAGGCACTTCTTGAATGGCCTTGACCTTGTCAGGATCAACCTCGATTCCTTTCTGGCTGACGATGAACCCTAACAGTTTTCCTGAGCAGACACCGAAGGTGCATTTGTTGGGATTCAAGCAAAGTTAGTACTTTCTCAAATGCTCGAATAGCTTTGACAGGTGGGTTACATGCTCCTCTTCTGTCTTAGATTTAGCAATCATATCGTCGACATACACTTCGATTTCTTTGTGTATCATGTCATGAAACAGAGTAGTCATGGCCCTTTGATAGGTTGCCCCGGTGTTCTTCATACCGAACGACATTACCTTGTAACAAAAAGTGCCCCATGGGGTGATGAACGAAGTTTTCTCCATGTCTTCTGGCGCCATTTTGATTTGATTATAGCCCGAGAATCCATCCATGAAGGAGAAGACTTTGAACTTTGTTGTACTATCTACCAGCATGTCTATGTGTGGTAAGGAAAAATCATCCTTTGGATAGGCCTTGTTCAGATCCATGTAGTCTACACACATTCTGACCTTTCCGTCCTTTTTCGGAACTGGTACTATGTTGGCTAACCATTAAGGATATTCTGATGTGGCGAGGAAACCCGCGTCAATATGTTTCTGTACTTCCTCTTTGATTTTGATAGCCATGTCCGGGTGAGTTCGTCTCAACTTTTGTTTCACCTGTGGACATTATGATTTCAATGGTAGATGATGTTCCACGATGCTGGTATCCAACCCTGGCATATCCTGATAGGACCAGGCAAATACATTGGGAAATTCTTTGAGAAGCTTTATCAAACTTTCTTTGACAATCGGACTGAGCAGTGCCCCAATCTTGACTTCTTTCCTTTCTTTTTCTGAACCCAAGTTAACCGTTTCCAATGGTTCTTTGTGAGGCTCAATGGACCTTTCCTCTTGTCTGAGTAATCAGAATATCTCTTTTGGAATTTCTGCATCATCTTCTTCTTCAGCTTCGAATATCAGGAACTCAAAGTTGGGAGAAGGCATTTGATCGCGTGTTTCAACGGGGTTTAAAACAAGCAGTCTGCAAGACGTGATGATTCGTTTTTTAGAAGAGATAGAGAGAATGCAAAAGTACGTTGTGTATTTTCTAAAAAATGCTTGTTTTATTATTTGAGTTTGTTTTTTAGGATTACCATTTTCTGAAAAAAATGAAAAGAGAAAACAGCAATAAATGCGGAAATCACAGAACGACGTTATTTTATTTATGATTTGTTGATTCTTGAAACTACAGCCCTATAAAACAAAACTTTGTCGCTTTGGGCAAAGCGAAAAGGGACATTTAAAGAAAGCGAGCCCTATAAACACATCTGTTTCACCTGGGCAGGGTGAAAGGCTAAAACAAAGATGGAAATTACTTAGACTTATGGACGACTTTCAGAACATCGACAACAACCCATTGGCGGCGAACTCCTCGGTGAATCACAAAGTCTGGTACCTTCTTTCTTGGTTTGTCCTCAGAAATGACGATGATTTCTGGTGAAGCAGGATCGTTGAAATCTATCTCCCAGACAGAGTTGTCATAGGAGGATTCTTCAACTGTATTTTGCATAGTGTTTGCACTCTCAAGCGGATCTCCCCATCCAGTTGGCTGGATGTCTTCGAGCCTGATACGTGAGCTTTCAGGAGCGGTGTACTTGACCAGGAAGTCGTACTTGCCACTCGGTTGTCCTAAGGTGTCCCATACTTTGGTGAAATTGGAGGAGTCGTCCCTTTCGATGACGTTGACCTCAGGAAAAGCATAGTTGATGAAATCTTGTCCTGCAATCTTTGCAAATTCATCGCCGTGCTGGATATTTTCTGAATGCCCTGAGTAATGATCCCATGATTTGGTGGGGACACAGGTATTCTTTTCAATGATGCTTAGCTGATAAGCGTCGTTCGACTCACTCTTTTTCCATGAGTCTCCTGGGTACGACTGCCAGATCGGCAATTCATCCATTGGGTCAAAATAGTCAAAGTTGTCTTTCATCAGAGTGTCCTCCTCTAATGAGTTTGGTGGAGCACGACATCCTTCCGGATCACAATCTCCGTAGATCATTCAGACGCCTGATCTTGGTATATATCTCGAACTCTGTGTGAGATAACAAAATGGTGTATGCATTTCGCGCTGAGACATATAACCGTCCTCGTTGAGATAGGACTTCCATTCTTCATCTGTATCAGATGAGTCACCCTCGTTGATGGTATGTACTTCTTGAGATACTGGGTGGAGAAAGCCTCCACTGCAGAAGAAGTTCTGAATGGGATGAAAACTTTCATCGTTTTTAGTCTGGGTACAGGTGGAGGAAAAACCAAGACCTTTCTTTTTCTTATTATCCATAGGAAGGACAAGCTGTCCCCATCCATTTACATTGTTGCTTTTGATAACTTTGAGAGCGTCTTTGTATGAGGAAATCGACGTTCCTTTCTCTGATCGATTCTCATTGCTCACCGAAAGTGCTTGGAATTGGGTTCCAATAACCTCTTTTGGTTCTACACAGGAAGATGATAAATTGCTCACGATCAAGGTCTGCTCTCCGCAAACTATGACTAGCTGGTTATTTTTGACGAACTTCAGCTTCTGGTGAAGTGCCGAAGTGACTGCCCCAGCCTCGTGTATCCAAGGTCTTCCTAATAAATAGCTGTATGCTGCCCGGATATCCATGACCTGGAAAGTGACTTGGAAAGTGTGAGGACCGATAGTTATGGGAAGGTCGACTTCGCCGATAACTATTTTTCTGGATCCATCGAATGCTTTGACGATGACCTCACTGCCTCTTATCGGAGATCCTTGAAATGATAATTGCATCAGAGTAGATTTTGGCATAATATTCAGAGTTGATCCGGTATCTACCAATACGCTGGCTAAAGCATCATCCCGATAGTTGACTGTAATATTAAGCGCCATGTTTTAATTTTTGCCTTCTTCCGGCAATTCTTCATCACTGAATCCTAAGTTGTTGCAGGAAGTGATGTTTGAGATGATGCTGTCGAATTGTCTTATCGTCACATCTTGTTCCACAAAGGCTTGCTCTAAGACTTTCTGTAGAGCTTCTCTGTGAGCTTCGGAACTGAGCAAAAGAGATAACACGAAGATTCTTGATGGAGTTTGCAACAGTTGGTCAACAATGTTGTATTCACTCTTCTGGATGAGCTTCAGCATCTCATCGTTGTTCTTTGAAAGGTCGGGATTACGGGATTGACCGACTGGTTAATTGAGAACTTCTGTTTGAATTTCCTTTTCTTTGGGAGGTTCTCCAACTCCTCTGTTGAAGATCCGACCGCTCCGTGTTACTCGACTGATGTCCGCAATGTTTACGACGGAGGGTAATGGAATTTCTTTTCCATTCTCAATTGTTGTTTTACCCTACTTGTAAGGGATAGCCTTAGCTGATTCGTACGGTAGTGGTCCCGACAGATAAATAACTATGGGAGCCTTTTGATTTTTCTGACCATTGTAGGCAATCTCGATCAGTTCCTGGTTGGGAACTTTTCTACTGTCCAGAGGAACTCTTGATTCATTAAGTAGAGGGATGATGGCACAAACATCTTTGGTCCTTTTATGATCACAGATTACGACAACGTCTTTGATTCGATCAGGGAAATAGTCCGGCATCATGTTGATTGACCTAGAATAACACGGTCGGTTCTCTTTCCAGTCCAACTGATCTTGAAGAGTTGACTGCACGAGATAATATCCTTGGTTATTCTCTGAACAAACTCTACAGCGCTCGTAATTATGTGGTGGTACCTGGCCACGTCCGCTTTGTATGCAGTGTAACCTTACTAGATCTGTTTCCATTGATCGAACATCTGAATTTTGATGCCTAGTAGGGTTCCCGTCAATCATACTGATTTATTGGGTAGCTTCGTCCATGTAAATTGAAAGCCACCAGTGGTCCAACAGGTGTTGGAGTGTTCTTTGGACAAGTGCACAGCCTTGGTCACCCTCACGGCATACCTTACAGCTTTGATAATCATGTGAAGCCAGGAAACCGAGCCTGGCTTGCTTAGCGTGTAACTCTACCAGACTAGTATTCATCAAGCGAATATCAAAGATTTGAATCACATTAACTTGATAATGACTTTTATCATGGTAATCCTGGATCCATCCAAGATCCATCTGACGCTGGAGGGCCTCTTGTACAAAGAGCATCCCTGATTGTTTACCGAGTTGATATCACACTGGTGATAGTTGTGAGATGGTACGTGACCGTACCCGCTCTGTTGGCAATGCATCCTAACCAGATTGGTTCCCAATAGGAGTACATCGCAAACTTGATAGATGTGGCTCAATTCTTTCTCAATCAAATTTACTGTTGCTTTCTCGTACTGAGGCAACGGGTTCGTCTGAATATTTGGATTAGTATCCTTGAAGGATAAAACCCCGTTCCTGACAAGTTTCCGCACATCCGATTTGAAGCTGAGACAATTTTCTATGTTATGCCCTGGTCCTCCTTGATGGTAAGGGCAAATCTGATCCGCTTTAAACCAAAAAGGCAGATTTTTTGGTATTGGAAGAGGAGACCTAGTCTGGACGTGCCCCTTGACTAGTAATAACGGAAACAGTTCTGTGTACAACATGGGTATAGGGTCAAACCCTGGTGGTCGTGTTGCACGGTTGTTGTTGTTGTACTGAGGACGAGCCTACTGAAGAGGCTGTTGTGTCCTTTACTGGTATTGTTGTTGATTTGGTTGGCTCTGAGCAACCTGAGGTTGATACGTTGGAACATGTGCGGGGTTAATAGAAGGAGTTATAGATGCTACTGGTTGATACCTTCGCCTTTGCTTTCCGAGAGAGATATTGTCGATATCTTGCTCTTTTTTCTTAGGGAAAGCACTACCGTATTTTTTAGTATTGCCGGATGATCCTGCATCCTTGGCTAAATGTCCTTCTCGGACTACCTCCTCAAGGCGTACTCCCATATTCACCATCTCAGTAAAGTCACTGGGCGCGCTTGCAACCATTCGGTCATAGTAAAATGAGCTTAAGGTTTTCAAAAAGATCTTTGTCATCTCTTTTTCTTCAAGAGGTGAACAAATCTGGGCGGCAATTTCACGTCATCTCTGAGCATATTTCTTAAAGGTTTCCTTCTCCTTCTGCGACATTGTTCTGAGTTGATCTCTGTCTGGTGCCTTGTCCAGGTTATACTTATACTGCTGAATGAAGGCAGCGCCAAGATCTCTGAAGGTGACGATCTTGGTACAGTTTAAACCCATGTACCATTTGAGTGTGGCACCGGTTAAACTATCTTGGAAATAATGGATCAGTAGCTGTTGATTCTCTGTCTGAGTTGACATCTTTCGAGCGTACATCACCAAATGACTTTGAGGGCAAGAGTTACCCTTGTATTTTTCGAATTCGGGCACATTGAATTTGTGCGGAATTCTTACATTGGGAACCAGACAAAGGTCTGCGGCTTCTTTCCAAAATAAATCTTTACCGCGAATGGCATGCAGTTCCTTCTGCATCTCCAGGAATTATTTTTGGAACTCATTCATTCTGTCGTGCATATCTTCTTTTCCAACAGAAGATATCTGTGGAATCTGTCCTTCCGGGACAATGTGTACCACGGGTGGTGGTACAGTCAATACGGCAGTGACTCTTGGTGCTTCCCTATCCCAAAGTTTGTAACCTTCAGGAGTTACTGTCATCACTCTTGCATCTTCGCTTTCCTGAAGTTTGTAACCTTCAGGCCCAGCGGTTGCTACTGCAGTTTCCGGGTTTTCCATGACCGGCGGAATGTATCCTTCAGGGATGAAGTTGAGTGGTATGCCCCAGGGACGATCTTTAGGCATGGTATACCGGGGATCAAATGTCTCCACCATGGGTGTAGATGTGATCTCTGAGATCACAGTCCACTGTTGTTCTCCCTGAGTTGTTGCCAGAGATTGCATGTCACTATGAAGTTTCCTAAAATCCTCCTTCAGAGCGTCGATTTCTTCTCTCAGCTCTCTGTTCTCTTCCTCGAGATCACTCATCTTCTTTTGTCGACTGGCCCGAGTATTGTACGAATGAGACAATTTGACTCTAGAATCGTAATACAGACGTGAGATTCGAAGGTAAGAAGAATGCGTTATGCAAGAATGATGGATGCAATGATATATTTATTAATTAATTTTCTTTAATAAAAAAGAAACTTCAACAATTGGATTGCAAATATCATACAGTGGGGAAACCCCGTTTTATTGAATTCAAAGATTGCGGAAATGGAAATACAGTATTTTACAAAGTGTTGTAAAAGGAAAAATCTAAGCTGATGGATCCTGAGTCCTCTCTGCGGAGAGCTCAGGTGCTGGTTCTGGTATTTTCCTTTTCTTTGACCGGGGCCCTTGAGCCGTTGTCGGGTTGTATTCCTTTTCCAAGTGAAAGGAGCGAGCAAATTCCTTTGGTCTTCTATAGCATGTTGTTCTAGAATCTCGATCAGAGCATCCTTCTCTTTCAACAGTTACTGAATTTTGGTACACTCCACATTGAGAATACGGTACTTGTTTATCCAAGATTTCTTTTCCCGTTGAACTTTGTTGAGAGTGACCTGGAGTTTTTCAGTATCAGACATAAAGTAAAGGACAGATTCCTTTAACGGAAGAACTTCTTGACGAGGGTATGACATCCTCATCTTGAGAGCTCTAGTTTGTACCCAGTGGAGATAAGGTTCCACAGAGACACATTCTGGTTTTCCTAAAGACTCTCTTCCTTTCCTATGAACATGTTTCCAAGCATGCACTATTTCTGTCTTTAGTGCCCTGTCATTTTCTCCTTCCTTGAAGATAAGACCTTCCAGATGAACATTACGCGGTACATGTCTCATCGGGTATCCGAGTTGACGGCGAACTAAAACTGGATGGTAATTGATTCCTCTTTTAGTTCCTATGAGGGATACGTTAGGGAAATTTCCACAACGGTCAATGATTCTTATCCTGTCATAGATCTGGTTGTACCAATCTATGTCAGAGTTGGTTAGAGACATGATTCTCTGTGACCAACGTAGAGTACTCTTATAATCCCAAAAAGCGGTAGACTTAGGTAAATGGGAAGTGAACCATTTGTATAGCAGGGGTACACAGCATGTGATCATTCCTCCGCTGTACAAATTCCTTAAGTGTACAGAATGATAGGCATCTGCGAGCAAGGTCGGTACAGGGTTTCCAATCAGAAATATCTTAATGGCGTTGGTATCGACAAAGTTATCAATGTTGGGAAATAGAAATAACCCATATGTGAGCAGCACAAAGATATTCTCGAAAGAAGTAACATTCCCTATACTGGAAATATATAGGGCTTTCTCTATCAAAAACTTGGCCGGTAAACCTTGGATTCCGCCCTTAGTGGTCATGTGAGTCCTAACTTCTGACTCGTCCAAATAGATACCTATTGCAATGGTTTGATCCTTTGGAATTTCTTCCAGTCCAGAAAAAGGAGCTCGATCGGTGATAGGGAAATCAGTCAGATGAGAGTACTCCTCCAGCATTGGTGCTAGCTGATAATCTGGGAATGTGAGACAGTGATAAACCGAATCATAAAACTGAATGAGTGTAGATAGGATTCCTTTAATTACATGGACCCTTAATAGAGACAGCAGTCCTCCGTACTTAGCTCTGAAAGCCTCAGGGTTGGTGATCATCCTTGCCAACCCTCTCAAATCCTCTAGTTTTGGAACCTTGAAGGTGTACTTATACGTCTTTCTTCTACCGAAATCCATAACACAATCTCTTTTCTCTGATATTTGCAATCATTGTTTTAGTTTAATTTGAAAAAAAAAGAGGGACTAGAAAAGAATATTTTTTTCTTTGTTTAAAGTTTTTTAAATGAATGCATGAATGCAGAACATAAAAACATAGAAAAAACATGAGTTCAAAGGTTCGGCGTCATGAAGTCATGGCTCTACCCATCCCCAAAGTTTATACTATGGTGCTTTTTTGTACCTGTCTCTCAAAATCATTGACCCCCCTTGGGATAACAACAGCATGCTGGTTCACCCGAGCGAGCTGTAGTATCTTAGGGTAATCTCAAATGAGGGTAGTATCGCGTGACAACTATTTCGGATAGCTTCCGCACTACTAAATAGTCACATGGTCTCAGTCTACTAAATCCTCAGTTTCATGGATACCACAATCGAACAATCTACTTTCAACAACTGAAGTCGTATAGGCATTAAATCCGCAAAGGGTATCTCCACTGATTCGATGGTCTACCCGGGTCTCTTATTTGAGAGTCACTCCCTGTAAGATTACCCGTCTAATGCCATCACTTATCTTAGGTGTCACTCAAACTTTCCAGATGCGGCATCACCCGCAGCCCCATTAGCAGAAAAATAAACACGGATATCAATTAGGAAAAGCGATATATATATATATATATATATATATATATATATATGTATATTTATTCCTAAAACTATCATCCTAGACCTCTTAAAAGCTATAGTCTAGTCTTATACAGACAATGGTTCCCTAGCAGAGTCGCCATTTTACTGTAGCGAGCGATTTTTGTCGGTGACGGGACCACCTGTCATACCCCAAATTTTGACAACTAAGATTTCCCATCATTGTGCAAATCATCAGCACAATATGGATGTACCTTTGTACCTCATCAGTCTCCCCAAAGATGGGTGAGCATTCACTACAATCAAAACTAGGGTTTCAAACCCTCTCAGAGCTCTTAGACAAAGGATCAATCAAGGAATGACATGATCTTCAACTTGTCTAGCCTCTCAAATATTCACAATGGATCAAGAGGACTCCCACTTCAAGGATTAAGCACAAGGCTGCTCCCTTCTAGGTGGATCAAGCCTCAGGATCGCCAGTGTCACCAAATTAGGGTTTGGTCGACTAGGGCCTCCAGATGGAAATTTTCCTCTGGGCATGAGCCAATGCTTCAAAGCATAACCTAAAATGCTCCATGGAACATCATAAACCCCATCATCAAGTCAATTTAGCCTCAGGGGATGCATACATCAAAAATCAGGAATTAGGGTTTCTTGACCTAATTCACCCCTAAGTTGACTTTTGGGACAAAACACGAGCCAAGACCTCAAGAGAGGATTTGAGGATCCCTAACACACCACATTGATCCATTTGCAACAATGGATTGATCCAAGAAGCTTGAGCAACAAGTTTCAATTTCATCTGAACCACAGTTAGGGTTTCGCGAGAAAAGTCAACTGTAGCTTTGACTTTTGACCAGGACATGCTCCCAAACCCTAGGACATGATTCAATACACCCTATAACACCAATGGAACATGTCCATCAAGTTTGATTTAGGTCAAGGACATGATTTCCTAAAGGATCGCACAGTTTGGAATTCATCTGATAAAAAGTCAACTGTGCACAAAAGTCAAACTTTGACTTTTTGAGATTTTTCATAAAAATGGTTTTTTAACCCTAAAATGATGTTAATGTGTGATTGGAATCATCATTCATCAAGAAAAATCAAAGAAAGTGGGATAACTTGTAAAAGGGGTAACCATAAAAACTTAGAAAATTTTCTAAGTTATGAAAAAAAGTGGCAAGGGTACCAACTTTGGAGGATCATAACTCCTAAACCACAAAACCATTTTTCCCCATCCAAAGATGGATTTGTAGCCCTCATGGCCCTCTACAAAAGTGTCAACTACACTTCATCCCAATTCATCATGGATTTTGAGTTATGGTTGGATCAAAATGGCTAAAAACCTAAAATTGACATTTTTCAGCACTTAGCCAAAAATCTGCCTTGTAATTTCAGCACAATGTCCCAACTTCAAGGCTGTTTTTCTCCATGATCCAATTTGAACCAGGTCTAATGTCAAACATCCAATTTGAAGTACATCATCTAAGCTTTCCGGAAAGTCCTAGAACATCCATGTAGCATACTCGAGCAGGGAGTTATGGATCTTACAAAAGGCCTTGCTGAAGCTGAATTTTTCAGGGCAGATTTGCACATTTTTTGTGCCACACGAATTTTCAAGCCTTGTCATCAGTTTGGACACATCTAAGGATCAAATCCAAGTGGGATGATCTGATCCATGAACCTCCCAAGTCCAAGGAACCAAAAAAAGCACGCCAAAACCTAGAAATCCCTAAAAGAGGGACAAAACTCCAATTTTGGTTTGGAGCATTTAATGGATGCTTAGAGGTGGCATGGACTGATCCATTCTCATCTGAAATCAGTCAAGACTTATCCAAGACCAAGGGAACCACAGCCCTGTGCCCTAACCTCTAGTCAATGGCTAGAGGAGACTTGCATTTCCATTGGCCAACATGGAACAAACACCTGCTGCAGTTGCCATTCACTGTGGATCCCAAAACAAACTTGCTCCACTATAAATAGAGCTCATTTGTGTTCAGTTTGAGTACACCAAAGCCATCAAACAGATGCTTTCCTCAAATTCTCTCTTTCACTCCAAAATGCCTTCTTTAGTAAGGAAATTCTGAGTTTTTGAGCTAGAGAGCAATTCCACTCAAACTAATCACACACACACCTCATATATATCATATGTAAGCTGTGCAAACCATCAAAAGTGACCTGTAATCACAACATCACAAAGTCACCTCTCAAAACCTCAAAATGACACTTTTTTGCATATTTCAAGCCATGTCTTGATTCAGTCACTTTCCAAACCAGATAAAACCTCAAACACACTCTAAATATCATCCTTGGACTGTCCCAAATGGTGCCACACATCTGGAACACCATTTGAGAGAGTTGGCATTTTGGCCACTTTTGACCATTTTGCGAGAAAGTGCACAAACTTGCTCCAGAGGTTTCCAGCCGATTCCAACCATCCTAAAAGCTTCTAAGAGGTCATTTGAGGTTGTCCAAAGCATCAAATCATTTCTGGAACAAAGCACTTGGTAGTTTGCCCAAAATCTCCAAAAAAAGAGGTAAAATTCACAACTTGAATTCTTTGAATCATGCTTTCCTTTGTTGTCCACATACATGCATCATATTGAACAATTCTTGAGGCAAAAATGTAGTCCTTAATGTGTATGTTGTGATCCTTTGTTGTCCACATACATGCATCATATTGAACAATTCTTGAGGCAAAAATGTAGTCTTTAATGTGTATGTTGTGATCCTCTCACTGTTTGCATTTTAACATGTTTATATGTGGAATTTTGGTTGTTTTAAAATCATATCCAGTTCTGGTTTTTTTTATTGATGTGTTCTGTACATTAAGTTTTAGTGTGCATGAGTAACACCATTGGATTCCTTGCGAAAAATCGGTCAAGATAGGTTTTTACGGATTTCAATTCCGATGAAAATTGAGAGAGTTACGCGCGTTGGAAATTTGACGCGAAACTACGTCGAAAACAACGTGCAGTTTTGGTTTTTTAATTTCTGCATTTTGTGTGTTGAGTTTCCGTGTGCGTGAGTGATACCATTGGATTCCTTGCGAAAAATCGGTCAAGATAGACTCTTTCGGATCTTGATTCGGTTAAAAATCGAGAGAGTTACGCGCGTCGGAAGTTTGGCGCGAAACGATGTTTTCAACTAACGCGCAGTTCTGGTTTTTTTGCTGCTGCGTTTTGTACGTTGAGTTTCAGCGTGCATGTGCGATACCATTGGATTCCTCGCGAAAAATCGGTCAGGATAGGCTCTTCCGGATATTAATTCCGTTAAAAATCGAGAGAGTTACGCGTGTCGGAAGTTTGGCGCGAAACGATGTTTTCAATTACGCACAGTTCTGGTTTTTCCGATTTACGTGTTTTGTACGTCGAGTTTCAGTGTATATGTGCGGTACCATTGGATTCCTTGCAAAAAATCGGTCAAGATAGGTACTTCCGGATTTTGATTCCGATAAAAATTGAGAGAGTTATGAGTGTTTGAAATTTGATAAAAAACGTGTTGAAAATTAAAGTTTCGGTGCTCGTTTTTACCCCAAAAGAAATGTCGGAGATGATATTTTGATATCTTTCCTCTTTTTCTTACTATTTATTTTCAAAACTCAACCAATTTTTTTTACATAGCAAAAAATCATCATTTTCCAATTCATACCCCATAATATTTTAATCCACAAAAAATCACAAAAAAAGTATTATTTTCAATATATTTAAAAATAGTGTTTTAAATTGTTTTAAATGCTTTTAAAATGATTTCTTTTTTTTCTTGATTTTTTAAAACCAAAATGATTTTAAATATTTATGTGGATAAAATATTTTTTTCATAAACTTTAATCATTATTTAATGATTTTATTTGATATTTTTATCATTTTTTTTACTTAATTTTTCTTGGAAAAATGCCTAAAAAATGAAATTGGGGTTTTCTTTGATTTTCACCCTAACAAATCTTTTTCAGACACTTGGGCCTCTATTAGAGTGTAAGACCCAACCCCCTTTTAACCAAAATCAATTGGGCCTCACTTATTGTATAAGTCCCTCTGCGTTAAAAGAAAATCTCGGCGCGATCGCCATTTTTAACGAAAAATCAATTGGGCCTACCCTCGTGTTATAAGCCCCACTCTTTTTCTTTAAAACTTTTGGGCCTCTTGAGAGAGTGTAAGACCCATCCCTTTGTACAGAAAAACATTTTGGGCCTCAGTCACTTGTATAAGTCCCTCTGTACAAATTCAAACAGTGCGCTCACTGATAAAACCCTGGGCCTCTCCTTGAGCTGTAAGCCCCAAATCTCTCCTTTTCAAAGCACTTTCTCCTTTGATTTTGAATATACTGTTGTTTTCAATCTTTCTTTGTTGAACAACTAACCAAACAGCATGGAAGCTCTACAACCGAGTAAGTGGTTATTGCTTTCATTTACCGCTTTCATATACATATAACTGTATTGTGGGGCTGTTTTGCTGTAAGTCTTCTTTCATAAACTCATATCAACTGTGTAATAATAGTATAGATATTTCGAGTTTCCCCGGCAACTACGTTTAGAACTAGGTGACGCCGTTTCGTTTATTCGTAGAAATAGACAGCTAGATCCCTAATAGGATCACCAGATACAGTCTTCTCTTCGGCTGTTCTCATTAGGGATTGTCAAGAAACTCTATTCCCAGAGATGAATGTATTCTCCGTGAATGGCATCTTTGAGTTTCTTCCAAATTCTCGAACTTTCCTGACTTGATCTATTCCTTGTGAATAGCTTGCCTTGAATTTCTCGGGGTTTGGGGACCCACGGGCTTCTTAAAAGCATCGGCCTCCTCTTGGGCATCGTACAAGGACCCACAGGCTTTCTAAAAGCAACCCCGCCTTCTTTTGGGCTTAGTACAAGGACCCGCCGGCTTCTTAGAAGTATTCACAGCCTCCTCTTAGGCTTCGTATAATGATCTCTTCCTCCGGGAATGATAGCCTTCTCTTGGGCTTCGTACAAGGACCTCTCGACTTCTTAAAAGTTTCCAGCCTCCTCTTGGGCGTCATACAAATTGTCCCGACGACCTCCTAGAGGTATAGGAACAGAAATTAGTCATCTGCATAGAACAGTCCTTTCAAAGAGTTTACTACTGTTTCTCAAAGCATAGTACAAAAGATGACACTCTAGACTTGGACAGTCTAAGACCCTTGAGTCTCCAAGACATTCTCAAGTGACCCCTTCGTTAAATAGGAAGGAAACCCGCAGACTCGGACAGTCTCAATACCCTTTGGATTCCCCGCTTCCTTAAAGAACAGGAATAACCCGGATCCTTGAATCAAATCCATGAGTACAGTGTTACTCATATAAGAACTGATTTTCTCTTTAAAATCAGTATGCTGAACCTGTCACTCAACTGAAACAGTAACCATAGCCTCCCTCTTGGGTTTTGTACAATGATCCTCCCCAGCGGAGTCAAACAACGTTTAGCCTCTCTCTCGGGCTTTGTACGAGACACATAAGGGACTCCCTCGTTGAGTCAATCACCATTTCGCCTCCATCTCGGGCTTTATACGAGATACAAAAGGGTTCTTCCTGAGCCAAACGAATTTCCGCCTCCATCTCGGGCTTCATACGAGATACCAAAAGATTCCCTCGTTGAGTCAAAACCTTTTAGCCTCTCTCTCGGGCTTTGTAAGAGACACATATTAGCCTCCTCTTAGGCTTTGTATAAGAAAACCACTGGTTGATCCAATCAACCTTTTAGCATCAAAGCTGTGCCTCATTCACAGTACACAAACATCAACAACTCCTTTCCCCTTCATCTAATTGCTGTAAGCGGCAAGCCTCTGGATTATCTACATCCATATCACTGTCCCTCTTTTAGCATGAGAAATTCCTAAGGAAAGATGGCATTGCTTTACACTGAGTTAAAGTCTTCTTCTTCAGGTTAAAACCCCCTATAAAGGAAATTATGGCATTGCTAGGATCCGCATATCCCGGTTAAAGTAATCCTCCTTTACAGTCAGTCACCCAACATTTGTGACAGACAAACCCTTCTTTAGAGATGACAAATTCTCTCTAAAGTCGAGGTCCTTCAGCTTCACGTCTTGGGCTTTGAACAAGACACAAATAAACCCTTCAGCCTCATATCTTGGGCTTTGAACAAGATACAAACCACCTTTCGCTTCACGTCTTGGGCTTTGAACAAGACACCAAAAACACCCATTTCCTCCCATAGAATAGGAGGAACTACGAACGCTCTGATTTCCCTATTTCAGTAAATGGGAATACGTAGGCATAAGATTGAAAGAAAAATCTTAGCGAGCACAATCAACAAAAAACCCAAATCCCATATCTCCATCAATCAAAAGCAGTAATTCAAAAAGCATCAGTCCTAACATCCTAATCCTTGTTCCCCGCCAGAAACCTTCTATCAAGGTAAAAAGAAAGAAAACAGTATTGGCAAAAATACAAATAACCAGTACAAGGGCCCCCCCACATTGATAGCATTCGTAACCTAACAGACCGCTGTTTAAACTCAGTATACAAGCAGCGTTAATTGGAGACATCTATTTCCCTTCCTTATTCAGCTCACAATAGGATAAAAAATGAATCGACTGTAGTTTAAGCTCAACCTCAGAGAGCGACCAGCGCTTAAGAACCGCGTCCAAAATCGCTCGCTACAGAAAAATGGCGCCCACCGTGGGGCCCGTTCTTTCTTTCTTACAATTTAAACCTTGGGTAAGTCATTTTCATGGCGGTGGCCGCCAACAGAAAAATGGCGCCCACCGTGGGGCCGGGTCTTTCTAAAACTTTTTTTCCTTTTTTCTCTTCTCTTGTGTGAATACCACAGATTGGGGCTTCCGCCGGGGAACCCATTTTCTGTCAGGAACTTAGGAGTCATAGCTTTAAAGGTCTAGGATGTTTAGGACAAATATATATACTGCTTTTCCTAATTTCTATACGTGTTTATTTTTCTGCTAATGGGAATGCGTGTGATGCCGCATGTGGTGAGATTGAGTATACACTTAAGATAAGTGATGGCGACGAGGTCGACCATCAACCTCAGTGAAGGCATCCTAATGTAACCATTCTCTCACCTAGACAATGGGTCGGTTGTGATGCCTGAGAAGCTGAGGAGCCAAACCCTTTCGTAGTGCGGAAACTATCGGAAATAGTTGTTACGCGATACTACCCTCATTTGAGGCTGGTGATCTATTCTCGGTGAATGACACTTACTCTAAGATTGCTCTACAACTCGCTGGCGATCCGCTTGTTGTTTTGCTTTCCTGGGAGGAGCTGATGATAATGAGTACAGGTACAAAAATCACCCTAGTATAAACCTTTGGGGATGGGTAGAGCCTTGACTTCATGACAACGACCCTTTGACCCCATGTTTTTTCTATGTTTTTGTGTGCTGCATTCATGCATTCATTTAAAAAAACATTAAAACATTCAAAAAACTTCTCTTATAGTCTCTCTGTTTTTCAAATTAAACTAAGACTGTGATTGCAAATATCAGAGAAGAGGATTGCGCTAATGAATTTCGGTAGAAGGAGAACTCATACGTACACCTTCAAGGTTCCAAAACTAGGGGATTTGAGAAGGTTAGCAAGGATGATCACTAGCCCTGAGGCTTTCAGAGCCAAGTACAGAGGTCTGCTACCACTGTTAAGAGTCCATGTGATTGAGGGAATCATGGACGCGCTCATTCAATTCTACGATCCGGTTTATCACTGTTTCACATTCCCAGATTACCAGCTATCACCAACGCTGGAGGAGTATTCTCATCTGATTGATCTACATATCACCGATCGAGCTCCATTTTCTGGACTGGAAGAAATTCCAAAGAATCAGACCATTGTAAGAGCAATTCATTTGGACGAGTCTGAGGTCAGAACTCACATGACTACTAAGGGTGGCATCCAAGGTTTGCTAGCCCAGTTCTTGACAAAGAAGGCTCTGTACTTCGCCAGTATAGGGAACGTGACTGCTTTTGAAAGCATCTTTGTCTTGCTCACCTACGGGTTATTTTTGTTTCCCAACATCAATAATTTCGTCGATATTAACTCCATTAAGGTTTTTCTCATTGGAAACCCTGTGCCGACTTTGCTCGCAGATGCGTATCATTCTGTACACTTGGGAAATTTGTACAGCGGAGGGGAGATCACATGCTGTGTACCTCTACTTTATAAATGGTTTATCTCGCACTTACCCAAGTCTGCTGCTTTTTGGGATTGCAAGAGTGTCTTACGTTGGTCACAGAAGATCATGTCTCTCACCAACTCTGATATAGATTGGTGTAATAGGATTTTTGAGGGAATCAGGATCATTGACCGTTGTGGAAACTTCCCCAACGTACCCCTCATAGGAACTAAAGGAGGAATCAACTATCACCCGGTATTGGTTCGTCGTCAATTTGGATACCCGATGAGGCTTGTTCCGCGCAACGCTCATCTGGAAGGTCTTTTCTTCAAGGAAGGAGAAAGTGACAGAGAACTAAAGATGGAAATAGTGCACGCTTGGAAACACGTTCATAAGAAAGGACGAGAGTCTATAGGAAAACCGGACTGTGTCTCGGTGGAGCCTTATCTCCATTGGGTACAAACTAGAGCTCTCAAGCTAAAGATGCCTTATCCTCGTTACGGAATTCTTCCGCCGAGGGAATCTGTCATGTACTTCATGATGGAAACTGAAAAGCTTCAGGTTACTCTCAACAAAGTTCAAAAGGAGAGAAGGTCTTGGAAGAACAAGTACCGCACCCTCGACGTAAAGTGCATCAAAATACAGCAATTACTGAAAGAGAAAGATGCTCTGATTGAAATTTTGGAGCAACATGCTGTAGAGAATCAAGATGACCAAAGGAATTTGCTCGCTCCTTTCACCTGGCAAAGGAATGACGACCCGACAACGGCCCAAGAGCCCCGGTCAAAGAAAAGGAAAGTACCAGAGTCAGCACCCAATTTCTCTTCAGAGAGGACTCGGGACCCATTAGCTTAGGCTTCTGTTTCTGCACTTTGTAATCTACTGTATTTCCATTTCTGTAATCCTTTGAATTTCAATAAAAAGGGGTTTCCCCACCGTTTGATATTTGCAATCTAATTGTCGAAGTTTATTTTGATTAAACCAAAAAACAATTAATATAATCATTGCATTCATCATTCTCACGTAACGTATTCTTCTTCCCTACGAATCTCATGTTTGTGTCTCGATTCTAGAGTCAAACTGTCTCATTCGTACAATACTCAGGCCAATCGTCAGAAAAAGATGGATGATCTTGAGGAAGAGAATAGAGAGTTGAAAGAAGAGATCGACGCTCTAAGAGAGGATATGAGAAACCTTCGTAACGACATGCAAGCCATGGCAGAGGCTCAGCTACAAAGAACTGTGATCTCAAAGATCACCTTAGCACCCATAGTGGAGAAGTATGATCCTAGGTATCAGATACCGAAAGATCGCCCTTGGGGCATGCCTGTCAAATATATCCCGGGAGGATATGTTCCGCCGATCACTGAGGATCAGGGAATCACAACAGAAGCCGCTGGGCCTGAAGGTTACAAACTTCGGGAAAATGAAGATGCCAGGGGCATACTGAAGACTCCTGAAGGTTACAAACTTCAGGAAACGCCAAGATTCGCTACCGTAGTCACGGTACCACCCCCTGTGGTGCACACTGTCCCGAAAGGACATATTCCACCAATACCTGCTGATAAAAAGGAAACTATGTTTGACAGAATAGAGGAATTCCAGGAACAGTTCTTGGAAATGCAGAAAGAGCTGCAAGCCATTCGTGGTCAGGATTTATTTGGAAAGGACGCCGCAGACCTCTGCTTGGTCCCCAATGTGAAAGTCCCGCACAAGTTCCAAGTGCCCGACTTTGAAAAGTACAAGGGTAACTCTTGCCCTCAAAGCCATCTGGTGATGTACGCTCGGCGGATGTCAGCTCAGACGGAGAATCAGGAGCTACTGATTCACTACTTCCAGGATAGTTTAAACGGTGCCGCATTAAAATGGTACATGGGTTTAAACCATGCCACGATCAGCACTTTCAGAGATCTTGGCACTGCCTTCGTCCAACAATACAAATACAATTTGGACATGGCACCCGACAGAGATCAACTCATATCAATGTCGCAAAAGGACAAGGAAACCTTTAAGGAGTATGCTCAAAGGTGGCATGAAATTGCCGCTCAAATTTGTCCGCCTCTTGAGGAAAAAGAGATGCCAAAAATCTTCTTAAAGACCTTAAGCTCATTTTACTATGACCGAATGGTTGCCAGTGCACCCAGTGATTTCACCGAGATGGTCGGCATGGGCGTATGTCTTGAGGAAGCCGTCTAAGAAGGACGTTTGGTAAAAGACACTGGATCGACGAGCGGTACTAAAAAATACGGTAGTGCTCTCCCTAAGAAAAAAGAGCAAGATATTGGGAATATCTCTCTCGGAAAGCAAAGGCGACGTTATCAACCAGTAGCGGCTGTGACTCCTGCTATCAACCTTGCGCCTATTCCTACATATCAACCTCAGGTTACGCAGAGCCAACCTGATCAGCAAAGGACACAACAACCTCTTCAGCAGGCTCGTCCTCCATATAACAGCAACCGTATAACACGGCCACCAGGATTTGATCCTATACCCTTGTTGTACGCATAATTATTTCCATTACTACTAGCTAAGGGGCACATCCAGACTAAGTCTCCTCTTACAGTACCAGAAAATCCGCGTTTTAGGTTTAAGGTGGATCAAACTTGCCCTTATCATCAAGGAGGTCTAGGGCATAATATAGAGAACTGTCTTAATTTCAAATCTGACGTGCAAAAGCTTGTTAGGAGCGGGCTCTTATCTTTCAAGGATACGAATCCCAATGTTCTTACGAACCTGCTGCCTCAACACGAGAAGGCGGCCGTCAATTTGATAGAAGGAAAAACTAACGATGTCTATAAAATTCACGATGTACTCTTGTTAAAAACCAATCTGGTCAAGATACATTATAGACAGAGTGGATATGGCCATGTGCCACCTCATAACTATCACCAGTGTGATATCTGCTCTAAAGATAACCAAGGATGTTCTGTGGTGCAAGCAGCTCTACAGGAACAAATGGATCTCGGATGGATCCAAGAGCATCGAGTTCGTGGAGTTAACATGGTCTATACGAATTCCAACGTCATTCAAAACCACGGCATCCGTGCGATGAATGTCAATTTAGTGTCAATGCACTCAAGGCAAAGCCAATATCATAATCTGCCGCGGCATGATTACAGTTCTTGTCTGACTTGCTCGGTAAACAAACAAGGATGCTCTTTCATACAAGAGGCCCTCCAGCATCAGATGGATCTTGGATGGATCCAGGACTACCATGATAGGAATCCCTATCAGATCAACATGATTCAAATCTTCGATATTCGTCTGATGAATACCAGCCTGGTAGAGTTACATACTGAGCAGGTATGGCTCAGATTCTTAATATCACATGATTACCAAAGCTGTAAAGTGGGTTTCAAAAACGATCAGGGTTGTACCCTTGTCCAGGAGGCACTTCAGCACTTGTTAAATCATTGGTGGATGCCAATCTACATGGATGATGATACTCAGCAAATTAGTATCAGTAACAGGAATCCTACTCGACGTCAAAGTCAGGATGTCCGATCAGTGGAAGGTAACCTAGGGAGGTTACATTGTATTCAAAGTAGGCGTGGCCAGGTGCCACCACACAATTACGACCGTTGTAGCGTCTGTTCGGAAAGTAACCAAGGGTGCTACCTTGTGCGAGCAGCTCTCCAGGGGCAGGTGGACCGTGGAGAAATTCGTCCATATCCGGGTTCTGGACACATCAACTGAACGCCGAATTACCTTGCCGATCAAGTTGAGGATGTTGTCACCATCTCTGGTCGTCACCAGACCAGGGATGTTTTTGCCATCATCCCTCTACTTGACGAATCTAATGTTCCTAACCAGGAACGGATTGAAATTACTTATGATGGTCAGAAAAATCAGAAGGCTCCCATAGTCATCTATCTGCCGGGACCATTACCGTATGAATCCACTAAGGCTATCCCTTACAAATACGGTGCAACAACCATTGAAAATGGAAAGGAAATTCCATTACCCTCCGTCGTGAATATTGCGGACATCAGTCGTGTAACACGGAGTGGTAGAATCTTCAACAGAGGAGTTGGAGAACTCAGCAAAGAGAAGGAACCTCAGACAGAAGTTCCCGATACACCAGTCGGTTAATCCAGTAATCCCGACCTTTCAAAAAATGATGATGAGATGCTGAAGCTCATCCAAAGGAGTGAATACAACATTGTTGATCAACTGTTACAGACTCCTTCAAAGATCTCGGTATTATCATTGTTACTCAGTTCAGAAGCGCATAGGGAGGCTCTACAGAAAGTCTTAGAGCAAGCCTTTGTGGAACATGATGTAATAATCAGACAGTTCGATAGTATTGTCTCTAACATCACTTCCTGCAATAATTTGGGATTTAGTGATGAGGAATTACCCAAAGAGGGTCGCCGTCATAACATGGCGCTCAATATCACAGTTAACTGCCAGGACGATGCTTTAGCCAGCGTACTGGTAGACACAGGGTCAGCCCTGAATGTTATGTTGAAGTCCACTTTGATGCAATTATCATTCAAAGGCCCTCCGATGAGAACCAGCGAGGTCGTCGTCAAAGCGTTCGACGGATCCAGAAAAACAGTTATCGGCGAAGTTGATCTTCCCATAACTATCGGTCCTCACACTTTCCAAGTCACTTTCCAGGTCATGGACATCCGGGCAACATACAGTTGTTTATTAGGAAGACCTTGGATACATCAGGCTGGAGCGGTTACTTCAACCCTCCACCAAAAGCTAAAGTTCGTTCAGAATGATCAACTTATCACGATTTGTGGGGAACAAGCCTTGCTTGTGAGTAACCTATCATCATCTACTTGTGTAGAACCCGAGGAGATTATTGAAACGCAGTTCCAAGCACTGTCGGTAAGCAAAGACAATCAGTTTAAAGGAGGAACCTCAATTTCCTCATACAGAGATGCTATCAAAGTGGTCGAGAGTACCGATACAACCGGATGGGGACAGCCTGTCATTCCCATTGACAATAAAACAAAGAAGGGTCTTGGTTTTTCTGCAACCTGTACCCAGACAGCTGCCAACGATGAAAGTCTTCATCCCCTTCAAAACTTCTTCCACAGTGGAGGTTTTCTTCAACCAGTGTCTCAAGCAGTCCATGCTATCAATGAGGAAGATCCCTCTGACACAGATGAAGAATGGAAATCCTATCTTAACGAGGACGGTTATACGTCTCAGGAAGAGGTGCCTATACCTTTTTTCTTTCCTACAGAAAGTCCAAGATTTATACCAAGGTCAGATGTCGAAATGATATATGGAGATTGTGATCTGGAAGGATACCGTACTCTGCCAAATTCATTAGAGGAGGACACTCCGATGAAAGACAATTTTGACTACAACTACTATGGCCCAATTGATGGTCTGCCAATGTGGCAACCTTATCCAGGGAACTTGGGGCAAGAGAGTCAGCCGAACAATGAAAATCAGCTGACCGTCATTGAACAGAATACCTGTGTCCCCACCATGTCATGGGATCAACACTCAGGTCATCCTGAAACTACTCAACATGAAGATGAATTCGCAACATTTACAGGACTCGAATTCATCAACTATGCTTTTCCCAAGGTCAACGTCATCGAGAGAGATGACTCCTCCAGTTCCAGAGGAGTGTGGGACACCTTGGGACAACCAAGTGGAAAATACGACTTTATGGTCAAGTACACCGCTCCCGAAAGCTCTCGTATCAGGGTCGAAGATATTCAGCCAACTGGATGGGGAGATACAGCTAAGAGCACAAATGCTATGCAAAATGCAACTGAGGAATCCTCCTACGACAACTCTGTCTGGGAGACAGATTCCAATGATCCTACTCCACCAGAAATCAGCGTCATTTCTGAAGACAAATCAAGGAAGGTGCCAGACTTTGTGATTCACCAAGGAGTTCGCCGCCAATGGGTTGCTGTCTATGTTCCGAAGGCCGTTCACCAGTCAAAGTAATTGGCATCTTTAACCTTTCACCCTGCCCAGGTGAAACGAATGTTTTGATAGGGCTCGCTTTCTGTAAATATCCCTCTTCGTTTTGCCCAAACCGACAGAGTTTTGTTTTATAGGGCTGTAGTTTCAAGAGTCGACTTGTTCATTAATAAAATAACGTCGTTCTGTAATTTTCGCATTATTTGCTGTTTTCTCTTTTTGCTTTTTCAGAAAATGGTAATCCTTAAAAATAATTCAAAAATAAAAATAAGCAGTAAAATAAAACACTGCACACACTCTTGCATTTTCTCTATCTCTTCTAAACACGAATCATCACGTCATGCAGATTGCTTGTTTTACACCCCGTTGAAACATACGATCCGATGCCTTCTCCCGACTTTGAGTTCCCGGTATTTGGGGCTGAAGAAGAAGTTGACGATGAAATTCCAGAAGAGATCTCCCAATTACTCAGACAAGAGGAAAGGTCCATTGAACCTCACAAAGAACCGTTGGAAACGATAAACTTGGGTTCAGAGCAAGAGAGAAAAGAAATCAGGATTGGGGCACTGCTCAGTCCAACTGCCAAAGAGAGTTTGATAAAGCTTCTCAAAGAATTCCCCGATGTATTCGCTTGGTCCTATCAGGATATGCCAGGGTTGGATACCAGCATCGTGGAACATCACTTACCGTTAAGATCGCAATGTCCGCCAGTAAAGCAAAGGTTGAGACGGACTCACCCGGACATGGCCATCAAAATCAAAGAGGAGGTACAGAAACAGATTGACGCAGGTTTCCTCGCCACATCAGAATATCCTCAATGGTTAGCCAACATCGTACCCGTTCCCAAAAAGGACGGAAAGGTCAGAATGTGTGTCGATTACAGGGATCTAAACAAGGCAAGTCCAAAGGACGACTTTCCTTTACCACACATTGACATACTGGTAGACAGTACATCAAAGTTCAAAGTTTTCTCCTTCATGGATGGATTCTCGGGCTATAATCAAATCAAAATGGCGCCGAAAGACATGGAGAAAACTTCGTTCATTACCCAATGGGGTACCTTTTGTTACAAGGTAATGTCGTTCGGTTTGAAGAACGCCGGGGCAACCTATCAAAGGGCCATGACTACTCTGTTTCATGACATGATACATAAAGAAATTGAGGTATATGTCGATGATATGATTGCCAAATCAAAAACAGAGAGTGAGCACGTTGAACATCTGTCAAAATTGTTCGAACGTCTAAGAAAATTCAAGCTCCACTTGAATCCTAACAAGTGCACCTTCGGTGTCCATTCAGGGAAACTACTAGGATTCATCGTCAGCCAAAAGGGAATTGAAGTTGATCCTGACAAGGTCAAGGCCATTCAAGAAATGCCTTCTCCGAAAACTGAAAAACAAGTCAGAGGATTCCTGGGACGTTTGAACTACATCTCCAGATTCATATTCCTTATGACCGCGACATGCGCGCCGATTTTCAAATTACTCAAGAAGAATCAGAACTGCATTTGGACAGAGGACTGTCAAACTGCCTTCGACAGTATTAAGGAATATCTGTTGAATCCTCCGATTCTATCACCTTCAGTGGAAGGAAGACCACTGATCATTTACCTCACAGTTCTAGAGGACTCAATGGGTGTGTACTTGGCCAACAAGACGAAACCAAAAGGAAAGAGTCTGCCATTTACTATCTAAGCAAGAAATTCACCGACTGCGAAACTCGGTACATGATGCTCGAGAAAACTTGCTGTGTTTTGGCTTGGGCAGCCAAACATCTTCGCCAGTACATGATTCGTCATACTACTCGGTTGGTCTCCGAAATGGATCCAATCAAGTACGTATTTGAAAAACCTGCTCTCACGGGAAGGATTGCCCGTTGGCAGATGTTGCTATCAGAATACGACATCGAGTACCATGCTCAAAAAGCCGTTAAGGGAAGTATTTTAGCCGATCATTTGGCTCATCAACCGATTGACGATCAGGAATCAGTCGGGTTTGACTTCCCAGACGAAGATGTCATGTATCTAAAAATGAAAGATTGCGATGAACCGTTACTCAGTGAAGGGCCAGAACCAGGTTCCCAATGGGGACTAATCTTTGACGGAGCAGTTAATCATTATGGAAATGGAATTGGGGCAATCATTGTTACCCCTCAGGGTGCCCACATTCCTTTCACTGCCAGACTTACGTTCAAATGTACGAACAACGAGGCCGAATACGAAGCTTGTATTATGGGTCTCGAGGAAGCAATTGATTTAAGGATAAAAAACTTGGACGTATACGGCGACTCAGCCTTGGTTATCAATCAGATAAAAGGAGATTGGAACACATACCAATCAGGATTGATTCCTTACAAAGACTACGCAAGAAGGTTGTTACCTTTCTTCAACAGAGTTGAGTTTCATTATATCCCTCGTGATGAGAATCACATGGCTGATGCTTTAGCCACTCTCTCTTCCATGATTAACGTAGGTCGATGGAATGACTTACCTAAGATTGACATCATGCGCCTTGAACGGCCCGCTTACATCTTCACGATTGAAGCAGTCATAGACGACAAACCTTGGTATCACGATATCAAATGCTTCCTTCAGAAACAGGAGTACCCATCTGGGGCACTCAGAAAAGACAGAAAAACCCTCAGAAGATTGGCTAGAAACTTCTTCCTGAGCGGGGACACTCTCTATAAGAGAAATTTTGACATGGTCTTGCTCCGATGCGTAGACAGACCAGAAGCAGACATGCTTATGAAAGAAATTCATGAGGGATCCTTTGGCATTCATGCCAACGGACACACAATGGCGAGAAAAATCTTAAGAGCAGGGTACTATTGGTTGACCATGGAATCCGACTGCTAAAAGAACATGAGGAGGTGTCACAAGTGTCAGATATACTCCGACAAAATTCATGTACCGCCATCACATCTCAAAGTTCTCTCTTCCCCATGGCCATTTTCCATATGGGGAATCGACATGATTGGCTTGATCGAACCTAAGACTTCAAACGGACATCGGTTCATCCTGGTAGCCATTGACTATTTCACCAAGTGGGTCGAAGCAGCGTCGTACGCTAATGTAACCCGACAAGTGGTGGTCCGATTTATCAAAAACAATATCATCTGCCGTTATGGTGTTCCAAGCAAGATCATTACTGATAATGGATCTAACTTGAACAATAAGATGATGAAGGAGTTGTGCGCAGAGTTCAAGATCGAACATCATAACTCATCTCCCTACCGACCCAAGATGAACGGAGCGGTAGAAGCGGGCTAACAAGAACATCAAGAGGATTGTTCAAAAGATGGTTGTAACCTACAAAGATTGGCACGACATGCTACCCTTTGCTCTTCACGGTTATCGCACATCTATCCGCACTTCAATAGGGGCAACCCCTTTCTCTCTAGTGTATGGCATGGAAGCAGTGCTCCCCATAGAAGTAGAGATCCCATCGATCCGAGTACTGATGGAAGCTAAGCTCACCGAAGCTGAATGGTGTCAAAACCGACACGATGAACTGAATCTGATCGAAGAAAAGAGAATAACGACATTATGCCACGGTCAGTTGTATCAACAGAGAATGAAGAGGGCGTTCGACAAAAAGTTCTGACCTCGTGTCTTTAGAAAAGGAGACCTCGTGCTCAAGAAGATATAATCATTTCTCACTGATTCGCGAGGCAAGTGGACTCCGAATTATGATGGCCCCTATGTGTCACGAAAGCTTTCTCAGGCGGTGCCTTGAGACTTGCAACCATGGACGGAGAGGAATTTGCCTACCCCACGAATGTTGACGTAGTCAAGAAATACTTCGCCTAAAAAAAAAAACGTCTCGGTGGATTGAAAACCCGAAAGGGCGGTCCAGGCAAAAATTAGAGACATGAAAAAAAATCATCCCGGGGCATTGGAAATCTCATAGTACAATCCAGGCAAAAATTAGGGATAATGGCAAGTAACTATGTTCAACAGAGGCAAGTCCCTCAGCAGCAGCAACAGGTACATCGTCCACCAGAGGAAAACTCCAGTCAAGGTCATCTTTGATAGAAGCTCAGGATGTCCCGAATTCAAAGTCGGTAGAAGGATAGCGATCGTTATGTTTCAACGTAGCCCTTTTCCCTGTAAATTACCATTTCCTAACTTTGTATATACTCTTTGGAATCACGCGTTTGGCTGATCTCCATCTTATCAATAAAATTTGAGCCCTTGTGCGTTTGTTTGTATTTCTTACTTGTTTTAGCTTTACAGAATGACGTTGTTAACATGATTAACGATTCTTGAAATAAAACAAAATGAATTTACTTGTTAAAAAATTTTCTGCTTTTAAAATAAAGTCGGCAATTTCTTTTGACTGTTGAACATCAGAAGAATCTCGATCGCTTCTCCAGAAGTAAGCGAACTTCAAAGTGCAGAATCAAAGTACTCCTTCTACGCCAGTGCGCCTGATTGAAGGATCAATAGTGTCAGATGCGACTAATCCATCTGACATCTTCGGCCGAGTTCTCATCTCCTAAGCCCGAGCAGCGTCACCCCCAACAGGGACCATTTCTCCTAAGCAAGGCAGAATTGCTATCTTGAACCAGCGATATTTCTTCCACGCCCCGCGATGGCCGAGTATCCAGTCATGCTCATCTTTTAGTTTGTATGTCGCGTCAGTTTTGTCCGCATATACATACATACATCATGCATTATTGATTTGCATTCACATTCATATTGCATCACTATCACTCTAGTCGGTCTTATCCCCAAGTGATAAAAGTCCTCTCGATCGAGTTGTCAGCCTTTTCCTCATCAGGAAGTGTTGCGTCTGGACAATCTCTCTCCCGTTTATCTCTGGATTAGAGACGGTCATTGGCCACTTTGATAACTTGAACCTCTGAGAAACAAAATAAACTTTCAACAAATATCACTCTTCGCCATTGAAGATGATATCCTTGCTTTCCCGGATTAAGGAAAATCCCCAGAGAAAGCCTCTTAATCAGAGATTCGGCGGCACACCAGTTTCGCTCCGAAAAGATTACTGATGAAAAGGTCATCAGCACCTCAAAATTGGATCACATCATATGGCATTTCTCCGGGAAGATCCCGAGAAAAGTATGATGTAATACCCAAGCGAAAGCAGTCTCTCAAGAGACTCGTTTTCCCCAATAGAGTCGACAAATGACGTCTCCAACAGAGAAGTTTGTGCAACTCTATAACTCAGACGATTGGGTTCCCCAGCAAGTCTGACGTCAAAACTTTTTCCGTCAAATGGCATCTCTCCAGGAAAATTCGGCGAGAAGTTTGAGGAAAATCCGCTACTAACAGCGTTCCTTGTCAAGAAAGTTTATTGACAAAAGAAACTGAGACCAGTTCCTTGGTAGGAAACCAG
Organism: Lathyrus tuberosus; assembly: GCA_022829125.1. Classification (NCBI taxonomy): domain Eukaryota; kingdom Viridiplantae; phylum Streptophyta; class Magnoliopsida; order Fabales; family Fabaceae; genus Lathyrus; species Lathyrus tuberosus. Next base: position 1,933,129 of record JALAZF010000162.1, on the reverse strand, counting down.
GATCGAGGGGAAGTTTATATCAGAAACCGAGACCAGTTCCTTGGTAGGAAACCGGGATCGAGGGGAAGTTTATATCAGAAACTGAGACCAGATCCTTGGTAGGAAACCAGGATCGAGGGGAAGTTTACAAAAGAAACTAAGACCAGTTCCTTGGTAGGAAACCAGGATCGAGGGGAAGTTTATTTCAAAAGAAAACTGTGACCAACTCCTTGGTTGAAGACCAGGATCGAGGGGAAGTTTACCTTTTCTAAGCATCTTCGCTTAGCTAAAGAAGATGAATGTGTAAGCTACCATTCATAACCACCATCAAAATTTCGGGTATTCCGATATTTAATCCTCTTGCACCCCGAATGCCCGAATACCTTCGTCATTCACACCTTCAGGTCCAAGAAGATTAAATAGGGGCATCTGTCATACCCCAAATTTTGACCACTAAGATTTCCCATCATTGTGAAAATCATCAGCACAATATGGATGTACCTTTGTACCTCATCAGTCTCCCCAAAGATGGGTGAGCATTCACTACAATCAAAACTAGGGTTTCAAACCCTCTCAGAGCTCTTAGACAAAGGATCAATCAAGGAATGACATGATCTTCAACTTGTCTAGCCTATCAAATATCCACAATGGATCAAGAGGACTCCCACTTCAAGGATTAAGCACAAGGCTGCTCCCTTCTAGGTGGATCAAGCCTCAAGATCGCCAGTGTCACTAAATTAGGGTTTGGTCGACTAGGGCCTCCAGATGGAAATTTTCCTCTGGGCATGAGCCAATGCTTCAAAGCATAACCTAAAATGCTCCATGGAACATCATAAATCCCATCATCAAGTCAATTTAGCCTCAGGGGATGCATACATAAAAAATCAGGAATTAGGGTTTCTTGACCTAATTCACCCCTAAGTTGACTTTTGGGACAAAACACGAGCCAAGACCTCAAGAGAGGATTTGAGGATCCCTAACACACCACATTGATCCATTTGCAACAATGGATTGATCCAAGAAGCTTGAGCAACAAGTTTTAATTTCATCTGAACCACAGTTAGGGTTTCGCGAGAAAAGTCAATTGTAGCTTTGACTTTTGACCAGGACATGCTCCCAAACCCTAGGAAATGATTCAATACACCCTATAACACCCATGTAACATGTCCATCAAGTTTGATTTAGGTCAAGGACATGATTTCCTAAAGGATCGCACAGTTTGGAATTCATCTGATAAAAAGTCAACTGTGCACAAAAGTCAAACTTTGACTTTTTGAGATTTTTCATAAAAATGGTTTTTTAACCCTAAAATGATGTTAATGTGTGATTGGAATCATCATTCATCAAGAAAAATCAAAGAAAGTGGGATAACTTGTAAAAGGGGTAACCATAAAAACTTAGAAAATTTTCTAAGTTATGAAAAAAAGTGGCAAGGGTACCAACTTTGGAGGATCATAACTCCTAAACCACAAAGCCATTTTTCCCCATCCAAAGATGGATTTGTAGCCCTCATGGCCATCTACAAAAGTGTCAACTACACTTCATCCCAATTCATCATGGATTTTGAGTTATGGTTGGATCAAAATGGCTAAAAACCTAAAATTGACATTTTTCAGCACTTAGCCAAAAATCTGCCTTGTAATTTCAGCACAATGTCCCAACTTCAAGGCTGTTTTTCGCCATGATCCAAGTTGAACCAGGTCTAATGTCAAACATCAAAGTTGAAGTACGTCATCTAAGCTTTTCGGAAAGTCCTAGAACGTCCATGTAGCATACTCGAGCAGGGAGTTATGGATCTTACAAAAGGCCTTGCTTAAGCTGAATTTTTCAGGGCAGATTTGCACATTTTTTGTGCCACACGAATTTTCAAGCCTTGTCATCAGTTTGGACACATCTAAGGATCAAATCCAAGTGGGATGATCTGATCCATGAACCTCCCAAGTCCAAGGAACAAAAAAAAGCATGCCAAAACCTAGAAATCCCTAAAAGAGGGACAAAACTCCAATTTTGGTTTGGAGCATTTAATGGATGCTTAGAGGTGGCATGGACTGAGCCATTCTCATCTGAAATCAGTCAAGACTTATCCAAGACCAAGGGAACCACAGCCCTGTGCCCTAACCTCTAGTCAATGGCTAGAGGAGACTTGCATTTCCATTGGCCAACATGGAACAAACACCTGCTGCAGTTGCCATTCACTGTGGATCCCAAAACAAACTTGCTCCACTATAAATAGAGTTCATTTGTGTTCAGTTTGAGTACACCAAGGCCATCAAACAGATGCTTTCCTCAAATTCTCTCTTTCACTCCAAAATGCCTTCTTTAGTAAGGAAATTCTGAGTTTTTGAGCTAGAGAGCAATTCCACTCAAACTAATCACACAAACCCCTCATATATATCATATGTAAGCTGTGCAAACCATCAAAAGTGACCTGTAATCACAACATCACAAAGTCACCTCTCAAAACCTCAAAATGACACTTTTTTGCCTTTTTCAAGCCATGTCTTGATTCAGTCACTTTCCAAACCAGATAAAACCTCAAACACACTCTAAATATCATCCTTGGACTGTCCCAAATGGTGCCACACATCTGGAACACCATTTGAGAGAGTTGGCATTTTGGCCACTTTTGACCATTTTGCGAGAAAGTGCACAAACTTGCTCCAGAGGTTTCCAGCCGATTCCAACCATCCTAAAAGCTTCTAAGAGGTCATTTGAGGTTGTCCAAAGCATCAAATCATTTCTGGAACAAAGCACTTGGTAGGTTGCCCAAAATCTCCAAAAAAAGAGGTAAAATTCACAACTTGAATTCTTTGAATCATGCTTTCCTTTGTTGTCCACATACATGCATCATATTGAACAATTATTGAGGCAAAAATGTAGTCCTTAATGTGTATGTTGTGATCCTTTGTTGTCCACATACATGCATCATATTGAACAATTCTTGAGGCAAAAATGTAGTCCTTAATGTGTATGTTGTGATCCTCTCACTGTTTGCATTTTAATATGTTTATATGTGGAATTTTGGTTGTTTTAAAATCATATCTAGTTCTGTTTTTTTTTATTGATGTGTTCTGTACATTAAGTTTTAGTGTGCATGAGTAACACCATTGGATTTCTTGTGAAAAATCGGTCAAGATAGGTTTTTACGGATTTCAATTCCGATGAAAATTGAGAGAGTTACGCGCGTTGGAAATTTGACGCGAAACGACGTCGAAAACAACGTGCAGTTTTGGTTTTTTAATTTTTGCATTTTGTGTGTTGAGTTTCCGTGTGCGTGAGTGGTACCATTGGATTCCTTGCGAAAAATCGGTCAAGATAGACTCTTTCAGATCTTGATTCGGTTAAAAATCGAGAGAGTTACGCGCGTCGGAAGTTTGGCGCAAAACGATGTTTTTAACTAACGCGCAGTTCTGGTTTTTTTGCTGCTGCGTTTTGTACGTTAAGTTTCAGCATGCATGTGCAATACCATTGGATTCCTCGCGAAAAATCGGTCAGGATAGGCTCTTCCGGATATTAATTCCGTTAAAAATCGAGAGAGTTACGCGTGTCGGAAGTTTGGCGTGAAACGATGTTTTCAATTACGCGCAGTTCTGGTTTTTCGATTTGCGTGTTTTGTACGTCGAGTTTCAGTGTATATGTGCGGTACCATCAGATTCCTTGCGAAAAATCGGTCAAGATAGGTACTTCCGGATTTTGATTCCGATAAAAATTGAGAGAGTTATGAGTGTTTGAAATTTGATAAAAAACGTGTTGAAAATTAAAGTTTCAGTACTCGTTTTTACCCCAAAAGAAATGTCGGAGATGATATTTTGATATCTTTCCTCTTTTTCTTACTTTTTATTTTCAAAACTCAACCAATTTTTTTTACATAGAAAAAAATCATCATTTTCCAATTCATACCCCATAATATTTTAATCCACAAAAAATCACAAAAAAAGTATTATTTTTAATATATTTAAAAATAGTGTTTTAAATTGTTTTAAATGCTTTTAAAATGATTTCTTTTTTTTCTTGATTTTTTAAAACCAAAATGATTTTAAATATTTATGTGGATAAAATATTTTTTTCATAAACTTTAATCATTATTTAATTATTTTATTTGATATTTTTATCATTTTTTTTTACTTAATTTTTCTTGGAAAAATGCCTAAAAAAATGAAATTGGGGTTTTCTTTGATTTTCACCCTAAGTCCCTAACAAATCTTTTTCAAACACTTGGGCCTCTATTAGAGTGTAAGACTTAACCCCCTTTTAACCAAAATCAATTGGGCCTCACTTATTGTATAAGTCCCTCTGCGTTAAAAGAAAATTTCGGCGCGATCGCCATTTTTAACGAAAAATCAATTGGGCCTACCCTCGTGTTATAAGCCCCACTCTTTTTCTTTAAAACTTTTGGGCCTCTTGAGAGAGTGTAAGACCCATCCCTTTGTACAGAAAAACATTTTGGGCCTCAGTCACTTGTATAAGTCCCTCTGTACAAATTCAAACAGTGCGCTCACTGATAAAACCCTGGGCCTCTCCTTGAGCTGTAAGCCCCAAATCTCTCCTTTTCAAAGCACTTTCTCCTTTGATTTTGAATATACTGTTGTTTTCAATCTTTCTTTGTTGAACAACTAACCAAACAGCATGGAAGCTCTACAACCGAGTAAGTGGTTATTGCTTTCATTTACCGCTTTCATATACATATAACTGTATTGTGGGGCTGTTTTGCTGTAAGTCTTCTTTCATAAACTCATATCAACTGTGTAATAATAGTATAGATATTTCGAGTTTCCCCGGCAACTACGTTTAGAACTAGGTGACGCCGTTTCGTTTATTCGTAGAAATAGACAGCTAGATCCCTAATAGGATCACCAGATACAGTCTTCTCTTCGGCTGTTCTCATTAGGGATTGTCAAGAAACTCTATTCCCAGAGATGAATGTATTCTCCGTGAATGGCATCTTTGAGTTTCTTCCAAATTCTCGAACTTTCCTGACTTGATCTATTCCTTGTGAATAGCTTGCCTTGAATTTCTCGGGGTTTAGGGACCCACGGGCTTCTTAAAAGCATCGGCCTCCTCTTGGGCATCGTACAAGGACCCACAGGCTTCCTAAAAGCAACCCCGCCTCCTCTTGGGCTTAGTACAAGGACCCGCCTGCTTCTTAGAAGTATTCACAGCCTCCTCTTAGGCTTCGTATAATGATCTCTTCCTCCGGGAATGATAGCCTTCTCTTGGGCTTCGTACAAGGACCTCTCGGCTTCTTAAAAGTTTCCAGCCTCCTCTTGGGCTTCGTACAAATTGTCCCGACGACCTCCTAGAGGTATAGGAACAGAAATTAGTCATCTGCATAGAATAGTCCTTTCAAAGAGTCTACTACTGTTTCTCAAAGCACAGTACAAAAGATGACACTCTAGACTTGGACAGTCTAAGACCCTTGAGTCTCCAAGACATTCTCAAGTGACCCCTTCGTTAAATAGGAAGGAAACCCGCAGACTTGGACAGTCTCAATACCCTTTGGATTCCCCGCTTCCTTAAAGAACAGGAATAACCCGGATCCTTGAATCAAATCCATGAGTACAGTGTTACTCATATAAGAACTGATTTTCTCTTTAAAATCAGTATGCTGGACCTGTCACTCAACTGAAATAGTAACCATAGCCTCCCTCTTGGGTTTTGTACAATGATCCTCCCCAGCGGAGTCAAACAACGTTTAGCCTCTCTCTCGGGCTTTGTACGAGACACATAAGGGACTCCCTCGTTGAGTCAATCACCCTTTCGCCTCCATCTCGGGCTTTATACGAGATACAAAAGGGTTCTTCCTGAGCCAAACGAATTTCCGCCTCCATCTCGGGCTTCATACGAGATACCAAAAGATTCCCTCGTTGAGTCAAAACCTTTTAGCCTCTCTCTCGGGCTTTGTACGAGACACATATTAGCCTCCTCTTAGGCTTTGTATAAGAAAACCACTGGTTGATCCAATCGACCTTTTAGCATCAAAGTTGTGCCTCGTTCCAGTACACAAACATCAACAACTCCTTTCCCCTTCATCTAATTGCTGTAAGCGGCAAGCCTCTGGATTATCACATCCATGTCACTGTCCCTCTTTTAGCATGAGAAATTCCTAAGGAAAGATGGCATTGCTCTACACTGAGTTAAAGTCTTCTCCTTCAGGTTAAAACCCCCTATAAAGGAAATTATGGCATTGCTAGGATCCGCGTATCCCGGTTAAAGTAATCCTCCTTTACAGTCAGTCACCCAACAGTTGTGACAGACAAACCCTTCTTTAGAGATGACAAATTCTCTCTAAAGTCGAGGTCCTTCAGCTTCACGTCTTGGGCTTTGAACAAGACACAAATAAGCCCTTCAGCCTCATATCTTGGGCTTTGAACAAGATACAAACCACCTTTCGCTTCACGTCTTGGGCTTTGAACAAGACACCAAAAACACCCATTTCCTCCCATTCTACGAACGCTCTGATTTCCCTGTTTCAGTAAACGGGAATACGTAGGCATAAGATTGAAAGAAAAATCTTAGCAAGCACAATCAACAAAAAACCAAAATCCCATATCTCCATCAATCAAAAGCAGTAATTCAAAAAGCATCAGTCCTAACATCCTAATCCTTGTTCCCCGCCAGAAACCTTCTGTCAAGGTAAAAAGAAAGAAAACAGTATTGAAGAAAATACAAATAACCAGTACAAGGGCCCCCCCCACATTGATAGCATTCATAACCTAACAGGCCGCTGTTTAAACTCAGTATGCAAGCAGGGTTAATTGGAGACATCTATTTCCCTTCCTTATTCAGCTCACAATATGATAAAAAATGAATCGACCTGTAGTTTAAGCTCAACCGCAGAGAGCGACCAGCGCTTAAGAACCGCGTCCAAAATCGCTCGCTACACCACCTTATCGCTGAAGTTTGGAGTTTCTCCTCAAAGGAGAGGGGGTGCTACTTTCTGATTTCTTATTTATCCTATGAAGCTGGAAGGGAAAGGGAAGCTATCTAAAACTAACCTTGCACGCGAATGTTTAACTGAACAAATGCTAAGAGAGATTCGGGGAGTTCGGGGTCAGGTTATACAATGGGGAGTTGTCAATTACCCATCCTATATGTGGTTATCCATAGGTTGATAGCTTTAAGTTTCGTTTTGCACTTGATGGTGTTTATCTGTTAATGGGTTGGGAAAGTTTCTTGGGTGAGTATGAGTGAGTGAGAGTTTTTGTTTGATGTTCGGGTTTTCCGATGTTTTTGGTAAGGTACCGGACCTAAGGTTTTTGATTTTGGTTTGGTGTCCTTGCTAAGATTTTGCAATCTTATGCCTACGTATTCCCATTTAAACGAAACAGGGAAATCAGAGCGATCGTAGTTCCCTCCATAGGAGGAGAGAGATGTTTGGGTGTCTTGTTTAAAGCCCAAGATTAAAGCTAAATGAGTATTTGTGTCTTGTTCAAAGCCCAAGATTGAAGCTAAAAGGTTTGACTGAGAGAGAATTTGTCAACTCTAAAGAGGGATTGTTGATTTTTGTGTGCCTTGATCAAAGCCCAAGGTTTGAAGCTAAAAGGTTAATTGATTCAGCTAGGTGATTTCTTTATACAAAGCCTAAGAGGAGACTGGTAGAGATTTACTCAACGAGAGGGTGTTTTTATCTGTCTTGTACAAAGCCCAAGATTGAGGCTAAAAGAGACTGGCTCCTTTGGGGAGATATTTATATGTATCTTGTATAAAGCCCAAGATGGAGGCTGAAATGGGAAATTTAACTCTGTTGGAGAGTATTATATGGTATCTTGTACAAAGCCCAAGATGGGGGCTGAAAGTTAACTCAACAAGAGAGTGTTTATATCTGTCTTGTACAAAGCCCAAGACGGAGGCTAAAAGGAGTTGACTCAACAAGAGAGTTGAGAAGGTAATTGAATCAACAAGAGAGTCTGAATAGTGATTGCTCAACAAGAGAGTCTAAAAAGTGATTGACTCAACAAGAGAGTCTGAAAAGGTGATTGACTCAACAAGAGAGCTTGAAAAGGTTAGCTCCGCTGGGGGGAAATCATTGTACAAAGCCCAAGAGGAGGCTGACTTTGCTTGGAAACAAAGAAAGAGATCATTATACAAAGCCTAAGAGGAGTCTAACTTCTGCTAGGGATCTTTGGGATCCCAGTGCAGGTCCAAAGTGAGGAGTCAACTCTTACTGGGATTTGCAGAAGAGTTGAGATATCAGATGCCTTGAGGTTCTGATGGTTCGATGGCCTTTTGACCCTGGCTGGGGAAATCTAAGATGAGTTAGAAACCTCCGGGGGTTTTAACTCAGCTGGAGATTGATTAAATGATCAGAGTTCCTACAGTGTTTTGAAGGAGCTTGAGAATGTCTTTAAGACTCAAGTATGGATAAGATTGTCCAAGTGTACCGGGTTATCTTTGTATAATGCCCAAGAGGAGGAAAATCTTTAAGGGATGAGGGTCAACCCTTAAACTGGTCTAAGGTTTAGACTCAATGGAAAGACTGCTCTAGAAAAGGATGACTAAGTACTGTTCCTATCCCTTTAAGAGGTCGTCGGGTCCTTGTATGAAGCCCAAGAGGAGGCATGGGAACTTCTAAGAAGCCGAAGGGTCCTTGTATAATGCCCAAGAGGAGGCGGGGAATGCTTTTAGGAAGCCCGTGGGTCCAAACCAAAGAAAAGTTCAAGAAAAGTTTCACCGAGAATTATTCATTTAGTGATCAGTTCTGAGGTTTGAAGAAATTCAAGAGAAGTTTCACCGAGAATAATTCATCTCCGGGGAATAGAATTTCTTTGACAGATTCTAGGGGTGACAGTCTGAGAAAAGTTTCACGAAGAATAATGCCTTTCTCTGTTCCATATTGTATAAGCCCAAGAGGAGGCAAGACTGTGTCTGGTAATCCTATGGGGATCTAGTTTTGACTGTTAAAAGAGCGACCAACTGGCTTTACCTAGTACTAGACGTAGTTGCCGGGGAAAACTCTAAGTATGTATACTAGTATATATACAGTTGATATATGACAAGTATTTTAAAAGGGTATGAAAGTAGACTTACAGTACGCAGCTTCCCACAACACAGTTATATATATTGGACATGTATTTAAAAGAATGAAAGAAGACTTACAGTGCGCAGCTTCCCACAATACAGTTATATATATTAAAGCTGGTAAAGAAAGCGGATAAACACTTACAGGTGAGCAAGCTTCCATGTTGTATTGTTAGTTGTTCGACAAAGAAAGTTTTAATAACAACTGTATATTTGAAATAAGATCAAAAAGGAAACTTGTTTTTGAAAATAGATTGGGGCTTACAGCTCAAGGAGAGGCCCAAGGTTTAGACAGTAATTGTACCGTCGTTTTGAAAGTTGTACTGGGACTTATACAATGACTGAGGCCTAAAAGGTTTTCTGTACAAAGGGATGAGTCTTACAACTCAAGGAGAGGTCCAGGGTGTATTTTTAAAAAGAAAGACGAGGCTTACAACTTAAGGAGAGACCCAAGTTTTTCATTTGAAAACGGTGATCGCCCCGAGATTTTTGTAGTATAGGGACTTATACAACAACTGAGGCCGGTTTTACTACAAAAAGGGGTTGGGACTTACACTCTATTCGAGGCCCATGAATGTTTGAAAAAGTTTTGTGGAAGATTGAAATCAAAGAAACCCTAATTTCATTTTTAAAAGTAATTATTCAAAGAAAATTAATTAAAAATGATAAGAAAAGCAAATAAGTTTGAATAAACAACTTGTGATTTTTGGTTTATGTTTGGAAAATGAAGTTTTAATCACAAGATGAATTAAAATTCATTTGGTTTTGATTTCCAAGTGGAATATTCATTTTAAAAATGTTTAAAAAATAATTAAAATGAATTTATTCACAAAAATACCAACTATATTAAATGAATAATATAAAATTATTTTTTTGGTGGAATAAAATATTTTAACATTTTTGTGATTTTTTGCAAAAAGAACCAATAAAAAATAATTAAAATTGAGGAAGAAATTAATTTTCCAAATCATTAATAAAAATAATATGAAAAATATCAAAAATAGGAAAAAGTGGTAAAACAAAGAGAGTCTGGGGCGAGGGGGATTCGAACACCAGATCTCCTTGCAAAACACATGCGCGCGCAACCACTGGGGTGGTGATACATCCGTGGATCAAAACCACCCCACAAATACATATGGGATGCCAAGTTTCTAGGCCTGGCCAAGGCAAGATTTTGGGTAAGAAACGTGAGGGCTATAACTTTCTCATTTCTCCATGGATTGGAACAAAATTTAGGTCTATCCTGCCTAGAATTTCACAAGAAATCCAATGGTGCCATTAGTTTTTTCATATCAGGTCCCCATTTTAAAACCCGATAGTGGTTTTGAAATAGGCAATGATTTGCATTTTCTGTGCTACCTCATGATACAGGCAAGAATTACATGATAAATTAATGCAAACACAACATATATAACATGTATGAGATGTTTATGATCAGTGGACTTCAAAGGAATGTATAATTTAAAAAGTTCAAGTTGTGATGCTTACCTCTTTTGGAGCTTTTGTGCTATCTGCCAAGTTCCTTGTGCCATAAGTGATTTGATGCTTTAGACACTCTCAATTGATCCCTTGGAAGCTTTTAGGATGGCTGGAATAAGCTGGAAACCTCTGGAACAGAAACTGGTTCTTTCTTGCAAAAGGGGCAAAAGTGACCAATATGACAACTCTCTCAAATGGTGTTCCAGATGAGGGAAACCACTTGGGACAGTTCAAGGATGATATTTGAAGTGTGTTTGTGGTTTTATCTGGTTTTGGAAGTGGCTGAATCAAGGCATGGCTTGAAAAATGCAAAAAGGTCAAATTTTGAGGTTTTGGAAGTGGACTTTGTGATTTTGGTGTTTCAGGTCACAAGTGAGGGTTTGATCAGCTTAGATACAACATATTGAATGTGTTTGGATCATGAGCTGCGATGGAATTGCTCTCTAACTCAAAAACTCAGAGATACCTTGCAAGAGAAGGCATTTTGGCCTAGAGAAAGGGATTTTGAGGAAAACAAGTGTTGTAATGCTTTGGTGTACTCAAACTAAGCACAAATGAGCTCTATTTATAGTAGAGTAAGTTTGTTTTGGCTGCAACAGTGTGTGGCAACTGCAACAGGCCTTTGGCCAATTGTAGCATAAAGGAGTTCTAGTCTTCCACGGCCATTGACTTGAGGTTAGGGCACGGGCTATGAGTCATCTGGTTCAGGGATAAGTCTTTGCTGAATTCAGTTAGAAATGGCTCAGTTCACGCCACCTTGGTGCATCCATTGAATGCTTGGAAACAAAATTGAATTCATGGCACATTTTAGCCTTTTTAGGTTTGTTAGGGCTATGGTAGATTCTTGGACTTTGGAGGCTTGGAGATCAGATTATCCCCCTTGGATTTGATCCTCAGATGTGTCCAAATTGATGACAAGGCTTGGAGTTATCAGAATTTACCAAATCGAGCAAATTTGCAAAATCTGCCTTGCAAAACAGTTTGCAGCAAGGCAAATTTCAGCTGCCATACCTTCCAGCTCAGGTGGAATTTGATGGAGTTCTTGGTCATTTTAGAAAGCTGATATATCCTATTTCAAAATGATGTCCAACTTTGGTTTTGAATCAACCTGAATTATAATGAAAATGCCTCTACTTTTTGGAAAAGACAAGGCAGATTCTGACTTAATGAAAATTTCACTAAGTGTTGGAAAAATGTTAATTTCATGTTTTCAGCCATTTTGATCACTCCATAATTAAAAATCCATGAAGAATTGGATTTTGATTTAGTTGAAGCTTTTGTAGAGTGTAGAAAGACCTACAAATCCAGCTTTGGATCACCCAAAATGGTTGCTTGGATCTCAAGTTATGATCCTTGGAAGTTGGTACCCTAACCACTTTGTTTCATAACTTAGAAAAATTCTAAGTTTTTTATGGTTACCCCTTTTTCAAGTTAACCCACTTTCTTTGATTTTTCTTGATGAATGATGATTCAAATCACATATTAACATTGTTTTAGGGTTAAGGAGCCATTTTTGTGAAAAAGTCAAACTTGATTTTGTGCACAGTTAACTTTTTATCAAATGAATTCCAAACTGCGCGATCCTTTGTGAAATAAAGTCCTTGACCTAAATCAAACCTAATGGGTGGATTCCATAGGTGTTATAGGGTATGTTGAATCATGTCCCAAGGTTTGGGAGCATGTCTTGGTCCAAAGTCAAAGATGCAGTTGACTTTTTCCTCAAAACCCTGATTGTGGTCCAGATGAAAATGAAACTTGTAACTCAAGCTTCTTGGATCAATCCATTGTTGAAAATGGATCAATTTAATGTACTTGAGGCCCTCAAATCATGTCTTGAGGTCTTGGCTCATGTTTTGTCTCAGAAATCAATTTAGGGGTGAATTAGGTCAAGAAACCCTAATTCCTGATTTTTTGCTGAATGCATCCCCTGAGGCTAAATTGACTTGATGATGTGGTCCATGAGGTCCCTTGGAGTATCTTAGGTTTTACTTTGAAGTATTGCTCATGCCCAGAATAAAATTTCCATCTGGAGGCCTTGGTCGACCAAAACCCTAATTTGGTGACACTAACGATCTCGAGGCTTGATCCACTTAGAATGCTGTAACTTTGTGCTTGATTCTTGATGTGGGAGTCCTCTTGATCCCTTATGGACATTTGAGAGGTCAGACAAGTTAAAGATCATGTCACTTATTGATTGATCCTTTGCCCAAGTGCTCTGAGAGGGCTCAAAACCCTAATTCTTGATTGTGAAGAATGCCTAACAATCCTTGAGGAAATTGATGAGGCATGAAAGTACATCCATATTGTGGAAATGATTTGCACAATGATGGGAAATCTTGGTGGTCAAAATTTGGGGTATGACATATACTTGTTAGTAAAAATACTTCTAAACTATAACATACAATTAATATATTATGAATATATAATAAATTACGTACTTGTTAATTTTACCATATGCCTTCTTCATGATCCAGTCGTATAGCATGCACGACATCTCCATCAACTTCATCATATGAGGTAGGAACTTATGTTGTGTAAGAAGGTGTGGATGGAATATCAAGACTTTCATCACTAAGAGGAATGTATTTTCCTTGGAGAACGATTGGCCATTTCCCCGATATGTCCGATGGATCGGTAACATAGAAAACTTGTTTTGCTTGAGAAGCCATGATGAATGGTTCTGTATTAAAAGATGCCTTGCCAAGGTCGACCCGGGTGAATCCTAAGTCATCAATGTTTACACCATTACTATTATTGGAAACCCACTTGCATTTAAATAAAGCCACTTTGAAAATAACATAATCAATCTCCCAAATATCATCAATGACACCATAAAATGCGGTAGTTGCCAATACCAGAATCTTATCTTTCGAACTAGAGAAATACATCGATTCGGCTTCAACCATAACCCCGCTATTTTGCATTGTACTACAATCATCTTTTGATTTTGTATAAAAGGTATAATGACCAATGTCGTATGCACTCCAGGTAATGACACAAAATTTTGGCTCGTATGACAACCATTTAAGTATCTCGGATGCACTACAATCCTTAGATACACTTTTATTAAACCAATCCATGAATCTATTATTATGCTCTATCAACAACAACTTGTCACTCATTCGGGGATATTTTTTCTTCAAATGTCTTTTGTGAGTATTTATGAAAGGTTGAACCTCATCTATATTATTCAATGTATAGAAATGTGATTGAATAACTACATCCCGAGCCATTGACCTAACATTTAGACCTTAAATACCTCTTCCGTCTATGTCAGCATGACGAGACTTTAGAATTCCTATAGAATCTGCATCCGACAAATAGTTTGTACAAAACTCAACAGCTTCTTCTGTAATGTACCTTTCAATAATCGAAGCTTCCGGTCGGTGATGATTCTTCGTATATCCTTTAAAGATCTTCATATATCATTCTATTGGATACATCCACCTTAAATAAACTGGACCACAAATTCTTATTTCTCTTACGAGATGAACAAGTAAGTGAACCATAATGTCAAAAAATGATGGCGGAAAATACATCTCCAATTGACACAAGATTATGGCAGCCTCATCTTCTAATTCATCCAATTTTTTGAAATCAAGAACTTTATTACATATGGCATTGAATAATAAACACAGTCTCGTTATAGTTACTCTCACATTTTTTGGAAGGATCCCACGGATAGCCACTGGTAGAAGTTGTTGCATCAATACATGATAATCATGAGATTTTAAACCAATTAACTTGAGATCTTTCATTGATACAAGTTTCTTGATGTTTGATGAGTAACCTTGCAGAACTTTAATACTTTGCAAACACTCGCAGAACATCTTCTTTTCCATTTTAGATAGAGTGTGACATGCTGGAGGCAGATAAGTTCTTTTTCCTTTCTCTATTGGAGTCAACTGCTTTCGTATACCCATCTTCTCCATATCAAGACGGGAAGTCTTACTATCTTTAGTCTTGCCGGGAATGTTTAGAAGTGTGCCAATCAAACTATCACACACATTTTTCTCCACGTGCATCACAACAAGACAATGTCTAACATCAAGACTTGACTAATATGGAAGATCAAAGAAGATGGACCTCTTTTTCCATATATTTTTCGCAACTACCCCTTTTTCTTTTCCTCTCTTCCCACCTTTTTCTTTTTCTCTCTTCCTACCTTTTTCTTTTTCTCTCTTCCCAAAGACAGCATTAATGTGTTCCTGCCGTTGATAAACTTCATCCCCGGTTAAAGGTTTAGGAGCCTCACCAAACTCTTTCTCTCCCTTAAAAGCCTTTCGCAATCTACGATAAGGATGACCCGGTTTTAGAAATTTTTTATGCCCAAAGTAAACGGTCTTTTTTCCAAAATCAAGTTGGTGATAACAAGTATCATCTTCACATATAGGACACGCTTTATGTCCTTTGACACTGTATCCAGCCAAGTTACCGTAAGCCGGAAAGTCGTTAATTGTGCAAAATAACATTGCACGCATATTAAACTTTTCCCTAGAATATGCATCATCAACTTCAACGCCTTCATCCCACAAGAGTCGTAAATCATCAATTAATGGACTTAGATAAACATCTATGTCGTTACCAGGTTGTCGTGGTCTAGAAATCATCATACTTAATAGTATATACTTGCACTTCATGCACAACCAAGGAGATAGGTTGTAAATAGTGAGAAGAAAAGGCCACGAAGTATGATTAGTGCTCAGATTACCAAAGGGGTTCATTCCATAGGTGGAAAGCCCAAGCATAAGGTTTCTTGGATCGACTCCAAAATTGGGAAACAACGAATCAATTTTCTTCCATTGTAACGAATCAACTACATGGCGAATGTTTCCATCACGAATCCTTTCATCTGTATGCCATCTAAGATTCTTTGCATCATTTGAATTAGCAAAAAGTCTCTTTAATAGTGAAACTATTGGTAAGTAGCATAACACTTTAGCAGGAGGATGCTTCCTACTAACATTATCATAGTGATCATTGTCATCACCATTGTTAGCCTTCAGCTTGTAACGCGACACACAACATTTCGGACATTGAAACAAGTCTTCATACTCTTTCCGGTATAATATGCAATCATTAGGGCAAACATGTATCTTCATATAATCCAGACCCAATGGACACAATATCTTCTTGGCCTCATAGTAACGATCCAACAATTTGTTATCTTCTGGTAACATTTGCTGTAGCAATTCAAGTAATTCCGTGAAACTTTTATCCGACCATCCATTTTTTACCTTCAGATTAAACAACTTTAACACCGCCGACAATCGTGTGAACTCTGTGCATCCCTTATATAAAGGGGTGTCTTTATCACTACATAAATTATCATAAATATGAGCATTCATAAAAGAAGATCACGGAACATATCCTCTAGTTGATCTTCCATATATTCATCTTCCTCCACTCTTTGACTTTGTGATGCCCGACTTTCCTTATTATCCACCTCACCATGCCACGTCCATATTATATAATTTTGACATATACCATCACAACAAAGGTGATTGTGTATTTCTTTCTTTGTACCCTTTTTGATATTCGCGCAAACAACACAAGGACAATAAAAGATACCATTATTGCCGGGAAGATGTTTATCAGCGTATTCAAGGAATTCACGAACTCTGCTCTCATAAATCGGACCTAATCTATTGGCTTTCATCCAACTACGATCCATTACAGCTTCTGAAATTTATACATGTATAATAATGTGAATGACACACCAAAATCTAATCCAAAAACTCAAGCATATGCATATACAATATGAACAAAGAAAAAATCAATGAAGATGTACTCTTATACTGAACGTAAAGCATATGAAACATCTCATTCTGACTCGAGCATATACAATATGAACAAAGAAAAAAGGAATGAAGATATTGAAGAATACCGTACTTCGAAGCTGTAATCAAATGAACGTAAGGAATGAAGATGTTGAAGAGTATCGTACGTCGAAGCTGAAGAATCAAATGAATGAAGACGGTCAATATTTGAGCATAAACCAAGAAAAAAGGAATGAAGATGTTGAAGAGTACCTTACTTCGAAGCTGAAGAAGCAAATGAATGAAGATGGTCAATATTTAAGCATAAACCAAGAAAAAAGGAATGAAGATGTTGAAGAGTACCTTACTTCGAAGCTGAAGAAGCAAATGAATGAAGACGGTCAATATTTGAGCTCCAAATGAATGGATACGAAGAGGGTAAAGGTTAGGGCGTCTCTGGCTCACTTGTTCGATTAGGGTGTCTTATGAAAGAAATACATAATAAGTTTTGTTTTAATTTATCAGTAAAGCTTTTAATCTCAGTTGAAGAAACAAACCATAGTGGAATCTTAAGTGACACACGCTAAATGTATCCTAAAAAATGGAAAAAATATGTTGCAGGGAATCGAAGCTTGTTACATTTCATTTATTACTACGGTTGTTCATCTTAACCATTGTAAAATCATTTACAATTTATTTTTAAATAATGGACTTAAGTGACACACGCTAAATGTACTCTAAAAAATGGAAAAAATGTAGTTGCAGGGAATCTAAGCTTGCTACATTTTATTTATTACTACGGTGGTTTAAGTCAACTGTCATTAAATGACTGTTTATACCCCAGCTTTTGCCTGGGCGCAAAATTTTTAACCTATTACAATGGCGTAAAAGGATGTGTTGTAAGCCTGACGTTGTTATCATTCTCGGCAAGCCTATGCTCAAGGTCCAAGGAGCTGCTCTATTAATCGTATATCTGACAATGAAATATCCCTTGAACAACAGACGGGTAGGCGTGGTTAGAGGCAATCTAGAAGTTGCAAGATGTTACCGAGATAACTTAAGGCTTAAAATAAAGTAGAAGGAACACCCATAAGGTCAACTATGTTGATTTGGACCCTAGGACCAACTCCTTAGAAAATTGTCTGACACAAATAGAAGAATTGAAAGAATTACAAATAAATCCTCGGATTCACTAAATTATTTATATATGAATGCCATTATCTGAAAAGGAAGAGATCCACATCATTCATTTTCTCCAAGTGCACATAAACCTATTCACATGGGCACCATCTGATATGCCCGAATTAGACCTTAACATAGTATGCTATCATTTCGTTATCGAGCCATGCTTCAAGTCCGTCACCTAGAGGAAATGTAATGAGGGGGAAGACAAAAGAGTATCTATTTTTGAAGTGATAAACAAATTTAAATATGATATATTTATACGAGAGATTATATAGCTGACCTAGTTGGCTAACATAGTAATGGTAAGGAACATAACAGGTAAATGGAGAATGTGTATAGATTTTCAACATCCTGAATTAAGCATATCCCAAGGACCTTTACGCACTGTTGAGTATCGACGAGTTAATTAATAGGGCCCCGAGTTTTTGTGTTTTGAGTTTTATGAACATCTACTTAGGATACAACCAATATAAGGATAAACCCTAGTAACACCCTAAAAATTGCGTTCGTTGCCAATCATAACAACTACTATTAAGAGGTTATACCATTTAGTTAAAAAATATTGAAGTGACGTATCAGAGGTTGATGTATGTTGTTTTCTCTAAGAAGAAAGGTCGGGACCTAGAAGTCTATATCAATGACATGGTAGTCAAAACCTATAGTGAGGGAAATCACGTCGATCGCCTAAGAGAGACTTTAGAGTCTGTGAAAAGGTATAATATATGCTTAAACCCTAACAAGTGCTCTTTTAGGGGTACATGCTGAAAAGTATTCTTCTCTTCTAATAACTTATCCTTCTCTTTTTCTTGAAATTTTCAAGGGAAATCTTATCCTAATCTAACTTTATCTTGAGAGTAGTTATCCTCTCATTTGTAGAAGTCAACATGGTCTGACTAAGCTCATAGCCCTTCTTCTCATGGTATCAGTTTTCTTTGATCCATAAACCCTAAAACACTTAAACAAACCACCACTCATCCTCCTCATCCATTTCCCATTAATGAAAACTCTTCCATCTCAAATAGAAATAACGACACTTTGTCACTGACTAACCAATCCACTCCGACGAGGAAACCAAATTCCACTCTGCTTTCGCCATTAAAAATGTCAAAATAATTATTCTGGTGACGTTGGATAACAACTTTGATCTCTATATATTTTGGTCTGTGCTATTTAATGTGCAAGTACGTGTCCACAATGTGCTCGACAATATCATCCCTCTATATGATGCAGAAGTAATCCGCATGGAAGCCACCCACAAAGATTGTGATTTTGAGCTTTGGAATCGTATAAACGATGTTGTGTTGTAATGGATGTATGCCATCGTCCCACAAGAGGTTTTCACCTCTATCCTTGTGATCGATGATTCTACATAAGCATGTTGGAACCACATTGCAACCATGTTCAGCGACAACAAACATTTAAGGGCCTTCAACTTGAAAACTAGTTTAGCAACACAAACCTTGAGGACTTTCCCTCCACCAAAGCCTAATGTAACCATCTTAAACTCCTCTTTGACCGACTTGCAAACGTTTATTCTCCGGTTTCCAATACCCATTTGGTTTTAAAAATGATCTCTAGCGTTACCAATGTGCATGTCGATTTTGTTACCTACATCAAACAACATGATCCTTTACCCATTTTTTTTGTTGTCAAATCTCGATTAGAGCTCAAAGAGTCGACTACCCTTCAACATGTCGCTCGCGATTCTTCCTCCTCTACACTGGCGGTGCTCGTGGCCAATACCACCTCACATCCATCTGATTTGTCTCTACATTCCCACTCCGTAAATAAACCGCACAACAGGCCTGCTGCACCCTCCTTTTGCAGTCGTGTCGCAGCGCAAAAAACCCCAAGTGTAACGAAACACTCGAAATAACTAGAGAGTTGCCACCAAAGTTTTATTTTTAAACGAAAACCTGGTTGTCGTAACCAGTTTCGAGTTCAAGAGTCGGTTATGTAAGGGGAAGGTATTAACATCCCTCATATACGATGTACTCAATTAGAACCTTCTAATTAATTAGGTGAAAGTGTTCATCATAAGAATGTTCGAAGTTTTTCTATTTATGAGAAGAAAATTACAAAAGGGGGAAAATTTAGGTTTTTATTAGTATACATGACAAGATGTTCAATCCTTCTCCTACATACTTTTTGTGTTAAACAATAGGCTTCGACCTAGAGGGGGTGAATAGATCACAAATTTTACAACCCAAAACTTTTGGCAAAAATCTGTTTTCAAAATATGGTGCAGCGAAAAAATGACCTGGATCGAATCGTCTAACCTAATCTACTATCGAAAAGCAATATAAGTATCGAAAACCAAATGGAGGGATAACGAACGTAAATTTTCAACAATGATCAAGCTACGAATCAATTAAATGCAATGCTAATAGTAACTCGTATATCTAATGAACCAAAACGCAAACAAAATACACAAAAGCAATTTATCGAACACTTGATGAGTGATCGATAACAATTGGAAATATAGTTTGTTTTTTTATGTTAAAACCTATCACAATCAAAGTGATTATGATTATATCAACAATAACACCTTTAAAATATAGTAGAAAATAATTTCTAATCGAATTGATCAAATAACGATGAACTCAATAAATTGCGTAATCATCAAGCAATAAAAAGATAAAAGAGAGAGGCCAATATTTTTTTAGGCAGTTCCCTAATCAGACTCGCTATTGGTACGTCTGTCCTAAATTCAAAATCGGATTGAGATAATGATATTAACCTTTTCTTTGCAAAAATGTTTATACAAAAAATGAAGAATGCAAACCCCAAAAACCTTATTGCTTTGTGTTGATTCTTCCACCTCCAAACCCTTGATCAAAGCTTGATCAAGTGACCAGCCATGCGGCTACAATCCTCCGATTATCCTGATTCCTCACTTGAAGTGGAGCTATCATCACTTGAAGAATCACTTTCGCTTTATTAAGCCGCACAGGCTCTTCTACCTTTTCTAGACATTTTGTGACGGTGTCGTACCTCGAAAAATACGACCTCGCGAAGAAAGTTCGTGGATGGACTAACAGAGAGTCGCCATCGAACTATATTTATTCCCCAAAGGGAAAGGGAAAATATCGAGAAAACCCGCGGGATAGAAGATATGGTATGGTCATCGCAACCATGTTGGGTTCAGAAGTCGGTTATATAAGGAGAATGTATTAACACCTCCCTACATCCATCATACTCGACGGGAACCATCTAAGTTGTCTAGGCATGAAAGGTGTTTGTTATATATAAGCTTGCTAAGGGAAAGATGGATGAATGAATACTTGGGGGAAAAATAAGAGTTTTTTATTATTGAGTTCGTCTGAGTTTTCAACCCAGTGCCTACGTATCCCAGAGGGAATCAGAACTCCGTAGTTCGTATTGAAAAGGTTTTTGGTTTGTTATGTGTTTTTTATGGACGATGTTAGGAGCATGTCCTTATTAAAAAGTTTTAAATGGAAAAGCCAAGAGGCAAAAATGGTTTGAGATTTGTGAAATGTTTTTTAGATTTTGGAAAGAGGTTAGAGATATAATTAAAGTATTTTTTGATTTCTTTTGAGAAAAGAGATTTTAGTTTTAAAATACTCAATAAAAGATTGAGGCTTGAATTTGTGTGATGGCGATTGCAAAAGGCAACCGACTTATGAGGGAAGGAATCACTTAACGTTGGATCAAGGGTTTGAGAAAAAGTTAGGTTGATTCATAATCTCTAAGGGTGCTCCTAGTAAACGAAACCACAACCAAAGAAAGAGAGAAAGTGTGTGCATGAGGTTGACGACGATGCTAAAAAGCAGTCGACTTACAAGTTGGGGTATGACTTGATATATGAATCAAGAATATTTTGGGTTTGGTTGAGGGAAATCTTAGAAACAATCGACTTACAGGGTTTAAAAATGGGCTCGATATTAAATCAAGAATTAGTATGAAAATGGTTTGAACGTGTAAGTGAGAGATGGATAAAATATTAAAATACAATCAAGATTAAAGCGATAAAATTATTACACTTAATGGGAACGGGTTACATTTTTTCGGATGGGGATGAAATGAAAAGATTATAAGTAAACCCAATTAAAGAAATAAGCGCAAGCACGAAAATAAAATGAGCTCGTTGATTTTGACTTGAGAAAAAATGTCTCGATGTTGGATCGAGTATTTATTATTTTTTGTTTTTTTTAAAAGAGTTGATTTTATGTTTTTTTGTTGTATTTTATCTATTATTCAATTAATTACTTTTTCTAGCTAATGGAAAATAAAAGCAATAAAGATAATTAAACAATCACAAACAAAACAAATAAATAATAAAATTAGACAACCCACATATATCAATATAAACAAAGTAAAAGAAAATCAATCACAAACATTGAGATAAAATGCTTGTTATATTTTTTTAAAATTTTGTTATTTTTTATTTTAAAAAGAGTTTTGTTATGATAAAAAGAGAAAAAAAAATTTCTAAACACCTAACATATTAATAAAAAGATTTCTAAAAACTAAAACAAACAAAATCAATAAAAAGTTTTTAAGAACATAAAACGAAAGGGATAAGAGAAAGCTTCCACAAACAGAGGGTGAATGGCGCCGAAGGTGTGCATGATTGCAGATGTTTCGGTTTGTTATGTAGAGACTTTCATGGTGCTTTACGAATTTGTTATGAGCTTGAAAGAAAAACAACTTTGTTGTTGTTATTCATGAGCTTGTGTGAAAATGAAGTATGACCTCTCTTTTATTTATTTATTTTGTTTTAACGAGAGAGAGAGAGAGAGAGAGAGAGAGAGAAATGAGGGGACATAGGTTTTTTTTGTTGTCTCTTTTTTTATCCCCCTCTTGGCCTTATGCAATGCACACACACACACACACACACACACACACACATACACACACACACACATATATATATATATATATATATATATATATATATATATATATATATATATATATATATATATATATATATAGTACTAAGTTTTCAACAATAAAACAAGAATGATAACAAAAATTAAAAATCATGTTTTTGTGTTTTTATTTTATTTTATAATAAGACAAGAATAAAAGGAATTAAAAATCATGTTTTTTTGTTTTTTATGATAAGACAAGAATAAAAAGAATTAAAAATCATGTTTTTGTGTTTTTTATAATAAGACAAGAATAAAAAGAATTAAAAATCATGTTTTTTTATGTTTTTTTTTATAATAAGACAAGAATAAAAAGAATTAAAAATCATGTTTTTTTTTATAAAAGGGTAGAATTGATGACAAAGTAGAAATAAAATAAAATCAAACAATTAAAATGAATTTAAATTTAAATATCTAAATAAATGAATTTAAATTATTATTTAACTAAAAAATAAAATAATTAATGAACAAATAAAAAGTCAGAAAAAAAAGTGCTCGAAAAAATAAAATGAATGCACCAAAATGGCCAGCGCGAAATAAACGACTCGAAAAAATACAGCGTTTGGTCAAATTTTGAAATAAATCTTGACCGGTTAAACTACTCAGACTGATCAAAACGTTCTCGAAAAGTAGTCAAAAAAATAAAATGGGCATACCTGGTTAAACTATGTGAAATGTAGATTAATATCACTGGCATTCCAAGCTTAATTTTGACATTTTTCGTTCACTGATTTTAGGTACAGTTGAAAATTAGTTTGACCAGTCTGTCTGTAAATCCGAGAAATTATTTCGGCTGACATTTTTAAGCACTATGCGAGATAAAATACATGTCATGCTGTAAAAATGATGAAAAATAAAAATAAAAATAGGTAGTTGAAAAATCTAAAATTCCCGGACAAAATTGGGGTATGACAGACGAACTTTTTCATTCTTGATTTTTGGACACTCCGGCTAAAACTGACCGAGTTTACCACAGTTATAACACGTACTTTATGACTTTCCCTTTTTGCCTTCATCTTCTTCTTTTAAGGAACTTGATAACCTACTTGATTTATCACTGTACTTGTTGGGATATTTGTCTCCATGTTTTAACATGTATTTATTGACTCGCTTTATGAACAATCCCATATCTTCTTCGTCGGATTCATTGCCATCTTTAAGTTCATTATCCCTTTACTCATCTTAAGAAGACCTTGAGCTAGAAGTCTTTAGAGAAATGGACTTCTTCCCTTCTTCTTTGTCTTTCCATTTCTCACTATTCAACCGCTTTTCGTATTCCTTCTCGTATTTTGCCAAGCAAGTAAGCTCTTGCTCATGCTCTTCCAACTTACCAAACAAAGCCATAAAATCAAGCGACTTAAGATCATTTGCTTCTTTAATAGAAGTGACCTTTGGTTGTCATTCCCTACTTAAACACCTTAAAACTTTGTTAGTATCAAGTTCATTGGAAACGAGATTACCTAGTGCATTTAATCGATTTATAAGATGAGTGAACCGTTTTCGCATATTCGCAATGGTTTCACCATGCTCAATATGGAACAGCTCAAACTCTTGATTCAAAGTGTTGATCCTAGCTTGTTTGACATCATTAGTACCCCCATGGGCAATCTCTAATGTGTCCCACATAGATTTGGCGGTCCCACAATGAGAAACGCAATAAAACATATCAACTCCCAAGGCGGAAGTGAGGATGTTTTTCGCTTTCTAATCATGTGACCACAATTTCCTATCATTATCATCCCAACGTGCTTCCAATTTAGGTATTGTGACACCATCGTCATGGTCCATTGTTATTTCATTTGGAATACGCATAAGTGCTTTCTAATAGCCATAAATTTTGCCGGTGAAAATTGGTGCTCTATTGTACGCACCCTGTTGACAAGTATTTCGGGGGGTGTTTTATCGTATCAACGGAGATTGTGTATATTGCCTTGTCGTTCAATAGTCAAAAGCGTTTCAAACTTAATGGTAACAAAAGGTTTGGTTTTTCGTTTTGTAACGTTTGCATAAAACTTAGAATTCAACGGTAAAAAGATTAGTTTTAGGGTTTTGGTAAAAACATGCCAAGATTAGTTTTCGGTAATCCGTTTCGTACGTATCAACCCGATAAAGCGTGTGAACTCGTAAACGATAAATATAACCACATATTCTCTCAACAAGTTTCTCTCGAACACTTGTTGTGGGATTTATCATATTGATCCTTTGTTGATCTCTCACACAAACTACCAATATGATAACATTTAAGTTCAATATTTATGAACATCAACTTTCAAAACTATCTCTAGCCTTATGATCATTCATGGATTGAAACTTATCTCAAGTTTTAAGACATTTCTCTCGAACATGAGTTAAAACAAAATATAACCATATAAACAAAGTTTTTCCTCTATATTCATTATAAACAAAGTTCACAAACTTACAACCAAGATCAATACATACAAAATAATGGATTACCTACCCTAACCTTGACACAAAAGGTGTTTAGCTACACATTTTTAAGGTAGCTTGCACAACAAGTAATGTGAGGAGATGAAAGAGCATCTGCGTCGAAGAATCGAGATCGAATGCGACTTCAGCTTCTCTATGAGAAAAATCACCCTTGGATGACCAAAACTCAGAAAATAAGGTTATGGTGTGAAAATATCAAGTTATGATCCCAAGAAAACATAAAAATCTATTTATAACACACTTGGGATCTGATGCATTCGCCTAGCGAATGATCCCTTCGCCCAGCAAATGAAGAAAAATGGCACTTTAAGTGCCTCTGAAAGTGATAACACTAAAACACACTATATATTTGACTCCGATTGCACATGTTTTTAGTTGTTTATTTGTTATTTTCCCTTGTTATTATGGTATTTTGTTTTACTTTCAAATACATTGCCTTATTTGAGCCTACAGTGAAGAAACGACGCAAAACGGACGAAAATGGAGATTTCCTGTGCAAATTGTACACTAGCCGTTTCACTCAGCGAATGCCATAGAGGACGCCATTTAAGTAGTAGGTTTCAGCCACATTCCAACGATCACAAAAGACGTTTTATTTCACATGCACACTCGGCGGGCGAGGAGTGGGGGTCGGCGGGCGCCGAACGTTACGACAAGGCAAGGGTCAGAAACGTTAGAAGTATTTACACACGAAGGAAATCATTACTCAACCATTTCTCCATAATGTTGTGTGGCAGTTACAGCTTCATGATTACTATAAAAAGCCTTGCATTTTCACTTTTGGATCATCCAATCCTAGTTTCCAACCTTAGGCATAAAGTTCATTTTGTAAAGCAATAATCCATCACATCGAGGGGTTATTGCACTATCGTTGTTAGTTAGATTGGAGCAACCATAGTTAGGAGTATTTATAGTTATTTACTTTCCCGCGATTTACTTTCTAGCTTTGTACCAGATTAAGTCTCCGCTTTGGAGCAGGTTTCTTTTATAAATTGCATTTTATTATATTCCGCATCGCTTTTATATTCATTTATTTTCCTGCACTGCTTTACATTCATTTATTTCCTGTCTCTGCCCTTACTTTGTTATTTTAAGTTTCTGTCTGATCTGTTTATCTTTCGGAACTGAACTCAAGCGTGACACTTGTGTTCATTCTAATGAAATACACTCTCACACTTCGTACGTTTTTTATTTTGCAAGCCAATTTATCGTTATGTTTCCTATTACCATAGTCTCATTCTGATTTATTTCTATCCTTCGTTCTGTGGAAAACCTTTACTCTGATTTTTAGCCTTAGATAAACAATGTAACAATAGTAATCGATAGATTGACATTGGTCTCCGTGGGATCGATAAACCTTTTATATTACTCTGACGTAATCCGTATACTTGCGGATAGCACGCATCAAGTTTTTGGCGCCGTTGTCGGGGACCAATTTCGTCAAATATTGTAAACCTATTGTTACACCGTCTAGAATAAGGCATCCCTTAGCCGGTAAATGCGAAGAACTCGCAGTACCAGAAACTTAGTTGATCCATTAGAAGAACCTGAACGTTACGCCCGAGCTCGTCTTCTACTTCGAAAACTGAAAAGAGAAATGGAAGACGAAGAAAACGCTAAACCTCTTAAGGATTTCTCCCTACCCTCTAACGAAGAACCTCATTCTAGTATAGTTAACCCAGCTATACCAGCTAATAACTTCGAATTAAAACCATCTCTGTTACAATTAGTACAACAGAACCATTTCGCAGGTCTTCCCACGGAAAACCCGAACCAACATCTTAAAGTCTTTATTCAACTAGTCGATACCTTAAAAGCAAACGGAGCTCCTCCTGAGGCAATACGTCTAAGATTATTCCCATTTTCCCTCAGAGATAGAGTCTGACCATGGTTAGATTCCCTTCCAGCCAACTCTATAACCACTTGGAATGACCTAAAGAAAGTATTCCTTGCTAGATACTTTCCACCGGGTAAAACTGCTATTCTACGAAACCAAATAACCCGATTTACCCAAAGCGAGGGAGAATCACTTTTCGACGCTTGGGAAAGATATAAGGAACTATTAAGAGCATGTCCACATCATGGCTTAGAACAATGGCTTATAATCCATACCTTTTATAATGGACTCATGTACAACACAAAGATGACCATAGACGCTGCCGCTGGTGGCGCTCTAATGAACAAACCCTACCCCGAGGCTAGCGCTCTCATTGAGGATATGGCACAAAACCATTACCAATGGGGGACCGAACGAGCACAAGTAGAGAAGAAAGAGACCAAAGGAGGTGTGTATGAAGTGAGTTGTTTTGACCATATGAACACAAAGATGGATGCTCTAGATCAAAAGGTAGAAAACCTGACTATCAACCCCACAGCAACCATAGCAGCTATACAACCCGGATGTGAAATCTGTGGAACCCTAGGACATACCATGGCTGAATGCAACCTTTTAGCCGAAAGTAGCACATATCAGGTCAATTACGCCCAAGGAAACCCTTATTCAAACACATACAACCCTGGATGGAGGAATCACCTAAATTTTTCCTATAAAAATAATAACCCTACTCCAAATTCAACACCTCAAAGACCACCCGATTTCCAAACTCAAAGACCTAACCAACCTGCACCATATGCTCCTCAGAAATCAAATTTTGAGAAAAAGGTGGACGAATTCATCTCAGCTCAATTACAACAGAACAAGGAGTTCATGAACCAAAACATTCATATGAATGGGCTAATTACTCAGTTGGGTACTAAGCTCGATTCTGTAATTACTCATAACAAAATGTTTGAAACCCAAATCTCTAAAGTAGCACAACAACAATCCAACCCTACTACACCTGGAGGACAATTCCCTGGACAACCTCAACCTAACCCTAAAGGGCACGCGAATGCTATAGCTCTAAGGAGCGAGACCACTTACGATGGGCCTACAAACCCTAGGTTGAATAATACAGAACTTCCTAGGAAAGAGGTTGTAACCACACCTGAGAAAGAAGTTGATAAATTAGTGGAACCTGAGAAATCTAAGGATACAGAAGTTAAGGAGAAGGAAAAAGAAGAGAATGAAAAAGTTTATGTACCACCCCTCCTTACAAACCTCCGATTCCATACCCACAAAGACTTAAACAAACCAAATTGGATAACCAATATAAGAAATTCATAAAAGTGATTGAGAAACTCCATGTAGAGATTCAATTCACCGAAGCTATTACCCAAATACCATCTTATGCCAAATTCCTTAAAGACATTATAACCAACAAATGAAGATTAGATGATCTTAAACCTTTAGAATGTAATTCAATTGCTGAGAATAAGCTTGCTAAAAAAGAGAAAGACCCAGGAAGTTTTTCTATACCTTGTGTTTTGGGAAACCAAATTATTGATAAAGCACTTCTGGACTTAGGAGCAAGTGTAAGCTTAATGCCTTTAGTCATTTGTAAAAGGTTAAACCTAGGAGAAATGCAATCGACTAGGATGTCTCTTCAATTAGCCGACATATCTGTTAAGTATCCAATTGGCATTTTGGAAGACATCCCAGTTAGGCTTGGTAAACTTTATATTCCAACGGACTTCGTCGTAATGGACATTAAGGAAGACGATGAGATCCCAATCCTTTTAGGTAGACCCTTCTTATCGACAGCTGGAGCTATAATAGATGTCAAAAAAGGAAAAATGACATTCGAGGTAGGTAATGAAAAAGTAGAATTTATACTATCCCAATTCTTAAATACACCAGCCACAGATGACTCATGTTATGCCATTGATATAATTGATGAATGCATAAGAGAACTGGATAAAGAAGATCCAGTAGAAACCATCAAACTACCTTCGATCCCCATTATGGAGGATGACAGATTTGAGCGCTTATCTGAACCTTACATAGATAATAGTCTTTACGAATGCTTGGCACTCACCCCAGATCATATGCCATGTCCAAAAAAACCATCAATAGAGCATAAGGAGCTACCTAAGAATTTAAGATATGAATTCTTAGACAAAGAATTAAACCGCCCAGTCATAGTCAGTGCCACGTTAGATGGTCCTGAAACCAATCAATTGTTAGATGTTTTAAGAAAATATCCCTCAGCTCTAGGTTATAATATCTCTGATCTCAAAGGAATAAGCCCTTCCGTATGTATGCACCGAATCATGTTGGAGGAAGACGCAAAACCCTCCAGAGAACATCAACGAAGGATAAATCCTATAATGAGTGACGTAGTAAAAAGGGAAGTGTTAAAGTTGTTAGAGGCTAGAATAATATACCAAATATCCGATAGTAAATGGGTAAGCCCCGTACATGTGGTACCTAAGAAAGGAGGTGTCACTGCTGTACAAAACGAAAAAGGAGAACAAATAGCCAAACGTATAGAAAATGGTTGGCGGATATGTATCGATTACAGAAAACTCAACAAGGTAACTAGGAAAGATCACTTCCCACTTCCATTCATAGACCAAATGCTCGAACGTTTAGCTAGGCATTCTTACTTTTGCTATTTAGATGGATACTCAGGATTTTTCCAAATACCCATTCACCTTGATGATCAGGAGAAAACAACCTTTACATGCCTCTATGGAACATTTTCTTATAGACGAATGCCATTTGGACTATGCAATGCCCCAGCTACATTCCAACGCTGTATGATGTCAATCTTCGCAGATTTCCTTGATGAAATCATGGAAGTATTTATGGACGATTTCTCGGTATGTGGATCCAGTTTTAAAAACTGTTTAACCAACCTTGAGAAAATCCTAGAAAGATGCGTAGAAGTCAACCTTGTTCTAAACTGGGAAAAATGCCATTTTATGGTTACTGAAGGCATAGTACTAGGACACATAGTGTCCGAAAGAGGCATTGAGGTTGATAAAGCTAAAATAGAAGTTATAGAAAACCTTCAACCACTCAAAACCATTAGAGAAATCCGAAGTTTCCTTGGACACGCCGGTTTCTACTGACGTTTCATTAAAGACTTCTCCAAAATAACTAAACCATTAACCAACTTACTTATGAAAGACGCCGAATTCAAATTCGATGATAAATGTCTTGAAGCTTTTAAATACTTAAAACAAACACTGATTTCTGCACCCATCATTCAACCTCCTGATTGGAACCAACCTTTTGAAATTATGTACGATGCTAGCGATTACGCTATCGGCGCTGTTCTAGGACAAAAGAAGGATAAGAAACTCCATGTGATTTACTACGCCAGTAGGACTCTAGATGCGACTCAGCTTAATTATGCCACAACCGAGAAAGAACTCCTGGCAGTAGTCTTTGCAATCGACAAATTCTGATCCTACTTAGTAGGAGCAAAAATCATAGTCTACACTGATCACGCTGCGATAAGATATCTATTAAGCAAAAAGGACGCTAAGCCTAGATTACTACACTGGATCCTTTTACTTCAAGAATTTGATTTGGAGATCAGAGATAAGAAAGGCACTGCAAATTTGGTTGCTGGCCACCTTTCAAGGCTTGAATATCTAAAGCTAGATCTTGTTCCTATCAATGATGATTTTGCATACGATAAATTAGTAGGAGCAGTTAGAACCATCCATGATGATGATCCTGACCCCTATTTAGAATTAGATATTGAAAAAGCTCTAGCAGTGACAACCGTACCTTGGTACGCAGATTTTGTTAATTATCTAGCAGCTGATATCATACCACCTGATTTAAATTACCAACAGAAGAAGAAGCTTTATTATGATGTAAAACACTTCTATTGGGACGAACTCCTTCTATTCAAGAGAGACGCAGATGGCATTTTCCGTCGCTGTGTCCCTGAAGAAGAAGTAGAAACTATAATTAAGCATTGTCACTCTTCACCATATGGTGGACATTTAGGCTAATCCAAAACATGCGCTAAAATACTTCAAGCAGGTCTTTTCTGCCTAACTTTATGGCCCGATGTTCATGCTTACATTGTAAGATGTGACAGATGCCAACGCACTGGGAATGTCTCAAGAAGAGATGAAATGCCTCTGAGAAATATTCAGGAGGTAGAACTCTTCGATGTTTGGGGTATAGATTTTATGGGACCTTTTCCATCTTCGGTGGGAAACAAGTATATCCTTGTAGCTGTTGATTACGTATCTAAATGGATTGAAGTTATAGCTTCACCCACCAACGATACTCGCGTAGTCATTAAACTGTTTAAAAACTATATATTCCCTAGGTTTGGAGTACCTCGATTAGTTATAAGCGATGGAGGATCGCACTTCATATCTAGAATATTCAAAAACCTTTTAAAGAAATACGGAGTTAAACACCGAGTAACCACACCTTATCACCCGCAGACTAGTGGACAAGTAGAAGTATCAAATAGGGAAATAAAACAAATCTTAGAGAAAACCGTATCAATTTCTAGAAAAGATTGGTCCTTAAGACTACAAGAAGCCTTGTGGGCTTATAGAACCGCTTTTAAAACCCCTCTAGGAACAACCCCATATCAATTAGTCTACGAAAAATCTTGCCATTTACTCTTTGAGCTTGAACATAAAGCCTACTGGGCCATAAAAACTATTAATATGGATTACTTAACATACGGAGATAAACGTATTCTAGATATCCACAAATTAGAAGAGTTACGCCGAAATGATTATGAAAATGTCGTAATATATAAAGAAAGAACCAAAGCATGGCATGACAAAAGGATTGCCAAAAAGGAGTTCAACGTAGGCGATCCTGTGCTACTTTTCAATTCTAGGTTACGATTGTTTCCAGGTAAGTTACGCTCAAGATGGATTGGACCCTATGAGGTCACCAAAGTCCTGAAATCTGGAGCATTTAAAATTGAAAATCATTCATGTAGTCCCTTTCTAGTGAATGGACAAAGATTGAAAACCTACTATGGAGGTGACATACCCAACTATTACTCTGGTCACACTCTGATAGACCCACCTATAGAAACATCCACTACGTAAGTTTTACATTCGTCTAGCTATCGACGTTAAACAAAGCGCTGCGTGGGAGGCAACCCACGAGTTTTTAATTTAATGTTTTCCTTTTACTGTTTGAATTTATAGAAAAATAAAAAGATGAATTACTTGCTACGTCTCAGCCACATCTAAGCGAAAAGAGGATTTGACATGAAGTTGCATTCATCAGGCTCTTCTATCCCTTTCTCACTTTTATCGAAACATTGAGGACAATGTTCGGTTTAAGTGTGGGAGGAGATATTTACTGTTTTTAGTTATCTTTACTATTTCCATTTTATTATTGCTTTCTAGTATAGTTTAGTTTGTTTTAAAAAAAATTTCACATGTGCTTGACGAGTCATTTTGTGTAGTTTGTCTATTTTTCCCAATTCTTGAGCCTTAACAAAATTAAAAAAAAAAAACAACATTTATTTTGAAAAGTTGGGCTATTAGGACAAGTAAGTATCATTTGCAAAGGCTTGGGAACACTTTTGAAAAATTGATATCGTTTTTACACCGTAAGTTTCTCAATTATAGGAGTCTATCCAGTTTTTTTATACGGTGGCCTTAAAATCTCACCCTTCATCACTTACCCTTAAGTAGTTTATTCTAGCAGTCAGCACCATCTTAGCCACCGCTAAGTGACAAACCGATGAAAATAGGTAAGATCCTGCAAAAGAAAAAGAAAAAAAATCCAAGAAGATGCTAAAGTGTCTTTAGAAAAATTGCAAGAAAAATTATATATCAAAAAGGAAAAAAAAAAGAGAAAAAAATTGCAAAAAGTATCAAATTTTTTATAATAATAGGATCAGGATTACCACAGGTTATGTTCATCATGCGAGTGAAAGATAACAGGCTTAATGTGACTGCGCCTGAATGAAAAGGGGTAAAAAAGTAATGAGTAAGCTAGGCCTAAGTATAACATTATGGTTTGGATTGGTTTGTATAGGAGAAGAACTTATGCCCGCAAATCACAGAAAGTGTCATTACGATACCCTTGGTTCACGAGTTAGTACCTACTGATGCATCATTGATCAAACTTAAGTCCTTGGCCCAGATAAGATACTTGTATGTTTGCTGTTTTTTTTTTCTGCTTATGACAGTTTGCTTGAGGACAAGCAAAGGTTTAAGTGTGGGAGAATTTGATAACACTAAAACACACTATATATTTGACTCCGATTGCACATGTTTTTAGTTGTTTATTTGTTATTTTCCCTTGTTATTATGGTATTTTGTTTTACTTTCAGATACATTGCCTTATTTGGGCCTACAGTGAAGAAACGATGCAAAACGGGCGAAAATGGAGATTTCCTATGCAAATTGTACACTAGCCGTTTCACTCAGCGAACGCCATAGAGGACGCCATTTAAGTAGTAGGTTTCAGCCACATTCCAACGGTCATAAAATACCTTTTATTCCACATGCACACTCGGCGGGCGCGGAGTGGGGGTCGGCGGGCGCCGAACGTTACAACAAGGCAAGGGTCAGAAACGTTAGAAGCAGTTACACACGAAGGAAATCATTACTCAACCGTTTCTCCATAATGCTGCGTGGCAGTTACAGCTTCATGATTACTATAAAAAGGCTTGCATTTTCACTTTTGGATCATCCAATCCTAGTTTCCAACCTTAGGCATAAAGTTCATTTTGTAAAGCAATAATCCGTCACATCGAGGGGTTATTGCACTATCGTTGTTAGTTAGATTGGAGCAACCATAGTTAGGAGTATTTATAGTTATTTACTTTCCCGCAATTTACTTTCCAGCTTTGTACCAGATTAAGTCTCCGCTTTGGAGCAGGTTTCTTTTATAAATTGCATTTTATTATATTCCGCATCGCTTTTATATTCATTTATTTTCCTGCACTGCTTTACATTCATTTATTTTCTGTCTCTGCCCTTACTTTGTTATTTTAAGTTTCTGTGTGATCTGTTTATCTTTTGGAACTGAACTCAAGCGTGACACTTGTGTTCATTCTATTAAAATACACTCTCACACTTCGCACGTTTTTTATTTTGCAAACCAATTTATCGTTATGTTTCCTATTACGATAGTCTCATTCTGATTTATTTCTATCCTTCATTCTGTGGAAAACCTTTACTCTGATTTTTATCCTTAGATAAACAACGTAACAATAGTAATCGATAGATTAACATTGGTCTCTGTGGGATCGATAAACCTTTTATATTACTCTGACGTAATCCGTATACTTGCGGATAGCACGCATCAGAAAGCTTAAACAGCCATTGGCTGTCATCGTGGGTTCGCTAAGCGAACGTTTCATTCGCAAAGTGAACCACTCGCCAAAACATTCGCAAAGCGAATTTTGGTTCATTTAGCCACTGCCTCAGCCAAGAGTCCTTCGCCAGGTCCTTCGCACAACGAGTGAAGCAGCGAACACTCGCTGGCAGTTCGCAAAGTGAATTTTACTCCTTTTTCCCACTGTCTCATTCTGGAGCTCTTCACTGGGAGCTTCGCCACAGTTCGCAAGGCGAACGTTCGCTGGTGAATTCGCCAGGATTCGCAAAGCGAACCTGCTGTTGTTTTCCTCCTTCTTTGGCAGTTTGCATCATCTTTTTGTGTCTTAATTTCTTGATCATTTAGTGTATTTTCCTGCACAATAGCACACATATTACAAGCACCAAAGGTATATTACAATGTTTAAAAAACAACAACAATTCACCACTAAAATCAACAATTAATCATAGAAAGTGCTGAAAAATGCCAAGTATGAAATACAAATATGTAACATGTTTGACATCTAACAAACTCTCCCCCAACTAACTCTTTGTTTGTCCTCAAGCAAAGTATGCATCTCATTGAGAACAAGAGGATTTGCTCGAGCATTTAATTCCACCAAGACAAGATAAACGACTCAAATAAACAACAATTGCAACAAGGCAACAATTACACAATCCTAGAATTGACAATGCAAAAGAACTTGACTCTTAAACAACTTTCAAATGATGTTTCAAGAGACAACTAAATCATCATATGGGCGGGCTTCATGAAAGAGCGTCCAAGTATTAATGAAGCATCTTCATCTTCTTCCATATTAATAACAACAAAGTCTACCAGAAAGAAAAACTTATCAACTTTAACCAAGACATCTTGAGCCATCCCATGTGGATGAGTTGTGGACTTGTCGGCCAATTGTAACGTCATCCGAATTGCCTTCATCTCAATGTTCCCAAGCCTTTTTACAATGGACAATGGAATTAAATTTATGCTTGAGCCCAAATCAATTAAGCCCTTTCCAACATAGACATCACCGATTGTTACCGGCAAAGTAACACGCCCCGGATCGACCTCTTTTCTTGGTAAAGTTCTTTGGTTTATAGCATTACAACTTGCATCAAGGACAATTATTTCCGGCTCCGAATATCTTCTCTTCTTTGTGAGGATATCTTTCATGAACTTAGCATATCTCGGCATCTGTTCAAGAGCTTCGGCAAACGGAATATTTATTTGCAATTATTTGAAAATGTCCATGAAACGAGTGTAATGTCGTTCGTTGTCTTTCTTCGTAGGCCCATGAGGGTAAGGTAAGTTTTGGATCGGAATTGGATTCACTATCTCCTTCCCTTTTTTCACTCTTCTTTTCTTTTCTTCTATCTTTTCTTTTTCAAGTTTATCATTTTCAACTCATTCCTTATCTTTATTTTCAACTACAACATCATCAACTTTTTCTTCCTCCACAACCTCCTCAATTCTTAC
This sequence comes from Lathyrus tuberosus, assembly GCA_022829125.1. Lineage (NCBI taxonomy): Eukaryota > Viridiplantae > Streptophyta > Magnoliopsida > Fabales > Fabaceae > Lathyrus > Lathyrus tuberosus. The sequence continues at coordinate 1,897,730 of JALAZF010000162.1, read as the reverse complement.
ATCATCATTTTTCTCATTTTTTTCTCCTTCTCCCAACTCTCTCCCACTTCTAGTAATAATGGCTTCACAATGCTCTTTTGGGTTGTTTTGAGTATTGGCGGAGAAAGAAGGTCCTGATTGTTGCTCGGCCACTTGTTTTGCAAGTTGCCTAACTTGGTTCTTGAGATTTTTTATGGATGCTTCATTAGTCTTTTGATTAGCCATCGACATTTGAATAAATTGGTTAATAGTTTCTTCAAGTTTGGAACTCCCACCTTGAGGTTGATAAGGATTTTGTCGATTTTGTTGATTTCCTTGTTGTTGCTGAAAATTTCCTCGTTGTTGTTGGTTTTGATAGCCTTGTTGACATGGTTGTTGTTGGCGTTGATAACCTTGTTGTTGATTGGGGTTATTCATGTAATTCACTTCTTCTTCCACCGGAGGACAAGGCAGATAATAACCAGTTGGGTGATCACCTTTACATAACTCGCAAACCGCAACTTGCACTTTTTTGTTCGGCAACTCGTGCATCTCCTTAATTTGTTGAGGTAGCTTCGACATTTGTTGCGTTAGCAACTCAACCTGTTGAGATAACAACTTGTTCTAATCAAGTATTGTGTAATTTGTACCCAACTCTAGCACTCCAACTTTCTTTTGCGAAGAGCCACGGTTATGGTTCCCTTGATGGTCATTTAGAGCCATCCGGTCAATAATAGAAATAGCATCCTCAGCACTTTTAGCCATTAACGATCCACCGGCGGTGGCATCCAACAATGTTTTATGCACCAATTGAAGACCATTTCTAAAAATGTGGACTTGAGTAAGGTCATCGAAACCTTGGCCTTTACATTTTCTCAACATGGATTTGAATCTCTCCCAAGCTTCGTTGAGAGACTCATTTCCACCTTGCGCGAAAACTGATATTGCCGGTTTTGCCTCCATGAAACGATTATGTGGAAAAAATCGTTCCAAAAATTTCTCCTCCAGCATATTCCAATCCGTCATGATAGCCGTAGATTGGTCAAGATACCATTCCTTAGCCTTCCCAATGAGGGAATGCGGGAAAAGTCTCTTGAACAACAACTCTTCTTCAGCTTCGAGCGCACCAGTCGCGCCAACAATCTCATAGAACTTTGTCAGGTGAGTAAAAGGATCCTCGTGATCCATACCAGTAAAAGGATTCTTATATAGTAGAGAGAGGATACCAGTCTTCATTTCTGAATGACGACCGTTCTGAGCATTGCGTGCAAATTGTGTCGTATGTCTCGGACTGTTGACACACGATCTTGAAGCAGGTGGTGGTGGATCATCCATAGTTGGAGGTAACTGTGGATTTGATGTAGAAGTTGAACTTTCCTCTCGCTCTCATCTTTCTTTGGCAAGTTTCCTCCTACGCCTTGTTCTGCTATTGATCTACGCGCGGTTCTTTCGATTTTAGGATAAAAAAGAAGTTGGTTCGCGGGTAACTTCCCTCGCATTAAACGAAGTCTGCACACTAAACCAAACAAATCAACAAGCACAAGAAAAAAGTTAAACAAGTTTAAAACTTAATAACTATTGCAATGCTTGCAATATAACAACAATCCCCAGCAACAGCGCCATTTTGTTGACAAGTATTTTGGGGGGTGTTTTATCGTATCCACAGAGATTGTGTATATTGCGTTGCCGTTCAATAGTCGAAAGCGTTTCAAACTTAATGGTAACAAAAGGTTTGGTTTTTTGTTTCGTAACATTTGCATAAAATTTAGAATTCAACGGTAAAAAGATTAGTTTTAGGGTTTTGGTAAAAACATGCCAAGATTAGTTTTCGGTAATCCGTTTCGTACGTATCAACTCGATAAAGCGTGTGAACTCGTAAACGATAAATATAACCACATATCGTCTCAAAAAGTTTCTCTCGAACACTTATTGTGGGATTTATCATATTGATCCTTTGTTGATCTCTCACACAAACTACCAATATGATAACATTCAAGTTCAATATTTATGAACATCAACTTTCAAAACTATCTCTAGCCTTATGATCGTTGATGGATTGAAACTTATCTCAAGTTTTAAGACATTTCTCTCGAACATGAGTTAAAACAAAATATAACCATATAAACAAAGTTTTTCCTCTATATTCATCATAAACAAAGTTCACAAACTTACAACCAAGATCAATACATACAAAATAATGGATTACCTACTTTAAGTTTCTTTGAAAGCGTAAACCTCCCTTGGCTGTCATTGTGGGTTCGCTAAGCGAATGTTTCATACGCAAAGCGGACCACTCGCCAAAACATTCGCAAAGCGAATATTGGGTCCTTTAGCCATTGCCTCAGCCAAGAGTCCTTCGTCAGGTCCTTCGCTTAGCGAGTGAAGCAGCGAACACTCGCTGGCAGTTCGAAAAGTGAATTTTACTCCCTTTTCCCACTGTCTCATTCTAGAGCTCTTCGCTGGGAGCTTTGCCACAGTTCGCAAGGCGAACGTTCGCTGGTGAATTCGCCAGGATTCGCAAAGCGAACCTGCTATTGTTTTCCTCCTTCTTTGGCAGCTTACATCATCTTTTTGTGTCTTCATTTCTTGATCATTTAGTGCCTTTTCCTACACAATAGTACACATATTACAAGCACCAAAGGTATATTACAATGTTTAAAGAACAACAACAATTCACCACTAAAACCAATAATTAATCATAGAAAGTGCTGAAAAATGCCAAGTATCAAATACAAATATGTAGCATGTTTAACATCTAACACACCCTTAGGTTCGGTAGCCATTCTTCTAAGAAATGTATCTCAAGCAAGGAATGAACCAGAGCTCTTGATGCCACTTGTTAGACGATAGGCTTCGATCTAGTGGGGAGTGAATAGATCACAAATTTTACAACCAAAAGTTTCTGGCAAAAATTTGTTTTCAAAATATGGTGCAGCGGAAAAACGACCCGGATCAAATCGTCTAACCGAACCTACTATCGAAAAGCAATATATGTATCACAAACCAAATGGAGTGATAAGGAACGTAAATGTTCAACAATGATCAAGCTACGAATCAATTAAATGCAATGTTAATCGTAACTCGTATAACAATGAACCAAAACACAAACAAAATACACACAAGCAATTTATCAAACGCTTGATGTGCGATCGATAATAATTGGAAATATAATTTGTTTTGTTGATGTTAAAACCTATCACAATAAAAGTGATTGTGATTATATCAACAACAACACCTTTAAAAGATAGTAGAAAACAATTTCCAATCGAATTGATCAAACAACGATGAACTTGATAAATTGCGTAATAAACAATAAAAGCAATAAAAATATAAAAGAGAGAGAGACCAAGATTTGTTTAGGGAGTTCCTCAACCAGCCTCGCTATGGGTATGTCTGCCCTCAATTCAAAATCGAATTGAGATAGTGTTATTAACCTTTTCTTTGTAAAAATATTTATACAAGAGATGAAGAATGCAAAACCCAAAAACCCAATTGCTTTGTGTTGATTCTTCCACCTCCAAACCCTTGATCATAGCTTGATCAAGTGACCAACAATGCGGCTACAACTCTCCGATTATCCCGAGCACGTAACTTGTTGTAACCCGAGATTCCCTAACACAATTCACCTTCTCGCGCTACTCCCTTGCAAGAAAACCACCTTGTCCCAAGGCTTTCACTCAGTCAAATCTGCATTGACATGATCTCGTCCAAAACCTTCAAATCAACTCGTTCTTGAAGAAAAATCCCACCTTGGTTTTCTTATTTGAAACACACAAAGCCCCCACCCATTATTCTCGGTTACACCAAACCTAATTGGACGTTATCAACCTTAATCTAGATGGTCACCCAATCAAAAAATGATTATGTGTAGTTCAATTGTGTGTATGCATAGAAGAAGGGATGAAGATAATGGGCAACTTTGTAATCTGGTTTCATTTAGGTTTTATTCACTAGGAAACCATGCCTAGAAGAAATGCATGTATGAGTATATATAGGTATATGAAAAAACTGGGTAAAAGGATGCAAGAAAAATAAGATGCAAAATTTTTTTTTCAAGTTTTAACCTACATAGGTCGGCCTATGAAGGTGTTCTTGGAGCGTAGGATCCGACTTGAAACATGGATGTGCCAGCCTATACTGAAGCTAAGACTTCCATAGGTCGGCCTGATCACGTATAGGTCGGCCTATGTTGTTGTTTTGACACACAAACTTGATTTTTGATGTGTATGACATGCCTAAGACCTATCAAACTTGTTCAAAACTCTTTTTATGCATCCTAAAGCTAAGGGGACAAATGAGAATCTAAATGTAGATTGACATCATCCAATATACAAAAGCACTACGATAAACTACCTTATTCCTTGTTTGACATCATTCAAAACCCAATTGAATTTGTAGTTAGTAATACTCAGCACTCACATACTCCCCCTTTTTTATGATGGCAAACATATATGATGTAGTCGTAGCCTGTTGCGCTTCTCTTGATACACAGAACAACTCCCCCTGACTTTATGCATTGTTCTTGATAGCTCTTTGATAGCTCCCTCTAAGTGTATGGATATATCATGCATACTCCTCTTCATTATCTCATTTTCCCCTTTTTTGACAACATCAAAAAGAAAGAAAATAATAAATTTGTTAGAAGCGTCACATAGATGCACAGCTCACATATTATAAATACTATACAGAGGCAATTTCAATGAAAAGGTTATGCGCTCACACAAGGTAAAAAACACATGCTTAATAAACAAAAACATAATACTCATATTAATTTTGATTAATTAAAGTACAAGCATTGAAACATTACATAATTCAAAGCGATAAACATCAAATCAAATGCAAAGACATGAAACAACCAAACAAAGACACACTAAATGCAGAAAAATCTTAAGACACACTAAGAGGACACACACAAACACACTCATCATCACTCTCTTCCACGACCTCCAGGTCTAGCTCCACGAAACTAGCCTTGACCATCATGTCCAAATTGACGGTCCAAGAAATCACACATTTCTTGATAGAATTATGTGTAGTGACGGTGATCTTCATTTTGGGCAGCAATCATGTGATTGACCTTTACGATGGTAGAGGCAATATTCACATCCATCTTCTCCTTCAAGGTGACTAGCTTTTCTGGGACAAATGAGGCAAATGCCTCAAAGTTGTATCTTGAGTTTTCATATGCTCCTGCATACTTTTGACCAGCGCCATTTGAGAATTTTGTTTTTGTAGCAGATTTTGGAAGAAGTAAGGTGATGGACAAATTGTGGCCAGCAACATTGCTATCTTTCTGCAAATCAATATTTTTCGCATCATGCATAGGCACATCATCTTTAACATGTTGCTCATCAAAGGGGTCAGCAAATGTGGTTGGATCGTCAAATTTGTATATCTTACGACCATACGTTTCCAGCCTCAAATAGTATGTTTGATGCTCTTCATCCCAAAAGTATCCCATATTAGTTAGAGTTTGTTGAGAGAACTCTTGAATCAGACCAGGTGAGATAAGTGGTAGATTTGGCACACCAATTGTCATTCCTTAATTTTTACCCATAAGATCTCACCTCATTTACATCTTCACAATGCATCAAGATCACAAACTTGATTCTCCCCTAGCCCCTCATCCTTGGGTTTGGCTTTGTAGAGATCACCAAACACCTCTTTATGTATTTCTTTCCTTTGTGTTTATATACTTTATGTCTTACTAACCACTAATACAATATTCAAAATATGTTTTGTATGCCTTTTGTTTCTTTGCAATGTAGGATTTTGCATCAAGAACACCAAGCATGATTCATCAAATAAGGGTTTGCTTCCTCAAGTCAAGTATGGTCAAACATTGGTTCCCAAGGGCTATTTCATCAATTCATGACCTCTCATCTCAAAGTGTTTGATCTTAAGCATCATTCAATCTCATCTTGATCAAGGATATCTCAAGGTTTAATAGCTTGTTCTTCAAAGAAAAGTCAAAGGTTCTGTGTTTATTTCCATGCCTTCATCAATAAGTTACCTCAAGCTTTGGTCAATATAATCAAGGGAAATTAAAAGGCACCTTATTTTGAGTTCATGTGATAATCTATATGCTTTGAAGTACAAGGAAAGTTCAAGTGTGCAAGTTGATTTAAGGAAGTTTGACCTAAAAGTCAACATTTTCAAGTCAAAGTTCCAAAGGGCACAACTCCTTCAATTCTCAATATTTTGGAATGCTTATTTTTTCATATGAATCTTCTTAACATCCTCTTCAACTCCTCTTTACATGACAAGAGCCAATTAAGCTTAGAGGATCATCAAAAGTTTGAAGACACTATATGTCATTTAAGGATTTAGTGAAATTTGACCTATTTTCAAGTGACTTTTTCTTAACTTTCAAGAATCATAATTTTCTCAATTTTCAACATATGGAGCTCATTATTTTTGCACAATACTCTTTGTGATACCCTCTACAAGCTTGCTTCAATGATCAAAGGCAAATTGTGCTTGGAAGGCCATGGAATTCATTGTTACATTATAGGTCATTTTCAGCCATTTGGACTTAGAATTTTTCAAGATTGGTTTTCCAGATTTTTGTGCCAACTTCAACATGCCATAACTTTTTGCTCAAGGATCCAACTGAAACCTTTCTTGTCACATTGTGATCTTTGCCATGATGTTTATCAATTACAAAAATAATTGGATAAAAAAGCCTCTTGTACAATATGCCCCATTGGTGCAAACTTGTGACTTCAATTACATCTTGTTATTGTTATATAAATTATATTCCATACATCATTTGTGTTGTTATTGTGAAAGAGGCGAGTTACGAGTCTATAAGGGTGGACGAGTAACTTGTCCCGAGTTTAGAAGGGTGGACTAGGTGTTCATAAGGTTGAACCCAGTTCGTATGAAAAACCATTGTTGATTGGTACCACATGCATAGTGTCGATGTCGTGCGTCACATTGCATGCATATGTATATATTAGTATGAAAAAGTGTGAGATTGTAATGGTGTGGTTTGTGTATTGAATATGTCACGTGTTGTGTTTTTATTCACCTTATCATTCTTTGCTCCATTTTATATCAAAGTTTATTCTTACTCCTTTTGCTTTTATGTTGTCCACCATGGACCTCTTGCAGATAATCAGGAGTAGAGTTTTGTTGCTGTGAGTGGAAGATAACTTCTTGGAGTTTACCTTTGTTTATTTATCGTTCTATTGTATTTTAGTGGTTTAGTGTTATGATCTTGTAACATTCGGGACGAGACACTTTTGTTATGTTTTGATTTGGTGTCAAATTGTGATGTTAAAGTTTAATACTTTATTTGAGAAGTTCAACTTAAAGTTATTATTATGTTAATTTCCGATGCATATTATTAAATGTTTTTGAAATTTTTGTTGGTTGGTTGTCGAAGTAACACCTTAAATTATCAATTAATTCTTTTTATATACGTTTTGGGGTTTAGTATGTTAGAGCGACCGAAACACTGATAGAGGTTGCCAGAATGGTGTTCTCGGACAATAGCCTTGGCAACAACAGGCACCTTGGCAGCAGTGAGCCCCATGGAACATTCTACCATGCCCTTATTCATCTTATAATTAGAATTAGAGGTGGAAAAACGGGCCCGGCCCGTTGGGCATGCACATTTTACCTGCACTTTAGTGTGGGGCAGGCAAAGGATTTAGGCCCTCGCCCACTAATGTGACCGCCTTCCTCGCCCTTTTTTCTTTGTTAGATTTTGTGGGCATGGGAATTTACACTAATTTTTGCATTTTTAGGCTTAAAAGGTGTAGTGCCGGCAGGCTTTCCCTGCCCCGCCCTCACTTTTTGCGGGACGGGCCTAGATTTTAGGCTCGCATCCACAATTATGTTCGCCCACCCCATTTTTTGAGGGCTTTTGCGTGACGGGCCTTAACGGGGCGGACATGCTCGTTTGCCACCTCTAGTTGGAATAGGCCTAACAATTATGTCCCACAAGGATGAATTCTTATCCCAAGACCAAAAAATGCTCTTAATGTGAATGTACCCAACCCAACTGATATTGAGAATGCTATTCACACCCTCAGTTTTACTGAGCCAGATCAGTCTTGGTATATGGACACTAGTGCTACCTCTCACATGACATCCTCGTAAGGTCATCTCTCATCTTATTTTATATTGGGCAAAAAAATCATAGTTGGAAATGGTCAATGAGTTCCAATCTATGGAGTTGGTAGTGCAAACATACACTCACACCACCCTCCTTTTATTCTAAAAAATGTTCTACATGTCCCAAACTTGATTAAAATTTTGGCCTATGTTAGAAAATTCACCATGGATAATAAAGTTTCAATTGAATTTGACCCATTAGGGTTTTCTGTCAAATGTTTACGAATGGAGATGGCTCTAATGATATGCGAGAGTAGATGCAACTTATACCTCATTACCATCATCACCACATCCAAAAATAAAGTCGAACCTACATCATACTTTGCATCTTTGTCATCTTCTCTTTGGCATGATCGTTTAGGTCATCCAGGAAAACAAGTTTTAAATTCTCTTAGACAAAATAAATTGATTGGATGTAATAATCCTAAGAAGCTACATTTGTTTTTTTTTCATTCTTGGCTTCTTGATAAACATGTTAAATTTTCATTCATAAATTCTCATAATTATAGTTTGTTGCTATTTGATATTTTACATAGTGATGTATGGACATCTCCTATTCGTCAGGTCATAAATACTATGTTATATTTTTGAATAATTACTAAATTTTTGTGTGGGCGTTTCCTATCTCACATAAATCTCAAGTATACTCTTGTTTTTGAAAACTACGAGCTTATATAAACACATAATTTCAAAATGAAATTAAACCATTTAGTGTGACAATGGTTGTGAATATGTAAATAATGATTTTCAAAAAATATGTAAAACTACCGAAATTTATTTTCATTTGTCTTGTCCTTATACATCTTCTCAAAATGGAAAATTCAAATGAATACTACATTTCATTAACAATATTATTCAAATAAATATTTATTAGTTAATGCATCATTACCCTCTTCTTTTTGGGATCATGCTTTAGAAGTGACAACATACCTTTTGAATATTTTACCCAGTAAAACTATCAATTTTGAGGCATCAGTTAGAATGTTGTATCAAAAAGACCCTTCTTATTCCCACTCACACATTTTTGGATATTTTTTGCTATCCTCTATTCCCTTTCACTACAATACATAAAATTCAACATCGCTATACACCATGTGTCTTTCTTAGATACCCATCAAATCATAGAGGTTATAAATGTTTAGATTTATCTTCAAATAAAATAATCATTTGTCGCCATATTATATTTGATGAAACATCCTTTCCTTATACAAATCTGCACAACCCCAACCCACCACATATACCTTTTTAGACAATGACATGTCCCCTTACATCATTGACCACCTCTTGACCCAAAAGAAATCCATTCCAAAGTAAAGGCCATTGGCTCATCAAATTGACCAGTCCTCCCCATCAATTTTGGACCAACCAACCGCTTTCTTAGCTCTAAACCCATCCAAACAGCCGACACCCCCTTTCTCCTACTCCCAACCCCCACAACACCATCTCACCCTCCACCAACAAACTAACCATCATTTCCTCCCATTTTCCAACCATCCTTACAAACAGACACCAAACTCATAACTAGGAGTTAACATAACATTTTTAAACCCAAACAAAAAATATTATGGCCCACACACCCAGATTGCAAAATCCCCTCTCCCTAGAAACATAGTGTATACACTTCAAGACCCAAATTTAAAAATAGCCATGGATGATGAATATAATGCTTTAATTAAAAATTAGACGTGAGATTTAGTACAACCACCTAATGTTAATGTTATTAGATCTCTTTGGATTTTTAGATATAAAGAAAACTCTAACGGTTATTTTGATAGGTATAAAACCTTGTAGATGGTGGTGCATGTCAACAGGTTGACATTGATTATGGAGAAAATTTTAGTCCAGTTGTTAAATCAACAACAATTCAAACTGTTCTCAATATTGCTACTTCTAAATCTTGGCAAATTCACCAGTTGGATGTCAAGAACACCTTTCTTCATGACGAGCTTAAAGAAACAGTCTACATGCATCAATCGTTAGGCTTAAAGGCCCCGACAAATCCAAATCATGTGTGTCTTCTATGTAAATCCTTATATTGGCTTAAGCAAGCTCCTCGAGCTTGGTATATACACTTTGTTGATTATGTTTTCCATTGGATTCTCTCAAAGAAATTATGATCACTATCTCTTTTTTTTACAAGAATGACACTCATATGGCATACCTCGTCTTATAAGTTAATGATATTATCCTTACAAGTTCCTCTGAGGCAATCTATCATTTCACTACTCAATTTAGAATTTTATATGAAAAATTTGGGACCCTTGCACTTGTTATTGGGCATTGCACTGACTACTCTAGAGGTCTCTTTCTCTCACAAAAGAAGTACACATACAAAATTCTTGTCTGTGTTGGCATGTCATCCAACAAGATGTGTCTCACCCAGATTGAAAAAAAACTGAAACTGAGTGTCACTGATAGCACTCCTTTTAAGAATCCATCTCTCTGTCACAGCCTTGTAGGTGCACTTCAGTATCTCACTTTTATTTGACCAGATATTTCCTATGTAGTTCAACAAATTTTTCTATTCATTCACAATCCCATGGAAACCCGCATGCATGCTCTCAGACATATTTTGCGCTACATTTAGGGCACACATTAGTATGATTTATATCTTTATTACTTATCTACTTTCTCCTTAACCAGATACCCCACCTCTGGTTATTTTGTTTTTTTTTATAACCTACTCTCTTGGTCCTCTAAATGGCAACCTACATTATCTCGCTCTAATGTTGAAGTTGAATATTATGGTGTCGCCAATGTAGTTTTTGAATCATCCTGGTTATGCAATCTTCTTCTTGAATTACATTGTCCCATTATCAAGGAAACATTAGTCTATTGTGACAATCTCAGTGTCATATTTCTCTCCGACAATCCAGTCCAACATCAGCGCATGAAACACATCGAAATGAATATTCATTTTTTTTTGGAAAAAGTAGCATGCGATCATAATTGTGTTCTCCAAGTCCCCTCATAATATCAAATATCAAATATATTTATAAAGGTCTTCTTTTAATACTATTTAAGGACTTCAGAGACAGTCTCCGCATTCGTCAACCTCCCAATTCTACCGAGGTAGAGTAATAGAATAAAAACAAACAAAAACAAATATGTCTATGTTTAGTGTAATTGATTGGTTGTAATTAGACATTATTAGTACATTGGTTTATTGTAATTATACATTATTAGTAGTTTCCTAAATAGTTAAGTCAAAACTTGTATATTATCCAGAAAAGATATCAATGAAAGGTAAAGGGAATTACTTTCTTACACAGAACTACATAGCTTTGAATTATCCAATGCATCGGGAGATACGTAGGAGCAAGAGTAAAATATTGTCAAGCACCCTAAACAAAATCTTTTTTTTTCTTTCTTGTAAATATGTTGTAATAATTAGGAGAAATCAAATACATTAGGATTAACACTATCTTTTGCAAAACTAATTAAAGGTAGCCATTATTTTTAACGGATGTCGTGGGGTGCTAATACCTTCATATTCATAATCGACTACCGAACCTAAATGTGGTTATGATGGCCATATTTTTGTTCTTTAAGGGTTTTATCGACGTTTTCCCTTTTGAACAATAAACTTCAGTGGTGGCTTAACTATTTGTCGAGCATTTTATTGCTCGAATATTTTTTGCATCACGACATCTTGAATGGAGATGAGTAGAAGTTGATGAAGATCCTAGGTTTGAATGTACAAGAGTAGAACTTGAGAGAATAATTGGAACAATATTGGGACAGGAGTAAACACTAGTGAGAGTTCTGTTCTACTTTTTTTTTTCAAATGGAAGGGAAAGACAGGGCGGGTGTGAGTACTTAAATGAAAGCGTTTGAATTTTGAAATCCATATGTTTAATATTTTTAAATCCGAACATATTTTTAAGGCAAAAATATACCTGGGTCCTTTAAGTTATTTTACTGTAACAAGGAAGTCCTTTATGTTTTTTTCGTTACAAGTTGGTCCTTTATGTTAACTAACGTTGTTATACCCCAAATTTTACCCCTTAGATGTCATGACCTTGCATTAGGAATCAATCATCTATGCATTGTCAACTAACCATCATATTTTGATAGTTTGTTCTTCTATTTGAAAGCTATGGTTTGCACAAGAAATAGAGTAATATCAATAAGCCAAGTCCTCATACATTTCAAGGTCTCCTAAGGCACTTCTTGGCTCAATGCATCCATCCCAAGTGCTCACTAGGTGGTTGAGAGAGGTGTTTGAATTCACAAGGTCAAGAAAGTCAACTGATGCTCCAAAAGCTCAATCTTTGGCCTTGAGGGCTAATCATGAAGTTTTCAAATCATGTTCCATGGTCTCATGTGATTGGATCAGGAGAAGTCAAAGAGAAACCATAGAATCAAGAGTTGTGGAATTAGGGTTTTGACCTGAAGAATTACAAAGGAATCTTGGTGTGATCAGTCAATGCCTTGACTGGTTCATCAACCAATTAAGCTTACATACATTCAAGAGGCCTTATTCATTAAGAAATCAAGTGTGTTTGGCTCCCATCACAAGTGCAATGAGCCTCAAGTTCATCTGGCCCCCAAATTAGGGTTTTGTCAGGAAAAGTCAACCATGCCTTTGACTTTTGGTCAAGGCATAGTCCCAAGTCTTGGGAGATGATTCCATATGTTCATATGCATCCTTAGAGGCCATCTATTGGTATTTGTAGAGATTGAGAAAGCAAGATCATCAATGATCACACAGTTGAATTCCTGAGGAAATTAGGGTTTTGTTTGAAAAGTCAAACCGTCAACCTCCATCACACTTTAAGCCCTCACACCACTAATCGACACCACCACTCAATTCACCTCCATACAAAAACTACACGGGTTATTCCTTTTCACCATAATATTTGCAATGAAAGCCCATGGTGCTTCCTATAAAGCAGAATCAAAATAAATCAAACTAGCTGAAAGCTCAAATAATTTGGACAAAATTTTGGTAAAACTCAGTGTTGAAGAAGATGTTCCAACATGAAGACCAAAGTTGAAGAATTCTGCCAAAGAACAAAGATGTCGAAGAAGATGCATCAACTTGAAGACTCAACATCCTGGACTGCTATAACAGATTGTTTTAAATCTGTTCCAAAATCCTAGGCGCGCTCAGCAGTGGATCAAGGAAAGATTTGAAGCCCAACTGAAGACTATAAAAGAAGACCTAGACCTAGGACTGAGAATATACCTTTGGTAACCTAGTTCTCTTGTGTAAAAATAAGGGTTTAGGGTTTTGAGAGTCATTGGCTCTCTAGGTTTGTAAGTCTCCCTTTGTAACGTTTGATGCATTATGGTAGATATAGGCATCACACAGATATATAAGCCTTTAGGTATTGGATTGTGTATTGTTCTTGGATGAAGCTTTGAAGAAAATCCAAGTTAGCGTGTTGGTCAAGTATCCTTGACAGAATTGTGTATTGACAGGGATGGTTTAGATATCACAGATTGTGATTAGGGGAAGTGAGTGGTGATTCTCATATCAAAGAGGGTGTTCTTTGGTAAAGATTTCATTGGATAGTATTTAGGAGATAGAGTTGTAAACGGGGGAGTTTAACTATATAATTTTACTATAGATAGTGAAGTCTTCTTCCTGGATTGGTATCCCCCAGATGTAGGTGAATTGCACCGAACCGGGTTAGCAATTATTGTGTTCTTTTATCACTTTGCAGACTTACATATTCTGTTATTGTTCTTGATAAACATGTTAGAACAAATGTCATAACATCTGTGATTCTACAATTACTGATATTCAAGGTATCAGTCTGCTGTTCTGTTCTTGTTTAAATGATTATGCAGAACAATGTCTTGGCATGTGTTAGGACATCTGTTGTCTGCTATGCCAGAATTTCACTAGCATATGAACATTGAGGAATTATATCATCAACAAATCACAAACATATAAAAACCTCAAAAACCATTTCCTCATGAGCTCACATAGTTGTTTCAGGAAAACTTACATATTCCATTATTTCAAATTGGAAAACAACATCGCTATCAAATGCTGAGCGTGGTCCAGAGCGAGTACAATCAAAGTATTTCAATAATGTCGGATCATGGTCACCAACAATGGTGACAATTTCTCTTGTGTTACAAAATGTTCAAAATTAACCATCAATTATTCAATATATGCAAACAGTTGTCATTATGATTGTTGAATATAAGCTAATATAAACCAATGCAAACAAGAACTATCAGAAAAGTAACACTATTTAACTACACAGTTACAAGCAAAGCAATTTAGGTAAACACAAACACTAAGCAAAATAAATAACAATAATTCAGATGAAGAAGAACCAAAATCATGGAACATGTGATACTTGTGATACATGTGGCTTTATGGCGTGGTCTTTCAACAATGCTGCGGAAAATAACACGGGGTTTAGCCTCACCTGCCCATCTAAAAAATACCAAAAGGAATGAATTATAAAGTTAAAATCACAACTCCGTCATGAAATTATTTGAAAAAATAGAACAATTAAGGTTTCATCTTTTTAAAGTGAAATTAGGGTTGAGAGATTACCTGATACGGAAGCAGGAAGCACCATTGTCAATGACGATGAGAGTGTGGGAACTGAAGCAATTGTAATTGTAACGCCCCGTTTTGTCTTATTTATTTAATCGAGTCGATTTAATTATTTTTGTTTTTATATTATTTTATTCTTGACTTTTATTTGACAATATATTATTTTTCATCGTTATTATGTTTTATCGCGTTTTGGAACGTTTGCGAGAAAATTGAGTGTAGGGGTATTTTGGTCTTTTGCTTGGGTAGATATTATGTTTTTCATTAAAATAGAAATAGAGAGAAAAATAGAGAGAAAGAAAAAGAGAAGAAGGAAAAGAGAAAGAAAAGAAGAAAAGGGGAAAAACTTGGAGAGTAAGGAAACGATCCAACCGACTTTTGAAAACACGATTAATCGGGTAAGGGTGTGAAACTCAATTATCTTATACTTGTGTATGATTATGTATGTATGTATGTATTTGTGTGATATTTGGTTGAAATTGGATATAGAACCAAAACCATTAATATGTTGAGATTGTTAGAATTTGATTCAAATTGTGTCCGAAATCATGTTTTAATGTTCCTAATTGCTGAGACATGTTAGATAGATGTTGTTGTGCATTCAATTGGTAATTTGTTGGTGTTTTGATGAGATTTGGAGATGATTTTGGTTGATTTTCGTAGCAGAAATTCTGCAGGAAAAATTCTGGGTTTCGCTGCCCATACGCGTATCAGGCTTGGCATTACGCGTATTGGTTTGGGCAATACGCGTATGGCAAGGGGGGAATGAGGGTAATACGCGTAGGGAACACATTTTTCACGGCCCTCTGCTGAAATGCGTAATGGTACGCGTACTTGGCAAGGCATTACGCATAACTAGGAAGGCAATACGCGTACGGGGTTTTTAGTGGAATTTTTGGGGAGAAATCAGTCTCTGCCCATACGCGTAGCACTTTGGGCATTACACGTATGGAATGGGCGAGCGAGCTGGGCATTACGCATACGGCCTAAGGCAATACGCGTATGACCAGAGAGGGTGCAGAATTTTCCCGATTTTGCGTCCGATGCCGTAACTTTTGATCTGTAACTCGGATCGAGGCGTTCTTGGTACCGTTAGAAAGCTATTGAGATGCTCTTTCTTATAAAAATGGTTTTGAGATTGTTGGCCGATTTAATTATGTCGGGAATTTGGGAATGTGTCGTTTTGTCGACTTTTACCATCTTAACTGTATGTGATTATTGTGTTAACATGCAATATGCTTCATATATATATATATAAAGTATAGCTTGTGTGCTGTTATATGATGTGAACGCATGTGATAGTGATGTTGTTGTGTGGTAAAATACATTGTTTGATTGAATATCAATGTATGTTGTTATGATATTTTGTGGAATTGTTGTGGCTTGTGGATTATGATGAAATGCATTGTTTATGTGAAATTCCATGTGTGTTATTTGGTGGCCTTATGGCAAGTAAATGCATTGTTTGAATTGATTTCCAATGCATGAATAATGATGATGAGATAATCCATATTGTTGATTTGTGAATATGCATTTGATTATCATGAGTCCTTGTATGCCAAGCATCATGATATGCATCTTGTGATGTCGTGTGCCCTAGTGGGTGTGAGCGACGAAACGGTTCTAGAGGGAATCCGCTATAACATTGTGTGCCTTATACAAAGAGGACCTAAAGTGATGATTATAGACGATCGTGTGCCTTATAAAAAGAGGACCTAAAGTGATCGGATCGTGTGCCTTATACAAAGAGGACCTAAAGCGATCCATAAACGTCGTGTGCCTTATACAAAGATGACCTAAAGCGACGGGGAACATCGTTTGCCCGACGGGGAGTTACACTAAGTAACAAGCGATGATTCCAATAGTTCCTGAGTGAACTAATGATGAGAATGATGGATGGAACGGTATCGCATTGCATTTGCATAGAGTCGTTGTGTCAGTCTCTTTGCATTTGCATAAATCATGAATGGATTGATTTTGTGTGGAATTGATGAGTTGGTATGTTATATATATATATATATATATATATATATATATATATATATATATATATATATATATGTTGGTGATAAATGTATTGTTCATGATTGAGATGCCTTTGTGACGGACATATGAGATATGAATTGTGTTGTTTTGTATTTGAATTGTGGTGTAAGTTGTGGTGAGAATGTGTGACGTGTTTATTTTGTGTTATTATATAATTGTATGTAATTATATTATAATTGTGTTTCTCACCCTTCTGCTGTTGTTTGTTGCCATATGAGGCAATTGCAGATTAGTGTCTTGGAGGCTTTTGTGAAGATTAGTTCTCCATCCTTTTGTCAGTCAGTCTGCTCTGATACGTAACACAGGAGTCGGGAAACGCTTTTGTTATATATGTATACATTTGTTGGATCTAGTTTGTATTACCTTTGTATGAATATTTTGACGTTATAAAACAATTTATTTTGTAAAACAAGTCCGTTATGGATCTTTCCGCTTTATTCCATAATTGACCTTTCCTTTTATATGGAAAAAGTTTCCCTTTTACCTTTATTCCATTCTGTGTTATGTATCAAATAATTGAGCAGAAATTGTGTTTCCTTTCCTTAATTG
The DNA here is from genome assembly GCA_022829125.1 of Lathyrus tuberosus. Taxonomy (NCBI): domain Eukaryota; kingdom Viridiplantae; phylum Streptophyta; class Magnoliopsida; order Fabales; family Fabaceae; genus Lathyrus; species Lathyrus tuberosus. The sequence goes on along the minus strand of JALAZF010000162.1, from coordinate 1,880,527 downwards.
TGGCATCCTTGTTTCTGTCGGAAAAATAAATTTTTATTTACTCTGATTTAATTATGTATTATTTATTCGCGATGGGAATTGGGGGTGTTACAATAGTGGTATCAGAGCACGTCAGTCCGTCCGGCCAAGTTGTTGAGTCAGTTGGCGTGACAGTTGGTGTGAAACACTGTCAATACTTTCTGGTTCTTCTAATCCTTTGTCTGCAGGATTTAGAATGAGATAAGTGGGGGAGAAGCTGGTGCTTCTCCAAGTTGCTTCAGTTGTGTGCCGTTGGTTGCAAGAGTGTAAGTGTTGTTTGGACAGTGTTGTTCCTGGTTCCTGAGGGAATGTGGAGGTAAGGTTTATGTCAACTAAGGATTTGTGCCTTCGGTAGTTTTGTGCACAAGATGCAAGTAATGCTATTATAGTTTAGTAAAGATGGTTTATGCCCCATCATGATTGTCGCCTGTCTATTGACAAATTGAGGAACTGATCACCCTTAATCTCTTATTGATAGTAGACGGGAATTATGTTGGATGGAATAGACGTGTCTTTCAGGCTTTGATAGTGTGTGAAATGAATTGTTTGGAATTTAAGAAAATGGTTAGAGATTGTTTTGATGAGTCGATAAAGATTCTTATATCGGAAGATGAGGCGGATTAAAGGTTTTGGTATGTTGGTCAAGTTGGGAAGCCATTGAGAGAGAACGATTGGGTATCGTTAATGGTTGTTCTCAGAGAGTGGAGTGTGAACTCAAATTTGACGAAGGGGGAGATTTGAGGTTTGGATCTGCTAAGTAAGTAGAAGAACTTTTAGGAAGTGAAACTCATATTGAAAGAGCGGTTGGAAGATTTACTGGAAAAGGGATTTGTGAGACCAAGTGTGTCGTCTTAGAGAGCTCCAGCTGTGTTAGTAACAAAAAGGAAGGATGATTGAACAGAATAACAAGCATGATGTGTATAATGGTATTGAGACTATGGAAAGTAAAACTTAGAGTTTTGGTGAGTTTTGGAGTTTTTAAAGTTTTAGGGCATTAATGGAAATCTTGAGAAAACCCTAGGTGTGGATGTAATATTTGAGAGTTCTTTTGGGTTGGTTGTTGCTACATGTTGGGATTTATGAAATTTGGACGGTCAAGAGAAGAAATTGTGTATAGATTACTGATAGTTGAATAAGGTAACGATGGAGAACAAGTGTCCACTTTCATGAACAGATGACTGGAATGGTTTGGTTGAGTTTGAGTGAAATTGCAATTGTTTGGAATGTTTGATAAGAGTGGTGAATTGTGTGAGTTGAGGCTTTGATCGATTTAATGTGACTGGTTATGTTTGTTATCATCGGGATAGGCTGTTATTTACTCGGTTAAGCTTGTATGTGAGTAACCAGTTACCCAGTGAAAAGTTTTGCAAAAGCTTTAAGAATTTATATATTTTGGAATTTGGTTGGGCATTACAACGTACAGTGATGTTATTTGGTGTTAGTAATGCGTCTGTAATGTTTATGGAGTAGAGGAATCGTATCTTCCATATTTATTTGGATAAGTTCGTAATGGCTTTGATTGAGGATATTCGGATCTGTTATAAACTCAGAGGAAGAACATGTAGAGTGTTTGAGAATGAAATTACAAGTGTTGAAAAGAGACGAAGTTTTATGCTAAGTTATTCAAGTGAGAATTTGGGTTGAAAAAGGTTAGTTTTCTTGGATATGTTATTTCAGATGAGAGTATGGTTATGGATCCATCGGAAGTAGATGCAGTTCTACGATGAGAGGCTCCGAAGTTGGTTAAGGGGATTAGAATCTTTGTGGACTTTAGTTGGTTGTTACTGCAGGCTATGGAAGACTTTGCTAAGTTCGTACTTCTGTTATCTCAGTTGACTTGCAAAGGGTGAGTCGTTTGTTTGGATGTTCGTTGTGAGTAAGTTTTGGTGAGCTGAAGTAGAAGTTGTCTACGGCTCCAGTTTTGATTCTGTGTGATCCTAATAAACCATTTGTGGGGTATTGGGATGCGTCTTTGATGAGTTTAGGCAGTGTGTTAATGCAAGAGGGTAAAGTCGTGGCTTATGCTTTACTACAATTGAGGATTTATAAAAGGATCTATACTATTCCGGATTTGGAATTGGTGGCAGTTGTATTATGTTGGAATATTTGGAGGTATTATCTTTATGGTTCTAGGTTCGAAGTGTTTAGTAATCACAGGAGTTTAGAGTACTTGTTTGGTCTGAAGGAATAGAGTGTGAGACAACGGGGATGGTTAGAATTCGTGACGAGTTATGAATTTGGCTTGGATTATCATCGGGAAAAGCTAATGTTGTGCCTGAAGAGTTAAGTGGATAGTCTTTGCATATGGTTGTTCTGTTGGTCAGAGGATTAAAATTATTTGAGCAGTTCAGAGACTTGTGTCTGGTGTGTGAGATAAACCAGGAGAATGTGAGGTTGGGAATATTAAAGTGAACAGTGATTTTTGGCAGAGGTGAGAAAGAGTTAGACTTTGGACGTGAGATTGGTAGACTTGATGGTTTCGAGTAATCAGAGTGCGCAGCGGAAGCGTGATGTGGCACATTTTGTATTTGCGTGTGGGGCTTGTAAGAGTTCATAGGTTGAACATTGGAAACATGTTGGAATGATGAGACCATTGGACGTTTCAGAATGGAAGTGTTAGGAGAAAGGTTTAAATATTATTCATGGGCTACTATGTAGATGGATGTTTTGGTTATATGTTCGATTGGCGAATCGTAGCATTGTTGTAATAATGTTGTGTGGCAAAGATGTTGGTATTGTGGTTATGTGGAGGTTGTTGAGACGATGTTGGGTTGTGGAACTTTATGTTCTTGTTTGTGTTGTTGTGTCGTTTCTATCGTGCTAGTTCGAGTGCGAGTAGCAAATCCCTTTGTGGGAGATTAGGGGAGTGTTACCTGTGTGGTTGTAACTTGGGTATTCTTTGAGTTGTGAATTGGTCGTCAAGTGCATTGTATGGGCATTGCATCTTGTCGTTGTAGTTGTCGTCGTTGTCGGGTCATTGTTGTAGTCGTTGTTCGCGAGGTGGTTTGTCAATTTGTGTTATTCGTGGTGTGCCTTTTGTTGGCATGATAGTTTGTTAGTCGGGTGCGAGAGTCGTATCTGGGGTTGTTCGTATCAGTTATATTTTCGAGGACGAAAATGTCTAAGTGGGGGAGAATTGTAACGCCCCGTTTTGTCTTATTTATTTAATCGAGTCGATTTAATTATTTTTGTTTTTATATTATTTTATTCTTTACTTTTATTTGACAATATATTATTTTTCATCGTTATTATGTTTTATCGCGTTTTGGGAACGTTTGCGAGAAAATTGAGTGTAGGGGTATTTTGGTCTTTTGCTTGGGTAGATATTATGTTTTTCATTAAAATAGAAATAGAGAGAAAAATAGAGAGAAAGAAAAAGAGAAGACGGAAAAGAGAAAGAAAAGAAGAAAAGGGGAAAAACTTGGAGAGTAAGGAAACAATCCAACCGACTTTTGAAAATACGATTAATCGGGTAAGGGTGTGAAACTCGATTATCCTATACTTGTGTATGATTATGTATGTATGTATTTGTGTGATATTTGGTTGAAATTGGATATAGAACCAAAACCATTAATATGTTGAGATTGTTAGAATTTGATTCAAATTGTGTCTAAAATCATGTTTTAATGTTCTTAATTGCTGAGACATGTTAGATAGATGTTGTGCATTCAATTGGTAATTTGCTGGTGTTTAGATGAGACTTGGAGATGATTTTGGTTGATTTTCGTAGCAGAAATTCTGCAGGAAAAATTCTGGGTTTCGCTGCCCATACGCGTATCAGGCTTGACATTACGCGTATTGATTTGGGCAATACGCGTATGGCAAGGAGGAATGAGGAAAATACGCGTATGGAACACATTTTTCACGGCCCTCTGCTGAAATGCGTAATGGTACGCGTACTTGGCAAGGCATTACGCGTAACTGGAAGGCAATATGCGTACGGGTTTTTTAGTGGAATTTTTTGGGAGAAATCAGTCTCTGCCCATACGCGTAGCACTTTGGGCATTACGCGTATGGAATGGGCGAGCGAGCTGGGCATTACGCGTATGGCTAAGGCAATACGCGTATGACCAGAGAGGGTGCAGAATTTTCCCGATTTTGCGTCCGATGTCGTAACTTTTGATCCATAACTCGGATCGAGGCGTTCTTGGTACCGTTAGAAAGCTATTGAGATGTTCTTTCTTATAAAATGGTTTTTAGATTGTTGGCCGATTTAATTATGTCAGGAATTTGGGAATGTGTCATTTTGTCGACTTTTACCGTCTTAACTGTATGTGATTGTTGTGTTAACATGCAATATGCTTCATATATATATATATATATATATATATAAAGTATAGTTTGTGTGCTGTTATATGATGTGAGCGCATGTGATAGTGATGTTCTTGTGTGGTAAAATACATTGTTTGATTGAATATAAATATATGTTGTTATGATGTTTTGTGGAATTGTTGTGGCTTGTGGATTATGATGAAATGCATTGTTTATGTGAAATTCCATGTGTGTTATTTGGTGGCCTTATGGCAAGTAAATGCATTGTTTGAATTGATTTCCAATGCATGAATAATGATGATGAGATAATCCATATTGTTGATTTGTGAAGATGCATTTGATTGTCATGAGTCCTTGTATGCCAAGCATCATGATATGCATCTTGTGATGTCGTGTGCCCTAGTGGGTGTGAGCATCGAAACGGTTCCAGAGGGAATCCGCTATAACATCATGTGCCTTATACAAAGAGGACCTAAAGCGATGATTATAGACGATCGTGTACCTTATACAAAGAGGACCTAAAGCGATCGGATCATGTGCCTTATACAAAGAGGACCTAAAGCAATCCATAAACGTCGTGTGCCTTATACAAAGAGGACCTAAAGCGACGAGGAACATCGTTTGCCCGGGGAGTTACACTAAGTAACAAGCGATGATTCCAATAGTTCTTGAGTGAACTAATGATGAGAATGATGGATGGAACAGTACCGCTTTGTATTTGCATAGAGTCGTTGTGTCGGACTCTTTGCATTTGCATAAATAATGAATGGATTGATTTTGTGTGGAATTGATGAGTTGATATGTTATATATATATATATATATATATATATATATATATATATATATATATATATATATATATATATATATATATATATATATGTTGGTGATAAATGTATTGTGCATGATTGAGATGCCTTTGTGACGGACATATGAGATATGAATTGTGTTGTTTTGTATTTGAATTGTGGTGTAAGTTGTGGTGAAAATGTGTTACGTGTTTATTTTGTGTTATTATATAATTGTATGCAATTATATTATAATTGTGTTTCTCACCCTTCTGCTGTGGTTTATTGCTCTATGAGGCAATTGCAGATTAGTGTCTTGGAGGCTTTTGTGAAGATTAGTTCTCCATCCTTTTGTCAGTCAGTCTGCTCTGATACGTAACACGGGAGTCGGGAAACACTTTTGTTATATATGTATACATTTGCTGGATCTAGTTTGTATTACCTTTGTATGAATATTTTGACGTTATAAAACAATTTATTTTGTAAAACAAGTCCGTTATGGATCTTTCCGCTTTATTCCATAATTGACCTTTCCTTTTATATGGAAAAAGTTTCCCTTTTACCTTTATTCCATTCTGTGTTATGTATCAAATAATTGAGCAGAAATTGTGTTTTCTTTCCTTAATTGTGGCATCCTTGTTTCTGTCAGAAAAATAAATTTTTATTTACTCTGATTTAATTATGTATTATTTATTCGCGATGAGAATTGGGGTGTTACAATAATCGGATTGACGCTCAATTTTAGAGACGAAAGACATTGTAGGACTGGCCAGAAATATATGAAATAATAAGACAAATGCCTATTCAGCACTTTTAAATGACACATCAGTGCCATTACAACCACATAAGCGTTTTTGGAATGGAGTTTGTGAAAAGGTCAACGGTGAACACATTAGTTAAGATAAAGGACCAACTTGTAGCGAAAAAACATAAAAGACTGCCTTGTTACAATAAAATAACTTAAATGACCTAGGGTAAATTTTTGCGTATTTTTAACTGTGTGATGATTGCGTTTTTGAGATCAGGGTTGTTTTCGTGTGTTGGGGCACATCCGAATTTCAAAATTCGTATAATTTTTTTACTTGTAATTTGGCGTGTGTTTTGATGCTTATGAATTTTAAAATCAAGATTTCAAAGATATTTGAAAATTTTCGTCAGTGTAAATGAATAAATTAATACATCATGAGGTGTAGTTAGAGCTGTCAAAATGGGCTAGCCCATATGGACCGGTCCGCCAGACCCGAAAAATCATAAGGTTGAGCCTTAAAATTAGAGTCCATATTTTTCAGCCCAGCCCTAAAAAGTCCACTACCCATTGGAGGGGGGCATATGGGCCGTGGGTAGCCTATTAGGCCCACATCGTTATAAATTTTAAAAAATTATATTAATACTTATATTGTCTTACTCCAAAATGACACATTGATTTTCTCACCTCACTAAATTTTATCTCTTTTCTATTCAATCTTTCTCTTTTAAATATTATATATTAATATAATCAATAATCTTTTCTCGTATTCTATTAGTTTTTCTTATGTTAAGTTTTCGAGTATTATTTTATACAATTTAGATATGTATTGTATTTAAAAACACATTATAAAAGATAATATAGTACATAAAAATGTAGGGTTAATACCCATTTTCCCCCCTGCCATATAGGCGAGATTTGAAAAACCCCCCTAGAAAAAAAAACTTGCATAAAATACCCTGACTTTTCAAAATTATTTCATGGTAGACCTTTTGCACGCCACATCACCAAAATTGCTTATGTGTTATTTTTTTTTCATCTTTTCTTTTAAATTTAAATGCCACATGGGTTAATGGTGAGATGTAATGTCCAAAATGCCCCTAAGTCCAAAAACATCTCATAGTTGAAAATCAAGACATTTCAACCGTCTCAATTCCAACCCTAACAATTAGGAATAGTACTCTTCACTCCGTCTTCTTCCATTGACAGTTCACCTCGCCTTGTTCGTTCGAAACCAGTCCGTCTTCTTCCATTGACTCTAGGAATCGCGTCTGTTGATACGAAAAAGGTATGATATTTACCTATTTTGTTGATGTTTTCCTGCATTTAGATTTTCGGTGTTGTTCATTGCTGGTTTGATTTGTATTTGCAGAAATGGGTGTGTTTGGAGTTATTTTCCATCACGGTGGAAACTTTGTCCATCAAGGTCACATCTTTTACCGGGGAGGGAGTGAAACAATTGTTGAAGGTCAAGACTCTGATAAATGGAGTTTCTTTGAAGCTGTTAGTTTGGTTAGAGAGTGGGGTTACGAAGGATTCAGGTTATGGAGGAACATTCCACAGGTGGACGAAGGGTTTACTCATGTTGTTGATGATGTTCAAGCTGGAGACATTGCATCTCACAGCATGTCTTGTAATGTGGTTGGTCATATTTGGGTAGAACATGGTATTAAAGACATGATGACTAAGGTGTCGAACCCGGATGTGGATGTTTTTAGTGACTGCAGTGAAGAAGATAGTAGTGATGAAGATATAACATTTGATGACAGCGAAGAAGAGAGAGCACGTGATGAAGTGGATGAACAAAATGATGATGTGGTACTTGAGGAAGTGGTCATATCGGAAAAGGGAAATAGGGTTCAGGTTAAAGGTAAGTCATTGAGATTCAAGGTTAGGGCATCAAAGGATCCAAAGAAGATGACACCCATCAAGAAGGGGGCCAAAATCATTGTCGAAGTACCTAAACATGTGTTGGGATCTTGTTCACAAAGGAATCCAAGTTACTCTAGAAGTAATGAGGTGGAGTATGAAAGTGAGGAATTGGATAGCTCTGACCCTGATGAAAGTGACATAGAAGAGAAGCATTCCAAGCCAAAGTTTGAGAAGTTTAGAGGTGAGCTGCTCAACAAAGACTTTCAATTCAAATTAGGTATGGAATTCAATTCTCTTTCTGAATTTAAAGATGCTATTAGGGAGTGGTCTGTGTTAAATGGTAGAGAGATAAAGTTTGTTAAGAATGAGAGTTATAGGGTTAGGGTAGAGTGCAAGGGTAAATGTGGTTTTTTAGCTTTGTGTAGTAAAGTGGGGGATAGGCACACTTACCAAATAAAGACTTGGGTGGGGACACACACATGTGCAAGGGTATTAAATAACAAGTCTGCCAATTCCAAGTGGGTATCTAAACTTATTGTTGAAAAAAGGAAGTCACAAGGTAAAGTTAAAGTTGGAGAAATAATGACTGAGCTAAGGCAGATATATTCAATTGGCATAACCAAAGGGAAGGCTTGGAGAGCTAGATCTATGGCTGAGGAAATTATTGAAGGAGATGCAAAAGAGCAATTTAACATGCTATGGAGATATGCAGCTGAGTTGAAGAAGCACTGTGCAGGAAATACAGTCAAGATTAACACTGAGAGGCCATTACCAACCCTACCACCAAGGTTTGGAAGATTTTATTTTTGCCTCGATGGTTGCAAGAGAGGGTTCACAAAGGCATGTAGGCCATTTATTGGAGTGGATGGTTGTCACCTTAAGACTCAATATGGTGGTCAGTTACTAGTTGTTGTGGCAAGGGATCCAAATGACCAATACTACCCTTTGGCTTTTGGTGTTGTAGAAACTGAAACTAAGGACAGCTGGAAATGGTTTATGGAGTTGCTCATGGAAGACATTGGGTGTGAAAGGAAGTATGTTTTTATCTCAGATCAACAGAAGGTAATAATTATCCATGTGTCCATATGTCTTTAATTCTTAGTGTATTTGTATTAATCTCTTTATTAGCTTTGTGTATGTTTGTTTCAGGGTCTTGTAAGTGTGTTTGAAGACATGTTTGAACATATTGAGCATAGAATATGCCTTAGACATCTCTATGCAAATTTCAAGAAGAAATTTGGTGGTGGAGCTGCAATTAGAGATCTATTGATGGGGGCTGCCAAGGCTACTTACTTTCAAGCCTGGGAGAAAAAGATGAATGAGCTGAGGACACTAGACAAGAAAGCATGGGAGTGGTTGATGGGAGTGCCTACCAAGTTATGGTGTAAGCATTCATTTAGTTTCTATCCTAAGTGTGATGTGTTAATGAATAATTTGAGTGAATCTTTTAATAGTACTATCTTACAAGCTAGGGATAAACCTATTCTCACAATGGTAGAATGGATTAGGAATTATTTGATGAATAGGATTGCCAATAACTTAGTGAAACTAAATAAGTGGACACATAAGGTTATGCCTAATCCTAGGAAAAGACTAGACAAGGAAACTATGATGAGTGGAGAATGGATACCCACATGGAGTATGGCTGACCTATGGCAGGTGCATCATCCATACAATGGGTTGCAATTTGTTGTTGACATTGGAAAACAAAGATGTTCATGTGGATTTTGGGAGCTTGTTGGTATACCATGTAGGCATGCTGTGTCTGCAATGCATTATCAGAATTTGGACCCTGAGACATTTGTTGACCCTTGTTACATGAGGGATGCTTACAAAACTTGCTATGAGAACAATGTTAGTCCAATCAATGGTATGGATATGTGGCCTGCAGTGGATGTTGAGAACATGTTGCCACCTCAGTATAAGAAGGGTCCAGGAAGGCCTAAGAAGTTAAGGATTAGAGAGCATGATGAAAGTGGGGCAAGGCTGAGGAGATTTGGAGTAGCATATAGATGTACAAAGTGTGACAAATTTGGCCATAACTCAAGAAAGTGTCAAAGCAATGTGCAGGATCCTAATGCATTAAAGAGAAAGGTATAACAACAATGTTTGATATTTACTTTACATTCTTATGTTATGTTAATCTTCTTACATTCTGCTGTTGTATTAATTTTCTTACAGAGAAAAACACCAAGGACTAAGCCATCCACATCTGCTCCACCAACTGACAATGAGAATGCCCCACCAACTGATAATGATCATGCACCAAATACTGACCAAGGAAATGATGATGCACAAAATAATGTTGCTGAAACAGTTGTCCAAGAAATGAATGAAGCAGACATAGATGCTATGCTGGATGACATGATGAATGCATTTGAAGAGCAACAATCACAGGTAGTAAATCCAACACCTGCAAACAATGCACCAACTGCACCTGAAACAAGCAGAGTTGTTGTGCCTACAACTGATCCTGCTACTCACCCTGTTGCCAAGAAAAAAAAAGCTGCAAAGAAGAGGAGTGCTACTCAATCTGTTGTGAAGAAAAAGAGGTGCAGTGAGAGATTGAAAGAGGTGAGGAATGCAAGACAAATTGGTGGAGTTGGTTCAACACCTGAAGCACCTTTGATGTTAGATGAAGAGGCCTCTATGCAGAAAAAAAACAAGTGGGAAGATATTGAGAGAAGAATGACACAGTAGTTAGGAACATTATGACCATTTTGTGTAATACTCTGTGAGGATATTGAACAGCCATGTTTTTTTGTGTAATACTTTGAAATTCTGTATTACTTTGTCCTGTTTTGTTAAAACTATGCTTTGTTATGTAATACTTTGTTCTGCTTATGCCAAATGGAGTATTTGAGACATCAAGTTATTATGTTAATTTTCTTGTGTTCTGCTATTGAGACATCTAGTAATTAGGAACATTGTTACTGATATCAGTCTTGTGGTCTGCTATACAAAAACAATGTATACTAGTAAACAATGTATACAAAAACGTTACCAAGAGTTTTAACACTCAAGACATCAAATACAACACATCTGGAACAATGTATACCAGTAAACACAACACATCTGTAATACTTTGTTCTGCTTATGTCAAAATAATGTATTGAAGAGAACACAAAACATTTTGTTGCAACAATGTATACAAAAACATTACCAAGAGTTTTAACACTCATGACATCAAATACAACACATCTGTAACAATGTATACCAGTAAACACAACACATCTGTAATACTTTGTTCTGTTTATGTCAAAATAATGTATTGAAGAGAACACAAAACATTTTGTTGCAACAATGCATACAATAACATTACCAAGAGTTTTAACACTCAAGACATCAAATACAACAATGTATACAATAACTTGGCAATAGTACAAAGCTGTAACAAATTTGATTCATAACCAAAAACAACAATTACATTGCAATAAGCTTCATTACAGTGCAATAAACTTCATTACATTACATTGATCCTAATTTGTTACACGACCCAAAAAGAAAAAAAATACATGAGGCAACAAGCACAACTATTACAAAATTAATCCTAATCCTTAAGCTAGACACATTCATCTTCAACTCTTCAATCTCCTTGGTAAAAGCTATCTCCATTTTGCTCATTAGATCTACAATCTCTCCTTCCATGAAAGTTGTTTCTTCTCCACCAAAAAATTCGTCATCCCAATGGAATAAGTTGCAGTCATCTTCTTTACCCCAAAACCTGCACTTCCAATACTTCCTGCCAGGATTTGCCATCGATTTTGAAACAAACATCTTCATCTTCATATTATGGCCGCATCTTGGAATTTTTCTTCCGGTAGAAAACGTGCTAGAGTTTGAGCATACTTGTTTGCTCATGATTTGGGTTCAACAAGAAGACGAGATGAGATACAAAGGGAATGCGATGAAGAAGAAGACTGGATGCGAAGAAGACATGCAAAACCTGGTTGCGATGAAGAAGACTGTATGCGAAGACGATAACTTTTTTAGGGCACAAAACATGGACAACTTGTGGAAAGAAGAAGATTAAGTTAACGTTTTTGGACTTAGGGGCATTTTGGACATTACATCTCACCATTAACCCATGTGGCATTTAAATTTAAAAGAAAAGATGAAAAAAAAATGACACATAAGCAATTTTGGTGATGTGGCGTGCAAAAGGTCTACCATGAAATAATTTTGAAAAGTCAGGGTATTTTATGCAAGTTTTTTTTTTCTAGGGGGGTTTTTCAAATCTCGCCTATATGGCAGGGGAAAAAATGGGTATTAACCCAAAAATGTATTATGGTCAAAATAATATAATTTTTAATTTTATTTATAATAAATATTATGACATTTTTATTTTTATTTTTCATAAAAAAAAACTTGTTTAGGGCCAGTTAGCTTAAAGTCTATCTAGGACCGAGTTCAAGTAGTAATTTCCAATCCTATATTAAATATGAGTTTTTTTGATCCAGTCTTAAAAAGTTCAAATCCATCCGAATCAATGCGTTTAAGGTCGAATAGTCCATTTCAACACTCTAAGTGTAGTGAACAATTCCTACTATCTATTTACCGATAAATAATTTTTCTAATATTTTCTTCCCTCCTAGCAATGTAGCACATTTATTATTTTTTTCGTTAACAATTTTATTTCAACTCAATTAACAATTTTAGTTATTGTTCTGGCAAAATAATAATTTAATAATAAAAATACTTTTAGTAAATAAAATCCAAATAATTATTATAATCAAAATAAATAATTAATATCTTTTAAAAAAAAACTTTTATGAAATTAGTTTTTTATTTTTCACATTAGTATTTGGTCCACTAGACTAGTGATTTCAATTTCCTTCTAATCACAGTTATGAGGAATCGAATCGTGATTCTCACCATCAAATTTAACACTAACCACTATTAATCTAACTAACAATTGACTAGGTAACCGATAACTTTATTAATTATAATTGTGCAGAAACATTCGAATAATTAAGTTAAAGAAAATAAAAATCTGACCATTAAATGATTATATAAATAAATTGAGATAGTGACATTAGATTATTTATCAATGTGTTTGTTTACCAAAATAACCCCAGCCCTTTTTACGTACACACAGAAAATGTGTCTAAAAACGACATCAAAAACATAACGTGGGGTTTTGTCGTAAGAAACGCATATCGGATAAGGGTATTAATGTCATTAACAGTTTCTTTCCAGACAGTCAGTCACCGTTTCTTTCTCGTTCTTTCCAGTTTGGCTTTCGGTCGTTGAGTGATCCCAAAAGCCTCTCAAAAGCTTCAACTTCGCACGCAATACGATCATCCTACAAATCATCGATTCTGTCTGTGAGTAATTGTATCTTCTATGAATCATAATATTTGAATGAATCCTCAATAATTTTCTTAAATGTTTTAAATAAATTCTAGTTAATTGCATAAAAACAACATGGTCAATTAACAAATATTGGGGATTTTCTGAATATTAACCAAATATTCTCGAAATTAATGTGATGGCCTCGAATTTCCCAGCGTGGTTGACCTGGGTCAATTGTTTTATACAGTCCCAGGATGTTTAAATTCATGTGTATATCGAAAGAGCAAGCTGTTAATGTTTTTATTGTTGTTGTGGAGTTTCATGTTATTACTTATTACTGATGTTTTATGGAAATGTCTTTTGTGCAGAGAAGAAATATTGTGCATTGGAAACCGTTTCAATTCTGGTTGAAGGATTCAAGTTGGGATTGTGAGTAGAGGAGGATGGCTTGTAGGGGTTGTTGGGAATGTGTTTTGAAGCTTTTGAACAGCTTACTGACCATTACTGGTCTAGCAATGGTGGGCTATGGGGTTTATCTTCTGGTTCAATTCAGTAAAGCTCCGAATAACTCTCTGACTATTGCTACGGACAGTGATGATCAAACTTATCTTCTACTTGGCCGACCCATGCTTATGGCTTTGCCTCTTTCCAACAACTTTTTTGATGATTTGCCTAAGGCCTGGTATGAATGCTGATCCTCCTCTCATGTCTGTTTTCAATTTTCTTTAGAATAGTATCTTTGAGCATGTAGAAAGAAGACTTGTAGATTCTGTAAGGAGAGTATTTCAGACGGAGAGGAGTCAAACAACGAGGTAGAGGAAGACTTTGAAAAACTATAAGAGAAGTTATTAAGAAAGATCTCGAGATTAACCATTTGGATAGAAGTATGGTTTAGGATAGAACATTATAGCGAAAGTTGATCCATGTAGCAGGCTCCACTTAGTGGGGTAAAACTTGGTTGTTGTTGTAGTATCTTTGATTGAAGTCCGGGCAATTGAAAGCAAAAACTATTCAACTTGCTTTGGAAAAAGTAATGGGTAAAACTTGTTTGGGTACAACTACCATTATGTTAGTAATAATAACATGACCGGTATATAAGGTTTCTATTGTGAGAAGCTATGTGGAGATCGGCCAATCCTGATTGATAGTAGTTATGTGATAGTTGTAAGCATGCTTCATTATTTGTGTAATCAATGCATTACTTTTTGTTGCTAGTGATGAAGAAGCAAACTTGAAATGAAATTTATTTAATATATTATTACACATTACACACCCCGAAATTACCTCTATTTCTTCAACGTGTAGTTATTTTCAGACGTACGGATGATATCTATGTAATTGTTGACAAAGACAATCATGGATGAAACAACATTATTCTTTTTTCCTCGTGAATTATATTTACTACAATTTGTTACTTTTGTATACATCTCATACTGTTTTATCTTCTGACTTGCTTACACTGATTGTGTATTTCATGTTTGGCAGGTTTATTTACTTATTCATTGGAGTTGGTGCTGTTCTCTTTGTTATTTCTTGTTTTGGCTGTATTGCATCTTGTACACAGAATGGGTGCTGCCTGAGTTGTGTATCCTTTTAGAATTCTTAGGCTATGGTCTAACACGTTTAATGGGTTCATACAATTTCTATCTCTCTCTTTCTCTCCTTGATGTGTATGTGTGTGTGTTTGTATTTAACTGTGTACATCTATTAATCTTATAGGAATTGTTATTTAAGTTTTCCTTAACCCAACAAAGTATTCGGATTTGGTGGTTTTGCTGATCATAGTAGAGCTTGGATGTGCAGCCTTTATATATTTTGACAAAAACTGGAAAGAGGTAAGTTGGCACTAGTAATTTGTAATACAAAATTCTAGAAGTTATATTTTTCATCTTATAATTATCTTCTTTTCAGGAAATTCCAAGGGACAAAACTGGAAATTTTAATATGCTATATGACTTTCTGAGAGAGAACTGGACTATTGTGAAATGGGTTGCGCTTGGAATTGTTATCTTTGAGGTAAGCAAGAACTTTTATGATTGAAAATTTTCTAAGAACTAATGTAAAAGTCTCCTCTTACCGTACCCTACTACCTACCACCATGATTTTGGAGAGGCACATGCACAGCAAGATAAAATGTTTATACATGTGTTATGTGAATGTGACATGCCAATTGTTATGCTTATGGAACTGTAGGCTCTTCTTTTCATCTTAGCCCTTATTGTTCGGGCTGCAAATAGGCCAGCAGATTACGATAGTCATGAAGAGTTCATTAATTACGATAGTCATGAAGAGTTCATTAATCCAAGGCAGCAAGCCCGTCAGCCTTTGCTCAGTAGACAAGCGGGTCCTGCACCAGGTGTACCAGTTACTGGCACAGTCAGCGCACGTGCCATCAGAAATGATGCATGGAGTGCAAGGATGAGGGAGAAGGTGCAATCTTTTGTCTCTGTAGTGTACTTTATTTATTATTCTTGTTTACGGAATTTTTCATATGCTTGTTGTTAGTCTTAACTTAGTCTTAGGATTAGTTGCTGAGTTGATGTAAAAGTAAGAAGATGAAACAGATTTTGTTGAAGCTTCTTTTGAACCAGATGATCTAGAAAAGCTTATTACTTTTATTCTGTCATTTGCTCTATCAAATGCCTGTTGCAATGAGACTTCCATCCCCTATTTATACATAGAATTAGAAGATAAAGGTTGTTGCACCTCTAACCGTTTCACACACTATCTAAATACACGTGTAATAAAGCTATAAGAGAGTTATTGAGAAAAATATGGAGATTAACGATTTGGATAGAAGCATGGTCCTAGATAGAACATTATGGCGAAAGTTAATCCATGTAGCCAACCCCACTTAGTGGGTTAAAACTTGGTTGTTGTTGTTCTCTCAAACCAGATGACAAGCAAGGTCTATATGCTTGGTTCTTTCATGAAAGGATGAATTACCTAGCTATATGTCTTGCTTACTGACTGTTGGGCGAGTTTTTTCACTAGGGTGCATTGAATATTATGGGACTTCTTTTTTAAAGCAACACCTTTGTGAGAGACACACCACATATTCATCTAAAACTTTAAGGTGATAGGTGAGTGGGTTCTCTCACTTATAAATGCTCAAGTCTCCACATTTCCAACCAATGTGAGACTATTACCCACACTACTCACACTTGCTACATTCTCAACAGTGACTATCACAATATAGTAGTGTTGGTGTTGTGAAATCAACTTTCAGATCATGCAGAAGATATGTTAGCCATTGGATGTAGCCATAGTCCTATGTTATGCTTCTGATGAACTTCGAGAGATAGTTGCCTTTTTTTTGGATTTCCACGAGATCAAATATTCTCTAAGAAAAATGCAGAATCCACTCACCTATATGCGGGTGTCTGGGAAGGTTGTCCAATCAGAATCTAAAAAGGCTTTGAGTTGGAGGGTTGATTTTGAAGAAAGAAAAGTTTCTAATGCTGGAGAAGATTAGAGATACTTTAAGCCTCGTAGTGAAGATTAGTAGGTGAGTTCGTGTGTTGACTGAGTTGCTGCATTGAAAAACTAGTATTTGGACATGTATTGGTTAAGCAATTGAGTTTGCTGATGAGTCTCTTGTAAATGGAAGGGTCTTGCGTAGGAGTTCCTCCTTCTTTGTTGAGTTTGGTTCCTTTCAGTCATGGAGTAATGTCTGGTTTAGTTGCAAAAGCAAGAAGTAATCAATCATACTGATGTTAATTTTGCAATAAGAGAGAAAGTGTCAAAGAAATCAATACTTTCGATTTGAATAAAACCTTTAGCAACTAGATGATCTTTATACCTTTCTAAACTGTGTTTAATATTGTAAATTCATTTACATTCAATAGGCTTCTTAGTTCTTACCATTAGGTAGAGTGGTGATGATCTATGTATTGTTCTCTTTTAGGGTCTTAAGCATGATATCCTTTTTGCATTGGTATTTCACAGTAATTGTCTATTTTTCATATGTACTCCTCTAGCTTAGATATACTATTTACATAACTCTTCTTAGGACCATTCTGATTATTTCAAGAGATTATTAAAAGGTCACATTATTATTCTTTTTTTAGTAAAATGTTTATTGCATTGCGTATGCATGATTATCTGACACTAATGGTGTTTCTTCTGCAGTATCGTCTGGATACATCGGAATTCACATACAACCCATCTGAGTCACACAGGTTCCAGCAAGTAAACTCACAACCAACTGAAGAAAGGAGCTGCTGTACCATAATGTGATCACTCCAAAGTTAGAGGTGATCGAATATCGAAGGTTGTTATTGTGGGCGAAGTTGAGGCTAGAAATTTGTGAGAAAAACATCTGTCGCTTAATTTGTCTATCATTCCCAATTTATTGGTTCTCCATCACTTTCTTTCCCTCTATGACATGAAAACATATCATTTTGTTGTGTAACATTCTGTTGAGTGAGAAACCAGCATCATAGTTTAAGGGAGTAAATTTAGTTATTCATAATGTTGTCTGTATTTTGGGGTCAAAATGTATTTCTGTGAGCTACTCCCACACGTTAAAATACATCACCTGCATTATGGTGTTTGTTTTTGTGTGCTAAAGTTTCTACTAGCCATATCTGTTAGGGGTGTGAGATGTAACATGAAATACTCCATTTTAGATTTTCTCCTGTAACTTGTGTTGGTGAATGGTTAACGCCTAACGGTTAGTGTTTGAAATGGTAAACTGTTGTATATATATTTAATAAAAAAACAACAATACACAACTAGTGTCTCAACTTCTTTTCATGTTTGTAGTCTTGTAGTGTATTTTATGGCTGTTTGGCTCCAGGATTTGTGTCTTATTAAGTTGATCGCACGCAGACATTGTCTTTGTATAGGAATGTAAATGGATATTCATGGGACGGATAGTATGATATTTGTCTGTCTCATTGGATAAATATGATATTCATATCTGATTCATATTTGTGCGGATATCCGTTAAGTGGATAATCCGTGGGTTTTAAGATACTCGCGAGTGTTTACATTTATTCATGGATAACATTATTTTTCTTCCAAAATTAATTTTTGAAAAAGATATTTTTAGCTTCTTTTAAAGAAATAAAAGGTTATTATTACATTACATTCATTCAATTTGCTTTTAATTCAATAAATTATTTTTATCACATTAACTTTTTTTTGTTTTTTTTTACCAAAACATAATAACATCAAACGAAATGAAATATATTGTAATTGTGAGTTATGCTGAAAGAGCAAACAATAGAGGAATAGGAAGGAAGGTATTGATTGAACAGAAGAACGACGATATTGGTTATAAGATGATGAAATTGTTGAAGTGAGGTCTATATGAAATGTGAAAGACTTTCTTCTATGAGAAATTTTTTTTAAGAATACAAATAATTTTTATTAAAGGATATAGATATTCGCGGACGCATGTATCATTAACCTTGCATTCGTATCCATTAAAATTGAGTATTTAAATATCAATTTATTTTATGTGTAAATATCCATTAAGTTATTCGCTTCGTAACTGTGACAGATTTTATCCGCGAATATTCATATCCATTAAGTTATTCGCTTCGTAACTGTGACAGATTTTATCCGCGAATATTCACGAATATGAATTTTTTTGCAATCCCAAGTCTTGTAATCAACTATATGAGTTTTTTTGCAATCCCAAGTCTTGTAATTCCATATGAAGTATATGTCCATCACTATAGTTGTCAAAATAAGGTAGTCTAAATATGAGGTTTCAACTTGTCACCCCCAAAATTATTCTTGACAACCACTAGTGTTGAAAATTTTGTAGGGAATGCCAGATACATCCATAAATCTAACTGTCAAAATAAGGTAGTCCATATGAGCCTGTTCGCTACAAAGCTCGATAAATCATATGGATTAAGGTAAAAAATTAGAATACGAATTTTGGAAAATTTGACTTGACATCAAAAACAATTACACATGGCACCACATTATTAACACTTTTGCCGTAATATCTTCATATTTAAATATTACAATTTTCACTATTTAAATTATTACTTTTAGAAGCTTTTGAAAAAATTTAGATTTCTACTGCAGTTTTTGAAGTATCTACATGATATTTAAAAATAATTGTTTTCCATTAAATTTATGTATTTACCAATTATCCTGTATTTTTCATGAAAACCATACCTTTTTATTGACAATTTTGAAATGTTTGATAAAATTTAAAATTTTGTTTTTTAATCGGAATTTTGGAAAAATGTGGTATCCTATGTATTTTTATCGACAATTTTGAAATTACCGATAAAAATGCCTACATGCATATTTCCAATTTAAAAAATGTCGGTAAAAACACATTCGATACCACAATTTTTTTAAAATGTCGGTAGATGGATGGTCATGACCGAATATTTATAAAATTCCAAAAATTCTTTTATTTTGTTTTGTTTGTAGTGAGGACAAGAGAAAAAGACACCAAGTTTGTTCCTATATTGAGCAATAGAGCAAAGAGAGAAGTTGTAAAGAGCTCTAATGGAGGCGGTGAAGACGACGACGAGTAATTGCATACTAGTGAGGGTAGAGTAACCCCCGGTGATTCTCATTGTAGGAGCATTGAGCAGCCTCACAGATCCTGTACTCTCCAGTGTATACAAGGTAGAGATGAACGAACCAACAATCATGATGTCGAGCCAGCTGCTGCCTTTGTTGATGATGTTGAGTACGTCATCATCTCAGGCTGATATGAAGGTTCTTCCCCAGGCTGATACATAGGTTCTTACTCTAGCTGATACAGAGGTGGCAGCTCATACCGATATATAGTCGTCTGTGCAAACAGATGAACGGTGTAGCGTGCGATTTTTGTCAGTGACACGACCACCTTACCGCAATGGTTGGAATTGGGTGCTACTTTCTGATTTCTTATTTATCCTATGAAGCTGGAAAGGAAAAGGAAGATATCTAAAACTAACCTTGCACGCAAATATTTTCTTTAACAAATGCTAAGAGATTGGGGGGTCCGGGGTCAGGTTATACAAAGGGAAGTTGTTAATTACCCAGCGTATATATGGTTATCCATAGATCGTTTGGCATGTTTCTCTATTATCTACTTACTGCTGTTTATCTGTTATAAATTGGGAAAGTTTCTCCTTTGGGAATGTTGAGAGAGTGTTTTTGTTGTTTTTTGGGTTTTTGGATGTTTTTGGTAAGGTACTGGACCTAAAGTTTTTGATTTGTGTGCTCGCTAAGATTTCGCAATCTTATGCCTACGTATTCCCGTAAAGATAACAGGGAAATCAGAGCAATCGTAGTTTCTCCTATTCTATGGGAAAAAAGAAATATTTGGTGTCTTGTTCAAAGCGCAAGATTGAAGCTAGAGGTTATTTGTGTCTTGTTCAAAGCCCAAGATTGAAGCTAAAGGGGTTTGACTGAGAGAGAATTTGTCATCTCTAAAGGGAGATATCTCACATGTTCATCACAGTTGTTGGGGTATTTGGTTATAAAAGAGAATTACTTTAACTGGGATATGTGAATCCAGCAATGCCATAATTTCCTTTACAAGGGAGATGTCCTGAAGGAGGAAACTTTAACTCAGTGTTGAGCAATGCCATTTTCCTTAGGAATCTTTCATGCTAAGAGAGGGAGATGGGCGTGGATGTAAATAATCCAGAGGCTTTCCGCTTACTGCAGTTAGATGAAAGAGGAAGTTTACCTGGATAAAAGAGGGATCACAACTTGGATTTTTGAATCAACAAGTGTTCCACTTACAGTAGTTATCTGGAATTAGGGTTTGTTTGTTTTGTCTGTTTTGATGTGTGATGTACAGAGAAATGCCTTCCTGCAGAGAGAAATGTTGATTTCCTCTGAGGGGATGATGGTTTTATGTGTGTCTTGATCAAAGCCCAAGGTTGAAGCTAAAAGGTTGACTTTAATAGAGAGTTTTATATCTGTCTTGTACAAAGCCCAAGATTGAGGCTGAAAAGAGACTTACTCTTTTAGGGAGATCATTATACAAAGCCTAAGAGGAGGTTAGAAGGAATTGACTTTTCCGAGGGAATATTTTGTCTGTCTTTTACAAAGCCCAAGATTGAGGCTAAAAGGGATTGACTCTACTGGTGAGAGGTTTTATCTGTCTTGTACAAAGCCCAAGATTGAGGCTAAAAGGTTAATTGACTTAGCTGGAGAATAATTATAAGTGTCTTGTACAAAGCCCAAGATTGAGGCTAAAACTGCTGAGGGAAAATCATTATACAAAGCCTAAGAGGAGGCTGATTGGGGAATTTCTTATATAAAGCCTAAGAGGAGGCTATCTTCTGCTGAGGATTATTGAGATCCAGAGGCAGGTCCAAAGTGGGGAATTAACTCTTGCTGAGAATTACAGAAGAGTTGAAATATCTGAGACCATGAGGTTATGATCTGTTAGGGTTGTATTGATGGTAAGTTGACCCTAGCTGGGGAATTTAGAATGAAAGTTTAAAGATTGAGTTTTAAACTCTGCTGGTGAATTGATGAAATCATCAGGGTTTTTCCTGTACTTTTAGGAAACTTGAGGGTTTCTTTGAGATCCAAAAGGAGATGAGACTTTCCAAGTCTACTGGTGTGAAAATGTTTTTCGCTTAACTGGAGAATGATCTTTGTATGATGCCTAAGAGGAGGCTGGTGTTTTAAGGGGTGAGAATTAACCCTAAACTGGTCTGATGTTTTTGACTCTCTTGGAGGATTGAACTAGCAAAAGATGACTAGGTTCTGTCCTATACCTGTAGAAGGTCTTCAGGGTCCTTGCACTAAGCCCAAGAGGAGGCTGAGAACTTCTAAGAAGCCTGAGGCTCCTTGTACAAAGCCCAAAAGGAGGCTGGGGATGCTTTTAGGAAGCCTGTGGGTCCAAGCCTGAGAAAATTTCAAGAAAGGTTTCACCGGGAATAATCCTTTCTTTAGTGAACAGTTCTAAGGTTTGAAGAAATTCAAGAGAGGTTTCACTGGGAATAATCCTCTATGGGGAAATGAATTTCTTGTACAGATATTTCTAGTAGTGACAGTCTTGAGAAAAGTTTCACCGGGAATAATGCCTTTCTCTGTTCCATATTGTATAAGCCCAAGAGGAGGCAAGACTGTGTCTGGAATTTCCTATGGGGGAACTAGATTTGACTGTGTTGAAAGAGTAATCACTGGTTTGATCTAGACCTAGAACTAATTGTTGTGGAAAACTCTAAGCAAGTATATACATGCATACATATACGTATAAAAATATAAACTAGTATGTATATAAAAAAACAGTAGAACTTACAGGTGTGCAAGCTCCAGCATTGTAACCACAGCTGTATGGTTAGTTATTCAAGAAATTTAAGAAAGTTTTGATAACACTTTGAATTTGAATCTTAATAAAAAAGAAAGTTGTTTTAAAAGGAAGTTTGGGGCTTGTACTCAAGGAGAGGCCCAGATGAATTCTTTTGAAAAGGCGACGATCGCGTCGTGGTTTTAAAAACCACAGAGGGACTTATACAATGACTGAGGCCCAAATTATTGTATTTACAAAGTGGATGGGTCTTACACTCAATTAGAGGCCCAGGAGTTTATTTTTATACAAGATATGGGGCTTATAGCTCAAGGAGAGGCCCAGATGAAAAACAGTGATCGCTCCGTTATTTTGAAAATCGCATAGGGACTTATACAATGACTGAGGCCCAAAATATCTTGTTTTGACAAGGGATGGGTCTTACACTCTTTTAGAGGCCCAAAAGTGTTTTAAAAAGAAGAAAAATGGGACTTACAACTCAAAGGGAAGGCCTAGATGAAAATTGTTTGAAAACGACGATCGCGTCGAGATTTTTAAAATCGTATCGGGACTTATACAATGACTGAGACCCAAATTATTTTTTTACAAAGGGGGTTGGGTCTTACACTCTATTAGAGGCCCAAAAGTGTTTTGAAAAAGATTTGTAAGGGTGAAAAATAATCAAAACCCTAATTTGATTTTAAAATGTATTTTAATTGAATAAAATTCAATTAAAATGATCAAAATTATCAAACATGTGTGAAAAACAAGTTGTGATTTTGGATCAATGTTTGAAAAATCATGTTTCATTCATAGAATGATTTGAAAATCATTTGAATTTGAAAAATCAAGAGAAAGAAATATTTTAAAATGCCTAAAAACAAATAAAAACATAATTCTTTACAAAAATACCAAATATATGAAATAAATAATACTTTTGTGAAATTTTTACAGAATAAAATATTTTAATATTTTTGTGATTTTTCAAAAAAAGAACCAATAAAAAATAATTAAAATTGAGAGAGAAATTAATTTTGGAATTAATTAATAAAAACCATAAAAAAAATGTGAAAAATAGCAAAATGGTCTGGGTGGGTGTTGAACCCATGACCTCCCAGCCAAAGACACATGCGCGCTACCACTGTGGTGGTGATACATCCATGTATCAAAACTACCCCATAAACATATATGGGTGACAAGGTTTTAGGCCTGGCCAAGGTGCCTTGGCCTGACCCTTGCCCAAGGCTGGCCTGATTTTAGGCCTATAGCATGAAGGCTATAAGTTCTTCATTTCTCCATGGATTTAGACAAAATTTAGATGGATCCTACCTAGAATTTCATGAGGAATCCAATAGTGCTTTAGGAATTTTCTAAAGATGCCTACATTTTAAAACCAGATAGTGGTTTCAAAATAGGCCAAGATTTGCAAGTTCTATGCTATCCTATCATACCAGCAACAATAACATGATAAATTGGTTTAAACACAACACATATGATATATATATATATATATATATGACATGTTCATGATCAATGGACATCAAAGCAATGCATATTTTAAGAGGTCAAGTTGTGATGCACTTACCTCTTGAAGCTCCTTGTGCTAACTGTCAAGATCCTTGTGCCAGAAGTAATCCAATGCTTTAGACACTCTTGATTGATCCCTTAGAAGCTTTTAGGATGATCAAAACCAGTTGTTGACCTCAGGAACAAGTATTGACTCTTTCTTGCAAAAGTGGCAAAAATGACCAAAATGGTAACTCACTCAAATGGTGTTACAGTTGAGGGAAACCTGTTGGAACAGTATGAGGATGATGTTTGGAGTGTATTTGTAGCTTTGTTTGGTTTTGAAAGTGACTGAATCAAGACATGGCTTGTAAAATACAGAAAAGTCAAAATTTGAGGTCTTGGAGGTTGACTTTCTGATTTTGAGTTTGTCCAATGTGGAAGAAGGTTAGAACACCTCCAATGGATGATTTATGATGTTTCAGGATGGTTGCTTGAGTTGTTTTAGCTCTGGTTTCAAAAATTCACAAATTGCTTCAATGTGATTTAAAATTGAAGTAAGAGAGAGAGAGTGAGAAAACAAGGCTTTGGTATTGTTTTGGTGTGGTTTGAAACATCAGAAATGACCTCTATTTATAGGAGAAGAGTTTTGTTTTTGAAGGAATAGTGCTGGATGAGGGACCACTCTATTATCCAATGGATATGCCCATGTATCACTTTCCTTAAATGCCAAGGTACCAAGTGTTCACTTGGCCATTGACTAGAGCTGATATTTGTAGCTCTAGGCCTTCTGATCATTGTAACAAACTTGAATCAATTGGACTGATAGGCTTGGTTCATGACAGCTCCATGTACCACATCAATTCAAAATGAAAAAATTGGAATTTTTGGAATGGAAACTTGAATGATCACATGCCAAATGATGAGATTCCTTGACTTGGGGTCCAAGCTTGAAAATATCAAGTGAGTCATCAAGATTCCTTCTGATCTTGAAAGAGGAAAAAGCTTGCAAGATGATACAATTTGAAATGGAAATCGTGTGGCACAAGAAATGCACCAAATCTTCCTTGAAAACCAGTTTGAGCAAGGCATGTTGTGAGGTTCATAACTCCTTGACTAAGTTGAATCAATGAGAGTTCTTGTATTCTTTGGAAAGCTCACATGACATACTTTAACTTTGATGTTCACAAATAGACCTGGTTCAACTTGGATCATGATGAAAAATGACCTCAAAGTTTGGAAAAAGTGAAACAGATTCTGACTTGTTGAAAATTTTACTAAGTGTTGGAAAAAGTGGCCATTTCCACTTTTTGTGATTTTGATCAATCCATAACTCAAAATCCATAAGGATTTGAAATCTTTTGTAGTCGACACTTTTGAAGTATGTCATGTGAAATTTCATTTGAGATTTGGATGGAAGAAAAAGGCCTTAGGGTTTGGGAGTTATGACCTTGCAAAGTTGGTACCAAAGCCATTTTGTTCCATAACTTAGAAAAATTTAAGTTTTCTAAGGTTGCCCCTTTTGCAAGTTACCTCACTTTTCTTGATTTTTCTTGATGAATGATGATCAAAACCATACATGGACATTGTTTTTGACTTAGGGGAACCATATTTGTGAAAAATTCCAAAAAGTCAAACTTGATTTTGGGCACAGTTGACTTTTTGTTAGATGAAATCCAAACTGTGTGATCCTTTGTGTAATCAAGTTCTTGACACAATTCAAACCTAATGGATGTATTGAATCATGTCCCAAGGTTTGGGAACATGTCTTGGTCAAAAGTCAAAGATACAGTTGACTTTTTCTTCAAAACCCTAATTATGGTCCAGATGAAATTGAAACTTGTGAATCAAGCTTCTTGGATTAATCCATTGTTGTAAATGGATCAATGTAGTGTATTTGAGGCCCTTAAATCATGTCTTGAGGTCTTGGCTCATGCTTTGCTCCAAAAGTCAACTTAGGGGTGAATTAGGTCAAGAAACCCTAATTCCTGATTTTTTATGAATGCATCCCCAGAGGCTATTTTGACTTGATGATGAGACTCATAAGGTTCCTTGGAGTATCTTGGGTTATGCTTTGAAGCATTGGCTCATGCCCAGAGGAAAAATTTCATCTGGAGGCCTTGGTCGACCAAAACCCTAATTTGGTGACACTGGCTATCTTGAGGCTTGATCCACTTGATATGTTGCAACTTGTGCTTGATTCTAGATATGGGAGTCCTCTTGATCCTTTATGGGTGTTTGATAGATTAGAAAAGTTTAAGATCATGTCATTTCTTGATTGATCCTTTGTATAAGTGCTATGAGAGGGCTCAAAACCCTAATTCTTGGTTGTAGTGAAAGCTCAACAATCCTTGAGGAGATTGATGAGGCATGATGGCACATCCATATTATAGCAATGATTTGCACAATGATGGGAAATCTTGGTGGTCAAAATTTAGGGTATGACAGATGCCCCTATTTAATTTTCTTGGACCCGAAGGTGTGAATGGTGAAGATGTTCGGACATTTAGGGTGCAAGAGGATTAAATATCGGAACACCCGAAATTTTGACGGTGGTTATGAATAGCAGTTTGCTCATCCATCTTCTTTTGCTAAGCGATGTTATTTAGAAAAGGGTAAAACTTCCCCTCGATCCTGGTTTTTAGCCACAGAACTGGTCTTAGTTTCTTTTGAAATAAACTTCCCCTCGATCCTGGTCTTCAGCCACGAAACTGGTCTCAGTTTCTGAAATAAACTTCCCCTCGATCCTGGTTTTTAGCCACGGAACTAGTCTCAGTTTCTGAAATAAACTTCCCCTCGATCCTGGTTTTCAGCCACGGAACTGGTCTTAGTTTCTTCTTGTCGAGTTTCTTCCTTGACAAGGGATGCTATTTGCAGCGGTTTTCATCAAACTTCTCGTCGAGTTTTACTGGGGAGATGCCATTTGATGGAAAAAGTTTGAGGTCATATTTGCTGGGGACACCCATTTGTCTGAGCTGTAGAGGTGTACAAACTTCTCTATTGGAGATGCCATTTATTAACTCTACTGGGGAAAACGAGTCTCTTGAGAGACTGCTTTTTGCTTGGGGATATTACATCATACTTTTTTCTTCGAGATCTTCTCGGAGAAATGCCATGTGATGGGATCCAATTTTTGAGGTGCTGATGACCTCGTTGACAACCAACCTTTCAGAGAGAAACTGCTGTATTGCCGAGAGTCTTCGGTTAAGAGGCTTTCTCTGGAGATTTTCCTTAATCCAGGAAAGCGAAAATATCATCTTCAATGGTAAAGAGTGACGTATGTCGAATGTCTTCTTGCCTTTCAGAGGTTCAAGTTATCAAAGTGGTCGAGGACAGGCTATATTCCAGAAATAAACTGGGGAGAAATCGCTCAGACGATACATTTCCTGACGAGGAAAGAACTGACAACCTTATTGGCGGAAGGACGTTATCACTTGGGGACGAGACTGACCAAAGTGATAGTAATGTAATATGAATATGAACATGAATCAATTATGCATGGTGTATGTATGTTTATGCTGACGAAACATACGCGACATACAGACTGGTGAATGAACACGACTGGATACTCGGCCACTGCGGGGGATGAAAAGTATCATTGGTTCAAGTTATCAATCCTGCCTTGCTTAGGAGAGGTACACCCTGTGGGGGTGAAATAACCATTAATTGGTCTTAAGAGGTAAGAACTATGTCGGGGATATCAGATGGGACATTCACATCTGAAACAGTTGATCCTTCATTCAGGCGTACTGGTTTAGAAGGAGTAATTTGATTCTGCACTTTGAGGTTTGATCACTTCCGGAGAAGCCCTCGATGTTCTTTTCGTGTTCAGCAGTTAAAAAGAAATGCCATCTTTATTTTAAAAGCAGAAGAAAATTTGACTAGTAAAATTCATTTTTGTTTTGTTTCAAGAATCGTTGATCATGTTACAATGTCATTCTGAAAAGCAAAATAAATGAGAATTGCAAACAAAAGCACTAGAGCTCAAATTTTATTGATAGGATGGAAATAAGACAAGCGCGTGATCCCATAGAGTATTTACAAAGTTTAGAAAATGGTAATTTACGGAACAAAGGGCTACATTGAAACATAACGACCGTTATCCTTCCACCACCTTTGAATTCTGGGTATCCTGAGCTTCTGTCAAAGATGACCTTGATTGAAGTCTTTCGACGGATGGTGTTACCGCTGGGGATTTAACCTTTTCGGACGAAGTTACTTGCCATGAATCCCTATCTTTGGCCTGGATTGTCTCTTTTGAGGTTTCCAATCCATCAGGATGATTCTCACTTATGTCTCTAATTTTTACCTGGACCTCCTTTTCAGGTTTTCAATCCACCGAGACGTTTTTTTTTGTTTAGGCGAAGTATTTCTTGACTACGTCAACATTCGTGGGGTAGGTAAACTCCTCTCCATCCATGGTTGTGAGTCTCAAGGCACCGCCTAAGAAGGCTTTCTTGACCATATAGGGGCTGTCATAATTCGGAGTCCATTTGCCCCGGAATCAGTGAGAAATGATTGTATCTTCTTGAGCACGAGGTCTCCTTTTCTGAAGACACGGGGTCAGACCTTTTTATTGAACGCTTTCTTCATTCTTCGCTGATACAACTGACCATGGCATAGAGCCGTTATTTACTTTTCTTTGATCAGATTCAGTTTATCGTGTCGACTTTGATACTATTCAGCTTCTGTTAGCTTAGCTTCCATCAATACCCAGATTGATGGGATCTCTACTTCTATGGGAAGCACTGCTTCCATGCCATATACTAGAGAGAAAGGGGTTGCCCCAGTTAAAGTGCGAACATATGTGCGATAACCGTGAAGAGCAAAGGGCAGCATCTCGTGCCAGTCTTTGTAGGTTACAACCATCTTTTGAACGATCTTCTTGATGTTCTTGTTAGCCGCTTCTGCCGCTCTGTTCATTTTGGGCCGGTAGGGAGATGAGTTATGGTGTTCGATCTTGAACTCAACATACAATTCTTTCATCATCTTGTTGTTCAAGTTTGGTGAAGTCATCTCTTGAATGGCCTTAACCTTGTCAGGATCAACCTCGATTCCTTTCTGGCTGACGATGAATCCTAAGAGCTTTCCCGAGCAGACACCGAATGTGCATTTATTGGGATTCAAGCGGAGTCTGTATTTTCTCAAACGCTCAAATAACTTTGACAGGTGTGTCACATGTTCTTCTTCTATTTTAGATTTGGCAATCATATCATCGACATACACCTCAATTTCTTTGTGCACCATGTCGTGAAACAGAGTTGTCATGACCCTTTGATAGGTTGCCCCGACGTTCTTCAGACCGAACGACATTACCTTGTAACAAAAGGTGCCCCATGGGGTGATGAATGAAGTTTTCTCCATATCCTCCGACACCATTTTGATTTGATTATAGCCCGAGAATCCATCCATGAAGGAGAAGACTTTGAACTTTGATGTACTGTCAACCAGCATGTCAATGTGTGGCAGGGGGAAGTTATCCTTTGGACTTGCTTTGTTCAGATCCCTGTAGTCTACACACATTCTGACTTTTCCGTCTTTTTTCAAAACTGGCACAATGTTAGCTATCCATTGAGGATATTCTGAGGTGACGAGGAAACGTGCGTCGATCTGTTTCTCCACTTCCTCTTTAATTTTGATGGCCATATCAGGATGAGTCCGTCCCAGTCTTTGTTTTACCGGGGGACATTCTGTTTTTAGTGGTAAGTGGTGTTCCACGATGCTGGTATCCAACCCTGGCATGTCCTGGTAGGACTAAGTAAAAACATCTGGAAACTCTTTGATAAGTTTTATCAAGTCTTTTTTGACAAACAGACTGAGCAGTGCTCCAATCTTAACTTCGTTCTTTTCTTCCTCTGAGCCCAAATTGACCGTTTCCAACGGCTCTTTGTGGGGCTCAATAGACCTTTCCTTTTGTCTGAGTAGTCGGGAGATCTCTTCTGGAATTTCTTCGTCCTATTCTTCTTCAGCCTCAAATACTGGGAATTCAAAGTTGGGAGAAGACATTGGATCGTACGTTTCAATGGGGTTTAAAACAAGCAATCTGATTGACGTGATGATTCGTTTTTAGCAAACACAGAGAGAATGCAAAAGTGTGTGCAGTGTATTTTCTGAAAAATGCTTGTTTTTGTTTTGGGTTGTTTTAGGATTACCATTTTCTGAAAAAAAAAAGTGATAATAGCAATAAATGCGGGAATGACAGAATGACATTGTTTATTTATGATTTGTCAATTCTTGAAACACAGCCTTATAAAACAAAACTCTGTCGCTTTTAGGCGAAGCGAAGAGGGACATTTACAGAAAAGCGAGCCCTATAAAACACCCATTCACCCGGGCGAGGTGAAAGGTTTAAAACAAAGATGACAATTTCTTAGACTTATGGACGATTTTCGGGACATCGACAGCAACCCAGTGGCGACGAACTCCTCTGTGAATCACAAAATCTGGTACTTTCCTTCTCGGGTTGTCTTTAGAAATTACGCTGATTTCTGGCGGTGTAGGATCGTTGGAGTCTTCCTCCTATGCAGAGTTGTCATAAACGAACTCTTCTGTTGCATCTTCCATAGTGTTTTTATCCTCAGGCGGATCTCCCCATCCAGTTGGCTGGATGTCCTCGTATCTGATGCGAGAACTTTCGGGAGCAGTGTACTTGACTAAGAAGTCGTACTTGCCACTTGGCTGTCCTAAGGTGTCCCATATTTCTGCGGGAGTGGACTGATGAGTCTAAGCCCTTGAGGTTAGAATTAATTTTGGTAAAACTAACTTAGCAGAAAGATGTTGGACAAGATGTCCTGACAAGATGAACTAACTGCAGGTTGAGATGTTAGACAAGATGTCCTATCAGGTGGATTTGACATAGTTGTTTGTTACAGTTTTGGGATGACTGTATAAATGTTTTTGTTCCAGGTGTGATTGGAATATGACTTGATCCCAGGTGGCATCTGAGATTGTGGAATCAGAGATTCTGATTCTAAAAGGAATATGCGGTTTCCTTGTAAGGAGACATTTTTGGAAACTTGGGATTGAAGAAAAGATTATGTCGTAGATTCTGAGGAGCAGAATTGCTACGCTTTTGAAGCTCAAATCCAGTTCTGTTTTGCAATATAAATAGGATGGATTTAACCTAGTTTTTGTGTTGAATATTGCAGCTGTTTTAGAGTACTAGGGTTTGTACTTTTGTGAGCCTCTCGTGTATTGTGTGAATAACAGAGAAGGACAGTTTATTGAGCTGTAATATTTTCAGTCACTACTGTGATTGGAAGGGAATTGAGAAGGGTCTCATACCTAGGAGTGTCTTAGGTAGAAATCTAGGAAGGGTAGTTTCTAGGTACTAAGTTGTAAACGTTGGAGTTTAGCTTAGAACCAATTCTACTTAGTTGATTTCATTACTGGCTTGGTAGTGCCTAGACGTAGGTGTTGTTGATCACCGAACTGGGTTAACAATTTCTGTGTGTTATTTTCTTTCTACAGTTTGTTTCTGTTCTTCCTTAATCCTTGTGAGAAGCGGAGATCAAGTGTCACAACATCTTGTCTGACATCTTAGTGATCTGCTTAACTAGAATTTCAATTGGTATCAGAGCAGGCATCTTGCTCTGTATCTGGGTGAGATTCAGGGACGATACTTTCTGGTTCGATGGATAAAGAAGGAGGAATGCTGAATAGACCATCAATACTTGATGGTTCCAATTATGAATATTGGAAAGTACGCTTGGAAGTCCGTGGTTAAAGGGTGGGATCCACCAAAGATCAAAGACAAAGATGGGAAGCTCACTGAGGAGCTGAAACCTGAAGAAGACTAGGATGATGAAGATGATAAGCTTGCTCAAGGAAATTCCAAAGCCTTGAATGCCTTGTTCAATGGGGTGGACAAGAACATCTTCAGACTCATCAAGAATTGCACTGCTGCAAAGGATGCTTGGGAAATCCTGAAGACTGCTCATGAAGGTACCACTCGAGTTAAATCGTAAAGACTTCGGCTTCTCACCACTAAGTTTGAGAACTTGAGGATGAGAGAAAATGAAAGTATACATGACTTTCACATGAACATTGTTGATATTGCCAACACATCTACCTTAGAGAGAAAATTCTTGAAGCCAAGTTGGTCCAGAAAATTCTAAGGTCTCTTCCCAAGAGATTTGACATGAAGGTGACTGCTATAGAGGAAGCTTAGGATATAGCTACTATGAAAGTTGATGAGCTCATGTGTTCTCTACAAACTTTTGAATTGGGACTGAATGAAAAATCTGAGAAAAAGAAAAGCTTAGCCATGGTGTCAGATCATGATGAAGAAAAGATAAACTCCAATTAAGTGATGTCTAAGGCTGTTGTGTTTCTTAGAAAGCAGTATGGACAATTGCTAAAAAAATTGAGGGGGAGTCAAGATTGAATGCTAAGCCTCAATCGTTCAATAACTTTAAAAGAAATAACCTTGGAAGAAACTCTAAGCATGAAGAAAAGGATGACAAAGGAAAAGGGATAAAATGCTATGAGTGTGAGGGATATGGACACATCAGATATGAGTGTCCTACCTTTCTAAAGAAAGAGAAGAAAAGACTCATTACATCCTGGTCTGAAGATGGAGAATCACCTAAACAAGTTTATGCTCTTATAAGAATATTTGACTCTGATATAGAATCAGAGATTGGAGATCTATCCTATAATGATCTAATCAAATCCTTCAAGGAGGTTTACAAGAGATGTGCTGAAATCTGCCAGCTAAGAGAAAGACAACACAAGATCATTATGCTCCTTGAGGATGAAAGAGAAAAACATCTTGATGTCATCTCTGATCTTGAGGAGGAAGTTGTTGTGCTAAATTCCAAGCTTGAAAATGTGACAAAAATGTTAGGATACTCAACAGCCGTTCTGGTATTCTAGATGAAATTCTTCAAGTTGGAAGAAATGCTGGAGATGTCAGAGGACTTGGCTACAATGATCCAGAATGCAGTCTCAATCAGATCAAAAGAAAACAGATAATGTCAAATTGAATGTCCCAACATCATTATAGACATCAGTGGAGACAAGACTGGAAATGTCATCATTGTGGCAAGTATGGCCACATTAAACGCTATTACGACAAGCTACATGGATATCCTAAAGGCAGGAGTACTGGAAAGAGAAGGAGTTCCAAGAATGAGTCTATGGCTCTGGTAGCCCATTCCTATCAAGAGGAGTACACTGAAGAAAAGTGGTACTTCGACAGTGGATGTTCATGACACATGACTGGTGTCAAGGACTATCTCGTGGATATAGAGTCTCATTCCTCCAACTATGTCACCTTTGGATACAGATCCAAGGGAAAGATTAGAGGAGTCGGAAGATTGAATCACGCTGGGAATCCTAGGCTAGACAGTGTGCTGCTTGTAAAGGGATTAACTGCAAATTTGATTAGCACCAGTCAGCTTTGTGATCAAGGCCTAAAAGTCAATTTCACCAGATCTGAATGTCGAGTTGTGGATGATAAAGATAGAGTTATCATGAAAGGATTCAGATCAAGGAACAACTGTTATGTTTGGACTGCCTTGCAGATGGAGAGACTTCAGAAACCATCCTCAGATACGAACATTGGAAGATTAACCAAAATGACACATAGGAGAATGCAACTTCAGACTATCACAAGGATGGAGAATCTTCTTCAGAAGGCCTCCATGATTAGGGAAATGGCTGGAAATAGATGCTCTTATGCCATCACAACAGACTCAACCTATGAGACAAGAGATAAGAATGATTATCTTCAAAACATTGGAATTGAAAGTGTTTTGCTATGGCATAATGTCATACCAGATGTCACGACATCCGCCTGTGACATCTTGAACTGCTCAGGTGTTACAAAATTATAAAGAAAAATTCTGAAGGACAAATTAGGGTTTTACTTGATTTGTGGGAGCGCTATTCAAGGGGTTAAAAATCAAATCACTCAAAACCGCTTCAACAATACATACTCTCACTTTGTTCTAATCTTCTCGAACTCGTTCATCCTCCAGATTGAAGAACAAGCATATCCTGTTTATGTAAAGATGTCTCAACAATAATCTCCAACACGTGCAACCAAGAAGGACACGACAGAGACATCTGATTCTAGGGAAAAATTTAAGGAGCTACTTGCTGAAGATGTAATTAATGGTGCTCCGCTTGCTATCATGCCATGCAAAACGGACAAACTTCTGATTAGAAGATCCAAAACTATCCCACCAGGTAACCCTTTGAATACCTCCGATGCTTTCTTTAGTCCTAAGAAAGGAATAGAAAGGTTCAACACAGATGAAAGGATTGATAAAATTATAGAGAGACTCATAAGTCAGGGGGACAGAGTGAGTGTTGCTGGAATTACCAGACCCCTTGCACAGATTATGCCACCCAACTCATCTCAGGATCCGAATGTGACTAAGAGAAATGCTGACAAAAGAGGAGATGATGATGAAGTGTCAGAAGGGAATCTGCATACCCTTGCTGATTCCATGGTTAAAAATGCTGGGAGAGATGATGAAACATCTTCATCTACACAAGGGGCTTCAAAACAGGCTGACAAAATCATCAATTTAGATGATTTGCCCTCTGACAAAGAAGTCATTGCGACAAGCCTTAAGCCTAGTGTGTCTGAACGATTAAGAAGAAGGAAAGATAAAGGTGTAGCCATCTCCAACAAGCAAACTAAGAAGTATGCAGTTGGGCCCCATAGGCCCTGGAGCAAGGTTGCTGTTGGAAGCAAGAAAAGGAAGGCAGAGTCTGAAAGTGAATCAGACTATGATGGGACAAAGGATGGACAGAGTGTCATAAAGAAACCAACTTCTAAGAAGATGGTTGTCACACTTCCTAAAGCCCCCATGGACAACATCTCCTTTCATGATGTTGTAAGTGTTAACAGGTGGAAGCATGTTTATCACAGAAGAATTACTTTGGAGAGAGAACTGGGACAGAATGCCCTCCAGTGTGAAGAAGTAATGAATTTGATTAAAGAAGCTGGGTTGTTGAAGACCGTCTCTCATTTTGACTCATGCTATGAGCAACTGGTTAAAGAGTTTGTTGTAAACATTCCAGAAGGATGCAATGATAGAAAAAGTGAGGACTACTTCAAGGTGTATGTCAGGGGAAATGTTGTGACATTCTCTCCTACTTAGATTAACAAGTACCTTGGCAGATCTGAATGTCCTCAGGCTGAGATTGAAGATTCAGATGATCAAATTTGTAGGGAAATTACTGGGAACACTGTGAAGAATTGGCCCAACAAAGAGAAACTTCCAGCTGGGAAGCTCAGTGTCAAATATGCCATTTTTCATAGAATTGGTACTGTGAATTGGGTTCCTACCAATCATACTTCAACTATTTCAACTGGGTTTGGGAAGTTTATCTATGCAATTGGAAAAAGGAAGTCTTTTGATTTTGGTGAATATATCTTTGATCAAATTCAGAAACAAGCTACCTCGTCAGCTGTTAAATTGCTAATCTGCTTTCCATCACTCATCTGTGGAATAATTCTTCAACAATATCCAAGGATAATTCTATCGGATGATGCTATCATGAAAATAAATCCACCTCTGACTCTACATTATAAGCTGTTTGCTGGTAAGCATGTCTCAGATATTGCCTCAACATCCACTCCACCGTCTGCAACTACATCCTCAGAGGAGGACACCATTGCTCAACTGAAGGCAACCTGCAAAGAACTTGATGATATTATCAAGGTCAGCACTACCAGAAAAGAGAAGCTAGAAAAATTGATACAAGTCTTGTCGGCTGAGTAGATCAAGGACACTGGAGTCAATGATGGAGATACTGAGAAGGCAGCTGAAGAGAACTGTGATGCAGGAGAGAAATATGCTGATAATGGTTCTGGTGGAAGTGCAGGAGAAGAAGAAGATGATGAGGAAACTGAAGATGACTTCTGATAGTTGTCTTTTCTGTTTTATGTCTTGTTTTTTTTGGTTGTGTAAGGGCTGAATGCCTAGGATAATTCTTATTTTTGTTGGGTGTGTAATTTAACTTTTTGAACTGGTTAATTGGTTTTTGAGTTAGTCCTTCTGCCTTTGTCATATTGTGGCTAAAAAGGGGGAGAAATACTAACATCACTAACCACTGCTGATATTCTACTAACCACTAAGGGGGAGTAGATCTATACTGATTGAGGGGGAGACATTGTTAGGTTTCCGCTGCTATTCTGATGGTGGTCTCCCTGATATGATTCTGCAGGTTAATGAAAGTTAGTTTTATCCAAAATTTGCCAAAGTGGGAGATTGATGAGTCGAATCCCTTGAGGTTGGCATTAATTTTGGTAAAACTAACTTAGCATAAAGATGTTGGACAAGATGTCCTGACATGATGAACTAACTACAGGTTGAGATGTTAGACAAGATATCCTATCAGGTGGATTCGACATCTTTGTCTGTTACAGTTTTGGGATGACTGTATAACTATTTTTGTTCCAGGTGTGATTAGAATATGACGTAATCCCAGGTGGCATCTGAGATTTTGGAATCAGAGATTCTGATTCTAAAAGGAATATGCGGTTTCCTTGTAAGGAGACATTTTTGGAAACTTGGGATTGAAGAAAAGATTAGGTTGCAGATTATGAGGAGCAGAATTGCTGCACTTTTGAAGCCCAAATCCAGTTCTGTTTTGCAATATAAATAGGGTGGATTTAACCTAGTTTATGTGTTGAATATTGCAGCTGTTTTAGAGTACTAGGGTTTTTACTTTTGTGAGCCTCTCGTGTATTGTGTGAATACCAGAGAAGGATAGTTTATTGAGTTGTAATATTTTTAGTCACTACTATGATTGGAAGGGAATTGAGAAGGGTCTCATACCTAGGAGTGTCTTAGGTTGAAATCTAGGAAGGGTAGTTTCTAGGTACTAAGTTGTAAACGTTTGAGTTTAGCTTAGAACCAATTCTACTTAGTTGATTTCATTACTGGCTTGGTAGCCCCCAAACGTAGGTGTTGTTGATCACCGAACTCGGTTAACAATTTCTGTGTGTTATTTTCTTTTTGCAGTTTATTTCTGTACTTCCTTAATCCTTGTGAGAAGCGGAGATCAAGTGTCATGATATCCTGTCTGACATCTTAGTGATCTGCTTAACCAGAATTTCATGGACGAGTCATCTTCCTCAATGATGTTGATCTCAGGGAAAGCATAGTTGATGAACTCTTGTCCTGCAATCTTTGCAGATTCGTCACCATGGTGCTAGACATTTTCGAAATGTCTTAAGTAATGATTCCATGACTCGGTGGGGACAAGGGTATTCTTTTCGATATTACTCAGCTGATAGGCATAGTTGGGATTACTCTTTTGCCCCAAGTCTTCTGGGCATGGCCTCCAGATAGCCAAGTCATCCAGGGGATCATAATAATCTTGGTCAAAGTTATCTTTCATTAGGTCATCTTCTAATGAGTTAGGTGGAGCACGACATCCTTCAGGATCGTAATCTCCATATATCATCCGGGCGTCTGATCTCGGTATAGACCTCGGGTTTTGTTTGGGAAAAGAGAATGGCATGTGCACTTCTTCTGGAGATATATAACCATCATGGTTAAGGTAAGATTCCCATTCTTCTTCCGTATCGGAGGAATTGCTTTCATTGATGGTGTGTACTTCTTTAGACACTGGGTGGAGGAAGCCTCCACTGTGAAAGAAATCCTGAATGGGACGAAAACTTTCGTCTTTAGTAGTCTGGGTACAGGCTGAAGAGAAACCAAGACCTTTCTTTGTCTTGTTATCAGTAGGAATTACAAGTTGTCCCCATCCTTTTATGTCGTTACTCATGATCACTTCAAGAGCGTCTTTGTATGAGGAAATCGATGTCCCTCTTTCTGATCGATTCTCATTGCTCACTAATAGTGCTTGAAACTGAGTTCCAATAACCTCCTCGGGTTCTACACAGGAGAATGATGATAAGTTGCTCACAATTAAGGCATGCTCTCCGCATACTGTGACTAACTTGTCATTTTTGACGAACTTCAGCTTCTAGTGAAGTGTCGAAGTGACTGCCCCAGCCTCATGTATCCAAGGTCTTCCTAATAAACAACTGTATACTGCCCGGATGTCCATGACCTGGAAATTGACTTGGATAGTGTGAGGACTGATGGTTATGGGAAGATCGACTTCGTCGATAACTATTTTTCTAGATCGATGATCTCACTGCCTCTCATCGGAGCTCCTTGAAATGATAGTCGAATCAGAGTTGATTTTGGCATAACATTTAAAGATGATCCCGTGTCCACCAGAACGTTGGCTAGAGCATTGTCTTGGCAGTTGACTGTAATGTTAAGCGCCATATTATGGTTTTTTCCTTCTTCCGGCAGTTCTTCATCACTGAACCCTAAGTTGTTACATGAAGTGATGTTGGAGATGATGCTGTCAAACTGTCATAGCGTCACATCTTATTCTACAAAGGCTTGCTCTAATACATTTTGTAGAGCTTCCTTGTGAGCTTCTGAACTAAGCAGAAGAGAGAGTACAGAGACTCATGACGGAGTTTGCAATAATTGGTCCACAATGTTGTACTCGCTTTTCTGGATGAGCTTCAGCATCTCATCAATGTGCTTTACAAGTTCTGGATTACTGGATTGACCAACTTGTTAATTAGGAACTTCAGCTTGAGGTTCCTTTTCTTTGGCAGGTTTTCCAACTCCTCTGTTGAAGATTCGACCGTTCCGTGTGACTCGACTGATGTCGGCAATGTTTACGACGGAGGGTAATGGAGTTTCCTTATCATTTTCGCTGGTTGTTGCACCGTACTTGTAAGGGATAGCCTTCTCTAATTTGTACGGTACTGGTCCTGGCAGGTAGATAACCACAAGAGCTTTTTGATTTCTCTGACCATCATAGGCAGCCTCAATTGGTTCGAGGTTAATGATTCTTCTACTGTCAAGAGAGACTTTTGACTCGTTGAGCAGAGGGGTTATGGCGCAAACGTTCTTGGTTTTTCCTTGACTGGAGACTACGATGACGCTTTTGCTTGGACCAGGGAGATACTCTTGTATCATGTTGATCGACCCAGAGCTTGAACATGGTCGAATCTCCTTCTGGTTTAACTGTTCTTGGAGAGCTGCTCGCACGAGATAACATCCTTAGTTATCTTTCGAACATATTCTACATCGCTCATAGTTGTGCGGTGGTACACGGCCACACCCGCCTTGTATGCAGTGCATCTTTACTAGATCTATTTCTGTTGAGCGGATATCACAACTCTGATGTCTACTAGGGTTTCCATCAGTCATGCTAATCCGTTGTGTAGCTTCATCCATGTAAATTGGAAGCCACCAGTGGTCCAACAGATGTTGAAGTGTTCTTCGTACAAGAGCACACCCCTGACTATCTTTGCAGCATTGTTCACTGTTTAGATAATCATGTGAAGCCAGAAAACCGAGCCTGGCTTGCTTAGCATGTAATTCTACCAGACTGGTATTCATCAGGTGTATGTCAAAAATCTGAACCATATTGAATTGATGGTTATTTTCTTCACGGTAATCTTGGATCTATCCGAGATCCATCTGACGTTGGAGGGCCTCTTGTAAAAAAGAGCATCCCTAATTGTTTGTTGAACTGACTGGATAAGCATTGTAATAGTGCCATGGCAGATTATAATACTGACTTTGCATCGAATGCATCACCACTAAATTGACGTTCATTGCACGGATGTCGTGGTTCTGAACAATGTTGGGATGTGCATGGGCCATGTTTACCTCACGGATCTTGTGATCCTGAATCCAACCCAGATCCATTTGTTCTTGTAGTGTTGTTTGTACTACGAAACACCCCTGATTGTTCTTTGAGAAGATATCACACTGATGATAATTGTGAGACGGCACATGACCATACCCGCTCCGTCTGTAATGCATCCTCACCAGATTGGTTCCTAATAGGAGTACATCGTGAATTTGATAATTGCGACTAGGCTCTTCATATATTAAATTCACTGCAGCCTTCTCATGTTGCGGCAACAGGTTCGTCTGAACATTTGGACTAGTATCTTTGAAAGTTAACACCCGTTCCTGACAAGTTTCTGTACATCAGACTTGAAGCTGAGACAGTTCTCAATATTATGTCTCGATCCTCCTTGGTAGTAAGGGCAAGTTTGATCTGCTTTGAACCAAAAAGGTGCATTTTCTGGTACTGCGAGCAGAGTCCTGGTTAATTTGGACGTGCCCCTTGGCCAGTAGAAGTGGGAATAACTGCGTACACCATCGGTATAGGGTCAAACCCTGACGGTCGTGTAGTATGATTATTGTTATTGTACTACGGGCGAGCCTGCTGAAGAGGCTATTGTGGCCTTTGCTGATACTGTTGTTGGTTTAGTTGGCTATGAGCAACCTGAGGTTGATAAGTCGGAGCCGGCGCGGGGTTGATAGCGGGAGTTACTGGCGCTACTGGTTCATATCTTCGCATTGGCTTTCCCAGAGAGATATTACTAATATCTTGCTCTTTTTTCTTTTGGAAAGCACTACCGTATCTCTTAGTACTGCTAGATGGCTCTGCATCCTTGACCAATCATCCTTCTCGGACTGCTTCTTCAAGGCGTACTCCCATGTTCACCATTTCAGTGAAGTCACTGGGCGCACTTGCAACCATTCGGTCGTAACAAAATGAGCTCAAAGTTTTTAGGAAGATCTTTGTCATCTCCTTTTCCTCAAGAGGGGGACATATCTGAGCGGCAATTTCACGCCATCTCTGAGCATATTCTTTAAAAGTTTCTTTATCCTTCTGCGACATTGCTCTAAGATGATCCCTATCTGGTGCCATGTCCAAATTGTATTTATACTGCTGAACGAAGCGCCAAGATCTCTGAAAGTATTGATCTTGGTGCGGTTTAAACCCGTGTACCATTTGAGTGCGGCACCGGTTAAACTGTCTTGGAAGTAATGGATCAGTAGCTGTTGATTTTCTGTCTGAGTTGACATTTTTCGAGCGTACATCACCAAATAACTTTGAGGTCAAGAGTTGCCTTTGTATTTTTCAAAGTCAGGCAGCTTGAATTTGTGGGGTATCTTTACATTAGGGACCAGACAGAGGTCTGCGGCATCCTTTCCGAATAAGTCTTGACCGCAAATGGCATGCAATTCCTTCTAAATTTCCAAGAATTATTCCTAGAACTCATTCATCCTTTCATACATGTCTTTGTTTCCGCCAGAAATTGCCTGCGGAATCTGTCCTTCCGGGACAGTGTGTACCACTGGTTGTGGTATGGTCATTATAGCGGTGACTCTTGGCGCTTTAGTGCCCTGAAGTTTGTAACCTTCAGGTGTTGCTTTTGTAATCCTTGCGTCTTTAATTTCCCAAAGTTTGTAACCTTCAGGTCCAATGGTTCCTGCTACGGCTTCTTAGTCTTCAGTGACCGGTGTGATATATCCCTCAGGGACAAAGTTGAGAGGCATACCCCAGGGGCGTCCTTTAGGCATGTTGTACCGAGGATCATATGTCTCCAATATAGGTGTAGATGTGATCTCCGAGATCACAGTCTTTTGTTGCCGCTGCTCCTGAGCTGCTGCCAGGGATTGCATGTCACTGTGAAGTTTTTCCAAACTTTCCTTTAGAGTGTCGATTTCTTCTCTCAGCTCTCTGTTCTCTTCCTCGAGATCGTCCATTTTCTTTTGTCGATTGGCCCGAGTATTGTATGAGTGAGACGGTTTGACTCTAGAATCGCGACACATACGAAGACTCAAAGATAAGAAAAAATGCGCTTATGTGAGAATGATGGATGATATGCAATGATATATTTTTTAGATTTTGTTTTAATCAAAAAAGAAACTTCAACAATTAGATTGCAAATATCATACAGTGGAAGGTGGAGACCCCTTTTATTGAATTCGAAAGACTGCAGTATTTTACAAGGAAAAGTACAGTATTTTACAAAGTGCTGTAAGGAAAATGTCTAAGCTCATGGATCCCGAGTTCTCTCTAAAGAGAGCTCCGATGCAGGTTCCGGTATTTTCCTTTTCTTTGACCGGGGCTCTTCAGCCGTTGTCAGGTCGTCAGTCCTTTGCAAACTGAAAGGAGCGAGCAAATTCTTTCTATCTTCCTGTCTCTCTATAGCATGCTTTTCTAATATCTCAATCAGAGCATCCTTTTCATTTAACAGTTCCTGAATCTTGGTACATTCCAAATTGAGGATTCGGTATTTGTTTTTCCAAGAGCTCTTCTCACGTTGAACTTTGTTGAGAGCTACCTGGAGTTTTTCCGCATCAGACATGAAATAAAGGACAGATTCCTTTAACGGAAAAACTTCTTGGCGAGAGTAGGGCATCCTCAGCTTGAGGGCTCTAGTTTGCACCTAATGGAGATAAGCCTCCATGGAGGTACAATTTGGTTTTCCTAGAGTCTCTCTTCCTTTCCTGTGAATATGTTTCCAGGCATGCACTATTTCTTTCTTTAGTGCCCTGTCATTTTCCCCTTCCTTGAAGAAAAGACATTCCAGATGAACATTATGTGGGATATTCTTCATCGGGTATCCGAGTTGACGGCGACCTAAAATTGGATGATAGTTAATTCCTCCTTTAGTTCCAATGAGGGGCGCGTTAAGGAAATTTCCACATCTGTCGATGATCTCTATCCCTTCGTAAATCCTATTATACAAATCTATGTTAGAGTTGGTAAGGGACATAATCCTTTGTGACCAACGTAGAGTACTCTTATGATCCCAAAAAGCAGCAGATTTGGGTAAATAGGAAATGAACCATTTGTAGAGTAAGGGTACATAACATGTGATCATTCCTCCGATGTACAAATTCCTTATGTGTACAGAATGATAAGCATCTGCGAGCAGGGTTAGTACGGGGTTTCCAATCAGAAATATCTTAATAGC
This sequence comes from Lathyrus tuberosus, assembly GCA_022829125.1. Lineage (NCBI taxonomy): Eukaryota > Viridiplantae > Streptophyta > Magnoliopsida > Fabales > Fabaceae > Lathyrus > Lathyrus tuberosus. Next base: position 1,838,017 of record JALAZF010000162.1, on the reverse strand, counting down.
GTTGGTATCAACGAAGTTGTCAATGTTGGGAAAAAGGAATAACCCATATGTGAGCAGAACAAAGACATCCTTGAAAGCAGCTACGTTTCCTATACTAGTAAAGTACAGGGCTTTCTCCATCAGGAATTTAGCTGGTAAACCCTGGATTCCTCCTTTGGTGGTCATGTGAGTCATAACTTCTGACTCGTCCAAAGAGATTGCTCTTGCGATGGCCCGATCCTTTGGAATTTCTTCCAGTCCAGAAAATGGAGCTTGATCAGTGATAGGTAAATTAATCAGGTGGGAGTACTCTTCCAGCGTTGGTGCCAGTTGGTAATCCGGGAATGTGAAGCAATGACAAACCGGATCATAGAACTGAATCAACGTAGACAAGATTCCTTCAACTACATGAACCCTTAACAGAGACAACAACCCTCCGTGCTTAGCTCTGAAAGCCTCGGGATTGGTAATCATCCTTGAAAATTTCCTTAAGTTCTCTAGTTTTAGAGCTTTGAAGATGTACTTGTGCGTCTTTCTTCTTCCGAAATCCATAACGCAACCTCTGATATTTGCAATTATTGTTTTAGTTTATTTTGAAAAAAGATTTTTTCTTGTTTAAAAAGAGTTTTTTAGATGAATGCATGAATGCAGCACACAAAAACATTGAAAAAAATAGGTTCAAGGGTTCAACGTCACGAGCATGAAGTCATGGCTCTACCCATCCCCAAAGGTTGTACTATTTTGGTCAATTTTTGTACTTGTAGAACGGGTTCTAAGGTTCCCAAATGTAGCGACCGATTTTGGACGTGGTTCTTAAGCACTGTCACTCTGGGGTACTACAGGTCGATTCATTTTGTATCCTATTGAGCTGATGAAGGAAGGGAAATAGATGTCTCCAATTAACCCTGCTTGCAAACTGAGGTTAAACAGTCAAAACTGTTGGTTTACAGATGCTATTAAGATGCGGGCCTCTCCTCGGTTATTTTATTAAGAATAGAATGCCTGGGCGATCGGTGAGGGTTTTGGTAGGATGTTAGGATTTGATGCTTTTCGATTGATACATGGGATTTTGAGTTTTTGATTAGTATGCTCGCTAAGATTTTTGCAATCTTATGCCTACGTATTCCCGGAACAGGGAAATCAGAGCGATCGTAGTTCCTCCTATTCTATGGGAGGAAAAAGGTTGTTTTGGTGTCTTGTTCAAAGCCCAAGACGTGAAGTTAAAGGTGGTTTGTATCTTGTTTAAAGCCCAAGCTGTGAAGCTGAAGGGTCTATTTGTATCTTGTTCAAAGCCCAAGATGTGAAGCTAAAAGGTCTTGACTTAGAGAGAACTTGTCATCTCTAAAGAGGGGTTGTTGATGTTTGTATATTGTGAGTAAGGCATAACTTTGATGCTAAAAGGTTGATTGACTCAACCGGGGTTTTTTATACTCAACAAGGGAGTGATTATGTGTCTTGTACGAAGCCCAAGACGGAGGCTAAAAGATTGGTGACCCAACAAGAGAGTCTTTTATACTCAACAAGAGAGTGTTTATGTATCTCGTACGAAGCCTGAGATGGAGGCAAAAAGTTTGGTGACTCAACAAGAGAGTCTTTTATACTCAACAAGAGAGTGTTTTGTATCTCGTATGAAGCCCGAGATGGAGGCTAAAAGGTTTGACTCAACGAGAGAGTCTTTTATACTCAACAAGAGAGTTATTTGTATCTCGTACGAAGCCCGAGATGGAGGCTAAAGGATTTGACTCAACGAGAGAGTCCTTTATACTCAACAAGAGAGTGATTTGTATCTCGTACGAAGCTCGAGATGGAGGCTAAAAGGTTTGACTCAACGAGAGAGTCTTTTATACTCAACAAGAGAGTTATTTGTATCTCGTACGAAGCCCGAGATTGAGGCTAAAGGATTTGACTCAATGAGAGAGTCTTTTATACTCAACAAGAGAGCGATTTGTATCTCGTACGAAGCCCGAGATGGAGGCTAAAGGATGGGTGACTCAACAAGAGAGTCTTTTATACTCAACAAGAGAGTGTTTATGTGTCTTGTACGAAGCCCAAGACGGAGGTAAAAAGTTGTTGACTCAACAAGAGAGTTTGAAAAGGTTAGCTCCGCTAGGGAGAATCATTTGTACAAAGCCCAAGAGAAGGCTGTTGTGCTGGTGACTGTTTCAGTTGAGTGACAGGTCCAGTGTGTTGGATAAAAGAGAAAATCAGTTCTTATGAAGAGAAAGATTATGAGTAAGGTTGTGATCGGGGGATCGGGGTTATTTGCTGTTCTTTAAGAAAATGGGAAATCCCAAGGGTATTGAGACTGTCCAAGTCTACTGGTGTTTGAGAAATAGATTCTCAGATAGCGAAGGCATGTTGTATGATGCCTGAGAGAAGGCTGGTATGTGAAGGTCTAGACTCTTTAGATAGACTGATCTATTAAGATGACTAGTTTCTATTCCTATACCTTTAAGAGGCCGTCGGGACAATTTGTACAAAGCCCAAGAGAAGGCAGAAAAACTTTTAAGAAGCCGAAGGGACAATTTGTACAAAGCCCAAGAGGAGGCTATCTTCACTGAGGAAGAATCATTATACAAAGCCTAAGAGGAGGCTGTGAAAACCTCTAAGAAGCCGAAGGGTCCTTGTACAACGCCCAAGAGGAGGCGGGGATGGTTTTAGGAAGCCTGTGGGTCCCCAAACCTCGAGAAATTCAAGACAGGCTATTCACAGCGAATAGATTAAGCCAGGAAAGTTCGAGAATTTGGAAGAAACTCAAGAGATTCCATTCATGGAGAAAAGATCATCTCTGGGGAGTTAGAGTTTCTTTGATAATTTCTAAGAGTGACAGCCGAAGAGAAGACTGTATCTGGTGCTTCTATAGGGGATCTAGTTTTGCCTATTTTAAGAGTGATCAACGGAGCTTTACCTAGTGCTAGACGTAGTTACCAGGAAAAACTCTAAATAACTATACTAGTATTACACAGTTGGTATTTGATGAGTATATAAAAGTTTGTGAAAGAAGACTTACAGTGAGCAGCCCCACAATACAGTTATATATATGAAAGCGGTAAACGAAAGCGGATAAACACTTACTCGGTTGTAGAGCTTCCATGCTATTTTGTTAGTTGTTCAACAAAGAAAGCTTTGATAACAATATTATATTCAAAATCAAAGGAGAAAGTGCTTTGAAAAGATTGTCGGGGCTTACAGCTCAAGGAGAGGCCCGAGGTTTTATTTGAAAACGATGATCGTGCCGTTGTTTTAGAATATACAGAGGGACTTATACGATAAGTGAGGCCTAAAATGGTTTATGTAAAAAAAAGGGTTGGGACTTACACTCTATTAGAGGCCCAAATGAGTTTAAAGAAAATAAATGGGTCTTACTACTCGAGGGTAGGCCCAGATGATTTGTTTTTGAACTGGCGATCGCGCCGAGATTTTTCTTTTAACGCAAAGAGACTTATACAATAAGTGAGCCCCAAAATGGTTTTGGTTAAAAGGGGATTGGGTCTTACACTCTATTAGAGGCCCAAAAGATTTTTTTGTACAAGTGGTGGGGCTTACAGCTTGAGGAGAGGCCCAGTTGATTTTGTTAAAAAGGCGACGATCGCGCCGTTGTTTTTGAAAATACAGTGGATCTTATACAATGATTGAGGCCCAAAATGTGATGTATTTACAAAGGGGTTAGGTCTTACACTCTCTCAAGAGGCCCAAAAGTGTTTTAAAAAGTTTGATGAGGGTTAAATTAATCAAAACCCTAATTTGTTTTGAAAATGTATTTTAATTGAATAAAAATTCAATTAAAATGATCAAATTTGTTAAGCATGTGAAAAACAAATTGTGATCTTGGATTAATGTTTCAAAAATCAAGTTTTGATCTACAAAATGATTGGAAATCACTAAAATTTGCAAAATCAAGTAGGAAAAAAATATTTTAAATGTCAAAAACAATTAAAATATTAATTCTTTACAAAATTTTCAATTATATGATATAAATAATATTTTTGTGATTTTTTGGTAAAAATAAAATATTTTAACATTTTTGTGAATTATTAAAAAAAGAATCAACTCAAAATCATTAAAACTCAGAGAGAAATTAATTTTTGAATCAATTAAATAAAATCACAAAATTCAAATATTTGAATTTTTGAAAAAGGGCGCCAAGAACATGGCAAGAACACGCGCCCTTCCTCTGTTTCTGCAGATTTGCATTTTCTATCCAATCTCATTGAATACTTGATGATATCATGCAATCTACATATCAATCTACTCGTTTTCACCTCACGATCATGTCTATGGTCTTTAATTTCATTTATTTTAAGCATGGAATAAGAAATCAAAGAAAAACCTCAAGAACCCTAAATTCTGCATGAAGGTTTAGAAATTCCATACACGATTTATACAAAGCAATTGATTAAGGGTAAACACTCTATGCATGATTATGAACATATGGCCAAATTATTGTGCAACAAAAAATGCATGGAACATAGAGTTAGAAGAGCTCATGCTTACCTCTTGCAGCTGGTGATCGTGTTTTGTGTTAGAGGTGTTACAGCTAGGTTCTAATGATCTGGATAGCTTCCCTAGGTGCCATGGAGTGTGTCTGGATGCTTGGAATGAATTGAAATGATCTGGAACTTGAGATGGTACCCCAACTGCAAATCTGTCAAGAACTTGAGCAATTGGCTAGTGATTTTGTGATTTTGGTGTTCCAGATGTTATGTGAGTGTTTGGATCAATTCTACATGATGTTTATGAGGTGTGTGTGTGATTGGTTTGATTGGAATAACTCTCAAACTCAAAACCCGATAGTGACTTGCCTTAGAAGGCAAAATTGGAAGTGAGAAGGAGATTTTGAGGAAAGCATCTGTTTGATGGCTTTGGTGTACTCAAACTGAACACAATTGAGATCTATTTATAGTAGAGCAAGTTTGTTTTGCAAGGAATAATGAATGGCAACTGCTGCATAGGTTTGGCGAATGTTGATCAATGAGAAACCAAGTTTCCTCTAGCCATTGACTAGAGGTTAGGGCACAGGCTACTGGTTCCCTTGGTCTTGGATAAGTCTTGACTGAATTCAGTTGGAAATGTGTCAGTCCATGCCACCTTGGTGCATCCATTGAATGCTTCAATCCAAAATTGGAGACTTGTCCCTCTTTTGGGGATTTCTAGGTTTGGCATGCTACTTTTTGTTCCAAAGACTTGGGAGGCTTGTGATCAGAGTTGGTTCCTCCTTGGTCCCCCCTTGAGGTGTTCAGATGGATAGAGTTGTTTGTCATTTGCACAAATTTGGGAAATCGAGTAAAATGCACAAATCTGCCTTGCTTTGGCAGTTTTCAGCAAGGCATATTGCCATTGTCATATCTCATGGCTCAAGTGGAATTTGATGGGGTTCTTGGCCATTTTGGAAAGCCCTTATATGATACAACAACTGTTTGATTATAGTTTGTTTTGATACTTTTTGGATCCAAGTGAAAAATCCCCCTACATTTGGAAAAAAGTGAAGGCATATTCTGACTTAGTGAAAATTTCACTAAGTGTTGGAAAAAAGTGACATTTTCACTTTTTGTGATTTTGATCATTCCATAACTCAAAATCCATGATGAGTTGGAATGAGTTATGTTTGAAGCTTTTGTAGAGGGCCATGAGAGCTACAAATCAAGCTTTGGATGGGAAAAAATGGCCTTGTGGTTTAGGAGTTATGATCCTCCAAAGTTGGTACCCTAGCCACTTTGTTCCATAACTTAGAAAATTTTCTAAGTTTATATGGTTACCCCTTTTTCAAGTTATCCCACTTTTCTTGTTTTTTCTTGATGAATGATGATTCCAATCATACATTAACATCATTTTGGGGTCAAAGAACCATATTTGTGAAAAATCTCAAAAAGTCAAAGTTTGACTTTTGTGCGCAGTTGACTTTTTGTCAGATGAATTCCAAACTGTGCGATCCTTTATGAAATCAAGTCCTTGACCTGAATCAAACTTGATGGACATGTTCCATAGGTGTTATAGGGTGTGTTGAATCATGTCCCAAGGTTTGGGAGCATGCCTGGGTCAAAAGTCAAAGGTACAGTTGACTTTTCCCGCGAAACCTTAACTGTGGTTCTGATGAAATTGAAACTTGTTGATCAAGCTTCTTGGATTAATCCATTGTTGGAAATGGATTAATGTAGTGTGTTAGAGACCCTCAAATCCTCTCTTGAGGTCTTGGCTCATGTTTTATCCCAAAAGTCAACTTAGGGGTGAATTAGGTCAAGAAACCCTAATTCCTGATTTTTTATGAATGTATCCCCTGAGGTTAAATTGAGTTGATGATTGGGTTTATGATGTCCCTTGGAGCATCTTAGGTTATATTGTGAAGCATTGGCTCATGCCCAGAGGAAAATTTCCATCTAGAGGCCATGGTCGACCAAAACCCTAATTTGGTGACACTGGCGATCTTGAGGCTTAATCCACTTGGACTGTTGCAACATTGTGCTTGATTCCTTGATGTGGGAGTCCTCTTGATCCATTGTGGATGTTTGAGAGGTTTAGACAAGTTGAAGATCATGTCATTCCTTTATTGATCCTTTGTCTAAGAGCTCTGAGAGGGCTTGAAACCCTAAGTTTGATTACAGTGGATGCTCACCCATCTTTGGGGAGACTAATGAGGCATGATGGTTCCTCCATATTGTGATGATGGTTTGCACAATGAATGGGAATCTTAGTGGTCAAAATATGGGGTATGACTAGATGCCCCTATTTAATCTTCTTGGTCCCGAATGTGTGAATGGCAAAGGTATTCGAGCATTCGGGGTGCAAAAGGATTAAATATCAGAATACCCAAAATTTTGATGGTGGTCATGAACGGTAGCTTACGCATTCATCTTCTTTTGCTAAGTAATGATTCTTAGAAAAGGTAAAAAATTCCCCTCGATCCTGGTTTCCTACCAAGGAACTGGTCTTAGTTTCTTTTGTAAACTTCCCCTCGATCATGGTTTCCCACCAAGGAACTGGTCTTAGTTTCTGGAATAAACTTCCCCTCGCTCCTGGTTTCCTACCAAGGAACTGGTCTCAGTTTCTGGAATAAACTTCCCCTCGCTCATAGTTTCCCACCAAGGAACTGGTCTCAGTTTCTTTTGTCAATAAACTTTATTGACAAGGGACGTTGTTCGTAGCGGTTTTCCTTAAACTTCTCGCCGAATTTTCCTGGGGAGATGCCATTTGATAGAAAAAGTTTTGATGTCAGACTTGCTGGTGTAGCGCAGTCGTCTGAGTTGTAGAGGTGTACAAACTTCTCTGTTGGAGATGCCATCTGTCGACTCTGTTGGGGAAAGTAAGTCTTTGGAGAGACTGCTATCTGCTTAGGGATGTTACATCATACTTTTCTCGAGGTTTTCTCGGAGAAATGCCATACAATGTACCCCAATTTTGAGGTGCCGATGACTTTGTTAACATTGACTTTCTGGAGAGAAGAACCAATGTGTTGCTGAGTCTTTAGTTGAGAGGCTTTCTCTAGGGAGTTTCCTTAACCCGGGAAAGCGAAGATATCATCTTCAATGGTGAAGAGTGACATCGGCTGAGGGTTTTCTTGCCTTTTCAGAGGTTCAAGTTATCAAAGTGGTCGAAGAACGTCTCTAATCTAGAAATAAACTGGAGAGAGATTACTTAGATGATTCATTTCCTGACGAGGAAAGAACCGACAACTTGATTGATAAGAGGACTTTTATCACTAGGGAACAAGACCGACTATAGGGTAAATTCTAATCAATAATGCATGATGTATATATGTTTATGCTGACAAAACTGACGCGACATACAGACTAATAGATGAACATGACTGGATACTCGGCCACAACGGGAGGTAAAAAGTATCACTGGTTCTTGATAGCAATTCCGCCTTGCTTAGGGGAGATAGTCCACGCGGGGAAAATCGTTGGTCGGGCTTAGGAGGTAAGAACTCTGCCGGAGGTGTCAAATGGAATATTCGCATCTGACACAGTTAATCCTTCACTCAGGCATACTGGTTTAGAAGGAGTACTTTGATTCTGCACTTTGAAGCTCGATTACTTCTGGAGAAGCGATTGATGTTCTTTCAATGTTTAACAGTTAAAAGAATTGCCATCTTTATTTTAAAAGCAGAAAAAGTTTAATAGGTAAATTAATTTTTGTTTTATTTCAAGAATCGTTAATCATATTAAACGTCGTTCTGTAAAGCTAAAACAAATGAGAATTGCAAACAAAAGCACAAGGGCTCAAATTTTGATAGGATGGAAATCAGCCAAACGCGTGATTCCATAGAGTATTTACAAAGCTAGAAAATGGTAATTTTAAGGGGAAATGGCTACATTGAAACATAACGACCGTTATCCTTCTACCAACTTTGAATTTTGGGCATCCTGAGTTTCTGTCGAAGATGACCTTGACTGGAGTTTTCCTGATGGATGGTGTAACTGCTGCTGAGGGACTTGCCCCTTTGTTGGATGTAGTTACTTGCCATGAATCCCTAACTTTTGCCTGGATTGTACTTTGAAATTTCTAATCCACCGGGATGATTTTTGATCATGTCTCTAATTTTTGACTAGACCTCCCTTTCGGGTTTTCAATCCACCAAGACGTTTTTTCTTTTTTTTTTTTGTTTAGGCGAAGTATTTCTTGACTACATCAACATTCGGGGGATAGGTAAATTCCTCTCCGTCCATGGTTGCAAGTCTCAAGGCACCGCCTGAGAAAGCTTTCTTGACCACATAGGGGCCGTCATAGTTTGGGGTCCACTTGCCCCGGGAATCAGTGAGAAATAATTGTATGTTTTTGAGCACGAGGTCTCCTTTCCTGAAGACGCAAAGTCGGTCCTTTTTGTCAAACGCCTTCTTCATTCTTTGCTGATACAACTGACCATGACATAGAGTCATCATTCACTTCTCTTCAATCAGATTTAGTTCGTCGTGTCTACTTTGACACCATTCAGCTTCCGTTAACTTGGCTTCCATCAATACCCGGATTGATGGGATTTCTACTTCTATGGGGAGCACTTCTTCCATGCCATATACTAGAGAGAAAGGGGTTGCCCCTGTTGAAGTGCAGACATATGTGCGGTAACCGTGAAGAGCAAAGGGTAACACCTCGTGCCAATCTTTGTAGGTTATAACCATCTTTTGAACGAGCTTCTTGATGTTCTTGTTAGCCGCTTCTACCGCTCCGTTCATTTTGGGTCGGTAGGGAGATGAGTTATGGTGTTCGATCTTGAACTCAGCACACAACTCTTTTATCATCTTATTGTTCAAGTTTGATCCATTATCAGTAATGATCTGGCTCAGAACACCATAACGGCAGATGATATTGTTTTTGATAAATTGGACTACCACTTATCGGGTTACATTGGCGTATGACGCTGCTTCGACTGACTTGGTGAAGTAATCAATGGCTACTAGAATGAACCGATGTTCGTTCGAAGCCTTGGGCTCAATCATGCGAATCATGTCGATTCCCCATATGGAAAAGGCCATGGGGAAGAGAGAAATTTGATATGCGTCGGCGGTACATGGATTTTGTCAGAGTATATTTGACACTTCCTCATGTACTTGTAGCAGTCGGATTCCATTGTCAACCAATAGTACCCTGCTCTTAGAATTTTTCTCGCCATTGTGTGTCTGTTGGCATGAGTGCCAAAGGATCCTTCGTGAATTTCCTTCATCAACATGTTTGCTTCTGGTCTGTCTACACATCGGAGTAGGACCATGTCGAAGTTTCTCTTATAGAGTGTATCACCGCTCAGGAAGAAATTGCCTGCCAATCTTCTGAGGGTCTTTCGGTCCTTTCTGGATGCCCCAGGCGGGTACTCTTGTTTTTGAAGGAAGCATTTGATATCGTGATACCAAGGTTTTCCGTCTATGACTGCTTCAATCGCGAAGATGTAAGCGGGCCGTTCTAGGCGCATTATGTCGATCTTAGGTAAGTCATTCCATTGACCTACGCTAATCATGGAAGAGAGGGTGGCTAATGCATCAGCCATGTGATTCTCTTCACGAGGGATGTGATGAAACTCGATTCTGTTGAAGAAAGGCAACAACCTCCTCGCATAGACTTTGTAAGGAATCAGTCCTGATTGGTATGTGTTCCTATCTCCTTTGATTTGATTGATAACCAGGGCTGAGTCGCCATATACGTCCAAGTTCTTGATCCTTAAGTCGATCGCTTCTTCGAGACCCATGATACAAGCTTCGTATTCGGCCTTATTGTTGGTACACTTGAATGTCAGTCGGGTTGTGAAAGGAATGTGGGTACCCTGAGGGGTTATGATGATTGCCCCAATTCCGTTTCCGTAATGATTGACAGCTCCGTCAAAGATTAGTCCCCACTAGGAACCTGGTTCTGGCCCTTCACTGGGTAGTGGTTCATTGTAATATTTCATTTTTAGATACATGACATCTTTGCCTGGGAAGTCAAACCCGACTGATTCCTGTTCGTCAATCGGTTGATGAGCCAAATGATCAGCTAAAACACTTCCCTTAACAGTTTTTTGAGCGTGGTACTCTATGTCATATTCTGATAACAACATCTGCCAACGGGCAATCCTTCCCGTGAGAGCAGGTTTTTCAAAGACATACTTGATTGGATCCATTTTGGAGATTAACCAAGTAGTGTGACAAATCATGTATTGGCGAAGACGTTTGGCTGCCCAAGCCAGAGCACAACAAGTTTTCTCAAACATAGTGTACCGAGTCTCGCAGTCGGTGAATTTCTTGCTTAAATAGTAAATGGCAGACTCTTTTCTTTTGGTTTCGTGTTGTTGGCAAAGTACACAACCCATTGAGTCTTCCAAGACTGTTAAGTAGATGATCAGTGGTCTTCCTTCCACTGGAGGTGATAGAATCGGCGGGTTCGACAGATATTCCTTGATACTGTCGAAGGCGGTTTGGCAGTCATTTGTCCAAACGCAGTCCTGATTCTTTTTGAGTAATTTGAAAATCGGCGCGCATGCCGCGGTCATGAGGAATAAGAATCTGGAAATGTAGTTCAAACGTCCCAGGAATCCCCTGACTTGTTTTTCAGTCTTTGGAGAAGGCATTTCTTGAATGGCCTTGACCTTGTCAGGATCAACCTCAATTCCTTTCTGGCTGACGATGAACCCTAGCAGTTTCCCTGAACGGACACCAAAGGTGCACTTGTTGGGATTCAAGCGAAGTTTGTACTTTCTCAACCGCTCGAATAGTTTTGACAGGTGGGTCACACGCTCCTCTTCCATCTTAGATTTTGCAATTATATCATCGACATATACCTCAATTTCTTTGTGTATCATGTCATGAAAAAGAGTAGTCATGGCCCTTTGATAGGTTGCCCCGGCGTTCTTCAAACCGAACGACATTACCTTGTAACAAAAGGTACCCCATGGGGTGATGAAGGAGGTTTTTTCCGTGTCTTTCGGTGCCATTTTGATTTGATTATAGCCCGAGAATCCATCCATGAAGGAGAAGACTTTGAACTTTGTTGTAATGTCAACCAGCATGTTAATGTGTGGTAAAGGAAAGTCGTCCTTTGGACTAGCCTTGTTTAGATCTCTGTAATCGACACACATTCTGACTTTTCCGTCCTTTTTTAGAACGAGTACGATGTTGGCTAACCATTGAGGATATTCTAATGTTACGAAGAAACCCGCGTCAATCTGCTTTTGTACCTCCTCTTTGATTTTGTTGGCCATGTCAGGATGAGTCTGTCTCAACCTTTGCTTTACTGGCATACATTCTGACCTTAATAGTAAATGATGTTCCACGATGCTGGTATCCAATCCTGGCATGTCCTGATAGGACCAAGCGAATACATCGGGAAACTCTTTGAGAAGTCTTGTCAAACTTTCTTTGACAGTTGGACTGAGCAGTGCCCCAATCTTGACTTCTTTTCTCTCTTCCTCTGAGCCCAAGTTGACCGTTTCCACGGCTCTTTGTGAGGTTTAATGGACCTTTCCTCTTGTCTGAGTAATCGGGAGATCTCTTCTGAAATTTCGCTGTCAACTTCTTCTTCAGCCTCGAATACCGGGAATTCAAAGTTGGGAGAAGGCATCGAATCGCATGTTTCAACGGGGTTTAAAACAAGCAATCCGCATGATGTGATGATTTGTGTTTAGAAGAGATAGAGAGAATGAAAGAGTGTGTGCAGTGTATTTTTTATTACTGCTCGTTTTGATTATTTGTTTTGTTTTTTAGGATTACCATTTTCTGAAAAAAACGAAAAGAGAAAACAGCAATTAATGCGGAAATTACAGAACTACGTTATTTTATTTATGATTTAGTTGATTCTTGAAACTACAGCCCTATAAAACAAAACTCTGTCGCTTTGGCTGAAGCGAAGAAGGATATTTACACAAAGTGAGCCCTATCAAAACATCCGTTTCACCTGGGTGGGGTGAAAGATTAAAACAAAGATGGCAATTACTTTGACTTATGGATGATCTTCGGAACATCGACTGCAACCCATTTGCGGCGAACTCCTCGGTGAATCACAAAGTCTGGTACCTTCCTTCTTGAGTTGTCTTCAAAAATAACGCTGATTTCTGGTGGAACATGATCATTGGAATATGTCTCCCAGGCAGAATTGTCGTAGGAGGATTCCTCAGTTGTATTTTACATAATATTTGTTCTCTCAGGAAAATCTCCCCACCCAGTTGGCTGGATGTCTTCGATCCTGATACGAGAGGTTTCAGGAGCGGTGTACTTGACCAAGTAGTCGAATTTGCCACTCGGTTGTCCTAAGGTGTCCCACACTTCTTTGGAACTGGAGGGGTCATCTCTCTCGATGACGTTGACCTCGGGAAAAACATAGTTAAGGAATTCTAGTCCTGCAAACTTTGCCAATTCGTCATCGTACTTGTTATTTTCTGAATAACCTGAGTGTTGATCCCATGACGTGGTGGGGACGCAGGTATTCTGTTCAATGATGCTCAGCTGATTTTCATTGTTCGGCTGATTTTGTTGCCCCAAGCCTCTGGTGTACGGCTGCCAGATAGGCAGACCATCCATTGGGCCATAGTAGTCGTGGTCAAAGTTGTCCTTCATCAGAGTGTCTTCCTCTAATGAGTTCGGTGGAGCACGACATCCTTCCGGATCACAATCTCCGTATATCATTTCGACGTCTGACCTTGGTATAAATCTCGGACTCTGTGCAGGATAGTAAAATGGCATAGGCACTTCTTCCTGAGACATATAACCGTCCTCGTTAAGATAGGACTTCCATTCCTCATCTGTGTCGGAGGAATCTCCCCCATTGATGGTGTGTACTTCTTGAGTCACTGGGTGAAGGAAACCTCCACTATGGAAGAAGTTCTGAATGGGATAAAGATTATAAGCTTTAGCGGCAGTCTGGGTACAGGCTACAGAAAAACCAAGGCCCTTCTTCGCTTTGTTATCAGGAGGAATGACAAGTTGTCCCCATCCTTTTACATTGTTACTTTTGATTGCTTCGAGAGCATCCTTGTATGAGGAAATCGATGTTCCCTTTTCTGATTGATTTTCATTGCTCACCGAAAGTGCTTGGAACTGAGTTCCAACAACCTCCTCCGGCTCTACACAAGTAGATAATGAAAGGTTATTCACGATCAAGGCTTGTTCTCCACAGACCGTGACGAGTTGATCATTCTTGACAAACTTCACTTTCTGGTGAAGTGTCGAAGTGACTGCCCCAGCCTGGTGTATCCAAGGTCTTCATAATAAGTAATTGTACGTTGCCCGGATGTCCATGACCTGGAAAGTGACTAGGAAAGTGTGAGGACCGATAGTTATGGGAAGGTCGACTTCGCCGATAACTGATTTTCGAGATCCGTCAAAGGCTTTGACGATGACCTCACTGCTTCTCATCGGAGGTCCTTTGAATGATAGTTGCATTAGAGTGGTCTTCGGCATGACATTGAGAGTCGATCCAGTGTCTACCAGTACGCTGGCCAAGGCATCGTCCTGGAAGTTAACTGTGATATTGAGCGCCATGTTGTGGCCTTTGCCTTCTTCTGGAAATTCCTCATCACTAAACCCCAAGTTATTGCAGAAAGTGATGTTAGAGACGATGCTATCGAACTGTCATATTGACACATCCTGTTCCACAAAGGCCTGCTCTAAGACTTTCTGTAGAGCCTCTCTGTGGGCTTCGGAACTGAGTAAAAGTGATAGCACTGAGATCTTTGAAGGAGTTTGTAACAGTTGGTCAACTATGTTGTACTCACTCTTCTGGATGAGCTTCAGCATCTCATCGTTGTTCTTTGAAATGTCGGGATCACTGGATTGACCGACTGGTGGATCATGAACTTTTGCCTGAGGTTCTTTTTCTTTGTTAGGTTCTCCAACTCCTCGGTTGAAGATTCTACCGCTCCGTGTTACTCAACTGATGTCTGCAATATTCACGACGGAGGGTAATGGAATTTCCTTTCCATTCTCAACTGTTGTCGCACCGTATTTGTAAGGGATAACCTTAGTTGATTCATACGGTAGCGCTCCTGGTAGATAGATCACTACAGGAGTCTTCTGACTTTTCTGACTGTCGTAAGTAACTTCAATCAATTCCCGGTTAGGGACCTTTGATTTGTCAAGTAGAGGGACGATGGTACAAACATCCTTGCTTCTCCCATGATCAGAGATTATAATAACATCCTTAATCTGATCAGCGAAATAGTCGGGCGTCCAGTTGATAGACCCCGAAACTGAATATTGTTGGATTTCTTTGCGGTCCAAGTGACTCTGAAGGGCTGCTCGTATGAGGTAGCATCCTTGATTATTTTCCGAGCAAACTCTACAGCTCTCGTAATTGTGTGGCGGCACCTGGCCATGCCCGCTTTAAATGCAGTGTAACCTCACTAGATCTATTTCCGTAGATCGGACATCCTGACTTTGATGCCGAGTAGGGTTCCCGTCAACCACACTGATTTGTTGCGTGTCTTCATCCATATAGATCGGAAGCCACCAGTGGTTTAACAAGTGTTGCAAAGTTCTTTGAACGAGAGCGTACCCTTGGTTACTCTTACAACATACTTTACAGCTCAGATAATCATGTGAAGTGAGAAAACTGAGCTGGACTTGCATGGCGTGTAACTCCACCAAGTTGGTATTCATCAAACGAATATCGAATATTTGAACCATGTTAATCTGATAAGGATTTCTATCATTATAGTCTTGGATCCACCCAAGATCCATCTGACGCTGGAGGGCCTCTTGTACAAAATAGCATTCCTGTTTGTTTACCGAGCAAGTCAGACAGGAATGGTAATCGTGTCGTGGGAGATTATGATACTGGCTTTGCCGTGAGTGCATCGCAACCAAGTTGACATTCATTGCTAGAATATTGTGATTCTGAACGATGTTGGAATTTGTATAAACCATGTTAACCCCACGAATTCGGTGTTGTTGGATCCATCAGACATCCAACTGTTCCTGTAGAGTAGATTATACCACAGAACATCCTTGATTGTCTTTAGAGCAGATATCACACTGGTGATAGTTATGAGGTGGCACATGGCCGTATCCGCTCTGTCTACAATGTATCTTGACCAAGTTGGCCCTTAATAAGAGTACATCATGAATTTGATAGTTGTCGTTAGACTCTCCTTCTATTAATTTGACTGCAGCTTTCTCATGCTGAGGCAGCGGGTTTGTGAGAATGTTTGGATTCGTATCTTTGAAAGATAAGAGCCCGCTCCTAACAAGCTTTTGCACGTCGGATTTGAAACTGAGATAGTTCTCTATGTTATGCCCTGGTCCTCCTTGATGGTAAGGACAAGTCTGATCTGCCTTGAACCAAAAAGGAAGATTTTCCGGTATTGCGAGAGGAACCTTGGTCTGGACATGCCCCTTGACTAGCAGTAACGGAAATAGCTCTGCGTACAACATGGGTATAGGATCAAACCCTGGTGGCCGCGTTGTACGGTTGTTGTTATATGGAGGACGAGACTGTTGAAGAGGCTGTTGTGTCCTTTGCTGAAACTGTTGTGGATTCGGTTGGCTCTGAGCAACCTGAGGTTGATAGGTAGGAACAGGCGCAAAGTTAATAGCAGGAGTTACAGCTGCTACTGGTTAATACCGTCGCCTTTGCTTTCCGAGAGAGATATTCCCAATATCCTGCTCTTTTTTCTTAGAGAGAGCACTACCATATTTTTTAGTATTGCCTGATGATCCATCGTCTTTTACTAAACGTCCTTCTTGGACCGCTCCCTCAAGACGAACTCCCATGCCTACCATCTCGGTGAAGTCACTGGGCACACTGGCAACCATTCTGTCGTAATAAAATGAGCTTAAGGTCTTTAAGAAGATTTTTGTCATCTCTTTTTCCTCAAGAGGTGGACAAATCTGGGAGGCAATTTCACGCCATCTCTGAGCGTACTCCTTAAAGGTTTCCTTGTCCTTTTGTGACATTGATCGGAGTTGATCTCTGTCTGGCGCCATGTCCAAATTGTATTTGTATTGTTGAACGAAGGTAGCACCAAGATATCTGAAATTGCTGATCTCAGTGCGGTTTAAACCCATGTACCATTTGAGTGCGGCACCGTTTAAACTATCTTGGAAATAGTGGATCAGCAGCTCTTGGTTTTTTGTCTGAGCTGACATCCGCCGAGCGTACATTACCAAATGACTTTGAGGGCAAGAGTTACCCTTGTACTTTTCAAACTCGGGCACTTGGAATTTGTGCGGAACCTTCACATCGGGGACCAAACAAAGGTCCGCGGCGTCCTTTCCAAATAAATCCTAACCGCGAAGGGCTTACAGTTCTTTCTGCATCTCCAGGAACTGTTCCTGGAACTCATCCATTTTGTCGAACATACTTTCTCTCCTTCCAGAAGGTATCGGTGGGATTTGTCCTTCCGGGACAGTGTGCACCACAGGGGGTGGTACCGTTACTACGGCAGCGAATCTTGGTGTCTCGCGAAGTTTATAACCTTCAGGAGTTGTTGTTATGCCCCTGGCATCTTCGCTTTCCCGAATTTTGTAACCTTTAGGCCCAGCGGCTCCTGCTGAAGTTTACGGATCTCTTGTGATCGGCGAAATATATCCTTCCGGGATATAGTTAAGTGGCATGCCCCAGGGACAATCTTTCGGCATTCTGTACCTAGGATCATACTTCTCCACTATGGGCGTTGATGTGATCTCTGAGATCACAGTCCTTTGTTGTTGCATCTAAGCTTCTACTAGTGCTTGCATGTCATTATGAAGCTTTCTCAGATCCTCTTTCAG
This sequence comes from Lathyrus tuberosus, assembly GCA_022829125.1. Taxonomy (NCBI): domain Eukaryota; kingdom Viridiplantae; phylum Streptophyta; class Magnoliopsida; order Fabales; family Fabaceae; genus Lathyrus; species Lathyrus tuberosus. The sequence continues at coordinate 1,820,876 of JALAZF010000162.1, read as the reverse complement.
AGTGTCGATCTCTTCTCTCAACTCTCTGTTCTCTTCCTCGAGATCATCCATATTTTTCTGACGATTGGTCCGAGTATTGTACGAATGAGACAGTTTGACTCTAGAATCGAGACGCAAACGTGAGATTCGTAGGTAAAAAGAATGTGTTAAGTGAGAATGATGAATGCAATGATTATATTAATTATACATTTTTATATTCAAAGTAAACTTCGACAATTAGATTGCAAATATCAAACAGTTGGGAAACCCCGTTTTATTGAATTCAAAGGATTGCGGAAATGGAAATACAGTAGATTACACAGTGCTACAAAAGGAAAACTAAGCTAATGGATCCCGAGTCCCCTCTGGGGAGAGCTCGGGTGCTGGTTCTGGTATTTTCCTTTTCTTTGACCAGGGCTCTTAGGCCGTTGTCGGGTTGTCATTCCTTTGCCAAGTGAAAGGAGCGAGCAAATTCCTCTGGTCCTCTTGATTTTCTACAGCATGTTGCTCTAAAATCTCAATCAGAGCATCCTTTTCTTTTAACAGTTGCTGTATTTTCTTGCACTCCACATTGAGAATACGATACTTGTTCCTCCAAGACCTCTTCTCCTGCTGAACTTTGCTGAGAGTAACCTGAAGTTTTTCCGTCTCAGACATAAAATAAAGGGCAGAGTCCCTTAATGGAAGAACTTCCTGACGAGGGTAAGGCATCCTCAGTTTGAGAGCTCTAGTTTGTACCCAGTGGAGATAAGGCTCCACCGAGATGCAATCTGGTTTTCCTAGAGACTCTCGTCCTTTTCTGTGAACGTGTTTCCAAGCGTGCACTATTTTCGTCTTTAGTGCCCTGTCATTTTCTCCTTCCTTGAAGAAAAGACCTTCCAGATGAGCATTACGCGGGATATGCCTCATCGGGTATCCAAATTGACGACGAACTAAAACTGGATGATAATTGATTCCTCCCTTAGTTCCTATGAGGGGTACATTTGGGAAATTCCCATAACGGTCAATGATTCTGATCCCGTCATAGATTCTATTGTACCAATCGACGTCAGAGTTGGTAAGAGACATGACTCTCTGCGACCAACGTAAAGTATTCTTTTGATCCAAAAATGCAGCAGACATGGGCAAGTGGGAAGTGAACCATTTGTATAGCAGGGGTACACAGCACGTGATCATTCCTCTGCTGTACAAATTCCTTAAGTGTACCGAATGATAAGCATCAGTGAGCAGAGTGGGTACAGGGTTTCCAATAAAAAAATCTTAATGGCATTGATATCTACAAAGTTATCGATGTTGAGCAACAAAAATAACCCGTAGGTAAGCAAAACAAAGATGCTTTCGAAAGCGGCCACATTCCCTATACTGGCAAAGTACAGGGCTTTCTTTGTTAAGAACTGGGCTGGCAAACCTTGGATGCCATCCTTAGTGATCATGTGAGTCCTGACTTCTGACTTGTCCAAATAAATTGCTCTTGCAATGGTTTGATCCTTTGGAATTTATTCCAATCCAGAAAATGGAGCTTGATCAGTAATATGCAGATCAGTCAGGTGAGAGTATTCCTCCAGCGTTTGTGCTAGCTGGTAATCCAGGAATGTGAAATAGTGATAGACCGGATCGTAAAACTAGATTAGTGTGGACAGGATTCCTTCGATAACATGGACCCTTAACAAGGACAACAGTCCCCCGTACTTGGCTCTGAAAGCCTCGTGGTTGGTTATCATCCTAGCCAAACCTCTTAAATCCTCTAGTTTTGGAACCTTGAAGGTGTACTTATGAGTTTTCCTTCTACCGAAATCCATTAGCGCAATCCTTTTATCTGACATTTGCAATCATTGTCTTAGTTTAATTTGAAAAAGAGAGACTAGAAGAGAAGATTTTTTATGTTTTTTAACATTTTTTTATGAATGTATGAATGCAGCACACAAAAACATAGAAAAAACATGGGGTCAAAGGGTCGGTGTCATGAAGTCAAGGCTCTACCCCCCCCCCCCCCCCCCAAAGGTTTATACTGGTGATTTTTGTACCTGTCTCTCAAAATCATTGACCCCTCTTAGGATAACAGCAGCAAGCGGATCGCCAACGAGCTGATGTATCCTAAAGCGATCTCAAATGAGGGTAGTATCGCGTGACAACTATTTCCGATAGCTTCCACACTACAAAAATGGCTTAAGTCTACTAAAAACCTCAGCTTCTCAGATAACCCAGTCGACCACATTACTTTCAACAACCGAAGTCGTATAGGCAATGTATCTGCAAAGGGAGTCTCCACTGAGTTTGATGGTCGATCGGGGACTCTTAACTGGAATTCACTCCCAGTAAGATTACCCACATTTCCATCACCTATCTTAGGTGTATACTCAATCTTTCCACATGAGGCATCACACGCATTCCCATTAGCAGAAAAATAAACACAGATATCAATTAGGAAAAGCAGTATATATATTTGTCTTAATCATCCTAGACCTCTAGTCTTATGATCTTATACAGACAATGACTCCCCAACAGAGTCGCCATTTCTGTGAAACTTTGAGAACTTAAGGTTTTCTACCTTACAGATCTTGTCCCCTAGTGAAGTCGCCATTTCTATGGCGTTTCTGAACTTAAGGTTTCTACCGAAGATTGAGAAGAAAGAGAAAGAAGCCCCACGGTGGGCGCCATTTTTCTGTAGCGAGCGATTTTCGATGTGGTTCTTAAGCACTGTCGCTCTGGGGTACTACAGGTCGATTCATTTTTTATCCTATTGAGCTGATGAAGGAAGGGAAATAGATGTCTTCAATTAACCCTGCTTGCAAACTGAGGTTAAACAGCCAAAACGGTTGGTTTACAGATGCTATTAAGATGTGGGCCTCTCCTCGGTTATTTTATTAAGAATAGAATGCCTGGGCGGTCGGTGAGGGTTTTGGTATGATTTTAGGATTTGATGCTTTTCGATTGATACATGGGATTTTGGGTTTTTGATTAGTATGCTCGCTAAGATTTTTGCAATCTTATGCCTACGTATTCCCGGAACAGGGAAATTAGAGCGATCGTAGTTCCTCCTATTCTATGGGAGGAAAAAGGTTGTTTTGGTGTCTTGTTCAAAGCCCAAGACGTGAAGCTAAAGGTGGTTTGTATCTTGTTTAAAGCCCAAGATGTGAAGCTGAAGGGTCTATTTGTATCTTGTTCAAAGCCCAAGATGTGAAGCTAAAAGGTCTTGACTTAGAGAGAACTTGTCATCTCTAAAAAGGGGTTGTTGATGTTTGTATGTTGTGAGCAAAGCACAACTTTGATGCTAAAAGGTTGATTGACTCAACCGGGGTTTTTTATACTCAACAAGGGAGTGATTATGTGTCTTGTACGAAGCCCAAGACGGAGGCTAAAAGATTGGTGACTCAACAAGAGAGTCTTTTATACTCAACAAGAGAGTGTTTATGTATCTCGTACGAAGCCTGAGATGGAGGCAAAAAATTTGGTGAATCAATAAGAGAGTCTTTTATACTCAACAAGAGAGTGTTTTGTATCTCGTACGAAGCTCGAGATGGAGGCTAAAAGGTTTGACTCAACGAGAGAGTCTTTTATACTCAACAAGAGAGTTATTTGTATCTCGTACGAAGCCCGAGATGGAGGCTAAAGGATTTGAATCAACGAGAGAGTCTTTTATACTCAACAAGAGAGTGATTTGTATCTCGTACGAAGGCCGAGATGGAGGCTAAAAGGTTTGACTCAACGAGAGAGTCTTTTATACTCAACAAGAGAGTTATTTGTATCTCCTACGAAGCCCGAGATGGAGGTTAAAGGATTTGACTCAACGCGAGAGTCTTTTATACTCAACAAGAGAGCGATTTGTATCTCGTACGAAGCCCGAGATGGAGGCTAAAGGATGGGTGACTCAACAAGAGAGTCTTTTATACTCAACAAGAGAGTGTTTATGTGTCTTGTACGAAGCCCGAGACGGAGGCAAAAAGTTGTTGACTCAACAAGAGAGTTTGAAAAGGTTAGCTCCGCTAGGGAGAATCATTTGTACAAAGCCCAAGAGAAGGCTGTTGTGCTAGTGACTGTTTCAGTTGAGTGACAGGTCCAGTGTGTTGGATAAAAGAGAAAATCAGTTCTTATGAAGAGAAAGATTATGAGTAAGGTTGTGATCGGGGGATCGGGGTTATTTGCTGTTCTTTAAGGAAATGGGAAATCCCAAGGGTATTGAGACTGTCCAAGTCTACTGGTGTTTGAGAAATAGATTCTTAGATAGCGAAGGCATGTTGTATGATGCCTGAGAGAAGGCTGGTATGTGAAGGTCTAGACTCTTTAGATAGACTGATCTATTAAGATGACTAGTTTCTGTTCCTATACCTTTAAGAGGCCGTCGGGACAATTTGTACAAAGCCCAAGAGAAGGCAGAAAAACTTTTAAGAAGCCGAAGGGACAATTTGTACAAAGCCCAAGAGGAGGCTATCTTCGCCGAGGAAGAATCATTATACAAAGCCTAAGAGGAGGCTGTGAAAACCTCTAAGAAGCCGACGGGTCCTTGTACAACGCCCAAGAGGAGGCGGGGATGCTTTTCGGAAGCCTGTGGGTCCCCAAACCTTGAAAAATTCAAGACATGCTATTCACAGCGAATAGATCAAGCCTGGAAAGTTCGAGAATTTGGAAGAAACTCAAGAAATGCCATTCACGGAGAAAAGATCATCTCTGGGGAGTTAGAGTTTCTTTGAAAAATTATAAGAGTGACAGCCGAAGAGAAGACTATATCTGGTGCTCCTATAGGGGATCTAGTTTTGTCTATTTTAAGAGTGATCAACGGGGCTTTACCTAGTGCTAGACGTAGTTGTCGGGGAAAACTCTAAATAGCTATACTAGTATTACACAGTTGGTATTTGACAAGTATATAAAAGTTTGTGAAAGAAGACTTACAGTGAATAGCCCCACAATACAGTTATATATATGAAAATGGTAAACGAAAGCGGATAAACACTTACTCGGTTGTAGAACTTCTATGCTGTTTTGTTAGTTGTTCAACAAAGAAAGCTTTGATAACAATATTATATTCAAAATCAAAGGAGAAAGTGCTTTGAAAAGATTGTCGGGGCTTACAGCTCAAGGAGAGGCCCGAGGTTTTATTTGAAAACGAAGATCGTGCCGTTGTTTTAGAATGTACAGAGGGACTTATACGATAAGTGAGGCCCAAAATGGTTTATGTAAAAAAAAAGGGCTGGGACTTACACTCTATTAGAGGCCCAAATGAGTTTAAAGAAAAGAAATGGGTCTTACTACTCGAGGGTAGGCCCAAATGATTTGTTTTGAACTGGCGATTGCGTCGAGATTTTTCTTTTAACGCAAAGGGACTTATACAATAAGTAAGGCCCAAAATGGTTTTGGTTAAAAAGGGATTGGGTCTAACACTCTATTAGAGGCCCAAAAGATTTTTTTGTACAAGTGGTGGGGCTTATAGCTCGAGGAGAGGCCCAGTTGATTTTGTTAAAAAGGCGACGATCGCGCCGTTGTTTTTGAAAATACAGTGGGACTTATACAATGACTGAGGCCCAAAATGTGATGTATTTACAAAGGGGTTGGGTCTTACACTCTCTCAAGAGGCCCAAAAGTGTTTGAAAAAGTTTGATGAGGGTTGAATTAATCAAAACCCTAATTTGTTTTCAAAATGTATTTTAATTGAATAAAAATTCAATTAAAATGATCAAATTTGTTAAGCATGTGAAAAACAAATTGTGATCTTGGATTAATGTTTCAAAAATCAAGTTTTGTTCTACAAAATGATTGGAAATCACTAAAATTTGCAAAATCAAGAAGGAAAAAAATATTTTAAATGTCAAAAACAATTAAAATATTAATTCTTTACAAAAATATCAATTATATGAAATAAATAATATTTTTGTGATTTTTTGGTAAAAATAAAATATTTTAACATTTTTGTGAATTATTAAAAAAAGAATCAACTCAAAATCATTAAAACTCAGAGAGAAATTAATTTTTGAATCAATTAAATAAAATCACAAAATTCAAATATTTGAATTTTTGAAAAAGGGCGCCAAAAACATGGCAAGAACACACGCCCTTCCTCTGTTTCTGCAGATTTACATTTTCTATCCAATCTCACTGAATACTTGATGATATCATGCAATCTACATATCAATCTACTCGTTTTCACCTCACGATCATGTCTATGGTCTTTAATTTCATTTATTTTAAGCATGGAATAAGAAATCAAAGAAAAACCTCAAGAACCCTAAATTCTGCATGAAGGTTCAGAAATTCCATACACGATTTATACAAAGCAGTTGATTAAGGGTAAATACTCTATGCATGATTATGAACATATGGCCAAATTATTATGCAACAAAAAATGCATGGAACATAGAGTTAGAAGAGCTCATGCTTACCTCTTGCAGCTGGTGATCGTGTTTTGTGTTAGAGGTGTTACAGCTAGGTTCCAATGATCTGGATAGCTTCCCTAGGTGCCATGGAGTGTGTCTGGATGCTTGGAATGAATTGAAATGATCTGGAACTTGAGATGGTACCCCAACTGCAAATCTGTCAAGAACTTGAGCAATTGGCTAGTGATTTTGTGATTTTGGTGTTCCAGATGTTATGTGAGTGTTTGTATCACTTCGAGATGATGTTTATGAGGAGTGTGTGTGTGATTGGTTTGATTGGAATAACTCTCAAATTCAAATCCCCCTATAGTGACTTGCCTTAGAAGGCAAAATTAGAAGTGAGAAGGAGATTTTGAGGAAATCATCTATTTGATGGCTTTGGTGTACTCAAATTGAACACAATTGAGCTTTATTTATAGTAGAGCAAGTTTGTTTTGCAAGGAATAGTGAATGGCAACTTCTGCATAGGTTTGGCCAATGTTGATCAATGAGAATCCAAGTCTCCTCTAGCCATTGACTAGAGGTTAGGGCACAGGCTGCCGGTTCCTTTGGTCTTGGATAAGTCTTGACTGAATTCAGTTGGAAATGTGTCAGTCCATGCCACCTTGGTGCATCCATTGAATGCTTCAATCCAAAATTGGAGTCTTGTCCCTCTTTTGGGGATTTCTAGGTTTGGCATGCTACTTTTTGTTCCAAAGACTTTGGAGGCTTGGGATCAGAGTTGGTTCCTCCTTGGTCCCCCCCTTGAGGTGTTCAGATGGATAGAGTTGTTTGTCATTTGCACAAATTTGGCAAATCGAGCAAAATGCACAAATCTGACTTGCTTTGGCAGTTTTCAGCAAGACATATTGCCATTGTCATATCTCATGGCTCAAGTGGAATTTGATGGAGTTCTTGGCCATTTTGGAAAACCCTTATATGATACAACAACTATTTGATCATAGATGGTTTTGATACTTTTTGGATCCAAGTGAAAAATGCCCCTACATTTGGAAAAAAGTGAAGGCAGATTCTGACTTAGTGAAAATTTCACTAAGTGTTGGAAAAAAGTGACATTTTCACTTTTTGTGATTTTGATCATTCCATAACTCAAAATCCATGATGAATTGAAATGAGTTATGTTTGAAGCTTTTGTAGAGGGCCATGAGAGCTACAAATCCAGCTTTGGATGGGAAAAAATGGCCTTGTGGTTTAGGAGTTATGATCCTCCAAAGTTGGTACCCTAGCCACTTTGTTCCATAACTTAGAAAATTTTCTAAGTTTTTATGGTTACCCCTTTTTCAAGTTATCCCACTTTTCTTGATTTTTCTTGATGAATGATGATTTCAATCATACATTAACATCATTTTGGGGGTCAAAGAACCATATTTGTGAAAAATCTCAAAAAGTTAAAGTTTGACTTTTGTGCACAGTTGACTTTTTGTCAGATGAATTCTAAACTGTGCGATCCTTTATGAAATCAAGTCCTTGACCTGAATTAAACTTGATGGAAATGTTCCATAGGTGTTATAGGGTGTATTGAATCATGTCCCAAGGTTTGGGAGCATGCCTGGACCAAAAGTCAAAGGTACAATTGACTTTTCCCGCGAAACCCTAACCGTGGTTCTGATGAAATTGAAACTTGTTGATCAAGCTTCTTGGATTAATCCATTGTTGGAAATGGATCAATGTAGTGTGTTAGAGACCCTCAAATCCTCTCTTGAGGTCTTGGCTCATGTTTTATCCCAAAAGTCAACTTAGGGGTGAATTAGGTCAAGAAACCCTAATTCTTGATTTTTTATGAATGCATCCCCTGAGGTTAAATTGACTTGATGATTGGGTTTATGATGTCCCTTGGAGCATCTTAGGTTATATTGTGAAGCATTGACTCATGCCCAGAGGAAAATTTCCATCTGGAGGCCCTGGTCGACCAAAACCTTAATTTGGTGACACTGGCGATCTTGAGGCTTAATCCACTTGGACTGTTGCAACATTGTGCTTGATTCCATGATGTGGGAATCCTCTTGATCCATTGTGGATGTTTGAGAGGTTTAGACAAGTTAAAGATCATGTCATTCCTTGATTGATTATAGTGAATGCTCACCCATCTTTGGCGAGACTAATGAGGCATGATGGTTCCTCCATATTATGATGATGGTTTGCACAATGATGGGGAATCTTAGTGGCCAAAATTTGGGGTATGACACCAAAGTCATTGACCCCCTAGGGATATCGACAGCAAGCTGATTCACTTGAGCGAGCTGTAATATCTTAGGATGAATCTCATTTGAGTGTAGTATCGTGTATTAACTATTCCCGATAGTCACCGCACTACTAAATGGTCATATAGTTAATGTATACTAAATCCTCAAGGTCATGGGTACCACACTAGGAAAGACAATGCTTTCACGATAATCGGTCGTTCAACATCGATACTTCCGTACGGGTACCTCGACTGATTCGGTGGGTTACCAAGTTAGCTTGGTCGGGATTCACTCCCTACAAGTGTCACCTATCTATGCCACCCTTATCTTAATATTCTCTCAAACTTTCCACATGCGTATCAATCGCATTCCCATTGACAGAAAAATTAAACACGGATATCAAGTAGGAATAACAGTATATATATATATATATATATATATATATATATATATATATATTATGTAGAAAAATTTCTAACAACCTAGACCTCTTAGGAACTTTAATCCTAGGACTCCCCAGTAGAGTCACCGTTTTGCTGTAGCGTGAGATTTTTGTCGGTGACGCGACCACCTTACCGCAATGGTTGGAATTGGGTGCTTCTTTTTGATTTCTTATTTATCCTATGAAGCTGGAAAGGAAATGGAAGGTATCTAAAACTAACCTTGCACGCAAATGTTTTCTTTAACAAATGGTAAGAGATTGGGGGGTCTGGGGTCAGGTTATACAAAGGGAAGTTGTTAATTACCCAGCGTATATATAGTTATCCATAGATAGTTTGGCATGTTTCTCTATTATCTACTTACTGGTATTTATCTGTTATAAATTGGGAAAGTTTCTCCTCTGGGAATGTTGAGAGAGTGTTTTTGTTGTTTTTTGGGTTTTTCGATGTTTTTGGTAAGGTACTGGTGTAGCGAGCGATTTTGGACGCGGTTCTTAAGCGCTGGTCGCTCTCTGCGGTTTGAGCTTTGACTATAGGTCGATTCATTTTTTATCCTATTGTAAGTTGAATAAGGAAGGGAAATAGATGTCTCCAATTAACCCTGCTTTGCATACTGAGTTTAAACAGCGGTCTGTTAGGTTACGAATGCTATCAATGTGGGGGGGCCTTTGTACTGGTTATTTGTATTTTCGCCAATACGGTTTTCTTTCTTTCTAGGACTTTCTAGCGGGGAACAAGGGTTAGGATGTTAGGACTGATGCTTTTGAATTAGTGCTTTTGATTGATGGAGATATGGGATTTGGGTTTTTTGTTGATTGCGCTCGCTAAGATCTTTTATTTCGATCTTATGCCTACGTATTCCCGTTTACCGAAACAGGGAAATCAGAGCATTCGTAGTTCCTCCTATTCTATGGGAGGAAATTGGTTTTTTTTTTGTGTCTTGTTCAAAGCCCAAGACGTGAAGCGAAAGGTGGTTTGTATCTTGTTCAAAGCCCAAGATGTGAAGCTGAAGGGTCTATTTGTGTCTTGTTCAAAGCCCAAGATGTGAAGCTGAAGGACCTCGACTTTAGAGAGAATTTGTCATCTCTAAAGAAGGGTTTGTCTGTCACAACTGTTGGGTGACTGGTTATAAAGGAGAATTACTTTAACCGGGATACGCGGATCCTAGCAATGCCATAATTTCCTTCAAAGGGGATTTTAACCTGAAGGAGAAGATTTTAACTCAGTGTAGAGCAATGCTATCTTTCCTTAGGAATTTATCATGCTAAAAGAGGGACAGTGGCATGGATGTAAATGATCCAGAGGCTTGCCGCTTACAGCGATTAGATGAAGGGAAAAGAGTTGTTGATGTTTGTGTACTGTGAACGAGGCACAGCTTTGCTGCTAAAAGGTTGATTGGATCAACCAGTGGTTTTCTTATACAAAGCCTAAGAGGAGGCTATTGGCCCAACAAGAGGGAGTTTTTATGTGTCTCGTACGAAGCCCGAGAGAGAGGCAAAAAGGGTTGACTCAACAAGAGAGTCTTTTGGCACTCAACAAGAGAATGTTTTTTGTATCTCGTAGGAAGCCCGAGATGGAGGCTAAAATTTGTTTGGCTCAATAAGAACCTTTTCGTATCTCGTACAAAGCCCGAGATGGAGGCGAAAGGGGTGATTGACTCAACGAGGGAGTCTCTTATGTGTCTCGTACAAAGCCCGAGAGAGAGGCTAAACGTTTTTTGACTCCGCTGGGGAGAATCATTGTACAAAGCCCAAGAGGAGGCCATGGTGATTGTTTCAATTGAGTGACAGGTCCAATATACTGATTTTAAAAGAGAAAATCAGTTCTTATATGAGCAACACTGTACTCAGGGATTTGATTTGAGGATCAGGGATATTTCCTTCTCTTTGAGGAAACGGGAAATCCAAAGGGTATTGAGACTGTCCGAGTCTGCGGGTTTCCTTCCTATTTAACGAAGGGGTCACTTGAGAATGTCTTTGAGACTCAAGGAAGTTAGACTGTCCGTGTCTAGAGTTTTATCTTTTGTACTATGCTTTGAGAAACAGTAGTAGACTCTTTGAAAGGACCGTTCTATGAGGATGACTAGGTTATGTTCCTATACCTCTAGGAGGTCGTCGGGACAATTTGTACGAAGCCCAAGAGGAGGCTGGAAACTTTTAAGAAGCCGACGGGTCCCTCTACTAAGCCCAAGAGGAGGCTATCATTCCCGGAGGAAGAGATCATTATACGAAGCCTAAGAGGAGGCTGTGAATACTTCTAAGAAGCCGTAGGGTCCTTGTACGAAGCCCAAGAGGAGGCGGGGTTGCTTTTAGGAAGCCTGTGGGTCCTTGTACGATGCCCAAGAGGAGGCCGATGCTTTTAGGAAGCCCGTGGGTCCCCAAACCCCGAGAAATTCAAGGCAAGCTATTCACAAGGAATAGATCAAGTCAGGAAAGTTCGAGAATTTGGAAGAAACTCAAAGATGCCATTCACGGAGAAGACATTCATCTTTGGGAGTAGAGTTTCTTGACAATTCCTAATGAGGACAGTCGAAGAAAAGACTGTATCTGGTGATCCTATTGGGAATCTAGTTGTCTATTTCTACGAATAAATGAAACGGCGTCACCTAGTTCTAGACGTAGTTGCCAGGGAAACTCTAAATATCTATACTATTATTACATAGTTGATATGAGTTTATGAAAGAAGACTTACAGCGAAACAGCCCCACAATACAGTTATATATATATATGAGTTTGTGAAAGGAGACTTACAGTGAAACAGCCCCACAATACAGTTATATACATATGAAAGCGGTAAATGAAAGCGGGTAAACACTTACTCGGTTGTAGAGCTTCCATGCTGTTTGGTTAGTTGTTCAACAAAGAAAGATTGAAAACAGCAGTATATTCAAAATCAAAGGAGAAAGTGCTTTGAAAAAGAAAGATTTGGGGCTTACAGCTCAAGGAGAGGCCCAGGGTTTTATCAGTGAGCGCACTGTTGAATTTGTACAGAGGGACTTATACAAGTGACTGAGGCCCAAGAAAGGTTTTCTGTACAAAGGGATGAGTCTTACACTCTATTAGAGGCCCAAATAGTTTTTAAGAAAGGAAATGGGTCTTACTACTCGAGGGTAGGCCCAATGGTTAATTTTGAAAAGGGCGACGGTCGCGCCGAGGTTTTGTAAACACCGTGGGACTTATACAAGTGACTGAGGCCCAAAATTTTGGTATTTACAAAGGGATTGGGTCTTACACTCTATTAGAGGCTCAAAGAGTTTAAAGAAAAGAAATGGGGCTTACAACACGAGGGGAGGCCCATAGTCTTTATTTTCAAGATGAATATTCACTTTTAAAATGCTTAAAAACAATTAAAAATGAATTTATTCACAAAAATACCAACTATATTAAATAAATAATATAAATTTGATTTTTTTGTAGAATAAAATATTTTACTATTTTTGTGATTTTTCAGAAAAAGAACCAATAAAAAATAATCAAAATTGAAGGAGTTATTAATTTTCCAAATTATTAAAAAATAATAAGAAAATATAAAAAAGAGGGGTTGAGTCTTACACTCTATTAGAGGCCCAAAGTGTATTTTTGTACAAAAGATGGGGCTTACAACTCAGGGAGAGACCCAAAATATTTTCAGTTTAAAAATGGCGATCGCGCCAAGATTTTTAACGTATCGGGACTTATACAATAACTGAGGCCCAAAATGGTTTCGTTAAAAAAAGATTGGGTCTTACACTCTAATAGAGGCGCAAGTGTTAAAAAATGAAAAGAAATGGGACTTACAGCTCAAAGAGAAACCCAATTGATTTTCGTTTGAAAATGGCGATCGCGCCGAATTTTTCTTTTAACGCAGAGGGACTTATACAATAAGTGAGGCCCAAAATTGTTTTGGTTAAAAGGGGGTTGGGTCTTACACTCTAATAGAGGCCCAAAAGTTTTGAATGGGTCTTATAGCTCGAGGAGAGGCCCAAGGTTATTTCTTAAAAAGGGGACGATCGCGCCGTTTGTTTTTGACGGTATCGGGGCTTATACAATGAATGAGGCCCAAAAATGATTTGGTCACAAAAGGATTGAGTCTTACACTCTATTAGAGGCCCAAGTGTTTAAAAAAGATTTGTTAGGGTGAAAATCAAAGAAAACCCCACTTTCATTTTTTAGGCATTTTTCCAAGAAAAATTAAGTAAAAAATGATAAAAATATCAAATAAAATCATTAAATAATGATTAAAGTTTATGAAAAAAAATATTTTATCAACATAAATATTTAAAATCATTTTGGTTTTAAAAATCAAGAAAAAAAAAGAAATCATTTTAAAAGCATTTAAAACAATTTAAAACACTATTTTTAAATATATTAAAAATAATACTTTTTTTTTATTTTTTTGGATTAAAATATTATGGGGTACGAATTGGAAAATGATGATTTTTTGCTATGTGAAAAAAATTGGTTGAGTTTTGAAAATAAAAAGTAAGAAAAAGAGAAAAGATATCAAAATATCATTTTCGACATTTTTTGGGGTAAAAACGAGTACCGAAACTTTAATTTTCAACACGTTTTTATCAAATTTCAAACACTCATAACTCTTTCAATTTTTATCGGAATCAAAATCCGGAAGTACCTACCTGACCGATTTTTCGCAAGGAATCCGATGGTATTACTCACGCGCAAGGAAAATCGACGCACAAAATGCAGAAAAAACTGCTATCGTTTTGAAAATATCGTTCCGCGCCGAATTTCCAACACGCGTAACTCTCTCGATTTTTATCGGAATCAAAATCCGGAAGTACCTACCTGACCGATTTTTCGCAAGGAATCCGATGGTATTACTCACGCACACGGAAAATCGACGTATAAAACGCATAAATTAAAAAACAAAAACTGCTATCGATTAAAAACATCGTTCCGCGTTGAATTTCAAACACGCGTAACTCTCTCGATTTTTAACCGAATCAAGATCCGCGAAAGCCTATCCTGACCGATTTTTCGCAAGTAATCCAATGGTATCGCTCACGCACGCCGAAACTCAACGTACAAAACGCAGCGATAAAAAAACCAGAGCTGCTGCGTTGTTAAAAACATCGTTTCGCGTAAAATTTCCAACGCGCGTAACTCTCTCGATTTTTAACCGAATCAAGATCCGCAAGAGCCTATCTTGACCGATTTTTTGCAAGGAATCCAATGGTATTACTCACGCACACGGAAAATCGACGCACAAAATGCAGAAATTAGAAAAACAAAAACTGCTATCGTTGTTTTCGACGCCGTTTCGCGTAAAATTTCCAACGCGCGTAACTCTCTCAATTTTCATCGGAATTGAAATCCGTAAAAACCTATCTTGACCGATTTTTCACAAGGAATCCAATGGTATTATTCACGCACTCGGAAACTTACTGTACAAAGCGAAAAAAAAATAGAACCGCTATCGTTAATTCGACGCCGTTTCGCGTAAAATTTCCCACGCGCGTAACTCTCTCAATTTTCATCGGAATTGAAATCCGTAAAAACCTATCTTGACCGATTTTTCGCAAGGAATCCAATGGTATTATTCACGCACTCGGAAACTCACTGTACAAAGAGAAAAAAACAGAACTGCTATCGTTAATTCGACGCCGTTTCGCGTAAAATTTCCAACGCGCGTAACTCTCTCAATTTTCATCGGAATTGAAATCCGTAAAAACCTATCTTGACCAATTTTTCGCAAGGAATTCAATGGTGTTACTCATGCAAACTAAAACTTAATGTATAGAACACACCAATGAAGAAAAGACAGAACTGCACATGGTTTCAAAACAACCAAAATTCCACATAAAAACATGTCAAAATGCAAACAGTGGGAGGATCACAACATACACATTAAGGACTACATTTTTACCTCAAGAATTGTTCAATATGATGCATGTATGTGGACAACAAAGGAAAGCATGATTCAAAAAATTCAAGTTGTGGATTTTACCTCTTTTTTGGAGATTTTGGGCAACCTTCCAAGTGCTTTGTTCCAGAAATGATTTGATGCTTTGGACAACCTCAAATGACCTCTTAGAAGCTTTTAGGATGGTTGGAATTGGCTGGAAACCTCTGGAGCAAGTTTGTGCACTTTCTCGCGAAATGGTCAAAAACGGCCAAAATGCCAACTCTCTCAAATGGTGTTCCAGATGTGTGGCACCATTTGGGATAGTTCAAGGATGATATTTAGAGTGTGTTTGAGGTTTTATCTGGCTTGGAAAGTGGCTGAATCAAGACATGGCTTGAAAAATGCAAAAAAGTGCCATTTTGAGGTTTTGAGAGGTGACTTTGTGATGTTGTGATTACAGGTCACTTTTGATGGTTTGCACAGCTTACATATGATATATATGAGGTGTGTGTGTGATTAGTTTGAGTGGAATTTCTCTCTAGCTCAAAAACTCAGAATTTGCTTACTAATGAAGGCATTTTGGAGTGAAAGAGAGAATTTGAGGAAATCATCTGTTTGATGGCTTTGGTGTCCTCAAACTGAGCACAAATGAGCTCTATTTATAGTGGAGCAAGTTTGTTTTGGGATCCACAGTGAATGGTGGCTGCAGCAGGTGTTTGTTCCATGTTGGCCAATGGAAATCCAAGTCTCCTCTAGCCATTGACTACAGGTTAGGGCACAGGCTGCTGGTTCCCTTGGTCTTGGATAAGTCTTGACTAATTTCAGATGAGAATGGCTCAGTACATGCCACCTCTAAGCATCCATTAAATGCTCCAAACCAAAATTGGAGTTTTGTCCCTCTTTTAGGGATTTCTAGGCTTTGGCATGCTTTTCTTTGTTCCTTGGACTTGGGAGGTTCATGGATCAGATCATCCCACTTGGATTTGATCCTTAGATGTGTCCAAACTGATGACAAGGCTTGAAAATTCGTGTGGCACAAAAAATGTGCAAATCTGCCTTGAAAAATTCAGCTTCAGCAAGCCATTTTGTAAGATCCATAACTCCCTGCTCGAGTATGCTATATGGACGTTCTAGGACTTTTCGGAAAGCTTAGATGACGTAATTCAACTTTAATGCTTAACATTAGACCTGGTTCAACTTGGATCATGGAGAAAAACAGCCTTGAAGTTGGGACATTGTGCTGAAAAATGTCAATTTTAACTTTTTAGCCATTTTGATCCAAGCATAACTCAAAATCCTTAATGAATTGGACTTAGGTCTAGTTGAAGTTTTTGTAGAGGGTAATGAGGGCTACAAATCAAGCTTTGGATGGAGAAAAATGGCTTTGTGGTTTAGGAGTTATGATCCTCCAAAGTTGGTACCCTTGCCACTTTTTTTCATAACTTAGAAAAATTTCTAAGTTTTTATGGTTACCCCTTTTACAAGTTATCCCACTTTCTTTGATTTTTCTTGATGAATGATGATTCCAATCACACATTAACATCATTTTAGGGTTAAAAAACCATTTTTATGAAAAATCTCAAAAAGTCGAAGTTTGACTTTTGTGCACAGTTGACTTTTTATCAGATGAATTCCAAACTGTGCGATTCTTCAGGAAATCATGTCCTTGACCTAAATAAAAATTAATGGACATGTTCCATGGGTGTTATAGGGTATATTTAATCGTGTCCCACGGCTTGGGAGCATGTCCTGGTCAAAAGTCAAAGCTACAGTTGACTTTTCCCGCGAAACCCCAACTGTGGTTCAGATGAAATTGAAACTTGTTGCTCAAGCTTCTTGGGTCAATCCATTGTTGCAAATGGATCAACGTGGTATGTTGGAGACCCTCAAATCATGTCTTGAGGTCTTGGCTCATGATTTGTCCCAAAAGTCAACTTAGGGGTGAATTAGGTCAAGAAACCCTAATTCCTGATTTTTAATGTATGCATCCCCTGAGGCTAAATTGACTTGATGATGGGGTTTATGATGTTTCATGGAGCATTTTAGGTTATGCTTTGAAGCATTGGCTCATGCCCAGAGGAAAATTTCCATCTGGAGGCCCTAGTCGACCAAACCCTAATTTGGTGACACTGGCGATCCTGAGGCTTGATCCACCTAGAAGGGAGCAAACTTATGCTTAATCCTTGAAGTGGGAATCCTCTTGATCCATTGTGGATATTTGAGAGGCTAGACAAGTTGAAGATCATGTCATTCCTTGATTGATCCTTTGTCTAAGAGCTCTGCGAGGGCTTGAAACCCTAAATCCTGTTTGTAGTGAATGCTTACCCACCTTTGGGGAGACTAATGAGGTACAAAGGTACATCCATATTGTGCTGATGATTTGCACAATGATGGGAAATCTTAGTGGTCAAAATTTGGGGTATGACAGATGCCCCTATTTAATCTTCTTGGACCCGAAGGTATGAATGACGAAGGTATTCGGGCATTCGGGGTGCAAGAGGATTAAATATCGGAATACCCGAAATTTTGATGGTGGTTATGAATGGTAGCTTACGCATTCATCTTCTTTAGCTAAGCGATGATGCTTAGAAAAGGTAAACTTCCCCTCGATCCTGGTCTTCAGCCAAGGAGCTGGTCTCAGTTTTTTTTTTGAAATAAACTTCCCCTCGATCCTGGTTTCCTACCAAGGAACTGGTCTTAGTTGCTGAAATAAACTTCCCCTCGATCCTGGTTTCCTACCAAGGAACTGGTCTTAGTTTCTAATGTAAACTTCCCCTCGATCCTGGTTTCCTACCAAGGACCTGGTCTCGGTTTCTGATATAAACTTCCCCTCGATCCTGGTTTCCTACCAAGGATCTGGTCTCGGTTTCTGATATAAACTTCCCCTCGATCCTGGTTTCCTGCCAAGGACCTGGTCTTAGTTGCTGAAATAAACTTCCCCTCGATCCTGGTTTCCTACCAAGGAACTGGTCTTAGTTTCTTTTGTAAACTTCCCCCCGATCCTGGTTTCCTACCAAGGAACTGGTCTCAGTTTCTAAAGTAAACTTTCCCTCGATCCTGGTTTCCTACCAAGGATCTGGTCTCGGTTTCTGAATTAAAATTCCCCTCGATCCTGGTTTCCTACCAAGGACCTGGTCTTAGTTTCTGATTTAAACTTCCCCTCGATCCTGGTTTCCTACCAAGGAACTGGTCTAAGTTTCGGAAAAACTTCCCCTCGATCCTGGTTTCCTACCAAGGAACTGGTCTCAGTTTCTTTTGTCAATAAACTTTCTTGACAAGGAACGCTATTAGTAGCGGTTTTCCTTCAAACTTCTCGCTGAATTTTCCTGGGGAGATGCCATTTGAGTGGAAAAAGTTTTGATGTCAGACTTGCTGGGGAACCCAATCGTCTGATCTGTAGAGGTGCACAAACTTCTCTGTTTTGGAGACGCCATTTGTCGATTCTACTGGGGAAAGCGAGTCTCTTGAGAGACTGTTTTCGTTTGGGGACTTACATCATACTTTTCTCGGGATCTTTCCGGAGAAATGCCATATGATGGAATCCAATTTTGAGGTGCCGATGACCTTTTCATCAGTGGTTTTTTCTGAGAAAAACTGCCGTACCGCCGAATCTCTGATTAAGAGGCTTTCTCTGGGGATTTTCCTTAATCCTGGAAAGCAAGGATATCATCTTCAATGGTGAAGAGTGATATTTGTTGAAAGTTTTCTCTGGCTTTTCAGAGGTTTAAGTTATCAAAGTGGTCGAGGACCGTCCCTAATCCAGAGATAAACTGGAGGAGAGATTGCTTAGATGATTCACTTCCTAACAAGGAAAGATCTGACAACTCGATTGAGAGGACTTTTATCACTAGGGGACACGACCGACTAGAGTGATAGCGATGCAATACGAATGCGAATGCAAATAAAATGCATGATGTATGTATGTTTATGCGGACAAAACTGACGCAACATACAGACTAAGGGATGAACACGATTGGATACTCGGCCACCGCGGGGCGTGTAGAAATATCGCTGGTTCAAGATAGCAATTATGCCTTGCTTAGGAGAAACGGTCCCTGTTGGGGGTGACGCTGGTCGGGCTTAAGAGATGAGAACTCGGCCGAGGATGTCAGACGAAACATGGTCTCTGACATTGTTGATCCTTCATTCAGGCGTACTGGTCTAGAAGGAGTACTTTGATTCTGCACTTTGAAGTTCGCTTACTTCTGGAGAAGCGGTCGATGTTCTTCTGATGTTCAACAGTCAAAAGAAATTGCCGTCTTTATTAAAAAGCAGAAAAAGTTTTAGCAAGTAAATTCATTTTTGTTTTATTTCAAGAATCGTTGATCATATTAAAATGTCGTTCTGTAAAGCTAAAACAAATAAGAATTACAAACAAAAGCACAAAGGCTCAAATTTTATTGATAAGATGGAGATCAGCCAAACGCGTGATTCCAGAGAGTATATACAAAGTTTGAAAATGGTAATTTACAGGGAAAAGGGCTACGTTGAAACATAACGACCACTATCCTTCTACCAACTTTGAATTCGGGACATCCTGAGCTTCTGTCGAAGATGACCTTGACTGGAGTTTTCCTCCGATGGATGCTGTAACTGCTGCTGAGGGACTTGCCTCTGTTGAACATAGTTACTTGCCATTATCCCTAATTTTTGCCTGGATTGTACTTTGATGTTTTCAATCCATCGGGATGATTTTTTTCATATCTCTAACTTTTGCCTGGACCGCCCTTTCGGGTTTTCAGTCCACCGAGATGTTTTTTTTTTTTTTAGTTTAGGCGAAGTATTTCTTGACTACATCAACATTCGTGGGGTAGGAAAATTCCTCTCCGTCCATGGTTGCAAGTCTCAAGGCACCGCCTGAGAAAGCTTTCGTGACCACATAGGGGCCATCATAATTTGGGGTCCATTTGCCCCGAGAGTCAGTGAGAAATGATTGTATCTTCTTGAGCACGAGGTCTCCTTTTCTGAAAACACGAGGTCGGACCTTTTTGTCGAACACCCTTTTCATTCTCTGTTGATACAACTGACCGTGGCATAATGCCGTGATTCGCTTCTCTTCGATCAGGTTCAGTTTGTCGTGTCGACTTTGACACCATTCAGCTTCTGAAAGCTTAGCTTCCATCAATACCCGGATTGATGGGATCTCTACTTCTATGGGGAGCACTGCTTCCATGCCATACACTAGAGAGAAAGGGGTAGCCCCAATTCCGTTTCCGTAATGATTGACAGCTCTGGCAAAGATAAGTCCCCACTGGGAACCTGGTTCTGGCCCTTCACTGGGTAGCGGTTCATCGCAATCTTTCATTTTTATATACATGATATATTCATCTGGGAAGTCAAACCCGATTGATTCTTGATTGTCAATCGGTTGATGAGCCAAATGATCGGCTAAAATACTTCCTTTAACGGCTTTCTGAGCGTGGTACTCTATGTCATATTCTGATAACAGCATCTGCCAACGGGCAATTCTTCCCGTGAGAGCAGGTTTTTCGAAAACGTACTTGATTGGATCCATTTCGGAGACCAACCAAGTAGTATGACGAATCATGTATTGGCGTAGACGTTTGGTTGCCCAAGCCAAAGCACAGAAAGTTTTCTCAAGCATCGTGTACCGAGTCTCGCAGTCGGTGAATTTCTTGCTTAGATAGTAAATGGCAGACTCTTTCCTTTTAGTTTCGTCCTGTTGGCCAAGTACACATCCCATCGAGTCCTCTAGGACTGTGAGGTAAATGATCAGTGGTCTTCCTTCCACTGGAGGTGATAGAATCGGAGGATTCAACAGATATTCCTTGATACTGTCGAAGGCGGTTTGGCAATCTTCTGACCAAACGCAATCCTGGTTCTTTTTGAGTAACTTGAAGATCGGCGCGCATGTCGCGGTTATGAGGAATATGAATCTGGAGATGTAGTTCAAACATCCCAGGAATCCTCTGACTTGTTTTTCAGTTTTCGGAGAAGGCATTTCTTGAATGGCCTTGACCTTGTCAGGATCAACCTCAATTCCTTTCTGGCTGACGATGAACCCTAGTAGTTTCCCTGAACGGACACCGAAGGTGCACTTGTTGGGATTCAAGCGGAGCTTGAATTTTCTTAGACGTTCGAACAATTTTGACAGATGTTCAACGTGCTCACTCTCTGTTTTTGATTTTGCAATCATATCATCGACATACACTTCGATTTCCTTGTGTATCATGTCATGAAACAGAGTAGTCATGGCCCTTTGATAGGTTGCCCCGGCGTTCTTCAAACCGAACGGCATTACCTTGTAACAAAAGGTGCCCCATGGGGTAATGAATGAAGTTTTCTCCATGTCTTTCGGCGCCATTTTGATCTGGTTATAGCCCGAGAATCCATCCATGAAGGAGAATACTTTGAACTTTGTTGTGCTGTCAACCAGCATGTCAATGTGTGGTAAAGGAAAGTCGTCCTTTGGACTTGCCTTATTTAGATCTCTGTAATCAACACACATTCTGACCTTTCCATCCTTTTTGGGAACGGGTACGATGTTAGATAACCATTGAGGATATTCAGATGTGGCGAGGAAACTCGCGTCAATCTGTTTCTGTACCTCCTCTTTGATTTTGATGGCCATGTCCGGGTGAGTGTGTCTCAACCTTTGCTTTACTGGCGGACATTCCGATCTTAACGGTAAGTGATGTTCCACGATGCTGGTATCCAACCCTGGCATATCCATATAGGACCAAGCGAATACATCGGGGAATTCTTTGAGAAGCTTTATCAAACTTTCTTTGACAGTTGGATTGAGCAGTGCCCCAATCCTAATTTCTTTTCTCTCTTGCTCTGAACCCAAGTTTACCGTTTCCAACGGTTCTTTGTGAGGTTCAATGGACCTTTCCTCTTGTCTGAGTAATCGGGAGATCTCTTCTGGAATTTCGTTGTCATTTTCTTCTTTAGCCTCGAATACCGGGAACTCAAAGTTAGGAGAAGGCATCGGATCGTATGTTTCAACTGGGTGTAAAACAAGCAATCTGCATGACGTGAAGATTCGTGTTTAGAAGAGATAAAGAAAATGCAAGTGTGTGCAGTGTATTTGTTTTACTGCTTATTTTTATTTTTGAATTGTTTTTTAGGATTACCATTTTCTGAAAAAGCAAAAAGAGAAAACAGCAATTAATGCGGAAATTACAGAACGACGTTATTTTATTAATGAACAAGTCGACTCTTGAAACTACAGCCCTATAAAACAAAACTCTGTCGCTTCGGGCAAAGCGAAGAGGGAAATTTACAGAAAGCGAGCCCTATCAAAACATCCGTTCCACCTGGGCAGGGTGAAAGGTTTAAAGATGGAAATTACTTTGACTGATGAACGACCTTCGAAACCTCGACGGCAACCCATTGGCGGCGAACTCCTCGGTGAATCACAAAGTCTGGCACCTTCCTTGATTTGTCTTCAGAAATGACGCTGATTTCTGGTGGAGCAGGATCATTGGAATCTGTTTCCCAGGAAGAATTGTCGTAGGAGAATTCCTCTATTGCATTTTGTATAGCATTTGTGCTCTCAGCTGTATCTCCCCATCCAGTTGGCTGGATATCTTCGAGCCTGATACGAGAGCTTTCGGGAGCGGTGTATTTGACCATAAAGTCGAATTTTCCACTCGGTTGTCCCAAGGTGTCCCAAACTTCTTTGGAACTAGAGGAGTCATCCCTCTCGATGACGTTGACCTCGGGAAAAGCATAGTTGATGAATTTAAGTCCTGCAAACGTTGCAAATTCATCTTCATGTTGAGTAGTTTCTGAATGACCTGAGTGTTGATCCCATGACATGGTGGGGACGCAGGTATTCTGTTCAATGGTGCTCATCTGAGTTTCATTACTCGGCTGACTTTCTTGCCCCAAGTCTCCTGGGTAAGGCTGCCACATTGGCAGGCCATCCATTGGGCCATAGTAGTTATGGTCAAAGTTGTCTTTTATCAGAGTGTCTTCCTCTAATGAATTTGGTGGAGCACGACATCCTTCCGGATCACAATCTCCGTAGATCATTTCGACATCTGACCGTGGTATAAATCTCGAACTTTCTGTAGGAAAGCAAAAAGGCATAGGCACCTCTTCCTGAGACATATAACCGTCCTTGTTAAGATAGGACTTCCATTCTTCATCTGTGTCGGAGGAATCTTCCTCATTGATAGCATGAACTGTCTGAGACACTGGGTGAAGGAAACCTCCACTGTGGAAGAAGTTTTGAAGGGGATGAAGACTTTCATCGTTGGCAGCTGTCTGGGTACAGGTTGCAGAAAAACCAAGACCCTTCTTTGTTTTATTGTCAGTGGGAATGACAAGTTGTCCCCATCCTTTTGTATCGGTACTCTCGACCGCTTTGATAGCATCGTTGTATGAAGAAATCGAAGTTCCTTCTTTGAACTGATTGTTCTTGCTCACCGAAAGTGCTTGGAACTGAGTTCCAATAACCTCCTCGGGTTCCACACAAGTAGATGAGGATAGGTTACTCACAAGCAAGGCTTGTTCCCCACAAACCGTGACAAGTTGGCCGTTCTTGACGAACTTTAGCTTTTGGTGGAGGGTTGAAGTAACCGCTCCAGCCTGATGTATCCAAGGTCTTCCTAATAAACAACTGTATGTTGCCCGGATGTCCATGACCTGGAAAGTGATTTGGAAAGTGTGAGGACCAATAGTTATGGGAAGATCAACTTCGCCGATAACCGTTTTTCTGGATCCGTCGAATGCTTTGACGACGACCTCGCTGACTCTCATCGGAGGGCCCTTGAATGATAATTGCGTCAAAGTGGACTTCGGCATAACATTTAGGGCTGACCCTGTGTCTACCAGTACGCTGGCTAAAGCATCGTCCTGGCAGTTAACTGTAATATTGAGCGCCATGTTATGACGGCGACCCTCTTCGGGTAATTCCTCATCACTAAATCCCAAATTATTGCAGGAAGTGATGTTAGAGACAATGCTATCAAACTGTCTGATTGTTACATCCTGTTCCACAAAGGCTTGCTCCAAGACTTTCTGTAGAGCCTCGCTGTGGGCTTCTGAACTGAGTAACAGTGATAATACGGAGATCTTTGAAGGAGTTTGTAATAGTTGATCGACAATGTTGTATTCACTCCTTTGGATGAGCTTCAGCATCTCATCATTATTTTTTGAAAGGTCGGGATTACTGGATTGACCGACTGATAGATCGGGAGCTTCTGTCTGAAGTTCCTTTTCCTTGTTAACTTCCCCAACCCCTCGGTTAAAGATTCTACCACTCCGTGTTACACAACTGATGTCTGCAATATTCACGACGGAGGGTAATGGAAATTCCTTTCCATTTTCAATGGTTGTTGCACCGTATTTGTAAGGGGTAGCCTTAGTTGATTCATACGGTAATGGTCCCGGTAGATAGATGACTACGGGAGCCTTCTGATTTTTCTGACCATCGTAAGTAATCTCGATCCGTTCCCGGTTGGGAATTTTAGATCCGTCAAGTAGAGGGATGATGGCAAAAACATCCCTGATCCTATGATGACCAGAGATGGTGACAACATCCTCAACTTGACCGGCAAGGTAATTCGGCGTCCAGTTGATGGGTCCAGAACCCGGATATGGGCGAATCTCTCCACGATACACCTGATCCTGAAGAGCTGCTCTCATAAGGTAACACCCTTGGTTACTTTCCGAACAGACGCTACAACGATCGTAATTGTGTAGTGGCACCTGGCCACGCCCACTTTGAATACAATGTAACCTCACTAGGTTACCTTCCACTGATCGGACATCCTGACTTTGACGACGAGTAGGATTCCTGTTACTGATACTAATTTGCTGAGTATCTTCGTCCATGTAGATTGGCATCCACCAATGATTTAACAAGTGTTGAAGTGCCTCCTGGACAAGGGTACAACCTTGATCGTTTTCGCAACCTGCTTTACAGTTTTGATAGTCATGTGATATTAATAATCCGAGTCGGACCTGCTCAGCATGTAACTCTACTAGGTTGGTACTCATCACGCAAATATTGAAGATCTGAACCATATTGATCTGATAAGGGTTCCTATCATGGTAGTCTTGGATCCATCCAAGATCCCTCTGACGTTGGAGGGCCTCTTGTATGAAAGAGCATCCCTGTTTCTTTACCGAGCAAATCAGACAGGAACTGTAATCGTGCCGTGGCAGATTATGATACTGGCTTTTCCTTGAGTGCATCGCCACCAAGTTGACATTCATTGCACGGATGCCGTGGTTCTGAATGACGTTGGTGTTCGTATAGACCATGTTAACTCCACGAACTCGATGCTCCTGGATCCATCCGAGATCCAACTGTTCCTGTAGAGCTGCTTGCACAACAGAACATCCTTGGTTGTCTTTAGAGCAGATATCACACTGGTGATAGTTATGAGGTGGCACATGGCCATATCCACTCTGTCTACAATGCATCTTGACCAGATTGGTTTTCAACAAGAGTACATCGTGAATTTGATAGACATTGTTAGTCTCTTTCTCAATCAGACTGACTGCAGCTTTCTCATGTTGAGGCAGCGGGTTCGTGAGAACATTGGGATTCGTATCTTTGAAAGATAAGAGCCCTCTCCTAACAAGCTTTTGCACGTCGGACTTGAAATTGAGGCAAGTCTCTATGTTATGCCCAGATCCTCCTTGATGATAAGGGCATGTCTGATCCAACTTAAACCAAAAAGGTGGATTTTCCGGTACTGTAAGAGGATACCTAGTCTGGATGTACCCCTTAGCCAGTAGTAACGGAAATAATTCTGCGTACAACATGGGTATAGGATCAAACCCTGATGGTCGTGTTGTACGGTTGTTATTGTATGGAGGACGAGCCTGCTGAAGAGGCTGTTGTGTCCTTTGCTGATTAGGTTGGCTCTGCGCAACCTGAGGTTGATACGTAGGAATAGGCGCAGGGCTGGTAGCAGGAGTCACAGCTGCTATCGGCTGATAACGACGCCTTTGCTTTCCGAGAGAGATATTCCCAATATCTTGCTCTTTTTTCTTAGGGAGAGCACTACCTTATTTTTTAGTACCGCTCGTCGATCCAGTGTCTTTTACCAAACGTCCTTCTCAGACGGCTTCCTCAAGACGTACGCCCATGCCGACCATCTCGGTGAAATCACTGGGCGCACTGGCAACCATTCGGTCATAGTAAAATGAGCTTAAGGTCTTTAAGAAGATCTTTGTCATCTCTTTTTCCTCAAGAGGTGGACAAATTTGAGCGGCAATTTCACGCCACCTTTGAGCATACTCCTTAAAGGTTTCCTTGTCCTTTTGCGACATTGATCTGAGTTTATCTCTGTCGGGTGCCATGTCCAAATTGTATTTGTATTGTTGGACGAAGGCAGTACCAAGATCTCTGAAAGTGCTGATCGTGGCACGGTTTAAACCCATGTACCATTTTAATGCGGCACCGATTAGACTATCCTGGAAGTAGTGAATCAGTATGTCCTGATTCTCCGTCTGAGCTGACATCCGCCGAGCGTACATCACCAGATGGCTTTGAGGGAAAGAGTTACCCTTGTATTTTTCAAAGTCGGGCACTTGGAATTTGTGCGGGACTTTCACATTGGGGACCAAGCAGAGGTCTGCGGCGTCCTTTCCGAATAGATCCTGACCGCGAATGGCTTGCAATTCCTTCTGCATTTCCAGGAACTGTTCCTGGAATTCATCCATTATGTGGAACATAGTTTCCTTCTTACCAGAAGGTGTCTGTGGAATCTGTCCTTCCGGGACAGTGTGCACCACAGGGGGTGGTACCGTGACTACGGCAGTGAATCTTGGCGTCTCCCGAAGTTTGTAACCTTCAGGCCCAGCGGCTTCTGTTGAGATTCCCTGATCTTCAGTGATCGGCGGAACATATCCTCCCGGGATATAGTTGACAGTCATGCCCCAGGGACGATCTTTCGGCATCTGATACCTAGGATCATTCTTCTCCACTATGGGCATTGAGGTGATCTCTGAGATCACAGTTCTTTGTAGCTGAGCTTCTTCCATGGATTGCATGTCGTTACGAAGCTTTCTCATATCCTCTCTTAGAGCGTCGATTTCTTCTTTTAACTCTCTATTCTCTTCCTCAAGATCATCTATCCTTTTCTGATGATTAGCCCGAGTATTGTACGAATGAGACAGTTTGACTCTAGAACCGAGACATAAACGTGAGATTCGTAGGGAAGAAGAATACGCGATGTGAGAATGATGAATGCAATGATTATATTAATTGTTTTTTGGTTTAATCAAAATAAACTTCGACAATTAGATTGCAAATATCAAACAGTGGGGAAACCCCTTTTTTATTGAATTCCAAAGGATTACAGAAACGGAAATACAGTAGATTACAAAGTGCAGAAACAGAAACCTAAGCTAAAGGGTCACGAGTCCTCTCCGAAGAGAAATCGGGTGCTGATTCTGGTATCTTCCTTTTCTTTGACCGGGGCTCTTGGGCCGTTGTCGGGTTGTCATTCCTTTGCCAAGTGAAAGGAGTGAGCAAATTCCTTTGGTCGTCTTGATTCTCTACAGCATGTTGCTCCAAAATTTCAATCAGAGCGTCCTTCTCTTTCAGTAATTGCTGTATTTTGATGCACTCGATGTCGAGGGTGCGATACTTGTTCTTCCAAGACCTTCTCTCCCGTTGAACTTTGTTGAGAGTAACCTGAAGCTTTTCAGTTTCCGTCATGAAGTACATGACAGATTCCCTCGGCGGAAGAATTCCGTAACGAGGATAAGGCATCTTTAGCTTGAGAGCTCTAGTTTGTACCCAGTGGAGATAAGGCTCCACCGAGACACAGTCCGGTTTTCCCAGAGACTCCCGTCATTTCTTATGAACATGTTTCCAAGCATGCACTATTTCCGTCTTTAGTGCTTTGTCGTCTTCTCCTTCCTTGAAGAAAAGACCTTCCAGATGAACACCCAATGGGATGTGTCTCATCGGGTATCCAAATTGACGAAGAACCAATACCGGATGGTAGTTGATTCCTCCCTTAGTTCCTATGAGGGGTACATTAGGGAAGTTTCCACAACGGTCAATGATTTTGATTCCATCATAGATCCTATTACACCAATCTATGTCAGAGTTGGTAAGAGACATGATCTTCTGCGACCAATGTAAGGCACTCTTGCAATCCCAAAAAGCAGCAGACTTGGGCAAGTGAGAGATAAACCATCTGTAAAGCAGAGGTACACAGCATATGATCTCCCCTCCGCTGTATAAATTTCCCAAGTGTATAGAATGATACGCATCTGCGAGCAGAGTCGGTACAGGGTTTCCAATGAGAAAAACCTTAATGGGGTTAATATCGACGAAGTTATTGATGTTGGGGAACAAAAATAACCCGTAGGTGAGCAAGACAAAGATGCTTTCAAAAGCAGTTATGTTTCCTATACTGGCAAAATACAGGGCCTTCTTCGTCAAGAACTGGGCTGGCTAACCTTGGGTGCCACCCTTAGCGGTCATGTGAGTCCTGACCTCAGACTCGTCCAAATGAATTGCTCTTGCAATAGTCTGATTCTTTGGAATTTCTTCCAGTCCAGAAAATGGAGCTCGATCCGTAATGTGTAGATCGATCAGATGAGAATACTCCTCCAGCGTTGGTGCTAGCTGGTAATCCGGGAATGTGAAACAGTGATAAACCGGATCGTAGAATTGAATGAGCGCATCCATGATTCCCTTAATCACATGGACTCTTAACAGCGGTAGCAGACCTCCGTGCTTGGCTCTAAAAGCCTTAGGGCTAGTGATCATCCTTGCTAACCTTCTCAAATCCCCTAGTTTTGGAACCTTGAAGGTGTACGTATGAGTTCTCCTTCTACCGAAATCCATTAGCGTAATCCTTTTCTCTGATATTTGCAATCACAGTCTTAGTTTAATTTGAAAAACAGAGAGACTAGAAGAGAAGTTTTTTGAATGTTTTAATGTTTTATTAAATGAATGCATGAATGCAGCACACAAAAACATAGAAAAAACATGGGGTCAGAGGGTCGTTGTCATGAAGTCAAGGCTCTACCCATCCCCAAAGGTTTATACTAGGGTGATTTTTGTACCTGTACTCATTATCATCAGCTCCTCCCAGGAAAGCAAAACAACAAGCGGATCGCCAGCGAGTTGTAGAGCAATCTTAGAGTAAGTGCCATTCACCGAGAATAGATCACCAGCCTCAAATGAGGGTAGTATCGCGTAACAACTATTTCTGATAGTTTCTGCACTATGAAAGGGTTTGGCTCCTCAGCTTCTCAGACTTAACAACCGGCCCATTGGCTAGAAGAGTGAATGGGTTGCGTTGGTCAGCCTCTACTGAGGTTGATGGTCGACCCTGTCGCCATCACTTATCTTAAGTGTATACTCAATCTTTCCACATATAGCATCACCCGCATTCCCATTAGCAGAAAAATAAACATGTATAGCAATTAGGAAAAGAAGTATATATATTTTTCCTAAACATCCTAGACCTTTAAAGCTAAGAATCCTAAGTTCCTGACAGAAATTGGGTTCCCCGGCGGAAGCCCCAATCTGTGGTTTTTCACACAAGAGGTGAAAAGGAAGACCGTGCCTAGATCTAACTTTGAAAGGCCCCACGGTGGGCGCCATTTTTCTGTAGCGAGCGATTTTGGACGCGGTTCTTAAGCGCTGGTCGCTCTCTGCGGTTTGAGCTTTGACTACAGGTCGATTCATTTTTTATCCTATTGTAAGCTGAATAAGGAAGGGAAATAGATGTCTCCAATTAACCCTGCTTTGCATACTGAGTTTAAACAGCGGTCTGTTAGGTTACGAATGCTATCAATGTGGGGGGGGGGGGCCTTTGTATTGGTTATTTGTATTTTCGCCAATACGGTTTTCTTTCTTTCTAGGACTTTCTAGCGGGGAACAAGGGTTAGGATGTTAGGACTGATGCTTTTGAATTACTGCTTTTGATTGATGGAGATATGGGATTTGAGTTTTTTGTTGATTGCGCTCGCTAAGATCTTTTCTTTCGATCTTATGCCTACGTATTCCCGTTTACTGAAACAGGGAAATCAGAGCGTTCGTAGTTCCTCCTATTCTATGGGAGGAAATTGGTTTTTTTTGGTGTCTTGTTCAAAGCCCAAGACGTGAAGCGAAAGGTGGTTTGTATCTTGTTCAAAGCCCAAGATGTGAAGCTGAAGGGTCTATTTGTGTCTTGTTCAAAGCCCAAGACGTGAAGCTGAAGGACCTCGACTTTAGAGAGAATTTGTCATCTCTAAAGAAGGGTTTGTCTGTCACAACTGTTGGGTGACTGGTTATAAAGGAGAATTACTTTAACCGGGATACGCGGATCCTAGCAATGCCATAATTTCCTTCAAAGGGGATTTTAACCTAAAGGAGAAGACTTTAAATCAGTGTAGAGCAATCTTTCCTTAGGAATTTATCATGCTAAAAGAGGGACAGTGGCATGGATGTAGATGATCCAGAGGCTTGCCGCTTACAGCGATTAGATGAAGGGAAAAGAGTTGTTGATGTTTGTGTACTGTGAACGAGGCACAACTTTGCTGCTAAAAGGTTGATTGGATCAACCAGTGGTTTTCTTATACAAAGCCTAAGAGGAGGCTATTGGCCTAACAAGAGGGAGTTTTTATGTGTCTCGTACGAAGCCCGAGAGAGAGGCTAAAAGGGTTGACTCAACAAGAGAGTCTTTTGGTACTCAACAAGAGAATGTTTTTTGTATCTCGTACGAAGCCCGAGATGGAGGCTAAAATTTGTTTGGCTCAATAAGAACCTTTTCGTATCTCGTACAAAGCCCGAGATGGAGGCGAAAGGGGTGATTGACTCAACGAGGGAGTCTCTTATGTGTCTCGTACAAAGCCCGAGAGAGAGGCTAAACGTTTTTTGACTCCGCTGGGGAGAATCATTGTACAAAGCCCAAGAGGAGGCCATGGTGACTGTTTCAATTGAGTGACATGTCCAATATACTGATTTTAAAAGAGAAAATCAGTTCTTATATGAGCAACACTGTACTCAGGGATTTGATTTGAGGATCAGGGATATTTCCTTCTCTTTGAGGAAACGGGAAATCCAAAGGGTATTGAGACTGTCCGAGTCTGCGGGTTTCCTTCCTATTTAACGAAGGGGTCACTTGAGAATGTCTTTGAGACTCAAGGAAGTTAGACTGTCCGTGTCTAGAGTTTTATCTTTTGTACTATGCTTTGAGAAACAGTAGTAGACTCTTTGAAAGGACTGTTCTATGAGGATGACTAGGTTCTGTTCCTATACCTCTAGGAGGTCGTCGGGACAATTTGTACGAAGCCCAAGAGGAGGCTGGAAACTTTTAAGAAGCCGACGGGTCCTTGTACTAAGCCCAAGAGGAGGCTATCATTCCCGGAGGAAGAGATCATTATACGAAGCCTAAGAGGAGGCTGTGAATACTTCTAAGAAGCCGTAGGGTCCTTGTACGAAGCCCAAGAGGAGGCGGGGTTGCTTTTAGGAAGCCTGTGGGTCCTTGTACGATGCCCAAGAGAAGGCCGATGCTTTTAGGAAGCCCGTGGGTCCCCAAACCCCGAGAAATTCAAGGCAAGCTATTCACAAGGAATAGATCAAGTCAGGAAAGTTCGAGAATTTGGAAGAAACTCAAAGATGCCATTCACGGAGAAGACATTCATCTTTGGGAGTAGAGTTTCTTGATAATTCCTAATGAGGACAGCCGAAGAGAAGACTGTATCTGGTGATCCTATTGGGGATCTAGTTGTCTATTTCTACGAATAAATGAAACGGCGTCACCTAGTTCTAGACGTAGTTGCCGGGGAAACTCTAAATATCTATACTATTATTACATAGTTGATATGAGTTTATGAAAGAAGACTTACAGCGAAACAGCCCCGCAATATAGTTATATATATATGAGTTTGTGAAAGGAGACTTACAGTGAAACAGCCCCACAATACAGTTATATACATATGAAAGCGGTAAATGAAAGCGGGTAAACACTTACTCGGTTGTAGAGCTTCCATGCTGTTTGGTTAGTTGTTCAACAAAGAAAGATTGAAAACAACAGTATATTCAAAATCAAAGGAGAAAGTGCTTTGAAAAAGAAAGATTTGGGGCTTACAGCTCAAGGAGAGGCCCAGGGTTTTATTAGTGAGCGCACTGTTGAATTTGTACAGAGGGACTTATACAAGTGACTGAGGCCAAAGAAAGGTTTTCTGTACAAAGGGATGGGTCTTACACTCTATTAGAGGCCCAAAGAGTTTTTAAGAAAGGAAATGGGTCTTACTACTCGAGGGTAGGCCCAATGGTTAATTTTGAAAAGGGCGACGGTCGCGCCGAGGTTTTGTAAACACCGTGGGACTTATACAAGTGACTGAGGCCCAAAATTTTGGTATTTACAAAGGGATTGGGTCTTACACTCTATTAGAGGCCCAAAGAGTTTAAAGAAAAGAAATGGGGCTTACAACACGAGGGGAGGCCCATAGTCTTTATTTTCAAGATGAATATTCACTTTTAAAATGCTTAAAAATAATTAAAAATGAATTTATTCACAAAAATACCAACTATATTAAATAAATAATATAAATTTTATTTTTTTTTAGAATAAAATATTTTACTATTTTTGTGATTTTTCAGAAAAAGAACCAATAAAAAATAATCAAAATTGAAGGAGTTATTAATTTTCCAAATTATTAAAAAATAATAAGAAAATATAAAAAAGAGGGGTTGGGTCTTACACTCTATTAGAGGCCCAAAGTGTATTTTTGTACAAAAGATGGGGCTTACAACTCACGGAGAGGCCCAAAATATTTTCAGTTTGAAAATGGCGATCGCGCTGAGATTTTTAACGTATCGGGACTTATACAATAACTGAGGCCCAAAATGGTTTCGTTAAAAAAAGTTTGGGTCTTACACTCTAATAGAGGCCCAAGTGTTAAAAAATGAAAAGAAATGGGACTTACAGCTCAAAGAGAAGCCCAGTTGATTTTCATTTGAAAATGACGATCGCGCCGAATTTTTCTTTTAACGCAGAGGGACTTATACAATAAGTGAGGCCCAAAATTGTTTTGGTTAAAAGGGGATTGGGTCTTACACTCTAATAGAGGCCCAAAAGTTTTGAATGGGTCTTATAGCTCGAGGAGAGGCCCAAGGTTATTTCTTAAAAAGGCGACGATCGCGCCGTTTGTTTTTGACGGTATCGGGGCTTATACAATGAATGAGGCCCAAAAATGATTTGGTCTAAAAAGGATTGGGTCTTACACTCTATTAGAGGCCCAAGTGTTTAAAAAAGATTTGTTAAGGTGAAAATCAAAGAAAACCCCAATTTCATTTTTTAGGCATTTTTCCAAGAAAAATTAAGTAAAAAATGATAAAAATATCAAATAAAATCATTAAATAATGATTAAAGTTTATGAAAAAAAATATTTTATCAACATAAATATTTAAAATCATTTTAGTTTTAAAAATCAAGAAAAAAAAGAAATCATTTTAAAAGCATTTAAAACAATTTAAAACACTATTTTTAAATATATTAAAAATAATACTTTTTTTTTTATTTTTTGGGATTAAAATATTATGGGGTACGAATTGGAAAATGATGATTTTTTGCTATGTGAAAAAAATTGGTTGAGTTTTGAAAATAAAAAGTAAAAAAAAGAGAAAAGATATCAAAATATCATTTTCGACATTTTTTGGGGTAAAAACGAGTACCGAAACTTTAATTTTCAACACGTTTTTATCAAATTTCAAACACTCATAACTCTCTCAATTTTTATCGGAATCAAAATCCGGAAGTACCTACCTGACCGATTTTTCGCAAGGAATCCGATGGTATTACTCACACGCACGTAAAATCGACGCACAAAATGCAGAAAAAACTGCTATCGTTTTGAAAATATAGTTCCGCGCCGAATTTCCAACACGCGTAACTCTCTCGATTTTTATCGGAATCAAAATTCGGAAGCACCTACCTGACCGATTTTTCGCAAGGAATCCGATGATATTACTCACCCACGCGGAAAATCGACGTATAAAACGCATAAATTAAAAAACAAAAACTGCTATCAATTAAAAACATCGTTCCGCGTTGAATTTCAAACACGCGTAACTCTCTCGATTTTTAACCGAATCAAGATCCGCGAAAGCCTATCCTGGCCGATTTTTTGTAAGAAATCCAATGGTATCGCTCACGTACGCCGAAACTCAACGTACAAAACGCAGCAATAAAAAAAACCAGAGCTGCTGCGTTGTTAAAAACATCGTTTCGCGTAAAATTTCCAACGCGCGTAACTCTCTCGTTTTTTAACCGAATCAAGATCCGCAAGAGCCTATCTTGACCGATTTTTCGCAAGGAATCCAATGGTATTACTCACGCACACGGAAAATCGACGCACAAAACGCAGAAATTAAAAAAACAAAAACTGCTATCGTTGTTTTCGACGCCGTTTCGAATGATGCAATACTTGCTCAAAACAAATTGCTATCTCAACAGGTTGAGTTGCTAACGCAACAAATGTCCAAGCTACCTCAACAGATCAAAGAGATGCATGAACTTCCTAACAAAAAGGTGCAAGTAGCGATTTGTGAGTTATGTAAAGGTGATCATCCAACCAGCTATTATCCTCCTTGTCCTCCAATTGAAGAAGAAGTGAATTACATGAACAATCTAAATCAGCAACAAGGTTATCAAAGGCAACAACAACCTTATCAACAAGGGTACCAAAATCAACAACCAAGAGGAAATTATAAAATTCAAGGATATCAACAATCGACAAAATCCTTATCAGCCTCAAGGTGGGAGTTCCAAGCTTGAAGAAACTCTTAACCAATTCATTCAAATGTCCATGGCAAATCAAAAGTCAAATGAAACGTTGATCAAGAATCTAGAGAATCAAGTTGGGTAACTTGCAAAACAAGTGGCCGAGCAACAAACGAGACCTTCTTTATCCGCCAATACTCAAAATAACCCAAAGGAGCATTGTAAAGCTATTGTTACTCGAAGTGGGAGAGAGTTGGGAGAAGGAGAAAAAAATGAGAAAAATGATGATGTGATAATTGAGGAGGTTGAGGAGGAAGAGAAAGTTAATGATGTTGTAGTTGAAAATAATGATAAGGAAGAAGTTGAAAAAGATAACCTTTAAAAAGAAAAGATTGAAGAAAAGAAAAGAAGAGTGAAAAAAGGGAAGGAGATAATGAATCCAATTCCGATCCAAAACTTACCTTACCCTCATGTGCCCACCAAAAAAGACAATGAACGAAATTACGCTCGTTTCATGGACATTTTCAAACAATTGCAAGTCAACATTCCGTTTGCCGAAGCGCTTGAACAAATTCTGAAATATGCTAAGTTTATGAAAGATATCCTTACAAAGAAAAGAAGATATTCGGAGCTGGAAACAATTATCCTTGATGCTAGTTGTAGTGCTATAATTCAAAGAACTTTACCAAGGAAAGAAGTCGATCCGGGGCGTGTTACTTTGCCGGTAACAATTGGTGATGTCTATGTTGGGAAAGGCTTAATCGATTTGGGCTCAAGCATTTATCTAATTCCATTGTCCATTGTGAAGAGGCTTGGGAACATTGAAATGAAGGCAATTCGGATGAAGTTACAATAGGCCGACAAATTCACAACTCATCCTCATGGGATGGCTCAAGATGTCTTAGTTAAAGTTGATAAGTTCTTCTTTCCGGTTGACTTTGTTGTTATTAATAAGGAGGAAGGCGAGGATGCTCCATTAATACTTGGACGCCCTTTCATGAATACCGCCCATATGATGATTGATGTTGATGACAGTCTTATGAAAGTAAGAGTTCAAAATGAATAAGTGAGTTTTAATCTCTTTGAAGCAATGAAGCATTCTCAAGACAAACATGATAGCTTCTCTATTGATGCAACGGAAGAAGCTATAGAGGAAGTTTCAAAGCAAGTTCATATAATATCTCCTTTGGAAAGAGCTCTTGATGACTCGTTTGAAGTGTTTTCCGATGAACAAGAAAGGGCAGTTGAAGAGTGTTTGAAGGAACTTCAATCTTTGGATGAGTTACAACCATGGGAATGTGAAGAGGAAGTGTTAAAGAAAGAGGCGAGTGATGAGAAATCTCAACTTGAATTGAAGGTGTTGCCTTCTAATTTGAAATATGTGTTCCTTGATGACGGTAACAAACCGGTTATCATTAGCAACATCTTGACCGACAAAGAGGAGGACCGTTTGATTCAAGTTTTGAAGAAAAATCAAGAAACTTTAGGTTGGGTTCTTTCTGATTTAAAGGGAATTAGTTCGGCTTATTGCATGCATAAAATCTTGATGGAAGAGGACTTCAAAGCGGTAGCCCAACTACAACGCCGTTTAAATCCAACTATGAAGGAAGCGGTGAGAAAAGAGGTTGTTAAGCTATTGGATGCCGGTATGATTTACCCGATATCCGATAGTCCGTGGGTGAGTCCTATACAAGTGGTACCTAAGAATGGAGGAATGACTGTTATACGAAATGTGAAAAATGAATTAATCCTGACAAGAACTGTGACGGGTTGGAGAATGTGCATAGATTATAGGAGGCTAAACACCGCTACAAGAAAATACCATTTTCCACTCCCGTTTATGGATCAAATGTTAGAAAGATTTTCGGGCCAACAACTCTATTGCTTTTTGGATGGTTACTCCGGTTATAATCAAATTTTGGTTGACCCAGAAGACCATGAGAAGACGGCATTCACATGTCCTTTTGGGATTTTTGCTTACCGAAAGATGCCGTTTGGCTTGTGCAACGCACCGACAACATTTCAACGATGTGTTCAAAGGCATTCGGAGTTTTCTTGGCCATGCTGGCTTTTATCGGCGGTTTATCAAAGATTTCTCTAATGTTGCAAGGCCATTGAGTAATCCACTCAACAAAGATAAGTCCTTCTCCTTTGATGATGAATGTTTAAATGCCTTTAAAATTTTGAAAGAGAAACTCATCACCGCACCCATAATCGTTGCTCCAAATTGGACTTAAAATTTTGAATTAATGTGTGATGCTAGCGATTATGCCGTTGGTGCGGTGCTTGGCCAAAGAAAGGCCAAAATTTTTCATGTTATTCATTATGCGAGTAAAGTTCTTAATGAGGCACAAGCTAACTATGCCACCACAGAAAGAGAATTACTCTCTATTATTTACGCTCTTGAGAAATTTCGGTCTTATCTGATTGGTTCAAAGGTGGTAGTCTACACTGAACACTCGGCAATTAAATATCTGCTTACCAAGTCGGATTCGAAGCAAAGGCTCATCCGGCGGATCCTTTTGTTACTAGAGTTTGATTTGGAAATCCGTGACAAGAAAGGGTCAGAAAACTTGGTAGTAGACCATTTGTCTAGGTTGGTCAATATAGAGGTAACTCATCGTGAGAATGAGGTCCATGAAGAATTACTAGATGAAAAACTTTTTCCAGTACAAGTTAGGCCGTGGTTTGTAGATTTTGCTAACCACAAAGCCACCGGTTTTATACCGGAGGACCTAACTTGGAATCAAAAACGGAAATTCCTCTCGAATGCTAATTTCTATGTTTGGGATGAGCCATACTTCTTTAAATTAGGAGGTGACAATTTGTTAAAGAGGTGTGTCACTCTTGATGAAGCCAAAAGTATCCTTTGGCATTGTCACAACTCGCCTTATGGAGGGCGTTACAATGATTTTAGAACGGAAACTAAAGTCCTCCAATCGGGCTTTTATTGGCCAACATTGTTTAAAGATGGCAACCTCCATGCAAAAAGTTGTGATACATGCCAAAGAAGTGGCGGGATTGGAAAAAGAAATGAAATTCCCTTGCACGCAATTTTGGAAGTCGAGATGTTCGATTGTTGGGGTATTGATTTTGTCTGACCATTCCCACAATCTTTTTCAAACGAGTATATTTTAGTTGCGGTTGACTATGTTTCCAAGTGGGTGGAAGCAATTGCGTCACCGAGGGCCGATGGCAAAACGGTGATAAATTTTTTAAAGAAAAACATATTCTCCCGTTTTGGCACCCTCGTGTGTTAATTAGTGACGAAGGTTCGCATTTTTGTAATGCACCGCTCAAAAAGGTCTTAGAGAATTAAGGTGTAAAGCACAAAGTTGCAACTCCGTACCACCCACAGACCAATGGTCAAGCTGAAGTGTCTAATAGAGAGGTCAACAGAATTTTAGAGAAAACTGTGTCGAGCTCGCGGAAAGATTTGTCACAAAAATTAGATGGGGCTTTGTGGGCGTATCCCACTGCTTACAAAGCACCAATCGGTCTAAATTCTTTTCAAATGGTTTATGGAAAGTCATGCCATTTTCCCGTTGAATTGGAGCATAAAGCTCTTTGGGCTTTGAAAATGATGAATTTTGACCCGAGTTTAGCCGGTGAAAAAAGGAAAGTTCAGTTGCATGAATTGGAAGAAATGCGCAATAACGCTTACCACTCAAGCAAGATATATAAGAAAAAAGTGAAAGGATATCATGATAAAAAGGTTTAACAGAAGGAATTCTGTGTTGGACAGATGGTGCTTTTATTCAATTCCCGTCGGAAATTGTTTCCGGGAAAATTAAATTCCAAATGGTCTGGACCATTTTTTGTCAAGGATGTCAAGCACTATGGTGCAATAGTCATTGAGGACTTGAAAAAGAAAGAGAGTTGGACAGTAAATGGCCAATGGTTGAAATTATATCTTGGAGGAGAATTTGACCGAGAGAATTGAACTGTGTTTCTTGATGCTTGTTGAATCATCTTGGACCGTCGAGCTTAGCCGACGTTAAACAAGCGCTTGTTAGGAGGCACCCCAACATTGTAAGTATTTATTGTTTTATTTGCTGTTTTAATGATTTTTTATGTTTAGAAGTGGTTTAGGAAGTGGCAGCATATGCAGAAAAATTTTCATAAACCTGTCATGTTCGCTGGCGTTCACTTTGCGAACCTGGGGCGAGCATTCGCCAGCCAGTTCACTTTGTGAACTCAGCGAAACAGGGGAAGTGTGTTTGCTGCCACCTCAGTTTAAAAGGGATTTAATTTTATGGGTGGGCCAACACTTGGGCCCAAGACCCATATCATTTTCTGAACTTTAGAAAGGCAACCCTCTTCTCTTTTTCATTCCCACTCGTACCTCTCTCATTCAAACAAAACACTCTCTCAAGAACTCAATTATGACGTGCACTGTTCATCAAAAATTTCACCAAGTTTCCCAAATCAATTACAAGTTCAGGTTTGATTTCTTGTTCTATCTTTTAATTTATGTTTAGACATATGGTTAGGGTTGTAGATTGCATATTAGAGACATTGTAAATTCTAGATTTTCACCTCTGTTTTAAGATTTCTCTGCTGTTGCATGTTGAATTGTTTGTAAATTTTAGAATAGAGGTGACATTGTGAATGAAACTCTGATGTTGAAAGTTGAATGTTGTTGTTTTTCTAAAATTATCGCGTGTTCGCTGTTCAGTTCGCCTTGCGAACCTGGGCGAGCATTCGCCAGACTTCGCTTTGCGAATCTGGGGCGAATGTTCTCCA
This sequence comes from Lathyrus tuberosus, assembly GCA_022829125.1. NCBI lineage: Eukaryota > Viridiplantae > Streptophyta > Magnoliopsida > Fabales > Fabaceae > Lathyrus > Lathyrus tuberosus. The sequence goes on along the minus strand of JALAZF010000162.1, from coordinate 1,781,655 downwards.
GCCTTCGCTTTGCGAACCCTGGAGCGAACGTATCAGAATTTAATTTTTTTTTATGTTGTTTCAGTTGTGATTTTGTTTTGGCTTCCTTTTCTAATGACTGTGTTGCTACTTGTTGCTATTTTACTTGTTGATGTATGCAGATGGCCCCCATGGTTAACCCCGACAAGAAAAGAAAGGCCTCCACATCGCGACAAGTTCCAATACAGTTTGATAGCGATCATTTTAGGGGTGCCAAACAAGCAGCATGGTATGTGACCTTGGAAAGGAGAACTATCCTGCCAGAAAAGAGATTTAACTTGAGCGATCGTGGGAGTTATCGGTCGGTGGCTGCACTCTGGGAAGAAAAAAAATGGGGACGCTTGATAACTCCTCTTGATAGCTACAATGTTGAGATTGTCTGAGAATTCTATGTTAACGCACTTCCTGATGATGGGGAGCAATTTAGTTGGACATCCCAAGTTGGGGGACTGTGGTAGATTTGACTGGAGAACAATTAATACCATTCTTGGGAACCCTCTGCCATTGGTAGAAAGGCAGTTAGATGTTTACCATAGAGACTTACACCTTCACCGTGACATTCCACAAATGACCAACGATCTTTTGTGTCCGGGAAAAACTGTAGAGCTCAACCCATCTAGGGTTGCCATTAGATATCGGCGCGAGGCCATGCAACCTTTGGCTCAGCTTATTTTTCTTTTGGTAATAACCAACATCAAGCTGAAGTCGCATTCGTCTACCATCCCTATACCACTTGCCCACCTTGTCCATAGCATTTTGATGAATGTACGGATAGATGTGGCCCGTATTATTGCAGATAAGATTAAGGCTCTTGTTCTTAGTGGTCTTGGTGGTGCCGCTTCTTGGGTGAATGCCCCTCTTGCATTTCCTTGTCTCATCATGACGTTATGTGCACATGTTGGGGTTAATATACCCACACGCCATCAGCTCACTATTCCTTCTGCGATCGATGATCGCTATGTCGACAAGTTTTGCAAGCCAAAGAGGGCAAGGGGTGAGACATCGAGTGCTGGTGCTGATGTCGGCACAAGGGGTGGTGATGCTTCTGGTTCTAGGTCGCAGGGGTTCTACCCTTATCAGTAGGAGATATGCTAGTATAACTGGGACTGGATGGCGGCTTCTCAACGCGCCATGACTGATTTACATGACTCCATGCAGGTTCTTCAGCTGTAGATTCGCGAGCCCGCCGCTGAGCATACTTTGATGTCAAGGGAGCAGTTCCTTGCACATGCTGGTTAGCCTGAGGCCAGGCCAGTATTTGGAGGGGGAGAGGATGCAGCTGGTCCTGATGCTGATAAGGAGGAGGGTGCTGATGGTGATGATGATGAGGTGACTGGTTCTGCTTATGGTACAGAGGAGGATGTGGAGATTGAGGTGTCCGATGAGGACTGATTTTTGTTGTTCTGATTGTCTACTTCCTTTGCACGAAAAAGTGAAGTTTTCTCTTGTTTTATGTATTTTTTTTATTTCGACTTTATAATATTAGTAAGTACTTTTGGGTCACTTCGGCGAAATTTATGTTGTAGCATTTTGTCGCTTCGGCGAGTACAATTTCGGTGTGTTTACACCAGTACTTATACTATTTCAGTTTGGTGTTAAATTCTGTTTTAGTTTAAATTCTGTTTTTATTTTATGTGATATTTTCCCTTAATTTTTGAAAATTTTGTGTGTTAGCACAAGAAGAAAGAGTGCTTTGTTAGCATTAAACATTGATGGTGATGATAGAATTCTTAATTTTGTGTACAATGAAAGTGTGAATGTTTGTTGTGTAGAATTTTAGTATGATTTTGAGTTAGTGCTTTGTACAAAATTATGGCAATGCATTATGTTGAAAATACTTGTTCATGTGTGAATCATTTCGGACAAAACCACAAAATTGAGATGCTTTCCATTGTTCACCAAAAATAGAGTCAAGTAATCGTTGTTTTACTCGTTTTGTTCATGTTTAATCTTGTGAGTTGTTTTAAATTATTGGAAACTTAGAAATGATCAAGGAAAATTTTTGAGTACTATGAGGAAAACCACCATTCCAAAAACACTTCAAGTAACCTTGTGAGTGTGCGCGTATTTGAAACTCCTTCTGAGCCTAAAAATAATTTTTTTTTATTGTGAATCATGAACCCGATTTTTAACCCGTTTTGAAGAGCATTTAAGCTATGCTTGTAGTATTGTTAAAGTTGGGGAGAATGGTTTACTTTGAAAGGAGAAAAAGGATTTGGTGATACAATGCATTCTAAGAAAAAGAGATCAAAAAAAAAAAGAAAGAAAAAGAACAAAAAGCACAAAAAGAAAATAAAATCAAAAGAAGAGAATGCATTGTGAAAAGAAGGAATAAGGCGTGAAAAATAATGAAAATTTCTGAAAAAGAAATGCTCTTCATTGTTATTACCCGTTTTTTTTTTTGTTCAATGGCCGTGTAGATATGACCCTTGTTTTTAACCCAAGCCAAATTACAACCATAAAAGTCCTTAGTGATCTTTGTTTCTACTTATTTTTGATAACTTTGTGAGATGAATGCATGAATGATTTCGGATGTGGCACGATTGCTTGTGAGAGTGTTTTGTCCCATGTGAAATTATGTACATAGTGTGTTGGTAATAAGTGAATTTAGGTGATTCATCTTGAACTTGTAGGTACTTGATTTTGCATTGTATGATGTTGTGTTTAGAACTTAATTTATAATCATGTTTTGATTCTATGCAACTTTGTGGAAATACTTTGTGCGTGTATGTGTCGAGTTTGAACCATTGATGTTTTCGGTTGATTTAGTGCTTGGAAATCTTGCTTGTGATTGTTGGAACTTACTTTTTTTTTAGGGAAAACAACGAGGCAAATTGGGGAGAGATTGTTAGATGTCAAACATGCTATATTTTTGTACTTGTTACTTGGCATTTTTCAACACTTTCTATGTTTAATTGTGAATTTTGTAGTGAATTATTGTTGTTCTTCAAGCATTGTAATTATACCTTTGGTGCTTGTAATATGTGTGCTTTTGAGTAGGAAAAGTGCACTAATTGATCAAAGAAAGAAGACACAAAAAGATGATGCAAGCTGCCAAAGAAAGAGGAAAACAACAGCAGGTTCGCTTTGCGAACTCTGGCGAATTCACCAGCGAAGGTTCGCTCTGCAAACTCTGCCGAAGCTCCCAGCGAATAGCTCCATAATTGGACATAGGCAAAAGGGACCAGAATTAGCTTTGCAAACTCCCAGTGAATGTTCGCTACTTAACTCGCTGTGCGAAGCACCCAGCGAAGGATCCTTGGCTGAGGCAGTGGCAAAAGGACCCAAAATTCGCTTTGCGAATGTTTTGGCTAGTGGTTCGCTTTGAGAATGAAACGTTCGCTTTGCGAACCCATGATGACAGTCAAGGGCGGTTTAAGCTTTCAGTGGCACTTTAAGTGCCATTTTTCTTCACTCGCTAGGCGAATGATTCATTCGCAGTGCGAATGTAGCGGATCTCAAGTGTATTATAAATAGATTTTTATGTTTTCTTGGGATCATAACTTCATATTTTCACACCAAAACATACTTTTCTGAGTTTTGATCATCCAAGAGTGATTTTTCACATAGAGAAGCTGGAATCTCATCCGATCTTGATTATTCGACGCGGATGCTCTTTCATCTCCTCTTGAAACTTGTTATCCAAGCTACCATGAATATGTGTAGCTAAACACATCTTTGTGTCAAGATTAGTGGTAATTGATCCATTATTTTGTATGTATTGATTTTGATTGTAAGTTTGTGAACCTTGTTGATGATATATATAGAAGAAAAACTTTGTTTACATTGTTCATATTTTGTTTAATTCATGTTCGAGAGAAATGTATTAAACTTGACCTAAGTTTCAATCCATCAATATTCATAAGGCTAGAGATAGTTTTGAATGTTGATGTTCATAAATATTGAACTTGAATGTTATCATATTGGTAGTTTGTGTGAGAGATCAACAAAGGATCAATATGATAAATCCCACAACAAGTGCCATATTGGCGGTTTAAGCTTTCAGTGGCACTTTAAGTGCCATTTTTCTCCACTCGCTAGGCGAATGATTCATTCGCAGTGCGAATGTAGCTGATCTCAAGTGTATTATAAATAGATTTTTATGTTTTCTTGGGATCATAAATTCATATTTTCACACCAAAACATACTTTTCTGAGTTTTGATCATCCAAGAGTGATTTTTCACATAGAGAAGCTGGAATCTCATCCTATCTTGATTATTCAACGCGGATGCTCTTTCATCTCCTCTTGAAACTTGTTATCCAAGCTACCATGAATATATGTAGCTAAACACATCTTTGTGTCAAGATTAGTGGTAGGTGATCCATTATTTTGTATGTATTGATTTTGATTATAAGTTTGTGAACCTTGTTGATGATATATATAGAAGAAAAACTTTGTTTAAATTGTTCATATTTTGTTTAATTCATGTTCGAGAGAAATGTATTAAACTTGACCTAAGTTTCAATCCATCAATATTCATAAGGCTAGAGATAGTTTTGAATGTTGATGTTCATAAATATTGAACTTGAATGTTATCATATTGGTAGTTTGTGTGAGAGATCAACAAAGGATCAATATGATAAATCCCACAACAAGTGTTCGAGAGAAACTTGTTGAGAGGATACGTGGTTATATGTATTGTTAACGAGTTCACACGCTTGATCGAGTTGATACGTACAAAATGGATTACCGAAAACGAATCTTGACATGTTTTTGCCAAAACCCTAAAACCAATCTTTTTACCGTTGAATTCTAAATTTCATGCAAACGTTACGAACCGAAAAACCAACCCTTTGTTACTATAAAGTTTGAAACGCTTTTGACTAGCGAACGACGGCAATATACACAATCTCTATGGATACGATAAAAACACCCTCGAAAATACTATTCAACAAACCCCAAGAGTTTATTTTTATACAAGAGATGGGACTTATAGCTCAAGGAGAGGCCCAGATGAAAAACAGTGATCGCACCGTTATTTTGAAAAACGCGTAGGGACTTATACAATGACTGAGGCCCAAAATATCTTGTTTTGACAAAGGATGGGTCTTACACTCTTTTAGAGGCCCAAAAGTGTTTGAAAAAGAAGAAAAATTGGACTTACAACTCAAAGGGAAGGCCCAGACAAAAATTGTTTGAAAACGGCGATCGCGCCGAGATTTTTAAAATCATATCGGGACTTATATAATGACTGAGGCCCAAATTATTTTTGTACAAAGGGGGTTGGGTCTTACACTCTATTAGAGGCCCAAAAGTGTTTTGAAAAAGATTTGTGAGGGTGAAAAATAATCAAAACCCTAATTTGATTTTAAAATGTATTTTAATTTAATAAAATTCAATTAAAATGATCAAAATTATCAAACATGTGTTAAAAACAAGTTGTGATTTTGGATTAATGTTTGAAAAATCAAGAGAAAGAAATATTTTAATAGGCCTAAAAACAAATAAAAACATAATTCTTTACAAAAATACCAAATATATGAAATAAATAATATTTTTGTGAAATTTTTGTAGAATCAAATATTTTAATATTTTTGTGAATTTTCAAAAAAAGAACCAATAAAACATAATTAAAATTGAGAAAGAAATTAATTTTGGAATTAATTAATAAAAACCATAAAAAATGTGAAAAATAGCAAAATAGCAAAATAGCAAAATACATCCGTGTATCAAAACCATCCCATAAACTTATATGGGTGACAAGGTTTTAGGCTTGGCCCTTGCCCAAGGCTGGCCTGATTTTATGCCTCTAGCATGAAGGCTATAACTTCTTCATTTCTCCATGGATTTGGACAAAATTTAGATGGATCCTACCTAGAATTTCATGAGGAATACAATGGTGCTTTTGGAATTTTCTAAAGATGCCTACATTTTAAAACCAGATAGTGGTTTCAAAATAAGCCAAGATTTACAAGTTCTATGCTATCCTATCATACCAGCAACAATAACATGATAAATTGGTTCAAACACAACACATATGATATATATGGCATGTTCATGATCAATGGACATCAAAGCAATGCATATTTTAAGAGGTCAAGTTGTGATGCACTTACCTCTTGAAGCTCCTTGTACTAACTGTCAAGATCCTTGTGCCAGAAGTAATCCAATGCTTTAGACACTCTTGATTGATCTCTTAGAAGCTTTTAGGATGATCAAAACCAGCTGTTGACCTCAGGAACAAGTATTGGCTCTTTCTTGCAAAAGTGGCAAAAATGACCAAACTGGTAACTCACTCAAATGGTGTTACAGTTGAGGGAAACCTGTTGGGGCAGGTTGAGGATGATATTTGAAGTGTATTTATAGCTTTGTTTGGTTTTGAAAGTGACTGAATCAAGACATGGCTTGTAAAATGCAGAAAAGTCAAAATTTGAGGTTTTGGAGGTTGACTTTCTGATTTTGAGGTTGTGCAATGTGGATGAAGGTTGGAAACCTCCAATGGATGATTTATGATGTGTTAGGATGGTTGCTTGAGTTGTTTTAGCTCTGGTTTCAAGAATTCCCAAATTGCTTCAATGTGACTTGAAATTTAAGTAAGAGAGGGAGAGTGAGAAAACAAGGCTTTGGTATTGTTTTGGTGTGGTTTGAAACATCAGAAATGACCTCTATTTATAGGAGAGGAGTTTTTTTTTTGAAGTAATAGTATTGGATAAGGGACCATTCTATTATCCAATGGATATGCCCATGTATCACTTTCCTTAAATGCCAAGGTACCAAGTCTTCACTTGGCCATTGACTAGAGCTGATATTTGTAGCTCTAGGCCTTCTGATCTTTATAACAAATTTGACTCAATTGGACTGATAGGCTTGAATCATGACAGCTCCATGTACCACATTAATTCAAAATGACAAAATTGGAGTTTTTGGAATGGAAACTTGAATGATCACATGCCAAATGATGAGATTCCTTGACTTGGGGTCCAAGCTTGAAAATATCAAGTGAGTCATCAAGATTCCTTTTGATCTCGGAAGAGGACAAAGCTTGCAAGATGACCGAATTTGAAATGGAAATCGTGTGGCACCAGAAATGCACCAAATCTGTCTTGAAAACCAGTTTGAGCAAGGCATGTTATGAGGTTCATAACTCCTTGACTAAGTTGAATCAATGGGAGTTCTTGTATTCTTTGGAAAGCTCTCATGACATACTTTAACTTTGATGTTCATAAATGGACCTGGTTCAACTTGGATCATGATGAAAAATGACCTCAAAGTTTGGAAAAAGTGAAACAGATTCTGACTTGTTGAAAATTTTACTAAGTGTTGGAAAAAGTGGTCATTTCCACTTTTTGTGATTTTGATCAATCCATAACTCAAAATCTATGAGGATTTGGAATCTTTTGTAGTCGACACTTTTGAAGTATGTCATGTGAACTTTCATTTTAGCTTTGGATGGAAGAAAAAGACCTTAGGGTTTTGGAGTTATGACCTTGCAAAGTTGGTACCAAAGCCATTTTGTTCCATAACACAGAAAAATTTAAGTTTTCTAAGGTTGCCCCTTTTACAAGTTACCTCACTTTTCTTGATTTTTCTTGATGAATGATAATCAAAGCCATACATGGACATTATTTTTGACTTAGGGGAACCATATTTGTGAAAAATTCCAAAAAGTTAAACTTGATTTTGGGCACAGTTGATTTTTTGTCAGATGAAATCCAAACTGTGTGATCCTTTGTGCAATCAAGTTCTTGACCCAATTCAAACCTAATGGCGGGATTACATAGGTGTTTTAGGGTGTATTGAATCATGTCCCAAGGTTTAGGAACATGTCTTGGTCAAAAGTCAAAGATACAGTTGACTTTTTCTTCAAACCCCTAATTGTGGTCCAGATGAAATTAAAACTTATGAATCAAGCTTCTTGGATCAATCCATTGTTGTAAATGGATCAATGTAGTGTATTTGAGGCCCTCAAATCATGTCTTGAGGTCTTGGCTCATGCTTTGCTCCAAAAGTCAACTTAGGGGTGAATTAGGTCAAGAAACCCTAATTCCTGATTTTTTATGAATGCATCCCCTGAGGCTATTTTAACTTGATGATGGGACTCATAAGGTTCCTTGGAGTATCTTGGGTTATGCTTTGAAGCATTGGCTTATGCCCAGAGGAAAAATTTCATCTGGAGGCCTTGGTCGACCAAAACCCTAATTTGGTGACACTAGCGATCTTGAGGCTTGATCCACTTGGAATGTTGCAACTTTGTGCTTGATTCTTGATATGGGAGTCCTCTTGATCCTTTATGGGTGTTTGAGAGATTAGACAAGTTGAAGATCATGTCATTTCTTGATTGATCCTTTGTCTAAGTGCTTTGAGAGGGCTCAAAACCCTAATTCTTGGTTGTAGTGAAAGCTCAATAGTCCTTGAGGAGATTGATGTGGCATGATGGCACATTCATATTGTGGCAATGATTTGCACAATGATGGGAAATCTTGGTGGTCAAAATTTGGGGTATGACAAACGGTTCCGTGGAGGGCCCACTGACTTTACCTTGCTGAATTGGTATGTTGATCATGTTGTATTGAAATTATGACGGGGAGAGGTATAAATATTTTTATTTTAAGTTGTTTTAATTATTACAGTTTAATTGAACGTAACTGATGATTTATACTTTAATTGTTACAAGACCAGGTCCCATTGAAGGTGCCTACCTATGGGGCAAAGAAAAAGAAATTATTAGTGTTAGATGAGGGCACTGATCTAGAAGGGGGGTTGAATAGATCACTTATTTTTAATAATTTGCGGTTTAAAAAACTGTTCTAAAATATGCGAAAGCGGCCTCGGATCAAACCTCGTCTATCCGAACCTTTATAGGAAAGATCGGATATGCGAAACCAAATGGAATGATCTTGATGAGAGAATAGAATTAATAAGGTTCCCAATCAATAATTCAAATAAAAGCCACTTAAGGTGAACCAGTTTCCAATGCTTAATTGAGGATAAAATTTGAATTGACAATTTATCAAACAGTTTGTATGTTATCAATATATCAAACACTTGGCATGCGAAACACACCAAGTCAAATTTCCTTTGAATTTGTAGTGCAGAATTTTTCTTACTTACAATCAAAGTGAAACACTACAAATCAATCGAAATATTGCTAACATTTGATTTCACACAAACTTCAACAATATAAAAGTAAAGAGAGAGAGAGAGAGAGAGAGAGAGAGAGAGAGAGAGAGAGAGAGAAAGAGAGAGAGAGAGACCCAATTTGTTTAGGAAGTTCCCCCATTCGTTCTCACTTAGTGTATGTCTTCCCTCAATTCTAAAATTGAATTGAAATGTGTATAAAATCTGTGTGCAATATTCAGTACAAGAGAAGTCCTAACAAACCAAAAATCTAACCCAATTGTTAAGGTTGAATCTAACCACTTCTCTCCCTTTGATTCTAGCTGAATCAAGTGCATCAAACACTACAAACAAACCTCCGATTACCGCTACTCACTTGACTGAACCTTCCGTTCTTCAAGTTTTTCACTCGGCTGATTTTGATCGAAGATGCTTGACCCCAAATCTTCCAAAACGATCCTCAGATTACCGTTACTCCCTTGAACGAACCCACCGTTCTTCAAGGCTTTCACTTGGCTGAATCTGTGATGCAAAAATTTGTACAAAACCCCCCAAATCTATCAAGATCTTGGAAGACAAAACCCCAACGGTTTTATCAAAGAAAATCCCACTGAATCTCTACCCAAACTTGATTTACAAATCCTGCGTTTGGACATTATCACTCTTGACTAAGCACAATCAATAATGATGATTATGTGTGATTATTGATGAATTCAATTGTGAGAGTGAAGATGAAGAGCAAGACAATGTTTCTTTCAATTTTCTTCTGTTTAACAACGTGATGCATATGAGTATATATATATATATATATATATATGAAATTCTGGTATCAGATGTGTGATGTTAAGGTGCGATGTCACAACAACACACTCTGCAAATGGACAACGCAATAACAACAATAAATCAACACAATGAATTGTTTACCCAGTTCGGTCTAACTACCTACGTCTGGGGGCTACCAAGCCATGGATGAATTTCACTATCAGTAGTATTAATTTACAGACTCAACAACCTAGTTGACATCTCCTAAACTTAATCACTACTTAATGAACCTTCTACTTAAGAGACCACTTAAGTATGAGAACACTACTCAATCCCTAAATCACTTCAGTGACACAATTCAAAGATCACACACTTTGAAAAACACAACTTGATTCTGCTTCACAGCTTTGATCAAGAACAACTCAAAACAACAATACCAATTCACACTCGAATGGTTTACAAAACATGAAGACTCAATCGAATCACAGTCTTTAGCTCTATTTCTTTGTTACTTTTCCTTCAGGAATGATGCGCATTATATAGCTCTTGAAATTGGGCTTGGACCTGCTACAATATTTGATCTGATTTGTTGTTTAAAACTGAATCTTCAAAACAGATTTTCTCTCTCTAAATATTCTTAAATCTCAGTCTTTAAACCTCCCTATAAATCTGCATCAAATCTCTATGTAACAGAAAATATCTATCCCAAGATATCCGCAACCAATGAGACTAACAGCTCTCCCAAAATCCAGCCAAAACGCAAACCCTAACAACATCACCAAACCGGATGTTATTAATTCTACAGACCTGATGTCACAACATCGCATGTGACATCAGACATCCAACTTAAACACTTAACACAACCCAGTGTTAAGACTCAATGTTGTGACATCACCCATATGACATCAAACATTGAACAACTTCACTACTTAACATAACCCAGTGTTAAGACTCAATGTTGCAACATCACCACCATGACACCAACATTGAACATACTTTGTTTTACCAAAATTCTAGCCAATCCAAGAAACTAACAATCTCCCCCTTTGGCTAATTTTGGCTAAAACAATCTCTGCACCTTCAGAGACTTCAGCAGCGGAAAAAACTTGAATATTCTTTGAAACTTCAAGCAGCAGCATCTTCAATACATAAAGACTTCACTTCACACAAAACTCTGTTGCAGCACCATCTTCAACAGCTATTGGCAAGCTCCCCCTCAAAGCATGAACCAGCATACCAGCTGTTCAACAGACCAGCACTTACTCCCCCTTAATTTCTGCACTTCTGCATCACATCACTTTAGCAGCATTTGTACTCTTTGATACTCTTGGCTTACTTGGCTATTTCTCCCCCTTTTTAGCCACAATTAGACAAACCCTAACAAGTAAGTCCTATGACACCCTGTACAAAACCATACTTCTTCTGTCAGCAATATCCACATTTTGAAAATCCAGACATATTCTTCATCCATCCAGTTATGAAGGCCTCACACAATCATCCACTGAACTCTAAGTCAATTCCCCACACTTAAAATAACACACACCAAGACAAGTGTACAATCTATTCAAGGCCATGATTCAATCTTGTCTTCAGACATCTCTTCAGAAGCATGTGCGCACAAGATTCAAACAATTTGCTTCATATGACTAGAACCATTCAAGGCCAAACCAAAACACCAATCAACAGCCTAATGTCATAACATGCTATCTGACAGTATATCCTCATAAGAGGCAACCAATCTCCACAAGCTTGATCAGCATGCAATCTTCACAATAAATGCACCTTTGCTGCAAAATTCATAGACAAGTACTCCCCCTGTCATGATTAATAAATACTCTAGATGGAGATGAACATTTGAGCACATTTTCTGAGTACATGCTTTTTGGTACCACTGTCCCTTTCTCCAAAGGCTATCATATAATTCATCTTCACCATCCAAGGCAAACCTTCTACTTCATCATTCTCCCGTATGACTATGTAGATGCTCCTTAGATATAATGTAAGCACTAGGCTTCAGATCCAGAATAAAGGTATCCTTCACCAAGGATACTCTTGACACTCTTGACACCACTACTGGATTTACTATCAGCAAAATAATCCAAACTCAACACTGTGTCACAAACTCCACAAATTCTCAGCTTACTTATAAGCTTTACTGAGATCCAGTCTCTTCAAGAGATCATAATTCCTCTATCCTTACATCCACCAGTAGTTGTTGAAACTGGTGAAGTCATCAAAGACAGTAGTCATGCTTTGCCAGAACAAACTACTAAACACATGACCATAATCTCCACCTCTTCTGACAAAAAATGCTAGAGCATCCAACTCCACATGTCTAAACTTAATCATCTTCCAGATATAACCACCAGCAAACATGATGTTATAACATCTTTTGGGACATCAGCTTCTCATCACCATTCAAAGGACTCATTGCACAAAGAAGTCCTTCAAGAAGCTCCCAATAAAACACAATCAGAGCAACTTATTCATACACACCTGAATACCATAAGTTCCCACACCCTCTCTGAACCATATCCTAGCAAACTCAACCATATCCAGAGTATCTATACCAAATTCTTTTTCCAGAACATACTTCCACCATTTTATGAAAAGCACATGAATGTTATCTAGTATGGCCTTTTGAATTTTCTCAGAAGTTCTAACAACAACGGCTTCCTTCATTTGAGAGATATCCTGGACATTATCATCAGACTTATCTCTGATCTTCCTATTTCTGGAAGAGATGAACACTTTACTCCTAGATTTTGTAGTACCATCCACATAGATCTTCTGCTTATCAGTTCTCATCTTTGGAGGTGACTCAATAGCTTTCCTCTTCCTTGATTTCAGTCGTTTAGCAACCCCAGGAACCACTTTTGCAATTAGTTCATCATCACTCTTCTTTATTTTAAGGCTAGAAGTACCTTTCTTGACTTGAGATGTTTTAACGTCAGCTCTAACATCTGCATCTTCCAACCTAAGGATTGTCAACTTGTGGAATTTTTCTTCTAAACTATAGGAGTCATTAGTCAGGTTGTCATCTTTCTTGGCCTTGCAAGTATTCAGCTCCCAACACTTCTTAAGGTCACAGTTTTTTATCCTTCCATCAGCATTGTTGACTCCTTCATCTTTCTCACATAACTGACTACTCAAGTTGGCTTTTAACACATCATCCAACTTAGGAGTAACAGCACCATAAGTCATTAACCCAGATTGACTTTTCACCATACTTTCACACTTGATGTCACCATCTGATGTTACAACATCAACCTTAACATCACTAGATAAGCTGTCCACTTGAGGTATCCACTGATAGCAATTATCTTTGGATCTTACTCCCTTCATCACTACCTCATTCTGCTCATCAGCTACCACACATTCATCTTTGGTGTAGCTTACCTTGTAACCTTCATCACAAAGTTGACTTATGCTAATTAAATTAGCACTCAACCCTTGAACAAGGAGCACATTATCAAGAGTAAGACCATCATGATTCTTCACTCTTCCAACTCCTTCTACTACTCCTTTTTCACCATTGCCAAAAATAACATCATTTGCATGGCAAGGATTGAACTCTACCAAATGCTTCTTGGATCCAGTCATGTGCTTTGAACATCCACTATCAAAGTACCATGTATCCTTATCAAACTGTCTATCTGAAGTGTGGGCTAAAAGACATTTCACCTTCTCCTTAGGAACCCATTGTTTAACAACTTTGGGCCTGACCTCCTTTAGTTTTCTTTGAGGAGCAGATTGTGGATAACCATGCAGTTTAAAACAAGAGTACTGCATATGTCCAAACCTTCCACAATAGAAGCATCTAACTCTGTCATCTCTGAATTGGTTATATCTTCTACCATTATGATAATGATATTGTTGTGGCTCCCACCCATAATGTTGTCTCCTTCTTCCATAGTTGGCTTGTCTTCTATGGTGCTATTGTCTTTTACCATAGGTAGATTGTCTCTTGAACTGAGGATACTGTCTTCTAGGCTGTCTCCTATGGTGATGAGGCTTCCTTCTTCCATAGTAATGAGGCACAGCATTGTTGTATCCATATCCATATCCATACCAGTTACCCTGATGTTGAGACATCTAATGAAACCTGTTCTGATTGGACCTAACAGCCTCCATGCTCTTGTGATATTGAGGAGGCATACACTGACTAGCTCCTTGAGGCTGCACCTTTCTTTGATGAGTACTATTTTTCTTCTCAACATTCTGTGGCTGAACAACCTTCTTTGGTGTAGGATCCTGTCTTTTAGTTTGATGTTGAGACAATGGTTGAGACATCTCCTTCTTTGTTCCTGAAGTGCTAGCTTCAGTAGAACCCTTTTCCTCAACCACATATCCTATACCTGATTTATCTCCAGCAGCTTTCTCTGACTGAAGAATCTTATCAAGAGTAGCTGTACCATAGTTCATCATCCTAACATATTTTGTCATCTGATCAAGTTGAGATTTAATCAACAAAACCTCATTTTCCAGATCAGCTTTAGCAGTCTCAAGCTGAATAATCTGTTTCTTCTGTTTTTCCCTTTCTTGACAAATTTCCACACTCTTTAGACAAAGCTCTTGATAGGTGGATGCTAACTCCTCATAAGTTATTTCTCCATCACTATCATCATCAGAAACAATAGTTCCTGTCAAAGATCTAACATGCTTTGCTGACTCACCCTCACTTTCACTATCAGAGTCAGACCAGGAAACTGACATGCCCTTCTTCTGCTTCTTCAAGAATGTGGGACATTCTTTCTTAGCATGTTCATACCCTTCACATTCAAAGCACTGAACACCTTTATCCTGGGCAGTCTTCTCTTCATCTTTCTCTTTTGACTTGCTGATGTCAGAAGGGATGTTCTTGACATTAGGCTTGTAGTTATTGTTCATCCTCTTGACCACTTTGTTGAACTGCCTTCCCAACATAGCAATGGCCTGAGATAGATCCTCCTGGGATTCAGCACTATTCCCTTTCTCTTCTTGATCATTTGAAACCAAGGCTATACTCTTTGGCTTCTTTTCTGGTTCTTCCTCATTCAACCCAAGCTCAAAAGTTTGAAGAGATCTAATGAGCTCATCAACCCTCATCTTGCTGATGTCTTGAGCTTCTTCAATTGCAGTCACCTTTATCTTGTACCTCTTAGGAAGGGACCTAAGGATTTTCCTTACAAGCTTTTCTTCTGACATTTTTTCTCCAAGAGCACTGGATGCATTAGCCAGCTCAAGAACACTCATGTGGAAGTCATGAATAGTCTCATCTTCCTTCATCTTCAGACTTTCAAACTTCGATGTTAGAAGCTGAAGTCTTGACATCTTAACTCTAGATGTTCCTTCATGTGTAGCCTTCAAAATATCCCATGCAACCTTAGCAGCTTCACATGAGTTGATCAGCCTGAATATGTTTTTATCCACTCCATTGAAAATTGCATTTAAAGCTTTGGAATTGCCAAGGGCAAGCTCATCTTCTTCCTTGGTCCATTCTTCTTCAGGCTTCGGCTTTGAGGTGCCCTCTTTATCTTTCCCAGCATCATCTTTTTCAAACACAACAGGTGCTTTCCATTCTTTAATTATAGCCTTCCAAGCCCTGCTGTCCAAGGATTTCAAAAAGGTGATCATCATTGGCTTCCAATAATCATAATTCGAGCCATCCAAAATAGGGGGTATGTTGACAAATCCTCCAACTTCTTTGTCCATCTTTACACCAAAAAGTAACTTCCCTAGATCTCACCCAGAGACAGACAGGATGCCTGCTTTGATACCAATTGAAATTCTGGTATCAGATGTGTGATGTTAAGGTGCGATGTCACAACAACACACTCTGCAAATGGACAATGCAATAACAACAATAAATCAACACAATGAATTGTTCACCCAGTTCGGTCTAACTACCTACGTCTGGGGGCTACCAAGCCAGGGATGAATTTCACTATCAGTAGTATTAATTTACAGACTCAACAACCCAGTTGACATCTCCTAAACTTAATCACTACTTAATGAACCTTCTACTTAAGAGACCACTTAAGTATGAGAACACTACTCAATCCCTAAATCACTTCAGTGACACAATTCAAAGATCACACACTTTGAAAAACACAACTTGATTCTGCTTCACAACTTTGATCAAGAACAACTCAAAACAACAATACCAATTCACACTCGAATGGTTTACAAAACACGAAGACTCAATCGACTCACAGTCTTTAGCTCTATTTCTTTGTTACTTTTCCTTCAGGAATGATGCGCATTATATAGCTCTTGAAATTGGGCTTGGACCTGCTACAATATCTGATTTGATTTGTTGTTTAAAACTAAATCTTCAAAACAAATTTTCTCTCTCAAAATCTTCTTAAATATCAGTCTTTAAACCTCCCTACAAATCGGCATCAAATCTCTATGTAACAGAAAATATTTATCCCAATATATCCGCAACCAATGAGACTAACAGCTCTCCCAAAATCCAGCTAAAACGCAAACCCTAACAACATCACCAAACCTGATGTTATTAATTCTGCAGACCTGATGTCACAACATCGCATGTGACATCAGACATCCAACTTAAACACTTAACACAGCCCAGTGTTAAGACTCAATGTTGTGACATCACCCATATGACATCAAACATTGAACAGCTTCACTACTTAACACAACCCAGTGTTAAGACTCAATGTTGCAACATCACCACCATGACACCAACATTGAACATACTTTGTTTTACCAAAATTCTAGCCAATCCAAGAAACTAACTAACTAACTATATATATATATATATATATATACATATACATGAATGTGAGAAAAAAACTGAGTTTGGGAACACAAAGACACAGAAAAATGGGTAAATACGCGCGAGAGATCGACCTCTAGCATCTATGAGTCGACATGTACAAGGCAGTGGCCAAAACTACATAAAAAATTGGCCAATGTGTCAACCTACAGGAACCCATGTTTCGACGCATGCAAGGCAGAAAGTTTCAAAAAAAATTCCCAACTGTATGAGTCAACCTGTAGGAGCCCATGCGTCGACCCTGAGTAGGCGGATGTAAGGCAGAGAGTATCAAAACCTTTTCTCTTCAGTGTAAGTCGACCTATGACCTTTATGAGTCGACCTATGGCTCTAAAAATGACCCAAAAACCCATTTTTGACATTGTGTATGATCCTATATGTCTAACACATCTATAAGGATCTTTATGCACGTTTGCAAGTGATGAATACATGGCTTAGACAAGGTGATACCGTCCAAAATACACAAGTACTTAATATCCTAGTTTTGACATCATTAAAGCATAGTAAAAAAAACATTGCCCTCACATACTCCCCCTTTTTGATGATGGCAAAACCTTCCCAAACATTGAGTACTTGAAGGACATTCTCCCCCTGACTATATGCACTTCCATAGAATTCGGAACTCTGTGAACTCGCTTTTGCTTTCTCCCCCATTGACAACATAAAAAAGAGTAAAGCAACCAGTCATTTGGAAACGTAACATTCACATAACAACACAAACATATGTTATTGCAACAGATACAACATTAACAATCATCCACATATAATGTTGTCAATGCAAACAATAAAGATAAATAACTCACGAACTATAGAGAAATAGTGAAGAAATGCATTACACAATACACATAGTTCAGCACAAGTCTTGATAAAAACAAAACAAGAGGCAAAATGAGATGCAAGACAAGACAACAACACAACGCAATTAACTATGGTCTTCGACCCCGATGAGGTTGACCTCTCCCTCAAAATGTTTGATCTTGATTTTCTCCTTGAGCGTCCAGACGTTTATACATATCAATGACACTTCAGTTGAGAGTGTTGAGACTCAATGAGAGTGCACGATGTTGATTTTCCGAGGTTTCAGCAATTTGATCAAACCGACCCAAGACCCTTGATGCAAAGATATCAAAGTTTTCATTCTGAACACGAATTTTCCCCTGCACTATTTCGTAGCGTTGTTCTTGAAGAGCTACAAAGTTTTGGTTCTCAAGTTGCATACTTAGGAGAATTTCAAGAACGATCGAATTGTCTGTTGGAGGATTATTTGGAGAAGGAGGCACATATGAGGTAAGCGTTTTGACCCCATGTACCCCATTCTTGGTTATCGTTATTGTCTGAACCGGAGAGTCACCCAACCAAGCATGATCATCATGACTTTCATAGGGAACCTCAGTTTCCATGAGATGAGTTTCCTCATCTTTGTATTGCTCTTCCTCTTCGGCTTCATTTGAATTACAGATGTGTCGACTTGAACCCCTAGGCTTGAACACATAAGTTTTCAGTTGCTAGTCCCAAATATATCCC
This sequence comes from Lathyrus tuberosus, assembly GCA_022829125.1. NCBI lineage: Eukaryota > Viridiplantae > Streptophyta > Magnoliopsida > Fabales > Fabaceae > Lathyrus > Lathyrus tuberosus. The sequence continues at coordinate 1,763,508 of JALAZF010000162.1, read as the reverse complement.
ATAAGAGTCATAGTCTTTTGACAAAACTCTTGGTCAACAGTAAGAGAGATGTAAGGGATGTCAGGCACAGAAATTCTGGCATGATCTAATATGGTTTGGATCAATGATCCGTAGCATAATGATGAACCTATGCCGCTTTTTTTCAATGCATAAAAGCGACTTACGAAATAGTAAGGACAGTTTACCTTGATCTTGTTCTTGAGGAGATAGACCAAGTGAGCTTCATCTTGATCAAACCTTGGGTAACCACCTTTCTTCGGACGTAAAATGTGGGAGACAATCCACTGTAGAATGCAATAATCCCGTTTCAAAAAACTAGTTGTGAGAGACTTAGGGAAGTTATCACCCGCGACTACTTCTGCAGGAAAAGGATCCTTAAGGATGAAGTTTAACCCGGTCTTAAAATCATACTGCAGAGCCAACTTGTTATTAGTTATATGAAGGTTATGAGAAAGGCGAGGACACACGTCAAACAAATCTTGCCATATAGAGCTACCAACATTATAGCTTTTTCCCCCATCTTGAAAGCAAACTGATACCCGGTAAATTTACCCATCAAACCAGCATAAAACATTCTAACCATTTCTTCATTATAGTTTGTACTACATTCCAAAAAAGCATTTATCTTTTGATGGTTCAGAACATCTACAATTTCAGAGATATTCATCTTGTCCGCTACCTTAGGGTAATACACATGTTGCTTAACAATAGACCTTTTTCGAAAATCTTTCTCAAACACTTCAACAAGTTCAAGAGAAAGTAATGATAAAGAAGTTATCGGAGTTTGAGAGGATGTTTCCCTATCGGACCTTTTTCCTGTTACTCTTGTAGTAGCCATTTGAGAAAACCTCCTTTGTTGATGATGATACTCAGTCGCAGCCGTAGAAGTGAGTGTAGAAAAGGGAAATTCTTTACCAATTCAGATTTGAAACACTAATTTTTTGAGAATCTTTGAAGAGGGTTTCTAGGGTTTGGAAGGGTTAAGAGAGTTGAGGAACATGCAAGAAAGACACAAATGAAAAATGCAAGACAAAACACAAGCCTGAAAGATATTTATTCAAAAAATTCAGAAAACACGAGCGATGCGTTGACCTCCAGATGCGATGCGTCGACGCATGAGTATAAATTTTTCAAAAAATTTAAAGTTCCAGTATGAGTCGACGCAAGGGGGACCCTCAGGTCGACGCATGACAGGCAGTGGCTTTCAGACTTGAATTTTGATGATCATAGATCGACCTAAAGACTAGACAGGTCGACGCATGCTGTTAAAAGATTAAAAAAATGATATGTATGATGCATAGAAAGATAAATAACAAGCCTATACCATTTCAAACATCAATATGGAAGAAGAGTAAAAACTACAACTATCATTTAAGCATCAAAATTACACGCCACACATAATAGAGAACATTTATTTAGCCAAGATAAAGAGTAAAAGCAATTAAATAGGAAAGATATTACCTTCAATAGTGATGAAAGAAGAATGCACTCACATAGCTTAAACTTTCAAACATGGTTAAGTAATATATAAATATGTATAGATAGAGAGCATGCAACAATTCATTATACACGATCCGAGATATCGAGAACACCAAGTTCCCTACGAATGTTAAAGAAAGGTTTTGTAGCGAGAGGTTTTGTAAAAATATCGGTAAGTTGATTTTTACTATCAACATGCTCGAATACGACATCTCCTTTTTCAACATGATCCCTAAGAAAGTGGTGACTAATCTCAATGAGTTTGGTGCGAGAATGTAGCATTAGATTCTTGGTTAGATTGATGGCACTCGTGTTATCACAAAGAATAGGAATACGATGAAGTTTAACATTAAAACCGAGTAGTTATTATTTACACCACAAAATTTGGGCATAACAACTACCGACTGCGACGTATTTCGCCTTGGAAGTTGACAAAGCAACGAAAACTTGGTTTTTGTTATGCCAACTTACTAAGGAGTTTGAAAAGAAATGACAAGTGCAACTGGTGCTCTTCCTATCCGATTTGCAATCGGCAAAATCAGAATCGGAATAACCAACCAAATTACAATCACTTCCCTTGCAAAACCAAAGCCCAAACTTGGATGTACCACAAAGGTATCTAAGTATACACTTTACCACTTTCAAATGTGATTCCTTAGGACATGATTGATATCTAGCACACATACAAACACTAAACATAATATCCAGTCGAGATGTAGTAAGATATAGAAGAGAACCTATCATACCTCTATACTTCTTCATGTCAGCGACCTTACCATTTTCATCGCGATCTAAATTCACATTTGTGGGCATTGGAGTGTCAATATATTTTGCGTTTGCCATATCAAAGCGCTTGAGTAGATCATAGCAATACTTTATTTGGCTCACAAAAGTTCCTTCTTTGAGTTGTTTGATTTGAAGTCCAAGGAAGTAGGTCAGCTCCCCCATCATACTCATCTCAAACTCACCCTGCATTAGCTTTGAAAATTCCTTGACCAAGTGCATATTAATAGATCCAAAAATAATGTCATCTACATAAACTTGGACTAGAATAGAGTGATTTCCTTGACGCTTAATAAAGAGTGTAGTATTAACCTTCCCTCTTGAGTATCCTTGATTGAGTAAAAATTTACTAAGTCGCTCATACCAAGCCCTAGGGGCTTGCTTGAGACCATACAAAGCACATTTAAGTTTATAAGCGTAATTTGGATACTCATGACTTTCAAAACCGGGAGGTTAAGATACATAAACTTCTTCATTAATATATCCGTTTAAGAAAGCACTCTTTACATCCATTTGATATAGTTTGAAATCTTTTAAACAAGCATAGGCTAGCAAAAGGCATATAGCCTGAAGGCGGGCAACCAGAGCATAAGTCTCCTTATATTCAATTCCATCCTCTTGATTATAACCTTGAGCCACTAGTTGGGCTTTATTACGAGTTACTACTTCGTTTTCATCTAGTTTGTTCCTAAATACCTATTTTGTACCAATTACTCGATGGCCTCGCGGAGGGGGGACAAGGTCCCATTCCTCATTTCTCTTGAATTGATTTAATTTCTCTTGCATTACCAAACACCAATGTTCATCATGTAAGGCATCTTTGGAGTTTTTAGGCTCAATTTGAGAGACGAAAGCAAAGTGATAAAAAAGTTACTTATCTTAGACCGTGTAGTTACTCCTTTTGTGATATCTCCGAGAATATTGTCGATTGGATGATCCTTAGAGGATCTCCATGCCAAAGGAAGGTCATCGTTGCTAATTGGATGATCCTCCTCAATCTTTTTAGAGTTGTGATCTTCCTCCTCCTCAACTTTCACCGATTCAGGTTGATCATTCTCTTCTTCAGAGTCTTTGAGTATGTCTTGCAAAGAAACACCTACACCATGAAAAGAAATACCTTTCCTGACAATTTTTGGACAAGATTCATCAAAAGTAACATGCACAAATTCTTTCACAATAAGTAATCTTTTATTGTACACTCTATATGCTTTGCTAGATTGAGAGTATCCGAGAAATATACCTTCATTGGCTTTTGAGTCAAATTTGCCAAGATTTTCTTTTCCATTATTTAAAATAAAACATTTACATCCAAAAACATGAAGATGTGATACATTTGGCTTCCTACCTTTTAAAAGTTCATAGGGAGTTTTGTTGAGAATAGGACATATAAGTACCCTATTCAACACATAACACGCCATACTAATAGCATCGGCCCAAAAATATTTAGGAAGGCCACTTTCATTAATCATAGTTCTTCCTAGCTCCTCTAAAATACTATTTTCACGTTCCACCACTCCATTTTGTTGAGGAGTTCTTGGATCGGAAAATTTATGATCAATACCATGTTTATCACAAAACTCCTCAAAGAGGTGGTTTTCAAATTCACCTCTGTGATCGCTTCGGATAGTAACGATGCTAGAATTTAGTTTGTTTTGAGAAACCTTGGCAAACTTTCCAAAAGCTGGAAAAGTTTCACTTTTTCTAGCCAAGAAAATAGTCCAACAAAATCTAGAGTAATCGTCTACAATAATAAAACCATAGTAATTTCCGCCCAAGCTTTTGATTCTAGATGACCCAAAAAGGTCCATATGAAGAAGTTCAAGAGGTCTCGATGTAGAAACAACGTTTTTAGATTTAAATGAGATCCTCCTTTGCTTCCCCATTTGGCATGCATCACAGAAGTGATCTTTTGAAAATTTAATCTTGGGTAGACCGACAACTAGATCTTTTGAAACTACTTCATTTAGCAAGTCAAAGTTGACGTGCGCTAAGCGCCTATGCCATAGCCAAGAGTCTTCACTCATGATGACAAGACATTTAGTGTTGGTCAAAGATACTTCATTCAAGTTAAACATATATACATTATTTACCCTCAAGCCCTTAAACACATCATCTTTCTTATCATTGTGTTCAATCATACAACATTCTTTTGAAAAAGAAACTTTATACCCTTTGTCACACAATTGACTAATGCTAATAAGATTGTGCTTAAGACCTTCAACTAAAAGGACATCTGAGATAGTATTAGAAGAGGGATTACCTACACTAACTTTTCCGAGTATTGCTCCCTTGTTGTTATCACCATAGGTTACAAATCCTTTCTTCTTTGCCACAAAGTAAATGAATAAGGAAATGTCACCCATCATATGCTTTGAACATCCACTGTCAAGAAACAATCTTCTCTCTGTAGATTCAAGACATTTCATCTACAAAATTAAGCAAGGGAAATAGGTACCCAATTTTTATTGGGTCCTTCTGTCTGAGTGAAACTTTGGTTGCGTTTGGGAACCCATTGGAAAATACCTTTAGGAAACAAGAATCTCCTAAATCGGCATTTTTAAATGGTGTGTCCCTTCTTGCAACAATATAGGCAAGTTAAGTTTAAATTGGAGTTACTTTTGCTAATTTGATCTCTTATTACATATGTATATTTATAATAAGGATTATTCATACTACTTATAAAGTGTGAGCGATCAATAGCAAATGTAACTTTAGGTTATAAGTCTTTGTCTAATTTGGCTTTAAGAGTTCTAACCTCCTTTTGCCAAATGTGACAAGTTTCACAACCCGCCCAATCAAACCAAGAGAACTTGTCATCCTCAGTTTTAGATTTTGTAGCATCTACCATTGATTTCTTAAGAGCTTCTAATTCCCTTTCGGAATCAGAAATCTTTTTCTCTAAATGTAAGAAAATTTTATTATTTGAGGCTAAGCGTTTGAAAGCATCTTTAGCCTCATGGTGTAGAGCGTCAAAATCATTTTGCAAATCGGAATAAGACATTTTATCAATATCTTCATATTTAGAATGACTTACATTCTTTTTCTTCTTTTGATGAGCCATGAGACAAAGATTGACTGTTTCGTCTTCATCACTCGAGCCACCTTCGCTTGAGGACTTACTATCACTCTCCCATGCGATGTATGTCCTTCTAGGCTTGCTTGATTTCTTTTGTTGATGATGTTTGTCTTTTCCTTTGTCTTTCTTCATCAAGGGACAATCTGGCTTGTATTGACGGTCCTTTCCGCAATTAAAGCATGAACCCTTTGACTTTGTATTCTTATTTCCTTCTTGCTTTGAGGATTTTGATTGACGTCTAAAGTTAATGAGATTTTTGTCCGAATGTTGTATTCCATTCTTCCTAATGTATCTATTACACCTTCTTACGAACAACCCTATTTCATCATTCGAATCTCCGTCATCATCACTTGACTCACTTTCACTAATCTCTTTGGTGAAGGACTTTGAGATAGAAACCTTTAGAGCAATAAACTTATTGTCTGTGTCTTTTGATTTCTCTTTCTTTTCTTTCTTTTCATGTTGCTCAAGACTTATGAGCTCTTGCTCATGTTCTTCAAGCTTACCAAACAATTTTTTGGTGTCCAATGTCATGAGATCATTAGCTTCCTTGATCACCGTGACCTTAGGTTACCATTCCCTATTAAGACATCTCAAAATTTTGTTTGTAGCAATATCATTGGAAACGGGTCTACCAAGTGAATTTAAACGATTGATTAGGTGAGTGAATCTCTTTTGCATATCCGCAATGGTTTCACCATACTTCAAGTGAAAGAGATCAAACTTTTGAGTTAAAGTATTGATTCTAGCTAGTTTGACATCATTTATTCCCTCTTGGGAAACTTGTAATGCGTCCTACATAGCCTTAGTGGTCGTACAATGAGAAACCCTATTGTTCTTGAAAAAAATGGTCAGAACACCAAAAGTACTAGTCTCCTTCTTTAGGGCAGAGAAGACTACGCTGTCTATACTGTGGAGTATGTTATGATGGATATTTGGAGATTTGAGGGCTATACGGGTGTTGTATACTGCCTCAAGATGAATGCCTTGCTTAACCCTCATGCGGGAGCCCCATTATATGATATGTCCTTTAATTAAATCCATTAAGAGAAGCCTCTTAGACTTCTGGCGTTATGCGGCCATCATTGTCGTAACCTTCATCCATGAATGCAGGCATTGAAGCCCTTGATAACGTCAATATTGATGCGCCACCGCCGTTACAAAAGATGGAGTGTCACCTGACGAGCATGTATCAGACATCGATGCCGGGTAGAGTGAAGTACCCGGCCTCGTGATAACTCGGCAGGGTGTTAATCAGGCTCTATGCTCGGTCCAGGTTATGCATGAGGCTTGTCTAGCTCTCTTCATTGTACGATTTCTCCTGCTACCATTGTCTGGTCCGTGTGCACCCTTATCCGACTACTCAACTCGGCGTCAAATATATATGGCATGTACATAAGCCCCCCGAGTACTGTATCTGCTCATAGGGATGTAGTAATTGGCAGTGACACAAGCCCGGATATATTTTCCAAGCGCCGAGTTGTAGATCGGGCTTTTTTCTCAGGTCCCCACGTGTCCAGAATTTCTTGGGAGGTCATGTCCTTTCAGTTTCCCAAATATAATAATGACTATTAAAGGCTACTTCCTAGCTACTCTCAAGCCTTTTATCAAAGTCCTTCTATCTCTCTTCTCATTTCCGAATCGTCTTCCTTCTTCAACCAAAACACCTTCCAATCTCTAAGGCTTCTTTACTCGCAAGTATCATTCTAACACTTCTAATTTCAATTTTGCTCTTCAATTTTGTTTCTATTCATTATGGTAGTTTTTAGTAAGCGAGAAGGTGAGGGTAATAGTAGTGAAGTTCGTATGAACGCCCTGGAGAGAAAGGAGTTGTGGGAATAATGCATGTGGGAAATAGAAAATGCTTTAGTACCAGAGGAGTATAGACGAGTCATGAACGAAATCTATGGCGACGTTCTTACTTCTGGGAATAATTTTGATTATGGCTCATCTTCCTCAGGTTTTGTAGAGGTTTCGTTGACTACTGCTGCTCCTTTTGATCTTGAAGTCATGAATCATAAGACTAGTACCTTTGATGATGTAGAGATCGTGAGAATATGGTCCTTAAGACAAATATCTTCAATTGGGTCCGAAGATGATGTTGTCTTGGAATCATGTATTCTTGGGGAGTGCGTTTGTATACTTCGCCCTAAAGGAGTTAAAGAATACTTTTTTCTACTTCTATGTTGGGGTTCTAGAAGATTTTAATATATACAAATACCTTTTTCTGACTTTGAAGCTGACTTGTTGAAAACTGTGAATATAGCTCCCTCGCAACTTCATCCCAACAGTTGGGGTTTTATAAAGTCTTTTGAGCGAGTGTGTGAGGTCTTAGATATCATCCCCACAATTGGTTTGTTCTTCTCTTTCTTTGAAGTGAAAGGAGTTGATAACTGTAGCTGGATACAAATCAGTGGGATTCTCGGACGGAGTTTTCTCCATGCATTTACTTTTAATTATAAGAATTATAAGAACCGTTTCCTGAGGGTAAAGAGTGGACTGAGGTGTCCACAAGTGTTGTAATCTCTGGATAGCCAACCTCGTTTCCCCTTCTATTGGGCTGGGAACCCATTGTCGATCACTGGTCTCAACTTCGAGAAACTGAGTGAATTGGAAACCCAATCTTTGATTGTTCTTGACTCCTTCCGTATGATGAAGGTTAAGGAGTTGTTACCTTTGAGCGACGAGCAACTACTCGCCTACCTGGGTAATTGCTTGCTTACAATTCGTACATATGATTTATCATCCTTATTCTAATGTTTATTACTTCTTCTGCAGGTACCATGACTAAATTGTCAGTAGCTGAACAGAAGAAATTAATGTTGGAGTCTCGTGCTGCCCGGAAAAGATCTGGTGAGGCTGCTCCCTCTAAGTCGGATATACGTGGGTTGGAAATCTGGCAACTAAAACTGACCCGGGGTACCAGTGCAAAGGCTACCCCAAGTAAGAATAAACCTCAACCTTGTGCTCCTTCGTCTTAGGAAGAAACTTCACAAGGTGCTCCCAAGAAGTTGAAAACCCCCTCATGCGGGTTCCTGAGGAAAGTGTTGCTTCTGGGGAGTTTAAGTTCTGGTCCAACAGCTTTGACGGGCTTAGGTTCTTGTACAACCATCTCAACGCAATTGAGGACGTTAATAAATTGAAGTCCATTGTTTGGCAAAAAATTACTCAAAATATCAGCTCCTACCTCATGCAGTGTGTCGTTCTCGCCCGGGGTCTGTTTGAATCTAGCGACGATTCTGAGGCGGAGACGCTTAGGTTGAAAAAAGAGGCTACCCAGTTGCAGGAAACTCTCACGGCTCAATCAGAGAAACTTTCCAGTTTAGAGAAAAGCCTGGTTGCCGAGAAGAAGAACAGAGAGACCCTTGAGTCTGAACACAAGTCGGGTTTGTCCAAGGCTACTGAGGAGTTAGGGCAAGTCAAAGCTTCCTGTGCCGAGCTTACTGAGTCTCTTAAGAAGGCTCAGATTGAAGTTCTCTCCACTGGTGATGAGGCCTTTGACTGGGTAAAGGAGCAAGTTTTGTGTCTTCATCCCGGGCTAGATCTGTCTGAAATCAACTACTTCAAGGTGGTGCAGGATGGCCACCTTATAGATCTAGCCGAGCTCGAAAAGAATAATCTGGAGAAGACTTTTGCTCCTGATAATGACGAGAATGAGACCCTTGACGGTGTTGGCGCTAATGGTACTCCAGTTGTTGAATGATTTTTAATTTTTCCTGTGTTTAGTTAGTCATCCTTCTGGATGCATTTTGATGTATTTTGGCAAGGAAGTGTGGTGTTGTCCCCCTTGTGCTTATGAATATTTAGCCCTCCGGCTTTGTACAATTTATTTTGGCCCTTCTGAGGCTTTTGTTTATATTATTTCCGCTTATCATATTTCTTTGCAAAATAATCCTGTATATATCCAGCCCCTCGGGCACTAAGTTAGAATAACTTAGTGTGTCCGACTATAGATTGTCGGGTATTACTTTTGTTTTCACCTTTGCCTTATTGTTAAGGGCCTTTTAGTTATCTTGTGTGTCCAATCTTCACACTCTCTAGAGTTCTGGACTCTTATAAGTATAAGCGTCGATTATGGTATGTACCTGGGCACATTAACAAGATTCACGTCTTTGTTGGCAATTTCCCCCTTTATGATTCTTTGCTTACAAGCTCCTAGTATCTTTCGACATGCTTTGAGCTTAGGCGTTTCATCATTTTTATATTAGATTGTTCGTATTTTATGCACGGAGCTATCAAATTTACTATTCGACCCATTTATGGGCGACTTACGTACGCGGAGCAAGTCGACACATTTATAGGATTTTAATCAATCCGTTTATGGGCGACCTATGTACGCGGAGCAAGTCGACACATTTATAAGGTTTTAATCAACCCGTTTATGGGTGACCTATGTATGCAGAGCAAGTCGACACGTTTATAGGGTTTTAATCAACCCATTTATGGGCGACCTGTGTACGCGGAGCAAGTCGACACGTTTATAGGGTTTTAATCAACCCGTTTATAGGCGACCTATGTACGCGGAGCAAGTTGACACGTTTATAGGGTTTTAATCAACCCTTTTATGGGCGACCTATGTACGCGGAGCAAGTCAACACATTTATAGGGTTTTAATCAACTCATTTATGGGCGACCTATGTACGCGGAGCAAGTCGACACGTTTATAGGGTTTTCGAGTTGTAACTCGCCATTTCCAATCGATCACCTATAAACAAGACATGACAATTTTTTAAGTCAAGGTGCCTCGTTAAAAACCCTTGCCCTTGCAAGGGAAAAGAGTGTAACCCGAAACTTTTATTTATTATTGGATTACATAAAATTCAACTGAAATACAACCTAAGATTGGATACATTCCATGTCCTGAGTATTTCTATTCCTTCTAATGTTTCAGCTTATATGCCCCATTGTTTAGCTTTCGAACCACCCTGAACGTACCTTCCTAATTGGGGGCGAGCTTTCCCTTACTTTTTGGGTCTGTGATTTTCTTCAAGACTAGGTCGCCTTCTTGGAAATCTCTTTGTCGGATCTTTAGGTTGTACCTTTTTGCCACCCTCTGTTTTGCGGCAGCTTCTCTGATCCGTGCTATTTCTCTGATTTCTTCTATCTGATCGACCGAGATATTCAAATTTTCCATGTTGGTGATTATATCAAAGTGCTCGCACCTCCAGGTCAGAGTGTTGATCTCCATCAGTATCATTTCATCAGTTCCATATACCATCCTGAAAGGTGTTTCATTAGTGGTAGAATACGGTGTTGTATGGTATGACCATAAGATCTCTGGCAAGTAATCGCCCCACATTCCTTTTGCTTCCTCTAGCTTCTTCTTTATGCCATTTAGGATAACCCTGTTGGCGGCTTCGGCTTGGCCGTTGGCTTGTGGATGTTCTACTGATGTGAACCTGTTCTGTATTCTATATTCTTTACAAAAATCTATAACCAATGTGCTTGCAAACTGAGCTCCATATTATGAGACTATAGAACTTGAGAACTTGAGAACTTTCTCGGCAGAGATCCAAGCAATAGCCTCGACTTCTACCCATTTTGTAAAATAATCGACTGCGACAATTAAGAATTTGATATGTCCTGAAGCGACTGGAAATGGGCCTAAGATATCCGCTCCCCACTGGTAGAACGGCCATAGGGATGTTATCATTTGGAGCGACTCGGCTGATAAGTGTTTGAGTGGATCAAATACTTGGCATTTTTCACACTTACTGACGTATTCGGTGCAGTCTCGCATCATGTGTGGGCAATAGTACCCGACTCTTCGAATCTTTTCGGATAGTGTTCTCCCACCGATGTGGCTACCACAAGCTCCTTCATGTACCTCTTTAATTACCAGCTCTATCTCAGACTCGAACACACATCTCAACATAGGCGTCGACCTTCCCATCTTATACAGCGTGTCCGAGATTATGATATACTGGGAAGTATTCCTTCTACTCTTCCAAGCTTCGTTGAGGTCTTCTGGTAACACTTCATGTGTCAAATAAGTGATGATGGGTCTCATCCACCCTTGAACATTCTCTATGGCTAACACTTCTTCTGATTGAATACTAGGTGCTTCGAGAACTTCTTGAATCACGATCTTATTTATCCCTAAGTTTTTTGAGCTGGCTAGCCGGGCTAAGAGGTCGGCCCGGGTATTATCTTCTCTTGGGATGTGGACAACTTTGAATTCCGAGAATGCTTTGGACATTCCTGAAGCTTTTTGAAGGTATTTTATTAAGATGGAATCCTTTTCCTGGTACTCATTCTTCATTTGTCCGACCACTAGTTGCGAATCAGTTTTGACCAACAAGTTTGTTACTCCGACTTCGTTTGCCAATTTCATTCCGGAAATCAATGCTTTGTACTCCGCCTGGTTGTTACTAACTTGAAAATTGAAACATAAAGAGTACTCTAATGTTAGCTTATCGGGTCCTTCCAAAAGGACCCCGACTCCACTTCCTTTGAGATTTGAAGATCCATCTACATAGAGGATCCATCTGCTTGAAATTTCTTCTCTAGCTAGTGCACTTAACTCAACCACAAAATCAGCCAGTGTTTGTGACTTAATACTGGTCTGGGGTATAAAGTTGATGTCCTATTCGGAAAGCTCTATTGCCCACTTGACCATATGTTCTGCTAAGTCGGGTTTCCTTAGTATCTGCTTGATGGGGTAGTTCGTTTTTACTGTGATGGGATGACCTTGAAAATAATGTCTCAGTTTCCAGGCTGTAATGACTACTGCCAATGATAAACGTTCAATCTTTTGTTATCTTAACTCTGCTTCTTTTAGGACTTTGCTGATAAAGTATATAGGTCGCTCTCCATCTTCTCCATCTTGTACCAAAACCGAGCTCGGGGCTTTATCAGTGACTTACAAATATAAGACAAGAGGTGCATTTTCTTTGGGCCTTACTAGGATAGAAGGTGAGGATAGGAAACACTTTACTTCTTGAAAATCTTCTTCACATGCCTCTGTCCATTCGAACTCCTTAGATTTCCTTATAGCTGCAAAGAAATGAATTGACTTGTCCCCTGCGCATGATAAATATCATGACAATGCTGCCAACCTCCCTGTTAGCTGTTGGACCTCCTTTTTCGTGGTTGGGATTCTCATGTCTATTATCGTCTAGCATTTGTCCGGGTTGGATTTTATTCCTCGATTGGTGAGCATGAATCCGAGGAATTTCCCAGCTTGTACTTCAAAGGTACATTTGTCCGGGTTCAACCTCATGTTGTAGCTTCTGATGGATGCGAAGGTTTCGGTTAGATCCTGCACGTGTGACCGGTTTTTGCTTGTCTTAATCACCATGTCATCTACATAGACCTCAAGGTTCCTCCCTATCTGAGTAGAAAATACCTTATCCATTAATCTCTGATAAGTAGCCCCATCATTTTTGAGTCTGAATGGCATGACCTCATAGTAGTAATTGCTCTGATGGGTCATGAAAGCGGTTTTTGGTGCATCAATGGGGTTCATGCGGATCTGGTTGTACCCGAAATATGCATCCATGAAACTAAGTAGACGGAAACCTGAGGTAGCATCTATTAGTCGGTCAATATTTGGCAGTGGATACGGATCTTTAAGACAAGCTTTGTTGAGGTACATAAAATCCACACACATTCGCCATTTTCCAAATTTCTTCTTCACCATCACTATGTTAGATAACCAAGTTAGATATTTGATCTCTTTGATGAACCCGACTTGTAACAACTTCTCACTTCCTCCGCTATTGCCTTCCTCTTTTCATCGCCACCCTTTCTTTTCCTTTGAGAGACCGGCTTGATATCTGGGTCGATTGCCAAATTATGACACATGAAATTGGGATCTATCCCAGGCATATCTGAGGGCTTCCATGCGAAAAGGTCCACGTTGTCTTTTAGTACTTGGATGATCTCTTTCTCTTCTTCCATAGACAAATTGACTCCTACGTGCGTAACATGGGATGACAGATGCCCAATCTGAACTGGCTTTGTTTCTTCATTGGGAACTATATTCTCTTCAACTACATCATCACGTGGGTCAATTTAGACTAGGATGATTTTGAGGGAACTCTTGGGATCTTCTTCTTCTCTGGGCTCTTTTCTCTTCAACTTCAAGCTGTCCTTGTAACATTTTCTGGTCAGCCCCTGGTCGCCTTTGACAATACCAACCCATCCATCTCCAAGTGGAAATTTCATTGTCAGATATAGAGTTGAAAGGGAAGCTTCTAGGGCATTGAATGACGGTCGACCTATAATGATATTATAGGGTGAAGCAGGATTGACTATTAAGTACCTTACTCGGCGGTTTTTGCATTCGCCGTGTTACCAAAGGTAGTCGGTAATGCTAGATGTTCGAGCACTTGAACCTGTTCTCCCAAGAATCCTACTAGAATGCCTTTGAATGGTAGCAATTTGGTTGCATCAAGCCTCATTCCTCTGAATAAATCCCAATCTAATACGTCGGCTGAACTTCTAAGGTCTATCAGTAATCTTTTCACGCTCCAATCTCTTATCTATACTTTAATAACCATAAGATCATTCTCATGCGCCAAGACTCCTATGGCGTCTTGTTTGGAGAATGTTACAGCATCTAAGTCATCCTCCGTTCTCTCTGGGGGTTTATGATCAATGTGCATAACTGCTCTAACATACCACTTTCTGGCTGAATTTGTTTCTCCACCCCCAGTGAACCCCCTGGAAATGGTGTATAGGGTGTGCAGGGCTGTCTTTGTTTTGTGACCCTCTTCAGTATCTGATCTTTTCTTCCAGGACACTTTATCTGATCCCTGATAATTTTGGCGAGGACTTCTTTTGTTATTCGGGCGTCCTTCACGTACGCCAAGAGGCGTCCTCTTTGAAATAGGGCTTCGATTTACTTTTTCAGCTGCTGGCAGTCCTCAGTGTGATGTCCCTATATACGGTGGTAGTTACACCAAGCCTCTGGCTGCCTTCCCACAATTGCATTGGCTCTTTTGGGGCGTTGGGGCTCAAGTAACAGATTCACGTGGCCGACTTCTTTGAGCATGTCTCCCCTGCTTGTATTTAGCGGGTGAGGTCTCTGATTGGCTCGTATGGCTGTCTGTAAGGTCTGGGAGCATGTCGTTCACGTACAGCTCCTCGATGATGCTTTTTCCTCCTGTTTGACACCTAATCTTTACTTTTTGTCTTTTCATGATCGTCCCATGCTCTTTTCTCTTGGTTACTCTCCTCCCCTTTGATGTAACACTCGGCCCGGGTAGTGATCTAGTCCATGTTGATAGCCGGCTTCTGAGCCAAAGACTCGTTGAATTTCCCAGCTCGCAATCCATGTTGAAAAGCCCCTACAAACAGCTCTTGATTCAGATGAGATACTTTGAGAGTTTCCTCGTTGAACTGAGCTAAGTATTCACGTAACGGTTCCGCCCGCTTTTGTCGAACACTGAACAATGCAGTCGTGGACACCTTCCGGCGTTTGCTTGCCGAGAAGTGATGTACTAACTTATTAGTTAGGTCCTGGTAGCTTGTGATGGAGAGCCGAGGAAGGCTCATGTACCATCTTAAGGCTAAGTCCTTCAAAGTTCTGCCCATAAGTTTACACTTTAATGAATCTAAATGGGCAACTATGGCCATCTGATTGTTGATGGAAGTGACATGCTCCTGAGGATCCGTCTTCCCATCATAGGAGGCTAATGATGGTGCTTTGAAGTTTTCGGGTACATGGTTGTCCCAGATCTCTTGAGAGAGAGGTTGAGGTTCGAAAACCTCCTTCTCACTATTAGCGTCAGCTTGACTTTGTTGCTGCAACTCTTGTATACTATCTTGTAGTGTTTCATTCTATTGTCTCATAGTTTCCATCATGGCTAGCAGTTGAGCCATGTCTAGAGGGTCTCCTTGAAAAGTCATTGTCATACCCCAAATTTTGACCACTAAGATTTCCCATTTGTGCAAATCATCATCACAATATGGATGTACCTTCAGGTCTCATCTATCTCCTCAAAGATGGATGAGAATTCACTACAATCAAAGCATTAGGGTTTTGAGCCCTCTCAGAGCATTCAGACAAAAGATCAATTAAGGAATGACATGATCTTCAACTTGTCTAAACTCTCAAACACCCATAAAGGATCAAGAGGACTCCCACATCAAGAATCAAGCACAAGGTTGCAACATTCCAAGTGGATTAAGCCTCGAGATCGCCAGTGTCCCCAAATTAGGGTTTTGGTCGACTGAGGCCTCCAGATGAAAATTTTCATCTGGGCATGAGCCAATGCTTCACACAATAACCCAATATACTCCAAAGGACCTCATGGAACCAACCATCAAGTCAATTTAGCCCCAGGGGACGCATTCATCAAAAATCAGGAATTAGGGTTTCTTGACCTAATTCACCCCTAAGTTGACTTTTGGGACAAAGCATGAGCCAAGACCTCAAGACATGGTTTAAGGGTCTCCAATACACTACATTGATCCATTTACAGCAATGTATTGATCCAAGCAGCTTGATTCACAAGTTTCAATTTCATCAGGACCACAATTAGGGTTTCGAGGAAAAAGTCAACTGTACCTTTGACTTTTGACTTGAACATGCTCCCAAACCTTGGGGCATGATTCAATATACCCTATAACACCTATTGAATATGTCCATTAGGTTTTATTTAGGTCAAGGACTTGATTTCACAAAGGATCGTGCAGTTTGGATTTCATCCGATAAAAAGTCAACTGTGCACAAAATCAAGTTTGACTTTTTGAAATTTTTCACAATTATGGTTCCTTGACCCTAAAACAATGTTAATATGAGATTTGAATTATCATTCATCAAGAAAAACCAAAGAAAATGAGTTAACTTGTAAAAGGGGTAACCATAAAAAAACTTCGAATGTTTCTAAGTTATGAAATAAAGTGGCTAGGGTACCAACTTCCAAGGATCATAACTTGAGATCCAAGCAACCATTTTGGCTGGTCCAAATCTAGATTTATAGCTCTCATAACACTCTACAAAATCTTCAACTACAACTCATTCCAATTCCTCATGGATTTTAAGTTATGGAGTGATCAAAATGGCAAAAAACATGAAAATGACACCTTTCCAACACTTAGTGAAAATCTGCCTGAGTTGGCAGTCTTGAACATCAATGTTCATGATGATTTTTCAATTGGATCCAAATAGTTTTAAGATAAACTATGATCACACATGTGTTGTATCATATGAGGGCTTTCCAATGAGCCCAAAAACATGAGAAAACTCCACCTGGGCTAGGAGTTATGACAGCTGCAACATGCCTTGCTACAAACTGTCTTGGCAAGGCAGATTTGTGCATAAGTGCTTGATTTGATCAAATTGTGCAACAACAAGCATGGTTATCCATCTGCAAACCTCAAGGGGGAACAACCAAGGGACAAACACTGATCTATCAGCCTCCCAAGTCCATGGATCTATGTTTAGGCATGACACTCCTAAATTCAAAGATGCTTCAAATATTCAATTTTGTTTCAAAGCATTTAACTGATGCATAATCAAGACAATGTTATCCAAGTTCAGTCAAGACTTATCCTTGAACCAAAGAACCTTAGGCCTGTGCCCTAACCTCAAGTCAATGGCTAGAGAAGACTTGAGACTCCCTTTGATCACAATTGGCCACAGATCTGTAGCAGTTGCCATTCACTATTGCTTGCAAAACAAACTTGCTCTACTATAAATAGAGCTCATTTATGATCAGTTTGAGTACACCAAAGCACCCAAACTGATGCTTTCCTCAAAATCACCTCTTCACTCCAAATTTTGCCTTCTAAGGCAAGCCACTATCGGGTTTTGAGTTTGTGAGCAATTCCAACCAAACCAATAACACACACACACACACACACACACACCTCACATATAATATATATAAGTGATCCAAACCCTCACATAGCATTTGGAACACCAATTTCACAAAATCACCAGCCATCTGCACAAGCCTTTGACAGATTTGCAGTTGAGGTGCCAAATCAAGTTCCAGCTCAATTCAATCCACTCTAAGCATTCAGACACACTCCATAGCACCTAAGGAAGCTGTTCACATCATTGGAACCAAGCTGTAACACCTCCAACCTAGAACTCGATCACCAGCTGCAAGAGGTAAGCCTAAAATTTGTCATCTCATGATTCATGCATATTTCCTCGCACAATATTTTTCCATATGTTCATAATCATGTATGGAGTGTTTCCCCTCAATTGATTGCTTTGTATGAATTGTGTATGGAATTTCTTAGCCTTCATGCAGAAATTAAGGTTCTTGAGGTTTCTCTTTGATTTCTCATTCCATACTTAAAATAAATGAAATTAAAGACCATAGACATGATCGTGAGTTGAAAACGAGCAGATTGATATGTGGATTGTGTGATTTCATCAAGTATTCAGTGAGATTGATGAGAAAATGCAAATCAGCCAAAAACAGGGCACGCGGGCAAGAACAAGGTGTTCTTGGCGCCCTTTTTCAAACTTTTGAATTTTTGAATTATTGTGATTTTATTTAATTGATTCAAAAATTAATTTCTCTCTGAATTTTAATGATTTTGAGTTGATTCTTTTTTTCAAAATTCACAAAAATGTTAAAATATTTTATTTTACAAAAATTTCCTTAAAATATTATTTATTTCATATATTTGATATTTTTGCAAAGAATTAATTTTTCTTTGTTTTTTAACATTTTAAAAGTTTTATTTCTCTTGATTTTCCAAACTTAAATGGTTTTCAATCATTTTATGGATAAAAACATGATTTTTGAAACATTGACCCAAAATCACAACTCATTTCTCACATGTTTTCAATAATTTTATTAATTTTTAATCAAAATTAATTCCATTTTTAACAAAATTAGGGTTTTGATTGATTTCACCCTCATCAATCTTTTTCAAAACACTCATGGGCCTCTAATAGAGTGTAAGACCCAACCCTTTTGTAAATAGACAATTTTGGGCCTCACGCATTGTATATTTTCAAAAGTACGACGCGATCGTCGCCTTTTTTAACAAAATCAACTGGGTTTCTCCTTGAGT
Organism: Lathyrus tuberosus; assembly: GCA_022829125.1. Classification (NCBI taxonomy): domain Eukaryota; kingdom Viridiplantae; phylum Streptophyta; class Magnoliopsida; order Fabales; family Fabaceae; genus Lathyrus; species Lathyrus tuberosus. The sequence continues at coordinate 1,745,183 of JALAZF010000162.1, read as the reverse complement.
TATAAGACCCATCTTTATTCATTTTCAAACTCTTTGGGCCTCTAATAGAGTGTAAGACCCAATCCCTTTTTGAAACTAAAATAATTTGGGCCCAGACATTGTATAAGTCCCGAGACGAGTTCAAAATAACGGTGCGATCACTGTTAAACCTTGGGCCTCTCCTTGAGTATAAGCCCCAACAATCTTTTCAAAAAGAACGTCTCTTTTGATTTAGATTCAATATACATGTTGTTATCAAAACTTTCTTTAATTTATTTGAACAACTAACAATACAGCATGGAAGCTTGCTCACCTGTAAGTTTTAGACTACTTTCATTTACTCGCTTTAATATAAATATAATTGTATTGTGGGAAGCTGCGCACGGTTAGTCTTCTTTCATATCCTTTTAAATACTTATCATATATCCACTGTATATATACTAGTATAGTGATTTAGAGTTTTCCCCGGCAACTAGGTCTAGAACTAGGTAAAGCCATGTTGGTCACTCTTGAATACAGCAAAAACTAAATCCCCATAGGATTTCCAGATACAGCTTGCCTTCTCTTAGGCTTAAACAATATGGAACAAAGAGAAAGGCAGTATTCTTCGTGAACCTTTTCTCAAGATGTCACTATTAGAAATTGTCAAAGAAATTCTACTCCCCAGAGTTGATCTATTCTCGGTGAATAGCATCTCTTGAATTTCTTCAAAACTCAAGACTTTCACTAAATGATCTATTTTCGGTGAATAGCATTTCTTGAACTTTTCTTGGTTTGGGACCCACGGGGTTCCTAAAAGTATCCCCGCCTCCTCTTGGGCTTTGTACAAGGACCCTTCGGCTTCTTAGAAGTTCTCATGCCTTCTCTTGGGATTAATGCAAGGACCCTGACGACCTCCTAAAGGTATAAGACATAACTTAGTCGTCCTTTGCTAGAGCAGTCTTTCCAGTGTCAAATCACATACCAATTTAGGGTTGATTCTCATCCCTTAATACATCTGCCTCCTCTTGGGCATCATACAAAAGGTAAAACTCTTCCACACCAATAGACTTGGACAGTCTAAATCCCCTTGAGTCTCAAAGACATTCTCAAGTTCCCGACAAACATAGAAGAAACCCCGGTTACTCGGGATAAACCTCCAGTTGAGTTGAAACTCATGGGTTCTAAAACCTAGTCTCTCCCCACAAATCCCCAAACCAGGGTCAGTTTATCACCAGTATAACATTATCCCAAGTCAGAACCTCAAGGCAAGAGTTGAATCCCCATTTGGACCTGCTTCGGGATCTCCATAATCCTCAGCAGCAAAAGATAGCCTCCTCTTAGGCTTTGTATAAGGACCTTTCCTCAGCAGAAAGCTAGCCTCCTCTTAGGCTTTGTATAATGATTCTCCCCAGCGGAGCTAACCTTTTCATACTCTTTTGTTTAGTCAATCACTATTTAAACTCTCTTGTTGAGTCAATCACCCTTTCAGACTCTCTTGTTGAGTCAATCACTTTCTCAGACTCTCTTGTTGAGTCAATCACATTTCAGCACTCTTTTGTGGAGTCAACTTTTTCAGCCTCAATCTTGGACTTTGTACAAGACAGATAAACATACTCTCTTGTTGAGTCAATCCTTTTTCTTGCCTCCTCTTAGGCTTTGTATAATGATTTCCCCTAGCAGGAGATAGCCTCCTCTTAATCTGTGTAGAATAATTTCTCCAGCTTGTTCATCCACAATCCTGGGCTTGGTACAGGACAGATAAAGACACTCTTTTGTTGAGTTAAACCCTTTTAGCCTCAATCTTGGGCTTTATACAAGACACAAATCTCCATCTTTTAAACTGGGGACAAATATCTTCCTCAGCCGAGTCATTTCCTCCCAGCCTTCGTTCAGGCTTTGAGGAAGGATTTCCCAAGCAGAGTCAAACTCTTGGCAGCCTCAATCTCGTGCTTTGTACAAAACACATATAAACCTCCTAGACGGAGTCAAAACTTTTTTCAGCCTCCTCTTAGGCTTTGTATAATGATATCCCCAGAGTCAGTCTCTTTTTGCCTCAATCTTGGGTTTTGTACAAGACACCAATATATACCCTCTCTTGTTGAGCCAGTCTTATCCAGCCTCCTCTTAGGCTGTGGGTAAGGATTTCCCCAGTGGGGTCAATCAACCTCTTAGCTTCAACCTTGGGCTTTGATCAAGGCACACAAAAATCAACAATCCCTCTTTAGAGATGACAAGTTCTCTCTCAGTCAAACCTTTTAGCTTCAATCTTGGGCTTTGAACAAGACACCAAAACATCTTTTCCTCCCTTAGAATAGGAGGAACTACGATTGCTCTGATTTCCCTGTTTCGTTTAAACGGGAATACGTAGGCATAAGATTGTGAAATCTTAGCGAGCATAATAATCAAAAACTTTAGGTCCAGTACCTTCACACATCAACCAAAAACTTTAGGTTTCATACCTTAGTCATCATTCATCCTCATTTTCCACAGAAAACAAAAACTCACTCACTCATACTTCCCAAGAAACTTTCCCAACCCATTAACGGATAAACACTATTAAGAATAAAGTGAAACCTAAAGCTAATATCATGTGGATAACCATATATAGGATGGGTAATTGACAACTCCCCATTGTATAACCTGACCCCGACTCCCCGAATCTCTTTTAAGCGTTTGTTCAGTTGAACATTTACGTGCAAGCTTAGTTTTAGATAGCTTCCCTTTCCCTTCCAGCTTCATGGGATAAATAAGAAATCAGAAAGTAGCACCCCCTCCTACCATTGCGGTGAGGAAAACCCAGCGATAAGGTGATCGCGTCACCGACAAAAATCGCTCGCTACAGAAAAATGGCGACTCTGCTGAGGAGTCATTAACTGTATAGGACTAGGGCTAGAATTCCTAAGAGGTATAGGATGTTAGTTTTTGGAATCATATATATATATATGGCTTTTCCTAATTGATACTCGTGTTTATTTTTCCGCTAATGGGACTGCGGATGATGTCGCATCTGGAAAGTTTGAGTGACACCTAAGATAAGTGATTGCATTAGACGGGTAATCTTACTGGGAGTGACTCCCAAATAAGAGACCCCGGTTGACCATCGAATCAGTGGAGATTCCCTTTGAGGATTCAATGCCTATACGACTTCGGTTGTTGAAAGCAGATTGTTAGATTATGGTGTCCGTGAAACTGAGGATTTAGTAGGTTGAGACCTTGTTACTATTTTGTAGTGTGGATGCTATCGGAAATAGTTGTCACGCGATACTACCCTCATTTGAGATTACTCTAAGATACTGCAGCTCGCTCAGGTGAACCAGCCTGCTGTTGTTATCCCACGAGGGGTCAATGATTTTGAGGACAGGTACAAAAATCACCAGTATAACCTTTGGGGATGGGTAGAGCCATGACTTCATGACACCAAACCTTTGACCCCATGTTTTTTCTATGTTTTTGTGTGCTGCATTCATGCATTCATTTCATTAAAAAAACTTTAAACAAAGAAAATCTTCTTTTCTAGTCTCTCTTTTTCAAATTAAACTAAGACAATGATTACAAATATCAAAGAGAAGGATTGCGTTATGGATTTCGGTAGAAGGAAGAATCACAAGTACACCTTCAAGGTTCCAAAACTAGGGGATTTAAGGGGGTTGGCAAGGATGATCACCAACCCTGATGCTTTCAGAGCTAAGTACGGAGGACTGCTGTCTCTGTTAAGGGTACATGTAATCGAAGGAATCCTGGCTACGCTCATTCAGTTTTACGATCCGGTCTATCACCGTTTCACATTCCTGGATTATCAACTTGTACCAACACTGGAAGAGTACTCTCATTTTACTGATTTACCTATCACTGCCCAAGCTCCCTTTTCTGGACTGGAAGAAATTCCAAAGGATCAAACCATTGCAATAGCAATCTATTAGGATGAGTCAGAAGTCAGGACTCACATGACCATTAAGGGTGAAATTCAACGTTTGCCAGCCAAGTTTTTGATAAAGAAAGCCCTGTACTTTGCTAGTATAGGGAACATAACTGCTTTCGAGAGCATCTTTGTCTTACTCACCTACGGGTTATTTCTGTTTCCCAACATTGATGACTTCGCTGATATCAATGCCATCAAGATATTTCTAATTGGAAACCCCGTACCAACCTTGCTTGCAGATGCCTATCATTCTGTACACTTAAGGAATTTGTACAGCGGAGGAATAATCACATGCTGTGTACCCCTGCTGTACAAATGGTTCACTTCTCACTTGCCCAAGTCTGCTGCATTTTGGGATCATAAAAGTACTTTACGTTGGTCGCAGAGAATCATGTCTCTTACCAACTCTGACATAGATTGGTACAATCGGATCTATGACGGGATAAGAATCATTGATCGTTGTGGAAACTTCCCTATTGTACCCCTCATAGGAATTAAAGGAGGAATCAATTATCATCCAGTTTTAGTTCGTCGTCAATTTGGGTACCCGATGAGACATGTCCCGTGTAATGTTCATCTGGAAGGTCTTTTCTTCAAGGAAGGAGAAAATGACAGGGCACTAAAGACAGAAATAGTGCATGCCTGGAAACATGTTCACAGAAAAGGAATAGAGTCTCTAGGAAAACCAGACTGTGTCTCTGTGGAACCTTATCTCCACTGGGTGCAAACTAGAGCTCTCAAGCTGAGGATGCCTTATCCTCGTCAAGAAGTTCTTCTATTAAAGGAATATGTCCTTTATTTTATGTCTGATACGGAAAAGCTTCAGGTTACTCTCAACAAAGTTCAACAGGAGAAGAAATCTTGGAGGAACAAGTACCGTATTCTCAACGTAGAGTGTAACAAAATACAATAACTGTTAAAAGAAAAGGATGCTCTGATCGAGATTTTAGAGCAACATGCTGTAGAGAATCAAGAAGACCAAAGGAATTTGCTCGCTCCTTTCACTTGCCAAAGGAATGACAACCCGGCAACGACTCAAGAGCCCCGGTCAAAGAAAAGGAAAATACCAGAACCAGCACCTGAGCTCTCCTCAAAGAGGACTCAGGATCCATAAGTTTAGACTTTTCCTTTTACAGCACTTTGTAAATTACTGTATTTCCATTTCTGCAATCTTTGAATTCAATAAAACGCCCCCCACTGTATGATATTTGCAATCCAATTGTTGAAGTTTATTTTGATTAAAAAAAAAGTTAATATAATCATTGAATATCATTCATCATTCTCACATAACACATTCTTCTTACCTACGAATCTCACGTTTGTGTCTCAATTCTAGAGTCAAACTGTCTCATTCGTACAATACTCGGGCCAGTCAACAAAAGAAAATGGATAATCTCGAGGAAGAAGACAGAGAGTTGAGAGAAGAACTCGACGCACTAAAAAAAGATCTGAGGAAACTTCACAATGACATGCAAGGTCTGGAAGTAGGCCAGATACAAAGGGTTGTGATCTCAGAGATCACATCTACGCCCATAGTAGAAAAGTATAATCCTCGGTATAACATGCATAAAGATCGTCCCTGGGGCATGCCACTTAACTATATCCCGGAATGGTATATTCCGCCGATCACTGAAGATCCGGAAACTGCAGCAGGAGCCGCTTGGCCTGAAGGTTACAAACTTCTGGAAAGGGAAGATGCAAGGGGCATGACAATAACTCCTGAAGGTTACAAACTTCGGGATAGGGAAACACCAAGAGTCACCGCCGTAATGACTATACCACCACCCGTAGTACACACTGTCCTAGAAGGATAGATTCCACAGATACCGTCTGGTGGACACGAAAGTATGGACGACAGAATGAGGGAATTCCAGGAACAGTTCCTGGAAATGCAGAAGGAACTGCAAGCCATTCGCGGTCAGGATCTATTTGGAAAGGACGCCGCAGACCTTTGTTTGGTCCCCAATGTGAAAGTTCTGCATAAATTCAAGGTGCCCGAATTTGAAAAGTACAAGGGTAATTCTTGCCCTCAAAGTCACTTGGTGATGTACACTCGGAGGATGTCAACTCAGACAGAGAACCAACAGCTACTGATCCACTATTTCCAAGATAGTTTAACCGGTGCCGCACTCAAATGGTACATGGGGTTAAAACGCACTAAGATTGTCACTTTCAGAGATCTTGGCGCTGCCTTTGTCCAACAATATAAGTATAATCTGGACATGGCACCAGACAGAGATCAACTTGGATAAAGAAACCTTCAAGGAATATGCTCAGAGATGGCGTGAAATCGTCGCCCATATTTGTCCACCTCTTGAGGAAAAAGAGATGACAAAGATCTTCTTAAAAACCTTGAGCTCATTTTACTACGATAGAATGGTCGCCAGTGCGCCCAGTGACTTCACTGAGATGGTGGGCATGGGAGTTCGTCTTGAGGAAGCAGTCCGAGAAGGACGTTTAGTTAAAGATGCTGGATCATCAAGTAGTACCAAAAGATACGGTAGTGCTCTCCCTAAGAAAAAAGAGCAATATATTGGTAATATCTCTCTCGGAAAGCAAAGGCGACGGTACCAACCAATACCAGCCGTAACTCATGCTATCAACCCTGCGCCTGTTCCTACGTATCAACCTCAGGTTGCGCAGAGCTAACCGGATCAACAGCAATATCAACAAAGGACACACAAGCCTCTCTATCATACCCTAAATTTTTACCACTAAGATTTCCCATCATTATGTAAATCATTACCACAATATGGATGTACCTTCATGCCTTAATCAGTCTCCTCAAGGATTGTTGAGCATTCACTATAATTAAGAATTAGGGTTTTAAGCCCTCTCAGAGCCTTAGACAAAGGATCAATCAAGGAATGACATGATCTTCAACTTGTCTAACCTCACAAACACACATAAATGATCAAGAGGACTCCCACATCAGGAATCAGGCACAAGGTTGCAGCATTCCAAGTTGACTAGGCCTCAAGATCGCCAGTGTCACCAAATTAGGGTTTTGGTTGACCAGGGCCTCCCGATGAAAATGTTCATTTGGGCATGAGCCAATGCTTCACAATATAACTCAAGATACTCCAAGGGACCTCATGGACCTAATCATCAAGTCAATTTAGCCTCAGAGGTTGCATTTACCAAAAAATCAGGAATTAGGGTTTATTGACCTAATTCACCCCTAAGTTGACTTTTGGGACAAAACATGAGCCAAGACTTCAAGACATGATTTGAGGGTCTCTAATAACCACATTGATCCATTTACAATAATGGATTGATCCAAGAAGCTTGATCCACAAGTTTTAATTTCATCAGGACCACAACTAGGGTTTCGAGGAAAAAGTCAACTGAACCTTTGACTTTTGGCCCAGACATGCTCCCAAACCTTGGGAAATGATTCAATACACCCTATAACACCTATGGAACATATCCATAAAGTTTGATTTAGGTCAAGGACTTGATTTCAAAAAGGATCGCACAATTTGGAATTCATCTGATAAAAAGTCAACTGTGCACAAAAGTCAAGTTTTACTTTTTGAGATTTTTCACAATTTTGGTTCCTCAACCCTAAAACATTGTTAATATGTGATTTGAATCATCATTCATCAATATAAATCAAAGAAAGTGAGTTAACTTGTAAAAGGGGTAACCATAAAAACTTAGAATTTTTCTAAGTTATGGAACAAAGTGGTTAGGGTACCAACTTCCAAGGATCATAACTTGAGATCCAAGCAACCATTTTGGATGGTCCAAAGATGGATTTGCAGCTCTCATGGCATACTTTAAAAGTGTCAACTACACCTCATTCCAATTCCTCATGGATTTTAAGTTATGGAGTGATCAAAATGGCTGAAAACACAAAAGTGACATTTTTCCAACACTTAGTGAAATTTTCACTAAGTCAGAATCTGCCTTATTTTTTCCCAAATGTAGAGGCATTTTTCATTGTAATTCAAGTTGGATCAAAACCAAAGTTGGACATCATGTTGAAATAGGATATATCAGCTTTCCAAAATGTCCAAGAGCTCCATAAAACTCCATCTGAGCTAGAAGATATGATAGCTACAACATGCCTTGCTGCAAACTGTCTTGGCAAGGAAGATTATGCATTAGGGCTCGATTTGGTTATCCATATGCACACCTCAGGGGAGACCAAGGAGGAACAAACACTGATCCATAAGCCTCCCAAGTCTTTGGAACTACATATAGGTTTGGCACCCCTAAAAGCTAAAGATGCCTCAAGACTCCAATTTTGTTTTGAGGCATTCAATGGATGCTTAGAGGAGGCATGTATCAGAGCAAAGATGAACACTTCAGTCAAGCCTTATCCTTGAATCAAAGAACCATATGCATGTGCTCTAATCTTAATTCAATGGCTAGAGGAGACTTGAGATTCCAAAGTGATCCAATTGGCCAAAGGCCTGCTGCAGTTGACATTCCCTATTCCTTGCAAAACTAACTTGACACGCTATAAATAAACCTCATTTCTGATCAGTTTGAGTACACCAAAGGCCTATAACACTTGCCTTTCTCAAAATCACACTTTCACTTCCAAATTTGCCTTCTAAAGCAAGTCACTATCGGGTTTTGAGTTTGAGAGCAATTCCAACCAAATCAATCACACACACACCTCATAAACATCATATAAAAGTGATCCAAACACTTAAACAACATCTGGAACATCAGATTCTCAAAATCACCAGCCACCGGCACAAGCCTTTGACAGATTTGCAGTTGAGGTGTCAAATCAAGTTCCAGCTCAATTCAATCCACTCCAAGCATTCAGACACACTCCATAACACCTAGGGAAGTTGTCCACATCATTAGAACCAAGTTGTAACACCTCCAACCTAGAACTCGATCACCAGCTGCAAGAGGTAAGCCTCAACTTGGTCATCTCATGATTCATGCATATTTCCTCGCACAATAATTTTGCTATATGTTCATAATCATGTATGGAATGTTTCCCCTCAATTAATTGCTTTGTATGAATTGTGTGTGGAATTTCTGAGCCTTCATGCAGAATTTAGGGTTCTTGAGGTTTCTCTTTGATTTCTTATTCCATGCTTAAAATAACTGAAATTAAAGACCATAGACATGATCGTGAGGTGAAAACGAGTAGATTGATATGTGGATTGTGTGATTTCATCAAGTATTCAGTGAGATTGATGAGAAAATGCAAATATGGACAAAACTCAGAACACGTGCGTGTTCTTGGCCCCCTTTTTCAAAATTCAAATCTTTGAATTTTGTGATTTTTATTTAATTGATTCAAAAAATAATTTCTCTCTGAATTTTAATGATTTTGAGTTGATTCTTTTTTTAATAATTCACAAAAATGTTAAAATATTTTATTTTAAAAAATTTCCCAAAAATATTATTTATTTCATATACTTGATATTTTTGCAAAGAATTAATTTTTATTTGTTTTTTAACATTTAAAATATTTTTTCCTTCTTAATTTTCCAAACTTAAATGGTTTTCAATCATTTTGTGGATAAAAACATGATTTTTGAAACATTGATCCAAGATCACCACTCATTTTTTCACATGTTTTCAATAATTTTTATTAATTTTTTAACAAAATTAATTTCATTTTAGACAAAATTAGGGTTTTGATTGATTCCACCCTCATCAATCTTTTTCAAACACTCATGGGCCTCTAATAGAGTGTAAGACCCAACCCCTTTGTAAATAATACCTTTTTGGGTCTCACACATTGTATAAGTCCCTCTGTATATTTCCAAAAGTTCGGCGCAATCATCGCCTTTTTAACAAAATCAACTGGGCTTCTCCTTGAGCTATAAGACCCATCTTTATTCATTTTCAAACCTTTTGGGCCTCTAATAGAGTATAAGACCCAATCCCTCTTTGAAACCAAAATAGTTTGGGCCTCAGTCATTGTATATGACCCACGGTGTTTTCAAAAATCTCAGCGCGATCGCCAGTTTATAATAAAATCATCTGGGCATACCCTCATGTTATAAGTCCCATTTCTTTTCTTTAAATACTCTTTGGGCCTCTATTAGAGTGTAAGACCCAACTCTTGTTGTACATAAACCTTTTTGGGCCTCAGTCGTTGTATAAGTCCCGGTACAATATTCAAAACAACGGTGCGATCACTGTTAAACCTTGGGCCTCTCCTTGAGTATAAGCCCCACCAATCTTTTCAAAATAATTCCCTTTTGGTTTAGATTCAAATATATGTATTGTTATCAAAACTTTCTTTAATTTCTTTGAACAACTAACAATACAGCATGGAAGCTTGCTCGTCTGTAAGTTTTTAAACAACTTTCATTTACTCGCTTTGATATAAATAACTGTATTGTGGGAAGCTACGCATGGTTTGTCTTCTTTCATACCCTTTTAAATACTTGTCATATATCAACTGTATATATACTAGTATAGTTATTTAGAGTTTTCCCCGGAAACTAGGTTTAGAACTAGGTAAAACCCTGTTGGTCACTCTTAAAATACAAACAAAACTAGATCCCCGTAGGATTTCCAGATACAATCTTGCCTTCTCTTGGGCTTAAACAATATGGAACAAAGAGAAAGGCAATATTCTTAGGGAACCTTTTCTCAGGCTGTCACTTTAGAAATTGTCAAAGAATTCTACTCCCCAGAGTTGATCTATTCTCGGTGAATAACATCTCTTGAATTTCTTCAAATCACAAAACTTTCATTAAATGATCTATTCTCGGTGAATAGCATTTCTTGAACTTTTCTTAGTTTGAGACCCGCAGGCTTCCTAAAAGCATCCTAGCCTCCTCTTAGGCTTTGTATAAGGACCTTTCCTCAGCAGAAAGCTAGCCTCCTCTTAGGCTTTGTATAATGATCTTTCCTCCGGTACAAATGACTCTCCCCAGCAGAGCTAACCTTTTCAGACTCTCTTGTTGAGTCAATCACTTTTCATACTCTCTTATTGAGTCAATCACTTTTTAGACTCTCTTGTTGAGTCAATCACTTTTTAGACTCTCTTGTTAAGTCAATCACCTTTTCAGACTCTCTTGTTGAGTCAACCTTTTTTTAGCCTCAATCTTGGGCTTTGTACAAGACAGATAAAAATACTCTCTCGTTGAGTCGAACTTTGTCCAAACTTGGTATAAAGGTTTTCCCTAGTAGGAGCTAGCCTCTTCTCAAGTTGTGTAGAATAATTTCTCCAGCTTGTCCACCCTCCATCCTAGGCTTGGTACAGGACAGATAAAAATACTCTCTTGTTGAGTCAAACCCCTTTAGCCTCAATCTTGGGCTTTGTACATGACATAAATCTCCCTCTCTTAAGCTTGGGACAGATATCTTCTCCAACAGAGTCATTTCCTTCCAGCCTTCCTTTAGGCTTTGGGGAATGATTTTTCCCGAGAAGAGTCAAACTCCTTTCAGCCTCCTTTTAGGCTTTGTATAATGATTTTCCCAGTAAGGTCAGCCTCAAATATTGGGCTTTGTACAAGACACATACAAACCCTCCCCAACGGAGTCAAAATCCCTTTTATCCTCAATCTTGGGCTTTGTACAAGACAAACAAAATATTTTCCACAAAAAAGTCAAACTCCTAGCCTCCTCTTAGGCTTTGTATAAAGAAATCCCCTAGCCGAGTCAATTAGCCTTTTAGCATCAACCTTGTGCTTTGATCAAGGCACACAAAAATCAACAATCCTTCTTTAGAGATGACAAATTCTCTCTCAGTCAAAACCTTTTAGCTTCAATCTTGGGCTTTGAACAAGACACCAAACATCTTCCTCCTCCCTTAGAATGGGAGGAACTACGATTGCTCTGATGTCCCTGTTTCGTTTAAACAGGAATACGTAGGCATAAGATTGCGAAATCTTAGCGAGCATACCAATCAAAAACCCTAAGTCCAGTACCTTCATACCAATCACAACTTAGGTCTAGTACCTTAACAAAAACACCCAAACATCAACAAAAACTCACTCATTCGCTCATACTTCCCAAGAAACTTTCCCAACCCATTAACAGATAAACACCATCAATTATAAAGTGAAACCTAACGCTAATATCCTGTGGATAACCACATATAGGATGGGTAATTGACAACTCCTCATTGTATAACCCGACCCCAAACTCCCCGAATCTCTTTTAAGCATTTGTTCCATTAAACATTCACGTGCAAGGATAGTTTTAAATAGCTTCCCTTTCCCTTTCAGCTTCATGGGATAGATAAGAAATCAGAAAGTAGCTCCCACTCCTCCTCATTACGGTGAGGAAAACTTCAGCGATAAGGTGGTCGCGTCACCGACAAAAATCGCTCGCTACAATCTTCAGCAGGCTCATCCTCAGTACAACAACAACCGTACAACGTGACCACCAGGGTTCGACCCTATACCAATCTTGTACACAGAGCTATTTCTGCTACTACTAGCCAAAGGGCACGTCCAAACTAGAGCTCCTCTTACGATACCGGAGAATCCGCCTTTTTGGTTCAAAGCGGATCAAACTTGCCCTTATCATCAAGGAGGACCGGGGCACAACATTGAAAACTGTCTCAGCTTCAAATCTGACGTACAGAAGCTTGTTAGGAACATGGTCCTATCCTTCAAGGATACAAATCCAAATGTTGAGACGACCCGTTGCCCAAACACGAGAAAGCTGCGGTAAATTTGATAGAAGAAGAGTCTAAGCACGGTTATCAAATTCACGACGTACTCTTATTGGGAACCAACCTGGTCAAGATGCATTGTAGACAAAGTGGATATGGTCATGTACCATCTCATAACTATCACCAGTGTGATATCTGCTCTAAAAACGATCAAGGATGTTCTATGGTGCAGTCAGCTCTACAAGAACAGATGGATTTTGGATGGATCCAAGATCACCGAATTCGTGAAGTCAACATGACTTATACGAATTCCAACATCATCCAGAACCACAACATTCTAGAAATGAATGTCAACTTGGTGGCAATGCACTCAAGGAAAAGCCAACATCATGGCCTGCCACGACACGATTATGATTCTTGTCTGTTCTGCTCGGTAAACAATCAGGGATGCTCTTTTGTACAAGAGGCCCTCCAGCGTCAGATGGATCTTGGATGGATTCAGGATTACCGCGATAGAAGTCATTATCAAGTGAATATGATTCAAATCTTTGATATTCGCCTGATGAATACCAGCTTGGTGGAATTACATGTAAAGCAAATCCAGCTCGGTTTTCTGACTTCGCATAATTATCAAAACTGTAAGGGATGTCGTGAGAGTGACCAAGGATGTGCACTCGTTCAAAGGACACTACAACATTGTTAAACCACTGGTGGCTTCCGATCTATCTAGATGAAGACACACAACAAGTCAGTATGACTAATGGGAACCCTACTAGGCATCAAAGTCAGGATGTTCGATCAATGGAGACAGATCTAGTGAGGTTACACTGTATACAAAGTGGACGTGGTCGGGTCCCACCACACAACTATGACCGCTGTAGAATTTGCTCAGAGAATAATCAATGATGCTACCTCGTGCGAGCAGCCCTTCAAAGTCAGTTGGACCACAAAGAGATTCAACCAAGGTCAAACTCTGGTTCAATATCGGACTATCATCCTAATCAAGGAAAAGATGTTGTCTTGATCCCTAAGCGATAAATGGCCAAATATGTGTGTGCCATAATCCCTTTACTCCATGAATCAAGAGTTCCTCTCAATGGTGGAAGGATTCTCAACCTCGAACCAATTGAGGCCGGTTATGATATCCAGAAAAATCAAAAGGCCCTTGTAGTCATCTATCTGTCGGGACCAGTACCGTACAAATCCGATAAAGCTATCCCTTACAAGTACGGTGCAACAACAATCGAAAATGGAAAGGAAACTCCATTACCCTTCGTCGTGAATATTGTAGACATCAGTCGAGTAACACGGAGCGGTCGAATCTTCAACCGAGGAGTTGGAGAACCCAGCAAAGAAAAGGAACCTCAAACAGAAGTTCCTAATCAACCAGTCGTTCAATCCTGTGATCCCAACCTTTCAAAGAACAATGATGAAATGTTGAAGCTCATCCAGAAGAGTGAATACAACATTGTTGATCAACTATTGCAAACTCCTTCAAAAATCTCTATGCTATCTCTTTTACTCAGTTCCGAAGCTCACAGGTAGGCTCTACATAAAGTCTTAGAGCAAGCCTTTGTGGAACAAGATGTAACAATAAGACAATTCGACAGCATCATCTCCAACATCACTTCCTGCAATAACTTGGGATTTAGTGATGAGGAACTGCCGGAAGAGGGCCAGAATCATAACATGGCACTCAATATTACAGTCAACTACCAGGATGATGCTTTAGCCAGCGTACTGGTAGACACCGGATCAGCTCTAAATGTTATGTCGAAGTCCACTCTAATGCGACTATCATTTAAAGGATCTCCGATGAGAGGCAGTGAGGTCATCGTCAAAGCATTTGACGGATCCCGAAAAACAGTTATCGGCGAAGTCGGCCTTCCCTAACTATCGGTCCTCACACTTTCTTAGTCACTTTCCAGGTCATGGACATCTGGGCAGCATACAGATGTTTGTTAGGAAGACCTTGGATACACGAGGCTGGGGCAATCACTTCGACACTTCACCAGAAATTGAAGTTCGTTAAGAACGACCAACTAGTCACGTCTGCGGAGAGCAAGCCTTGATCGTGAGCAACTTATCGTCGTCCACTTGTGTAGAACCAGAGGAGGTTGTTGGAACCCAGTTCCAAGCACTTTCGGTGAGCCACGACAACTAATCAGAAAGAGGAACGTCAATTTTCTCGTACAAAGATGCTCTCGAAGTGATTAAAAGTAACAATGCCAAAGGATGGGGACAACTTGTCATTCCTACTGACAATAAGAAATAGAAAGGTCTTGGTTTTTCTTCAACCTGTACCCAGACTACTACTAATGATGAAAGTTTTCATCCCATGCAAAACTTCTTCTATAGTGGAGGTTTCCTTCACCCAGTATCTCAAGAAGTACATATCATCAACGAGGGTGATTCCTCCAATACAGATGAAGAGTGGAAGTCCTACCTTAACGAGGATGGTTATATGTCTCAGGAAGAGGTGCCTACACCATTTTGCTTCCCGGTACAGAGTCCGAGATATATACCAAGGTCAGATGTCAAGATGATATACGGAGATTGCGATCCAGAAGGATGCCGAGCTCCACCAAACTCATTAGAGGAGGACACTTTGATGAAAGACAACTTTGACCATGACTATTATGGCCCAATGGATGGCCTGCCAATCTGGCAGCCGTACCTAGGAGACTCGGGACAAAAGAGTCAGTCGAACGATGCATATCAGTTGTGCATCATTGAAAAGAATACCTACGTCCCCACCGAATCATGGGATCATTACTCAGGGCATTCAGAAAATATCCAGTACAACGATGAATTCGCAACAATTGCAGGACAAGAGTTCCTTAACTATGCCTTTCCTGAGGTCAATGTCATTGAAAGGGATGACTCCTCCAGTTCCAAAGAAGTGTGGGACACCCTGGGACAACCGAGTGGCAAATACGATTTCATGGTCAAGTACACCGCTCCGAAAAGCTCTCGTATCAAACTCGAAGACATCCAACCAACATGATGGGGAGATATACCTGAGAGTGCAAACACTGTGCAAGATACAGCTGAGGAATCCTCCTACGACAACTCTGCCTAGGAGACAGATTCCAACGATCCTGCTCCACCAAAAATCAGCGTTATTTCTAAAGACAAGTCAAGAAGGAAGGTACCAGACTTTGTGATTCACTAAGGAGTTCGCCGCCAATGGGTCGTTGTCAACGTTCCGAAAGTCGTTCATAAGTCGAAGAAATTGTCGTCTTTAACCTTTCACCCTGCCCAGGTGAAACAAATGTTTTTATAGGGCTCACCTTCTGTAAATATACCTCTTCGCTTCACCCAAAGCGACAGAATTTTGTTTTATAGGGTTGTAGTTTCAAGAATCGACAAGATCATAAATAAAATAACGTTGTTCTGTAATTTCCGCATTTATTGTTGTTTTCTCTTTTCGCTTTTTCAGAAAATGGTAATCCTAAAAAACAGCTCAAATAATAAAAACAAACATTTTTTAGAAATTACACTGCACGCACTCTTGCATTTCTCTATATCTCTTCTAAAAATAATCATCACGTCATGCAGATTGCTTGTTTTAAACCCCATTAAAACATACGATTCAATGCCTTCTCCCAACTTTGAATTCCCGGTGTTTGAAGCTGAAGAAGAAGAGGACAAAGAAATTCCAGAAGAGATCTCCTGATTACTCAGACAAGAGGAAAGGTCCATTAAACCTTATAAAGAGCCGTTGGAAACGGTCAACTTGGGTTCAGAAGAAGAGAGAAAAGAAGTCAAGATTGGAGCATTACTCAGTCCAACTGTCAAAGAAAATTTGATAAAGCTTCTCAAAGAGTTTCGCAATGTATTCACTTGGTCCTTCCGGGACATGCCAGGGTTGGATACCAGCATCGTGGAACATCATATACCATTAAGATCATAATGTCCGTCGGTAAAACAAAGACTAAGACAGACTCATCCAGACATGGCCATCAAAATCAAAGAGGAAGTACAGAAACAAATTGACGCGGGTTTCCTTGCCACATCAGTATATCCTCAATGGTTATCCAACATCGTGCCAGTTCCAAAAAAGGATGGAAAGGTCAGAATGTGTGTAGACTACAGGGATCTGAACAAGGCCAGTCTAAATGATGACTTTCCCTTACCACACATTGACATGCTGGTAGACAGTACAGCGAAATTCAAAGTATTCTCCTTCATGGATGGATTCTCGGGCTATAATCAAATCAAAATGGCACCGAAAGATATGGAGAAAACTTCGTTCATCACCCAATGGGGTACCTTTTGTTACAAGGTAATGTCGTTCGGTTTGAAGAACTCTGGGGCAACCTATCAAAGGGCCATGACTACTCTGTTTCATGACATGATACACAAAGAAATCGAAGTGTATGTCGATGATATGATTGCCAAATCTAAGACAGAAGAGGAGCATGTGACCCACCTGTTAAAACTGTTCAAGCGATTGAGAAAGTACAAACTCCACTTGAATCCCAATAAGTGCACATTTGGTGTCCCCTCGGGAAAACTTTTAGGGTTCATCGTCAGCCAGAAAGGAATTGAGGTTGATCTTGACAAGGTCAAGGCCATTCAAGAAATGCTTCTCCGAAGACTGAAAAATAAGTCAATGGATTCCTAGGACGTTTGAATTATATTTCTAGATTTATATTCCTCATGAACGCGACATGCGCGCCGATTTTCAAGTTACTCAAAAAGAATCAAGACTACGTTTGACAGAAGACTGCCAAACCGCCTTAGACAGTATCAAGGAATACGTGTTGAACCCACCGATTCTATCACCTCCAGTGGAAGGAAGACCACTAATCATCTACTTAACAGTCCTGGAAGACTCTATGGGTTGTGTACTTGGCCAACAAGACGAAACCAAAAGGAAAGAGTCTGCCATTTACTATTTAAGGAAGAAATTCACCGACTATCAAACTCGGTACACTATGCTTGAGAAAACTTGCTGCGCTCTGGCTTGGGCATCCAAATATATTCGCCAGTATATGATTTGTCACACTACTTGGTTAATTTCAGAAATGGATCCAATCAAGTACGTCTTTGAAAAGCGTGCTCTCACAGGAAGGATCGCATGTTGGCAGATGTTGTTATTAGAATACGACATCAAGTATCATGCTCAAAAAGCCATCAAAGGAAGTATTTTAGTCGATCATTTGGCTCATCAATCGATTGACGATCAAGAATCAGTCGGATTTGATTTCCCAGACGAAGATGTCATGTATCTAAAAATGAAAGATTGCGATAAACCGCTACCCAGTGAAGGGCCATAACCAGGTTCCCAATGGGGACTTATTTTTGACGGAGCTGTCAATCATTATGGAAATCGAATTAGGGCAATCATTATAACACCTCAGGGTACCTACATTCCTTTCACCGCCAGACTGACATTCAAGTGTACCAACAACGAGGCTAAATACGAAGCTTGTATCATGGGTCTCGAAGAAGCGATTGATTTAAGGATTAAGAACTTGGATGTATATGGCGACTCAGCCCTGATTATCAATCAAATCAAAGGAGATTGGAACACATACCAATCAGGACTGATTCCTTACAAGGACTATGCGAGAAGGTTGTTACCATTCTTCAAGAGAGTCGAGTTTCATCACATCCCTCGTGAAGAGAATCACAAGGCTGATGAATTAGCCACTCTCTCTTCCATGATTAGTGTAGGTCAATGGAATGACATACCTAAGATCGACATAATGCGCCTTAAAATGCCCGCTTACATATTCGCGATCGAAGCAGTCATAGACAATAAACCTTGGTATCACAATATCTAATGCTTCCTTCAGAAACAAGAATACCCACCTGGGGCATCCAGAAAAGACAGAAAGACCCTCAGAAGGTTGGCTGGCAATTTCTTCCTGAGCGGTGATACACTCTATAAGAGGAATTTCGACATGGTCTTGCTTCGATGTGTAGACAGATCAGATGTAAACATGCTGATGAAAGAAATTCACGAAGGATCCTTTGGCACTCATGCCAATGGACACACAATGGCGAGAAAAATTCTAAGAGCAGGGTACTATTGGTTGACAATGGAATTTGATTGCTACAAGTACATGAAGAGATGTCATAAGTGTCAGATATACTCGGACAAAATCCATGTACCGCCAACACATCTCAAAGTTCTCTCTTCCCCATGGCCTTTTTCCATATGGGGAGTCGACAGGATCGGCATGATCGAACCCAAGGCTTCAAACAAACATCGATTCATCCTGGTGGCCATTGACTATTTCACCAAGTGGGTCGAAGCAGCATCATACGCTAATGTAACTCGACAAGTGGTAGTCCGATTTATCAAAAACAATATCATCTGCCGTTATGGTGTTCTAAGCCAGATCATTACTGATAATGGATCTAACTTAAACAACAAGATGATGAAAGAGTTGTGCGCTGAGTTCAAGATCAAACACCATAACTCATCTCCCTATCGACCCAAGATGAACGGAGCGGTAGAAGCAGCTAACAAGAACATCAAGAGGATTATTCAAAATATGGTTGTAACCTACAAAGACTGGCACGAGATGTTACCCTTTGCTCTTCACGGTTATCACACGTCTGTCTGCACTTCAACAGGGGCAACCCCTTTCTCTCTAGTATATGGCATGGAGGCAGTGCTCCCCATAGAAGTAGAGATCCCATTAATTCGGGTATTGATGGAAGCTAAGCTAACAGAAGCTGAATGGTGTCAAAGTCGACACGACGAACTGAATCTAATCGAGGAAAAGCGAATAACGGCTCTATGCCATGGTCAGTTGTATCAGCAAAGGATGAAGAAGGCGTTTGACAAAAAGGTCCGACCTCGCGTATTCAGAAAAGGAGACCTCATGCTCAAGAAGATACAATCATTCCTCACTGATTCCCGGGGCAAGTGGACTCCGAATTACGATGGCCCCTATGTGGTCAAGAAAGCTTTCTCAGGCGGCACCTTGAGACTCGCAACCATGGATGGAAAGGAATTTGCCTACCCCACAAATGTTGACGTAGTCAAGAAATACTTCGCCTAAATAAAAAAAACGTCTCGGTGGATTGAAAACCCGAAAGGGCGGTCCAGACAAAATTTAGAGACATAATCAAAAATCATCCCGATGGATTCAGGCAAAAGTTAGGGATTCATGGCAAGAGTTAGGGATTCATGGCAAGTAACTACGTCTGACAAAGGGGCAAATCCCCCAGCAGCAGTCATGCCATCCATCAGAAAAACTCAAGTCAAGGTCATCTTCGACAGAAGCTCAGGATGTCCAGAATTCAAATTTGGTTGAAGGATAACGGTTGTTATGTTTCAATGTAGCCCTTTTTCCCGTAAATAACCATTTTCTAACTTTGTAAATACTCTATGGAATCACGTGTTTGGCTGATTTCCATCCTATCAATAAAATTTGAGCCCTAGTGCTTTTGTTTGCAATTCTTATTTGTTTTAGCTTTACAGAATGATGTTTCTAATATGATTAACGATTCTTAAAATTAAAAAAAAATGAATTTACTTGTCAAACTTTTTCTACTTTTAAATAAAGATGGCAATTCTTTTGACTGTTGAACATCGAAAGAACATCGATCGCTTCTCCAGGAGTAATCGAGCTTCAAAGTGCAGAATCAAAGTACTCCTTCTAAGCCAGTATGCCTGAATGAAAGATCAGCTGTTTTAGATGCGAAAATTCCGTCCGACATCCACGGCAGAGTTCTTACCTCCTAAGCTCGACCAACGTTTTCCCCACAGGGATTATCTCTTCTAAGTAAGGCAGAATTGCTATTTTGGACCAAATGGTACTTCCACGTTCCCCACAGTGGCCGAGTATCCAGTCGTGTTCATACACTAGTCTGTATGTCGTGTCAGTTTTGTCAGCATATACATACATACATCATGCATTATTGATTTACATTATTATTCATATTGCATCACTATCACTCTAATCGGTCTTATCCCCGACGATAAAGGTATTCTCACTCGAGTTGTCAGTTCTTTCCTCGTCAGGAAATGTTTTGTCTAAACAATCTCTCTCTCACCTAATTTATTTTCGCATTGGAGACGGTCCTCGACCACTTTGATAACTTGAACCTCTAAAAAACAAAAAAGGCATTCGACAAACGTCACTCTTTGCCATTGGAGATGATATCTTCGTTTTCCCGGATTAAGGAAAACCCCGGAGAAAGTCTCTTAATCAAGGATTCGGCAGTACAGCAGTTTTTCTCCGGAACATTCACTGACGAAAAGGTCATCAGCGCCTCCAAGTTGGATTGCATCACATGGCATTTCTTCGAAAGGAACTCGAGGAAAAGTATGATGTAATATCCCCAAGTAGGAAACAGTCTCTCAAGAGACTCATTTTCCCCAGTAGAGCCAACAGATGGCGTCTCAAAAAGAGAAGTTTGTACAACTCTACAACTCAGACGAATGGGTACCACCAGCAAGTCTGACATCACAACTTTTTCCGTCAAATGGCATCTCCCCAGGAAAAATCGGCCAGAAGTTTAAGGAAAACCGCTACAAATAGCGTCCCTTGTCAAGAAAGTTTATTTACAAAAGAAACTGAGACCAGTTCCTTGGTAGGAAACCAGGATTAAGGGGAAGTTTATTTTAGAAACTAAGACCAGTTCCTTGGTAGGAAACCAGGATCGAGGGGAAGTATATTTCAGAAACTGAGACCAGTTCCTTGGCTGAAGACTAGGATCGAGGGGAATTTTATTGATAAAAGAAACTGAGACCAGTTCCTTGGCTAAAGACCAGGATCAAGGGGAAGTTTTTACCCTTTTCTAAGGCATCTTTGCTTAGAAAAAGAAGATGAATGAGTGAACTGCCATTCATAACCACCATCAAAATTTCGGGTATTCCGATATTTAATCCTCTTGTACCCTGAATGCTCGAATACCTTCGCCATTCACACCTTCGAGTCCAAGAAGATTAAATAGGGGCATCTGTCATACCCCAAATTTTGACCGCTAAGATTTCCCATTTGTGCAAATCATCATCACAATATGTATGTACCTTCAGGCCTCATCTATCTCCTCAAAGATGGTTGAGCATTCACTACAATCAAAGGATTAGGGTTTTGAGCCCTCTCAGAGCATTCAGACAAAAGATCAATCAAGGAATGACATGATCTTCAACTTGTCTAAACTCTCAAACACCCACAAAGGATCAAGAGGACTCCCACATCAAGAATCAAGCACAAGGTTGCAACATTCCAAGTGGATTAAGCCTCGAGATCGCCAGTGTCCCCAAATTAGGGTTTTGGTCGACTGAGGCCTCCAGATGAAAATTTTAATCTGGGCATGATCCAATTCTTCACACAACAACCCAAGATACTCCAAGGGGCCTCATGGAACCGATCATCAAGTCAATTTAGCCCCTGGGGGATGCATTCATCAAAAATTAGGAATTAGGGTTTCTTGACCTAATTCACCCCTAAGCTGACTTTTGGGACAAAGTATGAGCCAAGACCTCAAGACATGGTTTGAGGGTCTCCAATACACTACATTAATCCATTTACAACAATGGATTGATCCAAGAAGCTTGATTCACAAGTTTCAATTTCATCAGGACCACAGTTAGGGTTTCGAGGAAAAAGTCAACTGTACCTTTGACGACCTGAACATGCTCCCAAACCTTAGGGCATGATTCAATATACCCTATAATAACTATGGAATATGTCCATTAGGTTTGATTTAGGTCAAGGACTTGATTTCACAAAGGATCGCACAGTTTGGATTTCATCCGATAAAAAGTCAACTGTGTACAAAATCAAGTTTGACTTTTTGAAAATTTTCACAATTATGGTTCCTTGACCCTAAAACAATGTTAATATGTGATTTGAATCATCATTCATCAAGAAAAACCAAAGAAAATGAGTTAACTTGTAAAAGGGGTGACCATAAAAAAAAACTTAGAATTTTTCTAAGTTATGAAATAAAGTGGTTAGGGTACCAACTTCCAAGGACCATAACTTGAGATCCAAGCAACCATTTTGGCTGGTACAAAGCTGGATTTGTAGCTCTTATTACACTCTACAAAAGCTTCAACTACAGCTCATTCCAATTCCTCGTGGATTTTAATTTATGGAGTGATCAAAATGGCAAAAAACATGAAAATGACACCTTTCCAACACTTAGTGAAAATCTGCCTGAGTTGGAAGTCTAGAACATCAATGTTCATGATGATTTTTCAATTGGATCAAAATAGTTTCAAGATAAACTATGATCACACATGTGTTGTATCATATGAGGGCTTTCCAATGAGCCCAAAAACATGAGAAAACTCCACCTGGGCTAGGAGTTATGACAGCTGCAACATGCCTTGCTGCAAACTGTCTTGGCAAGGCAGATTTGTGCATAAGTGCTCGATTTTATCAAATTGTGCAACAACAAGCATCGTTATCTATCTGCACACCTCAAGGGGGAACAACCAAGGGACAAACACTTATCTATCAGCCTCCCAAGTCCATGGATCTATGTTTAGGCATGACACTCCTAAATTCAAAGATGCTTCAAATATTCAATTTTGTTTCAAAGCATTTAACTGATGCATAGAGGTGGCATTCATCAAGACAATGTTATCCAAGTTCAGTCAAGACTTATCCTTGAACTAAAGAACCTTAGGCCTGTGCCCTAACCTCAAGTCAATGGCTAGAGGAGACTTGAGATTCCCTTTGATCACAATTAGCCACAGACCTGTACCAGTTGCCATTCACTATTACTTGCAAAACAAACTTGCTCTACTATAAATAGAGCTCATTTGTGAGCAGTTTGAGTACACCAAAGCATCCAAACTGATGCTTTCCTCAAAATCACCTCTTCACTCTAAATTTTCCCTTCTAAGGCAAGCCACTATCGGGTTTTGAGTTTGAGAGCAATTCCAACCAAACCAATCACACACACACCTCACATATAACATGTATGGAAGTTGTTCACATCATTGGAACCAAGCTGTAACACCTCCAACCTAGAACTCGATCACCAGCTGCAAGAGGTAAGCCAAAACTTGGTCATCTCATGATTCATACATATTTCCTCGCACAATAATTTTGCCATATGTTCATAATCATGTATGGAGTGTTTCCCCTCAATTGATTGCTTTGTATGAATCGTGTATGGAATTTCCTAGCCTTCATGCAGAAATTAGGGTTCTTGAGGTTTCTCTTTGATTTCTCACTACATACTTAAAATAAATGAAATTAAAGACCATAGACATGATCGTGAGTTGAAAACGAGCAGATTGATATGTGGATTGTGTGATTTCATCAAGTATTCAGTGAGATTGATGAGAAAAAGAAAATCAGCCAAAAACAGGGCACGCGGGCAAGTACAAGGTGCTCTTGGCGCCCTTTTTCAAACTTTTGAATTTTTTAATTTTTTTGATTTTATTTAATTAATTCGAAAATTAATTTCTCTCTGAATTTTAATGATTTTGAGTTGATTCTTTTTTTCAAAATTCACAAAAATGTTAAAATATTTTATTTTACAAAAATTTCCAAAAAATATTATTTATTTCATATATTTTATATTTTTGCAAAGAAATAATTTTTATTTGTTTTTTAACATTTTAAAAGTTTTCTTTCTCTTGATTTTCCAAACTTAAATGGTTTTCAATCATTTTATGGATAAAAACATGATTTTTGAAACATTGACCCAAAATCACAACTCATTTCTCACATGTTTTCAATAATTTTATTAATTTTTAATCAAAATTAATCCCATTTTTAACAAAATTAGGGTTTTGATTGATTTCACCCTCATCAATCTTTTTCAAAACACTCATGGGCCTCTAATAGAGTGTAAGACCCAACCCCTTTGTAAATAGACAATTTTGGGCCTCACACATTGTATAAGTCCCTCTATATATTTTCAAAAATACGACGCGATCGTCGCCTTTTTTAACAAAACCAACTGGGCTTCTCCTTGAGTTATAAGACCCTTCTTTATTCATTTTCAAACTCTTTGGGCCTCTAATAGAGTGTAAGACCCAATCCCTTTTTTAAACTAAAATAATTTGGGCCTCAGTCGTTATATAAGTCCCGAGACGAGTCAAAACAACGGTGCGATCACTGTTAAACCTTGGGCCTCTCCTTGAGTATAAGCCCCAACAATCTTTTCAAAAAGAATGTCTCTTTTGATTTAGATTCAATATACCTGTTGTTATCAAAACTTTCTTTAATTTCTTTGAACAACTAACAATACAGCATGGAAGGTTACTCACCTATAAGTTTTAGACTGCTTTTGAAATTCTGGTACCAGATATGTGATGTTACGTGTGATGTCACAACAACACACTCTGCAATGGACAATGTAAAGCAACACTAAATCAACATAATGAATTATTCACCCAGTTCGGTTTTAACTACCCACGTTTGGGGGCTACCAAGCCAGGGATGAATTTCACTATCAGTAGAATTAATTTACAGAGTCAACAACCCAGTTGACATCACCTAAACTTAATCTCTACTTAATTAACCTTCTACCTAAGAGACCACTTAGATATGAGAACACTACTCAATCCCTAAATCACTTCAGTGATATAATTCAAAGATCACACACTTTGAAAAACACAACTTGATTCTGCTTCACAGCTTTGATCAAGAACAACTCAAAACAACAATAACAATTCACACTCAAATGGTTTACAAACACGAAGACTCAATCAACTCTCAGTCTTTAGCTCTCTTTCTTCGTCACTTTTCCTTCAGGATTGATGCGCTTTATATAGCAATTTGAATTGGGCTTGGACCTGCTACAATATCTGACCTGATTTGTTATTTAAAACTGAATCTTCGACAGATTTTCTCTCTCAAAATCTTCTTAAATCCCAGTCTTTAAACCTCCCTACAAATCTGCATCAAATCTCTATGCAACAGAGAATATCTATCCCAAGATATCCGCAACCAATGAGACTAACAGCTCTCCCAATATCCAGCTAAAACGCAAACCCTAACAACATCACTAAACCTGATGTTATTAATCTTTTGCAGACCTGATGTCACAACATCGCATGTGACACCAGACATCCAACTAAAACACTTAACATAAACCAATGTTAAGACTCAATGTTAAGACATCACCTATGTGACATCAACATTGAACAGCTTTGTTTTACCAAAATTCTAGCCAATCCAAGAGCCAACATTCTCCCCCTTTGGCTAATTTTGGCTAAAACAATCTCTGCAACATCAGAGACTACTTCAGCAGCGGAAAAAAATTTAAAACAAACAGCTCCAACTTCAAAATACTGCACACCACCTTTCAACAAAGGGCAAACTCCCCCTCAAAACCAGAACCAGCATAAACTGCTGTTCAACATGCACACTCCCCCTTAACATCTGCACCACACTATAACTGAGATAGGTCACACTCTACACACAAAGGCCAGGCTAACTCTCCCCCTTTTTAGCCATAATTGGACAATTACCAAACACAATGTCCTGACATAAAGACATGGTCAAACATCATGCTTCCCAAAAACACAAGTTCCAACACATTGACTGTTCAGTCGATACAAACTATGCTCCTTGTTTTTCATTATAAACACACGCCTTTCTTCCTTCTAGCAGCACCACTCAGCAACCAAGAATGAGCCAGTCAAACATCAAAGATGCAGCAAAGAACTTCAAGCAGAAGACTTCAGATCCACCTCAGAAGAGGAGCAAAACAATAACTACAGCTGAAACTACATCAGGAACCACAAAGACAGGCAGAACCTCAGAAACAACTATTAAACCAAGTAAAAAGCTTCCTGTGCAACAACAAGCTGCTGATGATGATTGGGATGAAGACTGGAAAGCTTTTCTAGATGTAGGGGGTTGGGATAATCTGTAACTATTGATGTACTTCAAACCTGTATGCCTTCAGCAGTTGAATAAAATCAATTTCTAATAAAGAATACAACTGCTTAATACATTCTCTAGCACATTTAATCTTCATAAATGCAAATTCCCAATTTACTTCTCAAACTTTCAAATTGGTTTGCATCTAATGCTTTAGTGAAGATATCAGCTAACTGTTTATCTGTAGCTACATGCTCCAATGCAACAACTTTGTCCTCAACCAATTCTCTTATAAAATGATGCCTTATATCAATATGCTTAGTTCTGCTATGTTGAATAGGATTCTTAGAGATATTGATAGCACTCAAATTATCACAGTACAATGTCATGACATCTTGCTTGACATTGTATTCAGTTAACATCTGCTTCATCCACACGAGTTGAGAACAGCTACTCCCTGCTGCTATGTACTCAGCTTCAGCAGTAGAAAAAGACACACAGTTCTGCTTTTTACTGAACTAGGATATCAGATTATTCCCTAAGAAGAAACAACCTCCTGAAGTGCTTTTCCTATCATCAGCACTCCCAGCCCAGTCAGCATCACAATATCCCCTTAACTCAGTCCCAGAACCATGACTATACAGCATCCCATAGTCACTAGTGCCATTTACATATTTCAAGATCCTCTTCACTTGATTCAGGTGACTAGCCTTAGGTTCGGATTGATATCTGGCACAAACTCCAACAGCAAAAGCAATGTCAGGTCTGCTAGCTGTGAGATATAATAGACTCCCAATCATGCTTCTATATAAACTTTGATCCACACTGACACCATGTTCATCCTTGGATAATTTTAGATGAGTAGGAGCAGGAGTCCTCTTGTGATTAGCATTCTCTAGGCCAAACTTCTTCACTATGTTCTTTGCATACTTGCTCTAAGAAATGAATATGGAGTCCTCCATTTGTCTAACTTGTAGACAAAGAAAATAGTTCAGCTCACCAACAAGACTCATTTCAAATTCAGACTGCATCTGTTCCACAAAATGTTTCACCATTGCATCTGACATCCCACCAAATACTATGTCATCAACATAGATTTGAGCTATCATCAGTTTTCCTCCTTCCTCTTTAACAAACAAAGTCTTGCCAATCCCTCATTTTCTGTAGCCATTCACAACCAGAAATTCAGTAAGTCTTTCATACCAAGCTCTTGGTGCTTGCTTCAAACCATATAGAGCTTTCCTTAGTTTGTACACATGGTCAGGAAATGTTGGATCAATAAATCCTTTTGGTTGGTCAACATACACCTCTTTATTTAAGTAACCATTCAAGAAGGCACTTTTAACATCCATCTGAAAAAGCTTGAATTTGAAATTATAAGCCACCCCTAAGAGCAATCTGATAGATTCCAGTCTTGCCACAGGAGCAAAGGTTTCATCATAATCAATTCCTTCAACCTGAGTGTATCCCTGAGCAACTAATCTGGCCTTGTTTCTGGTGACCACTCCTTGTTAATCAGATTTATTCTTGTAGATCCACTTGGTGCCAATCATATTAACTCCATCAGGCCTAGGTACAAGCTCTCATACTTCATTCCTCTTGAATTGCTCCATCTCTTCATGCATTGCATTTATCCAAAACTCATCAGTCAATGCTTCCTTGACATTCTTTGGCTCAATTTTGGAGACAAAACATGAACTTACTATAACATATCTTGACCTAGTCCTCACTCCAGAATATAATGAGCTCTTTTGGGTGGTCCTTCTGCACTCTGATGGAGGGATCTTTATGAGGTTGCTCAGTTTCAGGCTCAGCAGCAGCAACACTAGGAGTTGGACTTCTGTCTTCAGCTTCTGGTGCAACTTCACCAACAGATGTTCCAACATCATCTAGGACATCATCATCTTCCTGCTTGTCATTGTCATCAATCACCACAATGATTGACTCCATCATCACCTTGGTTCTAGAGTTGAAAACCCTATATGCTCTGCTGTTAGTAGAGTATCCCAAAAATATTCCTTCATCACTTTTGGAATCCAATTTTCTTCTTTGTTCTCTATCAGCCAGAATATAACATCTACTTCCAAAAACATGAAAGTATTTAACATTAGGTTTTCTTCCCTTCCACAGTTCATACAGAGTGGATGAAGTGCCTCTCCTCAGGGTAACCCTGTTGTGAATGTAGCAGGTAGTATTCATGGCTTCAGCCCAGAAATGATAGGGAAGTTTCTTGGCGTGGATCATAGCTCTAGCCGACTCTTGGATAGTTCTGTTCTTCCTCTCAACTACTCTATTTTGCTGAGGAGTAATAGGAGATGAAAACTCACGACTTATACCTTCAGCAGAGCAAAACTCTTCAAACTTGCTATTCTCAAACTCTCTTCCATGGTCACTCCTTATCCTGACAACATTACTCTCCTTTTCCCTTTGGAGTCTTTAACAAAGATCTTTAAAAACATCAAACACCTCTGATTTGTCTTTGATGAAGCTCACCCAGGTGTACCTCGAATAGTCATCCACAACTACATATACATATTTCTTTCCACCCAGACTTTCCACCTGCATAGGTCCCATCAAGTCCATATGAAGTAGTTCCAAGGCCTTGGAGGTGGTGTCATGTTGAAGCTTCGGATGAGACCTCTTTGTCTGCTTCCCTTTTTTACAGTCTCCACACACTCTTCCTTCCTCAACATTAAGTTTGGGAATTCCTCTGACTACTTCTGAGGAGATAATTCTCTTCATTCCCTTTAGGTGAAGATGTCCCAACTTCTGATGCCATATTTTGACATCATCTTCTTTAGCAAAAACACAAGTGGAAGAACTTGAGTCTTGTGGCACCCAAAGATAACAATTGTCCTTAGCCTGACTCCCTTTATAATGACTTCTCCTTTATCATCTTTGACAATGCATTCAGACTTTGTAAAGTCTACTTTGAATCCTTGATCACAAAGTTGACTAATGCTAATCAAATTTGTTGTCAGTCCTTTAACAAGAAGAACATCCTCCAGTCTGGGAGCACCAGCACAGTTCAGTTTACCACTCCCCTTGATCTCTCCTTTGACGCCATCACCAAATGTAACATGGCCTGAAGAATGAAGCTTCACATCTACCAACAAATTCTTTACTCCAGTCATGTGCCTCGAACACCCACTGTCAAAGTACCAATCTTCTTTGGTAGAAACCCTTAAAGAAGTGTGAGTTATCAAGCTGGTAACCTTAACTTTAGGGACCCATTGCTTCTTAGGCTTGGTAACCTGCCATCCTCTGTGACAGTTCTGTCTCGGAACAACCTTATGAGCCTTCTGTGGATATCCATGTAGCTTATAACAATAAGCCTTAATGTGTCCAAAACATCCACAAGGGTGACATCTCCAGTGCCTGTATTTCTTCTTGGATGGAGTTCTGTCATGATGTTTTAACATCTGTTTTAACATCACTGGTTTGGAGGTGATAACATTATTAGAACCTACATCATTGGTGAATCCCAAACCACATTTGTCTGCAGCCATCTTCCCCATACTAAGAATATCGTCTAAGGCATCAGTACCATTGTTCAACATTCTGACAGTTTTGGTCATAGAGTCCAGTTTATAGTTAAGCATACTGACTTCAGCTTCAAGTTCAGTCTTTTCAGCTTTTAACTGTACTATGGTTTTCTTCAGCTCTTCTCCTTCAAGACACACTTGTTCACTTCTTATGAAAAGATCTTTATAAGTGACAGCAAGTTCATCATAAGTAACCTCATCATTCCAAGACTCATCATCTGACTCATAAGCCCCAACCATAGCTCTAACAAGTTTAACTGAATTTTCTTCAGATTCACTCTCACTGTCAGACCAAGAAGCTGATAATCCTTTCTGCTTCTTTAGAAAAGTAGGACATTCCTTCTTGACATGTTCATACCCTTCACACTCAAAGCATTGTATCCCTTTGTCATTACTGGATTTTTCTTCATCTTTAGACTTCTTCCCTTGTTCTCCTGATCTGTTGATGTCAGAGGCAATGTTCTTGACATTGGGATTATAAATCCTATTTATCCTCTTCATAACTTTGTTGAACTGTTTACCCAGTAAAGCAATAGCCTGAGACAGCTCCTCCTGAGAATCATCCTCTTTCCCTTTCTTGGCTTCTTCAGAACTGGAAACCAGAGTTATACCCTTGGACTTCTTCTCAAGTTCCTCTTCACTTAACCCTAGCTCAAATGTTTGAAGAGATCCAATAAGCTCATCAACCCTCATTTTGCTGATGTCTTGAGCTTCTTCAATTGCAGTCACCTTCATCTTATACCTCTTGGGAAGGGACCTAAGGATTTTCCTTACAAGCTTTTCTTCTGACATCTTTTCTCCAAGAGCACTGGATGCATTGGACAGCTCAAGAATACTCATGTGGAAGTCATGGATAGTCTCATCTTCCTTCATCTTCAGACTTTCAAACTTTGATGTTAGAAGTTGAAGTCTTGACATCGTAACTCTAGATGTTCCTTCATGTGTAGCCTTCAAAATATCCCATCCTTCCTTAGCAATTTCACATGAGTTGATCAACCTGAAGATGTTCTTATCAACTCCATTGAAGATAGCATTTAGGGCTTTAGAGTTACCAAGGGCAAGCTCATCTTCTTCCTTGGTCCTTTCTTCTTCAGGCTTCAGCTTTGAGGTGCCCTCTTTATCTTTCCCAGCATCATCTTTTTCAAACACAACAGGTGCTTTCCATTCTTTTATGATAGCCTTCCAAGCCCTGTTGTCCAAGGATTTCAAAAAAGTAATCATCCTTGGCTTCCAATAATCATAATTAGAGCCATCCAAAATAAGGGGTCTATTCACAAATCCACCAACTTCCTTGTCCATCTTTACCAGAAAGTATCAGCCCTAGATCTTACCCAGATGCAGAGCAGGATGCCTGCTCTGATACCACTTGAAATTCTGGTACCAGATATGTGATGTTACGTGTGATGTCACAACAACACACTCTGCAATGGACAATGTAAAGCAACACTAAATCAACACAATGAATTGTTCACCCAGTTCGGTTTTAACTACCTACGTCTGGGGGCTACCAAGCCAGGGATGAATTTCACTATCAGTAGAATTAATTTACAGACTCAACAACCCAGTTGACATCTCCTAAACCTAATCTCTACTTAATTAACCTTCTACCTAAGAGACCACTTAGATATGAGAACACTACTCAATCCCTAAATCACTTCAGTGATATAATTCAAAGATCACACACTTTGAAAAACACAACTTGATTCTGCTTCACAGCTTTGATCAAGAACAACTCAAAAACTACAATACCAATTCACACTCGAATGGTTTACAAACACGAAGACTCAATCGACTCTCAGTCTTTAGCTCTCTTTCTTCGTCACTTTTCCTTCAGGATTGATGCGCTTTATATAGCAATTTGAATTGGGCTTGGACCTGCTACAATATCTGACCTGATTTGTTATTTAAAACTAAATCTTCGACAGATTTTCTCTCTCAAAATCTTCTTAAATCCCAGTCTTTAAACCTCCCTACAAATCTGCATCAAATCTCTATGCAACAGAGAATATCTATCCCAAGATATCTGCAACCAATGAGACTAACAGCTCTCCCAATATCCAGCTAAAACGCAAACCCTAACAACATCACTAAACCTGATGTTATTAATCTTCTGCAGACCTGATGTCACAACATCGCATGTGACACCAGACATCAAACTAAAACACTTAACATAAACCAATGTTAAGACTCAATGTTAAGACATCACCCATGTGACATCAACATTGAACAGCTTTGTTTTACCAAAATTCTAGCAAATCCAAGAGCCAACAGCTTTCATTTACTCGCTTTAATACAAATATAACTGTATTGTTGGAAGCTGTGCACGGCTAGTCTTCTTTCATATCCTTTTAAATACTTGTCATATATCCACTGTATATAACCTAGTATAGTTATTTAGAGTTTTCCCCAGAAACTAGATAAAGCCATGTTGGTCACTCTTGAATACAGCAAAAACTAGATCTCCATAGGATTTCCAGATACAGTCTTGCCTTCTCTTGGGCTTAAACAATATGGAACAAAGAGAAAGGCAGTATTCTTCGTGTTAGTTCTTGTATTGGCTGGAATTTTGGTAAAACAAAATTGAACAATGTTAATGTCGTGTGTCTGATGTCTTAACATTGAGTCATAACATTAGTGAATGTTAAGGTGTTGAAGAGTTAAAGTGCTGAAGAGTGATGTCACATGCGATGTCTGGACATCACTATACCAGAACATTAGAGCATCAGGTGGTGATGTTTTAGGGTTGCGCGTTTAAGTTTGATTTGATCAGATCTGTTAGAGATTTAGTGTGCGAATATCTTGGGAGAAATATTTTCTGTTGCAATCTGGTTTTGTGCAGATTTGTTGCTGTGTTTAAGGGCTGAAGATTTAAAAAGATTTGAAGATAAAATTTGTTTTTAAATTCAAATCAAATCAGATATTTTTATGGAGAAGATCTTGCAGCTGAATTAAAAAGTGAAGATTATTGAAGATTAGTTTGTTACTATTTTAGTGCAAAAAGATATGGAGAATAGTTTGTTACTATTTTTGTGCAAAAAGATATGGAGAATAAATAGTTCTAATTATGGAGATAAATTAGGAAGAGTTGATTGAAGACCTATTTTGTAGGAGAATCTTTTGCAGATTTGTAGCAGCTGATATGCTGTGATTTGAAGCCCAAATCCAGTTAGGTATAGGTTATAAATAGGGTCTTTGTAACCTAGAGAAAGAAGGTCAGCCATTATGTAGATTATAAGGGCTGTGTTGGTTGATGAACCACCCGGTTTGTGGGATGGTCATCGTGTGTATCTCAAAGCCTGTAGGTAAGAGATGTATTGTTCTTAGAGGAAGCTGTTAAGCAACTCTAAGTATTGTTCTTAGTCATGAGGCTCATGTCTAGGTATTGTTATAGGAGTGTGTCTTCTATGTGTTTGAAAAGCTTTTGGAAATCAAGCTGTTGATGCAGTGACTGAGATGTTGACTACTAGACATCATTGCGATGATTGGGAGTGAGATGGAGTCTCTTATCTAGGGAGGACTTAGATAGAAGGGTCATTGGGTAGTGATTAAATTAGGTAGATTGTCAACTGGTTTGTTGAGTCTGTAATTTGATACTGCTAATAGTGGACTTCCTTCCTGGCTTGGTATGCCCCCAGATGTAGGTAGTTAGACCGAACTGGGTGAACAATCCTTGCGTGTGGTTTATGCGTTTTTGTTACTATTATTGCCTTATTCATACAGCAGATTGCGATGTTGTGGCATTGCACGAGACATCACACATCTGTACCAGAATTTCAATTGGTATCAGAGCAGGCATCCTGTCTATTTCTGGATGAGATCTAGGGAAGATACTTTCTGGTTCATGAGCAAGGAAGATAGTTTTGCTGAGTTATGGACTTGGTCGGTTCATATAGTTGTTTGTATGATCCCTTGAAGTAAAGGATGGACTATTCATGACAGGGTATGCATTGGACCTGTCTGTTGTTATCAGGAGAACTGTTGTTGTGAGTTTGGTGTGCAAGGATTATTGAGTAGTGCCTGAAGGTAGTTGAGGAGTTGTTGTGTGTTCCGCTGCATGGTATCTGATATAACCCTGGTTGGTTCTTGTATCTCTGGTGGTGAGATTCTAGGTAGGTATTCTCTTGGAAAGACAATAGGGTTTGGTCTCCTCAGCAGGATATTCTTTCATGTTGTAGTTTATGCAAGACAGCTTCAACCGTTTGGTTAGAGATGCCAAAGATACTTGAGGATTATCTCATATCTTTGTTTTGGGAAAGAAGTGATCAAAAGGTGAATGGATCTTATGAAAGACTGTATGACATGGAAGAATAATACTTTTCAAAATAGGCATTAAAGACCAATCTGTCCAGAACATTGATTCCTTCTTTATCAATTTTCTTGATGGTGAAAGAAGAGGGTGGAGTCAAAGCAAAAGAGTATCACTGTCAAATCTTTCATGCGGGAGTGAAGATCTTTATAAGTTATCTCTTAAGCTTAGTTGTGGTGACCTAATTAGGAGGATCTTCCTGGTTATGATGACAAATATAGTTCTGGTGAACTGGAGGAAGTTTCATCAAGAAAGAAGCTGAGCTTAATATGTCAATTCTAATGTCTCGACATTGCGCTACATATCAGCAGTTTATGGTAAATGCTAAGTCAAAGACCTATTAGACTATAGCTGTTTTGAAGGATCACTGAAGCTGTGAAGTTGAACAATTTTTTAGATGTTGTTCATAATGTCATAGAATTTCAGCAGGAGCTGGTTGAAGAAAAGGTAGTTATCTTGATAGCAGATTGTCTATGGTATGTTTATGCAGAAGGATGGCAATTATCACTCTTAAGTTAGACAAGAGGTCTGAACCTTGTGATTATAAGAAGAAGCTTCTGGAAGAGTGTGTATGCAAGTTACTGCAGTTTTGTTAGTCTGATCTCGGAAGTTGATCAGATGTTGATATGTTCTCGTGTGTTCCCTACAAGAGATATGTGTGGATTAATATGGTTGTAGTCTCCAAATCTATAGGAGATGGTTAATGTGATTTCGACTAATGTCGAAATTGATGTTGAAACATCATTTCAGTTCTTTGCTCGGGGTGGAGTAAAAGATCAAGACACTGACCTAACCTAGAAGGCTTTTGTGGTATGAATGGTTGTCATAATGGTATGTCATGAAGAAGATTCAGAAGATGCTGGAATCTGAAGAAGGGTTAAACCACAGGGATTTAAGATCAATTGCTATTTGGGATATTCACAAGTATTTAATTGATTATCCTTGAAAGACAAGATTAAGGATGTTCTATCAATTGTTTTAACATCTTTTCATCAGAGGTTTGGAGAATCGTGGGAGGGGTTCTACATTTGCTCACAAGTCGCCTAGGTGTTGACCTGGGATTGTTGCTTAGCATCTGTTCCTAGAAAGTATTATGAATGACTTGTCCAGATGGTGGTGCTGTTGAAGATAAAGATGGAAGACTATGAAGACATCATAATCTTGATGGTTACAGCTTGGATCAGTTTATTTCTGATCTAAGTGGTTTGGATCATGGTGTTTGCTCTGGTTGTGAAGGTCGAGGATAAGTGGTAGTTATCTCTGGCTTTCTACTGACGGCTCTACTAAGGGAAGTGACTTTCTTTAGTATTGCTATGGGGTAGTCTTGGACTACTTTATTCTGAAGATTCAGATGTGGTAGGTTTAAAGTCTTTGGAGTTTCTAAGCAGGATGGAGGTTGTCTACTCAAACTTGATTGTTGAATCAAGTCTATGAGAGCATGGAAATCTGTTTCTGCAAAGGGAGGAGGTTCTTTTGAGTGGCAGAAGGAAGAGCTGAATTCAACAGTTGGATGTCATAACGTTCTGACATCTAGCTTAACATCAGAAGTCTCAGCTGGTGATGTGGCACATCAGCTTAAGATAAAAGTGATCTACAGTAATGGAAGTTATGGGTGCTTCAAAAAGGTCTGTCTCATACAGTTTACGGGAGCTGTGGTTTGAGAAGATATTACTGACTTAGAGATTCTAAGTGTAAGCAAGAGGAACATGTGATTTGAAGATCAATTTCAGTGGGTAGATCAGGATATCTTTGTGAGAGTTTTGATAAACAATTTGTGGCAGTTGAGGATTCATGAATGAGGTGATCAAACTGTGGCATTTGGTTGATCTCAGAAGTGGATTCGAAGAATCAAGATAATCAGAGTGTGGCAGCTGGTTATTATTGAGGATTGTCTTGGAACAAGTTACTCTTAGGCAGAAGGGTGATGAGTTGAAGACTCAAGGAGATTATTCTTCTTGAAGGTGGGTGAGAGTTTAATTCTCTAGTTCTTTGGATTACTATGCAATAGTAAGTCCAGTTGGTGGAGCATATCAAGAATCATGGTGATGATATATTGGTGTGCGGCAAATGTTCTAACTTGTGTTGGGACATTATCTGGTTGAATATCCTTGATGAAGGATGTTTTTGTTCTGGTTCTGGAGTTTGGTGCATACATTATGCATAAGGAGCGTCTACATAGTCATACGGGAGAATGATGAAGTAGAAGGTCTGCCTTGGATGGAGAATGTAGAGAAGACTGAAGTAAAGCAGGTATTGTTTGCTTGGAAATCTGAAGATGAAGAGTATGATAGGGAATGACTGTGTTATGATCAAGGAGTTCATTGTGATCATTCCTGTGGATATTACAGAGGGGGAGTTGATCTTTTGTTTTGGATATTTTGTTGAAGTAGTTGTCAGACAAGATGTTACTGGTGGAGTTCATGGTGTTCTTGACAGTTTGGACCTGGTTCTATAGATTTGTGTGTCAATGGATTGAATCAGAACGATGCATTTACCCCAATGTTTATCAATTGTTGGTCAAAAAGGGGGAGAGAATGTTCAGTAGTAGCTGTTGAGTCTGGATCTTGTTCTGAGTATGTTGGTTGGCAGATTCAGAGTTTGTCCAATTATGGCTAAAAAGGGGGAGAGAGTTGCCAAGGTGTGGTTGTGAAGCCTTTTCTGATATGGTGCAGCAGCTGTGAGCTGGTTCTTGGTTTGAGGGGGAGTTTGCCCTATGCTGATGTGAAAGTGAGTTTATGCAGCTTGTTGGTTTTGCTGCTGATGTTAGTTGAGATTGTTTTAGCCAAAATTAACCAAAGGGGGGGATTGTTAGTTCTTGTATTGGCTGGAATTTTGGTAAAACAAAGTTGAACAATGTTAATGTCATGTGTCTGATGTCTTAACATTGAGTCATAACATTAGTGAATGTTAAGGTGTTGAAGAGTTAAAGTGCTGAAGAGTGATGTCACATGCGATGTCTGGACATCACTATACCAGAACATTAGAGCATCAGGTGGTGATGTTTTAGGGCTGTGTGTTTAAGTTTGATTTGATCAGATCTGTTAGAGATTTAGTGTGCGAATATCTTGGGAGAAATATTTTCTGTTGCAATCTGATTTTGTGCAGATTTGTTGCTGTGTTTAAGGGCTGAAGATTTAAAAAGATTTGAAGATAAAATCTGTTTTTAAATTCAAATCAAATCAGATATTTTTATGGAGAAGATCTTGCAACTGAATTAAAAAGTGAAGATTATTGAAGATTAGTTTGTTACTATTTTAGTACAAAAGATATGGAGAATAGTTTCTTACTATTTTTGTGCAAAAAGATATGGAGAATAAATAGTTCTAATTATGGAGATAAATTAGGAAGAGTTGATTGAAGACCTATTTTGTAGGAGAATCTTTTGCAGATTTGTAGCAGCTGATATGCTGTGATTTGAAGCCCAAATCCAGTTGGGTATAGGTTATAAATAGGGTCTTTGTAACCTAGAGAAAGAAGGTCAACCATTATGTAGATTATAAGGGTTATGTTGGTTGATGAACCACCCGGTTTGTGGGATGGTCATCGTGTGTATCTCAAAGCCTGTAGGTAAGAGATGTATTGTTCTTAGAGGAAGCTGTTAAGCAACTCTAAGTATTGTTCTTAGTCATGAGGCTCATGTCTAGGTATTGTTATAGGAGTGTGTCTTCTATGTGTTTGAAAAGCTTTTGGAAATCAAGCTGTTGATGCAGTGACTGAGATGTTGACTGCTAGACATCATGGCGATGATTGGGAGTGAGATGGAGTCTCTTATCTAGGGAGGACTTAGATAGAAGGGTCATTGGGTAGTGATTAAATTAGGTAGATTGTCAACTGGTTTGTTGAGTCTGTAATTTGATACTACTAATAGTGGACTTCCTTCCTGGCTTGGTATGCCCCCAGATGTAGGTAGTTAGACCGAACTGGGTGAACAATCCTTGCGTGTGGTTTATGCGTTTCTGTTACTATTATTGCCTTGTTTATACAGCAAATTGCGATGTTGTGACATTGCACGAGACATCACACATTTGTACCAGAATTTCACTTCGTGAACCTTTTCTCAGGCTGTCACTATTAGAAATTGTCAAAGAAATTCTACTCCCCAGAGTTGATCTATTCTCGGTGAATAGCATCTCTTGAATTTCTTCAAACCTCAGGACTTTCACTAAATGATCTATTCTCGGTGAATAGCATTTCTTGAACTTTTCTTGGTTTGGGACCCACATGCTTCCTAAAAGTATCCCCGCCTCCTCTTGGGCTTTGTACAAGGACCCTTCGGCTTCTTAGAAGTTCTCATGCCTTCTCTTGGGCTTAATACAAGGACCCTGGCGACCTCTCAAAGGTATAAGATAGAACTTAGTCATCCTTTGCTAGAGCAGTCTTTCCAGTGTCAAATCACAGACCAATTTAGGGTTGATTCTCATCCCTTAATACATCTGACTCCTCTTGGGCATCATACAAAAGATAAAACTCTTCCACACCAATAGACTTGGCCAGTCTAAATCCCCTTGAGTCTCAAAGATATTCTCAAGTTCCCGACAAACATAGGAGAAACCCCGGTTACTCGGGATAAACCTCCAGCTGAGTTAAAGCTCATGGGTTTTAAAACCCAATCTCTCCCCCACAAATCCCCAAACTAGGGTCAGTTTATCATCAGTATAACACTATCCCAAATCATAACCTCAAGGCATCTGATGTCTCAACTCTTCTGGAACCCTCAGCAAGAGTTGAATCCCTATTTGGACCTGCTTCGGGATCTCCATAATCCTCAGCAGCAAAAGATAGAATCCTCTTAGGCTTTGTATAAGGACCTTTCCTCATCACAAAGCTAGCATCCTCTTAGGCTTTGTATAATGATTCTCCCCAGCGGAGCTAACATTTTTAGACTCTCTTGTTGAGTCAATCACTGTTTAGACTCTCTTGTTGAGTCAATCACCATTTCAGACTCTCTTGTTGAGTCAATCACTTTCTCAGACTCTCTTGTTGAGTCAATCAAATTTTAGCACTCTCTTGTGGAGTCAACCTTTTCATCCTCAATCTTGGGCCTTTTACAAGACAGATAAAAACACTCTCTTGTTGAGTCAATCCTTTTTCTTGCCTCCTCTTAGGCTTTGTATAATGATTTCCCCTAGCAGGAGATAACCTCCTCTTAAGCTGTGTAGAATAATTTCTCCAGCTTGTTCAGCCACAATCCTGGGTTTGGTACAAGACAGATAAAAACACTCTTTTGTTGAGTCAAACCCTTTTAGCCTCAATCTTGGGCTTTATACAAGACACAAATCTCCATCTTTTAAACCGGGGACAGATATCTTCCTCAGCCGAGTCATTTCCTCCCAGCCTTCGTTCAGGCTTTGAGGAAGGATTTCCCAAGCAGAGTCAAACTCATGGCAGCCTCAATCTCGGGCTTTGTACAAAACACATATAAACCTCCCCGACGGAGTCAAAACTTGTTCAGCCTCCTCTTAGGCTTTGTATAATGATATCCCCAGAGTCAGTCTCTTTTTGCCTCAATCTTGGGCTTTGTACAAGACACCAATATTTACCCTCTCTTGTTGAGTCAGTCTTATCCAGCCTCCTCTTAGGCTATAGGTAAGGATTTCCCCAGTGGGGTCAATCAACCTCTTAGCTTCAACCTTGGGCTTTGATCAAGGCACATAAAAATCAACAATCCCTCTGTAGAGATGACAAGTTCTCTCTCAGTCAAACCTTTTAGCTTCAATCTTGAGCTTTGAACAAGACACCAAAACATCTTTTTCCTCCCTTAGAATAGGAGGAACTACGATTGCTCTGATTTCCCTGTTACATTTAAAAGGGAATACGTAGGCATAAGATTGCGAAATCTTAGCGAGCATACTAAACAAAAATTTTAGGTCAAGTACCTTCATACATCAAACAAAAACTTTAGGTTTCATACCTTAGTCATCATTCATCCCCATTTTCCACAGAAAACAAAAACTCACTCACTCATACTTCCCAAGAAACTTTCCCAACCCATTAACGGATAAACACTATCAAGAATAAAGCGAAACCTAAAGCTAATATCCTGTGGATAACCACATATAGGATGGGTAATTGACAACTCCCCATTGTATAACCTGAACCCGACTCCCCGAATCTCTTTTAAGCTTTTGTTCAGTTGAACATTCGCGTGCAATGTTAGTTTTAGATAGCTTCCCTTTCCCTTCCAGCTTCATGGGATAAATAAGAAATCAGAAAGTAGCACCCCCTCCTACCATTACAGTGAGCAAAACCCGGCGATAAAGTGGTCGCGTCACCGACAAAAATTTCTCGCTACAGTCATGTCGTCAGTGAGTGGTGTGGCCTGGGAAAGTTTTACTGAGGCCCCATGGTGGGCGCCAAATGTTCTTGCCAAAAATAGTCAGAACACCAAAAGTGCTAGTCTCCTCCTTTAGGGCAGAGAAGACTACATTGTCTATACTGTGGAGTATCTTATGATAGATATTTGGGGATTTGAGGGCTATACGGGTGTTGTATACTGCCTCAAGATGAATGTCTTGCTTAACCCTCATGCGGGAGCCCTATTATATAACCTGTCCTTTAATTCAAGCCATTAAGAGAAGCCTTTTGGACTTCTGGCGTTATGCAGCCATCATTGTCGTAACCTTCATCTATGAATACAGGCATTGAAGCCCTTGATAACGTCCGTATTGATGCGCCACCGCCGTTACAAAAGATGGAGTGTCACCTGAAGAGCATGTATCCGGCATCGATGCCGGGTAAAGTGAAGTACCCGGCCTCGTGATAACTCGGCAGGGTGGGAATCGGGCTCTATGCTCGGCCCGGGTTATGGATGAGGCTTGTCTAGCTCTCTTCATTGTATGATTTCTTCTGCTACCATTGCCTGGTCCGTGTGCACCCTTATCCGACTACTCAACTCGGCGTCAAATATATTTGGCATGTACACCTATAGTATTCATCAACTCCCAAAGAGGATATGATAATATTTCTGGCTTTCCAATCATAAATGTACTTTTTCTCATCATCATCTTTCCATTTTGCTTCCGATTTAGGTACAACAACATTATCCTCATTGGTCATGGTTATTTTAACAGGACCATTTTGAATAACGTTCCATACCTTTCTATCAATAGAATTGATATGCACCCGCATACAATCTTTCCAATAACTATAATTCTCACTATTAAAAACCGGCGCTCTATTATACGCCCCTTTAGGTTCGTTAGCCATTTTCTAATAAGCTATATGTGAAGCACTAGATGAACTGGTGCGCGTGATACCACTTGTTAGACGAGGGCATTGATCTAGAATGGGGGGTTGAATAGATAAGTTATTTTTAATAATTTACGATTTAAAAAATAGTTCTAAAATATGCGAAAGCGACTTTGGATCAAAACTCGTCTATCCGAACCTTTATTGGAAAGATCAGATATGCAAAACTGAATGGAATTATCTTGATGAGAGAGTAGAATCAATAAGGTTCCCAATCAATAATTCAAATAAAAGCCACTTAAGGTGAAACAGTTTCCAATGCTTAATTGAGGATAAAATTTGAATTGACAATTTATCAAACACTTTATATGGTATCAATATATCAAACATTTGGTGTGCGAAACACACCAAGTCAAATTTCCTTTGAATTTGTAGTGCAAAATTTTTCTCACTTGCA
This sequence comes from Lathyrus tuberosus, assembly GCA_022829125.1. Taxonomy (NCBI): domain Eukaryota; kingdom Viridiplantae; phylum Streptophyta; class Magnoliopsida; order Fabales; family Fabaceae; genus Lathyrus; species Lathyrus tuberosus. The sequence goes on along the minus strand of JALAZF010000162.1, from coordinate 1,703,481 downwards.
ATCAAAGTTATTGCAATGGTTTTACACAGTTCTTTGAAACACTATAAATCAATCGAAATACTGCTAACAATTGATTTCACACACACTTCAACAATATAAAAGTAAAGAGATAGAGATAGAGAGAGAGAGAGTGAGAGAGAGACAGAGAGAGACAGAGACACCCAATTTATTTAGGCAGTTCCTCTTTCGTCCTCACTTAGGGTACGTCTTCCCTCAATTCTAAAATAGAATTGAGATATGTATAAAATATGTGTGCAATATTCAGTACAAGAGAAGTCCTAGAAAACCAACAATTTAACCCAATTGTTGAGGTTGAATATAACCAATTCTCTCCCCTTGATTCTAGCTGAATCAAGTGCATCAAACACTATGAAGAAACCTCCGGTTATCGCTACTCACTTGACCGAACCTTCCGTTCTTCAAGTCTTTCACTCGGATGATTTCGATCGCAAGATGCTTGGCCCCAAATCTTTCAAAACGATCCTCCGATTACCGTTACTCCTTCTACCAAACCCACCGTTCTTCAAGGCTTTCACTCGACTGAATCTGTGATGCGAAGACTTGTACAAAAAAACCCCAAATCTATCAAGATTTTGTAGTACAAAACCCCAAGGGTTTTATATAAGAAAATCCCACTGAATCTCTATCCAAAATTGATTTACAAATCATACGTTTGGACGTTATCACTATTGACTAAGCACAATCAATAATGATGATTATGTGTGATTATTGATGAATGCAATTGTGAGAGTGAAGATGAAGAGCAAGACAATTTTTCTTTCAATTTTATTTTGTTTAACAACTTGATGCATATGAGTATATATATATATGTACATGAATGAGAGAAAAAACTGAGTTTGGGAACACAAAGACACAGAAAAATGGGTAAGCACGCGCGAGAGGTCGACCTCTAGCATCTATGAGTCGACCTATACAAGCCAGTGGCCAAAACTGCATAAAAAATTGGCCCATGCCTCGACGCATACAAGGCAGAAAGTTTCAAAAAAAATTCCCTACAGTTTGAGTCGACCTGTAGGAGCCCATACGTCGACCCAGGGTAGGTACATGCAAGGCAGAGTGTATCAAAACCTTTTCCCTTCAGTGTGAGTCGACCTATGACCTTTATGAGTCGACCTATGGCTCTAAAAATGACCCAAAAACCCATTTTTGACATTGTGTATGATCCTATATGTCTAATACATGTATAAGGATCTTTATGCACATTTCCAAGAGATGAATGCATGGCTTAGACAAGGTGATACCATCCAAAATACACAAGTACTTAATATCCTAGTTTTGAAATCATTAAAACATAGTAAAAAGGAACCTTTCCCTCACACTCAGATGTGCAGATGCCAAATGAGGTCAGGGAAATTGTCGCTAATGTCGGTCTACTACCGTTGGTGGACTGTTCCCTCACCATGTTCAACACTCCATTATTGTTCGCTTTTGTTGAGCGATGGCATAAGGAGATATACTCCTTTCATCTTCCATTAAGTGAGATGAAGATTATCATGGACGGTATCTCTAGCCTCTTCCTTACCCCCTTACAGGTAACTTTTTCACTGCTCTGTCATGATCTAGAGGATTGCAGGTATGGTTGTTGAGACATACCTGAGGGTTACACCGAGGTTGGTCTTGGATGAATTCATAACTAATAGAGGTGCTTACTTCCATCTCTTTTGGCTTTGGGATATGCATCAGAATTTGGTGTAACACTCTCTGTATGAGGCGCATGCTAGAGTATACATGTTGGGTGTGGTAGAATGTACTATGGTAACCAATAAATCTCATGTATACATCAATTTTAGATACATATCCATGTTTGCTTGTGCATCTTAACTGAGCACAGGGGTTGTTCTACTTTGATGATATTATATACTGCCCTTGGAGAGACAAATGTCTTTTAGAAGAGACCACTTTCCGGTTATATGAGTCTATGTCATGTATGAATATTTATTATATTTGATTTATTTAATTCTTATTTTTCAAAGACATTTCATATGTGTAATTTGTATTTCTTGTGCAGTGTTGCATATATAATCATTTCCCGTTTATTTGTGAAGGTGTGATTGTGGTCCTATTCCTGATGGCTTTCCATGGGCCACTAGATGGAGGTCCATACATTCTCATTCATGCGGTCTTTGGGAATACACGGGGAAGATCGATGCTTTGACCGTAGACGATGCCATATGGACACCGCATGCAGACTATAAAGTGCACCAAGAGTCCGATAACACTCCCCTATTTTCAAGTTATTCGCGGAGAGAGAGTTATGTGGCTAGATATTTACATAAGAAGTGTATGCGCTAATTTGGGTATGTTCAGGGTATTCTTAGACCATCCCTTATGCACCATTTGGGGACATTGATAGGTGGTTTAGGTCGAACATTGTTAGCACTACCATTTCTATTAGAGAGAATGTATTGGAGGTGCAGTTCCCTGATCACTGTCTAGATGGTTACTTAGAATGGTACTTTACATTATCACACCCTCACATCATCCCATTTGCTAACAACATATGAGACATACTTAAACAAGTTTTAAATCATTATGGACCACACAAAAATGTCGGTGGAATCACAACCCCACAAAAGTGTCAGAAAAATATAAATAGTTCAAAATTAACACTATCAAATTTTTTAGAGGCGTGGGGAAATATGTGGTATATCAAATATTTTGAAAAAATCGGTAAAAATTTTATATGCAATGTATTTTCGAAAATATCGACAAAAAAGTATATTGAATTTTTTGAATGAATTATCAGGTTTTTAGCGCATAAGAGAATATTTTGCAACATTTAATTAATGAAAAAAATGATAGGGGGGTATTTCTAGTATTAAAAAATTATGCGAGGTCTTAGGTATAAATTATGGGGTTCCAATTAAAATTCTCTAAATTTTGCAAGCCCAACCCGAAAAATCCCCTTATTCACAAAGGCTAGCTCTAAGAGTAAGAATAGACCGAGGCGAGATAAGTTTTGTCAAACCTGAGCCTGGTATGCTAAAAAATATAAACCCTAAGTTTGATTGTACTATATGATAGACTTATTTTTATGGCATGAGCATGATCTTTTCGAAGGCATGTCTAGACTATTAGCCTACTTAAAAGTCTATTCCACTTGAACATTAAAAAAACAATCTAACGAATTTTTAAATAGACTATTAAATTAAAAGATAAACGAGACTAAATGTTTGTTTATATTGACTTATTCAATTTTACTTAGTAGCATAAGTTTTGTGATACTACTCTCTTTGTTACATATTATAAACAAATTTTCCCTTTTTAGATTCATTAAATAATTGATGTATTTGGTTTACCAAATACATTAATTATTAAATGAATCTAAAAAAACTAAAATTTGCTGATAATATGAAACAGATGAAGTATTTGTTTGAGAGAACTTATGAAAACAACTTATGACATTGTTCATAAGAGTTTTTCAACATATTTTCATAAGTTCTTTAAAATAATTAAGCTTTATTTTTCAAAATAAAAAAAATACAATATTATATAATAATAATGAAGTTATTTATATTTATTTAAATATGTCAATCTGATAGGTTTAAAATATTTTTTTATTATTTATGGCCTAACATTTTTAACTAAATATACTTATAAAAAAACCTATGCCTTTTCTATTTAAAAAAAATATGGTCTACCCTAAATCTTTTTAGACTAGGTCATACACCCTGTTAATTGACCTGCCTTATTCCCATCATTAGTTGCAGATAACCCATTTAATTCACATAACTATAAATTAAAAAATTATACTAGTATTTATGCTGACTTATTTCAAAGTAATACATTAACTTTTCGCATTTCTCTAAATTATATCTCTATTATTCTATTCAATCTTTCTATCTTAAATATTATATATTAACATTTAATTATTTTACGTTTTAATTCACAAATTTTTTTCATGTTTTATTATTCTATTAGTATATGTTATATTAAATAATTAAGGATTATTTTGTACAATTTAAACTTTGTATTGCATTTTAAATTATGCTATGGTATTTGTTCTGGACTGGACCAGCGCCTGCCCTACTGTCGGGCAGGCCCAAGCCCAATGACCAGCGAAGGCCTAACGAGGCCCAAAGTCGCCTCCGTGTCTGGCACGTATTAATCCCCTTGGACGTCGGACACGCGGGGTAAAGACTGTCAAGCAGATGTATATAGCTCGTGGACGCACCTCTCCTCGACACCCACGTGCTCCTCCCCGCAAGGACACGTTCTCTCATAACTACCCACTCCCTGAGGAATCGGTCTGCCCTACTTTCAGAGATTTAGAGACCGTTACACCAGGGCGAAGACCACGTGCTGGTCTTCACTACGCCACGTAAGCCCTGGCAGTTGCTTGAATTGGGCCTTGCTATCCAGCCCAATGCAAGTGACCGTTGGCCCCGCGCTAGGGGCTCTCTATAAATACCCTCTAATTTGAGAGAGTCAGGTTACAAAATATTCTAAACTCACATCTCTGAATTTGCTTTTCTCTGACCTTACCTGACTTGAGAGTCGGAGTACCTTGCAGGTACACCTCCCCCCCCCCCTGTCGTATCATCATCACCGGAGTTGAAGTCCATACGACGTTGCTGGCCACTGTCTAACTGTCTGATCTAGGTATGATCAGTGGCGTCGTCTGTGGGAACCACTGCTTCCCCGTTTTTCCTTCAACGATAAACCAAAGCAATTCCTCCGTTCATCACCAGCATGGCCAACAACCCGTCTGCGAACAAAGCTCTGGACACCGTCCTCGCACAACTCCAGAACGGAAACCATCGTGAGGACAATGCTGCCCTCAACGTCGAAGAAGACAACGTAAGAGACGGGCAGACCGCCTCCCCAGACTCCCAAGACACGGCTTACGGCGGCGCCCAGCAGGACGACCAGCAAGCCGCCTTTCAGCCAGTTGCTCCTCCGCCTAATGCAGATTTGAGCACCGTGGCCCTATTTGCCTTGGTTAACCAGACCAACCAGTTGATCATGCACCAGAATCTCAGAATTGAAGCACTCGAGCGAGGGCGAACACGATGATCTTCCCCGTGAAGACATTGTTATCCACCTTCACCTCGCCGTTCTCCTTCCCCGCGAAGGAAGCCTCGAGCGAACCCAGCCAGAAACCTCCTAGAAGCGCAATCGTTCTCTGCCTCAGAAGGAACCCACACACTCCTCAACTACCAAGAGGAGCAAGACCGTCGAGGAGAGGCCGAGGAACCATCCTAGGAACTCCCTCCACGACAAGGTCCTGGTCGACACCACCGATCCCCATCAAGGTCCCCAGCCAGAAGCGACGACGATGACCAAAGGACCCCCCTGTCATGGGAGATCATGGACGCCCCAATCCCTACGGGCATAGAGAAGCCCCCGCCACTGGGGACCTACAACGGCCTGGCCGACCCCGACAATCACGTCAAAAGTTTTAAAGTCATGCTCAACTTCAGAAACGTCAGGGGAGCCATTAAGTGCAGACTTTTCCCCACCACCTTGCGGAAGGGCGCCATGTCTTGGTATAAGAGTCTAGCACCCGGGTCGATCACGTCCTGGAAGCAACTAAGAGAACACTTTACCAAACACTTCACGACATCTCGCCGACACCCGAAGACGGAGGCAACACTAGAGAGCATCTTCCAATGGAAGAACGAGTCTCTCAGGAACTACATTGAGAGGTTCACCAGGGAGGCTGTCGAGGTCCACACGACCGCCGGCATGAAGAAGTTTTTAATCATCCGGGGACTACGTCTTGGATCCGATTTTGCCAAGTCCGTGGGCCTCCACAGACCTCGCCGTTTGGAGTACCTCCTCCAACGAGCTCAGTCATACATCGAGTTCGAGGAGTCGGAGGCAACACAGATCGCCCTCAACTTGAGGCATAAGGAAGGCCCCCGTGGCCGCAGAGAAGAAGACTCTCCTCCCCGACGTAGAGGAGAAAGAAAGAAGGAAAGCTGCCCCCGGGACTCTCGTGAACCGCGAGGACCAGCTGGTCGGTTCACGGAATACACGCCCCTCAACGCTCCCCGCGCGCGAATCCTCTCTGAGTGCTCCAACTTGGAATTTTTGAAATGAGGCATCCGCTTTCCAAAGCCAACAACCCCCAAATCAAACACAGATAGGTCCAAGTACTGCAGGTTCCACCAGATCCACGGACATGTCACGGAGGACTGCATCCATCTCAAAGATGCAATTGAGATCCTGATCAAGGAAGGGCACCTAAAGAAGTACGCCCAGAAGAATGATGCCCCTCGTCCCAGTTCCTGGGAAGCCCAAAACGTCGAGGAGACGACACCTCCTCCCAACGAGAGTCGGCTGCAGGTCGCCCTCAGCGTCACTTGACCCGAAGACTTCTTTGTCCCCGAAGGCATCGAGGGCCAAGAAGCAGTTCGCAGCATGTGGGCAAACTTCCCCCACGAAGACCCCATCGTTGCCTACAGCACGTGGGAAGCTTTCCCCAAGACAATGGTCATATCTGAAGGTGGTTACGAGAAGGTGTATGTCGGGTCGATCAAGCAGAAATTTGGCGAGCTGAAGTCCGCAACATCAGTGAAGACCACCACTCTCGAGAAGGTGCAAGGGAAATCAAACCCTATCACTTTCTACCTTGAAGAGCTCCCAAGCGGAGCGCCCAACGCCACTATTCCCCTCTTGGTCAGGGCACAGATGGCGAATTTTGACGTTCATAGGATCCTTGTCGACCAGGGAAGTTCGGTCAACATCATGTACACTCACCTGTTCGGGACTCTCCAGCTCGATGAGAGACATATGACCCCGTACGTCGGTTCAGATTTGCAGGGGTTCAACGGCACCACCACCAGACCATGGGGCTATGTTGAACTGATGGTCACATTCGGGGCCGAAGACACTGCCCGTCAAGTGAAGACCCGCTTCCTAGTGGTCAAATGTCCATCCCTCTACAACTGCATCCTCGGGAGGACTACCCTGGCTGAACTCACAGCAGTGCCATCAACGATCCACCTCAAGATGAAGTACTACATGGCCAGGGGATGGGTAGTTAGGATGCATGGGGAGATAGACGTAGCTAGGAGGTGCTTCGACGCTGCAATCAAAGGCATGAGTTCCATCGGCACCAAGCCCAAGACTAGAGCAAAGTCATCCCCAGACACCGTACAGAGGCCTCTCCGGCGTGTCAACGCGGTCGACCTCGACAGCAGGTTCCATGGCGAGCACGAAGAGGACAGACCAGCGGACATCGACCTCCAGGAGGAAAACAACGGGCAACTTCTCCACCCAACGCGCCCCATCCCAGACGGAGACTTCGAGCTCGTCACCCTCGGGGACGATCCAGATAGTAACGTGAAGATTGGCACCGGGCTCCTCGACCTGGCGAAGAAGTAGCTGAAGGCATGTCTCTGGGAGAATGCTGATTTGTTCGTGTGGAGTGCCTCTGAGATGCCTGGCCTTGACCCCGAGGTGGCTTGCCATCAGCTCGCAGTAGATCCGGCCGCTAGGGCCATAGTTCAACGTAGGCGTAGGCAGTCTCCCGAAAAAGCAGAGGCTGCTGAAAAAGCTGTAAAAGACCTCCTAGAGGCGAATTTTATTTCGGAGGCCAGGTACACGACCTGGTTATCCAACGTTGTACTTGTCAAAAAGAATAATGGAAAATGGAGGATGTGTGTTGACTATACCGATCTTAACCGGACATGCCTGAAAGACTGTTATCCTTTGCCAAACATCGATCAGCTGGTCAACAATTCTGCAGGTTACAAGCTATTATCCTTCATGGACGCCTACTCGGGGTACAACCAAATCCCCATGGATAAGGTCGACAAATAACACACGGCATTCAGGACCGAGTCGGGCAATTACTACTACAACGTAATGCCCTTCGGCCTGAAGAACGCCGGCGCGACCTACCAACGGATGATCCGGGAAGAGATCGGCGACATGCTCGAGGTTTATATGGACGACATGATCGTCAAATCCACAGAAGAAGTCGACCACGCCACGCACCTCAAGAAGGTGTTCGATACAGCGAGGAGATGCCGCATGAGGTTCAATCCCGACAAATGCACCTTCAGCGTTCGGGCAGGTAAGTTCCTTGGCTTCTACCTCACAGAGCGAGGAATCGAGGCCAACCCCGACAAGTGTAGGGCCCTCTCTGAGATCCCAACTCTGAACTCGAAGAAGTCAATACAATCACTAAACGGGATGCTGACCGCCCTCTCCCACTTCGTCTCCAAATCCGCATAATACGCACTCCTGTTTTTTAAGCTTCTCCACAAAAGGCCACGTTTGAATGGAGCGGGGAATGTAAGAAGGCTTTACTCCATCTCAAATGAGTCCTGTCACAGCCGCCGGTCCTCTCACGGCCAGAGAACGGGGAGACACTCTTCTTGTATCTCGCCATCACGAGCGAAGCAGTCAGCGTCGTCCTCATACGGGAAACCCCCCACGTGCAAAAACTGATTTACTTCACAAGCAAAGCCCTCCAAGGTCCCGCGCTCAGGTATCAGTAGATCGAGAAAGTCGCCCTGGCCCTCGTCACTGCGGCCAGGAGGCTGCGCCATTACTTCCTAGCCCACACCATTGTCGTAAGAACCGAACACCCTATAAGACAGCTCCTTGGACGACCAGACATGACGGGAAGGATGCTCAGGTGGTCGCTCAAACTCGCCGAGTTCGACATCCAATATGAGGGAAGGAAAGCCCTGAAGTCTCGGGTATTGGCCGACTTTGTGGCGGAGATGACCGTCCCGGAGCCTTCGACCAACGGATCCCAAAATTGGACGATCTATGTCGACGGATCATCCAGCACGAAGGGGAGTGGGGCGGGCATTATCCTCGAAAATGAGGAAGGCATCCTGATCGAGGTCTCCCTCGAACTATCCTTCCTGACGTCCAACAATCAGGCAGAGTACGAGGCTTTCCTCGCTGGGCTTCGGTTGGCCGAGGACCTCGGCGCCAAGGAGGTCAAAATCTTCACTGACTCCCAGCTCGTAGCCTCTCAAGTCCGAGGAGAGTATCAGGCCAAGAACGACTACCTCATCGAATACCTGACCTTGGTAAAAGAAAAGATGAAGAATTTCGCCTCCGTGGAAGTGACCCACATCACTCGCGAGCACAATACCCGAGCAGATGTCTTGTCCAAATTGGCGAGCACAAAGAAGAAAGGCGGAAACAAATCCATCATACAATAAGTGCTTTCCCGCCCGAGCATCGACAAACCCGTTCCAGCGGCAGACGTGATCGCCATTGGGGACAACAATTGCTGGATGACCCCGGTATACGAGTACCTCACGACTGGAAAACTGCCCGAGGACCCCAAGGAAGCGGGGATGGTTAAGCGGCGGGTGTGCTCGTACACTATAGTCGAGGATAAGCTATACCGCCGAGGGTTTTCTATCCCCCTCCTCAGGTGCGTTGAGGAGACCAAGGACCCCGGTATACTCCAATAAATTCACGAGGGAATCAATGCACAGCACCTCGGCGGGCGATCTTTATCCCGAAAGGCACTTCGGGCAGGGTATTACTGGCCCAACATGCAACAGGACGCCAAGGAGCACGTCAGGAAGTGCGATAGGTGCCAGCGGAACGGGGACATGCACCTCGCTCCCCCTAATGAGCTCAAAACACTGTCATCCCCATGGCCGTTTGCGTGGTGGGGAATGGATATCCTCGGGCCCTTCGTCATGGGGTCATACCAAAATAAATACCTCATCGTCGGCGTAGATTATTTCACGAAGTGGATCGAAGCGGAAGCCCTGGCCAAAATCACGGCCTTCAACATACTCCACTTCTACAAAAGGAACATCCTCGCCCGGTTCGTCGTGCCCCAAGCGATCGTCACCGACAACGGGACACAGTTCACCGACAAGAACTTCCAAGACTTCGTCACCAAACTGGGCACGAAGCAGCACTTCACATCGGTCGAGCATCCTCAAACGAACGGGCAGGCCGAGGCAGCGAACAGAGTGATCCTCCGAGGATTGAAACGTCGATTAGACGACACCAAACAACGGTGGGTCGAGGAGTTACACAGCGTCCTCTGGGCCTACCGAACAACCCCACATTCCACGACCGGGGAGACCCCTTTTCGTCTGACCTACAGAACAGAAGTGGTGATCCCCTTGGAGATTAGGGAACCCTTGAGGAGGACGTAAGCCCTCCTCAATGAGGAGGCGAACAGCGAGGCCCTAAGGAAAGAGCTCGACTTTGTCGAGGAAATAAGGACGGGCGCATCCCTCTAGGAAACCTCACTTAAACAGAAAATAACTTTACATTTTAACGACAGAGTTATCAAATGTGATTTTTAGGTAGGCACCCTCGTCCTACGAAGGAACCAGAAAGATTCGCGAGAGGGCAAACTCGCCGCGAACTGGGAGGGCTCGTACCGCGTCCATGCAAAAACGGGGACAGGAGCCTACTTCCTCGAAAATCTACACGGGAAAGAACTTGCTCGGCCATGGAACGCTGAGAAGCTTAAACAGTACTATAGTTAAGCACTGCCCGCGACACACTAGCATCGCGGTTACGGGGAAGCACTATGGTACAAGCACAACACCCCTATACAAAACACAATGATCAAGGGCCGCGTTGTGTGTGCGCGAGGACCTTTGATCCGACAAGGACACCTCGATCGAGCTCCGTCGTCATTGTACCAATTAGGTAGAATACCCAGCTCGCGATGGGAAGTTCACGCAACGAAGTTAAGACCTCGACCGAGCTCTTAGCCTCGTTGAAGGTCGGAATACACCTCCGACCACTCGGCCAGCTCTCCACACAGTCGAGAATTATCGAAGTCGAGCAAATTCCCAAAATCTCTATTACTTAGACAAAAATAAATAAATTATAGTAAATACAATAACATCACACACAAGCAAAAATATACAAACATCACATGCGCAGATAACAAAAATGCATTAAGCCGGCAGAAGCCCATTGTACTGGTATTACAAACAAGTATCAAAAAGCCCCTGGCACGCAGGCCGGGCATAGGCATCAAAAAATAAAATGGCTCGCAGGCCAAAAAATAAAATGCTCGTGTTTGTCTGCTCCTCCGCCGACCTGTTCCTCTTGCATCGGTTGCACGATATGACCGTTGACCACCTCGTAGTCGTGGTCAGTCCCTTCAGTTATAAGGTCAGGGTTGAGAACCCGAAGCTGCTGCACGGCGTTCCTGAAACCTATGTCAGCCGCCATGAGGTTATCCTGCTCGGCTTCCCTGAGTTTCGCAATCAGCGTTGCCCGCGAAGTCAACAACTTGTCTTCCTCGGTTTCCTCCCCAGCCGGGAGAACAGCTTCTTCCAGCTCGGCGTTCCTCACCAAGAGACATTTCCTCTCCTCCTCGGTGTTCTTCAACCTCTCCTCCAACTTCTCTTGAAGCTCGACCTGGGCCAGGTTCTGGTTTTTGCAGTCAGTCAGCTCCTTGGCCACCTTCTCCATTTCAGCTGAGATGGACCTGAAACTCTCTTGCAGCCTGTTCAGCTCGTCCGCTGGGCATGTCTCATCGTTCAGGACCAAGGCAGTGGTGCAAACCCGCATCACCGCGGACACTTCCTCCACCAGCGCCCTTCTCCGAGAAACCCTGTCAATGCCCAAGATGGTCTGAACTTCGGGTGCACCAACGCATAGGCAATTGTTCCCCATAAAGAAGTTCGGCCTCAAATGGCAAGGCGGGAGCACAAATTTCACAGTGGGAGGGCTTTCGTGCTTAGTGAGGTCGACGTCCACATGATCAGCAATTCGTTGTCTCTTCGGGGAGTTCTGAGTGCTGGGGGAGTCGTTGTCCTGGGGAGAGCCAGAAGAACCCTCGGTTGCCGGAGTGGGACCAGGGACCTGCGATCGGAGTTGCTCGATACGGCCTTTGCTGCCCACCTTCGAACTGCGGGCAACTTTTAATTTCTTGATACGCTCCTCAGCACCCGACATCTTGCCTGTAGAGCAAATAAATGTGTCAGTAAATCGGAAACCAGGACGCGAAGAAAAAGCAAGTCGAAGAGGATTCCACCACCTAATAGCTCGTGGGCATCCTCGTCGGAAAAAGTCTCGAGGAGGGCCCTCGTGTTGATTAACTGACGCTTCGTTAAGACCTGCCCGTCGTCACCCCGGACGAATTCTCCGTCCGACGTCACGAGCTTGGCTTTGTTAAAACCGTTGACGAAGGCGACTATTTTCTCATACACCAGACGATCCCCCTCGCAAAGTCGGCCAGTGCTGACAATGTAGCTGTCCGTCCCCTTTTTGAAATGTTCTTCCGTCCAGAACAAGGGGAATCTCGGTTCAAGGACCTCCTCCTTCTGACCGTCCACTTCGCGGGAAACTCGACGATATACCGAATTCACAGCCTCAAGCGTGACCGGCCTTACGGTGTAATACCAATATTTAAAGTCTCGAACAGAGTCAATGTAGGTGTGGAAGAGGATGTTCACTTGTTTAAAAGACACCCAGTCGTGTCTGCCGTCGGAGGAATGTCGTTGGAGGTGGAAGATATGAAAGAAAAGAGGCATGGTTTCCCCGATCTGGAGATATTTACAAACGAGCTCGAAGGCTCGGATAAAAGCAAGGGAGTTAGGATGGAGCTGCGAGGGCGCCAGGCGCAGCCAAATGAACACCGCTTGTTGGAAATCCGTAAAGGGAAAACGCCACCCCTCCTGGTCGAACATGAATTCATAGAGGGGAAACCTCATCCCTCGATATGTCGAGCAGATGCGATGGTGCGCCAGAGGCCGGAACACCTTCCACGTCTTCGGGGAGCCTACCAGCCGGTGTTCGACTGTACAAAATATATCATCTTTGTCCCCGTCGACGAACTGGGAGATCATGTTTAGTGGCTCATCGCTAACCCACTCTGCGAGGGGACGCTCCTCGGTGCTGGCGATCGGCGCCATTGGAGAGTCGGGATGATCGTTGACGTCTAACGATCCCATAGCCACAGACGCGGACAAAGCTTCCATGTACCTGAAAAGCAGAAGGAAATGATGAATTCGATGATCCATATCAAATTCACCCCTCCACCGCTGTTCAAGTGAAAGGGCAAAGAAGGAGATTCGGGATCCTGAGACTGTCGTGCTCGCCCACGTCCCCGTGACAACCGACGAACGTCCCCGTGACCATCCTCAGGCCACCGGTATGCCGCTTTGGGAGGGATCCCTCCCACAGAGGAGATATTGTTGAGGACCCCTAGATTTTCATCTCGTGTCCCCGGGACATTCTTCTTGTCCTCGGGGTATTCATCCCTTCTCCCTGCTAGATTCAACAAAGGAACTAAGAAATTCTGCCGTTTTCGCCGGAGATTTCGTGATTTCCATGAGAACTTCATCAGTTCACCATAAAACCACAATATAAATGTAAATAAAAGGAGAAAAAAGATAGAAACTTACTTGAAATACACTTCCGGTAGGGTTCTGGCACGGCAGTCGGTGGCGGCAAATGGTGGCGAAATAGAGAAGGAAGAAAGAGAGAGTCAGAGCAAAGGGGGACCGAAAGTGCAAATGAAACGGGATGACCCCTATTTATAAGGGCCTCACGAGACTCGAGGATTTCCTAGGCAATCGATTACGCTACCCTAGCGTAGCCGCCCTAGGCAATGATGAGGTGTGACATGTGGCACACGCTTCCCCACGCGCGTCTTTCCATTCCCCAACATGCGTCCTTCCATTCGCCTCGCTTCAGGCTTCTCGTATCCCCGCGACGTCGCCCAGTCACGGCCAGTCTAGCGCGAGCAGGTCGACTTATTTATGTCTGGTTGACCAACCGCTCCTCGTTTAGAACCCCTTCCCCGACGGGATACGTCCTTGACATAGTACTGACCCTTAAGCCATTACTCTGACACCTCAGAGCAACGACTTGGGGGGCTCCTGTTCTGGACTGGGCCAACGCATGCCCTACTGTCGGGCAGGCCCAAGCCCAATGACCAGCGAAGACCCAACGAGGCCCAAAGTCGCCTCCGTGTCAGGCACGTACCAATCCACTTAGATGTCGGACACGCAGGGTAAAGACTATCAAGCAGATGTATATAGTCCGTGGACGCACCTCTCCTCGACACCCACGTGCTCCTTCCCGCGAGGACACGTTCTCTTGTAACTACCCACTCCTGAAGGAATCGGTCTGCCCTACTTCTGGAAATTTAGGGGCCGTTACACCAGGGCGAAGACCACGTGCTAGTCTTCACTACGCCACATAAGCCCTGGCAGTTGCTTGGATTGGACCTTGCTATCCAGCCCAATGCAAGTGACCGTTGGCCCCGCGCTGGGGGCTCTCTATAAATACCCTCTCATTTGAGAGGGTTAGGTTACGAAATATTCTAAACTCACATCTCTGTATTTGCTTTTCTCTGACCTTACCTGACTTGAGCGTCGGAGTACCTTGCAGGTACACCCCACCCCCCCCCCCCCCCCCCCGCCGTATCATCATCACCAGAGCTGAAGTTCATACGACGTTGCTGGCCACTGTATAACTGTCTGATTCAGGTACGATCAGTATTTAAATAAAATATAATTTTTAAAAATATATTATATTTTAGATAATATACTTTATATATTGTATTTTAAATAAATATTAGCAATTTTTATTTTAAATTTGTATGATAAATAATATAAAAATAACTCGTTACGAAATGATAACCCAAATTTATGTAATATATATATATATATTTAAATCCTATGAATTTTTGAAAAATGCCACTTTTACACTGTCCATATTTTAAAATTTGGACGTGACACACAAGGTTCTGCTGCATAAACAAATGGAGGATATAATAAAGGCAACGTAGAACAAAGTAGAAGTTAAGAGACATGGCGGTGAAGCCCCAACATGTAAAATTAATAATTCTAATTTGACAACTGCATGGAAAGATTTCACATTAGGGGTGGAGATGGCTACCACATGCCCTACCATTACCCCTAGTTACCAATGAACAACGGTCATAACATGGTTAAATTTCCTCGTATTACACGTAAAATTCACCAGCTACTGTAACACCCCCAATCTATACCCCCGAGTAATTAAAACAATAACAAATAATCAGAGTATAATTAAAACATTCATGGCATAAACTGGAGCGTCACATCAAAGTGATGAATTATAACAACCTGCTTATATAGATATGCAACAATCAGGTAGCAACATAAACAGAGGAACTCAGTTCCTAACACCCACAATTCAGATACAGAATAAAAGCGGAAAATCTGCAACTGAAATTTCATATATAAACGTAGAAGTTTGTCTGCCATATACAGAGTCATACATGTAAAATCCCAAAAGACATATATACACATAGTCACATAACGATCTCCCCGACTACCCGGTGCTACATATCAGAGCCAACCGACACAAGAATGAAGACATAATCTTCACAAAAAGACCTCCAGCATCTAATCTACAATGCCTCATAGTGCATTCAAAACAGCAGAAGGGTGAGAAACACAATTATAATATAATTGCATACAATTATGTAATAACATAAGATGCGCATGCAAAAACATTCTCACCACAACGTATACCATAATTCAAATACAAAGAAAAACAAGTCGTAATTCATACATCCATCCCAAAGGCATATCAATCATGCTCAATACATTTATCACCAATGTATATCAACTCATCAACCCCATTCACAGTTTCCCACATATAATCAATCCATTCATGACTTATGCAAATGCACAGAGACCAACGCAACGACTCTATGCATGCGGTACCATTCCATCCATCATTCTCATCATTAATTCACTCAGGAATTATTGGAACCATCGCTTGTTACTTAGTGTAACTCCCCGTCGGGCAAACGATGTTCTCCGTTGCTTTAGGTCCTCTTGGTATAAGGCTCACGACATTTATGGATCGCTTTAGGTCCTCTTTGTATAAGGCTCACGATCTGATCGCATTAGGTCCTCTTTGTATAAGGCACACGATCGTTACAGCAGATTCCCTCTGGAATCGTTTCGTCACTCACACCCCACAAGGGCACACGACATCACAAGATGCATATCATGATGCATGACATACTAATGACTCATGACAATCAATTGCATATACATATATATATAACCATGTGAACCATCTCAACATCAATAATCATGCTTTGCAATCAAACCCAAAACAATGCATTCATTTGCCATAAGGCCACAAACCATCATCACAACATTTCATCACATGCATTCACATCATATAACAACACACAAGCTATATGTTATATATATCAAAAGCATATCACATGATAACACATCAATCGCACACAATTACGACGGTAAAAGTCGGCAAAACGACACATTTCCAAATTCCTGACACAATTAAATCGGCCACTAATATCAAAACCATTTTTATAAGAAAAAACATCTCATTAGCTTTCCAACGGTACCAAGAACATTTAAATCGGATAAACGAGTCAAAAGATATGAGTTTTAGAAAAATGATTTTCTTTCTTTTCATTCTAGGTCGCGCTAAGCGGGCACCACCCCGCACTAAGCGCGCTCCTCGCTGCCTGGAAGGGGTGAAAATTTCCCACACCGCGCTAAGCGCGCTCTGCGTTATGCAGAAAAATAAACCCTCTGCAACAGTAACTTCCCATCCGCAAACAACCATTCCCGATTAAATATCAACCTATACCGATGTTACCAGACATATCCAAACACTTTTACTCGATCACAACATCAATTTGCAAAAAACATCGATATATATCAAAAACACAAAAGTTACAAATTCGACCCAATTTAATCAAACGATCATACTAAATCACGGCCCAACATCACTCGACTCCACTACGCGACTTATTCTGACTTTCGTCCGCGAAAACATCGATTTCTATTCATATTACTCATTTTCATCCTAGAATGAAAACTATGGAAAAATAAGTAAACATTCAACCACATACATACATAATCATACACAAGCATAGAAAAACCGAGTTTCACACCCTTACCCGATTAATCGTGCTTTGAAGTGTCGGTTGAATCGATTTCTTAAGCTTTAAGTTTTTCCTCTTTTTCTTCTCTTCTCACTTCTCTTTCTCTCTATTTTTTCTAAAACTTCTTTTTATCTCTTTCTAATCTCTAAGTTTCTATTTTAAGAAAAACAATAATATCTAACCAAGCAAATGACCAAAATACCCCTACACTCAATTTCCTCGCAAACGCTCCCAAAACGCGATAAAACATAATAACGATAAACATAACATATTTACCAAATAAAAACCAAGAATAAAATAATATAAAAACAAAAAAATAATTAAATAGACTCGATTAAATAAATCTAACAAAAATTGGGGTGTTACAACTCTCCCCCACTTAGAAATTTTCGTCCTCGAAAATATTACCTGAGACGAACAACTCCGGATACGATTCCCGCATCCGACTCTCTAACTCCCAAGTCAAATAGCCCTCAGCAGCACCTCCCCACACTATTTTCACAAGCGCAATATCCTTGCCTCTTAACCGCTTCGACTCGCGATCCAAAACCCTCACCGGTAATGGCTCAACCGTAAGGTTCTCCCTTACCTCAACCTCATCCATCGGAACCACATGCGACGGATCTGAAACATACTTCCGAAGCTGTGAAACATGGAACACATCATTTAAATTTGAAAGATTCAGTGGCAACGCGACCTGATAAGCCACAGCACCCACTCTCGCGGATATCTGGTAAGGACCAATAAACCGAGAAGTAAGTTTCTTCGACTTCAATGCACGTCCAACACCCGTCACCGATGTAACTCTCAAAAATACATGATCGCCTTCTCGAAACTCAAGATCTCTCCTCCTTCGATCATGATAACTCTTCTGCCTACTCTGAGAAGCCTTCATTTTCTCACGAATAAGTTTCACCTTTTTCGTAGTTTGTTGAACTAACTCCGGTCCAACCACCAAACTCTCACCAGATTCTTGCCAACACAAAGGTGTTCGACATCTTCTCCCATACAACGCTTCAAAAGGTGCCATTCCAATACTCGAATGGAAATTGTTGTTATACGTGAACTCAACCAACGAAAGATAACTATCCCAAGCACCACCTTGCTCAAGAACACAAACTCTCAGCAAATCTTCCAATGACTGAATAGTTCTCTCGGTCTGACCATCCGTCTGATGATGATAAGCAGAACCCAATCTCAACTTGGAACCTAACGCCTTTTGCAAAATTTCCCAAAATCTGGAAGTAAACCTCGGATCTCGATCTGAAACAATACACAACGGAACACCATGTAATCTCACAATCACACGGATATAAATCTCAGCCAACCTCTCCAAAGAAAAACTGATGTCAATCGAAATGAAATGCGCCAATTTAGTCGTCCTATCCACAACCACCCAAATGGCATTATGTCCCCTCTGAGTATTTGGCAACCCTGTCACAAAATCCATAGAAATTCTGTCCCATTTCCACTCGGGAATATCCAACGGTTGCAATAATCCACTAGGCTTCTGATGTTCTACCTTTGACTTCTGACACGTCAAACACGCATAAACAAACTGAGCCACATCCCTCTTCAATCCGGACCACCAAAAGATCTTCTTCAAATCTTGATACATTTTATTAGCTCCCGGATGTATACTCAAACTACTCCGGTGTCCTTCTTCTAAAATCATCTTTTTCAATTCCGAATCATCAGGAATACAAATTCTACCACGGAATCTCAAAACACCCTTATCATCCACTTTAAAGTCACCATTCACACCTTTACCTCCAACCGTCATCAAATCAATAAATTTCACATCTAACCTCTGTTTCTCGCTAACGGTCAACAGAAAATCATTAGTGACCTTTAACATACCAAGCCTCACGCTATCAGATGACAATTCACACACCAAACTCAAATCTCTAAATTCTTCCAAAAGTTCCCACTCTTTAACCATCAAAGCAGACATATGCAAAGATTTCCGGCTTAACGCATCGGCTACCACATTAGCTTTACCAGGATGGTAATTCAAGCTAAAATCGTAGTCCTTCAAAAATTCCAACCATCTCCGTTGCCTCAAATTCAACTCTTTCTGATCAAACAAGTATTTTAAACTCTTATGATCACTAAAGACTTCGAATCTTGCACCGTAGAGATAATGTCTCCAAATTTTCAATATAAAAACCACCGCAGCTAATTCCAAATCATGAGTAGGATAATTCTTCTCGTGAACCCTCAATTGTCTCGAAGCATAAGCCACAACCTTACCTTCTTGCATCAACACTCCACCTAAACCAATCAAAGACGCATCGCAATACACCACAAACGGTTCACTAGGATTCGGTAAGATCAAAATCGGAGCTGTAGTAAATCTTCTTTTTAGCTCACTAAAATATTCCTCACACTGAATATCCCAAATAAACGCTTTACCTTTACAAGTCAGCTGGGTCAAAGGAAGTGCCAACTTGGAAAATCCTTCAATGAATCTTCGATAATATCCAGCTAAACCCAAAAAGCTTCTAATTTCAGTAACAGATCTAGGAGCCTCCCATTGTAGAACTGCATCTACTTTGGATGGGTCCACAGCAATACCATCACCTGAAATCACATGCCCAAGAAAACTCACTTCTGACAACCAGAACTCACACTTGGACAACTTGGCATAAAGTTTCTTTTCCTTCAAAATTTGCAATACAATACGCAAATGTTCCGCATGTTCCTCCCAAGACTTAGAATAAATCAAGATGTCATCAATAAACACAACAACAAATTAATCCAAATGCTCATGGAAAATGCGATTCATATACTCCATAAACACTCCCGACGCATTAGAAACCCCGAACGGCATCACGAAATATTCGTAATGTCCGTATCGTGCCCTAAAAGCCGTCTTCTGAATATCTTCCTCCTTCACTCTAATCTGATGATAACCTGGCCTCAAATCAATTTTATTAAACACACCTGCACCCACCAACTAGTCCATCAAATCATCAATTCTCTGGAGAGGATACTTATTCTTAATCGTCACCTTATTCAGCTGGCGATACTCAATACACAATCGCATACTTCCATCTTTCTTCTTCACCAATAAAACTGGAGCACCCCAAGGCGATACACTCGGCCTCACAAACCTCTTTTCTAACAATTCATTCAACTGCTTCTTCAACTCAACCAACTCAGATGCCAACATACGATATGGTGTCATAGATACAGGTCTAGTATCAGGAACTAGATCTATAGAAAACTCCACTTCTCTTTCTGCCGGCACATCAGAAATACCCTCCAGAAACACCTCCAGAAAATCACACACGACTGGAAACACGTCAATTGCAACTTGACTATCCACAGTCCACGGTGCAAACAACCCGAACAACTGAGCTTCATCCGCCAAAAGTTTCTTCAACTCTTTGGTATATAAGAAACTCGATTCCTCGTCTTCTTCAAGAGAAGGAAATCTTACCAACTTATGATAACAATCGATATGAACTCGATTGAACTGCAACCAATTCATTCCCAGAATTACGTCTAAACCCCCCAACGGCAGACACACTAAATCTATAGCAAAATCCTTACCATAAATGGTCAAAGGACAACTTAAACAAACCAGAGAAGTAGTTACCGACCCCAATGCTGGAGTATCGATAACCATCTCTCCACCCATCAACGATAACAAAAGATTCAAACGCCGCGCACATTCAGACGAAATAAATGAATGAGTCGCTCCGGTATCAATAATAGAAACTAAAGGCGTACTATTAATAAAACAAGTACCTCTGATCAGACAATCTGCACTAGTAGGCTGAGTTCCTGCCAATGCAAATACTTTTCCTCTTGCCTGTTTTGGTTTCGGACACCTCGTACTAATATGACCAGATTCACCACAGTTGAAACACTTCACCACATTCCTCTTGCAATTAGCTGCTACATGTCCTATACCTTCGCAATTGGAACACTTCCTCATATCCTTCTTACATTCAAACTGACGATGTCCTAAGTCACCACACTTAAAACATCTCGGAGGATTATACATACCTCCCCCACTTGGCCTTTTATCAAAATTAGCCCTTTGCTTTCCCTTGTCAGCTGGTGCCACATAAGGACCACCACGAAACAGTTGACTTCCTTTCCTTTCGTTCACACTCTTATAATGAGTAGAACGAGCTTTGCTATCCTCCTCATAAATTCTACAACAATCCACCAAATCTGAAAACCTCCTAATTCTTTGATAACCAATTGCCTGTTTGATCTCAGGACGCAACCCGTTCTCAAACTTCACACATTTGGAAAACTCTGCAGTTGCTTCAGCATAATATGGATAAAACTGAACAAGCTCCACAAACTTAGCAGTGTAATAAGTAACAGACATGTTACCCTGTTTCAACTCCAAGAACTCTATTTCTTTCTTTCCTCTAACATCTTCAGAAAAATACTTCCTCAAAAACTCACTGCTAAACAAAACCCAAGTGACAACTTCACCTGTAGCTTCCCACACATGATGCATACTAACCCACCAATCATCAACCTCCTCCTGCAACATGTGAGTACCCAGTCTCACTTTCTGTTCCTCAGCACAGTCCATCACTCTAAAAATTCTTTCAATCTCCTTAAGCCAAATCTGAGCACCATCAGGATCATGTCTTCATTTGAAGATAGGAGGTTTGTTCTTCCTTAACTCATCATTTCCACCAGAATTAGGTGCATTCTGCACAGCCTGAGCCATAGCTTGTATGGCAGCAGCAAGAGTAGCATCGTTTCTACCAGCCATATTTTGTTCATATCCAATAACAGTAACTATAGTTAAACAATCAGCTCGCCAAAACACAAATGTCGCACAACAAACAACTTGGTCAAAATGACCGACACGGACTGGCTCTGATACCACTTAATGTAACACCCCCAATCTATACCCCCGAGTAATTAAAACGATAACAAATAATCAGAGTATAATTAAAACATTCATGGCATAAACGGAAGCGTCACATCAAAGGGATGAATTATAACAACCTGCTCATATAGATATGCAACAATCAGGTAGCAACATAAATAGAGGAACTCGGTTCCTAACACCCACAATTCAGATACAGAATAAAAGCGGAAAATCTGCAACTGAAATCTCATATATAAACATAGAAGTTTGTCTGCCATATACAGAGTCATACATGTAAAATCCCAAAAGACATATATACACATAGTCACATAACGATCTCCCCGACTACCCGGTGCTACATATCAGAGCCGACCGACACAAGAATGAAGACATAATCTTCACAAAAAGACCTCCAGCATCTAATCTGCAATGCCTCATAGAGCATTCAAAACAGCAGAAGGGTGAGAAACACAATTATAATATAATTGCATACAATTATGTAATAACATAAGATGCGCATGCAAAAACATTCTCACCACAATGTATACCATAATTCAAATACAAAGTAAAACAATTCGTAATTCATACATCCATCCCAAAGGCATATCAATGATGCTCAATACATTTATCACCAATGTATATCAACTCATCAACCCCATTCACAGTTTCCCACACATAATCAATCCATTCATGACTTATGCAAATGCACAGAGACCGACGCAACGACTCTATGCATGCGGTACCATTTCATCCAAAATTCTCATCATTAGTTCACTCAGGAATTATTGGAACCATCGCTTGTTACTTAGTGTAACTCCCCGTCGGGCAAACGATGTTCCCCGTTGCTTTAGGTCCTCTTGGTATAAGGCTCAAGACGTTTATGGATCGCTTTAAGTCCTCTTTGTATAAGGCTCACGATCCGATCGCTTTAGGTCCTTTTTGTATAAGGCACACGATCGTCTATAACGTCGCTTTAGGTCCTCTTTGTATAAGGCACGCGATCGTTACAACAGATTCCCTCTGGAATCGTTTCGTCGCTCACACCCCACAAGGGCACACGACATCACAAGATGCATATCATGATGCATGGCATACTAATGACTCATGACAATCAATTGCATATACATATATATAACCATGTGAACCATCTCAACATCAATAATCATGCTTTGCAATCAAACCCAAAACAATGCATTCATTTTCCATAAGGCCACAAACCATCATCACAACATTTCATCACATGCATTCACATTATATAACAGCACACAAGCTATACGTTATATATATCAAAAGCATATCACATGATAACACATCAATCGCACACAATTACGACGGTAAAAGTCGGCAAAACGACACATTTCCAAATTCCTAACACAATTAAATCGGCCACTACTATCAAAACCATTTTTATAAGAAAGAACATCTCATTAGCTTTCCAACGGTACCAAGAACATTTAAATCGGATAAACGAGTCAAAAGATATGAGTGTTAGAAAAATGATTTTCTTTCTTTTCATTCCAGGTCGCGCTAAGCGGACACCACCCCGCGCTAAGGGCGCTCCTCGCTGCCTGTAAGGGGTGAAAATTTCTCACACCGCGCTAAGCGCGCTCTGCGTTATGCAGAAAAATAAACCCTCTGCAACAGTAACTTCCCATCTGCAAACAACCATTCCCGATTAAATATCAACCTATACCAATGTTACCAGACATATCCAAACACTTTTACTCGATCACAACATCAATTTGCAAAAAACATCGATATATATCAAAAACACAAAAGTTACAAATTCGACCCAATTCAATCAAACGATCATACTAAATCACGTCCCAACATCACTCGACTCCACTACGCGACTTATTCCGACTTTCGTCCGCGAAAACATCGATTTCTATTCATATTACTCATTTTCAAACTAGAATGAAAACTATGGAAAAACAAGTATACATTCAACCACATACATACATAATCATACACAAGCATAGAATAACCGAGTTTCACACCCTTACCCGATTAATCGTGCTTTGAAGTGTCGGTTGAATCGATTTCTTAAGCTTTAAGTTTTTCCTCTTTTTCTTCTCTTCTCACTTCTCTTTCCCTCTATTTTTTCTAAAACTTCTTTTTCTCTCTTTCTAATCTCTAAGTTTCTATTTTAAGAAAAACAATAATATCTAACCAAGCAAAATGACCAAAATACCCCTACACTCAATTTCCTCGCAAACGCTCCCAAAACGCGATAAAACATAATAACGATAAACATAACATATTTACCAAATAAAAACCAAGAATAAAATAATATAAAAACAAAAAAATAATTAAATCGACTCGATTAAATAAATCTAACAAAAACTGGGGCGTAACAACTACCACATGCCATACCATTTCCCCTAGCGGCCAATAAACAACGGTTATAACTTGGTTAAATTTCCTTTTATTACATGTAAAATTCACCTGTCAAAGGTATATTTTCATTGTTAGAAGAACAACAACAATCATTAGCAAAACCAATGAAAACATGAGAAAAGAGTGGAAAAAGTGCAAGGAAATATAGTTTATTTTTAGGTCAAATCCGCACCTAACGACTCTCCCCAACTAGATTTTTGCTTGTCCTCAAGCAAAGTATGCCTCTCATTAAAACAAGAGGATTTGCTCAAGCATAAGATTCAACCAAAGTCAAACATGAAAATGCGCACAAGCAACATTCACCACTCAATAGAATCGAACAATGACAAAGAATTAAGTTCTTAAACAAATATCATATAATGGTTCAAAGAACAACTAAATTTTCATACTTGAATCACTCTAACACTCCTCTTCAGAATAAGAATGAAGAAATTGACATGTTTGCAACCGCGGGGAAATTTCACTCACCTGATAAACAATGCAAATAGCAATCCAATTCATACAACATCTAACAATCAAAAATGAAAACATGGAAGCAAAAAGATCACTAAGGGCTTCAAAGGTTGTAACTTGGTCGGGTTAACAATAAAGGGACATTTCTAAAGGCCATTAAATTGAAATTTTCGATGCAAAAAGAAACATTCACTATACATGGTATTTACACATCATAACTTCATTCACCATTTTCATTCCTTTATCACCAACCTTCTCAAACTTCCTTATGCACAATTATTTCATTCTCTATTTTTCACATTCAAACAAGCATTCATTTTCTTTGTTTTTCACATTCGTATTCACACTTTTTCTTTTCATGCTTGTTTGAACTTTTTCAAAAGTTTATAGCACCCTACCAATCTTCTTTTTCATTCTCCCCAACTTGAATTCAACCAAATCTCAAGTGAATGCTCCTTGCTTTTTAAGGCAAGGAAATCAAATTAAAATAATGTTCAAAGGTTCAAGAAAAAAATTTAGAACCTCACAAAATTCAATGATAAACTACACTTTCAAATTATGTACATAAACCAAGTTCATCACTAAAATGAGATCTAAACTGTTTAGGCTCAAAGGGGTTAACGAATTCTCACTTCTCACGGGTAAGATACTTTTGGATCCGGTTGTGCTTAATATAAACAAATGCCTTGATCATTTCTAATGCTTCCACAAAATCACAATAATCAAAAGATAAAGCATGAATCAAATGAATTAAACAAAGTTATCAGTCATCCAAGCATTTAGTAAACAATGGAGGTTTCTCACAATTTGTGGCTTTTAGACCTAAGTGAAACAAGCATGCAAACAAGTTGCAAAATGAAACAAAAATACACGTTTGCACATAGCACAAAATTCTTAAATCATTCTAACATTCTATGAAGCAATACAATTTACCTCGCAAGTATTCAAATCTCACCATCCAGACTCGGTCGAAGCTTCATTGAATACTTTTATACAAATAGCAACCAATCAAGAAGGAGTTCTCATCATTCCTGATCACACTAGAGAAAACATAAAAGAAAACAATTACATATAATATAAACAAATGTACAAAGCTCAAAAATATAGAAACTAACGCGATGCGATTCAATATCTAAACACCGATCCCCGACAACAGCGCCATTTTGTTAAAGCTAGAATAGCAGAAAGCAAAAATATGTAAGTAACCCAGTTTTGTCGTATCCACAGGGATCAGTGCGAGGGAAAGAATGTCATTCAACAGTATCTATATTTCTAAGCTTATGGTTCAAAAGTTTTGGTTTAAGAAGGAACCAAAATCAAAGACGGAAAATATAAAGAATGAAAATATAAAATAAAGACTGGATTATAAACGGAGCCTTGTTGGAATTGGATCTCATCAATTGATAACACATGCATTCTTCTAATCATATTATACATAAATCAATCATTCGCCTAATATCCTCACGTATCACCCACGACAGAGGTTATGTCTAACGCAACGTCGAGAGATCGACTGTATTGCCTCACTGGTGATGTCTCACGCAACAAAAACCGACACAGAGCATTAAGAGCTGATACTCACGCAAGTGTTAAGCCTAAATCTATTTCTAGAGTTTAGAACAAAACAGATAATCATCTTAGATCCAGATCTGAAGAGTATATGTCTATAGCGGTTCAAATCAAAGATAAACAGGTAAACAAAAATGACACCCAAATCAGATAAATGACTGCTTCATATAAAATTCCATTGATCAAAATACATACATACGTTTAACCCTTTTTACATGTATTCAACTAATTTGCCAAATGAATGTGAATATCGTTTTTCATCACTATTATCACACATCTTCGCAATACCGTATTGATCCTACTCATGCTAGCCATGCTACTTAATCAACACAATACAACAAAAGATACAATGAATATCAATTCACAAAACCATGTCAAAAGTTTTACTCATTGATAGATGAAAATCTAAGATCAAGGATTTGTAAAGGTTTTGTCAAGACCACAAATAATCAATCAAAGACAACAAACAATAGAGAATCAAAACATATTCACAAACATACATTAGATGAAATACAATAGGTATCAAAAGATTACATCCTTTCCCAACAAGAAATCAAAGATCCTACCTTCTCTCCCTTGAAATGAAGAGATGCAAAGTTCTGATCTTTTAATTTACAAGTTTCTCTATCTCCAAAATTAAAACATAATCTCAAAAAGTGTGAAAATTCTATTTATACACATTTAGGAATTTTCATCTCCCCTAAGCGAACCATTTATTCGCACAACGAATGAAGAAAAATAGCACTTCAGGTGCCTCTGAATAGTTAAACCGCCCCAGAAATTCTCGTGAGTTCGCAATGCGAAGGATCACTCGCAAAGCGAACACTCGCTTTCCCGTTCGCAAAGCGAACTTTAGTGCCTTTTGCCCCTACCAAAATCTGGGACCATTCGCTA
Organism: Lathyrus tuberosus; assembly: GCA_022829125.1. Classification (NCBI taxonomy): domain Eukaryota; kingdom Viridiplantae; phylum Streptophyta; class Magnoliopsida; order Fabales; family Fabaceae; genus Lathyrus; species Lathyrus tuberosus. The sequence continues at coordinate 1,676,455 of JALAZF010000162.1, read as the reverse complement.
GAGACCTCGCCAGAGTTCACAAAGCAAACCTTCGCTGGCACTCGCTTTCAAGTTCGCAAAGCGAACTTACTGATGTCTTCCTCTTCTCTTTAGCAGCTTGCATCATTTTCTTGTGTCTTACACTTTGATCATTTAGTGCCTTTTCCTGCACAATAACACACACATTACAAGCACCAAAGGTATATTCTCATTGTTAGAAGAACAACAACAATCATTAGCAAAACCAATGAAACATGAGAAAATAGTGGAAAAAGTGCAAGGAAAGATAGTTCATTTTTAGGTCAAATCTGCACCTAACACAAAACCAAAATAAAAATAACAAGTTATTTTTATATTGGTTTGCTATTAACGAAGCTACCTCCAGTCCACCCCACCAAGGTGATTTTCCCTTCTCAATAAGGACCTAATCCACTATAATCGAAACTGATTACAGACACCACAAAGACAAACCGTCTTTGTCTTATCGAGTATATTTGACTAAACCCTAGTCACTCAAGGAAAACCACTCAAACAATATTGATATTTACAATTTTTGTTTACAAACAATGCTTCTAAGAAAGCAAATTAACACAAGTTAATACAATGAAAATCTCACACCAATAATGATAAAAAAACTCTTTGTGTGTTTACAAAGAATATACACAGAAAATAATATATACTTTAGTAAAGTGTGTATGTTCAATAATGTGATTAATGCAATAGCAACTAGCAGCATCTTCCAATCTTCAAGTCTCCTTTATATAGGTAGGTAAAAGATCTGTTGGAGGGTAGAATTGGAATAGTATAATGCAGCTGTCTCTTTCATAACGGTTTGCAAATGAGAGGAAAAATGGCACAATCGTATTGTCCTTAGCCCACAAAATTAGGGTAGTGGAGGCGAGGATGATCTTGTACTGTGTATAATTTTTATAATGCAAAACCATCTGATCTTATCTTCTAATCTTCAGAGGCTTCTGATAAAATGATGTTGAAGCATGCTTAGAAGGATCAAGAGACTGGTTGAAAGAATCTTCAGAACCTTGGTCTTTAGAGTCTTGACACAATTCCTCAGAACCTGGTCTTCAGAGTCTTCAGATCTTGTTCTTCAAAATCTTCAGAACTTGAGCGCAGAATCTTGAAATGTTGACAACCCTTCAAAGGCTCTTCAATCAAAGTCACAGTCAAAAGCTTTAGCATAAACATTCTTCAGAACCGTTGTCTAAGAGATTTCTAGAATTTGACAACATCTTGTAAAGCACTTGTATCTCTTCAGAGTCAGAGTGTGTTGATTTCAGAGTCTAATGACGTCACACGTCAAACTTCAGAGTTAGAACCTGTTAAGCAAAAGCTACACACTGCACAAAAACCATTAGTGTACAAAATTGTTCTCTAAGAAACAATGTATTGTTATCATCAAAACTAAAGGCCAGATACATAACCAAATCTTGTTCTAACACAAACCTCCACCGCAAACGACTCAAGGATGTTGTCACAAACGCTACTAGCACACGACTAAAGCAATCAAAACTCCATAGCATAAGCACATAGATAAAGACAACATACTATAAAATGGTGATTAATGATTCTCTCTCTCTTTCTCTCTCTGTACATACTCACTATAGAGGGAGAGAATAGGTGAATCCTCACCATGTAGACCTCGAACGAGATTTTCAATTAGGGACAGGGAAGGGGAATCAACAGTTAGTCAGACACGATCCTTATAGAGGTCCAATGAAACTTCGAGCACGACCTCATAGAACAAGCTATTTCCAAGAGAAATGAACTCGAGACTTATAGTAATGTCATAATCGATAAGAATAGTGGTAAATTAAAGCATACATGACCAAGCAGGAATCAAGAAGTATGCATATTCATTGAAGTTACACCAGGTACGAATACCCTAAATATATAAAAAAAATGAATAAAAACTACACATCCGACTCATCCATAACAGAGATTGGCTCCCCATTAACTATTTCCTGATCACGACAAACTCATTCTAGCCAAAAATGCACTTCAGTATAAAAATATTCCACTTTATGTAATGTATTCTCAAAGGATACATGCACGATGGAGAAACCGTCTTCCACTGCCTTCACATGCTCCTTTGATAAGGCAAGATTTTAAAGACGCATCTCCTGAAGGTTATCCTTAGTTTTCTTCCAAACTTCTTGAGCCTCTTTAAAGCATGGCTCCAACTCCTCTATTGTCTTACAAGAAGAACACAATGCCTTATTTGCCTCAGCAAGGACAGCCTCGAACTTGGCAAATGATGTTTCAGAGAAGGATAAAACTTATTCCTTCCTCTTCACCGTCTGGACAAGTGACTGAACCTTCTCGGCTAGCATGCCAATATACTCAAAAGTTTCTAAAGCAACCCTTATTCTCAAAAGAAAAATAAATGCCTTTGGAACTATTTCAAGCATCAGACTCACTCGATTATGAGAGCATTGACACGCTCTTGAAGCACTTAATTTTATTTTCAAAGACGGTCATACAAGAAGACTTCTCCTCTCCAAGAGACTCCAAAGTTCAGAACTCCCGACATGTATGATACATAAAATCTTCTAACTCTTTTTAGCAAGTAGCTTCATCCTTGCTCGAAAATAGGTATAATCCTTTTTAGAGACAAAAGTTTGAAATTCCACAAACTTTCAAGAACATGGACGAGTAAGTAGCGAAAGGGTCAATGTAACTGGTATCCACGATTGGGGCCAGTTAGTAGGTGGCCCCTCACCAGGAAGCACCTCAAGCTCAGGGCCAATGATTGAACTCCCATAGCCACTCATGGGACGAGCATAAAGGATCTTTCCTACAACACAATCAGGAAAAAGTTCTGCAGTAGGACTCCTTCGAGCAGTGGGGACGTTGGTAGCACCTGTCGGATAAGGGGACAACCAGAGAGTTCCTCTTTATTTGTTGCATTGTTTGGTGAAACTTCATCTTATCTGCACTCCAGTATTAGGCATGTTAGAAAGAAAAACCACCAAAGGAACGTTCAAGAAAAAGAGGATTCCATGCGATACTCACAAAAAATTATTCGCCTAACAACTTTCACTTGACATCCACTAGCAAAAGTGTCTCTATGTACACGCTGCATCAAGAGGGGTAATGTCGTCAATATAACCTAAAACCTCGAAAAAAGATATCACCTGCCTGTTCAGGTAAATCTTCTATTGAGACAGATCATCTATCTTATAAACATAAGTCACAAAGTCCTCCAAGAAATGTCTCTGATGCCAGAACTTGGAGAATATTTCAGAAAATTGATAAGGCGACTCGTGATCTATGATCCATAAGTTCACATGAGTTGTCTTGGTAAAGAGGAGTAGCCAAGTAGTACCGGTCCTTGAATACTTTACACTTTTCAAGCAGACATCAAACATCCTAATACATTACGTGAGAGATATTAGGTCTTAACCCCAAACTTAGTCAGCAAAGCAGCGCTAGACCTTAAAAAGATGGAAAAAGTGCCACAGACAACACGTCTTTCTTGTACCTGCACCAATACTAAAAGAGTTTGACATAGACTCAGCTCACCGGATGCAATTGCAAGGGAGCAATTAATAAATAATTAAGAACGTCAATCTCGAAATCATTGAAAGGTAGAGAGAATCCTATGAGAGAAAGTATACATTCATGAGGAACGACTCATCTATTATATTTATTGCATATGCGCATTGAAATACTAACCTTACAGTTGCACTCAATTCCGTCATATCACAAGTATTACTCCACCGGACATATTTCCTGTACCTCACCTTCATTTCTAATTCTAACCTAACATAAAGAATAAAAGTGTCAGAACACTACATTATTCTATTTTAATCCACTTTATTCCATGATATTATCAATCCAAACATCTTCTAAAATATACAAGCAAGTTGCATTCACTTATCTTTCATCACTCAATTCCAATTTAACATTTTTGGATTTGTTAGTTAATTTAACAGTAATAATGGAAGTTATTATTCCCCCACCAACTTGTTCAACAGATTAGATGGACGGATGCATGCTTTCAAAATTGCCACCTTCACATATAGTGCGCACAGTCTAACCCTACATCCTTCCCCTCACTTCCTCAAATCACCAGTCTGTCTTAGTATGCCTCAACTTTCCAAAAGAAATATGCTCCATTTGTCAATTTCTATACCTGTTTTAGCATAGTAAAAAAGAAGGAACAAAACTTTAGTTCTCTTAACTTTTCAAAATATTATTTTCCTAACTACTCTAGTCTATAAAGCTTTTCATGTAATCTTGGTTATTTATTTATTTATATTATAAGATAGTTACTTGTTAGGAGATTTTCTCCCATGTGGGGATCAATGAAAAATCTAATTTGTACGTATCTGCTTTTCTTATTAGTTGCCAGTAGTCATCACTTTCTGTTTTGGTTTCTGCTGATGGATTAATCACTTCTGCAATATGTGGCTGCAGTGATTTCTGCTACTGTTGTAGCATTATTGGTCTAACCAATAATAGTAAAAAATGCCCATTTGGATTATTTTATGATTTACATTAATTTTTTTTATTAGCTAGTTGCTTAACTTGTTGACTCTATTCTAATCCATCCATATTAATAGTGAATATATGGGGAAAAAATATATATTTTTCATCAATTAAGGTGATTGCTGATGTATTAACATCTACATTTTGTGGCTATAGTGAATCTGCTAGTGAAGTTGATATTAGTTTCTGCATTATTTTTCTAAAGTAATAGATAAAACTAGCAACTTGGCTTATTTTATAGTTTTAACCTTTTGTTGTTGAGTTGAGAGTATGTTTTCCTGTGTTATTATCAGAATATTTTGCAGTGTGAGTGAGGATCAGTAGTATTCTACTTTGTTTTCTTTACCTTATGAAAAGCTGTGGTTGTGGATATCTAGCTGATATTGTCATTTCACACACTTGTTGTCGATTATGAATCACTGGCACATACACACCAGACACGACACTCACACTAACATGTCAATACTAATAATATTTAAAAATAAATAAATAAATTGAACGTAAGCATAAGCATAAATCAAAATGTCGTTGTCATGTTGTCCAACACTGACATTGAGACAAACTCGCATTTTTTCAGAAGTGTCAGTGCTCCAGAGTTTCTGGATATACCTTTCAAATAACTTCAACTTTATGATTTTATTAATTGTTACGATCTGAAAATACCTATTAGTTAGTTAGTTAAATATATTAATAGACAGATAGTGGCTAAAAGTTGTAGCTTCCATATAAGAGCTTGAGCGTGAAAGTTAGGCTCAGTACAGTGCACAAGTTGAGTTATAGTATTTTTGACTTGAAGAACAATGAAAACAAGAAAAGGAAAACGCTTAGAGGTTAGCTTTAACATGGCTTGTAAACTTCCATGAGGATATTTATACTAAAATGTATATATATTATGTAACTGTCTTACTATATGAGTTGCATTTTCTTAAAACATTTTTGTTTGGTTTCATGACAGGTGTTTTGGCCCTCCATAGTGATGAAAAAATGGTTGAATATAAAGCAAAAGGTGTGCGATTTTAGCGAAGATGAAGCGGATACTGAAACCGAGAGCGAAGATGATGAAGGTATGTGCTTCATCATGTTAACTAAGAAAGTGTGTGAAATTAATATAAATCATGAGGTGATGATGAAATGAAAGAGTTAAAATCCTTATATGTGCAGTTTGATATTTGTAATTCAGATACATGTTGCAAGGACTACAAGACGAGACGACACAGAAGAGGAAAATCAGAAACTTTGCGCGCTCAGTATATAAATTCGAAGGAAGTGAGGTATGTTGTTAATCTGATTACGCGATATGTCGTTAACTTTGAAAAATATTAATTAGTGAAGTTAATTGGTTAAGTAATTTTCAGGGTAACAATTGGCACTTGGAATGTTGCTGGAGTATCTCCATGCAATGATCTTGAAATTGAAGACTGGCTTTGTACTCAAAAACCAGCAGATATTTACATTATTGGGTAAGTACATGTGTTTCGAGATTATATAAAATGAAGAGCTTATTACATTACCAAGCTTCTTTGTGCTTGAGGCAATAATAGTGAGGTTCTAACCGAGGCGCGTCTATTGCTGGTTGAAAACTATTTCCAAACCCCCTCTTAGGCCTTGTTTTATCCTCGGCTTTCGAAGTTAATATTACTTATGTGTTGATTTATGTGATGATTTAACAGTTTTCAAGAGGTGGTTCCATTGAATGCTGGGAATGTGTTGGGAGCTGAAGATAATAAACCTATTTCGAAATGGGAAGAAATCATTAGAAGAACTTTAAACAAATCATCTGAATCTGTAACCAAACAGAAAAGCTATAGTGCACCATCTTCTCCTGTTAGAACAAATTCTTCACTTGATACACAAATGAATCAACTAGCTATGGTGGATGAGGGAGAGAAAGCTATAATTGGTATAGAAAAGAATCTTCAATTGAGGAAAATATATGACATTGATCTTCAAACTATACTTGATTGGCCTGAACGTCCATTAGACGAAACTCGTAATTTTGGTTCGACTCCAAAATTGCGTAGAGTACTAAGCAGTTCAGCTAAAACTGGATTTAGTTTGATAGATAGTGCTTCGATGTATGGTTACGGAGAAAAAAGTTCATACCAAAGTTCTGGAAATTTGAGTTTGTTATGGAGAGAAAAACAACAAGAAACCATTCCTCGAGTAGTTGATGTATCTGATATGTTATCTGACGAAGAAAATGATAGTTTCAATGAATTACCAGATGATGATAAAGAGAAAGATGTTAGTGAGAAATCACATCGGAAGTATGTTAGGATTGTGAGTAAGCAGATGGTAGGAATATATGTGTCTGTTTGGGTGCAAAGGAAACTGAGAAGGCATATTCATCATTTGAAAGTTTCTCCTGTTGGAGTTGGTCTTATGGGCTACATGGGAAACAAGGTAATGGCATAATCATAAGATAACACTATATGAGTGTTTTTATTTTGTAGATGAGGTAACAAATCATGACTAATGCAGGGGTCTGTTTCGGTTAGTATGTCGGTTTTTCAGTCGCGTATGTGCTTTGTCTGTTCCCATCTTGCTTCCGGTCAAAAAGATGGAGCGGAACAAAGGCGAAACTCAGATGTTCATGAAATTCTACAACGCACTCGTTTCTCTTCAGTCTTTGACACAGATCAACCACGGACGATTCCGTCACACGAGTAAGCATGTTTTGCCTCACTAATTTGCATAATTTTTTCTAAGATTTTACATCAGTATTTTGAATGGAAGATCTTGGATTCATTGATGGGTTGCTTTCTGATGACAGTCAAATTTTCTGGTTTGGAGATTTGAATTACCGTATCAATATGTCGGATGGCGAGGTTCGGAAGCTAGTAGCTCTAAAAAATTGGGATGAACTCAAGAATTATGACCAGGTAAGGAGTAAGGACTACATCACTTGTGTGAATTTATTCTAACTTTTATTAAGCCCTAAGCTTAGGATAACTTGTTATGCAAGTTTCGTCACAAAACTTATATTCAGATTCTAATGCTTCACTTTATTTGCAGCTAAGAATTGAATTATGTAATGGACATGTATTTGAGGGATGGAAAGAAGGGTTGGTAAATTTTCCACCAACTTACAAGTATGAATTTAACTCCGATAAATATGCAGGCGAGTTCACACAAGAAGGAGAAAAAAAGAGATCTCCAGCATGGTAAATGCAACCCTATGAACATTTTGTTAGTACATGCATGCATGCGTTAGACGATTATTCTTATGTGTAAGATTATGCAGGTGCGATCGCATATTGTGGATAGGAAAAGGAATAAAGCAACTCGAGTATCAATGTGCAGAAAATAAGCTCTCGGATCATCGACCAGTTAGTTCAATCTTCTTGGTTGATGTTGAAGTAATTGATCGCCGGAAACTACAACGAGCTCTAAATTTCACTAGTGCAGTTGTGCATCCAGAGATTTTCCTTAGAGAGGATGATGGAGACATGTTATAGAAGATAACATGGCAAAAGTCTATGTTTATATGGTTTTGTTTATTCTTCTGCAGGGTGTTAACACATTGGTTGAGGTTTGAAGCCTACTTTTTGAGTGTAATAATGTGAATATGAATTAGTTACGTGGAAGATATAGTTATAATAAATGATAGGAAATGTGTGTAAATAGATATAGATACATGCGATAAAATATTGTTTTTAAAATGTGTTATGTGTTGTGAGAAGAAGAATAGTTCTAGTACACTGTTTTTTAAATTTGTAAAGGGAAACATTTCTTCTCCATCAATCTTGTTGCTCTTTAAAAGATAAGTAAATTTCTTTTGCTTATGATCAACGTATGCAAACTATATATTCTATACTATTACTAGGTAGAAAAAAAGTTACATAAAGCACCTATATTTTAATAGGAACACTCTGATAAGGTTTATGGATTTCTCACCGAATTCATATAAACTGATGATACTATTCGTTTTCTTTCAGAGAAATTCAAGGGTGGTTAAAATTCTCTTTTAAGATTGGAGAAAATAAATCTATTGTATTTTTTTAAGATAAAATTGTAAGATGAAGATCGTTTGAAATTTAGTTGTTTCTTAAATGAAGAGATAACGAAAGGGTTGAGAAAACTAGCCTTAAATAGTGATTTTGTTCATGTAAGTTAGTGACTTTTTTATTTTCTTCCTTGAATTTTTTTTATTTTTGTCCAAGTCCCCATATGTCCATTTTTCTTTGGCGTTAGTCTCTGCTGGCAATGGAACGTTAAAACAAAGCTGAGGTGTCTCTTTGAACACGTGGATATAATGTTCCCCCCCCCCCCCCCCCCCCCCCCGGCCAAAAAAAAGTCATCCAAAAGACATTTCCCTCTTTTATATTTAGTCCTTGTAAATTAGGGTTTCATATTTAGAAAAGAATTCAGCTCTGGGAAGGTGAAAGCGACTGGTGCGAGAGCTTGTCTGGGTAAGGCGACAGAGGGTGACGAAACTACAATCGTGATTGAGCGACCTAATCGAATCTACCAGGTATGACATTTACGGTGAACATTCATTACGGGAGAAAGTTTGTTAAGGATAATGTCGTGTACTACTTAGGTGGGGATAATGTTGAAGTAGACATTGACCCTAATAGGCGGAGCTTCTTTGAAGCAACTGGTATTGTGAAAGAAATTTGCAACCTTGAGTCTACTGATTATTGGTTATGCTGGTATAACAATATATCGGGTAAGCATGCAAGGATAGTTAGTGATATTGATGTTGCTACGGTTTATGAAAAAGCTGTTGAAACTAGTTGTAGTGTAGATTTATTTGTTGAGCATAGAGTAGATGTAGTTGATAATGTCGTTAATGATACTGATAAAATCGTTAATGATGCTGATAATGTTAATGATAATGCTGATAATGTTGGTGATATTGAAGCTGATAATGTTATTGAGGATGATGTTAGTAATAATGCTGTTAATGGTATTGCAGATAATGTTGATGATATTGGAGCTGGTAATGTTATTGAGGATGATGTTCATAATAATGCTGGAAATGTTGATGGTGATGCTGGAAATCTAAATGTTGATGAACCTGCCAAGGTTGATGAGAATCTCGATGGTGTTGAAGGAGATGATAGTGATTATAAGGGTTTATCATTTAAGGACAGTGAGGATGAAAGGGCCCTTGGCATGGATGATGGATTTGATGTTGTAGACAAACTAGTCAGAAGGGTTAAGCAGATAGCAAGGAAACACATGAATACTCTAACAAAGATAAGAAATGTTGATGCCAACGTGGGTTCATCAAGTGGAGTTAGTGTTGGTAATGAAGGGCTTGAAACTAATTATTTAAGTGATGATCTAGGCAGTAGTGATCCTGATGCATCAGATGGAGAGAAAAGACCAAAATATCCTAGGTTTAAGATGGAAGAGTTAGACAAGGACTACAAGTTTAAAGTTGGTTTGGAGTTTGTATCTCTAACTGAATTTAAGGAGGCAATAACTGAATGGTCGGTGTTAAATGGAAGAGAGATAAAGTATGTGAAAAATGACAAGGTTAGAGTGAGAGTAGTTTGCAAGGGAAGTTGTGGGTTTTTGGCTCTTGTTAGTAAAGTGTGGAATAAGCACACGTATAGAATGAAGAAATGGTTTGGTACACACACGTGTGGTAGGGTTTTTAATAACACCACTGCTAACTCCAAGTGGATTGCGAAGACTGTGGCGGCTAGGATGGCTTCATCTGATGGAATCAAGCTTCGTGATATTGCATCTAAGATTAGAAGTACTTACTCTATAGGTATATCTATGAACAGGGCATGGAAGGCTAAGCAAATTGCAAAAGCTTTGGTTGAAGATGATGCAACAAAGCAATATACATTATTGTGAAGGTATGCTGCAGAATTAAAGAGGGTCAATGCAGGGAACACCTGCAAAATTAATGTGACAAGGATTGCTCCAACAATTCAACCTAGATTTGGATGCTTTTATTTTTGCATTGATGGGGTAAAGAAGGGATTCATTGTTAGAACAAGATTTGGTTATACAAGATATCTCTAAGTTTTGATAATAACAAAGTTGTATTTGTGTGAGAACAATTTTGGTACTCTAACGTTTGTTTTCCAAAGTATTGACAAATAGGATCTGACTCTGATAAAGATAGCTCTGACTCCGATAAAGATAGCTCTGACTCTGATAGAGATCATGTGGAACGTCACTCTTAATTGATTAAAAGTCGCTTCTGCGTCAAAGAAGCAAGTTTGCTTCTGATCTGCTTCAGAAAGATTCTAAGAAGACAATATGTTGTTGCTGCAATGTTATCTTGGATTCTGGCTCTGAATATGACTCTGATAATTATCTTCTGAAGACTAAGTGCTAAAGACTCTGAAGACAAGGTTCTGATGAACAACGTTCTAAAGACTTAAGGTTTTGAAGACTAAGTGTTGAAGACTTTGAAGACAAGGTTCTAATGAACAACGTTCTAAAGACTCTGAAGACTTAAGTTTCTGAAGACTAAGTGCTGAAGACTCTGAAGACAAGGTTCTACTATACAACGTTCAGAAGACTCTGAAGACTTAAGTTTCTGATAACCAAGGGTTCTGAAGACTCTGAAAACAAGGTTCTGCTGAAAAAGTTCTGAAGGCTTTGATGACCCAAGACTCTGAAGACCCATTGATCAATTCTTCTGATAATGCTTCAACCATATCTATTCAGAAGCCTCTGATGAATAGAAAAAGATGAAACGTTTGCGAGGGAAAATAGCATAGTACATATCAAACACGTTCTTTTCCACTACCATTCCACTACCCTGATTTGGTGGTACAAATGACAACATTTATGTACGATTTTCATCCCAGCATAACGACATTATTTTAAGTCGTCAGCAATTTTACTGATATTCCTGATCTGCCCTTCAACGGATCTTTTTCTGGCTATATAAGGACTTAATCACTCGAAGAAGAATATAACATTGATATACACAGTGTGGAAAAATAGAGACATTGATTCATACGAGAAAGAAACACAGAAATACATGAGAGAGACACATGTGTGAACAGTAAAACACCACAATAAAAAGAAAATATAGTGTTCATACTGTATAGATTTTACTTGAGCTATTCATAGTGTTTATATCAGCTTGTGTAGAAGCAATTCATTGTAAACATTAAATTTGTTCAAACAGTTGTTTGTATTCCTTAAGGGACCAGTTGGGTCATAATCCTTAAGAAGAGACGGTTAGTCTGTGTACGTTAGTCACCAGCAGTTGCTAGTGCAGTGTAATCAATTTGGTTAAAGTGGATTAAGTCCTTGTGTATAAGGCGAAATCACCTTGGCGGGTGGACTGGATTAACTTGATAGTTTTCAAGTGAACCAGGATATATTGTGCATCTTTCTTTATTGCTAGTTTATTTGTGATCTTTGTTTGAGTTTCACAAAAAGCTTTCATTTTGAAAACCCAATTCAAACCTCATTTCTTGTGTTTTCTCACACCTTCAATTGGCATCAGAGCTCTGGTTCTGATTGTGATAAAAAGATTTATCAACACTTCACCGTGTTCAGTACCGATCCAGTATTTGTGTGAGATGTTATGGCTACAGCTAATGTTAATCCTATTGTAGAAGAGAAAGATCATTACAGTGCCAAACCACCAGTCTTTGATGGTGAAAAGTTTGACTACTGGAAAGATAGAATTGAAATTTTCTTTCTTGGTTATGATGTAGATCTTTGGGATATTGTAGTAGATGGCTACACTCACCCAGTTGATGCTACAGGTGTTAAAGTGTCTAGAAGTGCTATGACCAACCAACAAAAGAAAAACTACAAGAATCATCACAAGGCAAAACCCATATTGCTAAATGTTATCTCTTATACTGAGTATGAGAAGATAACAATAGAGAAACTGCCAAATCCGTTTTTGATTCTCTGAGAATGAATCATGAAGGAAATGCTCAAGTTAAGGAGACAAAGGTGTTGGCACTAATCCAGAAATATGAGGCATTCAGAATGGAGGATGATGAAATAGTTGAGACTGTGTTTTCAAGGTTTCAAATGCTAGTCGCAGGACTTAAAGTTCTGGACAAAGGTTACTCAATTTTCTATCATGTTAAAAAGATCATCAGAAGTCTTCCCGAGAAATGGAGACTTATGGTAATAGCTCTAAAGTTATCCAAGGATCTTAACAGCATAAGTCTTGAAGAACTTGTTAGTTCTTTAAGAAGTCATGAGATGGAGTTGGAAGAAGATGAACCTCAGAAGAAAAGTAAATTTATTGCTCTTAAGTCTAAACCTGAAAAGGCAAAGGCTTATCAAGCTGAGGAGGAATCAGAAGATTCTGATGAAGAATTAGAAGATGAGTTGTCACTTATCTCCAGAAGGATCAACAAACTCTGGAAACATAGGCAAGGAAACTTCAAAGGATCGAGAAGAAACAAAGGTCGTTCTGAGTCATCATCTGGACAAAAGAAGCAGAGTTCCAGAAAAGAAGTCATTTGCTATGAGTGTAATGAGCCAGGTCATTACAAGAATGAGTGTCCAAAGCTTAAGAAAGACAAGAAGCCTAAGAAGAACTTGAGGAAGTGAAGAAGGGACTCATGGCAACTTAGGATGACTCTGATTCTGAAAAAGAAAACTCTGATGAAGAACAAGCAAACGTTGCGCTAGTAGCAACAATTGACGCTGAAGTTTCTGGAGAACCAAAAGATAAAATATCATCAGAACCAGAATCTGACTTAGACTCTGACTCAGAGGTATTATCTAAACTCTCTCGTTGTGAATTAGAGTCATGTCTTTCAGAAATGCTGGAAAAATATCAAACTCTTCAAAGTAAATACAAGGATCTTAAAAGATCACATGTAATTGCTTCTGAGGCAAAAGATAAGCTTGAGAAGATTAATTCTTCTCTAAATAAAAACATTTTTTCTTTAAAAAATAGTTATTGTGCTTTGAAAAGTAAAATTTCTAAATTAGAAGAAGAATTAATCTCCAATGTCTCTGATACAAACTGTATCAACAAGTATGATAGAGCATTTCAGTATTTTCTAGCTAAAAGAATAGATAGAAGCACAATAGCTTCCATGATTTATGGAGTCAGCAAAAATGGTAAGAAAGGTTTGGGGTGTACAGAAACATTTGAAATTGACGAAAGTCAGCCTGTTAAACCAAAACCTCTCTATGACCATTTTGTGCCTTCTGGCACTGAGCTTGTTTGTTCTGAGTTTACATAGAAACCCCCACCGACACAGAAATCTATTTCTAAAGTCAAATATCATGCACAAATTCCACTTGATTATCCTGTTGCACATAAGCCCAAACACTCTGGGAAAACTAACAAGAGAGGACCTAGAAAGTGGGTACCTAATGACAAGATAATCTATGTTGCAGATATCCTTAGCAGCTCACTTGAAACACCAATCATGGTACTTGGACAGTGGTTGCTCGCGACACATGATAGGAAGAAGGAATATGTTCCAAAGTCTGGAACTTAAGCCTGGAGGCTTCGTTGGTTTCGGAGGAAACCAGAAAGGAAAAATCAATTGCTCTGGAATTGTTGGTAATGGTAACCTTCCTTCTATTATTGATGTTCTTCTGGTCGGTGGTTTGATGCATAACTTGTTTTCAATTAGTCAACTCAGTGACAATGGTTATGATATCATTTTAATCAAAAGTTCTGTAATGCTGCCAATTAGAAAGATGGCTCAATCCTATTTATCAGAAAGAGGAAAAACAACATTTATAAAATTAGACTTTCTGATCTCTGCGAACAGAATGTCAAATGCTTAATGTCTGTTAATAAGGAGCAATGGGTATGGCATAGACGTTTAGGCCATATTAGCATGAGGAGGATTTCTCAGCTAATTAAGCTTGAACTTGTCAGAGGCTTGCCAAATCTGAAGTACTCTTCAGATGCTCTTTGTGAAGCATGTCAAAAAGGAAAGTTCTCTAAAACTTCCTTCAAAGCAAAAAATATTGTGTCCACCTCTAGACCATTAGAACTTCTACACATTGATTTGTTTGGACCAGTGAAAACTACTTCAATCAGTGGAAAGAAGTATGGATTAGTTATCGCTGATGATTATAGTCGTTGGACATGGGTAAAATTCTTGAAACACAAGGATGAGTCACATTCTGTGTTCTCTACCTTTTGCTCTCAAGTGAAAACAGAGAAGGATTGCAAAATATTCAGAGTCATAAGTGATCATGGCGGAGAATTTGAGAACAGATACTTTGAGAATCTTTTTTATTCCCATGGCATTCCCCAAGATTTCTCCTGTCCCAGAACTCCACAACAAAACGGAGTAGTGGAAAGGAAGAATAGGACTTTGCAAGAAATGGCTTGTACCATGATCCAAGAAACTGACATGGCTAAGCACTTCTGGGCAGAGGCAGTAAATACAACATGTTATATTCAGACCAGGATTTCAATATGACCTATTCTGGGTAAGACTCCTTATGAGTTGTGGAAGAATAGAAAACTCAACATTTCATATTTTCATCCTTTTGGCTGTATTTGTTTTATGTTGAACACTAAAGAGAATCTTGGCAAGTTTGACTCCAAATCCAAAGCTCAAAAGTGTTTACTGTTAGGATACTCTGAACGCTCTAAAGGATACAGAATCTATAACACAGAAACACAAACTGTTGAGGAATCAATTCATGTCAGATTCAATGATAAGCTTGACCCTGAAAAGTCAAAGTTAGTTGAAAAGTTTACAGATCTGAAGATTACCTTATCAGAATCCAAGGAAGAAGATTCAGAAGAAGGAGACAAAGATGTAGACTCTCCAGAATCAGATACAACCTTACCAGAAACTGAAAATATTCCAGCTCATCAAAAGAAGAATAGACTAAAGACTTCTCATTCTGAAGAATTAATTCTGGGAGACAAAGTTGATCCAGTCAGAACTCGTTCATCATTCAAACCTTCTGAAGAAACTCTTCTGGGTTTGGTATCTCTGATAGAGCCAACATCAGTAGATGAAGCTCTTAGGGAAAGTAAGTGGATTTTGGCCATGAAAGAAGAGCTGAATCAATTCACCAGAAATGATGTCTGGGATCTTTTTTAGAAACCCAAAGGTGTCCACGTCATTGGAACAAAGTGGGTATTTAGAAACAAGTTAGATGAGAAAGGTGAGGTCGTAAGAAACAAAGCACGAATGGTTGCACAAGCTTATAGTCAGCAAGAAGGGATAGACTATACAGAAACCTTTGCACCAGTTTCCAGGTTAGAATCAATGTCTCTTAATTTCATTTGCTTTGAATCATGACATTACTTTATATCAGATGGATGTAAAGAGTGCATTTTTAAAAGGATATATTTCTAAAGAAGTGTATGTGCACCAACCTCCTGGTTTTGAGAGTTCTGAAAACCCAGATTTTGTTTCCAAACTTAAAAAACCGTTATATGGTCTAAAACAGGCTCCCAGAGCTTGGTATGAAAGGCTCAGTAACTTTCTTTTGGAAAATAACTTTATCAGAGGAAAAGTGGATACAACACTCTTTTGTAAAACCTTTAAAAATGACATTATGGTTGTTCAAATCTACGTTGATGATATTATATTTGGTTCTGCTAATACTTCCTTGTGCAGGGAATTCTCTAAGTTAATGCAGGTTGAATTTGAAATGAGTCTGATGGGAGAACTCAGATTCTTTCTAGGAATTCAAATTGATCAACGTCCAGAAGGAATGTACATTCATCAGAGCAAGTATGCAAAAGAACTTCTAAAGAAGTTCAATATGTCAGAA
The DNA here is from genome assembly GCA_022829125.1 of Lathyrus tuberosus. Taxonomy (NCBI): domain Eukaryota; kingdom Viridiplantae; phylum Streptophyta; class Magnoliopsida; order Fabales; family Fabaceae; genus Lathyrus; species Lathyrus tuberosus. The sequence goes on along the minus strand of JALAZF010000162.1, from coordinate 1,660,297 downwards.
AGTAAACCAGCTAAGACTCCTATCCATCCGACATGTATTTTGGAGAAAGAATAAGTAAGTAAAAAGGTTTGTCAGAAGCTCTATTGTGGTATGATAGCCTCTCTTTTGTATTTGACTATTTCTCGTCCAGATATTCTATTCAGTGTATGTCTTTGTGCTCGTTTCCAATCAAATCCAAGGGAAACAAACTTAACTACTGTTAAGAGAATCCTAAGGTATCTAAAAGGAACAACTAACATTAGCTTGATGTATAAGAAAACATCAGAGTATAAGCTTTCTGGTTACTGTGATGCAGATTATGCTGGAGACAGATTGGAAAGGAAAAGTACTTCTAGAAACTGTCAGTTTCTGGGAAGTAACATCGTCTATTGGGCAAGCAAAAGACAATCAGCAATTGCTCTTTCAATTGCAGAAGCAAAATATATCTCAACATCATTATGCAGTACTCAGATACTCTGGATGAAGAATCAACTCGAAGATTATCAGATACATGAGAGTAACATTCTTATCTTCTATGATAATACTTCTGCCATTTGTTTATCTAAGAATCCTATTCTACATTCTAGGGAAAAACATATTGAAATAAAACATCACTTTCTACGTGACTATGTTCAGAAGGGTACTTTTCAGTTAAAATTTGTGGATACAGATCACCAGTCGGCTGATATTTTCACAAAACCCCTTGTTGAAGATAGATTCGTATTCATTCTGGAAAATCTATTTATTAAATCTTGTCCAGAATGAGAAGATGATATCTTGATATGTCAAGTCACCAGAACTTCTGATATAAGATTTTGATGATAAGCAAAGTGTTTTATTATTTATTTTATGACCTTCTGATTAATGATACTACTACACCTTAGAAGATGTCCTAATCAGAAATTAATCCAGTCAGATACCTATTGGTATTCTTGACTTTGGGAATATCAAATGTGCTCTCTTGAAAACAAACGGTTATGATTATTTGTGACACCTGTTCAAAAACAATTCATACCTACTGTTGAAGAGACACCTCGAGCGTTGTGATTTCGTGAGACTAGGTTTCAAGTAATTACTCCTTAATATTCCTGTAATCATGCTTTAACGCATTGGATTCGATAATTTAATTAAAAATAGTTTAAATCTTTACGTCTTTCTCCCTTATTATGCATTCATTAAGTTGTGTGTAAGACAAAGATTTCTTGAAAATAAACACTTCTCTTCTCAACCTTTATTCCTTGTCAGATTCTCCCCTCCCACTTTCAAGTATATATTTATTCGTATTTATTGACTGACGTCAAGATTTGAATAACGTATACCTGATCTGTGATCTTTTGGAGACTGATACACTCTTGTATCATTCCTTGTTCTTGTTTGTATCTCTTGTATTGGAAATGCTGAATTTTTTGTTTCAATTCATCTAATCTTTATTGCCATTTATTTCTAACACATTTTTCTCTTTATATACCACACTTCTCCTCATAACTCTTCATTTGTTCCTAAACTTGTTTTTCTTTCCTATCCTTTTTTATTCACCGTGTCTTCTAAAACCATTAAAGGAGAAATCTTTGACTTAGAACTCTTGAAAGAATACTCTATTGATTTCAAGGCTCGAGTTGACAATGGTCTTTCCAATATTCTCTCAAATATCATCTACCAGAATTGGAATAAATACCTTAAAATACTCAATGGACCTATCTATCCAGTACTTGTAAAGGAATTCTGGGTCAATGCTCGCGTTCTTGCATATGAGTCTCATACTTGTTACATAATGTCTATTGTATTTGGTTTTTCCATTATGATTAACTCCACAATCATCTCTCAAGCTATTGAGTGTAAAGAAGATGGTGAATGCGTTGAATATTACAGAGGAAAGAACTGGTTTGCTAAACACATTCACATCAACTATCTTCACGAAGGACTTGCTGACATTCCCTCTTCTCTCACCTTTGAGGCAAAAGTCTGGTACCAAATTATGGGAACAAATCTTAGGCCCAGAGAAAAGGGAACAAGACGGCTCTCTGCATTGGATAGGCTTTTCATTTTCTTCTTAATATCCAAGATTAAGTTCAATCTGCCTCAATCCATGTTCAACTTTTTGAAAGAAGAAATACTTTCATCGAGAGAGGAGTTATCGTTTCAGATTCCCTACAGTAGAGTTATTTCTCACATTCTTGATCTTCAAGGAATTGTTGCTTACTTAAAGCAAATCGGGATGACTGAGAAACTTGTTACTGATTGGTGTTCTCCCATGAACTATTCTAAAACCATTATCAAGAAATAAGATAGCTAGTTGGTGGGTGTTTCTGTTGGTGTCTCAGTTGCTTGGTCTCTCTTTATTAATTGTTGTTGCTTCTATCTGTTGTCTTTGTTTTTGTCTGTTGTCTTGTTTTGTGTCCTGCCTTTGTATCGCGCCACTGGCATTTTATTTTAATTAATGAAAAGTATCCTTATTGCATATATCTTATCTTATTGCATTTCTTTATGATTGCCATCAAAGGGGGAGAAGTATTGAATTTAAATTATCTAAATTCTCTTAAATCAAAATGCTTGCGTTAACCATTGTTTACCCTTTTTTATTATGATAAAAAGGGGGAGTATTTAAATGAAAAGTTGTTTTGATAAATATCTTGTCTATGAATCATAGCTCTAACATTCTAACACTTTAATTGCAAAAAAAATTATAGTACTTTTCAGGAACAATATTTATAATGGCAATATGACTCTGATATCAATCAGGCTCTAATTTAACTAACCAAGCTCTATTATCAGAATACATTACCACTATAATCAAGCTTTGATATTCTGGTTCTGACTAGATCCTTGCAATTAGGCTCTGGTATCCCGAATCTGATAAGATTTTTTTGAGTCTTGGATTCAAGGGGAGCTTGATAAAGGAAAGTTTACTTTGAACTTATCTGAGTCAATTCTTATTAATTATCTTCATACAAAACTGTGTTATCAAAATACATTGTTTTGTCATTATAAAAAAAGGGGAGATTGTTAGAACAAGATTTGGTTCTGCAAGATATCTCTAAGTTTTGATAACAACAAAGTTGTATTTGTGTGAGAACAGTTTTGGTACTCTAACGTTTGTTTTCTAAAGTATTGACAAACAGGATCTGACTCTGATAAAGATAGCTCTGACTCTGATAAAGATAGCTCTGACTCTGATAGAGATCATGTGGAACGTCACTCTCAATTGATCAAAATTCGCTTCTGCGTCAAAGAAGCAAGTTTGCTTCTGATCTGTTTCAGAAAGATTTTAAGAAGACAATATGTTTCTGGTGCAATGTTTTCTTGGATTCTGGCTCTGAATATGACTCTGATAATTATCTTCTGAAGACTAAGTGCTAAATACTCTGAAGACAAGGTTCTGATAAACAACGTTTTGAAGACTCTGAAGACTTAAGGTTTTGAAGACTAAGTGCTGAAGACTCTGAAAACAAGGTTCTGATGAGCAACGTTCTGAAGACCTAAGTTTTTGAAGACTAAGTGCTGAAGAATCTGAAGACAAGGTCCTGCTGAACAACATTCTGAAGACTCTGAAGACTTAAGTTTCTGATAACCAAGGGTTCTAAAGATGGAGTGCTGAAGACTCTGAAAACAAGGTTCTGCTGAACAAATTCTGAAGACTCTAATGACCCATGACTCTGAAGACTTAGTGATCAATTCTTCTAATCATGCTTTAACCATATCTATTCAGAAGCCTCTGATGAATAGAAGATGATGAAACGTTTGCAAGGGAAAATAATACATAGTACATATCAAACACGTTCTTTTCCACTACCATTCCACTACCCTGATTTGGTGGTACAAAGGACAACATTTGTGTACGATTTTCATCCCAGCATAACGACATTATTTCAAGTCGCCAACAATTTTACTGATATTCCTGATCTGCCCTTCAACAGATCTTTTTCTGGCTATATAAGGACTTGATCACTCGAAGAAGAATATAACATTGATATACACAGTGTGGAAAAATAAAGACACTGATTCATACGAGAAAAAAACACAGAAATACATGAGAGAGACACATGTGTGAACAGTAAAGCACCACAATACAAAAAAACTATATTATTCATACTGTATAAATTTTACTTGAACTATTCATAATGTTTATATCAGCTTGTGTAGAAGCAGTTCATTGTAAACATTAAATTTGTTCAAACAGTTGTTTGTATTCTTTAAGGGACTAGTTGGGTCAGAATCCTTAAGAAGAGACAGTTAGTCTGTGTATGTTAGTCACCAGCAGTTGCTAGTGTAGTGTAATCAGTTTGGTTATAGTGAATTAAGTCCTTGTGTATAAGGCGAAATCACCTTGGCGGGTGGACTAGATTAACTTTATAGTTTTCAAGTGAATCAAGATATATCGTGCGTTTTTCTCTATTGCTAGTTTATATGTTATCTTTATTTGAGTTTCACAAAAAGCTTTCATTTTGAAAACCCAATTCAAACTCCCTTTCTTGTGTTTTCTCACACCTTTATTCACTACTGCTTGCAGGCCATTCATTGGTGTTGATGGATGTCACCTAAAGACAAAATACGGAGGCACATTGCTTGTTGTTGGAAGGGATCCTAACAACCAATATTACCCATTGGCCTTTAGTCTATGTGAGAGTGAGACAAAGGAGTCATGGAGGTGGTTCTTGGCCTTGCTTTTGGAAGACATTAGACAAGACAAAAGATGGGTATTCATATCAGACCAGCAAAAGGTATTTTTCAGATCTATATAATTTTTTGAATTCTTCCTTAATCTATGTAATTGTGTTTTCATTCAGTCCTTGTATATGTCAACTTAATTTGAACTAGGTCCCTGAATATGTCAAATTGTTTTAAACTCATCCCTAAGTTATGTAATTGTGAATTTCATTTGTGTATTATTTTAGTTTGCTTAAAATAGGTACCTTGTTTTATTGTTTGTTTTGATTTGTATGGCTTAATTTCTGTTTTTGAGGAGATGTTTGAAATGGTGGAGCATAGGCTTTGTCTTAGGCATTTATATGTCAATTTCAAAAAGAAGTTTGGTGGTGGCACACAGAACAGAGATTTGATGACGGCTACAGCAAAGACCACGTATATACAAGCATTGGAAGCAAATATGAAAAAGTTAAAGGTGTTTAATCCTAAAGCTTGGGAGTGATTGTTCAAAATACCTAAAAAATTATGGTATAAGCATGCTTTCTCATTCTATCCCAAATATGTATCTGAAACTTTTAACAGCACAATCTTAGTGACCAAGGAAAAACCAATCTTAACCATGTGTGAATGAATAAGAAACAACCTTATGAATAGAAATTCTAAATTAAGAGAAAAAGTGGATAGGTGGAAACATAGGATAATGCCAAAACCTAAAATTAGGTTAGATAAAGAGGTAGAAAATGCTAGTAATTGGATTCCAAACTAGTTTGGTGATACTACTTGGCAAGTTGAACATATCCATAACAAACATAACTTCATAATTGACACTTCTAAAAGAACTTGTACCTGTAACTTTTAGGAATTGGTAGGCATACCATGAGTACATGCAATTGCTACCTTAGACTTCAAAAACCAACACCCAAAACACTATAGATGACTGTTATTCTAAACAAACATGTGGCATACTATGATTTCAATGTTAGCCCAATTAATAGCCAAAACATGTGGTCTGAGGTTAATACTGAGGAAATGTTGCCTCCATCATACCAAAGAGGTCCTAGTAGGCCAAAGAAATTAAGGAGGATGGAACCTAATGAGGCCCCTAACAAAGGAAGGATACAGACATCTTATTACGGTGGCTAGCCCTAAAGCTCTGAAAAAAAAGGTATTAACTAAACTCAATTATGTATTCTTACTAAGTGTTTGCAAGTGATATTGATTGAATCACTTTGTGTGCAAAAAAAAACAAAATACTACACAAACAACACAACCTAAAGCTTCTATTTAACAACACAACTATGAAACTTCTACTGCACAACAACCTCATCATGAACCTCCCACTAAAGAACAGCCAAAAATACAATTTGATGTGAACCAAGTGTTTGAAATGCTTGCAACAGATCTTGGTGCAGCTTTTGAAAGAACACAACCTCAACCCAATGTCAATAATTTCACTTCCCAAATTCTAGCTCCAACTAAAGTTGTTAGGGACCATGCTCCAACTATTGAAGCTGCATTCATAAATGCTTCACAAGGAACTCACAACCAAAAAAAAGAATGCCAAAAAGCAATGAACCCATATGACACAACCAACGCATGTTTTTCTGGACATCTGCCGCGTGACTGAAGGTTTATTATCTGATTGGAGCAATTTTGGTATCTATAGCTTAGTGTCAATTTTTTGTTTGTTACATGGACTAACAATTTCTTGGTACAAGGACGAACAAAAAATAAGAAACGGCCATAAACAAATGGGATTCATTGCCATTCATAATAAGCAAAGACAACAACAATAGCTTCAACAAAAACAATTTATTGCCATTTATAATAATATAATTGTGACGACAAGCTCCAATTAACTTTCTTATGTGTTAAAACTAAAATTTTATTTACCGTTAAACTAATACAGTATATATTTAATTTTTTCTACCACAATAAAAACAATTATTCTTTTATCTTAAAAACAATTTTTAAACCTCATATTAGGGTATGTATGAATGATTAATATAATGATATAATTGTGAAATTTAAAATTTGAATCTGCCTATTGTTATACTGAGTTTATTTCAAATAAAAAATTACGGTAGATTCAAATCATGTGAAACATACGAGAACCCCAACACCACGAAAGCAAAAAATTAATTAAAACAAAAGTGAAACTGATAATAAATCAGATATGGACATCAGTTCTCCAAGGTGATATTAACATCAACAAAATTCAGATGCAAATTACCCATTTACACAAATTCAGATTCATCATGTGCCCAAACATTATTTGAATAACAATCTAACAAATAAAAAGCTTGACCAACAATACACAAAATTTCAAAAATCACACAATTAGATCCAAAACAAAATATTGGGCATCAGTTCTCCAAGGTGATAATAACATCAATAATATTCAGATGCAAATTACCCATTTACACAAATTTAGATTCATCATGTGCCCACTTGCAATAATAAAAATCAAAAAATTAAAAATTAAAAATTGATAAATCAAATTATGCATCAGTAACAAATAGAAGAAAACAATACACAAAATTTCAAAAATCACACAATTAGATCCAAAACAAAATTTTGGACATCAGTTCTCCAAGGTTATAATAACATCAATAATATTCAGATGCAAATTACCCATTTACACAAATTTAGATTCATCATGTGCCCACTTGCAATAATAAAAATCAAAAAATTTAAAATTATAAAAAAAATAGATAAATCAAATTAGGGGATTTGAATAGCGATCAGAACCTGTCGGGATTCATAAATTACATCAACAGTTAATCAGCGGATTGACAGACAAATGAATTCTATCATCACCTCACAATCCTTTCCCCATAAAATGATTAAGTAAACTTAATAACAAAAATTGAATTGCAAGATATTAAAATCAATTCATTAAAACATATTTCTCATAAAATAAAAGGAATAAAAGTTGAAGGTGTTAGAGCTCAGAACTTCTTAGAGGATTGCGCCATCATCGCGAGTCAAAAGAGGACTCGCTTCGGCACAGATTTCTTCATCACGGCTCAAACCGTTCACACCGAAATTGAACAACAACATAACCAAAAGAAAAATTAAACAAAATTACACTGCATAAAGGAACTCGAAATAGATGGATGGAATAGCCGAGAGCTGAAGAGATGCCGATGGTTAAGTTGAGGGAATTTAGCGATTATTTATAGGTGTAAAATAGGGTTTTATCAATATTTGGCGAGACGGGGCTAGGGTTAATGTATAACATAACAAAGTAGAAGCAGTTGGATCGGGTAGGTTTTGTATTTCATGAGCCCAACTGGTGGTGATTGGGAGGGAAGTCAGGCCCGTTATGTGTTTATCATATAAAATCATGTTTTTTTATTTAAATAAAAAATTATTAACCACAATGGATGATTTATTGAAAAACTTTATTTAGGAATATAGTATTTTTAGAGACTAAATTATATTATTTTTTAAATTTTTGTTAAGGACTCTATTTTTAACATTCGTTTAAGACTAAATTGTTTTTTTTTACAAAAATTTATTTTTATTTTTTATTTTTCTTAAGTATTGAATTGGGTTTTGCAGATTTTCTCAAAATTAAAATAGGTTGTTGCTTATGATATTAGTCAACTTTTAATATTCGATTATTAAAATATTTAATTATAGTTTTAATAGAGTTCACTAAATCAATCTTCATGAAAATTATCTTAATTTGTTATTATAAAATTGTTTTGTACTAAAATTAGAAATAAAGTGAAAATTGAAAGTAACGGTAGATTTAAGTTTTTGACGTTGTGGAGAGAGGACTTACCTGCAAGGTTAGCATTCCAACGACCTAGTTAGTATATGAGAAAAAAAGTGAATTTGAATTGAGTTTGAAACATGTTACCTAAATTTGGCGCATTCTCTATATATAGTAGAGAGGGAATAAAAAAACTCGTTATTTGTTAGGAGTATGGTGCGGAGAGTCATTGGATGTGAATACAATCTTTGTCTCACGGCTCATCAAAAGAAGAAAAAGAATGTAAGTCATTTTAAATATGAACGTGTTGATAAAATGTCTCATTCCGAATTGCAAAATGCTTTTGAAGCTCTACACCATGAGGCCAAAGAAGCTTTCAAACGCTTAGCCTCAAATAAGCAAAAAAAATTACATTTAGAGAAAAAGATTTCTGATTCCAAAATGGAATTAAAAGCTCTTAAGAACTCAATGGTAGAGGCTACAAAAGCTAAAATTGAGGAAGACAAGTCCTGTTGGTTAAATTGGGGTTGTGAAACTTGTCACATTTGATAAAATGAGGTTATAACTCTTAAAGCCAAATAAGACAAGGCTTTAGAACCTAAAGTTACATTTGTTGTTGATCGCTCGTATTTTAGAAGTAGTATGATTAATCATTATCAGAAATATTTCTCTCTCTCTCTATATATATATATATATATATTGTCATACCCCAAATTTTGACCACTAAGATTTTCCATCATTGTGCCAATCATCATCACAAGATGGAGATACTTTCATGTCTCATCAATCTCCTCAAGGAATTGTTGAGCATTCACTACAATCAAGGATTAGGGTTTCATGCCCACTTAGGGCACTTAGACAAGAGATCAATCAAGAAATGACATGATCTTCAACTTGTCTAACATCTCAAACATCCATAAAGAATCAAGAGAACTCCCACATCAATAATCAAGCACAAGGTTGCAGCATTCCAAGTGGATTAAGCCTCCAGATCGTCAGTGTCACCAAATTAGGGTTTGGTCGACTGAGGCCTCCAGATGGAATTTTTCCTCTGGGCATGAGCCAATGCTTCAAAGCACAACTCAAGATACTCCAAGGGACCTCATGGACCCAATAATCAAGTCAATTTTACCTCAGGGTGTGCATCCACACAAAAAATCAGGAATTGGGGTTTCTTGACCTAATTCACCCCTAAGTTGACTTTTGGGACAAAACATGAGCCAAGACCTCAAGGCATGATTTGAGGGTCTCTAACACACCACATTGATCCATTTGCAATAATGGATTAACCCAAGAAGCTTGGCTCACAAGTTTCAATTTCATCAGGACCACAATTAGGGTTTTGAAAAAAAAGTCAACTGTATCTTTAACTTTTGACCAAGACATGCTCCCAAACCTTGGGAAATGATTCAATACACCCTACAACACCTATGGAATCCATCCATTGGGTTTGATTTAGGTCAGGGACTTGATTTCACCAAGGATCACACAGTTTGGATTTCATCCGATAAAAAGTCAACTGTGCACAAAATCAAGTTTGACTTTTTGGGATTTTCCACAATTTTGGTTCTTTGACCCTAAAACATTGTTAATATGTGATTTGAATCACCGTTCATCAAGAAATATCAAAGAAAGTGGGATAACTTGTAAAAGGGGTAACCGTAAAACACTTAGAAATTTTCTAAGTTCTGGAACAAAGTGGCTAGAGTATCAACTTCCAAGGACCATAACTTGAGATCCAAACAACCATTTTGGATAGTCCAAAGCTAGATTTGTAGATCTCATGGCATACTTTAAAAGTGTCAACTACATCTCATTCCAATTCTTTATAGATTTTAAGTTATGGAGTGCTCAAAGTGGCTGAAAACATGAAAATGCATCTTTTTCCAACACTTAGAGAAATTCTGCCCAAAGCAGATTTTAAGTGAAACACAAAAACTTGGGGCACTTTTCACACAGTTGCAAGATGAATCAATTCAAGGTGTAAACATTAAAGTTGTTATGCATATTGCTAGGAATTCAAAGGGTCCATCAGCATGAAAAAACTCCATGGAAATCAAGAGATATAGCAGCTCAAAGTCATGCTGCTGCAACTGTTTTGGAAAAACCAGTTTGCATGTTTGCTTGCTCTCCACGATTTCTAATTCAAAGCCAATGATCACTATGCCAAATTCATCCAATCTGATCACAATGCATCTGATCCAACCAACAAACTTGGACTGAAATTCCAAGAGCTTATCTTTGAGAATTGATGAGTTTTTGGCATATATGCCTTGAATTCAAAGGGAATTAATGTGGAATAGTGCACTTTCAAGATTCTCACTCTCCTCAGTCAAGTTCTCTGATTAAACAACAATTAAAATGACTGAAGAATGTGGAATCAGTCAATACATAGCTGATCTATTTGGGGCAGTTGTTACACCTAGTGCAAAAGGCATTTATGCCAAGCCAAGACCATTGAACCAGGCATTTATGCCAAGCCAAGACCATTGAACCATAGCTTCATCCTCTGAGCTTCAAGAGAACCACTTCAACACAACTCCTCTACTCTAAATAGAGGTTCTAACTGATCATTCAGATCACCCCAAAGCAGCTTACAACATTGCTTTCTCTCATTCCCTCTTTAAGTGCCAAATTTCTTTGTTCTTGAGCAAGTGATATCGGGTTTTGAGTTGCAGAGCCAACCAACTCAAACCATCACTTCTAACACATCACATATGATGTATAGAAGTTGTCCAAACACCTAAACCACTTTTGAAACACCTCCATTAAAATTTCACTCTTCAACCTAGCCATTATGCAGTTGGGATACCATAATTTGATCTAAGGAGTTTCAAAAAGTTCCAAGGTGAAATTCTGGTATCAGACGTGTGATGTTAAGTGCGATGTCACAACAACACACTTTGCACAATGGACAAAATAAACAGCAGAAAAACACACCAAATTATTCACCCAGTTCGGTCTAACTACCTACGTCTGGGGGCTACCAAGCCAGGGATGAAATTCACTACTTGTAGAATTAAATTACAGACTCAACACCCACGTTGACAATCTCCTAATCTTAATTCCTACTAGTGACTTTCTACCTAAGAAACCACTTAGATATGAGAACACTACTCAATCCCTAAAACACTTCAAAGATCACACACTTTGAATAACACTACTTGATTCTGCTTCACAGCTTTGATCAAGTTACACAACTCTCTATCGCTTCACAGCTTCTAAGAGAGGACAGAAAATAACTCACCAATTCAACCTAGAATGGTGTATACAAAGCTCGTACAAAATACTTAAGAAACTCAACCTATGCTATTGATCTTCTCTCTGTATTTCTGTACTTTTTCCTTTGGTTTTGTGCGCTTTATATAGCCACCTGAATTGGGCTTTGGACTGCTACAATATCTGACTTGATTTGTTATTTAAAACTGAATCTTCAAAACAGATTTTCTCCTAAAATCTTTTCAAATCTTCAACCTTTTAAATCTCCTACAAATCTGCACCAGATCTCCTATGCAGCGAAAATATCTAACCCAAGATATTCGCATCCAATGAGACAGCTTGCTCTCCACAATTCCAGCTAACACGCAAACCCTAACAACATCACAACCTGATGTCATTAATTCTGCAGATCTAATGTCACAACATCGCATGTGACATCAGACATCCAAACTTTAGCAATTAAACACTTAACACGGCCCAGTGTTAAGACTCAATGTTGCAACATCACCACCTTGACATCAACATTGAACATACTTTGTTTTACCAAAATTCCAGCCAATCCAAGAACTAACAATCTCCCCCTTTGGCTAATTTTGGCTAAAACAATCTCTGCACCTTCAGAGACTTCAGCAGCGAAAAACCTTCAAACAATGATTTTGAAACTCCAAGCAGCAGTATCTTCAATAAAGACTTCACAAAACTCTGCTGCAGCACCATCTTCAACAGCAACAATCTTCAAACAGCTGAACATATTTCAACATTAGCAGCAATAAGCACTCCCCCTCAATGCAACAACTAGCACAGCAGCTGTTCAGCAATTACTCCCCCTTAATTTCTGCACTTCTAACATCAGCAATCAACTACATCCTCAGCTGCATATTTCTTGACTTCATTCCTTAGCGGCGACAATCAACTCCTCTTTTGACAGTATTAGACATTTGTACTCTTTGATACTCTAGGCTCTCTTGGCTACTTCTCCCCCTTTTTAGCCACAATTAGACAATCTTCAATCAGGAGCCCTATTAACTACAATTAGTACTACCCTAGCTCTCATTGTTAGCCTCACAGTTAGTAACCAGGCAAAACAAATCATAGAACAGAAAAACAATATAACTGGTGCATATACAGCACAATATTCATGATACAAACCATGCACAACAGTGCAGAAACAAAAACAACAGAATCAAAATTAAAACTACTAATTAAGAAAAACATTAAAAGCTTTAATCATCTGAGCTGAGATCATCAGCATCTTTTTCTGAACCTGGCTCTTCAAAATCATCATTATTGTTAGCATTGACTGCTTCATCTTCTTTTTCTGCCAATCTCAGAGTCATGAGAAGTTTTTCAAATTTCTGCTTTCTTTCAGTACTCACTCTGATGACTTCATCCAACTCCTTGCAGGCTTCCTCTAGTTCAGAAATCATATCAGTCTTGACATGAGTATGATGAGTAGATGTTGAGGCAGATACCTTGACATGATCAGCAACATGTTTTCCTTCAAACAACTTCTGATGAAAAGACAATTCAGGCTTCCTTCTACACACAATATCATACTGGTGAAGAATCCCAGGATGCTGAGACAGAATTATCCCACAAATGAGGGATGGAAATGCAATAGGCAATTTCACAGCTCTTGTTGCAGCATGCTTGATAGTCTGATTATAAATGTAAGAGCCATAATCAATTAGTCTCTTTGTTCCAATGGCATAAACTAATTTGCCCAAACCAGCAGAAACAGAGGTCTTGTGGTTAGTAGGAACCCAGTTAACATCACCTATTCTATGAAGAATAGCATATTTCACACTTAATAAACTTGCTGATAACTTCCCTTTTGAAGGCCAAACTTCTACCTGACCAGCTGTGATTTCTTTGCAGATAACATTATTAGAAACTTCTAATTCTCCATAATCTTCATCACTTCTTCCTAAGCAGGCATTGATCACCTTAGGAGAGAACCAGATACACTTACCCCTGACGGTAACTCTTCTGAAGGTTAGGCTTTCGCTGTTATCAATAGACTCAGGGATATTCACTATAAATTCTCTGACCAGTCTATCATAGCAACTAGTCAATCCTGACACAGTCCTTATGAGACCAGCAAACTTAATTAGATCTACAATTCCAGTAGACTCTAAGTCATCTGCTACTAGCTCTCTTTCCAGAGCTATCCTTCTTTGGCTCACACAATTCCACATGGATGCACTTCTGGCACAGTGAAAAAAAATGTTATCAAGCACTTGATCAGCAGATCTGTTCATCACAGGGTTGATGTCTTGAACATCACACTCTGAATCTGATTCTTCCCTGATTCTCCTCTTCTTGCCAGATATGGAAGCTTTGCTTCATGACTTGGGAGAGTCTGCAACTGAAGTCCTTTTCTTATCCTTGACCATATTTTCATTAGGAAGTGACTCCACTCCTTTCCCTTTCCTATCCTCCATTCTTCTTGCTATCGTATTACCAATGATATCACTATCAGATGAGTCCTCAACATCTATAACCTCAGCCTGATCCTTCCCTTTATAACTGTGACTATCATCTCTAGGGGACGATGTTCTGACATCAGGGATGACATCAGTATCTTCAAGATCTTCTTCTTTACTACCACCTTCAGCGTCTTGAATCACAGATAAGGCCAGTCTGTGAAGATTTGTGTCCTCACTTTGAGAGTCCACCTGTTCAGCAGGCATTTGCCTTAAAGGGACAGAAATCCCTTTCACACGTATTCACTTCTCAAGAATTTTGGCGGCAATCTGCTCCAAATGCATGTCCACACCATACTTCTCCTCAACAGCTTGAGAAGATGATGACCTAGTTTCAGTTTTATTCAACTTGGTTGAAGGTTTAGAGATACCTGAATCTGGGAGTGCCATAGGAATGTGTTCTTTGTCAGCAAGTTCTTTTTCCGAAGAAACCCTAGTTCGTACATGCGCAGGTCTTTGAGAATCAGAGTTCTTGGATGGGGAAGACATCGTTCCTTTGTAACAGACTAGGTTTAGAGAAGATTTTTCTATTCTGTTGAGATTAAGGGAGATGAACCGTTGAGAAGAGAACGCTTTGATGAATCTTGATATAGAATCAATATGGTAAAGCGCCTGATTTTGAGTACCTCTTAAAGACCAATTACTAATTTTCTCCCTCCATAGAGACTTTCCTTTTAAAAATTTAAAAGGATTCCCACCAGAACTCATTAACTCTGAGTGACCTTTCAGCATCCTTTCACACCTGATGTCATGGTCTGATGTTATAACATCAACTTGAACATCATCAGTTGAATTAACTTCAAGAGGAATCCACTGATAGCAGTTATCTTTGGATCTGGCACCCTTCATAACAACCTGATTATGATCATTAGATACCTCACACTAATCTTTGGTGTAGTTAACTTTGTAACCTTCATCACATAGCTGACTTATGCTAATCAAATTTGCATTCAAACCTTAGACAAGGATCACACTATCAAGAGTAAGACCATCAAGATTCTTCACTCTTCCACTTCCTTCTACTACTCCTTTTTCTCCATTGCCAAACACAACCTTATTTTCATGGCAAGGATTAAACTCCACTAACTGCTCCTTTGATCCAGTCATGTGCATAGAACATCCACTGTCAAAGTACCATGCATTCATGGCAAAATGTCCATCTGAGGTATGAGCCAATAGACACGTGACCTGAGCTTTAGGAACCCATTGTTTAGCAACTTTGGATCTGACCTCCTTTTGTCTGGCTTGAGGAACTGAATTTGGATAACCATGGAGTTTGAAGCACGAGGATTGCATATGTCCAACCCTGCCACAATAGAAGCATCTTACTCTGTCATCTCTAAATTGTTTATGTCTTCTACCATTATGATGATAATGTTGTGGCTGCCACCCATAATGTTGTCTCCTTCTTCCATAGTTGGATTGTCTTCTTCTGTACTGAGGACGTTGTCTCCTAGGCTATCTCCTATGGTGATGAGGCTTCCTTCTTCCATAGTGATGAGGCACAACATTGTTGTATCCATATCCATACCAGTTTTCCTGATGTTGAGACATCTGATGAGACATGTTCTGTTTGAACCTTGCAGCTTGCATGCTCTTGTGATATTGGGGAGGCATATACTGACTAGCTCCTCGAAGCTGCATCTTCCTCTGATGGGGACCATTCTTTTTCTCAACATTCTGAGGCTGAACAATCTTCTTAGGGGTAGGATCCTGTCTTTTTGTTTGAGACATTGGTTGAGACACCTCCTCCCTTGTTCCTGAAGAGCTTGCTTCAGCAGAAACCTTTTTCTCAGCCACAAATCCTATACCTGACTTATCACTAGCCACTTTTTCTGTCTGAAGGATCTTATCAAGTGTGTCTGTACCACAGCTCAGCATCCTAACAAATTTGGTCATATGCTCAAGATGAGCTTTGAACAGTGAGACTTCGTTTTCCAAATCAGCTTTAGCTGTCTCAAGCTGAATAATCTGTTCCTTCTGACTCTTGTTTTCTTGACAGATTTCAGCACTTTTCAGGCAAAGCTCTTGATAAGTAGAAGCTAGCTCCTCAAAGGTTATTTCTCCATCACTAGAATCATCATCAAAGACAACAGTTCCTGTCAAAGCTCTAACATGCTTTGCTGACTCACCTTCACTTTCACTATCAGAGTCAGACCAGGAAACTGTCATGCCCTTCTTCTGCTTTTTCAAGAAGGTGGGACACTCTTTCTTGACATGTCCATACCCTTCACACTCAAAGCACTGAACTCCTTTATCTTGGGCAGTTTTTTCTTCATCCTTCTCTTTTGACTTGCTGATGTCAGAAGATATGTTCTTGACATTAGGCCTGGAGTTATTGTTCATCCTCTTGAACACTTTGTTGAATTGTCTTCCCAACATAACTATGGCCTGAGATATATCCTCCTGGGATTCAGAACTATTTCCTTTTTCTTCTTGATCATTTGACACCAAGGCTATATTCTTTGGCTTCTTTTCTGGTTCTTCCTCATTCAATCCAAGCTCAAAAGTTTGAAGAGATCCAATGAGCTCATCAACTCTCATCTTGCTGATGTCTTGTGATTCTTCAATGGCAGTTACCTTCATCCTATACTTCTTAGGAAGGGACCTAAGGATCTTCCTTACAAGCTTTTCATCTGACATTTTTTCACCAAGAGCACTAGATGCATTAGCTAGCTCCAGAATATTCGTGTGGAAGTCATGAATAGTCTCATCTTCCTTCATCTTCAGGCTTTCAAATTTTGATGTTAGAATCTGGAGTCTTGACATTTTAACTCTAGATGTACCTTCATGAGTGGCCTTCAAAATATCCCATGCTTCTTTAGCAACTTCACAGGTATTGATTAACCTGAAAATATTCTTATCCACTCCATTGAAGATTGCATTTAGAGCTTTGGAATTTCCAAGGGCAAGCTCATCTTCTTCCTTGGTCCATTCTTCTTCAGGCTTTGGCTTTGAGGTGCCTTCTTTATCTTTGCCAGCATCATCTTTCTCACACACAACAAGTGCTTTCCACTCTTTAATAATAGCCTTCCATGCCCTGCTGTCCAAGGATTTTAAGAAAGTAGTCATCCTTGGCTTCCAATAGTCATAATTGGATCCATCCAAAATAGGGGGTCTGTTGACAAATCCTCCAACTTCTTTGTCCATCTTTACACCAAAAAGTAACTTCCCTAGATCTCACCCAGAGACAGACAGGATGCCTGCTTTGATACCAATTGAAATTTTGGTATCAGACGTGTGATGTTAAGTGCGATGTCACAACAATACACTCTGCACAATGGACAAAATAAACAGCAGAAAAACACACCAAATTGTTCACCCAGTTCGGTCTAACTACCTACGTCTGGGGGCTACCAAGCCAGGGATGAAATTCACTACTTGTAGAATTAAATTACAGACTCAACACCCATGTTGACAATCTCCTAATCTTAATTCCTACTAGTGACTTTCTACCTAAGAAACCACTTAGATATGAGAACACTACTCAATCCCTAAAACACTTCAAAGATCACACACTTTGAATAACACTACTTGATTCTGCTTCATAGCTTTGATCAAGTTACACAACTCTCTATCGCTTCACAGCTTCTAAGAGAGGACAGAAAATAACTCACCAATTCAACCTAGAATGGTGTATACAAAGCTCGTACAAAATACTTAAGACACTCAGCCTATGCTCTTGATCTTCTCTCTGTATTTCTGTACTTTTTCCTTTGGTTTTGTGCGCTTTATATAGCCACCTGAATTGGGCTTTGGACTGCTACAATATCTGACTTGATTTGTTATTTAAAATTAAATCTTCAAAACAGATTTTCTCCTAAAATCTTTTCAAATCTTCAACCTTTTAAATCTCCTACAAATCTGCACCAGATCTCCTATGCAGCGAAAATATCTAACCCAAGATATTCGCATCCAATGAGACAGCTTGCTCTCCACAATTCCAGCTAACACGCAAACCCTAACAACATCACAGCCTGATGTCATTAATTCTGCAGATATAATGTCACAACATCGCATGTGACATCAGACATCCAAACTTCAGCAATTAAACACTTAACACAGCCCAGTGTTAAGACTCAATGTTGCAACATCACCACCTTGACATCAACATTGAACATACTTTGTTTTACCAAAATTCCAGCCAATCCAAGAACTAACACAAGGCTTGCAATCTACTCCATACCATCCAGTGAAGTTGTAGAGATCATCATCCACCTTCTGGAACATACTTTGTGCAGAGTTCCATTTCTTCTTGCAGCAAGGTAAGCCTAAAACTCAATCTCCATACACCATGCATATTTCCTCGCACAATAATTTTTCCAATTGATTATCATCATATGTTGAGTGTTTTCCCTCAAAAAATTTGACCATAGCACTCACAAACATGTCTGCACGATTGCTTTTGCAAAGTTAGGGTTTATACATTCATGTTAATGTAACTTGCTGCACACTAAAAATAAATGAAATCAAATATTGCCTTCATGTTCCTTGTTAAAAAACGCATGAATTTGGTGTTTGAATCATGTCAAATGATTAAGAGATGAATGAGATATAGGCCTTCACGTATCTGAGTTTGAGGTTGAAGATGGTCATGGCGCCATGCTTCAGAAATTGAACTTGTTTTACTATATAATTTTCACTTGCCCTATTATTCTTGAATTGACATTGTGCCCCAGTGGTTGGTCAACTGGTTTATGTGTATTAGCGAGCGAGAGGTCTGGGGTTCGAATCCCCCTCGCCCCAGACCTCTTTTTTATCACTTGTCCTATTTAATTATTTTTCATATTATTTTTGTTAATAACTTGAAAAATTAATTTCTCTCTCACTTTTAATTATTTTTGTTTGGTTCTTTTTGTAAAAAAACACAAAAATGTTAAAATATATTATTCCACAAAAAAATCCAATTTATATTATTTATTTAATATAATTAGAATTTTTGTAATTAATTTCATTTTAATTGTTTTTAAACATTTTTTAAATGAAATTCACACTTTGATCTTTCAAATTTAATTGGATTTTAAGCTTTCATATGATTAAACTTGATTTTCCAAAGTGTACAACTTGTTTTTGAATATAATTGATATTTTATCATTTATTATTTAAATTACCTTTGAAATGCCATTTTAATTCAAAAATTAGGGTTTCTTTGATGTTCACCCTAACAAATCTTTTTCAAACACTCATGTGCCTCTAATAGAGTGTAAGTCCCAACCCCTTTGTAAATAAACAATTTTGGGCCTCACATATTGTATAAGTTCCTCTGTATATTTTCAAAAGTTCAGCGCGATCGTCGCCTTTTTTAACAAAACCAACTAGGCTTCTCCTTGACCTATAAGACCCATCTTTATTCATTTTCAAACTTTTTGGGCCTCTTGATAGAGTGTAAGTCCCACCACTTTGTAAATAAAATAATTTGGGCCTCAGGGTATTGTATAAGTCCCAATACAGTTTCAGAAACTTCGACGAGGTCGTCGTTTTCAAATAATAATCATCTGGGCCTACCCTCGTGTTGTAAGTCTCATTCCTTTTCTTTAAATAATCTTTGGGCCTCTAATAGAGTGTAATACCCAACCCCCTTTTAACCAAAACCTTTTTGGGCCTCAGATATTGTATAAGTCCCTCTGCGTTAATAACATCTCGGCACGATCGCCAGTTCAAAATCAAATCATTTGGGCCAACTCTCGTGTTGTAAGTCTCATTTCTTTTCTTTTAAAACACTTTTGGGCCTCTCCTTGAGTTGTAAGACCCAACCCTTTTGTAGATAAACCTTTTTGGGCCTCAGTCATTGTATAAGTCCCGGTACGATATTCAAAACAACGGTACGATCACTGTTAAAACCTTGGGCCTCTCTTTGAGTATAAACCCCAATGATCTTTTCAAAATAATTCCCTTTTGAGTTAGATTCAATATACATTTGTTATCAAAACTTTCTTTAATTTCTTTGAACAACTAACCACACAGCATGGAAGCTTGCTCACTTATAAGTTTTATCCGCTTTCATTTACTTGCTTTAATATATATATAAATGTATTGTGGGAAGCTGCGCATGGTTAGTCTTCTTTCATTCTTTTAAATACACTTCCAATATATATATATAACTGTATTGTGGGAAGTTGCGCATGCTTAGTCTTCTTTCATACCCTTTTAAATACTTGTCATATATCATATGTATATATACTAGTATAGTTATTTAGAGTTTTCCCCGACAACTAGGCCTAGAACTACGTAAAGCCTTGTTGGTCACGCTTAAATACAAACAAAACTAGATCCCCATAGGATTTCCAGATACAGTCTTGTCTTCTCTTGGGCTTAAACAATATAGAACAAAGTATAAGGCAGTATTCCTCGTGAACCTTTTCTCAGACTGTCACCCCTAGAAATTGTCAAAGAAATTCTACTCCCCAGAGTTGATATATTCTCGGTGAATAGCATCTCTTGAGTTTCTTCAAATCACAGAACTTTCACTAAATGATTTATTCTCGGTGAATAGTATTTCTTGAACTTTTCTTGGTTTGGGACCCACAGGCTTCTTAAAAGCATCCCCGCCTCCTCTTGGGCTTTGTACAAGGACCCTCTGGCTTCTTAGAAATTCTCATGCCTTCTCTTGGGTTTAATACAAGGACCCTAATGACCTCTTAAATGTATAAGATAGAACTTAGTCATCCTTTGCTAGAGCAGTCTTTCTAGTGTCAAATATCGGATTTTAGGGTCGATCCTCATCCCTTAATACTCGTGCCTCCTCTTGGGCATCATACAAAAGATAAAACTCTTCCTCACCAGTAGACTTGGACAGTCTAATCCCCTTGAGTGTCAAAGACATTCTCAAGTTCCTTACGAATATAGGAAGAAACCACGGGCTCTCTGGATCAATCTCCGGCAGAAACCCAGCCTCTCTCTTGAGAGTTCCCCAACCAGGGTCAACTTATCTCAAATCAGAACCTCGAGGTCTCTGATATCTCAACTCTTTTGTAATCCTCAGCAAGAGTTGATTCCCCATTTGGACCTGCCTCGGGATCTTAACAATCCCTGGCAAAAGTTAGCCTCCTCTTAGGCTTTGTATAATGATCTTCCCTTAACACAGTCAGCCTCCTCTTGGGCTTTGTACAAAGATTCTCCCCCAGTGGAGCTAACCTTTTCAGACTCTCTTGTTGAGTCAATCAACTTTTCAGACTCTCTTGTTGAGTCAATCAACTTTCAGACTCTCTTGTTGAGTCAATCAAGTTTCAGACTCTCTTATTGAGTCAATCACTTTCAGACTCTCTTGTTGAGTCAATCAACTTTTCAGACTCTCTTGTTGAGTCAACCTTTTTTAGCCTCAATCTTGGGCTTTGTACAAGACATAAAAAACACTCTCTTGTTGAGTCAAACCATTTTAGCCTCAATCTTGGGCTTTGTAAAAGACACAAATCTCCCTCTCTTGAGCTTGGGACAGATATCTTCCCTAGCAGAGTCATTTCCTCCCAGTCTTCCTCTAGGCTTTAAGGAATGATCTTCCCCAAGCAGAGTCAAACTCATTTCAGCCTCAATCTTGGGCTTTGTATAAGACACATAAAAATATCCTCACCAGAGTCAGTTAAATTTCCCAGTTCAGCCTCAATCTTGGGCTTTGTACAAGACAGATAATACTCTCCAGCAAGAGTCAAATTCATTTCAGCCTCAATCTTGGGCTTTATACAAGACACATACAAACCTCCCCGGCGGAGTCAAAATCCTTTTAGCCTCAATCTTGGGCTTTGTACAAGACAGATAGAACATTTTCCCCAGAAAAGTCAACCTTCTAGCCTCCTCTTAGGCTTTGTATAATGATATCCCCAAAGAGTCAGTCTCTTTTTTGCCTCAATCTTGGGCCTCGTATAAGACACATAAACGCTCTCTTGTTGAGTCAGTCAGTTCCATCCTCCTCTTAGGCTTTGTATAAGGACTTCCCCAGTGGAGTCAATCAACCTCTTAGCTTCAACCTTGGGCTTTGATCAAGGCACACAAAAATCAACAATCCCTCTTTAGAGCTGACAAGTTCTCTCTCAGTCAAACTTTTAGCTTCAATCTTGGGCTTTGAACAAGACACAAATAACCTTTTAGCTTCAATCTTGGGCTTTGAACAAGACACCAAAATATCGTTTTCCTCCCTTAGAATAGGAGGAACTACGATTGCTCTCATTTCCCTGTTTCATTTAAACAGGAATACGTAGGCATAAGATTGCGAAATCTTAGCGAGCATACTAATCAAAATACCCTAGGTCCAGTACCTTCATACATCAACCAAAATTTAGGTCTAGTACCTTACCAAAAACATCAGAAAAGCCCGAACATCAACAAAAAACTCACTCACTCACTCATACTTCCCAAGAAACTTTCCCAACCCATTAACAGATAAACAACATCAATTACAAAGCGAGACCTAAAGCTAATATCCTGTGGATAACCACATATAGGATGGGTAATTGACAACTCCCCATTGTATAACCTGACCCCGACTCCCCGAATCTCTTTAAGCGTTTGTTCAGTTAAACATTCGCGTGCAAGGTTAGTTTTAGATAGCTTCCATTTCCCTTTCAGCTTCATGGGATAAATAAGAAATCATAAAGTAGCACCCCCTCCTCCTCATTGCGGTGAGGAAAACCCAGCGATAAGGTGGTCGAATCACCGACAAAAATCGCTCGCTACAGTAAAATGCCGACTCTGCTGGGGAGTCATTTTATTTGTTAGGACTAGGATTATAGCTCTTAAGAGGTCTAGGATGTTAGTTTTAGGAATATATATATATATATATATATATATATATATATATATATATATATATATATATATATATATATATCGCTTTTCCTAATTGATATACGTGTTTATTTTTCTGCTAATGGGACTGCGGGTGATGTCGCATCTGGAAAGTTTGAGTGACACCTAAGATAAGTGATGGCACTAGACGGGTAATCTTACAGGGATTGACTCCCAAATAAGAGACCTCAGTCGACCATCGAATCAGTGGAGAAACCCTTTGCGGATTCAATGCCTATACAACTTCGATTGTTGAAAGCAGATTGTTCGATTATGGTATTCTATGAAACTGAGGATTTAGTAGGCTGAGACCTTGTTACTATTTTGTAGTGCGGAAGCTATCGGAAATAGTTGTCACGCGATACTACCCTCATTTGAGATTACTCTAAGATACTGCAGCTCGCTCGGGTGAACCAGCCTGCTGTTGTTATCCCAAGAGAGGTCAATGATTTTGAGGACAAGTACAAAAAATACCAGTACAACCTTTGGGGATGGGTAGAGCCATGACTTCATGACACCGAACCTTTGACCCTATGTTTTTTCTATGTTTTTGTGTGTTGTATTCATGCATTCATTAAAAAAAACATTAAAACAAAGAAAAATTTTCTCTTCTAGTCTCTCTTTTTCAAATTAAACTAAGACAATGATTGCAAATGTCAGAGAAAAAGATTGCGTTATGGATTTCAGTAGAAGGAAGACTCACACGTACACCTTCAAGGTTCCAAAACTAGAGGATTTGAGAGGTCTGGCAAGGATGATCACCAACCCTGATGCTTTTAGAGCTAAGTACGGAGGACTACTGTCTCTGTTAAGGGTCCAAGTAATTGAAGGAATATTGTCTACGCTCATTCAGTTCTACGATCCAGTCTATCACTATTTTACATTCCCGGATTATCAGCTCGCACCAACACTAAAGGAGTACTTTCACCTGACCGATTTAACCATCACTGGCCAAGCCCCCTTTTCTGGACTGGAAGAAATTCCAAAGGATCAAACCATTGCAAGAGCAATTTATTTGGACGAGTCAGAAGTCAGGACTCACATGACCACTAAGGGTGGAATCCAGGGTTTGCCAGCTAAGTTTCTGATAAAGAAGGCTCTGTACTTTGCTAGTATAGGGAACGTGACTGCTTTCGAAAGCGTCTTTGTTCTGCTCACCTACGGGTTATTTCTGTTTCCCAACATTAATGACTTCATTGATATCTATGCCATTAAGGTTTTTCTGATTGGAAACCCTGTACCGACCTTGCTCAAAGATGCTTATCATTCTGTACACCTAAGGAATTTGTATAGCGGAGGAATGATCACATGTTGTGTACCCCTGCTATACAAATGGTTCACTTCCCATTTACCCAAGTTTGTTGCTTTTTGGGATCATAAGAGTACTTTGCGTTGGTCGCAGAGAATCATGTCTCTTACCAACTCTGACATCGATTGGTACAATCGAATCTATGACGAGATCAGAATCATTGACCGTTGTGGAAATTTCCCTAATGTACCCCTCATAGGAACTAAAGGAGGAATCAACTATCATCCGATTTTAGTTCGTCGTCAATTTGGATACCCGATGAGGCATGTCGTGCGTAATGCTCATCTGGAAGGTCTTTTCTTCAAGGAAGGAGAAAATGACAGAGCACTAAAGACAGAAATAATGCATGCTTGGAAACATGTTCACAGGAAAGGAAGAGAGTCTCTAGGAAAACCAGACTGTGTCTCGGTGGAACCTTATCTCCACTGGGTACAAACTAAAGCTCTCAAGCTGAGGATGCCTTACCCTCGTCAGGAAGTTCTTCCGTTAAAGGAGTCTGTCCTTTATTTTATGTCTGATACGGAAAAAGTTCAGGTTACTCTCAAAAAAGTTCAACAGGAGAGGAGGTCTTGGAAGAACAAGTAGTGTATTCTCAATGTGGAGTGTAAGAAAATACAACAACTGTTAAAAGAAAAAGATGCTCTGATCGAGATTTTAGAGTAACATGCTGTAGAAAATCAATAAGACCAAAGGAATTTGCTCGCTCTTTTCACTTGGCAAAGGAATGACAACCCGACAACGACTCGAGAGCCCCGGTTAAAGAAAAGGAAAGTACCAGAACCAACATCTGAGCCCTCTTCAGAGAGGACTCAAGATCCATTAGCTTAGACATTTCCTTTTTTTAGCACTTTGTAAATTACTGTATTTCCATTTCCGCAATCTTTGAATTAAATAAAATGGGGTTTCCCCATTGTTTGATATTTTCAATCCAATTGTCGAAGTTTCTTTTGTTTAAACAAAAAAATAATTAATATAATCATTGCATATCATTCATCATTCTCACATAACGCATTCTTCTTACTTATGAATCTCACGTTTGTGTCTTGATTCTAGAGTCAAACTGTCTCATTCGTACAATACTCAGGCCAGTCAACAAAAGAAAATGGATAATCTCGAGGAAGAGAACAGAGAGTTGAGAGAAGAACTTGACGCTCTAAAAGAAGACTTGATAAAGCTTCACAATGACATGCAGGCTCTGGCAGCAGCCCAGATGCAACAAAAAAGGACTGTGATCTCAGAGATCACATCGACGCCCATAGTGGAAAAGTATGATCCTCGGTATAACATGCCTAAAGATCATCCCTGGGGTATGCCACTCAACTATATCCCGGAAGGATATATTCCGCCGATCACGGAAGATCCGGAAACTACAGCAGGAACCGCTGGGCCTGAAGGTTACAAACTTTGGGAAAGTGAAGATGCCAGGGGCATAACAGCAACTCCTGAAGGTTACAAACTTCGGGAAGCACCAAAAGTCACTACCATAATGACTATACCACCACCTGTGGTACACACTGTCCCGGAATGGCAGATTCCACAGATACCTTCTGTTGGAAATGAAAGTATGGACGATAAAATGAGGGAATTCCAGGAACAGTTCATGGAGATACAGAAAGAACTGCAAGCCATTCGCGGTCAGGATCTATTTGGAAAGGACGCCGCAGACCTTTGTCTGGTCCCCAATGTGAAAGTTCCGCACAAATTTAAGGTGCCCGAATTTGAAAAGTACAAGGGTAACTCTTGCCCTCAAAGTCATTTGGTGATGTACGCTCGGAGAATGTCAACTCAGACATAGAACCCACAGTTGCTGATCCACTATTTCCAGGATAGTTTAACCAGTGCCGCACTTAAATGGTACATGGGTTTAAACCGCACCAAGATCATCACTTTCAGAGATCTTGGCGCTGCCTTTGTTCAACAATATAAATATAACCTGGACATGGCACCAGACAGAGATCAACTCAGAGCCATGTCGCAGAAGGATAAGGAAACCTTTAAGGAATATGCTAAGAGATAGCGTGAAATTTCCGCTCAGATTTGTCCACCTCTTGAGGAAAAAGAGATGACAAAGATCTTCTTGAAAACCTTGACTTTACTGAGATGGTAGGCATGGGAGTTCGTCTTGAGGAGGCAGTCCGAGAAGGACGTTTAGTAAAAGACGTTGGATCATCAAGCAGTACCAAAAGATACGGTAATGCTCTCCCTAAGAAAAAAGAGCAAGATATTGGTAATATCTCTCTCGGAAAGCAAAGGCGATGATACCAACCAATAACAGCTGTAACTCCTGCTATCAACCCTGCGTCGGTTCCAACGTATCAACCTCCGGTTGCTCAGAGCCAACCGAATCAACAACAATATCAGCAAAGGACACAACAGCCTCTTCAGCAGGCTCGTCCTCAATACAACAACAACCGTACAACGCGACCACCAGGGTTTGACCCTATACCAATGTTGTACGCAGAACTGTTTCCATTACTGCTGGTCAAGGGGCACGTCCAAACCAGGTCTCCTCTTACAGTACCAGAAAATCCACCTTTTTGGTTCAAATCGGATCAGACTTGCCCTTACCATCAAGGAGAACCAGGGCATAACTAGGGATGGCAACGGGGCGGGGCGGGGGCGGGTTTAACTATACCCGCACCCGCACCCGCCTCCATATAACACACCCGCCCCCGCCCCCAAATCCAACCGGGGGTAAAAATTTACCACCCAGACCCGCCCCCAGTAGTGAACGGGTGCACCAGCACCCGCCCCGCCCCCACCCGCAAAAAATAATTTCTTTTTAATTACAATAAAAATTAATAATTTTAATTGAAAATTTGATTATTTTAATAAATTAATTAATTATTTAATTAAAATTTTAATTAATAAATAAATATTAACTTAATAAATTTGATTATTTTAATTGCAATAAGGGTATTAATAATTTAATTAAAAATATAATTAATAAATGAATATTAAAATAAGTAAAATAAGAGAAATAAAATAAAATGCATTATCCAGGGGCGGGTGCGGGCGGGTCTTAGTGTCTACCCGCCCCCGCACCCGCCCCCGCACCCGCACCGTAGTTAAGAACCGGGTTTCACCCGCACCCGCACCTGCACCCAATTAAATCGGGTTTTCCCCGTTAATTTCGAGGCAGGCCCGGGCGAGTCCGGGTTTGTTTGCCATCCCTGGGCATAACATAGAAAATTGTCTCAGCTTTAAATTCGATGTGCAGAAGCTTGTTAGGAGCGGGGTCTTATCCTTCAAAGATACAAATCCAAATGTTCAAACAAACCCGCTGCCTCAACACGAGAAAGATGCGGTAAATTTGATAGAAGGAGAGTTTAAGCATAGCTATCAAATTCATGATGTACTCTTATTGGGAACCAACCTGGTCAAGATACATTGCAGACAAAGTGGATACGGTCATGTACCGTCTCATAACTATCACCAGTGTGATATCTGCTCTAAAAACGATCAAGGATGTTCTGTGGTGCAATCCACTCTACAGGAACAGATGGATCTCGGATGGATCCAAGATCACCGAATTCGTGAAGTCAACATGACTTATACAAATTCCAACATCATTCAGAACCACGACATCCGTGCGATGAATGTCAACTTGGTGGCAATACACTCAAGTCAAAGCCAACATCATAATCTGCCTCAGCACGACTACGATTCCTGTCTGGTCTGCTCAGTAAACAATTAGGGATGCTCTTTTGTACAAGAGGCCCTCTAGCGTCAGATGGATCTTGGATGGATTCAAGATTACCGCGATAAAAGTCATATCAAGTGAATATGATTCAAATCTTTGATATTCGTTTGATGAATACCAGCTTGGTGGAGTTACACGCTAAGCAAGTTCAGCTCAGTTTTCTGACTTCGCATAATTATCAGAACTGTAAAGTGTGCCGTGAGAGCGACCAAGGATGTACTATCGTTCAAAGAACCCTGCAACACTTGTTAAACCACTGGTGGCTTCCGATCTATATGGATGAAGACACACAACAAGTCAGCATGACTAACGGGAACCCTACTAGGCATCAAATTCAGGCTATTCGATCAATGGAAACAGACCTAGTGAGGTTACACTGCATACAAAGCGGGCGTGGCCAGGTGCCACCACACAACTACGAGCGCTGTAGAGTTTGCTCAGAGAACAATCAAGGATGCTACCTCGTGCGACCAACCCTTCAAAGTCAGTTAGACCACAAAGAGATTCAACCATGGTCAAGCTTTGGTTCAATATCAGACTATCATCCTAATCAAGACAGGGATGTTATTTTAATCCCTAAACGAGAAGTGGCCAAAGATGCGTGCGCCATAATCCCTCTACTCCATGAATCAAGAATTCCTCTTGAGGGTGGAAGGATTCTCAACCTCGAACCAATATAGGCCAACTATGATGGTCAGAAAAATCAGAAGGCTCCTGTAGTTATCTATCTGTCGGGACCGCTACCGTATAAATCAACTAAGGTTATCCCTTACAAATACGGTGCAACAACAATAGAGAATGGAAAGGAAATTCCATTACCCTCCGTCGTGAATATTGCAGACATCAGTCGAGTAACACGGAGCGGTCGATTCTTCAACCGAGGAGTTGGAGAACCCATCAGAGAAAAGGAACCTCAGACAGAAGTTCCTGATCAACCAGTCGGTCAATCCAGTGATCCCGACCTTTCAAAGAACAACGATGAGATGTTGAAGCTCATCCAAAAGAGTGAGTACAACATTGTTGATCAGCTGTTGTAATCTCCTTCAAAAATCTCAGTATTATCAATTATACTCAGTTCTGAAGCTCACAGGGAAGCTCTACAGAAAGTCTTAGAGCAGTCCTTTGTGGAACAAGATGTGTCAATAAGACAATTTGACAGCATCATCTCTAACATCACTTCCTGCAACAACTTGGGATTCAGTGACGAGGAACTGCCGGAAGAGGGCCCAAATCATAATATAGCGCTCAACATTACAGTCAACTGCCAGGACGGTGCTTTAGCCAGCGTACTGGTAGACACCGGATCAGCTCTAAACGTGATGCCGAAGTCCACTCTAATGCGACTATCATTCAAAGGATCTCCGATGAGAGGCAGTGAGGTCATCGTCAAAGCATTTGAAGGATCCCGAAAAATAGTTATCGGCGAAGTCGACCTTCCCATAACTATTGGTCCTCACACTTTCCTAGTCACTTTCCAGATCATGGACATTCGGGCAGCATACAGCTGTTTGTTAGGAAGACCTTGGATACACGAGGCTGGGGCAGTCACTTCGACACTTCACCAAAAGCTGAAGTTCGTCAAGAATGACCAACTAGTCACAGTCTGTGGAGAGCAAGCCTTGATCGTGAGTAACTTATCATCATCATGTGTAGAACCAGAGGAGGTTGTTGGAACCCAGTTCCAAGCACTTTTGGTGAGTCATGACAACCAATCAGAAGGAGGAACATCGATTTCCTCGTACAAAGATGCTCTCGAAGCGATCAAAAGTAACAATACCAAAGGATGAGGACAACTTGTCATTCCTACTGACAATAAGAAAAAGAAAGGTCTTGGTTTTTCTTCAAACTGTGCCCAGACTACTATTAACGATGAAAGTCTTCATCCCATTCAGAACTTTTTTCGCAATGGAGGTTTCCTTCACCCAGTGTCTCAAGAAGTACATACCATCGACGAGGGTAATTCCTCCGATACAGATGAAGAGTGGAAGTCCTAACTTAACAAGGACGATTATATGTCTCAAGAAGAGGTGCCTACGCCATTTTTCTTTCCCGCACAGAGTCCGAGATATATACCAAGGTCAGACGTCAAGATGATATACAGAGATTGTGATCCGGAAGGGTGTCGTGCTCCACCAAACTCATTAGAGGAAGACACTCTGATAAAAGACAACTTTGACCATGACTATTATGGCCCAATGGATGGCCTGCCTATTTGGC
Organism: Lathyrus tuberosus; assembly: GCA_022829125.1. NCBI lineage: Eukaryota > Viridiplantae > Streptophyta > Magnoliopsida > Fabales > Fabaceae > Lathyrus > Lathyrus tuberosus. Next base: position 1,630,238 of record JALAZF010000162.1, on the reverse strand, counting down.
AGCCGTACCCAGGAGACTCAGGGCAAGAGAGTCAGCCCAACGATGCTTATTAGCTGAGCATCATTGAAAAGAATACTTGCGTCCCCACTATGTCATGGGATCAATACTCAGGGCATTCAGAAAATATCCAGCACGACGATGAATTTGCAAAGCTTGCAGGACTAGAATTCATCAACTATGCTTTTCCCAAGATCAACGTCATTGAGAGGGATGACTCCTCCAGTTCCAAAGAAGTGTGGGACACCCTGGGACAACCGAGTGGTAAATTCGATTACCTGGTTAAGTACACCGCTCCTGAAAGCTCTTGCATCAGGCTCGAAGACATTCAGCCAACTGGATGGGGAGATCTGCCTGAGAGTACAAACACTGTGCAAGATACAACTGAGGAATCCTCCTACGACAACTCTGCCTGGGAGACAGATTCCAACGATCCTGCTCCACTAGAAATCAGCGTTATTTCTGAAGACAAGTCAAGAAGGAAAGTGCCAGACTTTGTGATTCATCGAGGAGTTCGTCGCCAATGGGTCGTTGTCAACGTTCCGAAAGTTGTTCATAAGTCGAAGTAATTGTCGTCTTTACATTAACCTTTCACCATGCCCAGGTGAAACAGATGTTTTTATAGGGCTCACTTTTTGTAAATGTCTCTCTTCGCTTCACCCAAAGCGACAGAGTTTTGTTTTATAGGGCTGTAGTTTCAAGAATCGATAAGATCATAAATAAAATAACGTTGTTCTGTAATTTCCGCATTTATTGCTGTTTTCTCTTTTCGTTTTTTTACAGAAAATGGTAATCCTAAAAAACAACTCGAATAATAAAACCAAGCAGAAAAAAAATACACTGCACACACTCTTGCATTCTCTCTATCTCTTCTAAAAACAATCATCACGTCATGTAGATTTCTTGTTTTAAACCCCATTTAAACATACGATCCAATGCCTTCTCCCAACTTTGAATTCCCGGTATTTGAGGCTGAAGAAGAAAATGACGAAGAAATTCCAGAGGAGATCTCCCGATTACTCAGACAAGAGGAAATGTCCATTAAACCTTTCAAAGAACCGTTGGAAACGGTCAACTTGGGTTCAGAAGAAGAGAGAAAAGAGGTCAAGATTGCGGTACTACTCAGTCCAACTGTCAAAGAAAATTTGATAAAGCTTCTCAAAGAGTTTCCCGATGCATTCGCTTGGTCCTATCAGGATATGCCAGGGTTGGATACCAGCATCGTGGAACATCATCTACCGTTGAGATCGGAATGTCCGTCGGTAAAACAAAGACTAAGACGGACTCATCCAGACATGGCCATCAAAATCAAAGAGGAAGTACAAAAATAGATTGACGCGGGTTTCCTCGCCACATCAGAATATCCTCAATGGTTAGCCAACATAGTACCAGTTCTAAAAAAGGACGGAAAGGTTAGAATGTGTGTAGACTACAGGGATCTGAACAAAGCCAGTCTAAAGGATGGCTTTCCCTTACCACACATAGACATGCTGGTAGACAGTACAACAAAATTCAAAGTCTTCTCCTTCATGGATGGATTCTCGGGCTATATTCAAATAAAGATGGCGCCGAAAGACATGGAGAAAACTTCGTTCATCACCCCATGGGGCACTTTTTGTTATAAGGTAATGTCGTTTGGTTTGAAGAACGTTGGGGTAACCTATCAAAGGGCCATGATTACCCTGTTTCATGACATGATACACAAGGAAATCGAGGTATATGTCGATGATATGATTGCCAAATCTAAGATAGAAGAGGAGCATGTGACCCACCTATTAAAGCTATTCGAGCGGTTGAGAAAGTACAAACTCTGCTTGAATCCCAATAAGTGTACATTTGGTGTTCGCTCAGGGAAACTTCTAGGGTTCATTGTCAGCCAGAAAGGAATTGAGCTTGATCCTGACAAGGTCAAGGCCATTCAAGAAATGCCTTCTCCAAAGATTAAAAAACAAGTCAGAGGATTCCCGAGACGTCTGAACTACACTTCCAGATTCATATTCCTCATGATCGCGACATGTGCATCGATTTTCAAATTACTCAAAAAGAATCAGGATTGCGTTTGGATAGAAGACTGCCAAACCGCCTTCGTCAGTATCAAGGAATACCTGGTGAATCCACCGATTCTATCACCTCCAGTGGAAGGAAGACCATTGATCATATACCTAATAGTCTTGGAGGACTCAATGGGTTGTGTACTTGGCCAACAAGACGAAACCAAAAGGAAAGAGTTTGCCATTTACTATTTGAGCAAGAAGTTCACTGACTGTGAAACTCGGTACACTATGCTTGAGAAAACTTGATGTGCTCTGGCTTGGGCAGTCAAACGTCTTCGCCAGTATATGATTTGTCACACTACTTGGTTAATCTCTAAAATGGATCCAATCAAGTATGTCTTTGAAAAGCCTGCTCTCACAGGAAGGATTGCCCATTGAAAAATGTTGTTATCAGAATACGACATTGAGTACCATGCTCAGAAAGCCGTCAAGGGAAGTATTTTAGCTGATCATTTGGCTCATCAACCGATTGACGATCAAGAATCAGTCGGGTTTGACTTCCCAGATGAAGATGTCATGTATTTAAAAATGAAAGACTGCGATGAAGCACTACCTAGTGAAGGGCCAGAACCAGGTTCCCAATGGGGACTTATCTTTGACGGAGCTGTCAATCATTACAGAAACGAAATTGGGGAAATCATCATAACACCTTAGGGTACCCACATTCCTTTCACTGCCAGATTGACATTCAAGTGCACAAACAACGAGGCCGAATACGAAGCTTGTATCATGGGTCTCGAAGAAGCGATCGACTTAAGGATCAAGAACTTGGACGTATATGGAGACTCAGCCCTAGTTATCAATCAGATCAAAGGAGTTTGGAACACATACCAATCAGGATTGATCCCTTACAAAGATTACGCAAGAAGGTTGTTACCCTTCTTCAACAGAATTGAGTTTCATCATATCCCTCGTGAAGAGAATCACACGGTTGATGCATTAGTCACTCTCTCTTCCATGATTAGTGTAGGTCAATGGAATGACATACCTAAGATTGACATAATGCACCTTGAAAGGCCCGCCTACATCTTCAAGATTGAAGCAGTCATAGATGACAAACCTTGGTACCACGATATCAAATGCTTCCTTCAGAAACAATAATACCCACCTGGGGTGTCCAGAAAAGACAGAAAGACCCTCAGAAAACTGGCAAGCAGCTTCTTCCTGAGCGGTGATACACTCTATAAGAGAAACTTCGACATGGTCTTGCTCCGATGCGTAGACAGACCAGAAGCAAACATGCTGATAAGAGAAATTCACGAAGGATCCTTTGGCACTCATGCCAACGGACACACGATGGCGAGAAAAATTCTAAGAGCAGGGTACTATTGGTTGACAATGGAATTTGACTGCTACAAGTACATGAGGAGATGTCACAAGTGTCAGATATACTCAGACAAAATCCATGTACCTCTAACACATCTCAAAGTTCTTTCTTCCCCATGGCCTTTTTCCATATGGGGAATCGACATGATGAGCTTCGAACGGACACCGGTTCATCCTGGTGGCCATTTATTACTTCACCAAGTGGGTCGAAGCAGCGTCATACGCTAATGTAACCCGACAAGTGGTGGTCCGATTTATCAAAAGTAATATCATTTGTCGTTATGGTGTTCCTAGCCATATCATTACTGATAACGGATCCAACTTGAACAATAAGATGATGAAGGAGTTATGCACTGAGTTCAAGATCGAACGCCATAACTCATCACGCTACCGACCCAAGATGAACGGGGCGGTAGAAGCGGCTAACAAGAACATCAAGAAGATCGTTCAAAAGATGGTTGTAACCTACAAAGACTGACACGAGATGCTACCCTTTGCTCTTCACGGTTATCGCACATCTGTTCGTACTTCAACATGGGCAACCCCTTTCTCTCTAGTATATGGCATGGAAGCAGTGCTCCCCATAGAAGTAGAGATCCCATCAATCAGAGTATTGATGGAAACCAAGCTAACAGAGGTTGAATGGTGTCAAAGTCGACATGACAAACTGAACTTAATCGAAGAAAAGTAAATAACGGCACTGTGCCATGGTTAGTTGTATCGACAAAGAATGAAGAAATCGTTCGACAAAAATGTCTGACCTCGTGTCTTCAGAAAAGGAGACTTTGTGCTCAAGAAGATACAATTATTTCTCACTAATTCCCAGGGCAAATGGACTCCAAATTATGATGACCCCTATGTGGTCAAGAAAGCCTTCTCAGGCGGCGCCTTGAGACTCGCAACCATGGATGGAGAGGAGTTTGCCTACCCCACAAATGTTGATGTAGTCAAGAAATACTTCGCCTAAATAAAAAAAATGTCTCGGTGGATTGAAAACCCGAAAGGGCAGTCCAGGCAAAAATTAGAGACACAAGCAAAAAAATCCCGATGGATTGGAAATCATAAAGTACAATCCAGGCAAAAGTTAGGGATTAATGGCAAGTAACTACGTCTGATCAGTTCAGCTCCTCAGTAGTCATGCCATCCATCAGGAAAAACTCCAATCAAGGTCATCTTCGACAGAAGCTCAGGATGTCCAAAATTCAAAGTTGGTAGAAGGATAACGGTCGTTATGTTTCAATGTAGCCCTTTTCCCTTAAATTACCATTTTCTAAACTTTGTAAATACTCCATGGAATCACACGTTTGGCTAATTTCTATCCTATCAATAAAATTTGAGCCCTAGTGCTTTTGTTTATAATTCTTATTTGTTTTAGCTTTATAGAACGACATTTTAACATGATTAACGATTCTTGAAATAAAACAAAAATGAATTTACTTGTCAAACTTTCTTTTCTGCTTTTAAAATAAAGATGTCAATTTCTTTTGACTATTGAACATCAAAAGAACATCGATCGCTTCTCCAGAAGTAATCGAGCTTCAAAGTGCAGAATCAAAATACTCCTTCTAAACCAGTGCACCTGAATAAAGGATCAACTCTGTCAGAGACCGTGTTTTATCTGACATCCCCGACAGAGTTCTTACCTCCTAAGTCCAACCAACGTTGTTCGCCACAAGAAATATATCTCATAAGCAAGGCAAAATTGCTATCTTGGACCAAATGGTACTTCTTCGTCCCCAGCGGTGGCCGAGTATCCAAGCAAGGTCATCTATTAGTCTGTATGTCGCGTCAGTTTTGTCAGCATAAACATACATACATCATGCATTATTTATTCGCATTCATATTCATATTGCATCACTATCACTCCAGTTGGTCTTATCCCCAAGTGATAAGAGTCCCTTTATCAATCGAGTTGTCAGTTCTTTCCTCGTCAGGAAATGTCACATCTAAACAGTCTCTTCCCCGATTTGTTTCTGGAATGGGGATGATCCTCGACTACTTTGATAACTTTAACCTCTGAAAAGCAAGAGAACTTTCGACGAGCGTCACTCTTTGCCATTGAAGATGATATCTTTGCTTTCCCGGATTAAGGAAAATCCCCAGAGAAAGCCTCTTAATCAAAGATTCAGCAGTACAACAGTTTTCTCTGGAAGATTCACTGACAAAAAGGTCATCAGCACCTCAAAATTGGATTACATCACATGGCATTTCTCCGAGAAGATCTCAAGGGAAAGTATGATGTAATATCCCCAAGCAGAAAGCAGTCTCTCAAGAGACTCGTTTTCCCTAGTAGAGTCAACAAATGGCGTCTCCAACAGAGAAGTTTGAACACCTCTACAACTCAGACGAATGGGTTCCCCACCAAGTCTGACATCAAAACTTTTTCCCATCAAATGGCATCTTCCCAGGAAAATTCGGCGAGAAGTTTGATGGAAACCGCTGCAAATAGCGTCCCTTGTCAAGAAAGTTTATTGACAAAAGAAACTGAGACCAGTTCCTTGGTAGGAAACCAGGATCCAGGGGAAGTTTACAAAAGAAACTGAGACCAATTCCTTGGTAGGAAAACCAGGATCGAGGGGAAATTTATATCGGAAACTGAGACCAGTTCCTTGGTAGGAAAACCAGGATCGAGGGGAAGTTTATATCAAAAACTGAGACCAGTTCCTTGGTAGAAAACCAGGATCGAAGGGAAGTTTATTTCAGAAACTAAGACCAGTTCCTTGGTAAAAGACCAGGATCGAGGGGAAGTTTACCTTTTCTAAGCATCATTGCTTAGCGAAAGAAGATGGATGAGCAAACTTCCATACATAACCACCATCAAAATTTCGGGTATTCCGATATTTAATCCTCTTGCACCCCGAATGCCCGAATACCTTCGTCATTCCCACCTTCGGGTCCAAGAAGATTAAATATGGGCATCTGTCATACCCCAAATTTTGACCACTAAGATTTCCCATCATTGTGCCAATCATCATGACAAGATGGAGATACTTTCATGTCTCATCAATCTCCCCAAGGAATTGTTGAGCATTCACTACACTCAAGGATTAGGGTTTCAAGCCCTCTTAGGTCACTTAGACAAGAGATCAACCAAGAAATGACATGATCTTCAACTTGTATAACATCTCAAACACCCATAAAGAATCAAGAGGACTCCCACATCAAGAATCAAGCATAAGGTTGCAGCATTCCAAGTGGATTTAGCCTCCAAATCGTCAGTGTCACCAAATTAGGATTTGGTCGACTGAGGCCTCCAGATGGAATTTTTCCTCTGGGCATGAGCCAATGCTTCAAATCACAACTCAAGATACTCCAAGGGACCTTATGGACCTAATCATCAAGTCAATTTTACCTCAGGGGATGCATCCACAAAAAAAATCAGGAATTAGGGTTTCTTGACCTAATTCACCCCTAAGTTGACTTTTGGGACAAAACATGAGCCAAGACCTCAAGGCATGACTTTTGACCAAGACATGCTCCCAAACCTTGGGACGTGATTCAATACACCCTACAACACCTATGGAATCCATCCATTGGGTTTGATTTAGGTCAAGGACTTGATTTCACCAAGGATCGCACAGTTTGGATTTTATCCGATAAAAAGTCAACTGTGCACAAAATCAAATTTGACTTTTTGGGATTTTCCATAATTTTGGTTCTTTGACCCTAAAACATTGTTAATATGTGATTTGAATCATCATTCATCAAGAAAAATCAAAGAAAGTGGGATAACTTGTAAAAGGGGTAACCATAAAAAACTTAAAAATTTTCTAAGTTATGGAACAAAGTGGCTAAGGAACCAACTTCCAAGGACCATAACTTGAGATCCAAGCAACCATTTTGGATGGTCCAAAGTTGGATTTGTAGATCTCATGGCATACTTTAAAAGTGTCAACTACATCTCATTCCAATTCTTCATGGATTCTAAGTTATGGAGTGCTCAAAGTGGCTGAAAACATGAAAATGCATCTTTTTCCAACACTTAGAAAAATTCTGCCCAAGGCAGATTTCAAGTGAAACACCAAAACTTGGGGCACTTTTTCACACAGTTGCAAGATGAATCAATTCAAGGTCTAAACATCAAAGTTGTTGTGCATATTTCTAGCAATTCAAAGGGTTCATCGACATGAAAAAACTCCATGGAAATCAAGAGATATAGCAGCTCAAAGTCATGCTGCTGCAAATGTTTTGGAAAAACCAGTTTGCTTGCTCTCCACGATTTCTGATTCAAAGCCAAGGATCACTATGCCAAATTCATCCAATCTGATCATAATGCATCTGATACAACCAACAAACTTGGACTGAAATGCCAAGAGCTTATCCTTGAGAATTGATGAGTTTTTGGCATATATGCCTTGAATTCAAAGGGAATTAATGTGGAATAGTGCACTTTCAAGATTTTCACTCTCCTCAGTCAAGTTCTCTGATTAAACAACAATTAAAATGACTGAAGAATGTGGAATCAGTCAATATAGTTGATCTATTTGGGGCAGCTGTTACACCTAGTGTAAAAGGCATTTATGCCAAGCCAAGACCATTGAACCATGGCCTTATCCTCTGAGCTTCAAGAGAACATCTTTAACACAACTCCTCTACTATAAATAGAGGGCCTAACTGATCATTCAGATCACCCCAAAGCAGCTTACAACATTGCTTTCTCTCATTCCCTCTTTAAGTGCCAAATTTCTTTGTTCTTGAGCAAGTGCTATCGGGTTTTGAGTTGCAGAGCCAAGTAACTCAAACCATCACTTCTAACACATCACATATGATGTATAGAAGCTGTACAAATACCTAAACCACTTCTGAAACACCTCCATCAAAATTTCACTCTTCAACCTAGCCATTATGCAGTTGGGATACCATAATTTGATCTAAGGAGTTTCAAAGAGTTCCAAGGCTTGTAATCCACTCTATACCATCCAGTGAAGCTGTAGAGATCATCATCCATCTTCTGGAACACACTTTGTGCAGAGTTCCATTTCTTCTTGCAACAAGGTAAGCCTAAAACTCAATCTCTATACACCATGCATATTTCCTCACACAATAATTTTGCCAATTGATTATCATCATATGTTGAGTGTTTTCCCTCAAAAAATTTGGCCATAGCACTCACAAACATGTCTGCACGATTGCTTTTGCAAAGTTAGGGTTCATACATTCATGTTAATGTAACTTGCTGCACACTAAAAATAAATGAAATCAAATATTGCCTTCATGTTCCTTGTTAAAAAACGCATGAATTTGGTGTCTGACTCATGTCAAATGATTGAGAGATGAATGAGATATGGGCCTTCACGTATCTGAGCTTGAGGTTAAAGATGGCCAGGGCGCCATGCTTCAGAAATTGAACTTGTTTTACTATATAATTTTCACTTGCCCTATTATTCTTGAATTGGCATTGCGCCCCAGTGGTTGATCAATTGGTTTGTGTGTATTAGCGAGCGAGAGGACTGGGGTTCGAATCCCCCTCGCCCTATACCTCTTTTTTTATCACTTGTCCTATTTAATTATTTTTCATATTATTTTTGTTAATAACTTGAAAAATTAATTTTTCTCTCACTTTTAATTATTTTTTATTGGTTCTTTTTGCAAAAAATCACAAAAATGTTAAAACATTTTATTCCACAAAAAAATCCAATTTATATTATTTATTTAATATAATTAGAATTTTTGTAATTAATTTCATTTTAATTATTTTTAAACATTTTTTAAATGAAATTCACACTTTGATCTTTCAAAATTAATTGGATTTTAAGCTTTCATATGATTAAACTTGATTTTCCAAAATATTTTCCAAAGTGTACAACTTGTTTTTGAATATAATTGATATTTTATCATTTATTATTTAAATTACCTTTGAAATGCCATTTTAATGCAAAAATTAGGGTTTCTTTGATGTTCACCCTAACAAATCTTTTTCAAACACGCATGGGCCTCTAATAGAGTGTAAGTCCCAACCCCATTGTAAATAAATAATTTTGGGCCTCACATATTGTATAAGTCCCTCTGTATATTTTCAAAAGTTCGGCGCGATCGTCGCCTTTTTTAACAAAACCAACTGGGCTTCTACTTGAACTATAAGACCCATCTTTATTCATTTTCAAACTTTTTGGGCCTCTTGATAGAGTGTAAGTCCCACCTATTTGTAAATAAAATAATTTGGGCCTCAGGGTATTGTATAAGTCCTAATACAGTTTCAGAAACTTCGACGAGATCGTCGTTTTCAAACAATAATCATTTGGGTCTACCCTCGTGTTGTAGGTCTCATTCCTTTTCTTTAAATAATCTTTGGGCCTCTAATAGAGTGTAAGATCCAACCCCCTTTTAACCAAAACCTTTTTGGGTCTCAGATATTGTATAAGTCTCTCTGCGTTAAAAACATCTCGGCGCGATCGCCAGTTCAAAATCAAATCATATGGGCCTACTCTCATGTTGTAAGTCTCATTTCTTTTCTTTTAAAACACGTTTGGGTCTCTCCTTGAGTTGTAATACCCAACCCTTTTGTAGATAAACCTTTTTGGGCCTCAGTTATTGTATAAGTCCCGGTACGATATTCAAAACAACGATGTAATCACTGTTAAAACCTTGGGCCTCTCTTTGAGTATAAGCCCCAATGATCTTTTCAAAACAATTCCCTTTTGATTTAGATTCAATATACAGTTGTTATCAAAAATTTCTTTAATTTCTTTGAACAACTAACCATACAGCATGGAAGCTTGCTCACCTGTAAGTTTTATCCGCTTTCATTTACTTGCTTTAATATATATAACTGTATTGTGGGAAGTTGCACATGGTTAGTCTTCTTTCATTCTTTTAAATACACGTCCAATATATATATATATATATATATATATATATATATATATATATATATATATATATATATATATATATATATATATATATATATATATAACTGTATTGTGGGAAGCTGCGCATGGTTAGTCTTCTTTCATACCCTTTTAAATACTTGTCATATATCATCTGTAGATATACTAGTATAGTTATTTAGAGTTTTTCCCGACAACTAGGTCTAGAACTAAGTAAAGCCATGTTGGTCACTCTTAAATACAAACAAATCTAGATCCCCATAGGATTTCCAGATACAGTCTTGCCTTCTCTTGGGCTTAAACAATATGGAACAAAGAGAAAGGCAGTATTCCTCGTGAACCTTTTCTCAGAATGTCACCCCTAGAAATTGTCAAAGAAATTCTACTCCCCGGAGTTGATCTATTCTCGGTGAATAACATCTCTTGAGCTTCTTCAAATCCCAGAACTTTCACTAAATGATCTATTCTCGGTGAATAGCATTTCTTGAACTTTTCTTGGTTTGGGACCCACAGGATTCCTAAAAGCATCCCCGCCTCCTCTTGGGCTTTGTACAAGGACCCTCCGGCTTCTTAGAAGTTCTCATGCCTTCTCTTGGGCTTAATACAAGGACCCTGACGACCTCTTAAAGGTATAAGACAGAACTTAGTCATCCTTTGCTAGAGCAGTCTTTCCAGTGTCAAATATCGGATTTTAGGATCGATCTTCATCCCTTAATACCCGTGCCTCCTCTTGGGCATCATACAAAAGATAAAACTCTTCCACACCAGTAGACTTAGACAGTTTAATCCCCTTGAGTCTCAAATACATTCTCAAGTTCCTTACGAATATAGGAAGAAACCCCGGGCTCTCTGGATCAATCTCCAATAGAAACCCAGCCTCTCTCTTGAGAGTTCCCCAACCAGGGTCAGCTTATCCCAAATCAGAACCTCAAGGTCTCTGATATCTCAACTCTTCTGTAATCCTCAGCAAGAGTTGATTTCCCATTTGGACCTGCCTCGGGATCTTAACAATCCCCGGCAAAAGTTAGCCTCCTCTTAGACTTTGTATAATGATCTTCCCTCAACACAGGCAACCTCCTCTTGGGCTTTGTACGAAGATTCTCCCCCAACGGAGCTAACCTTTTCAGACTCTCTTGTTGAGTCAATCAACTTTTCAGACTCTCTTGTTGAGTCAATCAACTTTCAGACTCTCTTGTTGAGTCAATCACTTTCAGACTCTCTTGTTGAGTCAATCAACTTTCAGACTCTCTTGTTGAGTCAATCACCTTTTCAGACTCTCTTGTTGAGTCAACCTTTTTTAGCCTCAATCTTGGGCTTTGTACAAGACATATAAAAGCACTCTCATGTTGAGTCAAACCCTTTTAGCCTCAATCTTGGGCTTTGTACAAGACATAAATCTCCCTCTATTGAGCTTGGGACAGATATCTTCCCTAGCAAAGTCTTTTCCTCCCAGTTTTCCTCTAGGCTTTGAGGAATGATCTTCCCCAAGCAGAGTCAAACTCATTTCAGCCTCAATCGTGGGCTTTGTACAAGACACATAAAAATATCCTCACCAGAGTCAGTTAAATTTCTCAGTTCAGCCTCAATCTTGAGCTTTGTATAAGACAGATAATACTCCCCAGCAAGAGTCAAATTCATTTCAGCCTCAATCTTGGGCTTTATACAAGACACGTACAAACCTCCCCGGCGGAGTCAAAATCCTTTTAGCCTCAATCTTGGGCTTTGTACAAGACAGATAGAACATTTTCCCCAGAAAAGTCAACCTTCTAGCCTCCTCTTAGGCTTTGTACAATGATATCCCCAAAGAGTCAGTCTCTTTTTTGCCTCAATCTTGGGCCTCGTACAAGACACATAAACACTCTCTTGTTGAGTCAGTCAGTTCCATCCTCCTCTTAGGCTTTGTATAAGGACTTCCCCAGTGGATTCAATTAACCTCTTAGCTTCAACCTTGGGCTTTGATCAAGGCACACAAAAATCAACAATCCCTCTTTAGAGATGACAAGTTCTCTCTCAGTCAAACTTTTAGCTTCAATCTTCGGCTTTGAACAAGACACAAATAACATTTTAGCTTCAATCTTGGGCTTTGAACAAGACACCAAAATATATTTTTCCTCCCTTAGAATAGGAGGAACTACGATTGCTCTGATTTCCCTGTTTCATTTAAATGGGAATACGTAGGCATAAGATTAAGAAATCTTAGCGAGCATACTAATCAAAAAACCCTAGGTCCAGTACCTTCGTACATCAACCAAAACTTAGGTCTAGTACCTTACCAAAAACATCGGAAAAACCCGAACATCAACAAAAAACTCACTCACTCACTCATACTTCCCAAGAAATTTTCCCAACCCATTAACAGATAAACACCATCAATTACAAAGCGAGACCTAAAGCTAATATCCCGTGGATAACCATATATAGGATGGGTAATTGACAACTCCCCATTGTATAACCTGACCCCGACTCCCCGAATCTCTTTAAGCGTTTGTTCAGTTAAACATTCGCGTGCAAGGTTAGTTTTAGATAGCTTCCCTTTCCCTTTCAGCTTCATGGGATAAATAAGAAATCAGAAAGTAGCACCCCCTCCTCCTCATTGCGGTGAGGAAAACCCAGCGTTAAGGTGGTCGCGTCACCGACAAAAATTGCTCGCTACATATATATATATATATATATATATATACTTTACGTTGTTGACGTTTGTGTGAAATCAATTGTTAGAAATACTTCGATTGATTTGTAGTGCCATAAAATTGTTGTGAAAAACCATTGCAATTACTTTGATTGCAAGTGTGAAGAAATTTGCACTACACTTTCAAAGGAAATTTGACTTGGTGTGTTTCGCACGCCAAGTGTTTGACATATTGATAGCACACAAACTGTTCGTTAAATTGTCAATTCAATTTTATCGTCTATTAAGCATTGGAAATTGGTTCACCTTAAGTGGTCTTTATTGGAATTATTTGATTGGAAACCTTATTGATTCCACTATCTCATCAATATTATTCCATTCGGTTTCGCATATCCGATCTTACCAATAACGGTTTGTTTAGATGAGTTTTGATCCAAGGCCGCTTTTGCACATTTTTAAAACAATTTTTTAAAGCGCAAATTATTATTTAAAATTAGTGATCTATTCAACCCCCCTTCTAGATCATTGTCATCGTCTAACACCCATTCCTCTAACTTTTTGGTTAAGCAATGTTTTTCCGTCGATTGTGCCAAAATAGCTTTCGTTAAAATCGACCCACAAACAAACATTTTCTATCCAGAACTACGTAGCCTTGAGTTCTCCGTCACACTCAGAGATATGTAGGAGCGATATTCAAAGTCTCGTCAGACACCTTGATAAAAAAATTTACCTTTTAGTCCTTATCTTTTTTTTTTTAATAATTTGAGGAACACGAACATTTTTAAGCTAACACTTATGCGCAAAACTAACTAAATGGTTCCCGTTGAATACAACGGACAAGAGGAGTGCTAATGTCTTCCCCTCGCATAATTGACTCTCAAACTGGATTTGGTTGCAACGACCATATCATTGCTATCTTTTAAGGTTTTATCAATATTTTCCTTTTTGGGAATAAATAAAGTTCGGTGACAACTTTGTTAGTCATCCGCCAGCGTGTTACTGTCATACCCCAAATTTTGACCACTAAGATTTCCCATCATTGTGCAAATCATCAGCACAATGTGGATGGACCATCATACCTCATTAGTCTCCCCAAAGGTGGGTGAGCATTAACTACAAACAGGATTTAGGGTTTCAAGCCCTCGCAGAGCTCTTAGACAAAGGATCAATCAAGGAATGACATGATCTTCAACTTGTCTAGCCTCTCAAATATCCACAATGGATCAAGAGGACTCCCACTTCAAGGATTAAGCACAAGTTTGCTCCCTTATAGGTGGATCAAGCCTCAGGATCGCCAGTGTCACCAAATTAGGGTTTGGTCGATTAGGGCCTCCAGATGGAAATTTTCCTCTGGGCATGAGCCAATGCTTCAAAGAATAACCTAAAATGCTCCATGGAACATCATAAACCCCATCATCAAGTCAATTTAGCCTCAGGGGATGCATACATCAAAAATCAGGAATTAGGGTTTCTTGACCTAATTCACCCCTAAGTTGACTTTTGGGACAAATCATGAGCCAAGACCTCAAGACATGATTTGAGGGTCTCCAACATACCACGTTGATCCATTTGCAACAATGGATTGACCCAAGAAGCTTGAGCAACAAGTTTCAATTTCATCTGAACCACAGTTAGGGTTTCGCGAGAAAAGTCAACTGTAGCTTTGACTTTTGACCAAGACATGCTCCCAAGCCGTGGGAGACGATTAAATACACCCTATAACACCCATGGAACATATCCATCAATTTTGATTTAGGTCAAGGACATGATTTCCTAAAGGATCGCACAGTTTGGAATTCATCTGATAAAAAGTCAACTGTGCACAAAAGTCAAACTTTGACTTTTTGAGATTTTTCATAAAAATGGGTTTTTAACCCTAAAATGATGTTAATGTGTGATTGGAATCATCATTCATCAAGAAAAATCAAAGAAAGTGGGATAACTTGTAAAAGGGGTAACCATAAAAACTTAGAAATTTTTCTAAGTTATGAAAAAAAGTGGCGAGGGTACCAACTTTGGAGGATCATAACTCTTAAACCACAAAGTCATTTTTCCCCATCCAAAGCTTGATTTGTAGCCCTCATGGCCCTCTACAAAAGTGTCAACTACACTTCATCCCAATTCATTATGGATTTTGAGTTATGCTTGGATCAAAATGGCTAAAAACTTAAAATTGACATTTTTCAGCACTTAGCCAAAATCTGCCTTGTAATTTCAGCACAATGTCCCAACTTCAAGGCTGTTTTTCTCCATGATCCAAGTTGAACCAGGTCTAGGGCCAAACATCAAAGTTGAAGTACGTCATCTAAGCTTTCCGAAAAGTCCTAGAACGTCCATGTAGCATACTCGAGCAAGGAGTTATGGATCTTACAAAAGGCCTTGCTGAAGCTGAATTTTTCAAGGCAGATTTGTACATTTTTTGTGCCACACGAATTTTCAAGCCTTCTCATCAGTTTGGACACATCTAAGGATCAAATCCAAGTGGGATGATCTGATCCATGAACCTCCCAAGTCCAAGGAACAAAGAAAAGCATGCCAAAGCCTAGAAATCCCTAAAAGAGGGACAAAACTCCAATTTTGGTTTGGAGCATTTAATGGATGCTTAGAGGTGGCATGTACTGAGCCATTCTCATCTGAAATCAGTCAAGACTTATCCAACAACTAGGAAACCAAAGCTCTGAGCCCTAACCTCTAGTCAATGGCTAGAGGAGACTTGGATTTTCATTGGCCAACATTGGCCAAACCTCTGCTGCAACCACCATTCACTGTGGATCCCAAAACAAACTTGCTCCACTATAAATAGAGCTCATTTGTGTTCAGTTTGAGTACACCAAAGCCATCAAACAGATGCTTTCCTCAAATTCTCTCTTTCACTCCAAAATGCCTTCTTTAGTAAGGAAATTATGAGTTTTTGAGCTAGAGAGCAATTCCACTCAAACTAATCACACACACACCTTATATATATCATATGTAAGTTGTGCAAACCATCAAAAGTGACATGTAATCACAACATCACAAAGTCACCTCTCAAAACCTCAAAATGGCACTTTTTTGCATTTTTCAAGCCATGTCTTGATTCAGTCACTTTCCAAGCCAGATAAAACCTCAAACACACTCTAAATATCACCCTTGAACTGTCCCAAATGGTGCCACACATCTGGAACACCATTTGAGAGAGTTGGCATTTTGGTTGTTTTTGACCATTTCGCGAGAAAGTGCACAAACTTGCTCCAGAGCTTTCCAGCCGATTCCAACCATCCTAAAAGCTTCTAAGAGGTCATTTGAGGTTGTCCAAAGCATCAAATCATTTCTGGAACAAAGCACTTGGTAGGTTGCCCAAAATCTCCAAAAAAAGAGGTAAAATTCACAACTTGAATTCTTTGAATCATGCTTTCCTTTGTTGTCCACATACATACATCATATTGAACAATTCTTAAGGCAAAAATGTAGTCCTTAATGTGTATGTTGTGATCCTCCCACTATTTGCATTTTGACATGTTTTTATGTGGAATTTTGGTTGTTTCCAAATCATGTTCAGTTCTGTTTTTTTTTTCATTGGTGTGTTCTACACATTAAGTTTTAGTTTGCATGAGTAACACCATTAGATTCCTTGCGAAAAATCGGTCAAGATAGGTTTTTACGGATTTCAATTCCGATGAAAATTGAGAGAGTTACGCGCGTTGGAAATTTGACGCGAAACGACGTCGAATTAACGATAGCGGTTCTGGTTTTTTCGCTTTGTGTGTTATGTACAATGAGTTTCCGAGTGTGTGAATAATACCATTGGATTCCTCGCGAAAAATCGGCCAAGATAGGTTTTTACGGATTTCAATTCCGATGAAAATTGAGAGAGTTACGCGCGTTGGAAATTTTACGCGAAACGGCGTCGAAAACAACGTGCAGTTTTGGTTTTTTAATTTCTGCATTTTGTGTGTTGAGTTTCCGTGTGCGTGAGTGATACCATTAGATTCCTTGCGAAAAATCGGTCAAGATAGGCTCTTGCGGATCTTGATTCGGTTAAAAATCGAGAGAGTTACGCGTGTTGGAAATTCGACGCGGAACGATGTTTTTACAACGTAGCAGCTCTGGTTTTTTTATCGCTGCGTTTTATACATTGAGTTTCAGCATGCATGTGCGATACCATTGGATTCCTTGCGAAAAATTGGTCAGGATAGGCTCTTGCGGATCATGATTAGGTTAAAAATCGAGAGAGTTACGCGCGTCGGAAGTTTGGCGCGGAACGATGTTTTTAAACGGTAGCAGTTTTGGTTTTTTAATTTCTGCGTTTTGTGTGTTGATTTTCCGTGCGCGTGAGTAATACCATTGGATTCCTTGTGAAAAATCGGTCAGGATAAGCTCTTTCGGATCTTGATTCGGTTAAAAATCGAGAGAGTTACGCATGTTGGAAATTCGATGCGGAACGATGTTTTCAAAACGATAGCAGTTTTGGTTTTAATTTCTGCGTTTTATACGTCGATTTTCCGTGTGCGTGAGTGATACCATCAGATTCCTTGCGAAAAATCGGTCAGGATAGGCTCTTCCAGATCTTGATTCCGTTAAAAATTGAGAGAGTTATGAGTGTTTGAAATTTGATAAAAACGTGTTGAAAATTAAAGTTTCGGTACTCGTTTTTACCCCAAAAGAAATGTCGGAGATGATATTTTGATATCTTTCCTCTTTTTCTTACTTTTTATTTTCAAAACTCAACCAATTTTTTCCGCATAGCAAAAAATCATCATTTTCCAATTCATACCCCATAATATTTTAA
Source organism: Lathyrus tuberosus (assembly GCA_022829125.1). NCBI lineage: Eukaryota > Viridiplantae > Streptophyta > Magnoliopsida > Fabales > Fabaceae > Lathyrus > Lathyrus tuberosus. The sequence continues at coordinate 1,612,634 of JALAZF010000162.1, read as the reverse complement.
TCCACAAAAAATCACAAAAAAAAAGTATTATTTTTAATATATTTAAAAATAGTGTTTTATATTGTTTTAAATGCTTTTAAAATGATTTCTTTTTTTTCTTGATTTTTAAAACCAAAATGATTTTAAATATTTATGTTGATAAAATATTTTTTTTCATAAACTTTAATCATTATTTAATGATTTTATTTGATATTTTTATCATTTTTTATTTAATTTTTCTTGGAAAAATGCCTAAAAAATGAAATTGGAGTTTTCTTTGATTTTCACCCTAACAAATCTTTTTCAAACTCCTTGGGCCTCTATTAGAGTGTAAGACCCAATCTCCTTTTAACCAAAACAATTTTGGGCATCACTTATTGTATAAGTCCATCTGCGTTAAAAGAAAAATTCGGCGCGATCGCCATTTTCAAACGAAAATCAACTGGGCTTCTCTTTGAGCTGTAAGTCCCATTTCTTTTCATTTTTTAACACTTGGGCCTCTATTAGAGTGTAAGACCCAACCCTTTTTTAACGAAACAATTTTGGGCCTCAGCAATTGTATAAGTCCCGATACGTTAAAAATCTCGGCGCGATCGCCATTTTCAAACTGAAAATATTTTGGGCCTCTCCCTGAGTTGTAAGCCCCATCTTTTGTACAAAAATACACTTTGGGCCTCTAATAGAGTGTAAGACCCAACCCCTCTTTTTTTATATTTTCTCATTTTTCATATTGTTTTTTTAATGATTTGGAAAATTAATAACTCCCTCAATTTTGATTATTTTTTATTGGTTCTTTTTCTGAAAAATCACAAAAATAGTAAAATATTTTATTCTACAAAAAAATCAAATTTATATTATTTATTTAATATATTTGGTATTTTTGTGAATAAATTCATTTTTAATTGTTTTTAAACATTTTAAAAGTGAATATTCATCTTGAAAATCAAAACTAAATAAGTTTTAAATCATCTTGTGATTAAAACCTCATTTTTCAAACCTTAACCAAAAATCACAAGTGGTTTATTTAAACTTATTTGTTTTTTTTTTGTCATTTTTTTTTAATTTTCTTTGAAAAATTACTTTTAAAAAGTGAAAATTGGGGTTTCTTTGATTTTTAATCATACTCACATGTTCCAAACTCTTTGGGCCTCTAATAGAGTGTAAGACCCAATCCCTTTGTAAATACCAAAATTTTTGGGCCTCAGTCACTTGTATAAGTCCCACGGTGTTTCCAAAACCTCGGCGCGACCGTCGCCATTTTCAAAATTAACCATTGGGTCTACCCTCGAGTACTAAGACCCATTTCTTTTCTTAAAACTCACTTGGGCCTCTAATAGAGTGTAAGACCCATCCCTTTGTACAAAAAACCTTTCTTGGGCCTCAGTCACTTGTATAAGTCCCTCTGTACAAATTCAACAGTGCGCTCACTGATAAAACCCTGGGCCTCTCCTTGAGCTGTAAGCCCCAAATCTTTCTTTTTCAAAGCACTTTCTCCTTTGATTTTGAATATACTGTTGTTTTCAATCTTTCTTTGTTGAACAACTAACCAAACAGCATGGAAGCTCTACAACCGAGTAAGTGTTTACCCGCTTTCATTTACCGCTTTCATATATATATATATATATAACTGTATTGTGGGGCTATTTCACTGTAAGTCTCCTTTCATAAACTCATATATATATAATTGTATTGTGGGGTTGTTTCGCTGTAAGTCTTCTTTCATAAACTCATATCAACTGTGTAATAATAGTATAGATATTTAGAGTTTTCCCGGCAACTACGTCTAGAACTAGGTGACGCCGTTTCGTTTATTCGTAGAAATAGACAACTAGATCCCTAATAGGATCACCAGATACAGTATTCTCTTCGGCTGTCCTCATTAGGAATTGTCAAGAAACTCTACTCTCAGAGATGAATGTATTCTCCGTGAATGGTCTCTTTGAGTTTCTTCCAAATTCTCAAACTTTCCTGACTTTGATCTATTCTCGGTGAATAGCATTGCCTTGAATTTCTCGGGGTTTGGGGACCCACGGGCTTCTTAAAAGCATCGGCCTCCTCTTGGGCATTGTACAAGGACCCACAGGCTTCCTAAAAGCAACCCCGCCTCCTCTTGGGCTTAGTACAAGGACCCTGCGGCTTCTTAGAAGTATTCACAGCCTCCTCTTAGGCTTCGTATAATGATCTCTTCCTCCGGGAATGATAGCCTCCTCTTGGGCTTAGTACAAGGACCCGTCGGCTTTTAAAAGCTTTCAGCCTCCTCTTGGGTTTCGTACAAATTGTCCCGACGACCTCCTAGAGGTATAGGAACAGAACCTAGTCATCCTCATAGAACAGTCATTTCATAGAGTCTACTACTGTTTCTCAAAGCATAGTACAAAAGATGAAACTCTAGACTTGGACAGTCTAACTTCCTTGAGTCTCAAAGATATTCTCAAGTGACCCCTTCGTTAAATAGGAAGGAAACCCATAGACTCGGACAGTCTCAATACCCTTCGGATTTCCCGCTTCCTTAAAGAACAGGAATAACCCGGATCCTTGAATCAAATCCCTGAGTACAGTGTTGCTCATATAAGAACTGATTTTCTCTTTAAAATTAATATACTGGACCTGTCACTTAACTGAAATAGTTACCATAGCCTCCTCTTGGGCTTTGTTCAATGATTCTTCCCAGCGAAGCAAATGTTTAGCCTCCATCTCGGGCTTCGTACGAGATACCAAAATTCTCCCCAGCGGAGTCAAACAACATTTAACCACTCTCTCGGGCTTTGTACGAGACACATAAGAGACTCCCTCGTTGAGTCAATCACCCCTTTCGCCTCCATCTCGGGGTTCGTACGAGATACAAAGACTCTCTTGTTGAGTCAAACCTTTAGCCTCCATCTCGGGCTTCGTACGAGATACAAAGGCTCTCTTGTTGAGCCAGTCAAACTTTTAGCCTCCATCTCGGGCTTCGTACGAGATACAAAAATACTCTCTTATTAAGTATAAAAGATTCTCCTGTTGAGTCAACCCTTTTAGCCTCTCTCTCGGGCTTCGTACGAGACACATAAAAACTCCCTCTTGTTGGGCCAATAGCCTCCTCTTAGGCTTTGTATAAGAAAACCACTTGTTGATCCAATCAACCTTTTAGCATCAAAGTTGTGCCTCGTTCACAGTACACAAACATCAACAACTCCTTTCCCCTTCATCTAATCGCTGTAAGCGGAAAGCCTCTGGATCATCTACATTTATGCCACTGTCCCTCTTTTAGCATGAGAAATTCCTAAGGAAAGATAGCATTGCTTTACACTGAGTTAAAGTCTTCTCCTTCAGGTTAAAATCCCCTTTAAAGGAAATTATGGCATTGCTAGGATCCGCGTATCCCGGTTAAAGTAATTCTCCTTTATAACCAGTCACCCAATAGTTGTGACAGACAAATCCTACTTTAGAGATGACAAATTCTCTCTAAAGCCGAGGTCTTTCTGCTTCACGTCTTGGGCTTTGAACAAGACACAAATAGACCCTTCAGCTTCATATCTTGGGCTTTGAACAAGATACAAATAGACTTTTCAGCTTCACATCTTGGGCTTTGATCAAGATACAAATCACCTTTCGCTTCACGTCTTGGGCTTTGAACAAGACACCAAAAACACCCATTTCCTCCCATAGAATAGGAGGAACTACGAACACTCTGATTTCCCTATTTCGATAAACGGGAATATGTAGGCATAAGATCGAAAGAAAAGATCTTAGCGAGCACAATCAACAAAAAACCAAAATCCCATACTCTCACATACCCATCAAAAAGCATCAGTCCTAACATCCTAATCCTTGTTCCCCGCTAGAAAGTCCTAGAAAGAAAGAAAACCGTATTGGCGAAAATACAAATAACCAGTACAAAGGCCCCCCACATTGATAGCATTCGTAACCTAACAGACCGCTGTTTAAACTCAGTATGCAAGCAGGGTTAATTGGAGACATCTATTTCCCTTCCTTATTCAGCTCACAATAGGATAAAAAATTAATCGACCTGTAGTCAAAGCTCAAACCGCAGAGAGCGACCAGCGCTTAAGAACCGCGTCCAAAATCGCTCGCTACAGAAAAATGGCGCCCACCGTGGGGCCGGTTCTTTCTTTATTACAATTTAAACCTTGGGTAAGTCATTTTCATGGCGGTGGCCGCCAACAGAAAAATGGCGCCCACCGTGGGGCCTGTCTCTGTTTTCCTTTTTCCTTTTCATCTCTTGTGTGATACCACAGATTGGGGCTTCCGCCGGGGAACCCATTTTCTGTCAGGAACTTAGGATCATTAGCTTTAAAGGTCTAGGATGTTTAGGACAAATATATATACCGCTTTTCCTAACTGCTATACGTGTTTATTTTTCTGCTAATGGGAATGCGGGTGATGCCGTATGTGGAAAGACTGAGTATACACTTAAGATAAGTGATGGCGACAGGGTCGACCATCAACCTCAGTGGAGGCTGACCAATGTAACCATTCTCTCACCTAGACAATGGGTCGGTTGTGATGCCTGAGAAGCTGAGGAGCCAAACCCTTTCGTAGTGCAGAAACTATCAGAAATAGTTGTTACGCGATACTACCCTCATTTGAGGCTGGTGATCTATTCTCGGTGAATGGCACTTACTCTAAAATTGCTTTACAACTCGCTGGCGATCCGCATGTTGTTTTGCTTTCCTGGGAGGAGCTGATGATAATGAGTACTGGTACAAAAAATCACCCTAGTATAAACCTTTGGGGATGGGTAAAGCCTTGACTTCATGACAACGACCCTTTGACCCCATGTTTTTTCTATGTTTTTGTGTGCTGCATTCATGCATTCATTTAATAAAACATTAAAACATTCAAAAAACTTCTCTTCTAGTCTCTCTGTTTTTCAAATTAAACTAAGACTGTGATTGCAAATATCAGAGAAGAGGATTGCGCTAATGGATTTCGGTAGAAGGAGAACTCATACGTACACCTTCAAGGTTCCAAAACTAGAGGATTTGAGAAGGTTAGCAAGGATGATCACTAACCCTGAGGCTTTCAGAGCCAAGCACGGAGGTCTGCTACCACTGTTAAGAGTCCATGTGATTGAGGGAATCATGGATGCGCTCATTCAATTCTATGATCCGGTTTATCACTGTTTCACATTCCCGAATTACCAACTCGCACCAACGCTGGAGGAGTATTCTCATATGATTGATCTACACATTATAGATCGAGCTCCATTTTCTGGACTGGAAGAAATTCCAAAGAATCAGACAATTGCAAGAGCAATTCATTTGGACGAGTCTGAGGTCAGGACTCACATGACCGCTAAGGGTGGCATCCAAGGTTTTCCAGCCCAGTTCTTAACAAAGAAAGCTTTGTACTTTGCTAGTATAGGGAACATGACTGCTTTTGAAAGCGTCTTTGTCTTGCTCACCTACGGGTTATTTTTGTTTCCTAACATCAATAACTTCGTCGATATCAACGCCATTAAAGTTTTTCTCATTGGAAATCCTGTGCCGACTTTGCTCGCAGATGCGTATCATTCTGTACACTTAGGAAATTTGTACAACGGAGGGGAGATCACATGCTGTGTGCCTCTGCTTTATAAATGGTTTATCTCCCACTTGCCCAAGTCTGCTGCTTTTTGGATTGCAAGAGTGTCTTACGTTGGTCGCAGAAGATCATGTCTCTTACCAACTCTGATATAGATTGGTGTAATAGGATTTATGATGGAATCAGAATCATTGACCGTTGTGGAAACTTCCCCAACATACCCCTTATAGGAACTAAAGGAGGAATCAACTACCATCCGATATTGGTTCTTCGTCAATTTGGATACCCGATGAGACACATCCCACTAGGTGTTCATCTGGAAGGTCTTTTCTTCAAGGAAGGAGAAAGTGACAGAGCACTAAAGATGGAAATAGTGCACGCTTGGAAACACGTTCATAAGAAAGGACGAGAGTCTCTGGGAAAACCGGATTGTGTCTCGGTGGAGCCTTATCTCCATTGGGTACAAACTAGAGCTCTCAAGCTAAAGATGCCTTATCCTCGTTACGGAATTCTTCCGCCGAGGGAATCTGTCATGTACTTCATGACGGAAACTGAAAAGCTTCGGGTTACTCTCAACAAAGTTCAACGGGAGAGAAGATCTTGGAAGAACAAGTACCGCACCCTCGACGTAGAGTGCGTCAAAATACAGCAATTACTGAAAGAGAAAGATGCTCTGATTGAAATTTTGGAGCAGCATGCTGTAGAGAATCAAGATGACCAAAGGAATTTGCTCGCTCCTTTCACTTGGCAAAGGAATGACAACCCGACGACGACTCCAGAGCCCCGGTCAAAGAAAAGGAAGATACCAGAATCAGCACCCGATTTCTCTTCAGAGAGGACTCGGGACCCTTTAGCTTAGGTTTCCGTTTCTGCACTTTGTAATCTACTGTATTTCCGTTTCTGTAATCCTTTGAATTTCAATAAAAAGGGGTTTCCCCACTGTTTGATATTTGCAATCTAATTGTCGAAGTTTATTTTGATTAAACCAAAAAAACAATTAATATAATCATTACATTCATCATTCTCACATCGCATATTCTTCTTCCCTACGAATCTCCCATTTGTGTCTCGGTTCTAGAGTCAAACTGTCTCATTCGTATAATAATCGGGCCAATCGTCAGAAAAAGATGGATGATCTTGAGGAAGAAAACAGAGAGTTGAAAGAAGAAATCGACACTCTAAGAGAGGATATGAGAAAGCTTCATAACGACATGCAAGCCATGGCAGAAGCTCAGCTACAACGAACTGTGATCTCGGAGATCACCTCAATGCCCATAGTGGAGAAGAATGATCCTAGGTATCAGATGCTGAAAGATCGTCCCTAGGGCATGCCTGTCAACTATATCCCGGAAGGATATGTTCCGCCGATCACTGAAGATCAGGGAATCGCAACAGAAGCCGCTGGTCCTGAAGGTTACAAACTTCGGGAAAGCGAAGATGCCAGGGGCATACTGAAGACTCCTGAAGGTTACAAACTTTGGGAAATGCCAAGACTCACTGTCGTAGTCACGGTACCACCCCCTGTGATGCACACTGTCCCGGAAGGACAGATTCCACCAATACCTGCTGGTAAAAAGGAAACTATATTTGACCGAATGGATGAATTCCAGGAGCAGTTCCTGGAAATGCAGAAGGAGCTGCAAGCCATTCGCGGCCAGGATCTATTCAGAAAGGACGCCGCAGACCTCTGCTTGGTCCCCAATGTGAAAGTCCCGCACAAATTCTAAGTGCCCGACTTTGAAAAATACAAGGGTAACTCTTGCCCTCAGAGCCATCTGGTGATGTACGCGCGGCGGATGTCAGCTCAGACGGAGAATCAGGATCTACTGATTCACTACTTTCAGGATAGTTTAACCGGTGCCGCACTTAAATGGTACATGGATTTAAATCGTACTACGATCAGTACATTCAGAGATATTGGCACTGCCTTCGTCCAACAATACAAATACAATTTGGACATGGCACCCGACAGAGATCAACTCAGATCAATGTCACAAAAGGACAAGGAAACCTTTAAGGAGTATGCTCAAAGGTGGCGTGAAATTGCCGCTCAAATTTGTCCACCTCTTGAGGAAAAAGAGATGACAAAGATCTTCTTAAAGACCTTAAGCTCGTTTTACTATGACCGAATGGTTGCCAGTGCGCCCAGTGATTTCACCGAGATGGTCGGCATGGGTGTACGTCTTGAGGAAGCCGTCCGAGAAGGACGTTTGGTAAAAGACACTGGATCGACGAGCGGTACTAAAAAATACGGTAGTGCTCTCCCTAAGAAAAAAGAGCAAGATATTGGGAATATCTCTCTCGGAAAGCAAAGGCGACGTTATCAGCCGGTAGCTGCTGTGACTCCTGCTACCAGCCCTGCGCCTATTCCTACGTATCAACCTCAGGTTTCACAGAGCCAACCTGATTAGCAAAGGACACAACAACCTCTTCAGCAGGCTCGTCCCCAATACAACAACAACCGCACAACACGGCCACCAGGATTTGATCCTATACCCATGTTGTACGCAGAACTATTTCCATTACTACTGGCTAAGGGGCACATCCAGACTAAGTCTCCTCTTACAGTACCGGAAAATCCGCCTTTTTGGTTTAAGGTGGATCAGACATGCCCTTATCATCAAGGAGGTTCGGGGCATAACATTGAGACTTGTCTCAATTTCAAGTCTGACGTGCAAAAGCTTGTTAGGAGCGGGCTCTTATCTTTCAAAGATATGAATCCCAATGTTCTCACGAACCCGCTGCCTCAACATGAGAAAGTTGCAGTCAATCTGATTGAGAAAGAGACTAACGATGTCTATCAAATTCACGATGTACTCTTGTTAAAGACCAATCTGGTCAAGATACATTGTAGACAGAGTGGGTATGGCCATGTGCCACCTCATAACTATCACCAGTGTGATATCTGCTCTAAAGACAACCAGGGATGTTCTGTGGTGCAAGCAGCCCTACAGGAACAGATGGATCTCGGATGGATCCAAGAGCACCGAGTTCGTGGAGTTAACATGGTCTACACGAATTCTAACGTCATTCAGAACCACGACATCCGTGCGATGAATGTCAACTTGGTGGCGATGCACTCAAGGCAAAGCCAGTATCATAATCTGCCAAGGCACGATTACAGTTCCTGTCTGATTTGCTTGGTAAACAAACAGGGATGCTCTTTCATACAAGAGGCCCTCCAGCGTCAGATGGATCTTGGATGGATCCAGGACTACCATGATAGGAATCCCTATCAGATCAACATGATTCAAATCTTCGATATTCGTCTGATGAATACCAGCCTGGTAGAGTTACATGCTGAGCAGGTCCGACTCGGATTCTTAATATCACATGATTATCAAAGCTGTAAAGCGGGTTGCGAAAACGATCGAGGTTGTACCCTTGTCCAGGAGGCACTTCAGCACTTGTTAAATCGCTGGTGGATGCCAATCTATATGGATGAAGATACTCAGCAAATTAGTATCAGTAACAGGAATCCTACTCGTCGTCAAAGTCAGGATGTCCGATCTGTGGAAGCTAACCTAGTGAGGTTACATTGTATTCAAAGTGGGCGTGGCCAGGTGCCACCACACAATTACGATCATTGTAGCGTCTGTTTGGAAAGTAACCAAGGGTGTTACCTTGTGAGAGCAGCTCTTCAGGGTCAGGTGGATCGTGGAGAGATTCGCCCATATCCGGGTTCTGGACCCATCAACTGGACGCCGAACTACCTTGCCAATCAAGTTGAGGATGTTGTCACCATCTCTGGTCGTCACCAGACCATGGATGTTTTTGCCATAATCCCTCTACATGACGAGTCTAAAGTTCCCAACCGGGAACGGATCAAGATTACTTACGATGGTCAAAAAAATCAGAAGGTTCCCATAGTCATCTATCTACCGGGACCACTACCGTATGAATCAACTAAGGTTATCCCTTACAAATACAGTGCAACGATAATTGAGAATGGAAAGGAAATTCCATTACCCTCCGTTGTAAATATTGCAAACATCAGTCGTGTAACACGGAGTGGTAGAATCTTCAACCGAGGGGTTGGGGAACCTAACAAAGAAAAGGAACTTCAGACGGGAGCTCCTGATCCACCAATCGGTCAATCCAATAATCTCGACCTTTTGAAAAATAGTGATGAGATGCTGAAGCTCATCCAAAGGAGTGAATACAACATTGTCGATCAACTGTTACAGACTCCTTCAAAGATCTCGGTGTTATCACTATTACTCAGTTCAGAAGCACACAAAGAGGCTCTACAGAAAGTCTTGGAGCAAGCCGTTGTGGAACAGGATGTAACAATCAGAAAGTTCGATAACATTGTCTCTAACATCACTTCCTGCAACAATTTGGGATTTAGTGATGATGAATTACCCGAAGAGGGTCGCCGTCATAATATGGCGCTCAACATTACAGTTAACTGCCAGGACGATGCTTTAGCCAGCGTACTGGTAGACACAGGGTCAGCCCTGAATGTTATGCCGAAGTCCACTTTGATGCAATTATCATTCAAGGGCCCTCCGATGAGAGTCAGTGAGGTCGTCGTCAAAGCATTCGACGGATCCAGAAAAATAATTATCGGCGAAGTTGATCTTCCCATAACTATTGGTCCTCACACTTTCCAAGTCATTTTCCAGGTCATGGACATCCGGGCAACATACAATTGTTTATTTGGAAGACCTTGGATACATCAGGCTGGAGCGGTCACTTCGACCCTCCACCAAAAGCTAAAGTTCGTCCAGAACGGCCAACTCATCACAGTCTGTAGGGAACAGGCCTTGCTCGTGAGTAACTTATCATCATCTGCTTGTATAGAACCTGAGGAGGTTATTGGAACTCAGTTCCAAGCACTATCGGTGAGCAAGGACAATCATTTCAAAGGAGGAACCTCGATTTCCTCATACAACGATGCTATCAAAGCGGCCGAGAGTACAGATACGACAGGATGGGGACAGCTTGTCATTCCCACTGACAATAAAATAAAGAAGGGTCTTGGTTTTTCTGCAACCTGTACCCAGACAGCTGCCAACGGTGAAAGTCTTCATCCCCTTTAAAACTTCTTCCACAGTGGAGGTTTCCTCCACCCAGTGTCTCAGACAGTTCATGCTATCAATGAGGAAGATTCCTCCGACACAGATGAAGAATGGAAGTCCTACCTTAACGGGGACGGTTATATGTCTCAGAAGAGGTGCCTATGCCTTTTTTCTTTCCTACAGAAAGTCCGAGATTTATACCCAGGTCAGACATCGAAATGATATACGGGGATTGTGATCCAGAAGGATGTCGTGCTCCGCCAAATTCATTAGAGGAAGACACTCCGATGAAAGACAATTTTGACTACACCTACCATGGCCCAATGGATGGCCTGCCAATGTGGCAGCCTTATCCAGGAAACTTGGGGCAAGAGAGTCAGCCGAACAATGAAAATCAGCTGACCATCATTGGACAGAATACCTGTGTCCCCACCATGTCATGGGATCAACACTCAGGTCATCCTGAAACTGCTCAACATGAAGATGAATTCGCAACGTTTGCAGGACTAGAATTCATCAACTATGCTTTCCCTGAGATCAATGTCATCGAGAGAGATGACTCCCCCAGTTCCAAAGAAGTGTGGGATACCTTGGGATAACCGAGTGGAAAATTTAACTTTATGGTCAAGTACACCGCTCCCGAAAGCTCTTGTATTAGGCTCGAAGATATCCAGCCAACTGGATGGGGAGATGTACCTGAGAGCACCAATACTCTGCAGAATGCAACAGAGGAATCCTCCTACGACAACTCTGCCTGGGAGACAGATTCCAACGATCCTGCTCCACTAGAAATCAGCGTCATTTCTGAAGACAAATCAAGGAAGGTGCCAGACTTTGTGATTCACCGAGGAGTTCGCCGCCAATGGGTTGCTGTCGATGTTCCGAAGGCCGTTCACCAGTCAAAGTAATTGCCATCTTTAACCTTTCACCCTGCCTAAGTGAAACGGATGTTTTGATAGGGCTCGCTTTCTGTAAATATCCCTCTTCGCTTAGCCCAAAGCGACAGAGTTTTGTTTTATAGGGCTGTAGTTTCAAGAGTCGACTTGTTCATAAATAAAATAACGTCGTTCTGTAATTTCCGCATTAATTGTTGTTTTCTCTTTTTGCTTTTTCAAAAAATGGTAATCCTAAAAAATAATTCAAAAATAAAAACAAGCAGTAAAACAAATACACTGCACACACATGTATTTTCCTCTATCTTTTCTAAACACGAATCATCACGTCATGCAGATTGCTTGTTTTAAACCCAGTTGAAACATACGATCCGATGCCTTCTCCCAACTATGAGTTCCCGGTATTCGAGGCTGAAGAAGAAAATGACAACGAAATTCCAGAAGAGATCTCCCGACTACTCAGACAAGAGGAAAGGTCCATTGAACCTCATAAAGAACCGTTGGAAACGGTAAACTTGGGTTCAGAGCAAGAGAGAAAAGAAGTCAGGATTGGGGCACTGCTCAATCCAACTGTCAAAGAAAGTTTGATAAAGCTTTTCAAAGAATTCCCCGATGTATTCGCTTGGTCTTATCAGGATATGCCAGGGTTGGATACCAGCATCGTGGAACATCACTTACCGTTAAGATCGGAATGTCCGCCAATAAAGCAAAGGTTGAGACGGACTCATCCAGACATGGCCATCAAAATCAAGGAGGAAGTACAGAAACAGATTGACGCAGGTTTCCTCGCTACATCTGAATATCCTCAATGGTTAGCCAACATCGTACCCGTTCCCCAAAAGGACCTAAAGGTCAAAATGTGTGTTGATTACAGAGATCTAAACAAGGCAAGTCCAAAGGACGACTTTCCTTTACCACACATTGACATGCTGGTAGACAGTACAACAAAGTTCAAAGTCTTCTCCTTCATGGATGGATTCTCGGGCTATAATCAAATCAAAATGGCGCCGAAAGACATGGAGAAAACTTCGTTCATTACCCCATGGGGTACCTTTTGTTACAAGGTTATGCCGTTCGGTTTGAAGAACGTCGGGGCAACCTACCAAAGGGCCATGACTACTCTGTTTCATGACATGATACACAAGGAAATCGAAGTGTATGTCGATGATATGATTGCAAAATCAAAAACAGAGAGTGAGCACGTTGAACATCTGTCAAAATTGTTCGAACGTCTAAGAAAATTCAAGCTCCGCTTGAATCCCAACAAGTGCACCTTCGGTGTCCGTTCAGGGAAACTACTAGGGTTCATCGTCAGCCAGAAGGGAATTGAAGTTGATCCTGACAAGGTCAAGGCCATTCAAGAAATGCCTTCTCCGAAAACTGAAAAACAAGTCAGAGGATTCCTGGGACGTTTGAACTACATCTCCAGATTCATATTCCTCATGACCGCGACATGCGCGCCGATCTTCAAGTTACTCAAAAAGAACCAGGATTGCGTTTGGTCAGAAGATTGCCAAACCGCCTTCGACAGTATTAAGGAATACCTGTTGAATCTGCTGATTCTATCACCTCCAGTGGAAGGAAGACCACTGATCATTTACCTCACAGTCCTAGAGGACTCGATGAGATGTGTACTTGGCCAACAAGACAAAACTAAAAGGAAAGAGTCTGCCATCTACTATCTAAGCAAGAAATTCACCGACTGCGAAACTCGGTACACGATGCTTGAGAAAACTTGTTGTGCTTTGGCTTGGGCAGCCAAACGTCTTCGCCAATACATGATTCGTCATACTACTTGGTTGGTCTCTAAAATGGATCCAATCAAGTACGTTTTCGAAAAACCTGCTCTTACGGGAAGGATTTCCCGTTGGCAGATGCTGTTATCAGAATATGACATAGAGTACCACGCTCAGAAAGCCGTTAAAGGAAGTATTTTAGCCGATCATTTGGCTCATCAACCGATTGACGATCAAGAATCAATCGGGTTTGACTTCCCAGACGAAGATGTCATGTATCTAAAAATGAAAGACTGCGATGAACCATTACCCAGTGAAGGGCCAGAACCAGGTTCCCAGTGGGGACTTATCTTTGACGGAGCTGTCAATCATTACAGAAATGGAATTGGGGCTACCCCTTTCTCTCCAGTGTATGGCATGGAAGCAGTTCTCCCCATAGAAGTAGAAATCCCATCAATCCGGGTATTGATGGAAGCGAAGCTCACCGAAGCTGAATGGTGTCAAAACCGACACGATGAACTGAATCTGATCGAAGAAAAGAGAATAACGGCACTATGCCACGGTCAGTTGTATCAACAAAGAATGAAGAGGGCGTTCGACAAAAAGGTCCGACCTCGTGTCTTCAGAAAAGGAGACCTCATGCTCAAGAAGATACAATCATTTCTCACTGATTCTCGGGGCAAGTGGACCCCAAATTATGATGGCCCCTATGTGGTCACGAAAGCTTTCTCAGGCGGCGCCTTGAGACTTGCAACCATGGACGGAGAGGAATTTGCCTACCCCACGAATGTTGATGTAGTCAAGAAATACTTTGCCTAAACTAAAAAAAAAAAAAAAAAAACGTCTCGGTGGATTGAAAACCCGAAAGGGCGGTCCAGACAAAAGTTAGAGACATGAAAAAAAATCATCCCGATGGATTGGAAACATCAAAGTACAATCCAGGCAAAAATTAGGGATAATGGCAAGTAACTATGTTCAACAGAGGCAAGTCCCTCAGTAGCAGCAGTTACATCATCTGTCAGAAAACTCCAGTCAAGGTCATCTTCGACAGAAGCTCAGGATGTCCCGAATTCAAAGTTGGTAGAAGGATAGTGGCCGTTATGTTTCAACGTAGCCCTTTTCCCTGTAAATTACCATTTTTAAACTTTGTAAATACTCTTTGGAATCACGCGTTTGGCTGATTTCCATCTTATCAATAAAATTTGAAACCTTGTGCTTTTGTTTGTAATTCTTATTTGTTTTAGCTTTACAGAACGACGTTGTTAACATGATTAACGATTCTTGAAATGAAACAAAAATGAATTTACTTGTTAAAACTTTTTCTGCTTTTTTAAAATAGAGATGGCAATTTCTTTTGACTGTTAAACATCGAAAGAACATCAATCGCGTCTCCAAAGGTGTTCGAACCTCAAAGTGCAGAATCAAAGTACTCCTTCTAGACCAGTACGCCTGAATGAAGGATCAGCAATGTCAGAGACCATGTTTCGTCTGACATCCTCGGCCGAGTTCTCATCTCCTAAGCCCGACCAGCGTCGCCCCCAACAGGGACCGTTTCTCCTAAGCAAGGCAAAATTGCTATCTTGAACCAACGATATTTCTACATGCCCCTCTGTGGCCGAGTATTCAGTCGTGTTCATCCTTTAACCTGTATGTTGCGTCAGTTTTGTCCGCATATACATACATACATCATGCATTATTGATTTGCATTTATATTTCATATTGCATCGCTATCACTCTAGTCGGTCTTATCCCCTAGTGATAAGTCCTCTCAATCGAGTTGTCAGACCTTTCCTCGTTAGGAAGTGAATCATCTAAGCAATCTATCCTCCAGTTTATCTCTGGATTAGAGACGGTCCTTGACCACTTTGATAACTTGAACCTCTGAAAAGCCAGAGAAAACTTTCAACAAATATCACTTTTCACCATTGAAGATGATATCCTTGCTTTCCCGGATTAAGGAAAATCCCTAGAGAAAGCCTCTTAATCAGAGATTCGGCAGTACGACAGTTTTTCTCCGAAAAAACCACTGATGAAAAGGTCATTGGCACCTCAAAATTGGATCCCATCATATGGCATTTCTCCGGAAAGATCCCGAGAAAAGTATGATGTAAGACCCCAAACGCAAACAGTCTCTCAAGAGACTCGTTTTCCCCAGTAGAATCGACAAATGGCATCTCCAAAATAGAGAAGTTTGTGCACCTCTACAGCTCAGACGATTGGGTTCCCCAGCAAGTCTGACATCAAAACTTTTTCCGTCAAATGGCATCTCCCCAGGAAAATTCGGCGAGAAGTTTGAGGAAAACTGCTACGCATAGCGTTCCTTGTCAAGAAAGTTTATTGACAAAAGAAACCGAGACCAGGTCCTTGGTAGGAAACCAGGATCGAGGGGAAGTTTATTTCAGCAACTAAGACCAGTTCCTTGGTAGGAAACCAAGATCGAGGGGAAGTTTATATCAGAAACCGAGACCAGATCCTTGGTAGGAAACCAGGATCGAGGGGAAGTTTAAATCAGAAACTAAGACCAGATCCTTGGTAGGAAACCAGGATCGAGGGGAAGTTTACTTCAGAAACCGAGACCAGATCCTTGGTAGGAAACCAGGATCGAGGGGAAGTTTATATCAGAAACCGAGACCAGATCCTTGGTAGGAAACCAGGATCGAGGGGAAGTTTATTTCAAAAGAAAACTGAGACCAACTCCTTGGCTGAAGACCAGGATCGAGGGGAAGTTTACATTTTCTAAGCATCTTCGCTTAGCTAAAGAAGATGAATGCGTAAGCTACCATTCATAACCACCATCAAAATTTTGGGTATTCCGATATTTAATCCTCTTGCACCTCGAATGCCCGAATACCTTCGTCATTCATACCTTCGGGTCCAAGAAGATTAAATAGGGGCATCTGTCATACCCCAAATTTTGACCACTAAGATTTCCCATCATTGTGCAAATCATTAGCATAATGTGGATGGACCATCATACCTCATTAGTCTCCCCAAAGGTGGGTGAGCATTCACTACAAACAGGATTTAGGGTTTCAAGCCCTCGCAGAGCTCTTAGACAAAGGATCAATCAAGGAATGACATGATCTTCAACTTGTCTAGCCTCTCAAATATCCACAATGGATCAAGAGGACTCCCACTTCAAGGATTAAGCACAATTTTGCTCCCTTCTAGGTGGATCAAGCCTCAGCATCGCCAGTGTCACCAAATTAGGGTTTGGTCGACTAGGGCCTCCATATGGAAATTTTCCTCTGGGCATGAGCCAATGCTTCAAAGCATAACCTAAAATTCTCCATGGAACATCATAAACCCCATCATCAAGTCAATTTAGCCTCAGGGGATGCATACATCAAAAATCAGGAATTAGGGTTTCTTGACCTAATTCACCCCTAAGTTGACTTTTGGGACAAATCATGAGCCAAGACCTCAAGACATGATTTGAGGGTCTCCAACATACCACGTTGATCCATTTGCAACAATGGATTGACCCAAGAAGCTTGAGCAACAAGTTTCAATTTCATCTGAACCACAGTTAGGGTTTCGCGAGAAAAGTCAACTGTAGCTTTGACTTTTGACCAGGACATGCTCCCAAGCCGTGGGACACGATTAAATACACCCTATAACACCCATGGAACATGTCCATCAATTTTGATTTAGGTCAAGGACATGATTTCCTAAAGGATCGCACAGTTTGGAATTCATCTGATAAAAAGTCAACTGTGCACAAAAGTCAAACTTTGACTTTTTGAGATTTTTCATAAAAATGGGTTTTTAACCCTAAAATGATGTTAATGTGTGATTGGAATCATCATTCATCAAGAAAAATCAAAGAAAGTGGGATAACTTGTAAAAGGGGTAACCATAAAAACTTAGAAATTTTTCTAAGTTATGAAAAAAAGTGGCAAGGGTACCAACTTTGGAGGATCATAACTCCTAAACCATAAAGCCATTTTTCCCCATCCAAAGCTTGATTTGTAGCCCTCATGGCCCTCTACAAAAGTGTCAACTACACTTCATCTCAATTCATCATGGATTTTGAGTTATGCTTGGATCAAAATGGCTAAAAACTTAAAATTGACATTTTTCAGCACTTAGCCAAAATCTGCCTTGTAATTTCAGCACAATGTCCCAACTTCAAGGCTGTTTTTCTCCATGATCCAAGTTGAACCAGGTCTAGGGTCAAACATCAAAGTTGAAGTACGTCATCTAAGCTTTCCGAAAAGTCCTAGAACGTCCATGTAGCATACTCGAGCAAGGAGTTATGGATCTTACAAAAGGCCTTGCTGAAGCTGAATTTTTCAAGGCAGATTTGCACATTTTTTGTGCCACACGAATTTTCAAGCCTTGTCATCAGTTTGGACACATCTAAGAATCAAATCCAAGTGGGATGATCTGATCCATGAACCTCCCAAGTCCAAGGAACAAAGAAAAGCATGCCAAAGCCTAGAAATCCCTAAAAGAGGGACAAAACTCCAATTTTGGTTTGGAGCATTTAATGGATGCTTAGAGGTGGCATGTACTGAGCCATTCTCATCTGAAATCAGTCAAGACTTATCCAACAACTAGGGAACCAAAGCTCTGAGTCCTAACCTCTAGTCAATGGCTAGAGGAGACTTGGATTTTCATTGGCCAACATTGGCCAAACCTCTGCTGCAGCCACCATTCACTGTGGATCCCAAAACAAACTTACTCCACTATAAATAGAGCTCATTTGTGTTCAGTTTGAGTACACCAAAGCCATCAAATAGATGTTTTCCTCAAATTCTCTCTTTCACTCCAAAATGCCTTCTTTAGTAAGGAAATTCTGAGTTTTTGAGCTAGAGAGCAATTCCACTCAAACTAATCACACACACACCTCATATATATCATATGTAAGCCATGTAAACCATCAAAAGTGACCTGTAATCACAACATCACAAAGTCACCTCTCAAAACCTCAAAATGGCACTTTTTTGCATTTTTCAAGCCATGTCTTGATTCAGTCACTTTCCAAGCCAGATAAAACCTCAAACACACTCTAAATATCATCCTTGAACTGTCCCAAATGGTGCCACACATCTGGAACACCATTTGAGAGAGTTGGCATTTTGGTCGTTTTTGACCATTTCGCGAGAAAGTGCACAAACTTGCTCCAGAGCTTTCCAGCCGATTCCAACCATCCTAAAAGCTTCTAAGAGGTCATTTTAGGTTATCCAAAGCATCAAATCATTTCTGGAACAAAGCACTTGGTAGGTTGCCCAAAATCTCCAAAAAAAGAGGTAAAATTCACAACTTGAATTCTTTGAATCATGCTTTCCTTTGTTGTCCACATACATGCATCATATTGAACAATTCTTGAGGCAAAAATGTAGTCCTTAATGTGTATGTTGTGATCCTCCCACTGTTTGCATTTTGACATGTTTTAATGTGGAATTTTGGTTGTTTCCAAATCATGTTCAGTTCTGTTTTTTTTTCATTGGTGTGTTCTATACATTAAGTTTTAGTTTGCATGAGTAACACCATTGGATTCCTTGCGAAAAATCGGTCAAGATAGGTTTTTACGGATTTCAATTTCGATGAAAATTGAGAGAGTTACGCGCGTTGGAAATTTCACTACAAGAAAATTAAGGTTTTACGACATAAAAATTGCGACGGTTAGTTGATAATCGTCGTAACTCTAATATAGAGACGCGTTTCACGACGGTATACACCTACCGTCCTTAGAATTTTTTAAAATTAATAAATATTACGACGGTTAACATTAAACCGCCATACAAATAAGTTCACGACTGTCTTAAAAACCGCCCTAAATTTTATGTCACGACGGTAGAACAACCGTCACCCCTTAAGCCTTTGTAACACACACTACAACTAGTGGCGGATCCATAATTATTTATCGTGGGGACTAAAAATTAATATTTGTATTTTGAACAAATAAATCCTAAAAACATTTATAAAATACAATTATAGTAATAAATTAAACTCAAAATACATAATTTTTAAAAAATTATAGTTAATTTTATTAAAATAGTTTATGTATCAAAATTAAACTATAAAAATTAAAATTCTATATATACTCAAAATAAAATTTAATTTTATAAACAATTTTTATAGTAAAAATTAAACTCAAAATATTATACCTAAAATTAAAGTAATAAAATTAAACTATATATAAAATTTTTATAGTAAAAATTAAACCAAAAATTAAAATATCAAAATTAAAGTATACATTACTCAAAATACTACACCCAATTTCTATTTTATACTACACCCATTTTGATATAAAGTATACATACTCAAAATTAAAGTATACAACTTCAAATAAATAACTTCCATGTATTACAGAAAAATGATATAAAAAAATAAATTTAATTAAAATAAAACTAAAGCAACACGACAGTGAAGCTACCGTGGCTATTCCATTCCATTCACAATAGCCGCGACGGTAATTTCCCTCGTCGCTCTCCACAAATTCATGTTTGGCCCTAAAATTGAAAATTCAATCCACTTATCTGTTTTTTCTCTTCTTTTTCAGAAACACGCGCCCTTGGAAAAAGAGGGAAGTAATATTTTCTTTCAGCCACTCACGCCGTCACTACGAATCACCGTCAAAGCAACCACCATCAATTTGAATCTTAATAGGTTTGTCTTCTCAAACCCTAATTTTGAAAAATGTGAAATAACTCGCTTTTTACATTTGGGGGTAATGGGGAAGATGATGATTAAAACTTTGGCTAATAGGTCTAGAGTGAAAAATTTTGTTGTTCCAAATAGTAAATCTGAATCGGATCCTGAGTAAATCTGAATGGGGTAGTATATCTGTGTTTGTATTGTTGAAATAGATAACAGAAATTCATCTAAGTTTACCTACAATTTGTTGTACTTGTTTGTGAGTATAGAATCACCTTTTGAGTTGCTGTATTGTCATTTTAATTGCTTTCAATGTATTGTCTGTGAGTTTCTATGGCTGATTGAGTAATTTTTTATGTGTCAATGTGCTTTGATAACTATGGTCGATTGAGTAGTTTTTTATGCTTGAATGTTTCAATGTGCTTTGATAACTATGGCTGATTGAATAATTTTCATCATTATTACCACATAGTCGTTATTCTACCCCATACTAGAGTCATAATCAAACCATAATCCCAAACCATCCTTAACTAGGACAAGCAGGTCTTGGAATAAGCTTTGCCAAAACAAGTACAAAACAGGTCTTGGAATAAGAAAGATGAATATTTTAAATGATACATTAATTAATTTAAGACACCTTAATTCATAAATTCCTTAAGTCTAAGTGCATCCCTAATACTTATATTTTAGAGGAAAAAATTAAGCCTTTGATTAACTATGGAAAAAATCCGCCGATGCAAGAGTCACATTTAGAGCCGTGCCCGTAAAAAGGATGCGATTTGATTTAATGAAATCTACGTGCTTCACTAAGGATGTATAGCATAGTCTTGGATAAGTTGTAGAACTACAAGAGTTTCTAATGAATAAGGTGTTGGCTTATGTTGCTTCTACAGAGTGTGTGATGAAACTAAAGGAAAAAAATATGAGAAGGAAATTTAAAGAAAGTGATTATGTTGTTTCTTCCTATATTATTCTATAACTCAATTGGGAGATGGGTGGATAAGAAATAAACATTCACTCACATGTATTTTCTTCCTATATTATTCTATATCTCAATTGGGAGATGGGTGGATAAGAAATAAATATTCACTCACATGTATTGAAATAAATTTCAACATCTAATTGTTAAAATTTACAACTAACACTGAGGTTAAGGTATATACCATCTGATGCAACACATCTTGAAACTGCAACTTGAATTTCATTAATAATGCTGTAATTTTGAAGCACTAACCCTCTGAATATTTTCCTTTGCATTAATCTCTTGAAATTTGTCGGTACAAGTGCTCTCATCCGTCAAAGCAGCACTAACCCAAGTTTGTACATCACTTATTGTTAGTCCAAAATTTGAAGTTCTAAAATGGTTCATCTCACTGATAGACCTTCGGAGTTCATCGACGGAGTCACTCAACACTTCGACGCAATCACTTTGAATGATGAGTCAGTTAAGGCTACCTGGAAGCTTTGAAACGAACACATAAGTAGTCTGGGAACTGCAAGGGGGTCGGTTTCTTGAGTGGAGGATGGGCCAAATCTCATCAGATACGAGTTGCTCTTGAGTCTGGGTACCATTGTTGAGTGGTTGGACTGAAAGTATTTTTCCTGTCAATACCAGTACCTGTAAGATAGGCTTGAGGTTGTTCTTGCTGAGGATTCTGAGTATCTAGCTTCAAGATCAGGTGAAGCTCTAGTAGCTGGAACTTGCCACATATCTGAATTAGGTGTCCTCTAATTAGATTAGGTGTCCATTGATTTTGTTTAGATGTCCACTAATTTCCCTTGTTTGTCCATTGATATTTGATTTTGATCCGATGTCCACTAATTTTGGTTGTTCGTCCATTGGTTTCATCCATTCAATTAAAGCCAGACATATGAAATGTCCAAGGAAAACATTAGATCCAAATATGCAACCAAAATAACTAACAGCTACCAAAATTGGACATATAACCACCAAACCGCAACATAATACACACCAAGAGCACAATGATCTCAAACCCAGCTCAGAAAAAATAGCATAAAAACTCCACAGAGCGAGATAACCCCAGGCCCAAATCCCCCTACACAAATACCCTCCAAGCCAACAACTAAACAACACCACACTCTTTGCCATGTAGTTATTTGGACATTGGCTTCTGATAGCAAGTTCAACAAGGATTGTATCGAATGTCATCACACTGTCCCGTTTCTCTTTTCCATCCTTTTTCTTCTATTTTACATTGAAAATCGCAATGTCAGTTAATAATCATTACATATATAGATTATTAGATTGTGGTAGAAGAGGGAAAATGAAAGGAAACTGAAATTCTAAACTGATATTTGTGAAAACAGATCTTAAGTTTAGATTACAATTGAGTCTCAAGCTTATAGAGTGATAAAGACCTATGTTATTAAACTCATCCGTTCAGGCCGTTATCTCGGCACGGAACTACACAACCAAGAAAACTGTGTCAGGTTGTGCCATTCTGTCACTTAAGAGTGACTCGGTTGGAACGACCACGATAATGAGATTGGATTAGGAACAACACCTTTCTGACGTGGCCGCTCCGGCAGTATCACTTAAAAAATTTTCTAAACAGGTCTGATATATCAAAGTATTTTATTATATTAAACACTTAATTTAAGATTTCTAAACAGGTCTGATATATCAAAGTATTAGACACATATCATATATTAAACCAGTTTGATATATTATATATGACATATATGATATAGATACACTTAATTTTCTAAACACTTATATGTCATATATGAAACACTTAATTTTTCTATATCATATATTAAACACTTGTATGTCATATATGAAACACTTAATTTTTCTATATCATATATTAAACACTTAATTTAAGATTTCTACAGGTCTGATATATCAAAATTTTTCTAAACAGGTCTGATATAAAAAAAGTTATTTTATTATATTAAACAGGTCTGATATATCAAAGTATTTTTGCATAATCCTTTTTGTAGAAGAATCAGTGTACATTGCTTGGGCGGATTGAAGAATTTCCCGGCCAATTTTAAGATTTCTAAAATAAGAGTTGTCAAATCTATTTTGGTTCTCATTGTCCAAAACTACTTTATTTGAAGCATCTCTATTTTGGAATAAAGCATTTATAAATTTGGAAGAAACAAAGAGTCGATTGAAGGGTCTGTTGAACCATTTGCAGTGAAGTTATACAATCTATAACTAAACAACTGACATTTGGTAGTATCACTTCTAAAATATTAAATATTCACATAAAGTGAAATTATCACTTTTAAAATGACACTTTATGATCATTTATTTTTTTATTTGGAATTTTTTCTCACGTGTTATCCTACTTATTTATCTAATACATAGATTTTTGTATGTGATATATCTTCCTCAAATGAAAATCATAAATCATTATTAAATTTGTGATTTTAGAATTATCCATAGAAACACTTAATTTTTCTAAACATTTTAAACTTTTAAAAGTAATAAGTCTCAAGAAATAATAGACACATATAATTAACTAAAAATCCCTAAAAAAATAATATATTTGCGATTGACAGTGTTAATGAGACTGAAGATGATGTGGTAGGAGATGAGGCTGAAGATGTTGTGGTTAGAGATGAGGCTGAAGATGTTGTTAAAGTGGCTAAATCTGTGTATTGGGATGTAAATGTCATTAGTAAGTAATTTAAGATTAAAGTATCTGTAAATAATTTAAATCTTTTACATAGTTGAGTTATTACATTAATTTGTTTACTTTTTTATGTGATAGATGAGGAGGGTAATGTTTCAAACACACGTTTATGTGTGAAAGACTTGGTTGCAAAATCAGAGTCTGATGGAACATGGATAATACTTGAATTCGATAAGGATCATTGTGCAATAGGACCAGCTTCTGGTTTGTTAGCAGGGTATTTGGGTATAATTATTAGAATGTTTTAAGACTTTCCCATAATGTTTGAGAGTTGGAAGGATACTCCAACGGATACAAAAACAAAGTTTTATGATTCAAAGATTAAGGTATCATTAATAAATAATTACATGTTTTTTAAATTAATTTAATGGTGATTATTATATGCTTTGTCAACTAATTTTTATTTTATGGTTAGCTCCACTTTCTTGTTGATGATGAACGTGACAAAGAATTCATACTTGCTTCTGCTGCAAAGAAATGGAAGGATGGCCGACATCAATTGTTTCGCCAATTTTATAGATGGGATCTCACTTTGGAGGAAAATCTTCAAAATTATCCAAAATGCAGAGGCATTCTGGAAAACGATTGGGCTGTTTTTGTTCAATATAGGCGGAAAGAAAAAACACAGGTAATATTAGTGTTTTTATTTATTAGATTTGTTTGGTTTGTATGTTATCCCTATCTATAAGGTGTGTTTTTATTTGTTACCAATGTAGAAAATAGCCCAAAAAAATGCTCAAAATAGAGCAAAATTGAAGTCTCCTCATACACTCGGATCTAAGTCGCTTGCAAGGAAGAAACATGAGTTGGTATGTCTAAATCTATAGAGGTGATTGTATTCCTGATGGTACAAATAATTAATATTTGTTCTTATTTGTAGGAATTGAGAGATGGACGAACATACAGCAGAGGAGAAATGTATGCAGTTTCTCATAAAAAGTCTGACGGGTCTTTTGTTAATGAAGATGCATACAACAATAATGTAAGTACAAGTTAATTCTTTTGAAATATTTGTTAGTCTCCTTAAGGTTTGAGAAAAAAATCAAACCTTTTGGCATCTCTTAGAGGTGGGGAGAACTTGTCTGAAAACTGGTTAAATTAAGTTGAGAATTATGATTATTTGAGTTAATTAATTAGTATGCAACTATTTTGTCTCATAATACACTTAGTTTATGCTTAGACAGTTCTGTTGTGTACGAAAAATATGATATTAACATTCAAAATCATAAACTATGATATTAACCATATTTAAACATAAAAAAATACATTCATCATGTTTAAACATAAATAAAGTACATTGTTAAACTAGTCCCAAAGAAGGAAGAAATAATGATCTCACACTCTAAAGATAAAAGTTAATAGAAAGAATAGAACCTTAAGTTAAAAGTAATTGCATATATCTAAACAATTATTGTGTTGTCATTTTTAAGTTAAAAACCAAAATTTGTGGTAGAAAAGTTGATATCAATGGATGAAGAATATACAACATAGTAACTAGCAGTCTCGTGAGGTGTTTAGCAAGGAACCCCACGAACATCATTTGATAAACGTGTCTCAAGTTTTTTATTTTTTTTCCTAATTTTGCTTTTATATTGGTTTTGTGTAATATATGTAGATAGACCTCAAATGTAAGATAAACAACAATTATGTAAAGATATAATTGATGCATTCTAACATTGACAAAGTTTTTTATACTTAAGAAGTTGTATGCTAGATTAAGAAAGACCCGATTAGAAATATTGTGATTCGTACGGTTATCTTTTTTCAGAATGAGTAATGTTGTTTGCTCAATTTGCTCTTTTTCATGTGCAGGAAAAATTACAAGCTGCAATTAAAGATTCTGTGTCTGAAAATGAGGCATTTCAGAAAGTATTCGGAAAAGAACAACATGGATATGTTCGTAGTATTGGACTTGGAGTTACTCCATCTCAGATTAATAGATCTACGAGTTGGCATCTTCTTTTGCAGAAAATGAAAAAAATAAAGGAAATGCAAGAAAAAATTAATGCACTAAAAGAACAAAATTCAAAAATTGATGAATTGATGGAGGCAATCGTATTCTTAAAGCAAAGGGACAATGTTAGGAAAGAGGAAATTAAACTCTTAATGCGAATGCAAAATTTGAGTGGAAGACAGGTGTATTATTTTGATGAATTTAAAGTTAAAGCGTATGAGTATTATTTTAAAAAGTATTATTTTAATATTTTTTTTTTCTTCAGGGATTGGAATCACCCGCTGAAGGTAGACGTTCATCTGAGTCTAGCTACCGTGCATAATGTTATACTTTCTAGATTATAAACTTTCTTATATAATTTTGGCATAATAATACTTATTATTATAAGATTATGATTTGATATGTTTTTGGTTTTTTTTACTACATGACATGATTATGGATCTCACAATATTTTGATATTATGATGCTTATTTAATATTATATGTTTTTTATTGGAATTAATTTTACTATGTTAAAACATGATAGAAAATAAAATAAAAAAATAATACTATAAATAAAATTATTATAGTAGAAATAATTTAAAGAAAAAAATAATATTAAAAAGAATGATACTATATTTAAAAATATTTTAGTAGGTAATAATTTAAATAAAAAAATGTATTATAAAAATAATAATATAATAGATAAATATTAATAATAGTTTAAACTATTGTTAAATGTAAAAATTAAATAATTAGTAGCGCTTCAAATCGTTACCAAATAAATTATATTTAAAATTTATAAATCAAATTACGACGGTTTGAACAGTCAGGATATCACATTCACGACAGTTTTAAACTGTCGCAATCAACAATGAAAACAAAAATCAAAACTATATTCACGACAGTATTTAACCGTCGAACAATATTTATAAATCAAATTACGACGGTTTGAACTGTCAGGATATCACATTCACGACAGTTTTAAACCGTCGCAATCAACAATGAAAACAAAAATCAAAAGTATATTCGCGACGGTATTTAACCGTCGCCATTTCCACTTTAGGTCAGTTCCAACCCGTCGTGAAATATAGCGACGGTTGGTGTGGCGGTTTTGGAAACCGTCGCTAAACAGCTTGAGGACACATGTTTCTGCGACGGTACCACTACCGTCGTGGATTGTAAATCATGGCGGTTTTAACCGTCGTAACCTTCCAAAATAACCGTCGCAGTCTGCCATTTTTCTTGTAGTGTTTGACGCGAAACGACGTCGAATTAACGATAGCGGTTCTGGTTTTTTCGCTTTGTGTGTTCTGTACAGTGATTTTCCGAGTGCGTGAATAATACCATTGGATTCCTCGCGAAAAATCGGTCAAGATAGGTTTTTACGAATTTCAATTCCGATGAAAATTGAGAGAGTTACGCGCGTTGGAAATTTTACGCGAAACGGCGTCGAAAACAACGTGCAGTTTTGGTTTTTTAATTTCTGCATTTTGTGTGTTGATTTTCCGTGTGCGTGAGTGATACCATTGGATTCCTTGCGAAAAATCGGTCAAGATAGGCTCTTGCGGATCTTGATTCGGTTAATAATCGAGAGAGTTACGCGTGTTGGAAATTCGACGCGGAACGATGTTTTTACAACGTAGCAGCTCTGGTTTTTTTATCGCTGCGTTTTATACGTTGAGTTTCAGCGTGCATGTGCGATACCATTGGATTCCTTGCGAAAAATCGGTCAGGATAGGCTCTTGCGGATCCTGATTCGGTTAAAAATCGAGAGAGTTACGCGCGTCGGAAGTTTGGCGCGGAACGATGTTTTTAAACGGTAGCAGTTTTGGTTTTTTAATTTCTGCGTTTTCTGTGTTTATTTTCCGTGCGCGTGAGTAATACCATTGGATTCCTTGTGAAAATTCGGTCAGGATAGGCTCTTGCGGATCTTGATTCGGTTAAAAATCGAGAGAGTTACGCGTGTTGGAAATTCGACGCGGAACGATGTTTTCAAAACGATAGCAGTTTTGGTTTTAATTTCTGCGTTTTATACGTCGATTTTCCGTGTGCGTGAGTGATACCATCGGATTCCTTGCGAAAAATAGGTCAGGATAGGCTCTTTCGGATCTTGATTCCGTTAAAAATTGAGAGAGTTATGAGTGTTTGAAATTTGATAAAAACGTGTTGAAAATTAAAGTTTCGGTACTCGTTTTTACCCCAAAAGAAATGTCGGAGATGATATTTTGATATCTTTCCTCTTTTTCTTACTTTTTATTTTTAAAACTCAACCAATTTTTTTCATATAGCAAAAAATCATCATTTTCCAATTCATACCCCATAATATTTTAATCCACAAAAAATCACAAAAAAAAAAGTATTATTTTTAATATATTTAAAAATAGTATTTTATATTGTTTTAAATGCTTTTAAAATGATTTCTTTTTTTTCTTGATTTTTAAAACCAAAATGATTTTAAATATTTATGTTGATAAAATATTTTTTTTCATAAACTTTAATCATTATTTAATGATTTTATTTTATATTTTTATCATTTTTTACTTAATTTTTCTTGGAAAAATGCCTAAAAAATGAAATTGAGATTTTCTTTGATTTTCACCCTAACAAATCTTTTTCAAACTCTTTGGGCCTCTATTAGAGTGTAAGACCCAATCCCCTTTTAACCAAAACAATTTTGGGCCTCACTTATTGTATAAGTCCCTCTGCGTTAAAAGAAAAATTCGGCGCGATCGCCATTTTCAAACGAAAATCAACTGGGCTTCTCTTTGAGCTGTAAGTCCCATTTCTTTTCATTTTTTAACACTTGGGCCTCTATTAGAGTGTAAGACCCAACCTTTTTTTAACGAAACAATTTTGGGCCTCAGCTATTGTATAAGTCCCGATACGTTAAAAATCTCGGCGCGATCGCCATTTTCAAACTGAAAATATTTTGGGCCTCTCCCTGAGTTGTAAGCCCCATCTTTTGTACAAAAATACACTTTGGGCCTCTAATAGAGTGTAAGACCCAACCCCTATTTTTTATATTTTCTCATTTTTCATATTGTTTTTTTAATGATTTGAAAAATTAATAACTCCCTCAATTTTGATTATTTTTTATTGGTTCTTTTTCTGAAAAATCACAAAAATAGTAAAATATTTTATTCTACAAAAAAATCAAATTTATATTATTTATTTAATATAGTTGGTATTTTTGTGAATAAACTCATTTTTTGTTTTTAAACATTTTAAAAGTGAATATTCATCTTGAAAATCAAAACTAAATAAGTTTTAAATCATCTTGTGATTAAAACCTCATTTTTCAAACCTTAACCAAAAATCACAAGTGGTTTATTTAAACTTATTTGTTTTTTTTTTTTGTCATTTTTATTAATTTTCTTTGAAAAATTACTTTTAAAAAGTGATAATTGGGGTTTCTTTGATTTTTAATCATACTCACATGTTCCAAACTCTTTGGGCCTCTAATAGAGTGTAAGACCCAATCCCTTTATAAATACCAAAATTTTTGGGCCTCAGTCACTTGTATAAGTCCCACGGTGTTTCCAAAACCTCGGCGCGACCGTCGCCCTTTTCAAAATTAACCATTGGGCCTACCCTCGAGTAGTAAGACCCATTTCTTTTCTTAAAACTCACTTGAGCCTCTAATAGAGTGTAAGAACCATCCCTTTGTACAAAAAACCTTTCTTGGGCCTCAGTCACTTGTATAAGTCCCTCTGTACAAATTCAACAGTGCGCTCACTGATAAAACCCTGGGCCTCTCCTTGAGCTGTAAGCCCCAAATCTTTCTTTTTCAAAGCACTTTCTCCTTTGATTTTGAATATATTGTTGTTTTCAATATTTCTTTGTTGAACAACTAACCAAACAGCATGGAAGCTCTACAACCGAGTAAGTGTTTACCCGCTTTCATTTACCGCTTTCATATGTATATAACTGTATTGTGGGGCTGTTTCACTGTAAGTCTCCTTTCATAAACTCATATATATATAACTGTATTGTGGGGGCTGTTTCGCTGTAAGTCTTCTTTCATAAACTCATATCAACTGTGTAATAATAGTATAGATATTTAGAGTTTCCCCGGCAACTACGTCTAGAACTAGGTGACGCCGTTTCGTTTATTCGTAGAAATAGATAACTAGATCCCCAATAGGATCACCAGATACAGTCTTCTCTTCGGCTGTCCTCATTAGGAATTGTCAAGAAACTCTACTCCCAGAGATGAATGTATTCTCCGTGAATGGCATCTTTGAGTTTCTTCCAAATTCTCGAACTTTCCTGACTTTGATCTATTCTCGGTGAATAGCATTGCCTTGAATTTCTCGGGGTTTGCGGACCCACGGGCTTCTTAAAAGCATCGGCCTCCTCTTGGGCATTGTACAAGGACCCACAGGCTTCCTAAAAGCAACCCCGCCTCCTCTTGGGCTTAGTACAAGGACCCTGCGGCTTCTTAGAAGTATTCACAACCTCCTCTTAGGCTTCGTATAATGATCTCTTCCTCCGGGAATGATAGCCTCCTCTTGGGCTTAGTACAAGGACCCGTCGGCTTCTTAAAAGCTTTCAGCCTCCTCTTGGGCTTCGTACAAATTGTCCCGACGACCTCCTAGAGGTATAGGAACAGAACCTAGTCATCCTCATAGAACAGTCCTTTCATAGAGTCTACTACTGTTTCTTAAAGCATAGTACAAAAGATGAAACTCTAGACTTGGACAGTCTAACTTCCTTGAGTCTCAAAGACATTCTCAAGTGACCCCTTCGTTAAATAGGAAGGAAACCCGTAGACTCGGACAGTCTCAATACCCTTCGGATTTCCCGCTTCCTTAAAGAATAGGAATAACCCGGATCCTTGAATCAAATCCCTGAGTACAGTGTTGCTCATATAAGAACTGATTTTCTCTTTAAAATCAGTATACTGGATCTGTCACTTAACTGAAACAGTTACCATAGCCTCCTCTTGGGCTTTGTTCAATGATTCTTCCCAGCGAAGCAAACGTTTAGCCTCCATCTCGGGCTTCGTACGAGATACCAAAATTCTCCCCAGCGGAGTCAAACAACATTTAGCCACTCTCTCGGGCTTTGTACGAGACACATAAGAGACTCCCTCGTTGAGTCAATCACCCCTTTCGCCTCCATCTCGAGCTTCGTACGAGATACAAAGACTCTCTTGTTGAGTCAAACCTTTAGCCTCCATCTCGGGATTCGTACGAGATACAAAGGCTCTCTTGTTGAGCCAGTCAAACTTTTAGCCTCCATCTCAGGCTTCGTACGAGATACAAAAATACTCTCTTATTGAGTATAAAAGATTCTCCTGTTGAGTCAACCCTTTTAGCCTCTCTCTCGGGCTTCGTACGAGACACATAAAAACTCCCTCTTGTTGGGCCAATAGCCTCCTCTTAGGCTTTGTATAAGAAAACCACTTGTTGATCCAATCAACCTTTTAGCATCAAAGCTGTGTCTCGTTCACAGTACACAAACATCAACAACTCCTTTCCCCTTCATCTAATCGCTGTAAGCGGAAAGCCTCTGGATCATCTACATCTATGCCACTGTCCCTCTTTTAGCATGAGAAATTCCTAAGGAAAGATAGCATTGCTCTACACTGAGTTAAAGTCTTCTCCTTCAGGTTAAAATCCCCTTTAAAGGAAATTATGGCATTGCTAGGATCCGCGTATCCCGGTTAAAGTAATTCTCCTTTATAACCAGTCACCCAATAGTTGTGACAGACAAACCCTACTTTAGAGATGACAAATTCTCTCTAAAGCCGAGGTCCTTCAGCTTCACGTCTTGGGCTTTGAACAAGACACAAATAGACCCTTCAGCTTCATATCTTGGGCTTTGAACAAGATACAAATAGACTTTTCAGCTTCACATCTTGGGCTTTGATCAAGATACAAATCACCTTTCGCTTCACGTCTTGGGCTTTGAACAAGACACCAAAAACACCCATTTCCTCCCATAGAATAGGAGGAACTACGAACGCTCTGATTTCCCTGTTTCGGTAAACGGGAATACGTAGGCATAAGATCGAAAGAAAAGATCTTAGCGAGCACAATCAACAAAAAACCAAAATCCCATACTCTCACATACCCATCAAAAAGCATCAGTCCTAACATCCTAATCCTTGTTCCCCGCTAGAAAGTCCTAGAAAGAAAGAAAACCGTATTGGCGAAAATACAAATAACCAATACAAAGGCCCCCCACATTGATAGCATTCGTAACCTAACAGACCGCTGTTTAAACTCAGTATGCAAGCAGGGTTAATTGGAGACATCTATTTCCCTTCCTTATTCAGCTCACAATAGGATAAAAAATGAACCGACTTGTAGTCAAAGCTCAAACCGCATAGAGCGACCAGCGCTTAAGAACCGCGTCCAAAATCGCTCGCTACAGAAAAATGGCGCCCACCGTGGGGCCGGTTCTTTCTTTCTTACAATTTAAACCTTGGGTAAGTCATTTTCATGGCGGTGGCCGCCAACAGAAAAATGGCGCCCACCGTGGGGCCTGTCTCTGTTTTCCTTTTTCCTTTTCATCTCTTGTGTGATACCACAGATTGGGGCTTCCGCCGGGGAACCCATTTTCTGTCAGGAACTTAGGATCTTTAGCTTTAAAGGTCTAGGATGTTTAGGATCCTAACAGCCTTGATGAATGCGGTTGAAAAGGCATTTCCTTCTTCCAATGCACTACTTTGTCGATTTCACATAACAAAGAATGTGCGAAGTCGGGTTAAGACCGCGGTGGGTGCGAAACAAGTGGAGTTGAAAGATGGAAAAGTGGTCAAGTCGGGTGTCATTGTAGAGAAAATAATGGATGCATGGACTCATATTCTAAATTCTTCCACAACAGAATTATATGCCGATCCGGTCATGAAATTCCAGAAAGTGTGCAAAAGGTACCCCGCTTTGTTGAAATATGTTGAATCCACCATTCTTGATCAAGTGAAAGAAAAGATTGTTTGTGCATAGACCGATAACATACGACATCTTGGAAACACTACCCCCAATAGAGTTGAGTCGGCACATGCCACATTGAAGAATTGGTTGGGGAATAGCATGGGGGATTTATGTCGAGATTGGGACTCCGTGCATCTAATGATTAAAAACCAACATAATGAGATACAAACCACTTTCGGTCGGATCATTACGGTTTTGGAACATCGGCTTAAAGGTAACTTCCTCTACTCTCAATTGATCGACAACATGTCTCGGGCGGGGCTGGGCTATATTTTTCACGAGGCCAACCGAGCTGAAACGGTAGGTTCCGATAGCGCAAAGTGCGGTTGCACTATTGTGAAAACCTACGGTATTCCTTGTGCTTGTGCCATTGCTAAAAAGTTGAAACTAGGTGAGCCAATACAAATTGACGAAGTTTGCCCTTATTGGATGAGACTTAGTTTTGATGTTGATGGTTGTAAGGAAGGAGATAAACCAGATATCTCTATTTTGGCTGAATTGGAAGCGATTCAAGCGAGATTTTCGAAGGCCGATGACAATATGAAGCTACACATCAAAGAAGAGTTGAGGAAGATACCTTCCCCGAAACAACCGCAATGATACCGCCGTCTCAATCGGTTAAGACAAAGGGTGCTCCGAAGAAGTTGAAGCCTACACCAAATGATAACTCGACAACTCGGTCTCCTTCATATTATGAGCACGTTGACCAAATCTTTCCGGACTCTCCGACTCCTAAATCTCTACAAAGTGTCATGAAAGGAGCTCGCATTTCCAAACCGGCTCCGACACCGATTCCATGAGTTCCGACTCCGACTCCGACTACACGTATGATTTCCTTTATTGACGAGATGCCGATTTTTATGTACAAGCATATCGACGGTATCATCGATGTTGTAGGGGATGGTAATTGCGGTTACCGAGCCGTGTCGGCTCTACTCGGTAAAGGAGAGGAAGGTCATGCACTTGTACGTCATCAACTTATCCTAGAGTTTAAGACGCATAAAGAAGCATACTTGCGTCTCTATGAAAATCAAGAAAAATATGACAAGGTTCACGAGTCACTTGTTATGTGGTTGAGTGGTCCGACACCGGTATCGAAATGGATGAGTTTCCCCGAGATGGGCCATCTTATATCGAAATGGATGAGCTTCTGTGGTTAACTCTTTTGTATAATCATACGACACAATGTACATTATTGAAGTGAAATATATTGTATTTTTATCCATATGTCTTTTTAATACACTTATGAATTTTATTGCAATGAAAGTATTCCAAGCGGCTGCATAACATGCTCAATGTTGTTTTAAAAATGTATCAGTGGTGCAAAATGTACCTATTTTTGTATATAAGTTTTGTTGCACTTATCGTTACTTTGTGTTAAAATTGGTTGAATAAACCTCACTTTGTATGTAAATGTGTATATTTAGTGTATAATCAAGTTTTAGTGTATTTGTGTACCGTTTGATAGTTTTCTACTCATTTTGTAGGTATTGAGGTGTATTTGGAGCATGAGCAATAAAGTGTCGAAGACACGGCTTCAAACGCGCGATTTTGAGCAACTCATCAACGAATAAAGCTCAAAATGAGGATAATAAAAATCACCAATTTGGTTGATATTTATTCATTGTTAGATAGGAAATTGAATAAGCTTTCCAACGCTTCGAACCGGGCGAAAAACGGAGTTACGGTTCACAAGTTATGGCTGAAACATTTTTCAAGGCAGCAGGTTGCGCGCTGAGCGCGCTCCAAGCCCGCTGAGCACGCTTGTAAGGCGGTTTAACTTTAAAAAGAGCGCGTTGAGCGCCCATAGCACGCTGAGCGCGGTCTGCGATGATGACAGCAATAAATATGGGGAAAAAACACATTTTTAGGGATGGTTTTGGGTATTTTTTGCTCCCAACTCCATCAAACTTCATTTTTCTTGTAGATTAGCTTAGAAAACATCATTGGAGCTTGCATTTGGATGATCCGGAGTCGAATCTCTCGTCGATTGGTGTTGACAAACCAAGAAATGTTTGGTTCCTCTTCTCTTTTCTCTTTGTAATTTCTTTGTTGGGTGTTTGTATAGTTACTATGAACATATGTATCCTTGTTGATCTTGATATTGTATAAAATTTGCTTTACAAATCATTATCGATGTCTTCCTTGATCTTTTTGCATTTATGTTTGGATTTGTGTTGTGTTAGAGATAAACATCACAAATCTTAATTAGGGATGGATATCTATTGTCTAGATGCTAGAGATAGATTTAGATGATAATCTTTTTGATGTCGGAACTTAATGTCTTCCGTGTTTCGAGGCTTCGTGTGCGAGAGTGAAGAAGAGAGTAATACGGTTGTCTCTCAGCTCAGTGTGCCAGAGATGGACACTGTTGTGAGCGATGCTGGATGATTTTGACGAGTATTGCAGGTGGAGTATAATTGGTCGATAAATTTATGTTTGTGACGAGTGGATTATATGTATGCTTGATAAGTTCGTCTTGTTGAAGAATGAATTATTTTTATGTTTTTATTTACTTTTCTGTTTTTACGCTTTAAACCATTTTAAAACCAAACTCATTAACAATTAAATTGTCGAACGGCAGTTCAGTAGTACCGATCTCTGTGGACACGATAAATTCCCGGAAAAATACTTCCAAATCTTTTTGTTTGCTTGCCCTATTCTGCAACCAACAATCAGTAAAACATTCTAATTTGCAGATCCGGAAAATTTTCGGATGTGCACATCCGAAACCAATATTTGTAGGGTTTGTCCGGATCTGCACATCCGGAACAAACTTTGGCAGAAATAACTTTACCCTAACTTTTCTATAAATTAGGGGTTTCATTTGATATCATTCACACAAACACTAAATGTCTCAATTGTATGATATCAAGATCCATTGGTATGTCACAACTGTTTTCTATACCGGCGGCATAACACTCGGTCGCAAGTATAAGCTAACAAGGGACATCTCCATCGGCGAGATCATTGACGACATCGAACATCTCCTACCTTACGGAGACAAACGGAAGGTTGCGAAGCTTCAGTATCGTTCACCTTCCGTTGACAACGAAGGGAACGTCGCTTACAGCCTTGTTGAGCTCAAGAATCAAGAGGATGTTAGAGCGATGTGGCAAACTTTTTTCGGCTACGAAGAACGATTCCCGCTCGAGTTCGAGGCGACCGCCAAAATCCGAAGAACGGTCGATGACATCTTAGAGATGTGCAAGCGTCCACCGGGCTATTGATCTTGTAATATTTAAATTTCTGTCGATGTCATGGCGATTTTCTCAATGTAATCCCGATTTTATTTTATGAATGTGAGAAACATTATTGGATTTTTGGTGTTCTGCATCATGTTTTATTTCGGATTTGCAAATACGAACGTTTACCGGATGTGCACATCCGAGAAAAACTGAAAATTAAAAAAAAAAACGGTGCGTCCGGATTTGCACATCAAGAACGTATGGGTATTTTCGTCAGCGTGCATGGTGCCTAAGAAGATTGAGTGGTGTGGTAAGAAATTTCCTAATCTATTGGTCATAGAATCACTTTAAGACTATGTTTTATTTTTGGGATGTAATAATCATACTTTAAATTAGGAATTAAGTTATGTTTGTATGTGTGCCTAGACACTTGCTATCTTTAGACATTATGTCTTTAGTTGTGTGCACTTTAGGCACGATGTATTTTTTGTATCTAATACTATATATGATTTTTATTCGTATGAGATTTGATAACTTTGAAAGAAGAAAAAAGACATTTTGTGTGAGTTTAGAGAAATGATTTATAGGATTCTTCTTTGAACCAAATTTGAATCTAATCAAGAGTCTCTTACTTTTGTAGTGATTCTACATTAATCTTATCATTCAGTTGTGGAGTGTGTTGATTTCTACATCTTCTTTCCCATTTCATATTTTCCTGTTTTTATTTTTTATTTCATTTGTTACTTTGCTGGAATCATATCACTTAGTTAGATCTTCAAATTTTATAAAGGCACTCAAATTCATGCCAGCTTGGGTGTGCTCTCTTGTCCTAGATTTCTTTCATCGAGGGTCATTTTTTATTGACTCAATTATATGACTCGTAAGTTTGACATGACCTTTTTGGTTGGTGTCTGATGGCCTTGGTTGTGGCGAAACAACGTGATTATCGAAAATAAAAAGAAGTTTATTTATGATGATGTGTATAAAGTTAGATTGTCTCAAGATGACTTTTTCACTATATATATCAATAAGAAGCGGGCTAGTTATTCTTATTTTGACCCTGTGGATTCCTCTTCTTAGTTGATCTATTAAAGTTAAAGGACATTTTTTAATATACCATCTAAATTTTTTAGGTATTACGTAAAATTTTTTTTTGTCCTTTGATTTCGAATGTGCACATTTGAACGCACTAATTTTTTAAAAAACGTTGATGTGTTTCGAATATGCATGTCCGGAAAAATTCCAGATCTGCAAATACGGAACAATTTCTTATTAATTCGCGCTATACCTTCTTCCTCCCCTTCATTCTTCACATTTTCATTTTCCTTCCAAACACCAAACTCTCTCAAACTCTCAAATTCTCAATCCCACAAATCTCGACTTTTTTCACTCGAGTTCGGTGCAGAGCAACTTCTACAACGATCAAGACACTCCAAATCCTCCGTATCTCAATTTAATCGATAAATTTTCGAACTTTAGAGTAGGCTTTTAGGTGTAGAAATTGTTAGGTAGTATGAATAACATAGGTTAGAGACAATGTAGGTATTGTTTGCTGCTTCAAACGGACGATCAGGGCATTGAAATGCCCTTTTCCATCGTACAGTAGCCATGACTGCGTATTTTGAACTTCAAAAACGTATAAGATGTGCAGATCCGAAAACATTTTAACGTTAAATATTCGGAGTGTTTTCGGATGTGCAAATCCGAAAAAACTCAACGTTAAATATTCTGAGTGCTTCCGGATGTGCAAATCCAGAAGACACTTGTTTTTTTTTCTTGTTTTTTTAAATTACTTTTAAAAAATTCTAATTTATTTATTATGCTTTGCAGATTACATGGCTGACAGAGACGATCGTATCATACATGGACGGACAGCTCAGCACGCATCTGTCTGACGTGAGCGGATGCAGTCTACAGCCGAGGCTTCCGACGCAGAGGAAGTTGGGGTAGCCCCTATAGCTGAGGGAAATCCTACACCACATCCTAAACCACAGCTATCCACATCACAGGTCCAGGCCACTTCCACATCACAGGTTCAGGCCACTCCTCCGTCAGCCGCCGATTCTACATCTCGGAGGCGTCAGGTTTCTTCTGCTAGTTCATTAGGGTCCCAGCCCGCACGCAAGGGTCGTCGGGAGACTCCAGCTCCATCAGCTGCTCCTATTTTATCCCTTGTTCCTGTTCCTGTTCCTGAGGGTGATCACCCAGCACAAGAGGGTGGTGACGCCGATGACGATTTCGATGAGCTGGACGGTTACCCCAGGGGACCGTCTGATATGTCCCTACTCGTGGGGTACTCTGAGCATACTGCCAGATATGTCTGACTATGAGAGGTAACCTTTCTCGGTTTATTTATAGAATTATTTTCGTTGAAAATATGTTCATTTGTAACATTGTTTTATTTGGAAATTTTCAGGAGAATGCAGCACAGAAGTTCTATAACCATGGGGGCAAGGTTATGGACATGCTTGCGGCGCTGCCAGGGGATGAGTGGTTCACGTCTGCACTTGCTACCTTTGGTCTTGGAGGCCTGTCTAGGATTGGGTATCCCCAGATCATGTACGGTATGCTGATGGCCTTTGTTGAGAGATGACACCCTGAAACATCCTCATTCCATCTATCGTACGGCGAGATCACGATCACACTCGACGACATCTCGTGCCTTTTACATCTATCGATTACGGGTACCCTTCTCTGTCACGGTAGGATGTCGAAGGGGGACGTGATGGAGATGCTGATTGAGGAGCCTGGGGCTACCCCAGAGGAGGCACTTGCGGAGGTGACCCAGTTGAGAGGCGCACACGTCCGATTCTCCTTTCTGACACACAGATTTGGTGAGGAGCTTGAAGAGGCACGACGGGCAGCAGGGGATGCAGCTGAGGTGGAGATCCACAGGCAGCGTGCCCTGAGATGCTACTACCTGTTTTTGCTCAGCACGCAGTTGTTTGTGGACACCAGCGCCTATTATGTTGATGTCGTTTACCTCAAGTACCTTTTGGATCCCACAGAGATTCATGGGTACAACTGGGGGCGACTACGCTGGCATACACCTATGCTAGGCTCTCAAATGGTTGCCTCTGGGCAGCCAAGACTGTGGCAGGCAGTTGTACGTTATACGTGGTAACAATCTAATATTCTAAGTCATTTTTTCATTTCTTTTCTTTCTATATTCATTATAATGTTTGACACCGATGTTATGTTTTCCATTTCAGGCGTGGATATTGCAGCACTTTCCCAAGTTTACTGGTTGGGGAGTGTCGACGGGTACACTGAGGATATGCTACATGCTGCTGCATTTCTCCTGCTCAGAGGGAACCAGGTGCCCGACCCCTACAGAGTGTATCTTGATCGGATGGCTGCTGAGGACGTTTTTTATCACCCCTATGCCGATCACCGTGTGACGCGCCCGTTCGATGAGGTTTCGGTGTTCTCAGGATGGTTGGCATGCAGTTCGACCATTACTGCTCGATACTTGCCGGAGCACGTCTTGCGCCAGTTCGGTTACACGCAGACAATCCTTAGGACGCCTCACGAGTCTGCTCCTCTAGGCTTGACCCGCGTGCAGATAGATGAGATATATGCTCACTTCAAGTCTCACTTGGTACCGGAAGAGGCTCACGCGACCAGAGCGCCGAGAGATTGGAGCCTTGCTGCCGGGTACATCATGTGGTTCTACACCGTCTCACACCCATGCATGGTGCCCACTGTTGAGGGATCGCCACCCAGACCTGCTCATCAGGAGATATTAGAGGAGTGACAGTCTCAGCTGGACCATATTCAGGATGTCCTACCTCGCTGTCGTGAGATAGAGCAGATAGCGCGGACGTCCATTGCGGACAGTCACCTCCTTGAGGGCTCTGGTGCCAGACTTGCCGTGGATAGGATTATTGAGATTGCTCAGGGGACACTTCAGTACCGCAGACATCGAGGCAGAGGAGCAAGGGAGCCAGGAGAGATCCTTCACCATACGCAATAGTTTTTTTTATGTATTCTATTTTTATTACATGTATGTACTGTATTTTGACAGAGGTTTATTATGTATATATATCATTTTATTTTATATATGGACGTTGTCGAATGTATATTAAGTTACGACGATATATTAACATATGCGACCAACCAACAAAACCGATTTTTAAAAAAAAATTAAAGTTCTGCTGTTTTTCGGATCTGCAGATCCGAAATTTTTCCGGATGTGCATATCCGAAACACATCAACGTTTTTTAAAAAATTGATGCGTCCGGTTATGCACATCCGAAATCAGGGGGTAAAAACAGAAATTCACGTGGTGCCTAAGAAACATGAGTTGTGTATTAAGAAACTCTCTAAAGTTAATATCATTGGCAATTATCTTTCTAATTCCTTGATTATTGGTTCTAGAGGTTTTCTTAGAGACTTTTCAAGAGCGTTTATGCATGGGTTTAGTAGTTTTGAAGGATATGGATATATGTTCTTATTTGGGCTTTTGGATATTAAGCATGATTTGAATCTTGCTTTTGAAATAGATTATTAAATCGTGATTTATGAAGTCAAACCATCCTAAATAAAGTCAATCACATGTTTCAGTCTAATGAAGGCGTGCTCTTCCAAGTTGCTGATTTGTTGGAGCGAATTTGTTGGTCTCTCTTTCTTATGTTGATTTGTTGGAGCGAATTTGTTGGTCTCTCTTTCTTATGTTCTTCATGAAGAAAATGAATGTAGTGCTTTTTTTCTTTCTAAGGGATCTCATGCCAATGTTAATTTGTGTCAATGGTCTTCTCCTCCCTCGAGCTAGGATCTCTAATTCTCTTAGACTCTTTAGGAGCTCCTACTTTAGTTTTCGTTTGTTTTCTTTTTGTTGTGTTTCTTTCTCTTGTTTTGACTGCCTTGTATAAAATTGATTATAAATAACTTAAGTCTCTTTTCTTAATCCATGTTTCATATTTTATTCCTATAACTTCATCGTAAGCCTCATAATTTTAATTTCTCTACAATTTGCACAATTTTATATATCCTCATTGTTCTTATAGATTAAAATTAGAGTGATTCTTTTCCATTTATCTGACATTTTCTTTGACATCATAATTCCATTAAAATTTTGGAGTCATGCAAAATGCATTTATCTCTAAGACTCGCATTCATACCCTATCTAGGTTGAATAATTAAGCTCTCTCTATATATAACTTTACAATCCAATCAAATCTTCCTATCAATTTTCTAGTAAGAAAGAAATCTATCTAAAAACAAGTAAGCACACACATTATATAAGATGGATCTCCCTTATGCACTACCTCAAAACCTCTTAATATACTCCCTACATGTACATTTAGATTCCTTCTAAAAATTAAATCCTCCAACTCCTCCCAAAATGTTACTTTAAGGTAATCTACTAACTCAATCTTGAGTGCAAAAGCACTAGTAGTATCTTATTCCACTATAAATTCCAAAATTGTAATCTATTTCCCTATCCTTTTTACATCTATAATATCATTCTTCCGTTCATTGTCTACAATAATTCTCACCTCACTCACGTACCATAGCATATATCCTCAACAGTCCAAGTTTTTCATCTTTTTACCTGTCCTCTTAAAGGTACATAAAATTGATTATCCTCCTACATAAACAAGAACAATATGTGCTGATAAAGAATTAAAGAAAAATAAGTCATGAAAAAACTTTTCAAAGACCGAAAGCAAAGAGGTTGCTATAATTCAAGAGACCAAAAGTATATTTAAAATTTTATTATATATAAAGGTCCACTACATGACATTTAAAATTGAAACCAAAATGATTTAAAATTGAAACCAAAATGATATACTGGGCGAGAGCGAGTACTGAGTAAAAATGAAATGAAAAATAGATACGCCTATATAATTAACAACATTTATTGATTGAAATTAACTGCAAAATGCAATTTAAAATGTTCACTGAAAAATACTACTGACAGAACTATCATCATGAATACGCCAAATAGTTTCACCCAACAGGTTTGCTACGGTAAGAATAGTTAACTGAGGGAAATAGTTCTTCTCTGAAACTGGAATGGTGTTGGTAATTATCACCTCTTGAAATAAGCCACTGGATAGCCTTTCAATTGCAGGAGGGCTGCAAATATAACAATAAACATAATAAGACTTCAGTTTTGTGCATAATGCAAAACATAAGTTCCTAATGTCAACAATGAACATAAGAATCGTCGATTTTGGAATAATGCTTGACAACTTAAGCAATATGCGTGCTAATAGAAATTGAAGAGCATGGTATAAAGCAAGTATAACATATTAACATGCTTCACTCACTTTACTAGGGGATTAAAATAACAAAAGGCTAAGAATAAATTTGTGTTGAAGAACCTCATAGCAATACCTGAATACACCATGAGTACAACAAGCATAAACTTCCCTAGCTCCCTCTTCATGTAACAATGCCGCACCCTTGGCAATGGTTCCTGAGATCCAAAATAACAAACATATATCAGTCAATAAAAGGATAAACAGTATATACAAACATCATATCTATCATGCTTTCCTGCGCAAGAATGAGGAAACACCACAAATCTTTGTTAGGGAAATGAAAACTTAACCTGTTAAGTAGCAACCAACAGGCAAAGGCAATGCATAGAATCATAAAATGATTGTAAATCTCAATTACTGTCTTAAAATAGTTTTACCTATTAAATAAAGGTAAAAGGAAAGCATGCTAATGGAATTAAAATGAGTGGTAAATGAAACGATTGTTTAGTTGTTTGATATCAATGAGTAAAGGAAATGAAAGAAAAGAAAAATATGTATATGTATCAGGTAAATGACATAAATATCCCAACATTTAGATGGAATATTATATATTTTTACATAAAACAAGCAACCGTGTGTAAAACAAAACAAAGCCATATAAAAATGAAATGGAATGATTAGGGATGGTAAAGGGAGCATTCCCGCGCTCGCCAAAAAACGGGACAGGTGGGCAAAGTAGAGGGTTGGGCCGAAATGATAATGGCACACTAGGGGATAATGATAAAGCAAAATAATTGGAAAAAAACAACAAAAGGCTCAATGCAAACAACAGTGAGGACCATTTTGTCATTTCATGAATTGCACGTCTTTCTTTTACTTCCTTCTTAGTTTTGAATTTTTTGATGGAATAGATTTTGGACATGGGGTCCCACAAAAATCAAGCCTTCTTTCATCCCGGACAAAACATCCAAAGGGTGGAATCCTGTTTTCCCATAAACTTTATTTCCTTTGTTCTTTCCATCCACTCACTTTCATTGAAACTGAACAATGTGTAAAGTTAGATTAAGCAATTTCTGTAAGAATAAATGATTTCTTAAATCCTGATGAAAATACATTAAAAAATAAAGAACACCAATATAATGCTACAGAAACTTTAGGGGTCTGTTGAATAAAAGTTCAAGAAAAAAAGAAAGATATTTGGTATATAACAACAATCCTATGACATGTCCAGTCATGGAAAATGCTAAACAAAATATATAGGAAGAGAATTACAGAGACTTTGTAGGCGTGTGTCAAGAAAAAAGGGCCAGGATGTACATAAATAACGATTTATCAGTTAAGGAAATATAAATATTTGTTTTCTTAGTTAGACTTCTTGGACCAGGCAAAAAACTAGAGCAAAAAATATGTCTTCAAATGTTAAATTGTGCATTGAAGAAGGCGTACCAGCAGTGTCAATCATATCATCCACCATTACAGCAACTTTTCCCTTTACATCACCAATCAGATTCATCACCTGCGAGAGAAATATAAGACAAATAAATAAACTTAATGATCCACGTAGTTATTGTGATCTCTCTAGAATACTGTAATTTCTGTCAGACAAATTAAACCCCTGAGGGATCAAAACACTGTAACAACAATGTAACTTATCGTGATCGATCAGTCTAGAGTTCGAATCCTCATAACCATGCCAAAATCAAAGAAACAGGACAACAGTGTGAAAGTGCCTTGTATCAGGACCACAACATTAATAACAGATTCCAACATATTAATTATAACAACCTAGAAGAACAATAAATGGTATGCAAACCAAACAAAGCTAGAAATATTAGAGACGTCAATGTAAATTACATAATAGCATAGTCGTAAAACTACCCCACTTATGCCCCTCATGTAACACCAATCATACATACTACATATAACCCTCGATTGTGTTAAGCCAATAATATAATAAGGAAGCATCTTTCTTATGACCTAACATTGTACACTCCAAATAAGTATTACCAATAGCTACAACTTC
This sequence comes from Lathyrus tuberosus, assembly GCA_022829125.1. Lineage (NCBI taxonomy): Eukaryota > Viridiplantae > Streptophyta > Magnoliopsida > Fabales > Fabaceae > Lathyrus > Lathyrus tuberosus. The sequence continues at coordinate 1,568,906 of JALAZF010000162.1, read as the reverse complement.
CGGTTAAGTCAAGCGTAGTGAAGTGTACCAGCGAAGGAAAACTTATTTATGTAGTTATAGAAAATTAACACCAATAAAAATCAACTAACCGATGTTTGAAAAGTATAATTGCTTTTATGAACAGCAATTCCAAAAGATATATAACAAAGAATAATTCACAGATTTTGTTGCAGTTATTACCTCGGCTACATTGTGGCCGTGGCGCCTTTTGTCTACAATAGCCAAAGGTGCATCAGATAACTTCTTTGCAAAAGCACGTGCTCTTGCAACACCACCAACATCAGGGGAAACAACCACCAAGTCATTTGAACTTATTGTCTTACTAGCAAGATAATCCAGGATCACAGGCTAGTGGACACAACACACACAACATCATCAGAAAACACATCAAATAAACAAACTACAACAAATTCATAGCTAATAAATTACCTGACAATGCACATGATCCACGGGAATATCAAAATAACCCATGGATTGCCCTGAATGAAGATCGCAAGCAAGAACACGATCCGCCCCAGCTTTGGTAATAAGGTTCGCAACAAGTTTAGCTGCAATTGATTCACGCCCTTGAGTCTGTGAAAAGAAAACAAATCAAACCAAAAAAAAAATCTCCCGTAATTGCTTATACATATAAATAAATCCCTCAGAAAACCAACAAATTTACACATTTTTGCTATTTACATGCCTTTCTATCAGCTCTAGCATATCCAAAATATGGAATCACAGCGGTGATGTTTTTGGCGGAAGCTCTTCGACAAGCATCAATCATTATCTGAAGCTCCATGAAATTCTCATTTGCAGGAGGGCATGTTGGTTGTATAAGATATACATTGCAACCTCTAACACTCTCTTGTAACTGAACATATATTTCACCATCTGCAAACCGCTTTATCGAAACTTTTCCAAGCTCCAAACCCATGTACCTAGCAATTTCCTAGTTGAAGCAACACAATAAAATTTTATTAAAAAAATAACTAAACTAAATATTTAAAAATGAAAGTAAAGAAAAAATGGAAGTAGTACCTGAGAGAGTGCAGGATTAGCGGTACCGGAGAACAATTTCAACTTGCTACCGTTTCTATTAACGGTTTTCTCAGTTTTTGCAGATTCCATGAACTTGGGTAGAACCGGAACAATCGGTTTCCCGTTAACTAAATTCGAAGCTTCAGACATATCACATTTCTAGCAAGAATAAAATAAAATAAAATAAAAAAGGCATAAAGTGTAAATATAATAATAATAATAAAATATAACAAAACAAAAAGAAAGAGAGAGAAAAAGAAAAATGGATCAGTACCACGCTATTGTACGCGACGGTTCGAGTGCGGGGAAGGTCAAGAAAACCTAATGTTCGAACGGGGGAGGGATGAGAGGCGCCGGTGTAGAGAGAGGAGGATGAGGAAGAAGTGAAAGGCAAGGTTGATGACGACGTGTGTTGAACTTGAAAGAGTGATGAAGCCATGTGTTCAGGAACAACAACACGTGTCACAGCGGAGAGAGAAATAGAGAGATAGAGGGAGAAGGGAGAGAGAAAGGTTTGAAGCAGAACAGAGCGATTCTGGAGCTCTGTTGATGCCTGTGGCGGGTCTGTGGGGTTTAACACGCGAGAGTGAGGATTCGGTTTTTAATGTGTTGGGGTCTATGCACGACGTCGTTTAAATGTAAGGGCTATTTCGGGTTAGATTTTATTTATTTTTTTATTTTTTTTAAAATACGATTTAAAGCAATTTTAAAATAAATCGTCCAAAGTAATAACTCTCCGTCATATATTTATATTAAAAAAATAAAATAATTGATTTACAAGTAATCGTGACCGTTAAATTTTAATTATAATTTGACTTTGATTTTAATTATTTATAAAGTAATAATTATGAATGGTTGTGATGCATTGACTGTATAAAAAAATTTATGTAAATGCATAGCAATTAATCTTTGGATTTAGTTAACCTTTGAGGGTAGTGGTATAGTCCCTCTCTTTTTTTTTACTCCACCTTTTATTTTTATATATTTTATCCTCATTTTAAAAAAAATCTCTTTAAAAATATACGGTACATAATAAGATACATGTTTTTTTATTTATTACTACCTCCGTTTTTTTTAAGTGTCATTTTTAAAATAATTTTTTGTTTTTTAGTGTCATTTGCAAAGTTTAAGATAGTATTAATTGTACTTTTGTGTAAATTACCCTAAATAATCATTACAGAGAGAGAAAAAATTAGATGAATGTAATACATAATTAGGGATATTATAGGTAAAAAGAGAATTATTATTTAAAATGTAACTATATTGATTAACTTTCTTGGTAAGTGTAAAAAGTCAAAAAATAACACTTATAAAGAACCGGAGGGAGTAATATACATGGTATTACTTTTTAAGTGGTTGAAGTTAAAGTCAAATTTTTTAAAATAAATTAGCGGTTGTTATTAACATCGGTTGTAATTAATTAACAATGTAAAAATTTTTTACACTGTCAGTGCATATCAATTAAATTTTTATTAATAATGTAAATTTATTTTACAATGTTAATGTAAGTGCAAATTCTATTTTTTAATTAATTTACACTTTTATTTCATATAATATATTTCGTTTGTTTGATTTTTCGGTTAGTAGGTAAATTTTAAATTTTTTATTATTAGGGGATGATTTCTACTATGGAGCCTAGATGTCACTGTTAAGAGAAGATTTCTACTAGAGAGCATTGAACAGAGCATTGAACATTGTGAGATTTTTTTTCTAGAGCAACACCTTTGTGAGAGACACATCACATACTCACCCAAAACCTTAAGGTGATAGGTGTATGAGTTCTCTCACTTATAAATGCTCAAGTCACCACATTTCTATCAAATGTGGGACTATTATCCACACTACTCACACTTGTTAATACTTAACATTTATATGATTTAATACTTTAAAATATTTTGATTGAATGCATGTGTTATATTTTTTACACTGACTGTCTATTATTATTAAACTCATAATAAAATTAATTTTTAGTCAAAAACTATTAAAAAAAACAGTAAAATAATTTTACACCGTGATCCAATAAACAACACATATCTCATATCTCGCCATATAATAATAATAATTTAAAACGACATGAATATTTTATTAGATTGGTGATTTTCTATTGGAGTGCATGTCATTTAAACTCAAACTAAAATACCAAAAAGCTATTTGGTAGAGAGGTTAAGTTAAAGAGAAGGGGAGAGAAACTTCTCTTTTTGGCAATGAAACATTTATTACATATACTCTTTTTATTTGACCATTTCTTAACACACCACTCATGTTTCTTATACATCACGTGAAATTTCGTTTTTGCCTCCCAATTCCAGATGTGCACATCCGGACGCACTGTTTTTTTAAAAAACATTGCCTTGTTCTGGATGTGCAAATCCGGAATGACAAGTTACGCGTATTCCGGATGTGCACATCCGAAAAAATGGCTGAAACTTAAAAGGTATATTAATTTTAAGAAATAACAATAATATGTATTTTAACAGGAAGTTAGAGGAACGAATATGGCAGACATCCTTTAATGATAACTTCAAAATATTTATCAAAACGCATGATGGCCATTTGTTCCGTATCCAAAAGTTGTCTAGTAGTTCTAACCCATATTTAAACAAAATAACGGTCATCCATCTATGGTGACAAACATGATCTCTGTAACCATAAGTTATATATCCTAAAACGGCACTGTGAATATTCGAACTCCCAAATTTATCCTCGAAGATTGTAGGACAAATCAAGATCAACAGTAAAACATTACTTCTTTGACGTTATCCAATATAAATGGCAGCAGAGTCGACACAAAGTTGGTGGTACTCCTATTACCACTTGCAGAACCAGAATCAGAATTTTCGACTTCACTTATGTAATATCGAAGGTGGTGCCTAATTGATACATGTTGATGTATATTTTTGTATATGTATATATTATAACTTGTTTTAATTTTATAGTTAATTTATTTTGCATTGTTAACTTCTGCTTATTAGAGATGGAGTAAGTGAGGGTCAGTTCAGTCATGTTTTGCTTTATGAGATGGATGCAATTCGGAAGGTATGACATTGCTAACTTTAACTTTTTAGTTGTTATCATAGTGGCTAAAACCGGAGAACACTTGCTAGCTTTCCGCGCTCGATACTACATAAGTGAAGTCGAAAATTCTGATTCTGGTTCTGCAAGTGGTAATAGGAGTACCACCAACTTTGTGTCGACTCTGCTGCCATTTATCTAGGCTTAAACCCAGTTGATTTATAGAAAGCCACACGCCACTCCCTGAAAACCAAAATGGTAAATAATAATGAATTATTTATGCATTCAAACACGTTTCTTGTATCGTGTAAGTTAGTAACTACTCTCATTCTTAACCTTTCTTCTCCACAAAGCTCAGTATTTTCGGTGCTCTGTGCCCTTACATGTAAATAATAATGCGTTTTTTATGCATACAAACTTGTTTTTTAATCATCAACGTTTCACTCTGAAATGCATGTTTACTCATTGACATTTACTGAAGAGTAATGGCTACACCGAAACAACACATTGAAGAGATACGAAGAACAAAGTTTTCTATTGGAGAGATACGAAGAACAAAGTTTTCTATTGGAGAGATACGAAGAACAAAGTTTTATATTGGAGAGATACGAAAAATAAAGTTTTCCATGGACGGGAAACCTAATCCCTTGACTCAAGATCTTCATCTTGCTGTCAAGACCTCCTCACTCCCCTCATTCAAATGTATATTAACTTGCGATGATATATTAACATATGCGACCAACCGACAAAACCGATTTAAAAAAAAGTATGTTATTTTACGGATCTGCAGATTAGGAATTTTAAAAAATAAAGTTATCATATGTTTTCGGATGTGCACATCCGGAACACATCAGCGTTTTTTAAAAAAACGGTGTGTCCGGATGTGCATATCTGAAATCAGAGAGCAAAAACGAAATTTCACGTGGTGTATAAGAAACTTAAATGATATATTAAAAAATTATTTTTTATTTTGGGTCTGTTTCACGTAGATACATTTAATTTAATTTAAACTTTTTACATAAATACGTGACTATATTTGTATTTGTAAAAGCGTGCTATTTTTGGGTTAGACAAAATTTTAATCACTTTTAGAATTTTTTGTTTTATTTATTTTGAAAAAAAAGCATGTTCTTTGTTTTGAAGATAAGTCCCACCTATATCATTTTCCCAAAATGAATATATTCAGATTCATCCACCGAATACTACTAGTTTGAATTTTGATTCTCTCTTGCCTTTTTTCTTTTTGGTTTTGACATTCCCTTTTTGATGCTAGGAAGAAATTATATACGTACAATCACCTAAAGTTATGTTTGAAAGTTTTTAATAAACAAATAAAATATCAATGTTATGCATATAATAATTTTGGATTTACATTTTAAAGTGAGATAATATCTGTATATATACATTCATTGTAACAAATACATGCATTCTCATATATTAATGTATTTTCTTAATTTAATTATAATTTTTTTTCTATATTTTCTAAACCAAATTTTTATTATTTAATTAAAAATATTTTAGGTTCCTTAATCTTTTTCATTAATTTTAAATTTATTTTATATATAAATGTAATTAGATATTTAAAAATATTATTTATTTACAACTCGATTTTGATACAAGATGAAATAAAAACAAATTAAATATTTTGTTATATGCAATTTTTTTTAGGGGTAAATATATGTCACTCTCTCCTAATATATATAAGGAGTTTTGATTTCACCTCTATAAATTTTATTTTTTATTTTCCCTTACTAAATCCAAACTTTTTCAATAAAGACCATGATTTTAAATTTAAATTTAACTTAAATTGTTATATTTTTCTTAAAAAAACTATTAATAATTTTAATTCATTGATTTTTAGAAAATTCACTTAAAAACTAATATTACAAATTTTAAACTTTGACTTAAAATCCACATATTTTTCAGTAGCAGCCAAATACTATTTATTTGGCATGGATAGTGTGAGAAAGTTTATAAACACTAACCTTTGCATGTGAGTATTCGATGTGGGACTCTAGCAAACACCATGAATGAGATACAATAACATTTGTTACTTAGTTTCCACAAAAATCAGGAGAACCCAAATATAACACCTCCTTCCAAACCTTGAGAACCCAACGAACCTAACTCAACTGCAAAATTATTCAGAGTTTCTTTAAGTACACCAATCCATATATAGTGTGTTGTGTAACTTGTGGGCATACTTTGAAACGAACTACCTTTCTGAGAAATAATGTGGTCTTATGGTGTTTCATGGTGTTGTGGTGTTGTTTCTATATATATTTATAATAACTATTACAAGATCTGAGAAATTGTGGGATAATGGTTTTGTTGTTGCATAGATTCTTTTAATGTCCAGCAACTTGTTTTATGGTGTAAGTCTCAATCTCTCCGACAATAGTCTTGATGGCAAGATCCCAAAATCAATTGGAAGTATATGCACCTTGGAAATTTTTGTAGCTGAAATCAGTCACTTTATTGGAGATCTTTCAAGTTTTACCCATATTAATTATTCCAAATGTTTTGGAAATATGTCATCGTTGCAAGAACTGGTGTTAGGGATTCCAAAAGTAGGAAATTTAAAGTGTCTGGAATTTCTTGATCTTTCAAGGATTCATCTTTCAGGCATAATTCCTTCTAGTATAGTTCAAATTGATTGTCTCAGTATTTTGGATTTGTCAAACAATCAGCTATATGGCAATAGTTATCACTACAACAGTAACTCTTGTTATATTCTTATTATTTTCTCCATCACTGCAACAACAACTTGTCCTGCATTATATACTCAAACAAATACTATGGAATTGGATGAAATATATAGTGGAAATACTAGTCATAGTTCATATCAAAAGAACATGTGAGTGAAAATATCCTAAAAATATCCTAAAATAAAAGAGGAAACCAAGTCTTATTTCATGTATGAGAAATATGTTAGCTATATAAAGCATATGGTAGAAAGTTATGAGTAAAAACTTACATAAGTTATCATCACTACATAAACTCAGTTCCCACTAGATCAACTGAGAAATGAAGAGACAGTGATTTCAAAATACTAAATCTGAAAACAAAAAAAAAGATAAAATGCAGGACCTTGCAACAAAGAGATTGTTGAATGCCAAACTTGCTTTAAATTGATTCTTATTTATTGGCATTTTTCAACTATTTTTTTATATTTTGTTGGATTTACTCCATGATATCATGCTATTCTTCACTATTGTTGAAAATACCTTTGCTTGCTTTGATTTGTGTGTTATTGTGCATAAATTAGGCATAAAAACATCAAAGTGTAAGACACAAGTATTTGGACAAGGAAGTCAAAAGAAAAGAAGAGATTCAGCATGTTCGCTGGACGAACAACCAACGAGGAGTAGCAGCGAATAATCGTTGGGCAAACTTATGGCCAAGCCCCAGCGAACCCTCTTAAATTAGAGTCATGAGAAAAGGGCACTAAGTTCGATGGGCGAACTGGTAGCGAATGTTCGATGTAGCAAGGTCTTAGCGAAGAACCAGTGAACCATCCCAGACTGAAGTCAGTAGCTAAAGGACCCTAAATCCGTTGTGCGAACTTGTAGTGAGGTTGTTCGCAGGGCGAAGAATTACTCGCACAGCGAACTTCAGATATTTCTCAGGGGCAATTTAACTGTTCAGAGGTACTTCAAGTGCCTAAAAGTGTGTTCGCTGGGCGAAGAAATGGTTCGCAGTGCAAACATGACAGATTCCAAAAGTACTATATAAGTACTTTTCACATTTCTTGGCAATCATAACCCTATTTTTCACACCAAAACTTCATTTCTCAGCATTTTTTCACCAAAAGGCAATATTTTGCAAATAGAAGTTGGATTCGCATCCGAGTTCGATTCTTCGACGTGGATGCTCATTCATATTCTTCCAAAACTTGTAAAGCAAGCTACCATGGTTATGGGTAGCTAAATTCCTTTGTATCAAAGGTAGAGGTAGTCTACCATTAGCTTGTATGTATTTCTTTTGATTGGCCTTATATGTGAACAAGTGATGATTAATATATGCTGAATATTTTTGTTCTTAATGATCCATTCTTGTTTTGTAAAACTCTAGACATAGATTTTGTGAAACTTGACCTAAAATATTCGTCTATTAATTTGTAGATTGGAGAAAATGGTCTATGGTTGATAGTTGCTTTGTGTTAAACTTAAAGCTTACTATATTAGTTGTTATATGGAGAAATCGTGTAGCGATGAATACTGTATTTCTCACGACGCTGCTCTAGAGATAAACGGTGTTGAGAGAATGCACAATGATATTAATCGAATCTGACTTCACATGCAAGATTGAAAGAATACGTATAAGCTAGGGTAGATAAAAACTACATTTGATATACTTTGTTAATCAAACTCTTTAGAATTTATAAGTTTTGCTACTAAAAACGTGACAATTTTATGAACAAAACTTTGAAAACCCTTTTGCTTGAAACAATAAACCGTTGAACGACAAGCATCAAAATATCTGCAATCCCTGTAGAGACGATAACAAAACCCCCCTTTAACTGCAGTTCGAACAGAGATCAACAACCAAAAGATGAATCTAAGCAGAGGCTAAAGTCAACTCACTAGAGAACATTCTTCCTATGCTACTAAGTTGCATAATGAAGTATGCAAATATAAAATGTTACGAATTAGATAATAGAGCTCATTAGAGAAAGAAAACTTAACTTTATTGAGGAATTAATGAATACTCACCTTAGGTAGTAAGCGTGAAGAACACCAGGGATTATGTACGGTAAATGACTTTCCATATACATTTTGTCTAGTTTCCTATGATGATAATACTTAGTTCACGATCTTCTCTTCCACCGTTTGTGTTTGTGTATGAGTTCTTTTGGTGATAATACTTGCATAATACAGACATGCTACTGCTACTGTTTGTGTTTGTGTGTGATTTCTTTTGGTGTAATTCAAAGGAAAATATTAATGAGATGCTGTTGCAAAGTTAATGGTCCACGAAGCCCTTCCACAAGAAAAACGTAAGAGTGCCACCAGAAAGCTTTTCCACCGCATGCATGTCATGTGTTGTTGAAATACTTGAGTTTAGCAGAGTTTATACTTTCACCAGCAATAGAGTCTCACATCGAATATGGGTTAGTAGAGATTAATGTTTATAAATCTTTTTCAGACTACCCATAATAAATTTGAAGTATTGGGCTGCTACTGGAAAAAATGTGGGTATTAAGCCTAAATATTATATATTAAAATTTGTAATAATAGTTTCCAAATTAATTTTCTAAAAATAAATTAATTACAATTATTAACATTTATTTAATTATTAAAATTATTAACACAAAATTTTTAAAAAACATAAGAAAATATTAAAATTAAAAATCCAGGTGGATTTTAAAAATAATAATAGTAATAATAATAAAATGCCACGTGGATTTAAAAAAAATAATACCACATGGACAAGCCAAGTCAGTAAATAGTGCATCTAAGGGCTTTATTGAGGGAATCTGGATTTGGTAAGGGGGGAATCACAAAAAATAAATAGATTATAGGGGTGAAATCAAAACTCGCTACATTGATAGGGGGTGACATATATTTAACTCTTTCTTTTATTATGTATCTAATGATTATTGTATTTTTTGTCCTATTTTCTTTTGTTCGTAGATAAAATGACAAATACCATTAAGAATCACACACAATTTTAGTGTTAGAATCGAATTTAACTGAAAAATACTCAATATCATAATATCAATATTTTTTTGTCATATTTATAACAATATACAAAATTATTTTTATTCACTTATTATAAAGCGTTAAAGCTCGTTTATATAATGTATATATGACTTTTTTTCATTATTTCTTTCATTATTCTATATTACGGGTCAAAAGTACATGTGTCTTCCTCCTGCAAAGTCAAAGTAACTTAGATGCCTTAGTAAATATATTATGTTGTATGGTGGTCAGGGCTTATCCACGACGGTAAGAAACCATGTACGCTAGTGTTTTATGGTGGTTTTAGGAGACCTGTTCGCGTGAGGTGAGAGGCTCTGTGAATGAATGATATTCTTAGGGGCAAGCGTATGAGGGATGTGATCAGTATGAGTTATTATATGTCTCCCTCAGTAAGTATTTATGGAGACTTTAATGGGTCTGAGTTATAGAGTTAATGGGTGGTTATGTGCTAGCTTCATGTTCAGGAAAGTGGTCAAAGAAAAGTATTTTAGGTGGGTGTTTTATTGTATCCACAGGGATTGCTCAGATATCTAGATGTTTGCCATTCAATAGTCTAACATTCTAAGTAAAGGGTTTTCAAAGAGTTCTTTTTGAGTAACATATGTTTTTGTAGCAAAGAACATCAAAATGATCATAATTCACACTATTTACAAGAAAAACGGAAACTTGCATAATTACACTAAAACTAATAGATTTACTACTGAAATATCAAGGTAACCATCGGAAAAGGGCCATAAAATATAATCAAAAGTATGCACAATTTGGCCCTTAACAACTCTCCCCAACTTATTATTTTGTTTGTCCTCAAACAAAAGTGTCTCAAACTAAAAACGAACCCGAAAACCATCATAATCAACACAATAGAACAACAACAATTTCATGGTTCAAAAAGTAGAAGTAACAACAAGATAACTTATCAAATTCCAAACACATCATGGAGATGAAATTACTGTTAAGTGCAAAAACACAATTCGAAACTTCTTGAGCAATACAAGTTCAAAAATGAATCACATATAAGCACACATTCATCAATGGATGAAAACAATATGAGGTTTATCATTCACCAAACAATCCTGCAAACATCTGGAACAAATTATGCTTTCAACAAACAACATACATTAATGAGTGAAAAAGAAGGAATCATAAAGTCTTCTAGGATTGTAATTTGGATTGGCTACAAGGAAGGGTCATTTATCAAATTCATTGAAACAAAAATGCCTATTCCTAAGAGAGCATTCAAATTTCACAATCATAGCAATTCAAGACCTTAACCTTTTTGTTTTATTTTCTTTGAGGCATCATTACAACTTTGAGCTTTTTGTTGGCATTTCATGCCCAATTTCTTTTCTTTTTCAAGTGTTTCTTTCTTTCAAGCTCTTTCATCATTCAAAGCCACATTATTTTTCATGATTTCTCAATCTACCTTCTTCTCCCCAGGTCAACACAAAACAGTCAAATAGTCGACAAAAAATTAAAAATCAAGGAATTTGATCCCATGAGGGGCGCGCTTAGCGCGGCCAGGCATGCAAGCATAATCTGCTATGCAACCAACCTACCCCAAACTTATATATTCAACATAAAAATCACCAAACAACAACATATCCACATATTTAAATCAGAAAACATCAGAAAAATGAAAATAACCTGAACAGGGCAAGAGGAGCGCGCTTAGCGCGACCAGAGCCCGCTAAGCGCGCCTGCGACAACAAGCAAAAATTCCTCTGCCACCACAATCAATCTATCCAACCAACATCAAATTAACACCCTAGCTAAACCCTATCAACATGCATTAACAGACTAGCACAGAAACAAAGAGTTCTCAGGATGCAAACTCACATTTTAACACAACCCTAACATTTAATCCAAAGGGTCCAGAATCACTTTTACATAATCACTTCCATCTAACCCTAACAAATAATTTCAACTTAATCTAACCCAAAACCCTAACAACATGCATTCTTCATTAACGAAAATAGATAGCATTTACAAACCTGGAAATAGGAGATTGGATGAGAAAAAAAGAGAAAGCACTTGAAGAGCAAGAGAGAACTTGAGAGAGTGGAGCTTGAATGCAAAGAGACAATCTGAGCTGAGTGGGAAAGTGAGGAGTTTTGAGACTCTTCACGTTTTTAAACTTTCTGACCCTAACAATGGCCACTTATTTTCCCACTCATGCCCACAATTGACTAGGCAAGTTCACGTGACCGCGCTAAGCAGCCTCAACAGCGTCCTAAGTGTGCTCAATGAAACTTAGCCACTCAAGCTTGGTTTCATATGGCGTTCTCCCGATTTTTCCGCACGATTAAATTCACAACACAAAAAAAACAGTAAATACTTACAATGTTGGGGTGCCTCCCAACAAGCGCTTTGTTTAACGTCATTTGAGCTCAACGGTCCAATGTGACCTCAAGGATCGCAAAAAGGCACTGTGGTAGTATTTTGCTCGAAATCTCCACCAAGATAAACCTTCAGCTGTTAGACGATGGCTAGGATCTAGAAGGGGGGTTGAATAGATCCCACAAATTTTATACACGCAAATGGTTTCCAAAAATATGTTTTAAAAGTTTTTTACGGATGCAACCACTAAATCACACATCTACAATGAACCTTTACTAAAATGATCGGATATGCACGACAATATTAGGAATGAAATAACGGATGAGAAAAATTCAGATTAATCAACAAAGTTTAAACGCAATCAACCGTGTTTTGTTTGCTTGATATTAATCCAATTCCAACGAGATAGGTTGACAAAAATTAATTCCAAATGCGTTCGATTTTGCGTTGAATCAAATTATCGAACACTTGGTGTGTGCAAACACATTAAGTGCAGATTTTCAAATAATGTGAATGTTAAGCTGATTCTAAATACAATTCAAGGGATTATATCAATTTTACAAAACAATTTATCAGCTCAAAATTACACTATCTCAGAAATTTCGATCAATTGATACTTCACAAATTCGAATAATATCGAAACGTAAAAAGAGTATGGAAAGAGAGGACAAACATGATTTGATTAGGCAGTTCCCCAATCGTCCTTGCTATGGGTGCCTCTTCCCCCAATTCCACAAATGGAATTGAGATATATATAAATTGCCATTTGCAAATTGTTTATACAAGAGAAGAACAATGAACATCCAAACCCTCAAACGTCTTTGATTGTTGATGCAGAGTCTTCTCTCCCCTTGATTCAAGATGAATCAAGTGCCTCGAATCTGGTTGAACAAATCACCGTCTCACGCTACTAAACTGCAAGAACCCACCGTTCTTCAGTTACCTTCACTCGGTCGATTTCGATCTTCCACAATTCGATCCCAAATCTTTCTTCTACGATCCTCTGACTATAGCTACTAAACCGAACGAAAACCCTGTTCTTCGGTTACCTTCGCACGGCTGAATCCTTTGTAGAACGAAACGATTCGTGCAAAAACCCCCAAAATCTCCTTGATTCTTGGAGGGCAAAATCTGAGATTTTATTCAAGAAACACCTACCAATTCTCAACCCAGAACAGAAGATCACAACACTCCTAATTCTGAACGTTATCACTTCGAAACAATGGGCGACACAAACAAAAATGATTATGTGTAATTGTTTGTTTACTCAAGGTTTAAGATGAAGATGAAGAGAAAGATTGGTATATATTTTCACGTTTCTCGTTGTTTTTTTTTATGAAAATGAGATGATCCAAATATATATAATGCAAGAATAACCAACTATGTGAATAACAGAAATAATAGAAAAAATAAAATGCAGAAAAAATAGCCCAGACAGCGAGCGGTCGACCGTCCAATAAATGAGGGTCGGCGTGAGCCAACCCGTGGAAGCATCTACGCAAATTAAGTGACCATGCGTCGACCGCTCAACACCTTGCGTTGACGCAAACATGTTGATTTTGCAGAAATTCAAAGGCCCATAAGCATGTGTCGACCGCATGCATCAGGGAGGTCAGCATGCGCTAATCCGAAGGTTTCACAAGAAATGTTCAAAATAGCATGAGTAGACTCATGCTTACCTTGGGTCGACCCAAGACCTGCTAATTTTCAGAAAATCATTTTTCTGCACATTTTTGCTGACAAATACTTGAATCATGTATACCAAACATTAATATCATGATCATGCACGTGTAGAAATTTGTTAGACCTCTTTCTATATGTTTGGACACATGAAACATAATAATTAGATGCAACTTGCCCGATAATGAAGTGATACCGCCCAAATTACAATCTAAAGACTATCCCACTTGTTGACATCATTAAAACATAATAGATGAAAGACCTTAGCCCTCACATACTCCCCCTTTTTGATGATGACAACACTATCCGTCTTTCTCTTGATTTGTAATTTGAGGACGAAAGACTCCCCCTGTCTTTGTGCGATCATTAACACTGTAATATCTGTTGCTTTAATGTTTTCTGCTGCTGCTACTAGTATCCTTCTCCCCCTTTGACAACATCTAAAAAGTGGAATAGAAGGCGGTCAAAGATAAAGCATTATAATATGGAAATACTCATTCAACCATTTGCAAACATAAACACTAACGCTCATCCACATACAATGAAGTTAATGTGATAAGAAAAACGGATAAATACGGAGCACGATAAGCAAACATAATTGATTCCATAATAGTTCAAAATAAAAGAACATAATTCAAAAAGGAAAGTAAACTGAAACATCATTCAAGAAAACAAGCAAAAAACATACAACCAAAACACAACTGATGACATGCACTCAAAATGATCCTAATCCCTATGGTTTCCTCCCCCTGAATGGATGACCTCGACCTCGGTAATGGTGGCCTGGTGGTGGTTGGAGCAGTTGTTCCTCGAGATACTGATTCAATTCGATCACAGCGGTGTTGAGGATGCCTAGACTGTTGGTGATATTCCGGGTCTGAAGTTCCATAGCATTATCCAAATTGGTAAATCTAGCCATTGAGGCATCAGCAAACCTATTGAAGTTCTGGGTGTGAGTAGCCAACTGATCTGACAGAGAGGTGAGCCTCTCCTCCTGAGCAGTGTATCTCTGTTCTTGTAATTCCTGAAATTCTTCTTGTTCTAACTGCATCTGATTCAACATCGCAAGAATCTCTTCAGTGTCCTGAAAAGCTTGTTGTGGTTGTGGTTGAGGAGTTAGAGGTGCGGAATAGTCAGGCTGATGCCAGTCATAATCACCATAGGTAGGAGGTACATATGCATCCCCAAGAGCAGTCCAACTATTGTATTGCCATTGTCCCCAGCCCTAATTATCATAAGTCTCCTCTGGTTGAGAATAACCCATCCATGCCTCATTATGTTCGTCTACCATATTCACATCAGAATTGTTACCAGCTTGGTTTTCATTCACATGTCCTTCCGCAATATCTTGGTCGTCAGGAACATTATGAAGAGGCTGAGTTGCTTTGCTTCTGTATTTGTACTCATTTGCAACCGGATCCCAAATATACCCCATCATGGATAGAGTATTTTGTTGAAATTGATGCTCAGTTGAAATATTGAGATAACGAATATTTTGAACATGAATCCCAGCCTTATTTAGAATACATTGAATACATGAGGCATAACATAAAAACGCACCCCTTGTAGATTCTCGTATTGCAAACATACGATATGTGAAGTAATAGGGCCAGTTGATAGGGATTCGCTCCCTCAGCAAGTATATTAGGTGAACCTCGACTTAATCAACTCTAGAAAAACCACCTTTCTTAGGTCGCAATATGTGTGCGATAATCCATTGTAAGATGCGCTCAACAAATTTCAGATGGCCTGTTGTGACGTTTTTGGGAAACAAAACACTTGCCACAACAGCATCCGTATACTGCTCACGCAACATGGAATTCAAAGCAGTTTTAAACTCATATCCATGGACAAATTTGGTGTCAGTTACTTCAGGAAGATTTTGGGTTTCCAATTTGAACAAACTATGCCAGACATCATCATTTATAGAATAAGATTTGTTATTCATAGAATAAGTAAAATCTGTACCTTGGAACTTATCCTGAATGCCGATATAGAACAATCGAACCAAATCAGTACTATACTTATCATCGTATTCCAGAAATTCACCAAATTTCTGAACAGCTAGAATTTCGCTAATCTTTGTGAGATGATAATCTGGAGCCATCAATGGGTAGTATGCATATTGTCGAATGACAGAGCGGATACGAAAATCTTCCTGGTAAGACTCAGACAATTCATCTGATAGCATAGCTAGAGCAATTACCGGAATTGAAGAAGTTCCGGCTCTTGATGTTGAAGCTCTTGTAGTCCGTTTACCAGTTGCACGTTGAGAAGCCATTGTTGAAGAAGGTGAGGAAGAAGATGAACAGTGCGCAATGAACAGTGTGCGAATGATGAAGAATAACACAACTTTTGCTTCCAAATACCTTGTGAAACCCCTTTCTTAAAGACATTGTGAATCCAATTAATATGGGTTTTTTTATTCTTACGGATTTTGATGGAGTTTGAGTGAGAGGTTTGAAAGGGTAGGAGAGGAGAAGACCCAAGGCTAGACTTAATGACATGCAAACATAAAAATTAAAGTGTATTGATATGCTGCAGTGATTTTTTGAGACACCCAGGCGGCGCACGCGTTCCCAAGAAAAGAAGATTCTGGGTTCGCCGACCATGCATTGACCTAAGTAGGTCATGCGTCGGCGCATGCTGACGAAACTTAGAAATTTTTTTTTGAAATTATGGAGATGCGTCGACCTATGGTAGGCGCGCGCTAACCCGATTCTTTTCCTTGAAAAATTATCAGTTCATGAGTCGACCCATGGCATTCTTTGGTCGACTCATCCAAGTGAAAAATGGAAAAATTCATATTTTTGCATACAAAAGGCCCTAAAATAGGATAAATAAACATGCTAACACATAAATCAAACATCCAAATGAATAATATATGCTTAAACGTGTAATAAACATCATTTGAACACTCAACATGGTACATATATTAAAGAAAACTTATGAAGCGGAACGATATTACCTTGATCATGATTGATGATGAGAGCCCTCACATGTAGCTCAATAACTCTCGGCATAGTTAGTCAAAACCATAAACAAGCATATATATATATGTGAAGAGCTACTATCTTAAAGGATTATTAAACACGATCCGAGATGTCGAGAATGCCTAGTTCCCTACGGATGTGAAAGAAAGGCTCTGTAGCTAGTGGTTTTGTAAAGATATCAGCAAGTTGATTTTTAGTATCAACATGCTCAAAGACCACATCACCTTTCTCTACATGATCCCTAAGGAAGTGATGACGTATTTCGATATGTTTGGTGCGTGAATGTAATACGAGGTTCTTAGTTAGGTTAATAGCACTAGTGTTATCGCACAAAATAGGAATACACTTAAGTTTTAAATTGAAATCAAGCAATTGTTACTTAAACCATAGGACTTGAGCACAACAACTGCCGGCGGCAACGTATTCCGCCTCGGCTGTTGACAAGGCAACGAAAACCTGTTTCTTGCTATGCCGACTCACCAAAGAATTTGCGAAAAAGTGACACGTGCCACTAGTGTTTTTCCTATCCGATTTGCTCTTGAGATGTGGACTTTGAACAAGAAGCCTTAAGAGCAATCGACTTCTTCTCCGTATCTTTTGTTTTCTCCTTCTTTATACTCTTCTCATGTTTATCCAAGCTAATGAGAACTTGCTCATGTTCATCAAGGTTGCCAAATAATGTCGTGAGGTCTAGAGTAGCTAGATTATTGGCCTCCTTGATCGCGGTGACCTTCGGTTGTCATTCCTTGTTAAGACACCTCAAGATTTTATTAGTAGCAACCTCGTTGGGTATTGGTTTACCAAGTACATGCAATTTATTGATTATGTGAGTAAATCGTTTTTGCATATCCGCAATGGTTTCCCCTTGCTTCATGTAAAAAAGATCGAACTCTTGCGTTAGTGTGTTGATGCGGGCCATTTTAACATCATTAGTGCCTTTGTGGGCTACTTGTAAAGCATCCCACATGGCTTTGGCCATTTCATAATGAGTGACTCGATAATATTCGTCAACTCCTAAAGAGGAGATCAAAATATTTCGAGCCTTCCAGTCATAGCTGTACTTTTTCTCGTCCTCCTCATTCCATTGAACTTCGGGTTTGGGAACGACAACGCCTTCAGCATTGGTCATTGTAATTTCCATAGGACCGTTTAAAATAACGTTCCAAACCTTCCGATCTATGGAATTTATATGGACGCACATACAATCCTTCCAGTAGATGTAATTCTTGCTTGTAAAAACTGGAGCTCTATTATAAGCCCCTTTAGGTTCGTTCGCCATATTCCAAGAAGTTTTACCGAAGCACCAGATAAACCAGGCTCTGATACCACTTGTTAGACGATGGCTAGGATCTAGAAGGGGGGTTAAATAGATCCCACAAATTTAATACACGCAAATGGTTTCCAAAAATGTGTTTTAAAAGTTTTTTACGGAAGCAACCACTGAATCACATGTCTACAACGAACCTCTACTAAAAGGATCGGATATGCACGACAATATTAGGAATGAAATAACGGATGCGAAAAATTCAGATTAATCAACAAAGTTTAAACGCAATCAACCGTGTTTTGTTTGCTTTATGTTAATCCAATTCCAACGAGATAGGTTGACAAAAATTAATTGCAAATGCGTTCGATTTTGCGTTGAATCAAATTATCAAACACTTGGTGTGTGCAAACACACTAAGTGCAGATTTTCAAATAATGTGAATGTTAAGCTGATTCTAAATACAATCCAAGGGATTGTATCAATTTTACAAAACAATTTGTCAGCTCAAAATTACACTATCTCAGAAATTTTGATCAATTGATACTTCACAAATTCAAATAATATCGAAACGTAAAAAGAGTAGGGAAAGAGTGGACAAACACGATTCGATTAGGCAGTTCCCCAATCGTCCTCGCTATGGATACCTCTGCCCCCAATTCCACAAATGGAATTGAGATATATATAAATTGTCGCTTGCAAATTATTTATACAAGAGAAGAACAATGAACATCCAAACCCTCAAACGTCTTTGATTGTTGATGCAGAGTCTTCTCTCCCCTTGATTCAAGATGAATCAAGTGCCTCAAATCTAGTTGAACAAATCACCATTTCACGCTACTAAACTGCAAGAACCCACCGTTCTTCAGTTACCTTCACTCGGTCGATTTTGTTCTTCCATAATTCGATCCCAAATCTTTCTTCTACGATCCTCCGACTGTAGCTACTAAACCGAACGAACACCCTATTCTTCGGTTACCTTCGCACGGCTGAATCCTTTGTAGAACGAAATGATTTGTGCAAAAACCCCCAAAATCTCCTTGATTCTTGGAGGACAAAATCTGAGATTTTATTCAAGAAACACCTACCGATTCTCAACCTAGAACAGAAGATCACAACACTCCTAATTCTGAACGTTATCACTTCGAAACAATGGGCGACACAAACAAAAATAATTATGTGTAATTGTTTGTTTACTCAAGGTTGAAGATGAAGATGAAGAGAAAGATTGGTATATATTTTCACGTTTCTCGTTGTTTTTTTATGAAAATGAGATGATCCAAATATATATAATGCAAGAATAACCAACTATGTGAAATAACAGAAATAATAGAAAAATAAATGCAGAAAAAATAGCCCAGGCAGCGAGCGGTCGACCGTCCAATAAATAAGGGTCGGCGTGAGCCAACCCGTGGAAGCATCTACGCAAATTAAGTGACCATACGTCGACCGCTCAACACCTTGCGTCGACCCAAACATGCTGATTTTGCAGAAATTCGAAGGCCCAGAAGCATGCATCGACCGCATGCATCAGGGAGGTCAGCGTGCGCTAACCCGAAGGTTTCACAAGAAATGTTCAAAATAGCATAAGTCGACTCATGCTTACCTTGGGTCGACCCAAGACCTGCAAATTTTCAGAAAATTATTTTTCTGCACATTTTTGCTGACAAAGACTTGAATCATGTATACCTAACATTAATATCATGATCATGCACATGTAGAAATTTGTGTAGACCTCTTTCTATATGTTTAGACACATGAAACATAATGATTAGATGCAACTTGCCCGACAATGAAGTGATACCGCCCAAATTACAATCTAAAGACTATCCTACTTGTTAACATCATTAAAACAGAAATAGATGAACGACCTTAGCCCTCACATCAGCCTCTGACCATTTACAGCTCAACTCTCATTTGACAATGTGTCTTCAATGACAATCTCCCCATAGTGTTTGATCTCCTTAATCCAGAACGGACCAGACCATTTGGATTTCAACTTCCTAGGGAACAGTTTCAATCGCGAATTGAACAGTAAGACAGCTGCCCTACCTCAAATTCTTTGGTCACACTCTTTTTGTCATGGTAAGTCTTCACTCTGTCTTTGTACAACTTGTTGGAGTCATACGCTTGAAGGTACAATTCCTCCATTTCATGCAATTGTACCTTCATTTTTCCACTGCTTAAAGTTGGATCGAAATTCAAAAATTTTAAGGCCCAAAATACCTTATGTTCCAACTCCACCGGTAGATGACCATTCTTACCATAGACCATTTTGAAAGGTGTGAGACCAATCGGAGCTTTGAAAGATGTCCGATGGGACAACAAAACATCATCGAGTTTGTTTGACCAGACTTTTCTAGAAGTCGACACCGTTTTCTCAAGAATCCTCTTAATTTCTCGATTTGATACCTCCGTTTGCCCATTAGCCCGAGGATGGTATGACGTTGTAACTTTATGCTTTACACCATACTGCTCCAAGGTTTTTTCTAGCTGAGTGTTGCAAAAGTGGGATCCTCCGTCACTTATCAACACTCTCGGAGTACCAAATCGAGAAAAAATGTTTTTCTTTAAAAAATTTATCACAATTTTTCCATCCGCTTTAGCACATGCTTCGCTTCTACCCACTTGGACGCGTAGTCCACTGCGACCAAAATGTATTCATTGAAAAACGATGATGGAAATGGGTCGACAAAGTCTATGCCCCAACAATCAAACACCTCAACTTCCTACATGTTTTGTAACGATATCTCATTCTGATTTGAAATTTCACCACTCCTTTGGAACTTGTCACAACTTTGTGTATGTGCATGCGCATCTTTGAACAAAGAAGGCCAATGAAAGCCCGATTAAAGGACTTCCATTGTCGTTCTCAAACCATTAAAATGCCTTCCATACAGAGAGTTGTGACAATTCCAAAGTATGTTATTAGCCTATTCTTTCAACACACACTTTCTCAAAATGTTATCGACATCAAGCTTAAACAAATACGATTCATCCCAAACCAAGTACTTGGCGTCAGATAAAAATATCTTTTTCTGGTTACGAGTTAGACCTTCCGGTATTAATCTGGCGGCTTTGTGATTTGCCATGTCGGCAAACCAAGGTCTAACTTGCACCATAAACAACTTTTCATCAGGAAATTCTTCCTTGACCTCTCTTTCATTCTTGGTCACCTCAACATTAACAAGGCGCGATAAGTGACCCGCCACCAAATTCTCGGATCCCTTTTTGTCGCGAATTTCTAAATCAAACTCTTGTAACAAAAGGACCCAACGAATTAGCCTTTATTTTGAATCCGACTTGTTAAGCAAATACTTAATCGCCGCATGATCCGTGTAAACCACAACCTTAGACCCAATTAAGTATGACCGAAATTTCTCCAATGCATGCACTATTGCAAGCAAATCTTTTTTTGTTGTGGCATAGTTTACTTGAGCTTCATTCAAGACCTTGCTTGCGTAGTGTATAGCATGAAAAAAAGTTGTTCTTCATTGACCTAGTACCGCATCTACCGCATAATCACTCGCGTCACACATGAGTTCAAAATCAATTTTCCAATTTGGCGCGATGATTATGGGTGCGGTAGTCAAACTTTGTTTTAAAGAATTAAAATCTATCATGCAAGACTCATCAAATTCAAAAGACTTATCTTTGTTGAGTAAATTGCTCAAAGGCTTTGCAAATTTTGCGAAATCTTTAATGAACCTCCGATAAAATCCCGCATGACCAAGGAAGCTCCTTATACCTTTCACATTCAGTGGTGGTGGCAATTTTTCAATGACGTCCACCTTGGCTTGATCAACTTCAAGGCCTCGAGAAGAAACTTTGTGGCTGAGCACAATTCCTTTCGTTACCATGAAATTGCATTTTCCCAATTAAGAACTAAGTTTATTTCCACACACCTTTCCAATACCACATCCAATTTTTTCAAGAAAAGATCAAACGATGGTCCAAAAACTGAGAAGTCATCCATAAAAACCTCAATTGACTTTTCAATAAAGTCCAAAAATGTTGCTTGCATACACCGTTGAAAAGTGGTCGGCGCATTACACAACCTAAATGACATCCTCCTATAAGCAAAGATTCCAAAAGGGCAAGTGAAAACAGTTTTCTCATAGTCCTCCGAGTTCACAATAATTTGATTCTAACCCAAATAACCATCCAAAAAATAATAGAATTCTTGACCGGAAAGTCTCTTGAGCATTTATTCCATGAATGAAAGAGGGAAATGATCTTTCCTCGTAGCTTGATTTAGCCTACGGTAATCAATGCACATTCTCCACCCGATCATGGTTCTTGTAGGGATAAACTCATTCTTCTCATTTCAGATTACTGTCATCCCTCCTTTCTTCGGTACCACTAGCACCGGGCTAACCCATGGACTATGCGAAATTGGGTAGATCATTCTGACATCCAACATTTTCACCACTTCCTTCCTAACCACTTCTTTCATGGTAGGATTCAAGCCACATTGAGGTTGAGCAACTGGTTTGAAATTGTCTTCCATGAATATCCGATGCATACAATAGGAAGGACTTATTTCTTTTAAATCGGAAAGTGTCCACCCCATAGCATCCTAATTCTTTTCAATACACAAATCAATTTGTCTTCCTCATTTTTGGTTAGCTCGTTGCTTATGATGACCGGTTTATGCCCCTCATCATCAAGAAATTCATATTTAAGATGAGAGGGCAACAACTTCAATTCAAGCTTGATTTCTTCATTATTTTCCTTTTTCAAAATTTCCACCCTTTCATTCAAGGGAGGAACCTCATCCAATTCTTCAAGTTCTCGCAAACACTTTTCGATTTCTTTTTCTTCATTCTCATTGACACTTTGAAGAACATTTGTAAGAAATTTTTGTAATGGGGTAGCAACTTGTAATTGCCTTGTTACTTCTTCAATCACCTCTTCCATTGCATCGATTCTAAAACAATCACCTTTGTCCTTTGAATGCTTCATGGCTTCAAATATACTAAAACAAATCTCCTCATCTTGAACTCTCACTTTCATGAGACCCTCATCCATATCGATGGCCATTCTAGCAGTCTTTATAAAAGGTCTTCCAAGAATCAATGAAGCGTGCTCATCTTCTTCCATATCAATTACCACAAAGTCGATGGGAAACAAGAATTTGTCTACCTTAACCAACACATCTTCCACTACACCATGAGGACGGGTAGTGGATTTATCAGCAAGTTACAATGTCAATTGAGTAGCTCTCAATTCCATATACCCCATCCTTTTCACAATGGACAACAATATCAAATTGATACTCGAGCCCAAATCGATCAACCCATTACCAACATAAATATTTCCTATAGTAACCGGCAAAGTAACTCGTCCCAGATCACTTTCTTTCTGCGGAAGAGTCTGTTGAATGATAATGCTACAAATAGCATCAACATTGATCGTTTCTTGATTCGTGTACCTTTTATTCTTGATGAGAATATCCTTCATGAATTTTGCGTATTTTTGCATTTGCTCAAATGCCTCGGAAAATGGAATATTAATTTGCAATTGCTTAAAAATATCCATAAACCGAGCATAGTGCCTCGCATTATCTTTCTTTGACGGAGCACGAGGATAAGACAAATTTTGAATCGGAATAATGCTCACTTGTTCCTTCCTCTTCCTATTCTTTTTAATTTTCTCTTCTCTCATTTTCTTTTCCTCTTCCTCACTCTTTTTCGTTTCATTTTTAACTAATTCTCCCTTAACATTCTTTTCTACTTCTTTCTCATCAATATCTTTTTCTTTTTCAACTACTCCCTCTCTTTCCACTACTTCCTCGCTTATGCCCATATCAATTTCTCTACCACTTCTAGTAAGAATAGCCTTGCAATGATCTTTTGGATTCACTTGAGTATTCTCCGAAAAACTTCCTTTTTGTTTGTCGGCCAATTGTTTTGATAATTGCCCACTTGCGTCTCAAGGTTATTTATAGCTGCATCAGTGTTTTTTTTATTAGACATTGACATTTGCATAAATTGAGTGAGGGTATCTTCCATCTTTGAATTTCCACTTGGAGCTTGTGGAGGTTGAGTGTAGTTTTGATATTATTGTTGATGATTAGAAGTTCCGGCATCTTGGGGCCTCTATTGTTTTTGATAACCTTGAATACCTCTTTGTTGGTAACCTTGGTTGCCTTGTTGGTAAGGTGGTTGAGGTTGATACCCTTGGTTTTGATTTCCCGCATAATTCGCCTCTTCCACAACTGGAGGACAATACCCGGTAGGGTGATCTCCTTTACAAAGCTCACAACTCGCCACTTGTTTGTTGTTGTTGGGAACTTCTTGCATTTCTTTGATTTGTTGTGGTAATTTTGACATTTGTTGAGTCAACAACTCCACTTGTTGTGAAAGCAATTTATTTTGAGCAAAAATAGCATCATTTGTTCTCAACTCAATCATGTCCGACTTCCTTTGCGTGGTACCACGATTGTGATTTCCTTGGTGATCATTGAGTGTCATCTTATCAATAATAGCAATTGCGTCTTCGGCGCTTTTGGACATTAACGATCCACCCAAAGTAGCATCCAATAAATCTTGTGGACCAATTAGAGTCCAGTTCGGAAGATGTGCACTTGAGTAAGTTCATCAAAACAGCGACCCTTACATTTTCGTAACATGGACTTGAACCTCTCCCAAGCTTCATTGAGAGATTCATTTTCGCCTTGAGCAAACACCGAAATTGTCGTCTTTGCTTCCATGAATCGATTGTGTGGAAAAAATCGTTCAAGGAACTTTTCTTCCAACAAATTCCAATCCGTCATAACCAAAGTGGATTGATCAAGATACCATTCCTTTGCCTTCCCGATTAAGGAATGCGGAAATAGTCTCTTGAACAATGATTCTTCTTTAGCTTCCGACGCTCCCGTTGTACCCGCAATTTCATAGAATTTTGTGAGATGAGTGAAAGGATCCTCATGATCCATACCGGTAAAAGGATTTTGGTATAGAAGCGCAAGAATTCCAATTTTCATCTCAGAATACCTCTCATTGTGTGTGTTGCACGCAAACTGAGCATTATGCCTTGGACTGTTGATACATGGTGTTGAAGCAGGAGGTGGATCTTCCATGATTGGCGTAACAATTGGTGTGGATGAAGAAGATTCTCCTCGCTCTTGTCTTTCTCTAGCAAGTTGTCGTCTCCGCCTTGTTCTGCTATTGAGCCTACGAACAGTTCTTTCAATCTCAGGATAAAAAAGAAGTTGATCTTCTGCACGTACACTCCCTCGCATAAACAGAATCTGCACACTAGCCAAACAAATTAAAAAGCACAAGAGAATTATAGAGGTAGGAGAGTCACAATAAAAATATCTTAAAATCGCTAAACTATTGCAATGCTTGCAATATAAATATCAGCAACAATCCCCGACAACGACGCCATTTTGTTGAAAAGTATTTTAGGTGGGTGTTTTATTGTATCCACAGGAATTGCTCAGATATCTAGATGTTTGTCGTTCAATAGTATAACGTTCTAAGTAAAGGGTTTTCAAAGAGTTCTTTTTGAGTAACATATGTTTTTGTAGCAAAGAGTAAATTAGGGCAAAGATGTTTTGTTATAAGAAAAGCATGTCAAGATTAGATTTTGTTAACCCCTTTCATACGTATCCGATTAATCAAGCATGTGAACTTAGCTTTGATCAATACAATCACGTATCCTCGCGAATCCGTTTATTTCTAAAGTGGCTCTGTGGGTATTATTGTTTTAATCGCTAGATGCTTTCTCGAAATTACAATCAAAACAATAAACATAAAGATCGATACAAAGCAAATATTAACTTTCAAATCTATGTCTAGAGTTTGTTGGTTAATATATGAAGAAATTAGATCAAGACTTGGAAAATCTATGTCTAGAGTGATTCAAACCATAAATACAACATTAAAAGCAAAAGATCTTCATCATCTATTGATCATAAAACTTGTTCACATACAAAAGATGAAAAGAAATACATAATAGAAAGATTAACTACCTCTAATCTTGACACAAAAGTGTTTAGCTACCCATCACCATGGTAGCTTGATCAATAAGTAAGGAAGAAAGCTTTGCTAGCATCAAAGTCAAAGAATCTAGGATTGATGCTCCAAAGATTTGATTCTCACTTCTTCTTGAGTTTCTAAGGGTTTTTTGACCTAAAAACCCTTTCTACTTTCTAAAATGCTGAAAAATGTAAAGTGACAAGAGTTGGTGAAAATATCTATAAAGGAAGATATTTATAGCAAGTGCACAAAGTGCAATAAGTGGCACCGCGCTAAGCGCCATCAGGAGCGCGCTAAGCGCGGCCAGCAAAACAGAGGCAATTTCCTAGAAAGCGCGTTAAGCGTGGTAGCAGACCGCTTAGCACGGTTGAAGGCCTTAGCTACTGCCTCAACAGTAAGAGCGCGCTGGAACTGCGCTGAAAAGCGCAGGTTACCGACATGATCGCCTCGAAAATGATCTTTTAGGCCTTCTTTCCTTTACCATATGTTCCTATCATCAAATATAAGCAAGAAGATCTGTCAAAGAGCATCAAAATGATCATAATTTACAATATTTACAAGAAAATCGGAAACTTGCATAATTACACTAAAACTAATAGATTTACTACTAAAATATCAAGAAAACCATTGGAAAGTGCCATAAAATATAATCAAAAGTATGCACAATTTGGCCCTTACAATGGTGGTAAGGGCTTATCCACGACGGCAAGAAACCATGTATGATGGTGTTATACGGTGGTTTTAGGAGACCTGCTCGCTTGAGGTGAGAGGCTCCGTGAATGAATGATATTCTTAGGGGCAAGCGTATGAGGGATGTGATCAGTATGAGTTATTATATGTCTCCCTCAATAAGTATTTATATAGACTTTAATGGGTCTGAGTTATAGAGTTAATGGGTGGTTATGTGCTAACTCCATGTTCAAGAAAGTGCTCAAGGAAAAACTTATTCTCCTTGGAATCATGGAGGAAGTGGTTCCTTCTCTTGACTAACTCTCTTTTGTTAGTTGTTATGGGCCCATGTCATTACCCACGTTTACTGGGTGATTATGAGAATGTGAGCCCAATCAGACGGACTGTATTGCCGCATCTGGGCGACCTCTTGGACCATTCTAGGCAGCCTCATGGCCCATTCAGGGCACTTGGGGGACTCTGTTGGGTGACTCACCTCTTGCTAATCTGTATTGTACTTCCTCGCCTTTACGTAAGTTATCCCCTCTTGGGGCCCATTAAAAATATAACACTACATAATCCCTCAAGCATGAGGGTTTGGAATAGGCTAAGTGATTAATTGAATTTACGCCGAAGGAACTTTTATTTTGATTCCCTCTGGTGAGACTTTAAGTTCAACCCCTCAGGTGAGACTTTAAGTTGAACACTTAGGCGACACTTTAAGATGAGTCCCTAAGACAAGAATTTATGTAACACCCATATATAAAATCCATACATCAAAGCATAAATTATATATATGAATCCAAGTATTTGGTATTGAAATACAATAAGTTCCTAGATAACACATTATACACATAAATACCTCTAATACAAAACACCAAAGTCTAAGGCATTACATATACAAGATGTTCCAAAATGATAAAATCTAAGAACTAGATCATAATAATGATCTCAAAATAACAACATAGCAGAAGCTAGCCATCAACATGCAAGGAAAGATCAAACGACCTTGTCCTTACCCTTCTCTGTACCTGAAGCACCTGAAATACATCAACAACGTGGGGTGAGATACATCAAATCTCAGTGGGTTCCTATCTTATAAGTTCTCTCGGATAAATGGTTCTAATAATTCCTAACTCAAAGTCCGGGGCAAGGGAAGGACTCTCGAGTTCACACAATATAATTTTACACTATATGGAAACATGCCATGAGTTCATCAACTCACTAATATCACTAATCGATAACCATCCCAAGGTATTTCCTATTCCCGCCCGCTTCTACGTCTAGAAGGCGATCCGAGTCATAAATCCTTGTAATCTACTTGACATACGAATGGATTCGGGTTCTACGGGCCATTAACCGTTATGAACCGTCACTTCACACGGGCCATTAACCGTCACAAGCATTCGCTCCATGGGTGCCATTCATATAATACGGGGAATCAAACCTGCCAAGTAGTTGTGCATCCATTTCAGAGGAGTCCGAGACTCTTGAAACTACACTCGAGCCAAACCGGTTACGATTACATGATTACAACAAATAACACGATTGTATTCGACAATCACAAGGCTATAATGCCTTAAAGCTTCTCATGCCTTGTCAAAACCACAAGTCAACCACATGCTCCATAATAGTGTTTTATTCCATCAACTTCCTAGTCAAGCTAGGTTCATAAAAGCTAAGATGTATATTTTCCTCATTCTCCCTATTTCATTTTTATATTTAAAGTATATCCAATCATATCATGCTAAACAACCTTAATTTAGGCAAAACACATCATGTTATAATAATAGAATAGTTTAACACAATTTAAAACACAATTCATCATTTCAAACTTTCCCGATTATTTAATCGGTCGGTAAAATTAACATATTTTACTTCCATTGCGTAGAATAATTCCTCGGCTTTACATCGATATAAAGAATAATCGAAACCGATAAGCGAAACTAAAGTTATGAATTTTTTCCGTCAAAAGTATAATTTTTCAACTCCCAGACCGCGCTCAGCGCGCAGAGGTCCGTGCTCAGCGCGCAAGCTCCTGCCTCGAGAGGCTTCATAAATTCTAGACCGCGCTCAGCGGCCAATCCCGCGCTCAGCGCGCAGGTCGCAACTCAAAAAAATACTTCTGCGATAACAGAACTTTATCCACCCTCCAAAACCATTTTTGGGCACATTTAGGAGTCGACAGAGGTTCAACATCTCATTTATAACAAGGTTTGATCACCACTATCATCAAAACATATTATTTCATAAAAACCCAATTATTCTAAAACCCTAACATTTCAAAATCATCATACATCATATAGAAACATGAAAACAATCATCCCCACCTGATTCTATGAGCATACTAAACATTCATTTCAATTTCTAACCGATTATACCCGTTAAAACATCGATTTCTACGATTTCGACCTAAAACTCATAATACCAAAACACAAAGAAAATGGTTTCTAGCTAAACCCACCTCTAGAGATGATCAAGATGATGAAACTCAAGAATTTTGGTGAAGCTTGGATGAAGATTGGTGATGATCTTGAAGCTTCTCTTCCAAAACCTTGTTTTTCTCTTCTTTTCCCTTCTTCCTCTTTTCTCTCCTCTTTTCTTCTTTCTCTTACCAACTTTCTCTTTCTTTCTATCTTTTTCTTTTTAATCCAAATGAGAGAAAATATATATATATATAGTAAGTATTATTAAAACAATACTACTAAATGTCCAAAAATGTCTCTAGAGTCCAATTAAATAAAATGTCTCCGAAACAAATAATATTAGTTGGACTAATTCTAAGTACCGAAGTTACCCTAATTATTTTATCAAATAATTTTTCAGAGCAACCGAACTCAGTTGATCACAATGTAATATTATTCGGTGTAATAATTTACGGGGTATTACATCCTCCCCTCCTAAAATAGAAATTCGTCCTCGAATTTAAAGATTACCTGAATAAGTGAGGGTAAGCATCTCGCATCTCTGATTCAAGTTCCCAAGTTGCATCTCCCGGATGCGTCGCATCCCATTGTACCTTAACAAGAGGAATATCCTTGTTTCTTAGCACCTTCGTTTCTCTTCCCACAATACGGGTCGGTTGTGGTTCAAATGTCAAATCTGCTTCTATCTCAATGGTATCCGGTAAAACTGGCTGAAGAGGATCTGGAACAAACTTGCGTAGCTGAGATACGTGAAACACATCATACATTTCCGATAGGGAGGGCGGTAAGGCTAATCTATAAGCTACTTCGTCGATCCTATCTAAGATTTGATACGGTCCCACGTATCTCGGACTTAACTTACGTGACTTAAACGGTCCTTTCAATCTCAACCTCGGAGTAACTTTCAAAAACACATGGTCACCTTCTTCGAATTCCAAAGGTCTCCTACGGTTGTCCGCATAACTCTTTTGTCGATCTTGCGCTTGCTTAATCTTCTCGCAGATCATTCGAATCTTTTCTGTAGTTTCTTGAATTACTTCGGGTCCCAAAATTCTATCTTCGCCAATTTCCGTCCAACACAAAGGCGTTCTACATTTTCTCCCATACAATGCTTCATACGGAGCCATACCGATGCTCGTATGATAACTATTATTATACGAAAACTCAATCAACGGGAGTAACTCCTTCCAATTACCTTTACTTTCTAATACACAAGCTCTCAACATGTCTTCCATCATTTGTATTGTTCGTTCAGTCTGACCATCCGTCTGAGGATGATTGGACGTACTCAAACGCAAATTCGTACCCATAGCTTGTTGAAACACTTTCCAAAATCTTGAAGTAAACTTTGGATCTCTATCCGATACAATGCTTGAGGGAATACCGTGCAACCTTACAATATCTGCAATAAACAACCTCGCAAGATTACTTGCCTTGAAAGTAGTCTTCACGGCCAAGAAATGCGCCGACTTTGTCAACCGATCTACTATTACCCAAATCGAATCATAGCCACCTTGCATACGGGGTAAACCTACTGCGAAATCCATAGAAATACTATCCCATTTCCAAACTGGGATTTCTAATGGTTGCAATAATCCACCCGGTCTTTGATGTTCAATCTTAACTTGTTGGCATACCGCACATTCCGACACAAAGACCGCAACGTCTCTTTTTATACCGGACCACCAATAGTCTTTCTTTAAATCGTGATACATCTTTGAAGAACCCGGATGTATAGTAAAATCACCCTTATGCGCTTCTTCCAAAATCTTTCTTTTCAAGGTCGCATCGTTCGGAACGCAAATTCTTTGGTTAAACATAATCATTTTATCGCTAGCGTGCACAAAACCCGGTTGACTTAGCATCTCTTGCAACTCCTCATCCAATAATTGTCCTTGTTGAATTTCAACTCTTAACGTAGAATTGACACTCAAATTCCCCATAATCACTCCATTAGGAGTCCACACAAAATGAAGATTCAAATCTCTAAACTTTTCCAGCAACGAATATTCTAACATCATGAATTCGGCCTTTCTCAAAGCTTTCCTACTCAAGGCATCGACCACTTTGTTCGCTTTACCCGGATGGTATTTTAGTTCTAGATCATAATCCTTTAAATATTCCATCCACCTCCTTTGACGCATATTCAACTCTTTTTGGTCAAAGAGGCACTTTAAACTCTTGTGGTAGCTAAACATTTCAAAATGTACTCCATATAAATAGTGACGCCACACTTTCAAAGTAAACACCACCGCCGCTAATTCCAAATCGTGGGTTGGATAATTCTTCTTGTGAATTTTCAATTGTCGAGAAGCATAAGCCACCACGTGACTTTCTTGCATTAAAACGCCTCCTAGTCCCATCTTAGACGCATCACAAAATACCTCATACGACTTGCTAGGATCGGGAATAATCAGAACGAGAGCTGTAGTCAATCTTTCCTTCAAACTCATAAAACTTTATTCACACGCCGAATCCCACTCAAAGGGGCAATCCTTCCGAGTAAGCTTAGTCATAGGTAATGCTAATTGCGAAAAGCCTTTGATAAACCTTCTGTAGTAGCCTGCTAGACCCAAGAAACTTCTAATTTCTGATACATTCTTCGGTCTCTCCTAATTAATCACAGCCTCAACCTTTGACGGATCCACCGCTACGCCACCCTATGATATAACGTGACCAAGAAAACTAACTTCAGACATCCAGAACTCGCACTTGCTTAACTTGGCAAAAAGTTGCTTCTCTTGTAAGATCGATAAGACGATTCTCAAATGTCCTTCGTGCTCTTGTGGAGTACGGGAATAGATAAGAATGTCATCAATGAAGATCACAACAAATTGATCCAAGTAAGCTTGAAATAACCGATTCATATAATCCATAAAGACAGCTGGAGCATTAGTCACACCGAAAGGCATCACTAAGAATTCGTAATGACCATAACGGGTCCTAAATGCAGTCTTAGGTACATCGGAACTCTTCACTCGGATTTGGAGATAACCCGACCTCAAATCAATTTTTGAGAACACGCAGGCTCCTTTCAATTGATCTAATAGGTCGTCTATCCTTGGCAAGGGATACTTGTTCTTAATGGTGACTTTATTCAACTGACGATAGTTGATACACAACCACATCCCACTGCCCTTCTTCTTTACCAACAAAACAGGGGCTCCCCACGGTGAAACACTAGGCCGCACAAAATGTTTCGCCATAAGTCCTTCTAACTGGTCCTTCAATTCCCTTAACTCTAAAGGCGTCATCCGGTACGGGGAAACAGATATAGGGGTCGTTCCCGGTACCAGGTCAATTGAAAACTCCACTTCTCTCTCCGGAGGAAGAGAAATGACATCTTCAGGGAAGACTTCGGAAAACTCACAAACAACTGGGATATCCGACACTTGAAGATCGGTACTACCCTCCTTAGTGATAACCAACAGAACCGATTTCTCTTCTTCAAACAAGAAATTTACCATACTAACCGTACCTTCTAGAATAGTTGTTAAGACATCTTTCGGGGTAGCATCAACAGATGGAATGATGATGAGCTTTTCTTCACACCCAATAAACACCGAATTAGCAGAAATCCAATCCATTCCCAAAACAACATCAACTTTCTTAAGTGGTGTAGCGAGCGATTTTGGACGCGGTTCTTAAGCGCTGGTCGCTCTCTGCGGTCGAGCTTACTACAGGTCGATTCATTTTTTATCCTATTAAAGCTGATGAAGGAAGGGAAATAGATGTCTCCAATTAACCCTGCTTTGCATACTGAGTTTAAACAGCGGTCTGTTAGGTTACGAATGCTATCAATGTGGGGGGGCCTTTGTACCGGTTATTTGTATTTTCGCCAATACTGTTTTCTCTCTTTTTGTTAGGATACTGCTTCAGATTAGGATGTATGGGATTTTGGGTTTTTGTTTAGTGTGCTCGCTAAGATTTTTTCTTTCAATCTTATGCCTACGTATTCCCGTTTACCGAAACAGGGAAATCAGAGCGTTCGTAGTTCCTCCTATTCTATGGGAGGAAGTGGGTGTTTTGGTGTCTTGTTCAAAGCCCAAGACGTGAAGCGAAAGGTGGTTTGTATCTTGTTCAAAGCCCAAGATGTGAAGCTGAAGAGTTTATTTGTATCTTGTTCAAAGCCCAAGATATGAAGCTAAAGGTTTGACTTTAGAGAGAATTGGTCATCTCTAGAGAGGGGTTTGTTTGTCACAACTGTTGGGTGACTGACTGTAAAGGAGGATTACTTTAACTGGGATACACGGATCCTAGCAATGCCATAATTTCCTTTATAGGGGGTTTGAACCTGAAGGAGAAGACTTTAACTCAGTTTAAAGCAATGCAATCTTTCCTTAGGAATTTCTCATGCTAAAAGAGGGACAGTGGCGTGGATGTAGATGATCCAGAGGCTTGCCGCTTACAGTGATTAGATGAAGGGGAAAGAGTTGTTGATATTTGTGTACTGTGAACGAGGCACAACTTTGATGCTAAAAGGTTAATTGGATCAACCAGTGGTTTTTTTATACAAACCCTAAGAGGAAGCTAATATGTGTCTCGTACGAAGCCCGAGAGAGAGGCTAAAAGGTATTGACTCGGCGATGAAGTCTTTTGGTATCTCGTATAAAGCCCGAGATGAAGGCTATTTGACTCAACAAGAGAGTTTTTTTGTATCTCGTACGAAGCCCGAGGTGGAGGCTGTTGTTTGTTTGGCTTAATAAGAACCTTTTTGTATCTCTTATAAAGCCCGAGATGGAGGCGAAAGGGGTGATTAAATCAACGAGGGAGTCTCTTATGTGTCTCGTACAAAGCCCGAGAGAGAGGCTAAATGTTGTTTGACTCAGCTGGGGAGAATCATTTGTACAAAGCCCAAGAGAAGGCTATGGTGACTGTTTCAGTTGAGTGACAGGTCCGGTATACTGATTTTGAAAGAGAAAATCAGTTCTTATATGAGCAACACTGTACTCAAGGATTTGATTCAAGGATCCGGGTTATTCCTGTTCTTCAAGGAAGCGGGAAATCCGAAGGGTATTGAGACTGTCCGAGTCTACGAGTTTTCTTCCTATTTAACGAAGGGGTCACCTGAGAATGTCTTTGAGACTCAAGGATATTAGACTGTCCAAGTCTAGAGTTGCATCTTTTGTACTATGCTTTGAGAAACAGTAGTAGACTCTTGGAAAGACTGTTCTATGGAGATGATTAAGTTCTGTTCCTATACCTCTAGGAGGTCGTCGGGATAATTTGTACGAAGCCCAAGAGGAGGCTGGAAACTTTTAAGAAGCCGACGGGTCCTTGTACTAAGCCCAAGAGAAGGCTATCATTCCCGGAGGAAGAGATCATTATACGAAGCCTAAGAGGAGGCTGTGAATACTTCTAAGAAGCCGTAGGGTCCTTGTACTAAGCCCAAGAGGAGGCGGGGATGCTTTTAGGAAGCCTGTGGGTCCTTGTACAATGCTCAAGAGGAGGCCGATGCTTTTAAGAAGCCCGTGGGTCCCCAAACCCCGAGAAGTTCAAGACAAGCTATTCACGAGGAATAGATCAAGCCAGGAAAGTTCGAGAATTTGAAAGAAACTCAAAGATGCCATTCACAGAGAATACATTCATCTCTGGGAATAGAGTTTCTTGACAATTCCTAATGAGGACAACCGAAGAGAAGACTGTATCTGGTGATCCTATTGGGGATCTAGTTGTCTATTTCTACGAATAAACAAAACGGCGTCACCTAGTTCTAGACGTAGTTGCCGGGGAAACTCTAAATATCTATACTATTATTACACAATTGATATGAGTTTATGAAAGAAGACTTACAGTGAAACAGCCCCACAATACAGTTATATGTATATGAAAGCAGTAAATGAAAGCAATAACCACTTACTCGGTTGTAGAGCTTCCATGCTGTTTGGTTAGTTGTTCAACAAAGAAAGATTGAAAACAACAGTATATTCAAAATCAAAGGAGAAAGTGCTTTGAAAAAGAAAGATTTTGGGGCTTACAACTCAAGGAGAGGCCCATGGTTTTATCAGTGAGCGCACTGTTTGAATTTGTACAGAGGGACTTATACAAGTGCTTGTAGCCCAAAAGGTTTTCTGTACAAAGGGATGGGTCTTACACTCTCTCAAGAGGCCCAAAAAGTTTAAAGAAAAAGAGTGGGGCTTATAACACGAGGGTAGGCCCAAAATGTTTTTGAAATGGCGACCGCGCCGAGATTTTCTTTTAACGCGAAGGGGCTTATACAATATCTGAGGCCCAAAATGTTTTGGTTAAAAGGGGATTGGGTCTTACACTCTAATAGAGGCCCAAAAATTTTGAATGGGTCTTATAGCTCAAGGAGAGGCCCAATTTGTTTCTAAAAAGGCGACGATCGCGTCGTTCATTTGAAAATGTACAGAGGGACTTATACAATGAATGAGGCTCAAAAAGTTTTCTGTACAAGGGGGTTGGGTCTTACACTCTAATAGAGGCCCAAAGTGTTTTGAATGGGTCTTATAGCTCGAGGAGAGGCCCAAGGTTATTTTTCAAAAGGGCGACGATCGCGCCGTTTGTTTTTGACGGTATCAGGATTTATACAATACACTGAGGCCCAAAAATGATTTGGTCAAAAAAAAGATTGGGTCTTACACTCTATTAGAGGCCCATGAGTGTTTGACAATGATTTGTTTGAGTGAAAATCAAAGAAACCCTAATTTTATTCTTTAAAAGTAAATATTTAAAGAAAATCAATGAAAAATACCAAATAGGTTTGAATAAACCACTTGTGATTTTTGTTTAAGGTTTGAAAAATGAGGTATAAATCACAAGAGATATTAAAACTCATTTGGTCTTGATTTTTCAAGATGAATATTCATTTTAAAATGTTTAAAAACAAATAAAAATGAATTTATTCACAAAAATACTAATTATATTAAATAAATAATATAAACTTAATTTTTTTGTGGAATAAAATATTTCAATATTTTTGTGATTTTTTGCAAAAAGAACCAATAAAAAATAATTAAAATTGAAAGAGTTATTAATTTTCCAATTAATTAATAAACCATGAAAATATTGGAAAAAATGGCAAAATGTGAAAAAAAACACAAAATGGCATAGGTGGGGTTTGAACCCAAGACCTCAAGGTTACAAAGCGCGCGCCTTACCCCTGGGGTGGTGATACATCCATTGTTTGAAACAAAACAACAAATATACAAGTCATGCCTTGGTTTTAGGCCTGGCCCAAGGCAAGTTTTGGCAAGTTTTGCCTCAGAAACGTGAAGGTCATAACTTTCTCAATTCTTAATGGTTTGAGACAAAATTTATATGCATCTGGACTAGAATTTCATGAGGAATCCAATGGTGGTAGTAGTTTTTTCAGATCACACTCTCTCCTCAAAACCCGATAGTGGTTTTGAAAATGACCTATAATTGCATTTTCTATGCTACAACTTGGTACAGACATGGATTACATGGTGAATTAGCTCAAACACAACATATACAACATGTATGAGATGTATATGATCAGTGGACTTCAAAGCATTGCATGATTCAAAGATTCCAAGTTGTGAGGCTTACCTTTTTTTTGAGATTTTGGAGCTTTTGTGCAATCTGTCAAGCCTCTTGTTCCAGAAATGATTTGATGCTTTAGACACACTTAAATGATCACTTAGAAGCTTTTAGGATGATTGGAATTGATTGGTACCTGCAAAAACACAAACAGTCCCTTTCTTGCAAAAGGGGTTAAAAGCGACCAAAATAGCAACTCTCTCAAATGGTGTTCCAGATGGGGGGAACCATTTGGGACAGTTCAAGGATGATATTTGGAGTGTGTTTGAGGTTTTATCTGGTTTGGAAAGTGACTGAATCAAGACATGGCTTGAAAAATGCAAAAAAAAAAGCCTATTTTGAGGTTTTGAGAGGTGACTTTGTGATTTTGTGATTACAGGTCACTTGTGATAGTTTGCACAGCTTACATATGATATAGATGAGGTGTGTGTATGATTGATTGTGATGGAAAGGCTCTCAAGCTCAAAAAGTCAAAGTTGCCTTGCTAAAGAAGGCATTTTTTCCAAGAGAAAGAGGTTTTGAGGAAAACATATGTTTAATGGCTTTGGTGTACTCAAACTGATCACAATTGAGCTCTATTTATAGTAGAGCAAGTTTGTTTTGGGATCCACAGTGAATGGCAACTGCAGCAGGTGTTTGTTCAATGTTGGCCAATGGAAATGCAAGTCTCCTCTAGCCATTGACTAGAGGTTAGGGCACATGGCTGTGGTTCCCTTGGTCTTGGATAAGTCTTGACTGAATTCAGTTGAGAATGGCTCAGGCCATGCCACCTTGATGCTTCCATTGAATGCTCCAATCCAAAATTGGAGTCTTGTCCCTATTTTGGCAATTTTAGGTTCAACATGCTATCTCTTGTTCCAAAGACTTTGGAGGCTTGGCTCAGTGATTGTCCCCTTTAGATTCAATCCTCAGAGGTGTCCAAGTGGATAGGAGCATTTGGATTTGGCTGATTTTGGCAAATCGAGCAAAAATGCAAAATCTGCCTTGCCTTGGCAGATTTCAGCAAGGCAACTTGCCAATGTCATATCTCATGACTCAAATTGAATTTGGTAATGTTCTTGGCCATTTTGGAAAGCCCTTACATGATACAACAACTGTTTGAACATATTTGGTTTTGATCTCTTTTGAATCCAAGTGAAAAATCCCCCTACATTTGGCAAAAAGTAGGGTAAAATCTGACTTAGTGAAATTTTCACCAAGTGTTGGAACAAAGTGACTTTTCTTGATTTTGATCACTCCATAACTCAAAATCCATGAGGAATTTGGACATAGGTCAGTATGAAGCTTTTGTAGAGGGCAATGAGATCTACAAATCAAGCTTTGAATGGGGAACAATGGCCTTGTGGTTTAGGAGTTATGGTCCTCCAAAGTTGGCACATTAGTGTCACTTTTTCCATAACTTAGAAAATTTTCTAAGTTTTTATGGTTACCCCTTTTACAAGTTATCCCACTTTCTTTGATTTTTCTTGATGAATGATGATTCAAATCATACATTAACATCATTTTAGGGTTAAAAATCCATTTTGGTGAAAAATCTCAAAAAGTCAAAGTTGACTTTTGTGCACAGTTGACTTTTTATTAGATGAATTCCAAACTGTGCAATTCTTCATGAAATCATGTCCTTGACCTAAATAAAACTTGATGGACATGTTCCATGGGTGTCATAGGGTATATTGAATCATGTCTTAGGGCTTGGGAGCATGTCCTGGTCAAAAGTCAAAGTTACAGTTGACTTTCCTCGCGAAACCCTAATTGTGGTGCAGATGAAATTGAGACTTGTTGCTCAAGCTTCTTGGATTAATCCATTGTTCCAAATTGATCAATAAAGTATATTGGAGACCCTAAAATCCTCTCTTGAGGTCTTGGCTCATGATTTGCCCTAAAAGTCAACTTAGGGGTGAATTAGGTCAAGAAACCCTAATTCCTGATTTTTTATGTATGCATCCCCTGAGGCAAAATTAACTTGATGGTTGGGTCCATGAGGTTCCATGGAGTATATTAGGTTGTGTTTTGGATCCTTGGCTCATGCCCAGAGTAAAATTTCCCTTTGGAGGCCTTGATCGACCAAAACCCTAATTTGGTGATACTGGCGATCTTGAGGCTTGATCCACCTAGAAGGGAGCAGCTTTGTGCTTAATCATTGGAGTGGGAATCCTTTTTGATCTTTTGTGTATGTTTGAGAGGTTAGACAAGTTTAAGATCATGTCATTCCTTGATTGATCCTTTGTCTAAGGCTCTGAGAGGGCTTGAAACCCTAAATTTAATTGTAGTGGATGCTCACCCATCTTTGGGGAGACTGATGAAATATGATGGTTCCTCCACATTGTGATGATGATTTTCACAATGATGGGAAATCTTAGTGGTCAAAATTTGGGGTATGACAGATGCCCCTATTTAATCTTCTTGGACCCGAAGGTGTGAATGACGAAGGTATTCGGACATTCGGGGTGCAAGAGGATTAAATATCGGAATACCCGAAATTTTGATGGCGTCTATGAATGGTAATTCACGCATTCATCTTCTTTCGCTAAGCAATGATGCTTAGAAAAGGTAAACTTCCCCTCGATCCTGGTCTTCAGCCAAGGAACTGGTCTCAGATTCTGAAATAAACTTCCCCTCGATCCTGGTTTCCTACCAAGGAACTGGTATTAGTTTCTGAAATAAACTTCCCCTCGATCCTGGTTTCCTACCAAGGAACTGGTCTCAGTTTCTGATTTAAACTTCCCCTCGATCCTGGTTTCCTACCAAGGAACTGGTCTCAGTTTCTTTTGTCAATAAACTTTATTGACAAGGAACGCTGTTAGTAGCGGTTTTCCTTCAAACTTCTCGCCGAATTTTCCTGGGGAGATGTCATTGGAGTGGAAAAAGTTTTGATGCCAGACTCACTGGGGAACCCAGTCGTCTGAGTTGTAGAGTTGCACAAACTTCTTTGTTGGAGATGCCATTTGTTTCTACTGGGGGAAAGCAGGTCTCTTAGGAGACTGCTGTCGCTTGGGATCTTACATCATACTTTTCTCAGGATCTTCCCAGAGAAATGCCATATGATGAGGTCCAATTTTGAGGTGCCGATGACCTTTTCATCAGTAATCCTTTCGGAGCAAAACTGGCATGCTGCCGAATCTCTGATTTACGAGGCTTTCTCTGTGGATTTTCCTTAATCCGGGAAAACAAGGATATCATCTTCAATGGCGAAGAGTGATGTTGACTGAAAGTTCCTCTGGTTTTTCAGAGGTTCAAGTTATCAAAGTGGTCAAGGGCCAACTTCCTTCCAGAAATAAACTGGAGGCGAGGTTGTTCAAATGCAGCATTTCCTGACGAGGCAAGAACTGATAACTCGATTGAGAGGACTGTTACCACTAAGGGACAAGACCGACTAGCGTGATCGTGATGCAATATGAAATGTGAATGCAAATCAATAATGCATGATGTATGTATGTACGTGCTGACAAAACTGACGCGACATACAAACTGACGGGTGAACATGACTGGATACTCGGCCATCGCGGGGCGTGTAGAGATATCGCTGGTTCAAGATAGCAATTCCACCTTGCTTAGGAGAGATAGTCCCTGTTGGGAGCTATGTTGGTCGGGCTTAGGAGAGGAGAACTCGGCCGTGGCGTGTCAGACGAAACAAGGTCTCTGACACAGTTGATCCTTCCTTCAGGCTTACTAGCTTAGAAGGAGTACTTTGATTCTGCACTTTGAGGCTCGATTACTTCTGGAGAAGTGGTCGATGTTCCTTTGATGTTCAACAGTCAAAAGAAATTGCCGACTTTATTTTAAAAGCAGAAAAAGTTTTAACAAGTAAATTCATTTTTGTTTTATTTCAAGAATCATTAATCATGTTAACAACGTCGTTCTGTAAAGCTAAAACAAATAAGAACTACAAACAAAAGCACAAGGGCTCAAATTTTATTGATAGGATGGAAATCAGCCAAACGCGTGATTCCAAAGAGTAATTACAAAGTTAGAAAATGGTAATTTACAGGGAAAAGGGCTACGTTGAAACATAACGACCACTATCCTTCTACCAACTTTGAATTCTGGACATCCTGAGCTTCTGTCGAAGATGACCTTGACTGGAATTTTCCTCCGATGGATGGTGTAACTGCTGCTGAGGGATTCGCCTCGGTTGAACATAATTACTTGCCATTATCCCTAATTTTTGCCTGGATTGTACTATGATGTTTCCAATCCACCGGGATGATTTTTTTCATTTTGTCTCTAACTTTTGCCTGGACCGCCCTTTCGGGTTTTCAATCCACCGAGACGTTTTTTTTTAGTTTAGGCGAAGTATTTCTTGACTACATCAACATTCGTGGGATAGGCAAATTCCTCTCCGTCCATGGTTGCAAGTCTCAAGGCACCGCCTGAGAAAGCTTTCATGACCACATAGGGGCCATCATAATTTGGGGTCCATTTACCCCGAGAATCAGTGAGAAATGATTGTATCTTCTTGAGCACAAGGTCTCCTTTCTTGAAGACGCGAGGTCGGACCTTTTTGTCGAATGCCTTCTTCATTCTCTGTTGATACAGCTGACCATGGCATAGTGCCGTGATTCGCTTCTCTTCGATCAGATTCAGTTTGTCGTGTCAGATTTGACACCATTCAGCTTCTGTAAGCTTAGCTTCCATCAATACTCAGATTGACGGGATCTCTACTTCTATGGGGAGCACTGCTTCCATGCCATACACTAGAGAGAAAGGGGTAGCCCCTGTTGAAGTGTGGACAGATGTTCGATAACCGTGAAGAGCAAAGGGTAGCATCTCATGCCAGTCTTTGTAGGTTACAATCATATTTTGAACGATCTTCTTGATGTTCTTATTAGCCGCTTCTACCGCTCCGTTCATCTTTGGTCGGTAGGGAGATGAGTTATGGTGTTCGATCTTGAACTCAGCGCACAACTCTTTCATTATCTTATTGTTCAAGTTAGATCTATGATCAGTAACGATCTGGCTCGGAACACCATAACGACAGATGATATTGTTTTCTATAAATCGGACCACCACTTGTCGGGTTACATTAGCGAATGACGCTGCTTCGACCCACTTGGTGAAGTAGTCAATGGCTACAAGGATGAACCGATGTCCGTTTGAAGCCTTAGGCTCAATCATGCCAATCATGTCGATTCCCCATATCGAGAATGGCCATGGGGAAGAGAGAACTTTGAGATGCGTTGGCGGTACATGAATTTTGTCGGAGTATATCTGACATTTGTGACACCTCCTCATGTACTTGTAGCAATCGGATTCCATTGTCAACCAATAGTACCCTGCTCTTAAAATTTTTCTCGCCATTGCGTGTCCATTGGCATGAGTGCCAAAGGATCCTTCGTGAATTTCTTTCATCAGCATGTCTGCTTCTGGTCTGTCGACGCATCGAAGCATAACCATGTCGAAGTTTCTCTTCTAGAGTATGTCACCGCTCAGGAAGAAGTTTCCAGCCAGTCTTTTGAGGGTTTTTCTATCCTTCCTTAGTGCCCCAGGTGGGTACTCTTGTTTCTGAAGGAAGCATTTGATATCGTGATACCAAGGTTTGTCGTCTATGACTGCTTCAATTGTGAAGATGTAAGCGGGCCTTTCAAGTCGCATTATGTCAATCTTAGGTATGTCATTCCATTGACCTACACTAATCATGGAAGAGATAGTGGCTAATGCATCCGCCATGTGATTCTCATCACGAGGGATGTGATGAAACTCAACTCTGTTGAAGAAAGGTAGCAACCTTCTTGCGTAGTATTTGTAAGGAATCAATCCTGATTGATATGTGTTCCAATCTCCTTTTATCTGATTGATAACCAAGGCTGAGTCGCCGTATACGTCCAAGTTTTTGATCCTTAAATCAATCGCTTCTTCGAGACCCATGATACAAGCTTCTTATTCGGCCTCGTTGTTTGTACATTTGAACGTAAATCTGGCGGTGAAAGGAATGTGGGTACCCTGAGGGGTAACAATTATTGCCCCAATTCCGTTTCCATAATGATTAACTGCTCCGTCAAAGATAAGTCCCCATTGGGAACCTGATTCTGGCCCTTCACTGGGTAGCGGTTCGTCGCAATCTTTCATTTTTAGATACATGACATCTTCGTCTGGGAATTCAAACCCAATTGATTCTTGATTATCAATCGGTTGATGAACCAAATGATCGGCTAAAATACTTCCCTTAACAGCTTTCTGAGCGTGATACTCTATGTCATATTCTGATAACAGCATCTGCCAACAGGCAATCCTTCCCGTGAGATCAGGTTTTTCAAATACATACTTGATTGGGTCCATCTCGGAGACCAACCAAGTAGTGTGACGAATCATGTACTGGCAAAGACGTTTGGCTGCCCAAGCCAAAGCGCAACAAGTTTTCTCGAGCATCGTGCACCGAGTTTCGCAGTCGGTGAATTTCTTGTTCAAATAGTAAATGGCAGACTCTTTCCATTTAGTTTCGTCTTGTTGGCCAAGTACACATCCCATTGAGTCCTCTAGAACTGTGAGGTAAATGATCAGTGGTCTT
Source organism: Lathyrus tuberosus (assembly GCA_022829125.1). Classification (NCBI taxonomy): domain Eukaryota; kingdom Viridiplantae; phylum Streptophyta; class Magnoliopsida; order Fabales; family Fabaceae; genus Lathyrus; species Lathyrus tuberosus. The sequence goes on along the minus strand of JALAZF010000162.1, from coordinate 1,525,780 downwards.
CCTTCCACTGGAGGTGATAGAATCAGAGGATTCAACAGATATTCCTTGATACTGTCGAAGGCGGTTTGGCAATCTTCTGGCCAAACGCAATCCTGGTTCTTTTTGAGTAACTTGAAGATTGGCGTGCATGTCGCGGTCATAAGGAATATGAATCTGGAGATGTAGTTCAAACGTCCCAGGAATCCTCTGACTTGTTTTTCAGTTTTTGGAGAAGGCATTTCTTGAATGGCCTTGACCTTTTCAGGATCAACCTCAATTCCTTTCTGGCTGACGATGAACCCTAATAGTTTCCCTGAACGGACACCGAAGGTGCACTTGTTGGGATTTAAGCGGAGCTTGAATTTTCTTAAACGTTCGAACAATTTTGACAGATGTTCAACGTGCTCACTCTCTGTCTTAGATTTTGCAATCATATCATTGACATACACTTCGATTTCTTTGTGTATCATGTCATGAAAGAGAGTAGTCATGGCCCTTTGATAGGTTGCCCCGGCGTTCTTCAAACTGAACGACATTACCTTGTAACAAAAGGTGCCCCATGAGGTGATGAACGAAGTTTTCTCCATGTCTTTCGTCGCCATTTTGATCTGGTTATAGCCCGAGAATCCATCCATGAAGGAGAAAACTTTGAACTTTGCTGTACTATCTACCAGCATATCAATGTGTGGTAAAGGAAAGTCGTCCTTTGGACTTGCCATGTTCAGATCTCTGTAGTCGACACACATTCTGACCTTTCTGTCCTTTTTGGGAACGGGTACGATGTTGGCTAACCATTGAGGATATTCAGATGTAGCGAGGAAACCTGCGTCAATCTGTTTCTGTACCTCCTCTTTGATTTTGATGGCCATGTCCGGGTGAGTCCGTCTCAACCTTTGCTTTACTGGCGAACATTCCAATCTTAACGGTAAGTGATGTTCCACGACGCTGGTATCCAACCCTGGCATGTCCTGATAGGACCAAGCGAATACATTGGGGAATTCTTTGAGAAGCTTTATCAAACTCTCTTTGGCAGTTGGACTGAGCAGTGCCCCAATCCTGATTTCTTTTCTCTCTTGCTCTGAACCCAAGTTTACCATTTCCAACAGCTTTTTGTGAGGTTCAATGGACCTTTCCTCTTGTCTGAGTAATCGGGAGATCTCTTCTAGAATTTTGTTGTCAACTTCTTCTTCATCCCCAAATACCGGGAACTCAAAGTTCGGAGAAGGCATCGGATTGTATGTTTCAACGGGGTTTAAAACAAGCAATCTGCATGATGTGATGATTCGTGTTTAGAAGGGATAGAGAAAATGCAAGTGTGTGCAGTGTTTTATTTTTATTACTGCTTGTTTTTATTATTGGATTGTTTTTTAGGATTACCATTTTCTGAAAAAAAAACGAAAAGAGAAAACAGAAATTAATGCAGAAATTACAGAACAACGTTATTTTATTAATGAACAAGTCGACTCTTGAAACTACAGCCCTATAAAACAAAACTCTGTCGCTTTGGGCAAAGCGAAGAGGGAAATTTACAGAAAGCGAGCCCTATCAAAACATCCATTCCACCTGGGCAGGGTGAAAGGTTAAAAGATGGCAATTACTTTGATTGTCGAACGACCTTCGGAACATCGACAACAACCCATTGGCGGCGAATTCTCGGTGAATCACAAAGTCTGGCACCTTCCTTGATTTGTCTTCAGAAATAACGCTGATTTCTGGTGGAGTAGGATCTTTGGAATCTGTCTCCCAGGCATAATTGTCGTAGGAGGATTCCTCTGTTGCATTATGCAGAGTAGTTGTGCTCTCAGCTGTATCTCCCCATCCAATAGGCTGGATATCTTCGAGCCTGATACGAGAGCTTTCGGGAGCGGTGTACTTGACCATAAAGTCATATTTTCCACTCGGTTGTCCCAAGGTGTCCCAAACTTCTTTGGAACTGGAGGAGTCATCCCTCTCGATGACGTTGACCTCGGGAAAAGCATAGTTGATGAATTCAAGTCCTGCAAACGTTGCGAATTCATCTTCATGTTGAGTAGTTTCTGAATGACCTGAGTGTTGATCCCATGACATGGTGGGGACACAGGTATTCTGTTCAATGACGGTCAGCTGATTTTCATTGTTCGGCTGACTCTCTTGCCCCAAGTTTCCTGGGTAAGGCTGCCACATTGGCAGACCATCCATTGGGCCATAGTAGGTGTAGTCAAATTGGTATTTCATCAGAGTGTCCTCCTCTAATGAATTTGGCGGAGCACGACATCCTTCCGGATCTCAATCTCCATAGATCATTTCGACGTCTGATCTGGGTATAAATCTCAGACTTTGTGTAGGAAAGCAAAAAGGAGTTTGCGTTTCGTCCTGAGACATATAACCGTCCTCGTTAAGGTAGGACTTCCATTCCATATCTGGGTCAGAGGGATCCTCCTCATTGATAGTGTTCACTTACTGAGACACTGGGTGAAGGAAACCTCCATTGTGGAAGAAGTTTTGAAGGGGGTGAAGACTTTCATCGTTGGCAGCTGTCTGGGTACAGGTTGCAGAAAAACCAAGACCCTTCTTTGTTGTATTGTCAATAGGAATGACAAGCTGTCCCCATCCGGTTGTATTGGTATTCTCGACCGCTTTGATAGCATCATTGTATGAGGAAATCAAAGTTCCTTCTTTGAACTGATTGTTCTTGCTCACCGACAGTGCTTGGAACTGAGTTCCAATAACCTCCTCGGGTTCTATACTAGTAGATGATGATAAGTTGCTTACAAGCAAGGCCTGTTCTCCACAAACTGTGACAAGTTGATCGTTGTTGATGAACTTTAGCTTTTGGTGGAGGGTTGAAGTAACCGCTCTAGCCTGATGTATCCAAGGTCTTCCTAATAAACAACTGTACGTTGCCCGGATGTCCATGACCTGGAAAGTGACTTGGAAAGTGTGAGGACCAATAGTTATGGGAAGATCAACTTCGCCGATAACCACTTTTCTGGATCCGTCGAATGCTTTGACGACTGTTAGAAGAGTATTAGTGTGGGTTTTTGTTATCGTATCCACAGGGATTGTCGGATATTTGATGCTTGCCGTTCAATAGTTGCGATATTCTAAGTTAATGTTTTCAAAAGTTTCACTTGTTGTTATCATTCACTTGTAGCAAAGATTAAATTGTGACAAAGATTTTTAAGAAAAGTTTTATAAAAGCATGCTAAGTTTAGGTTTCATCAATCCTTTTCATGCATAAACAATTAATCAAGCATATGAACTCGGTTTCCAACCAATATAACTGCGTATCCTCCCGACTACGTTTATGTCTAAAGCGAAATCGTGAGTACCGTTGTTTAGACCGTTAGATGATGTCTCACGCTAACAATCTAAACAACAATCTTTAAGATCAATACAATGCGAATAGCAAATCCCAAATCTATGTCTAGAGTTTGGTTTTTAAGAGATGAAATTGTTAGGTCAAGAGTTGTAAAGTCTATGTCTAGAGCAAAACAATTCACAAATGGATCATTAAGAGAAAACAACATCATCTATATTGATCAAAGAATTTGTTCATATACAAGAGATCAATATCAATACATAAAAATAGAATCAACTACATCTAACCTCAACATTGAGTGATTAGCTACCACTTCTCATGGTAGCTTGGATGACAAGTAAAGAGAGGAGATGAATAAACATCCACGCCGAATAATCGAGAATGGATGCAAAATCAGCTTCTCCAATGAAAATACAAGCTCCAATGGTAAAAAGACTGAAAACTATGATTTTAGATAAAAAATGAACAAGAGATCGTATTCCAAAAAGTAACAATTCTATTTATACACTTTTCCTAACAGCACCCTTCGCCTAGCGAAGGATTCATTCGCCTAGCGAATGACCAAAAATATGGCACATTTAAGTGCCTTAGACTTAAACCGCCCCTCAGAATTATCGCGGGTTCGCTAGGCGAACCAAAACACCCGCGAAGCGAACCTTCGCCAGACCACTCGCCCCAGCGAAGTTTGGGAGTTTTAAAAATGGAAGTTTCTGCCACCCCTTCGCTGGCACCTTCGCCCAGCGAACCATCAGCAAGCATTCGCTGGTTTCCTCGCCTAGCGAATTTACCCAGTTTTCCTACTGTAGGTTTTGCATACTTTCTGCCACCCCCTCGCTAGCACATTCGCTGACCTTCGCTAGGCGAACCTTCGCCAGAAGCTTCGCCAACACTCGCCTAGCAAATGTTGTTGCACAACAGATTTTTGGGCAGCTTGCACTATTTCATTGTGTCTTCAAACTTTGATCTTTTCATTCCTATTTCTGCACATTTAGCACACAAATTACAAGCACCACAAGTATATTTCAAATAACGCACAACAACATCAATCCACACTAAAATCAACCTATTCCACATGAAAAGTCATGAAAAATGCCAAATAATTCATACTCAAATATATCATGATTGACATCTAACAAACTCTCCCCAACTAACTCATTGCTTGTCCTCAAGCAAATGATGCCTCTCACGAGGATTTGCTCGAGGATTAAATTCAACCAAGACACGAAAATGGCTCAGTTAAACAACGATCACAACAATGCAACAATTACGCAATTCAAGAACTCAAAACGTAAAAGAACTTGACTCTTAAACAAATTAAACAATGTTTCAAGAGACAACTAATTCATCAAACACATGTCATACTACACTTCTCTTCGAAATAGGATTGAAGGCAAACGTGCATACAAGCACGGGACAATTAAACTCACATGACAAATGATGCAATACTAAGCAATTCATATCATATCTCAATGATCATAACAGAAATTATGGAAGTAAAAGATCACTAAGGGCTTAAAGGGTTGTAGCTTGGTCGGGTGAACAAAAAAAAGGGACATTTCTAAAGGTCTTTGAAACGAAATTGCCGACGCAAAAGAACATTCACTATGTACATATTTACTCAACACACTTCATTTCACCAATTTGTCATTCCACCTTCACAAACTACCGTGCACACTTATTGATTCTATTATTTTTTCGTTCAAGCAAGCATTTTCTCTTTTGTACAATATATTCACACTCTTGTTTTTACATGCTTGCTTGAAAATTTTTTTCTTTTCAAAATTAGGAGTAATGCACCCATCTTCTTTCTATTCTCTCCCCAACTCATTTTCAACTCAACCTAAAGTGAATGTTCCTTGCTTTTTAGGGCAAGGAAGTCAAAATAAACAATTTACAAAGGTTCAAGAAGAAAATGTTAGAAACTCACCAAATTCAATGATGAACCAAACTAGCAAATTATGTACATAAAACAAGTTCATCATTCAATTGAGTTCTAAACTATTTAGGCTCAAAGGGGCTACCGAATACTCACTACTCACAGGTAAATTAATATTTGGGCATAGTTGTGCTCACTAACAAAAAATTGCCTTGATCACTTCTCCTACTTCCACAAAATCACATGGTCACAAGATAAGGCATGAATTAAAAATAAAGACAACATTCATCAACACTCCTTGACATATAATACAATTTTGCGGCTTCTCACTTTACTAGTTTCAGATCCTAAAATGACATATGTATTCAAAAGAAGTTGTAACATGAAACACATTTACACTCGCCCAAGACACAAAATTTTAAAACATAAAAAATTCTTGAATCAAGGTAACGATATACCTTGTCGCAACACAATGCTTACGGTACTATCATAGCCCTCACATCTTGGAGGAATTTCTCTTTAATCACAAGAGTCCAACCTACCTCCCAAAGTTCCACCATTAAAGAAGAAAAATCAAAATAACACATACAAAAACACACTTACTACTATAATTAAAAACCAACAATTATTAGTAAAGCGAAACAAATTTTTTTTACTACAAACCATAATTATTACTAATAATAAACATAAAGTGCCTGGTGTATAAAACACCTACATAATTCAAAAAGTACCACACGGGTACGAGTACATTAATACTTGACTAGTAAAAGCTGAAAAAAAAACAAAATACAAAAACTTCACTTTGATGCTCAAAGGAAGTATATAAGTCAAAGATCACACAAAAAATCAGTCCTCATCTTCGGACTCAGTCACCAGCAACTCAGTATCACCAGCCTCATCATCATCATCCTCCTCACCATCAGCATCGTCCTCACCCCCTCCTAAAATTGGCCTGGCCTCAGCCCAACCAGCATGCGCTAGGAACTGCTCCCTAGACATCATCATCTGATCAGAAGTAGGGTCACAGATCTGTAACTGAAGAACTTGCAAAGAATCATGGATGTCAGACATAGCATGCTGCTGCGCAGCCATCCAATCCCAATTGTATTGGCAGATCTCCTGCTGATATGGATAAAAGCCCGGCGGCGCCGGTTCATAACCTTCACCAGCTTCAGCAACATCATCAGCACCAGCTCTGGAAGTCTCTCCAACATTCCCCCTAGCTTTACAGAACTTATCCACATACCGATCATCAATAGCAGATGGAATAGTGACCTGCCTACGGGCTGGAATATCTACCGCAGAGTGAGCACACAAGGTCATGATCAAAGATGGAAAAGCAAGCGGGGCATTCCTGCGCGCCGCAGTACCACCCAAGCCACTTAACACAATAGCCTTGATTTCATCCGCAATGATGCGGGCCACGTCAATCTGCACATTCATTTGAATGCTATGGATAAGATGAGCCAGAACGATGGGAACTGTACTATGATGCGACCTGGGACAAATGTTAGTGAGCACAAATAATAGAATAAGCTGGACTAAAGGTTGCACGTCCACACGTCTGAATCTAATAGGTGCCCCGGATGAATTCAGCTCCACTTCCTTACCTTCCAGAAGTAAATCCCGGGTCATCTTCTCAATATCACGATGGAGATGCAAATCTCGATGATATGCATCCAGCTCAGAACCAATCAACAGTAAAGGGTCTCCCAAAATCGTGTTGATCGTCCGACGATCAAATCTGACAACAGTGCCTCTAACCCAAGAGGCCCAGCTAAATCTTTCTCCATCATCCGGCAATGCATTTGCATAAAATTCCCGAACAATTTCAGCATTGTAGCCATCCAGAGGCATCATCAAACGATCCCATTTCTTTGCCACGAACAAAGCATCAATTGTCCGGTAAGTTCCCCGATCACTCAGAATGAACCTTTTCTCTGCCAAGATGTGCTTTCTTTCAAGGGTTTCATATCTGGCTGCTTGCTTAGCCCCCCTGAATCTTTCTTCATCAAAACGCACGGGCACTTGTCTCGAGGTTGAAGCCTTTCGCTTCTTAGCCGCGTGAATTGCAGTTTTTGGTGCCATCTGCACAAAGCAAACAATAAAACCAAACAAAGGCAACAAATGCATTAGTGACTCAAAAACAACCAGCCAGAGACCTGTATGTATATAAATTTTTTTGAAAATTTTCCTCTGTTCGCGCCAGGTTCGCTAGGCGAAGTCTGGCGAATGCTCGCGCAGACTCGCGAAGCGAACGAACCAGCGAACCCGCGAATTTTAAGAAAAACACAGTTAAAACCAGTCCCTCTCCCATCTCCTAATTTCAAATATTACTCTAGTCATATTGCCAATGTAGTTTTTAACATGCAAGACAAAAGTAACATGACAGAGGATCCAAATTTTTGACAAAACCCAACTAGATCAATCAAGAACATAAACAATGCCTAAAGAAATAAACTGTAAAGAGTATACAAACCTGAATTTCGCACTGTTAATGGAAAATTGAAAGAGAAGAGTGTTGAGGACTTAGAGAGGAAATGAGAGAAAACTTGCAAATGGAGGAAAATGGTGACCAACGGCTAGGGTTTTCCTCCCCCTCTATTCTGATTTCAAAGTGGGTCATGGGCCCAATTGGAAGGCCCACCCATAATTCATTTTTCTCTGATGTGGCAAAAAAACTGGGTTGGTCTGGCTCGCTGGGTTCGTGGAGCAAAGGCCAGCGAATGCTCGCCCCAGCTCGCTAGGCGAACGCCAGCGAACACACCAGAATTTTCAATTTTTTTTTAAAATTTACCACATCTTTGAAGGCTACAAAATGACAACCAAACAGACTAAAAACAGAAATAAGCAGTAATACTTACAATGTTGGGGTGCCTCCCAACAAGCGCTTGTTTAACGTCGGCTAAGCTCGACGGACCATCGCGACCTCATGGATCGCGGAAAGGCACAACTGCGGGATCCCGCTAGAAACTTCCTCCGAGATAAATTTTTAGTCTCTATCCATTAACTGTCCAATTTTCTTTTGACGTGTGTCCTCAATTACGATTGCTCCATAAGGCTTGATTTCCACAATCCGAAACGGACCGGACCATTTAGATCTTAATTTTCCGGGAAACAATTTTAATCGAGAATTGAACAATAAGACCAGCTGTCCGACCTCAAACTATTTGATGACAATTTTTCTGTCATGGTAAGACTTTACACGTTCCTTATACAATTTGTTGGAATCGTATGCCTGAAGGCGCAATTCATCCAACTCGTGTAATTGCACTTTTCTTTTTTCGCCGCTTAGAGTTGGATCAAAATTCAAAAATTTTAAGGCCCAAAATGCCTTGTGCTCCAACTCTACCGGCAAGTGACAATTCTTACCATAAACCATTTTGAACGGTGTGAGACCGATCGGAGCCTTAAAAGCGGTCCGATACGCCCACAACGCGTCATCAAGTTTGTTCGCCCAATCCTTTCTCGAGGCCGAAACAGTTTTCTCCAAAATACGCTTAATCTCACGATTGGATACCTCTGCTTGACCATTAGCTTGAGGATGATATGGTGTAGCAACTTTGTGCTTCACACCATATTGCTCAAGAGCTTTGTCAAGCTGAGTGTTACAGAAGTGAGATCCTCCATCACTTATTAACACTCGAGGTGTACCAAAACGCGCAAAAAAAATTTCTTTTTCAAAAACTTCACCACTGTTTTTCCGTCGGCTTTAGCACATGCTATCGCCTCAACCCACTTGGAAACTTAATCCACAGCGACCAAAATATATTCATTAGAAAATGAAGATGGGAATGGACCGACAAAGTCGATCCCCCAACAGTCAAAAACTTCGATTTCTAACATATTTTGTAATGGCATTTCTTGCCGCTGTGAAATACCGCCGCTTCTCTGGCACTTGTCACAACTAAGGCCATGCGCATGCGCATCTTTGAATAAGGACGGCCAATAAAAGCCCGATTGTAGGACTTTACTGGCCGTTCTCAACCCATTAAAGTGTCCTCCGTAAGGAGAGTTATGACAATGCCACAGAATACTCGTGGCTTCCTCCACTGACACACACCTTCTAAGGAGGTTGTCGACACCAAGTTTAAATAAATGGGGTTCATCCCATACAAATGACTTGGCATCAGACAAAAATTTCCGTTTTTGGTGGTGAGTTAGACCGTCAGGTATCAATCCGGTGGCTTTGTGGTTAGCCATGTCGGCGAACCACTGTCTAACTTGCACTCTAAACAGTTTTTCATCTGGGAACTCCTCTTTTACCTCAAATTCCTTTTTGGTCACATCAACGTTGATCAGGCGGGATAAGTGATCCGCCACCAAATTCTCGGAACCCCTTTTGTCACGAATTTCAAGATCAAATTCTTGTAACAAAAGGATCCACCGAATCAGCCTCTGTTTTGAATCAGGCTTGGTGAGCAGATACCTTATAGCCGAATGGTCCGTGTAAACAATGACACGTGAACCAATCAAATAGGCACGAAATTTCTCCAACGCATACACTATGGCGAGCAACTCTTTTTCAGTTGTAGCATAGTTAATCTGAGCTTCGTTTAAAACCTTGCTCGCATAATGTATAGCGTGGAAAACTTTCGTTCTCCTTTGACCCAAAACAGCCCCAACCGCATAATCGCTCGCATCGCACATTAATTCAAAATCTAATTTCCAGTTTGGTGCAACGATTATCGGTGAGGTTGTTAAACTCTTTTTCAGAAAATTAAAAGCAAAAAGACAAGACTCGTCAAAGTCGAAAACCTTACCTTGGACAAGCAAGTTGCTCAATGGCTTCGCGACCTTTGCGAAGTCCTTGATAAATCTCCGGTAGAACCCGGCGTGTCCAAGAAAGCTCCTTATTCCTTTGACATTCATCGGCGGTGGTAATTTCTCGATAACATCCACTTTGGCTTTATCAACTTCAAGGCCTTTTGCAGAAACCTTGTGACCGAGCACAATTCCCTCATTCACCATGAAGTTGCATTTTTCCCAATTAAGCACCAAGTTAGTTTCCACGCACCGTTCTAACACCGTATCCAAATTTTTCAAGCACAAATCAAACGATTGTCCAAAGATGGAGAAATCATCCATAAAGACCTCAATTGTCTTTTAGATCAAATCCGCGAAGATAGCTTGCATACACCGTTGAAAAGTCGCCGGTGCATTACATAATCCAAACGACATCCTCCTATAAGCGAAGATTCCGAACGGACATGTAAAAGCTATTTTTTCATGATCATCCGGGTTCACAATGATTTGATTGTAACCCGAATAACCATCCAAAAAATAGTAGTATTGTTGACCGGAAAGCCTTTCGAGCATTTGATCCATAAAAGGTAGAGGAAAATGATCCTTTCTCGTAGCCTTGTTCAACCTACGGTAGTCGATACACATTCTCCACCCGGTTACGGTCTTTGTTGGTATAAGCTCATTGTTCTCGTTTCGGACCACCGTTAATCCTCCTTTTTTCGGTACCACATGCACCGGACTAACCCACGGGCTGTCGGAAATAGGATAAATCATTCCGGCATCCAACATCTTCACTACTTCTTTTCTAACCACTTCTTTCATGACAGGATTTAAGCGGCGTTGAGGTTGAGCAACCGGTTTAAAGTCCTCCTCCATGAATATCTTATGCATGCAATACGAAGGGCTTATACCTTTGAGATCGGACAAAGTCCATCCCATTGCATCCTGATTTTTCTTCAACACCTGAATTAAGCGGCTTTCCTCCACTTCAGACAAAATACTACTTATGATAACCAGTTTATTACCACCGTCATCGAGAAAAGCATACTTCAATGTGGAAGGTAACACTTTCAGCTCAAGTTTGGATGGTTCATCATTCACCTCTTTTTTCAGAATTTCCTCTTCATACTCCCACGGTTGCAATTCTTCCAAAGCTTCAAGCTTCAAGCTCCAACAAACACTCTTCAAGAGCTTGCTCTTCTTCAACCGAGAATACTTCCAAGGATTCATCCAAAGCTCTTTGAAAAGGATCAATGATATTAATTTGCCTTGTAACTTCCAAACTTGCTTCCTCCGTTACATCTATTCGGAAACAATCACCCTTATCCTTCTTATGCTTCATTGCATCATAAAGATTAAAACACACCTCTTCATCTTGGACTCTCACTTTCATGAGACCATCGTCCATGTCAATTGCCATACGGGCAGTTTTCATGAAAGGCCTTCCAAGAATCAAAGGTGCATCATCGTCCTCCTCCATTTTAATGACAACGAAATCAATTGGAAACAAAAATTTGTCCACCTTGACCAACACGTCTTCCGCTACACCGTGTGGACGGGTAGTGGATTTATCGGCGAGTTGCAACGTCATTTGCGTGGACATCAATTCCATGTGGCCTAGCCGTTTCACAAACGACAATGGTATCAAGTTGATGCTAGAACCCAAATCAATCAACCCATTGCCCACATACATGTTTCCTATCGTAACCGGCAATGTAACTCGTCCCGGATCACACTCTTTTCGCGGGAGCGTCCGTTGAATGATTGCACTACAGCTTGCATCCACCATAATTGTCTCCTGATCAGTATACCTTTTCTTCTTCGTGAGGATATCTTTCATGAATTTCGCATACTTAGGCATCTGCTCCAAAGCCTCGGAAAATGGAATATTTATTTGTAATTGCTTGAAGATATCCATAAATCGAGAATAGTGTCGCGCACTATCTTTCTTTGTAGGAGCATGCGGATATGGTAGATGTTGAATTGGAATATTATTCATCGGCTCCTTTCCCTTCTTAGTTCTCTTCACTCTCTCTTCATTCTCTCTTCATTCTCTATTTTTTTCTCATTCTCATTTTTTTCTCTCTCATTTTTTTCTATCTCATTTTCAACTAACACTCCCTCCACATTTTTTTCTACTTCAATTTCCTTACTATCTTTTTCTTTCTCAACTACAACCTCCTCCTCCACTCTCTTTTTACCTACACCCAAGTCAATCTCTCTTCCACTTCTTGTGAGAATTGCTTTACAATCCTTTGGATTCGGAAGTGTATTTGCCGTAAAGGGCCCTTGATGTTGGCCGGCCAATTGTTTTGATAATTGCCCGACTTGTGTTTCAAGGTTCCTTATGGCGGCATCGGTATTCTTTTGATTTGAGATTGCCATTTGCATAAATTGTGTAAGAGTATCTTCCATCTTTGTATTTCCAACGGGAGCTTGCGGCGGTTGAGTGTAGTTTTGATATTGTTGACGGTTTGATGGTCCGGCTTCTTGCGGTCTCCATTGTTGTTGATAACCTTGGCTAGGCCTTTGTTGGTAACCTTGATTTGCTTGTTGATACGGAGGTCGGGGTTGGTAACCTTGATTTCCCGCATAATTTGCTTCCTCCTCAACGGGAGGACAATAACCGGTCAAATGGTCACCTCTGCATAACTCACATACTAACACTTGCACATTTTTACTTGAAGATTCATGCATCTCCTTGAATTGTTGAGGCAGCTTAGACATTTGCTTCATTAACAGCTCAACCTATTGTGATAACAATTTGTTTTGTGCAAGGATAGCGTCACTTGTTCCTAATTCCAACACACCCGGAGTTCGTTGAGCAGGTCCACGGTTGTGACTACCTTGATGATCGTTCAAGGCCATTTTATCAATGATAGCTGTGGCTTCTGCTACAGTTTTGCTTAACAACGAACCACCCGCGGTGGCATCCAACAAGGTTTTGTGTACTAGCTGCAGCCCATTTCTGAATATATGAATTTGTGACAATTCATCGAAACCATGGCCTTTGCACTTTCGTAACATTGATTTGAACCTCTCCCAAGCTTCGTTGAGAGATTCGTTAGCTCCTTGTGTGAATACCGCTATGGCGGTCTTCGCTTCCATGAACCGAGTGTGCGGAAAAAATCTTTTCAAAATTTTTTCTTCCAAAGCATTCCAATCAGTCATGATGGTAGTTGACTGATCAAGGTACCATTCTTTGGCCTTCCCAATGAGGGAATGCGGGAATAGTCTCTTGAACAGAGACTTCTCTTCTGCTTCCGGTGCACCCGTCGCTCCAGCGATTTCATAGAATTTTGTCAAATGGGTGAAAGGATCTTCATGATCCATACCCGTAAATGGACTTTGGTATAACAGTTGGAGAATTCCGGTTTTCATCTCAGCATGACGACCGTTATGTGCATGACAGGCGAACTGTGCATTGTGTCGAGGACTATTTGTACATGGCCTAGAAGCAGGTGGTGGTGGTGGTGGTGGATCTCCCTCCATAATTGGAAGTATTTGTGGAAATGGTGGTGGTGTAGAAGTACTTTCCTCTTGTTCTCGCCTCTGTTTCGCTAGCTGCCTCCTTCTTCTAGTTCGGCTATTGATTCTACGAGCGGTTCTTTCAATCTCAGGATCGAAAAGAAGTTGGTCCGCCGGTAGTTTCCCTCGCATAAACTAAGTCTGCACACTAAACAAACAGATTAACAAGTTCAAGATAAAGTGGTAACAGCTTACAATAACTCAACTATCGCAATGCTTGCAATATCAACTAACAATCCCCGGCAACGGCGCCATTTTGTTAGAAGAGTATTAGTGTGGGTTTTTGTTATCGTATCCACAGGGATTGTCGGATATTTGATGCTTGCCATTCAATAGTTGCGATATTCTAAGTTAACGTTTTCAAAAGTTTCACTTGTTGTTATCATTCACTTGTAGCAAAGATTAAATTGTGACAAAGATTTTTAAGAAAAGTTTTATAAAAGCATGCTAAGGTTAGGTTTCATCAATCCTTTTCATGTATAAACAATTAATCAAGCATATGAACTCGGTTTCCAACCAATATAACCACGTATCCTCCCGACTATGTTTATGTCTAAAGCGAAATCGTGAGTACCGTTGTTTAGACCGTTAGATGATGTCTCACGCTAACAATCTAAACAACAATATTTAAGATCAATACAATGCGAATAGCAAATCCCAAATCTATGTCTAGAGTTTGGTTTTTAAGAGATGAAATTGTTAGGTCAAGAGTTGTAAAGTCTATGTCTAGAGCAAAACAATTCACAAATGGATCATTAAGAGAAAACAACATCATCTATATTGATCAAAGACTTTGTTCATATACAAGAGATCAATATCAATACATAAAAACAGAATCAACTACATCTAACCTCAACATTGAGTGATTAGCTACCACTTCTCATGGTAGCTTGGATGACAAGTAAAGAGAGGAGATGAATAAACATCCACGCCGAATAATCGAGAATGGATGCAAAATCAGCTTCTTCAATGAAAATACAAGCTCCAATGGTAAAAAGACTGAAAACTATGATTTTAGATAAAAATGAACAAGAGATCGTATTCCAAAAAGTAACAATTCTATTTATACACTTTTCCTAACAACACCCTTCGCCTAGCGAAGGATTCATTCGCCTAGCGAATGACTAAAAATATGGCACATTTAAGTGCCTTAGACTTAAACCGCCCCTCAGAATTATCGCGGGTTCGCTAGGCGAACCAAAACACTCGCGAAGCGAACCTTCGCCAGACCACTCGCCCCAACGAAGTTTGGGAGTTTTAAAAATGGAAGTTTCTGCCACCTCTTCGCTGGCACCTTCGCCTAGCGAACCATCAGCGAGCATTCGCTGGTTTCCTCGCCCAGCGAATTTACCCAGTTTTCCTACTGTAGGTTTTGCATACTTTCTGCCACCCCCTCGCTGGCACATTCGCTGACCTTCGCTAGGCGAACCTTCGCCAGAAGCTTCGCCAACACTCGCCTAGCGAATGCTATTGCACAACAGATTTTTGGGCAGCTTGCACTATTTCATTGTGTCTTCAAACTTTGATCTTTTCATTCCTATTTCTGCACATTTAGCACACAAATTACAAGCACCACAAGTATATTTCAAATAACGCACAACAACATCAATCCACACTAAAATCAACCTATTCCACATGAAAAGTCATGAAAAATGCCAAATAATTCATACTCAAATATATCATGATTGACATCTAACAACGACGACCTCGCTGATTCTCATCGGAGGGCCCTTGAATGATAATTGCATCAAAGTGGACTTCGGCATAACATTCAGGGCTGACCCTGTGTCTACCAGTACGCTGGCTAAAGCATCGTCCTGGCAGTTAACTGTGATATTGAGCGCCATGTTATGACGACGACCCTCTTCAGGTAAATCCTCATCACTAAATCCTAAATTATTGCAGAAAGTGATGTTAGAGACAATACTATCGAACTGTCTAATTGTTACAACTTATTCCACAAAGGCTTGCTCCAAAACTTTCTGTAGAGCCTCCCTATGCGCTTCTGAACTGAGTAACAGTGATAATACCGAGATCTTTGAAGGAGTTTGTAACAGTTGATCAACAATGTTGTATTCACTCCTCTGGATGAGCTTCAGCATCTCATCATCATTTTTTGAAAGGTCGGGATTACTGGATTGACCGACTGGTAGATCAGGAGCTTCCGTCTGAAGTTCCTTTTCTTTGTTGGATTCCCCAACCCCTCGGTTGAAGATTCTGCCACTCCGTGTTACACGACTGATGTCTGCAATATTCACGACGGAGGGTAATGGAATTTTTTTTCCATTTTCAATTGTTGTTGCACCGTATTTGTAAGGGATAGCCTTAGTTGATTCATACGGTAATGGTCCCGGCAGATAAATGACTACAGGAGCCTTCTGATTTTTTTGACCATCGTAAGTAATCTCGATCCGTTCCCAGTTGGGAACTTTAGATTCGTCAAGTAGAGGGATGATGGCAAAAACATCCCTGGTCCTATGATGACCAGAGATTGTGACAACATCCTCAACTTGATCGACAAGATAGTTCGGTGTCCAGTTGATGGGTCCAGAACCCGGATATGGACGAATTTCTCCATGGTCCACCTGCCCCTGGAGAGCTGCTCGCACAAGGTAGCACCCTTGGTTACTTTCCGAACAGACGCTACAACGGTCGTAATTATGTGGTGGCACCTGGCCACGCCCACTTTGAATACAATGTAACCTTACTAGGTTAGCTTCCATGAATCGGACATCCTGACTCTGACGCCGAGTAGGATTCCTGTTACTGATACTAATTTGCTGAGTATCTTCATCCATATAAATTGGCATCCACCAATGATTTAACAAGTGCTGAAGTGCCTCCTGGACAAGGGTACAACCTCGATCGTTTTCGCAACCCGCTTTACAGTTGTGATAATTATGTGATACCAGGAATCCGAGTCGGACCTGTTCAACATGTAACTCTACCAGGTTGGTATTCATCACGCGAATATCAAAGATCTGAACCATGTTGATTTTATAGGAATTTCTATCATGGTAGTCTTGGATCCATCCAAGATCCATCTGACGCTGGAGGGCTTCTTGTATGAAAGAGCATCCCTATTTGTTTACCGAGCAAGTCAGACAAGAACTGTAATCGTGCCGCGACAGATTATGATACTGGCTTTGCCTTGAGTGCATTGCCACCAAGTTGACATTCATCGTACGGATGTCGTGGTTCTGAATGACATTGGAATTCATGCAAACCATGTTAACTCCACGAACTCGGTGCTCTTGGATCCATCCGAGATCCATTTGTTCCTGTAGAGTCACTTGCACCACAGAACATCCCTGGTTGTTTTTAGAGCAGATATCACACTGGTGATAATTATGAGGTGGCACATGGCCATATCCACTCTGTCTACAATGCATCTTGACTAGATTGGTTTTTAACAATAGTACATCGTGGATTTGATAGACATTGTTAGTCTCTCCTTCTATCAAATTGACTGCAGCCTTCTCATGTTGAGGCAGCGGGTTCTTAAGAACATTAGGATTTGTATCCTTGAAGGATAAGACCCCGCTCCTAACAAGCTTTTGCACGCCGGACTTGAAATTGAGGCAATTCTCAATGTTATGCCCGGATCCTCCTTTATGATAAGGGCAAGTTTGATCCACCTTAAACCAAAAAGGCGGATTTTCCGGTACTGTAAGAGGGGACTTAGTCTGAATGTGCCCCTTGGCTAGCAGTAATGGAAACAACTCTGCGTACGATACGGGTATAGGATCAAATCCTGGTGGCCGTGTTGTACGGTTGTTGTTGTATGGAGGACGAGCCTGCTGAAGAGGCTGTTGTATCATTTGCTGATCAGGTTGGCTCTGTGCAACTTGAGGTTGATACGTAGGAATAGGCGCAGTGTTGATAGTAGGAGTCACAGCTGCTACTGGTTGATAACATCGCCTTTGCTTTCTGAGAGAGATATTCCCAATATCTTGCTCTTTTTTCTTAGGGAGAGCACTACCGTATTTTTTAGTACCGCTCGTTGATCCAGTGTCTTTTACCAAACGTCCTTCTCAGACGACTTCCTCAAGACGTACGCCCATGCCGACCATCTCGGTGAAATCACTGGGTGCACTGGCAACCATTCGGTCATAGTAAAATGAGCTTAAGGTCTTTAAGAAGATCTTTGTCATCTCTTTTTCTTCAAGAGGCTAACAAATTTGAGCGGCAATTTCACGCCACCTTTGAGCATACTCCTTAAAGGTTTCCTTGTCCTTTTGTGACATTGATCTGAGTTGATCTCTGTCCGGTGCCATGTCCAAATTGTATTTGTATTGTTGGACGAAGGCAGTACCAAGATCTCTGAATGTGCTAATCGTAGTACGGTTTAAACCCATGTACCATTTTAATGCGGCACTGGTTAAACTATCCTGGAAGTAGTGAATCAGTAGGTCCTGATTCTCCGTCTGAGCTGACATCCGCCGATCGTACATCACCAGATGGCTTTGAGGGCAAGAGTTACCCTTGTACTTTTCAAAGTCGGGCACTCTAAATTTGTGCGGGACTTTCACATTGGGGACCAAGCAAAGGTCTGCGGCGTCCTTTCCAAATAAATCCTGACCGCGAATGGCTTCCAGCTCCTTCTGCATTTCCAGAAATTGCTCCTGGAATTCATCCATTCTATCGAACATAGTTTCCTTTTTACCAGCAGGCATCGGTGGAATCTGTCCTTTCGGGACAGTGTGCACCACAGGGGGTGGTACCGTGACTACGGCAGCGAATCTTGGCGTTTCCTAAAGTTTGTAACCTTCAGGAGTCTTCAGTATGCCCCTGGCATCTTCACTTTCCCAAAGTTTGTAACCTTCAGGTCCAGTGGCTTCTGTTGTGATTCCTTGATCTTCAGTGATCGGCGGAACATGTCCTTCTGGGATATAGTTAACAGGCATGCCCCAAGGACGATCTTTCGGCATTTGATACCTAGGATCATACTTCTCCACTATGGGCGTTGAGGTGATCTCTGAGATCACAGTTTGTTGTAGCTAAGCTTCTGCCATGACTTACATGTCGTTACGAAGCTTTCTCATATCCTCTCTCAGAGCGTCGATCTCTTCTTTCAACTCTCTGTTTTCTTCCTCAAGATCATCCATCTTTTTCTGACGATTGGCCCGAGTATTATACGAATGAGACAGTTTGACTCTAGAATCGAGACACAAACATGAGATTCGTAGGTAAGAAGAATACGTGATGTGAGAATGATGAATGCAATGATTATATTAAGTGTTTTTTGGTTTAATCAAAATAAACTTCGACAATTAGATTGCAAATATCAAATAGTGGGGAAACCCCTTTTTATTGAAATTCCAAGGATTACAGAAATGGAAATACAGTAGATTAGAAGGTGCAGAAACCTAAACCTAAGCTAATGGGTCCCGAGTCCTCTCTGAAGAGAAATCGGGTGCTGATTTTTTCCTTTTCTTTGACCGGGGCTCTTGGGCCGTTGTCGGGTTGTCATTCCTTTGCCAGGTGAAAGAAGTGAGCAAATTTCTTTGGTCATCTTGATTCTCTACAGCATGTTGCTCCAAAATTTCAATTAGAACATCTTTCTCTTTCAGTAATTGCTGTATTTTGATGCACTCTACGTTGAGGGTGCGATACTTGTTCTTCCAAGACCTTTTCTCCTTTTGAACTTTGTTGAGAGTAACCTGAAGCTTTTCAGTTTCCGTTATGAAGTACATGACAGATTTCCTCGGCGGAAGAATTCCGTAACGAGGATAAGGCATCTTTAGCTTGAGAGCTCTAGTTTATACCAAATGGAGATAAGGCTCCACCGAGACACAGTCCTTTTTTCCCAGAGACTCTCGTCCTTTCTTATGAACATGCTTCCAAGCGTGCACTATTTCCATCTTTAGTGCTCTGTCATTTTCTCATTCCTTGAAGAAAAGACCTTCCAGATGAACACCCCGTGGGACGTGTCTCATCGGGTATCCAAATTAACGACGAACCAATACCGAATGATAGTTGATTCCTCCTTTAGTTCCTATGAGGGGTACGTTGGGGAAGTTTCCACAATGATCAATGATTCTGATTCCATCATAGATCCTATTACACCAATCTATATCAGAGTTGGTGAGGGACATGATCTTCTGCGACCAACGTAAGGCACTCTTGCAATCCCAAAAAGCAGCAGACTTGGGCAAGTGGGAGATAAACCATTTATAAAGCAAAGGTACACATCAGGTGATCTCCCCTCCGCTGTACAAATTTCCCAAGTGTACAGAATGATACGCATCTGCGAGCAAAGTCGGCACAGGGTTTCCAATGAGAAAAACCTTAATGGCGTTAATATCGACGAAGTTATTGATGTTGGGAAACAAAAAATAACCCGTAGGTGAGCAAGACAAAGATGCTTTCAAAAGCAGTTACGTTTCCTATACTGGCAAAGTACAGGGCTTTCTTTGTCAAGAACTGGGCTGGCAAACCTTGGATGCCACCCTTAGTGGTTATGTGAGTCCTGACCTCAGACTCGTCCAAATGAATTGCTCTTGCAATGGTCTGATTCTTTGGAATTTCTTCCAGTCCAGAAAATGGAGCTCGATCTGTAATGTGTAGATCAATCAGATGAGAATATTCCTCCAGCGTTGGTGCGAGCTGGTAATCCGGGAATGTGAAACAGTGATAAACTGGTTCATAAAACTGAATGAGCGCATCCATGATTCCTTCAATCACATGGACTCTTAATAGTGGTAGCAAACCTCCGTGCTTGGCTCTGAAAGCCTCAGGGTTAGTGATCATCCTTGCTAACCTTCTCAAATCCTCCAGTTTTGGAACCTTGAAGGTATACTTATGAGTTCTCCTTCTACCGAAATCCATTAGTGCAATCCTTTTCTCTGATATTTGCAATCACAATCTTAGTTTATTTTGAAAAACAGAGAGACTAGAAGAGAAATTTTTTTCTTGTTTTAATGTTTTTTTTAAATGAATGCATGAATGCAGCACACTAAAACATAGGAAAAACATGGGGTCAAAGGGTCGTTGTCATGAAGTCAAGGCTCTACCCATCCCCAAAGGTTTATACTAAGGTGATTTTTGTACCTGTACTCATTATCATCAGCTCCTCCCAGGAAAGCAAAATAACAAGCAGATCGCCAGCAAGTTGTAGAGTAATCTTAGAGTAAGTGCCATTCACCGAGAATAGATCACCAGCCTCAAATGAGGGTAGTATCGCATAACAACTATTCCCGATAGTTTCCGCACTACAAAAGGGTTTGGCTCCTCAGCTTCTCAGACATCACAATCGGCCAATTGTCTAGGTGAGAGAATGGGTTGCATTGGTCAGCCTCCACTGAAGTTGATGGTCGACCTCGTCGCCATCACTTATCTTAAGTGTATACTCAATCTTTCCACATGCGGCATCACACGCATTCCCATTAGCAGAAAAATAAACACGTATAGCAATTAGGAAAAGCAGTATATATATTTGTCCTAAACATCCTAGACCTTTAAAGCTATGAATCTTAAGTTCCTGACAGAAATGGGTTCCCCGACGGAAGCCCCAATCTGTGGTATTCACACAAGAGAAAAGAAAAAATGACATGCCCCACGGTGGGCGCCATTTTTCTGTAGCGAGCGATTTTGGACGCGGTTCTTAAGCGCTGGTCGCTCTCTGCGGTTGAGCTTACTACATGTCGATTCATTTTTATCCTATTAAAGCTGATGAAGGAAGGGAAATAGATGTCTCCAATTAACCCTGCTTTGCATACTGAGTTTAAACAACGGTCTGTTAGGTTACGAATGCTATCAATGTGGGGGGCCTTTGTACTGATTATTTGTATTTTCGCCAATACTGTTTTCTCTCTTTTTGTTAGGATACTGCTTCAGATTAGGATGTATGGGATTTTGGGTTTTTGTTTAGTGTCCTCGCTAAGATTTTTTCTTTCGATCTTATGCCTACGTATTCCCATTTACCGAAACAGGGAAATCAGAGCGTTCGTAGTTCCTCATATTCTATGGGAGGAAGTGGGTGTTTTGGTGTCTTGTTCAAAGCCCAAGACGTGAAGCGAAAGGTGGTTTGTATCTTGTTCAAAGCCCAAGATGTGAAGCTGAAGAGTTTATTTGTATCTTGTTCAAAGCCCAAGATATGAAGCTAAAGGTTTGACTTTAGAGAGAATTGGTCATCTCTAGAGAGGGGTTTGTTTGTCACAACTGTTGGGTGACTGACTGTAAAGGAGGATTACTTTAACCGAGATACGCGGATCCTAGCAATGCCATAATTTCCTTTATAGGGGGTTTGAACCTGAAGGAGAAGACTTTAACTCACTTTAGAGCAATTCCATCTTTCCTTAGGAATTTCTCATGCTAAAAGAGAGACAGTGGCGTGGATGTAGATGATCCAGAGGCTTGCCACTTACAGCGATTAGATGAAGGGGAAAGAGTTGTTGATATTTGTGTACTGTGAACGAGGCACAACTTTGATGTTAAAAGGTTGATTGGATCAACCAGTGGTTTTCTTATACAAAGCATAAGAGGAGGCTAATATGTGTCTCGTACGAAGCCCGAGAGAGAGGCTAAAAGGTATTGACTCGACGATGAAGTCTTTTGGTATCTCGTATAAAGCCCGAGATGAAGGCTATTTGACTCAACAAGAGAGTTTTTTTGTATCTCGTACGAAGCCCGAGGTGGAGGCTGTTGTTACTTTGGCTTAATAAGAACCTTTTTGTATCTCGTATAAAGCTCGAGATGGAGGCGAAAGGGGTGATTGACTCAACAAGGGAGTCTCTAATGTGTCTTGTACAAAGCCCGAAGAGAGGCTAAACGTTGTTTGACTTCGCTGGGGAGAATCATTTGTACAAAGCCCAAGAGGAGGCTATGGTGACTGTTTCAGTTGAGTGACAGGTCCAGTATACAGATTTTGAAAGAGAAAATCAGTTCTTATATGAGCAACACTGTACTCAAGGATTTGATTCAAGGATCCGGGTTATTCCTGTTCTTCAAGGAAGCGAGAAATCTGAAGGGTATTGAGACTGTCTGAGTCTACGGGTTTTCTTCCTATTTAACGAAGGGGTCACTTAAGAATGTCTTTGAGACTCAAGGATATTAGACTGTCCAAGTCTAGAGTTGCATCTTTTGTACTATGCTTTGATAAACAGTAGTAGACTCTTGGAAAGACTGTTCTATGGAGATGATTAAGTTCTGTTCCTATACCTCTAGGAGGTCGTCGGGATAATTTGTACGAAGCCCAAGAGGAGGCTGGAAACTTTTAAGAAGCCGACGGGTCCTTGTACTAAGCCCAAGAGAAAGCTATCATTCCCGGAGGAAGAGATCATTATACGAAGCCTAAGAGGAGGCTGTGAATACTTCTAAGAAGCCGTAGGGTCCTTGTACTAAGCCCAAGAGGAGGCGGGGATGCTTTTAGGAAGCCTGTGGTTCCTTGTACAATGCCCAAGAGGAGGCCGATGCTTTTAAGAAGCCCGTGGGTCCCCAAATCCTGAGAAGTTCAAGACAAGCTATTCACGAGGAATAGATCAAGCCAGGAAAGTTCGAGAATTTGGAAGAAACTCAAAGATGCCATTCACGGAGAATACATTCATCTCTGGGAATAGAGTTTCTTGACAATTCCTAATGAGGACAGCCGAAGAGAAGACTGTATCTGGTGATCCTATTGGGGATCTAGTTGTCTATTTCTACGAATAAACGAAACGGCGTCACCTAGTTCTAGACGTAGTTGCCGGGGAAACTCTAAATATCTATACTATTATTACACAGTTGATATGAGTTTATGAAAGAAGACTTACAGTGAAACAGCCCCACAATACAGTTATATGTATATGAAAGCGGTAAATGAAAGCAATAACCACTTACTCGGTTGTAGAGCTTCCATGCTGTTTGGTTAGTTATTCAACAAAGAAAGATTGAAAACAACAGTATATTCAAAATCAAAGGAGAAAGTGCTTTGAAAAAGAAAGATTTTGGGGCTTACAGCTCAAGGAGAGGCCCAGGGTTTTATCAGTGAGCGCACAGTTTGAATTTGTACAGAGGGACTTATACAAGTGACTGTAGCCCAAAAGGTTTTCTGTACAAAGGGATGGGTCTTACACTCTCTCAAGAGGCCCAAAAAGTTTAAAGAAAAAGAGTGGGGCTTATAACACGAGGGTAGGCCCAAAATGTTTTTGAAATGGCGATCGCGCCGAGATTTTCTTTTAACGCGAAGGGGCTTATACAATATCTGAGGCCCAAAATGTTTTGGTTAAAAGGGGATTGGGTCTTACACTCTAATAGAGGCCCAAAATTTTTGAATGGGTCTTATAGCTCAAGGAGAGGCCCAATTTGTTTTTAAAAAGGCGACGATCGCGTCGTTCATTTGAAAATGTACAGAGGGACTTATACAATGAATGAGACCCAAAAAGTTTTCTGTACAAGGGGGTTGGGTCTTACACTCTAATAGAGGCCCAAAGTGTTTTGAATGGGTCTTATAGCTCGAGGAGAGGCCCAAGGTTATTTTTCAAAAGGGCGACGATCGCGCCGTTTGTTTTTGACGGTATCGGGACTTATACAATACACTGAGGCCCAAAAATGATTTGGTCAAAAAAAAGGATTGGGTCTTACACTCTATTAGAGGCCCATGAGTGTTTGACAATGATTTGTTTGAGTGAAAATCAAAGAAACCCTAATTTTATTCTTTAAAAGTAAATATTTAAAGAAAATCAATGAAAAATACCAAATAGGTTTGCATAAACCACTTGTGATTTTTGTTTAAGGTTTGAAAAATGAGGTATAAATCACAAGAGATATTAAAACTCATTTGGTCTTTTGATTTTTCAAGATGAATATTCATTTTAAAATGTTTAAAAACAAATAAAAATGAATTTATTCACAAAAATACTAATTATATTAAATAAATAATATAAACTTAATTTTTTTATGGAATAAAATATTTCAACATTTTTGTGATTTTTTGCAAAAAGAACCAATAAAAAATAATTAAAATTGAAAGAGTTATTAATTTTCCAATTAATTAATAAACCATGAAAATATTGGAAAAAATGGCAAAATGTGAAAAAAACACAAAATGACATAGGTGGGGTTTGAACCCAAGACCTCAAGGCTACAAGGCGCGTGCCTTACCACTGGGGTGGTGATACATCCATTGTTTGAAATAAAACAACAAATATACAAGTCATGCCTTGGTTTTAGGCCTGGCTCAAGGCAAGTTTTAGCTCAGAAACGTGAAGGTCATAACTTTCTCAATTCTTAATGGTTTGGGACAAAATTTATATGCATCTGGACCAGAATTCCATAAGGAATCCAATGGTGGTGGTAGTTTTTTTTCAGATCACACTCCCTCCTCAAAACCCGATAGTGGTTTTGAAAATGACCTATAATTGCATTTTCTATGCTACAACTTGGTACAGACATGGATTACATGGTGAATTAGCTCAAACACAACATATACAACATGTATGAGATGTATATGATCAGTGGACTTCAAAGCATTGCATGATTCAAAGATTCCAAGTTGTGAGGCTTACCTTTTTTTTTGAGATTTTGGAGTTTTTGTGCAATCTGTCAAGCCTCTTATTCCAGAAATGATTTGATGCTTTAGACACACTCAAATGATCCCTTAGAAGCTTTTAGGATGATTGGAATTGATTGGTACCTGCAAAAACACAAACAGTCCCTTTCTTGCAAAAGGGGTTAAAAGTGACCAAAATAGCAACTCTCTCAAATGGTGTTCCAAATGGGGGGAACCATTTGGGACAGTTCAAGGATAATATTTGGAGTGTGTTTGAGGTTTTATCTGGTTTGGAAAGTGACTGAATCAAGACATGGCTTGAAAAATGCAAAAAAAATCCTATTTTGAGGTTTTGAGAGGTGACTTTGTGATTTTGTGATTACAGGTCACTTGTGATAGTTTGCACAGCTTACATATGATATATATGAGGTGTGTGTGTGTGATTGATTGTGATGGAAAAACTCTCAAGCTCAAAAACTCAAAGTTGCCTTGCTAAAGAAGGCATTTTTACCAAGAGAAAGAGGTTTTGAGGAAAGCATCTGTTTGATGGCTTTGGTGTACTCAAACTGATCATAATTGAGCTCTATTTATAGTAGAGCAAGTTTGTTTTGGGATCCACAGTGAATGGCAACTGCAGCAGGTGTTTGTTCAATGTTGGCCAATGGAAATGCAAGTCTCCTCTAGCCATTGACTAGAGGTTAGGGCACAGGGTTGTGGTTCCCTTGGTCTTGGATAAGTCTTGACTGAATTCAGTTGAGAATGACTCAGTCCATGCCACCTTGATGCTTCCATTGAATGCTCCAATCCAAAATTGGAGTCTTGTCCCTATTTTGGCAATTCTAGGTTCAACATGCTATTTCTTGTTCCAAAGACTTGGAGGCTTGGCTCAGTGATTGTCCCCTTTAGATTCAATCCTCAGAGGTGTCCAAGTGGATAGGAGCATTTGGATTTGGCTGATTTTGGCAAATCGAGCAAAAATACAAAATCTGCCTTGCCTTGGCAGATTTCAGCAAGGCAACTTGCCAATGTCATATCTCATGACTCAAATTGAATTTGGTAATGTTCTTGGCCATTTTGGAAAGCCCTTACATGATACAACAACTGTTTGAACATATTTGGTTTTGATATCTTTTGAATCCAAGTGAAAAATCCCCCTACATTTGGCAAAAAGTAGGGTAAAATCTGACTTAGTGAAATTTTCACCAAGTGTTGGAACAAAGTGACTTTTCTTGATTTTGATCACTCCATAACTCAAAATCCATGAGGAATTTGGACATAGGTCAGTATGAAGCTTTTGTAGAGGGCAATGAGATCTACAAATCAAGCTTTGAATGGGGAACAATGGCCTTGTGGTTTAGGAGTTATGGTCCTCCAAAGTTGGCACATTAGTGTCACTTTTTCCATAACTTAGAAATTTTTCTAAGTTTTTATGGTTACCCCTTTTACAAGTTATCCCACTTTCTTTGATTTTTCTTGATGAATGATGATTCAAATCATACATTAACATCATTTTAGGGTTAAAAATCCATTTTGGTGAAAAATCTCAAAAAGTCAAAGTTGACTTTTGTGCACAGTTGACTTTTTATCAGATGAATTCCAAACTGTGCAATTCTTCATGAAATCATGTCTTTGACCTAAATCAAACTTGATGGACATGTTCCATGGGTGTCATAGGGTATATTGAATCATGTCTTAGGGCTTGGGAGCATGTCCTGGTCAAAAGTCAAAGTTACAGTTGACTTTCGTCGCGAAACCCTAATTGTGGTGCAGATGAAATTGAGACTTGTTGCTCAAGCTTCTTGGATTAATCCATTGTTCCAAATGGATCAATATAGTATATTGGAGACCCTCAAATCCTCTCTTGAGGTCTTGGCTCATGATTTGCCCTAAAAGTCAACTTAGGGGTGAATTAGGTCAAGAAACCCTAATTCCTGATTTTTTATGTATGCATCCCCTGAGGCAAAATTGACTTGATGGTTGGGTCCATGAGGTTCCATGGAGTATATTAGGTTGTGTTTTGGATCCTTGGCTTATGCCCAGAGTAAAATTTCCCTTTGGAGGCCTTGATCGACCAAAACCCTAATTTGGTGATACTGGCGATCTTGAGGCTTGATCCATCTAGAAGGGAGCAACTTTATGCTTAATCCTTGGAGTGGGAGTCCTTTTTGATCCTTTGTGTATGTTTGAGAGGTTAGGCAAGTTTAATATCATGTCATTCCTTGATTGATCCTTTGTCTAAGGCTCTGAGAGGGCTTGAAACCCTAAATTTGATTGTAGTGGATGCTCACCCATCTTTGGGGAGACTGATGAAATATGATGGTTCCTCCACATTGTGATGATGATTTTCACAATGATGGGAAATCTTAGTGGTCAAAATTTGGGGTATGACAGATGCCCCTATTTAATCTTCTTGGACCCGAAGGTGTGAATGACGAAGGTATTCGGGCATTCGGGGTGCAAGAGGATTAAATATCGGAATACCCAAAATTTTGATGGCGTCTATGAATGGTAATTCACGCATTCATCTTCTTTCGCTAAGCAATGATGCTTAGAAAAGGTAAACTTCCCCTCGATCCTGGTTTTCAGCCAAGGAACTAGTCTCAGTTTTTGAAATAAACTTCCCCTCGATCCTGGTTTCCTACAAAGGAACTGGTCTTAGTTTCTGAAATAAACTTCCCCTCGATCCTGGTTTCCTACCAAGGAACTGGTCTCAGTTTCTGATTTAAACTTCCCCTCGATCCTGGTTTCCTACCAAGGAACTGGTCTCAGTTTCTTTTGTCAATAAACTTTATTGACAAGGAACGCTGTTAGTAGCGGTTTTCCTTCAAACTTCTCGTCGAATTTTCCTGGGGAGATGCCATTGGAGTGGAAAAAGTTTTGATGCCAGACTCGCTGGGGAACCCAGTCGTCTGAGTTGTAGAGTTGCACAAACTTCTCTATTGAAGACGCCATTTGTTTCTACTGGGGGAAAGCAGGTCTCTTAGGAGACTGCTGTCGCTTGGGATCTTACATCATAATTTTCTCGGGATCTTCCTGGAGAAATGCCATATGATGAGGTCTAATTTTGAGGTGCCGATGACCTTTTCATCAGTAATCCTTTCGGAGCGAAACTGGCGTGCTGCCGAATCTCTGATTTACGAGGCTTTCTCTGTGGATTTTCCTTAATCTGGGAAAGGAAGGATATCATCTTCAATGGCGAAGAGTGATGTTGACTGAAAGTTCCTCTGGTTTTTCAGAGGTTCAAGTTATCAAAGTGGTCAAGGGCCAACTTCCTTCCAAAAATAAACTGGAGGCGAGGTTGTTCAAATGCAGCGTTTCCTGACGAGGCAAGAACTGATAACTCAATTGAGAGGACTGTTACCACTAAGGGACAAGACCGACTAGCTTGATAGTGATGCAATATGAAATGTGAATGTAAATCAATATTGCATGATGTATGTATGTACGTGCTGACAAAACTGACGCGACATACAAACTGACGGGTGAACATGACTGGATACTCGGCCATCGCGGGGCGTGTAGAGATATCGCTGGTTCAAGATAGCAATTGCACCTTGCTTAGGAGAGATAGTCCCTGTTGGGAGCTATGTTGGTCGGGCTTAGGAGAGGAGAACTCGGCCGTGGCGTGTCAGACGAAACAAGGTCTCTGACACAGTTGATCCTTCCTTCGGGCTTACTAGCTTAGAAGGAGTACTTTGATTCTGCACTTTGAGGCTCAATTAATTCTGGAGAAGTGGTCGATGTTCCTTTGATGTTCAACAGTCAAAAGAAATTGCCGACTTTATTTTAAAAGCAGAAAAAGTTTTAACAAGTAAATTCATTTTTGTTTTATTTCAAGAATCATTAATCATGTTAACAACGTCGTTCTGTAAAGCTAAAACAAATAAGAACTACAAACAAAAGCACAAGGGCTCAAATTTTATTGATAGGATGGAAATCAGCCAAACGCGTGATTCCAAAGAGTAATTACAAAGTTAGAAAATGGTAATTTACAAGGAAAAGGGCTACGTTGAAACATAACGACCACTATCCTTCTACCAACTTTGAATTCTGGACATCCTGAGCTTCTGTCGAAGATGACCTTGACTGGAATTTTCCTCCGATGGATGGTGTAACTGCTACTGAGGGATTCGCCTCGGTTGAACATAGTTACTTGCCATTATCCCTAATTTTTGCCTGGATTGTACTATGATGTTTCCAATCCACCGGGATGATTTTTTTCATTTTGTCTCTAACTTTTGCCTGGACCGCCCTTTCGGGTTTTCAATCCACCGAGACGTTTTTTTTTAGTTTAGGCGAAGTATTTCTTGACTACATCAACATTCGTGGGGTAGGCAAATTCCTCTCCGTCCATGGTTGTAAGTCTCAAGGCACCACCTGAGAAAGCTTTCGTGACCACATAAGGGCCATCATAATTTGGGGTCCATTTACCCCGAGAATCAGTGAGAAATGATTGTATCTTCTTGAGCACAAGGTCTCCTTTTCTGAAGACGCGAGGTCGGACCTTTTTGTCGAACGCCTTCTTCATTCTCTATTGATACAGCTGACCATGGCATAGTGCCGTGATTCGCTTCTCTTCGATCAGATTCAGTTCGTCGTGTCGGCTTTGACACCATTCAGCTTCTGTAAGCTTAGCTTCCATCAATACTCGGATTGACGGGATCTCTACTTCTATGGGGAGCACTGCTTCCATGCCATACACTAGAGAGAAAGGGGTAGCTCCTGTTGAAGTGCGGACAGATGTTCGATAACCGTGAAGAGCAAAGGGTAGCATCTCGTGCCAGTCTTTGTAGGTTACAACCATCTTTTGAACGATCTTCTTGATGTTCTTATTAGCCGCTTCTACCGCTCCGTTCATCTTTGGTCGGTAGGGAGATGAGTTATGGTGTTCGATCTTGAACTCAGCGCACAACTCTTTCATTATCTTATTGTTCGAGTTAGATCCATTATCAGTAACGATCTGGCTCAGAACACCATAACGGCAGATGATATTATTTTTGATAAATCGGACCACCACTTGTCGGGTTACATTAGCGAATGATGCTGCTTCGACCCACTTGGTGAAGTAGTCAATGGCTACAAGGATGAACCGATGTCCGTTTGAAGCCTTAGGCCCAATCATGCCAATCATGTCGATTCCCCATATCGAGAATGGCCATGGGGAAGAGAGAACTTTGAGATGCGTTGGCGGTACATGAATTTTGTCAGAGTATATCTGACATTTGTGACACCTCCTCATGTACTTGTAGCAGTCGGATTCCATTGTCAACCAATAGTACCCTGCTCTTAAAATTTTTCTCGCCATTGCGTGTCCATTGGCATGAGTGCCAAAGGATCCTTCGTGAATTTCTTTCATCAGCATGTCTGCTTCTGGTCTATCGACGCATCAAAGCAAAACCATGTCGAAGTTTCTCTTATAGAGTATGTCACCGCTCAGGAAGAAGTTTCTAGCCAGTCTTCTGAGGGTTTTTCTATCCTTCCTTAGTGCCCCAGGTGGGTACTCTTGTTTCTGAAGGAAGCATTTGATATCGTGATACCAAGGTTTATCGTCCATGACTGCTTCAATCGTGAAGATGTAAGCGGGCCTTTCAAGTCGCATTATGTCAATCTTAGGTATGGCATTCCATTGACCTACACTAATCATGGAAGAGATAGTGGCTAATGCATCCGCCATGTGATTCTCATCACGAGGGATGTGATGAAACTCAACTCTGTTGAAGAAAGGTAGCAACCTTCTTGCGTAGTCTTTGTAAGAAATCAATCCTGATTGGTATGTGTTCCAATCTCAAAATAACAACATAGCAGAAGCTAGCCATCAACATGCAAGGAAAGATCAAACGACCTTGTCCTTACCCTTCTCTGTACCTGAAGCACCTGAAATACATCAACAACGTGGGGTGAGATACATCAAATCTCAGTGGGTTCCTATCTTATAAGTTCTCTCAGATAAATGGTTCTAATAATTCCTAACTCAAAGTCTGGGGCAAGGGAAGGACTCTCGAGTTCACACAATATAACTTTACACTATATGGAAACATGCCATGAGTTCATCAACTCACTAATATCACTAATCGATAACCATCCCAAGGTATTTCCTATTCCCGCCCGCTTCTACGTCTAGAAGGCGATCCGAGTCATAAATCCTTGTAATCTACTTGACATACGAATGGATTCGGGTTCTACGGGCCATTAACCGTTATGAATCGTCACTTCACACGGGCCATTAACCGTCACAAGCATTCGCTCCATGGGCGCCATTCATACAATACGGGGAATCAAACCTGCCAAGTAGTTGTGCATCCATTTCAGAGGAGTCCGAGACTCTTGAAACTACACTCGAGCCAAACCGGTTACGATTACATGATTACAACAAATAACACGATTGTATTCGACAATCACAAGGCTATAATGCCTTAAAGCTTCTCATGCCTTGCCAAAACCATAAGTCAACCACATGCTCCATAATAGTGTTTCATTCCATCAACTTCCTAGTCAAGCTAGGTTCATAAAAGCTAAGATGTATGTTTTCCTCACTCTCCCTATTTCATTTTTATATTTAAAGTATATCCAATCATATCATGCTAAACAACCTTAATTTAGGCAAAACACATCATGTTATAATAATAGAATAGTTTAACACAATTTAAAACACAATTTTCATCATTTCGAACTTTCCCGATTATTTAATCGGTCGGTAAAATCAACATATTTTACTTCCATTGTGTAAAATAATTCCTCGGCTTTACATCGATATAAAGAACAATCGAAACCGATAAGTGAAACTAAAGTTATGAATTTTTTCCGTCAAAAGTATAATTTTTCAACTCCCAGACCGCGCTCAGCGCGCAAGCTCCTGCCTCGAGAGGCTTCAGAAATTCCAGACCGCACTCAGCGCGCAGGTCGCAACTCAGAAAAATACTTCTGCGATAATATAACTTTATCCACCCTCCAAAACCATTTTTGGGCACATTTAGGAGTCAACAGAGGTTCAACATCTCATTTATAACAAGGTTTGATCACCACTATCATCAAAACATATTATTTCATAAAAACCCAATTATTCTAAAACCCTAACATTTCAAAATCATCAAACATCATATAGAAACATGAAAACAATCATCCCCACCTGATTCTATGAGCATACTAAACATTCATTTCAATTTCTAACCGATTATACCCGTTAAAACATCGATTTCTACAATTTCGACCTAAAACTCATAATACCAAAACACAAAGAAAATGGTTTCTAGCTAAACCCACCTCTAGAGATGATCAAGATGATGAAACTCAAGAAGTTTGGTGAAGCTTGGATGAAGATTGGTGATGATCTTGAAGCTTCTCTTCCAAAACCTTGTTTTTCTCTTCTTTTCCCTTCTTCCTCTTTTCTCTCCTCTTTTCTTCTTTCTCTTACCAATTTTCTCTTTCTTTCTATCTTTTTCTTTTTAATCCAAATGAGAGAAAATATATATATATAGTAAGTATTATTAAAACAATACTACTAAATGTCTAAAAATGTCTCTAGAGTCCAATTAAATAAAATGTCTCCGAAACAAATAATATTAGTTGGATTAATTCTAAGTACCGAAGTTACTCTAATTATTTTATCAAATAATTTCTCAGAGCAACCGGACTCAGTTGATCACAATGTAATATTATTCGGTGTAATAATTTACGGGGTATTACAATTTAAGTTGAGTCCCTCTAACAAGACTATAAGTTGAGCCCCTAAGGCAAGATTATAAGTTGAGTCTCGAAGGCGATACTTTAAGTTGAGTCCCTTAGGCAAGACTTTATGTTGGGTCTTGTTCAAGGAAACTCTAAGTACCTCAGACGGAGAGTTTAAATAGCCTCAGACTTCTAAGTCCCACAGGAGAAGTAATATATAATTTGGCCGATGAGGCAATAAGTCCTTCAGGCTGGAACTTCTATTAAGCCCTCAGATAAGACTTTTAACTAACTCTCTTAGGTTAGACTTCAGTCGCACTTCTTGGGCAAGTTTTGTATGTCTTGGTATCGCTTGAAGAATCTCTAAGTCCCTCAGGTGGAGAGTTTAAATAGCCTGGGAATTCTAAGTCCCTCAGGCGAAGTAATATGTAGTCTGGTTGATGAGACTATATGTAATATCCCATTTTCTCTTAAGTGCTCTCTTTCTTGTCAGTTGGGACATATTGAGTTCCTAGATGCTCTATTATTTGTTATTTGAGACAAATAGAGTAATTAGTTAGCTCAGAAGAAATTAATTCTTTCTCAATTCGATTGACCCTTATTAATTATTAAAAGAAGGAACATTTTAATAACTTTGATAATTGGTCAATTTCTCGCTAGAAGATAAAATCTCTTTTAAGATATTTCTCTTCACTCTATCTTATCATTCAAATGTTATTTTGTTATTAAATAAAAGAGAGAAAGAAGATAATAAAAGAGAAATAGAAGAGAATGAAATAAGAGAGAAAGAAGAAGAAATTCAAGGAAGAGGAAGAAAAGCTCATGGAAGGATCATCATCATCACCAACTTCATCTTAATTTCTTCATCATCTTCTTCCTAAAGATGGGTTCCTATATAGCCATAGCTTTAGGAGGGATTCATGAAATGGGAATTAGGGTTTTTGTGTGAATCTTACTACATGCATGAAATTGACGTTGATTCTTATGATTGTTGTGTAATGCATGTTGTTACTGACAACCCTGATGTTTGATGTTGCATATATATGATACACTACAACATTTGTTGTCTCCGCCAACACTTTTTTAGGTAACATGTAAAAATTATTGCCTAAAATTCGTATAGGCAATGCTTTATGGCTGTTGACAAATATATATTTGCAACCCTTGATAATTGTTGCCTAAAATACTTTTGGGGACGTTTTTGGAGCGTCACTCTTTTATTTTTTAGCAACGATTATTGGCTGCGCCCTTAACTACTTTTGGGGACGATTTTGGAGCGTCATTATACTATTTCTTTAGCAATGTTTAATAATTGGCCTCTTAAATACTTTTGGGGACATTTTTAGATTATTACATTAGTTCTAATAAAAGGTTACATTCCTTCAATGTTGCATAAAATTTTAGCAACATCAAATTTTTGGTGCAATCTTCCCTCCAAACTTATACACTGAAAACAAATATTTCCCTCTAAACATTATTAGAAAAAAATTTAAATATAAAAAAATTATCTAACACATAATATAATCATATACTACTATAGAATAGGCATTTATGCAAACCATACACGTGTCATCCCAAAGAAAAAAAAGTCAAACTGACTCACTCCTCTCTATCTTATGTTTCAGAATACAAATATATAAAAAATTTGAAAAAAGAAAAAAGAAAAAAGAAACTGAAAAGGAAAACGAGAGGTTCTCCTTCTTCAAACATCCCACCACCGGATCTCATCCAAAACAGTGTTTCACCGTCTGCTTTCACCAGCACCAAACCAGCAACCACTTCGGCAAATTTTCCCAATCTTTAACAGTTGACAATGACTCCTTCCACTCAGGCATCTGACCCCCTTCTCGCATTGTAACCGCTCACTCTAACCCCACTCGTCGCACCACCTTCGACTCCATCGACATCAATGTCCTTTCTTCCAATGACGACATATTCCATTTCATCTCTTTTACTCTTTATTACATTTGCGTTTTCATTTTATCGTTTTCTGATTCATTCTCTCTAGAACGTTCGTGCGAGCAACCTAGTTGTTTTCTCGGTTAAACCTCAATTAGGAATTTCCTCGATTTCAATGTGGTTTGGGAAAGAAACGTTGTTGTTTTATTGACTAGCTTTGTTGTTTTTGTTGTAGCGAAGGGCGTTGTGTTGAAATTGAAGTCGCTTCAGACTAAGGATAAGCTTTTGGTTTCTGTTATTGCTGGAATCAAGTTGAAAGGTCTCCAGGTAATGGAATTTTGTTATTTTTCACCTTCATTTCTGTATCTAGAGTCTAAATCATTATTAGATATGATTTTTATATGGTGTTTTCGATTTTCGTATTCTAGACATAGAAGACTAGTAGAAGTTTGTGCAAGAAGATTTGGAGCAGGAAGAAGTTGTCATGGAAGATAACGACATCATTGGCATTACCAATTATAGAGCACGTAACATTAGAGATTGTGATGTGTTTGATCCAGATGCTTTTAACACATGAATCATTAGACCTAAAATCATTGTGGCTCAATTTGAATTCAAGTCCATGATGTTCCAAATCCTGCAAGCCATTGGGCAGTATTCAGGTTCTGCAAATGATAATTCCCATCTGCACTTGAGATAATTCTTGAAAATGGCAAGTAACTTTAAGATTCCTGGCATATCAAACAATGCGTTCAGGGTGAGGTTGTTCCATTACTCATTGAGAGATCGAGCAAAGAGTTGGTTGAACTCTCTTGAGCCTAATTCCATAGCCACGTGGAATAATTTAGCTGGAATTTTTTTATCTAAATACTTCCCCCAGTCAAGAATGCCAAAATGAGGAATGAAATCACTTCTTTTAGGCAAGGGGAAGATGAGTCTTTATTTGATGCTTGGGAAAATTTTAAAGATATATTGAGACAATGTCCCCATCAAAGAATCCCAATTTGCATTCAGCTTGAAACTTTTTATAATGGATTGGTTCATTCATCAATGAATATGCTTGATGCCTCAAGTGACAGAGCATTGTTGTCAAAATCTTATGAAAATGGTTATAAGTTCATTGAAAGAATTACTGCCAACACTTATCTATCGCCAGTTTCAAGAGCTGCCCTTACACATAGTCAGAAAAAGCCAGCTGAAGTGCACAAAGTTACTGAAACTACTGCTATTGCTGCTCAAATAGCTCAAATTCATCAAATGATAAAAAAACATGATGACTAGTCATATCGTGCCAACAACTAAACTTGTCAAAGTGGTGATTGACGCACCAGAAGTTGCTTATGTCTACTATGAAGGTGCCCACCTATTTGAGGATTGTTCTGCTAATTCAGTATCAATTAACTGTGTTGGTAACAATAAGTATAACAACCCCTACAATAACTCCTACATCCCTGGTTAGGGCAACCACTCAAATTTTTCATGGAGCAAAAATAAAAATCAACTCAAACCTCAAGCATCTTAAATACCACAAGTCCCGCCTGTTTTTTCCTCACCAAATCATGTTGTGGCTAATTAATGGAATAACCAGTTGGAGAACATACTTAAATCCTTTATTCAAGAGACCAAAAATCAGTTTCAATCTCAAGGAGTTAGCATAAAAAACCTAAAGAATCAAGTGGGGTAAATTGCTAATGGCCTTAGTTCAAGAAATATGGGTGCTCTCCCAAGCTCTATTGAAACTCCAGCCATAACATATGGATTCAAGAATGTTGAAACATGCATGGTCATTAAGCTTAGAAGTGGAAAACAATGTGAAGGATCAACCTCTGCAAGAAATGAGGTTCCAACTGAAGAACTATCAGCTCAAGATAGATCAGAAAAAGAGAAAGTTGATTCAAGTGAGGAAATAGTTTTAGAAAAAGACAATGAAGAAATACTGGTACAAGAAATGGCTAAGTTAAAGACAATTGGCATGACCTCAAACCATGAAAAGGAACTTGTAGCCATGCCAAAGATCGAAAAGTTTCCCAGATTTACTCAAGAAAGACCATCAGTTCCCTTTCCTCAGAGAATCAGAAAAGACAAAGAAGAACAATAATTTAGCAAGTTCATGAAGATTCTTATACAACTTTATATCAACATAACATTACTTGATGTTATTCAACAAATTTACAATTACTCCAAATTCATGAAAGGTGCTCTCACAAAAAGAAAGAGGGTAGGAGAATTTGCAATTGTAACATTAACCCAAGAGTGCAACCAGCTTGTGCTAGGAACACTTCCTCCTAAATTGAAGAACCCTGACAATTTCACTATTCCATGTAACATTGGAGAGTCATTCTGTGACAGGGCACTATGTGACCTTGGAGAAAGTATTAATCTTATGCCATTGTCCATGTTCAAGAAATTGGGAATTGGAGCTGCCAGACCAACAACAATCACTCTTCAACTCGCAGACAAAAGTATATGTTATCCTCAAGGAAAATTGAAGATGTGCTAGTAAGGGTGGACAAGTTTATGTTCCCTGCTGACTTTATTATCATGGGTTTAAATGCTGATGAGGAAACTCCCATTATGTTGGGAAGACCCTTCCTTGCCACGAGAAGAACTTTAATCGATGTGGAAAGAGGATAACTCATGATGAGGGTTGTCATACCCCAAATTTTACCGTTATACTCTTTGATATTTTGCATATCATTTAGGTCATCATATTGCATAACTAACCAAATCATCAGCCTCTGTATATTTTGTTTCACTTTTGAATTAGGGTTTGCTTCAAGAGACTTCAAGCAAGCAATTTCTCATACTCTCAAGAGACCTTTTTTCCTCAATAATCCAGTTCTTCGAGGCTCAGGTTTTGCAAGGATAAATCAAGAATCAAAAAGCAAAGTTATCAGATCGAGGGTCTGTGCGGTGTGGTTTGAAGTTATGTGAAAGTTTTGACCTAATCTTGGTCAGATAAGTGGTTTATTTCTGTATCCAGTATCAGGCTGTGGCAAGGACCACTGTTTCAGGTTGGATAATAATCGGAGCCATTTCATTTCCAATTAGGGTTTTGGACCTCCTCAAGTTATTTATTTCATCAGTGTACACTCAAGGCATGACGATTAGGGTTTCTCACCCTTGGTGTTTAAGATAGGCAAGTGTCATTCAGTTGGGTCTATTTGAGGCTAGCAGCACGGTGTGGAGTATTGTTCAGTTTCAATTGGATGTGATCTTAGTTTTGGTCAGGAAAGTGGAGATTGTTCAGTCTTTATGTTCGAAGATCGTTAAACCTGGGTTTCGTGTCAATACAAAGTGTTTGTTGAAGGTACAAGACCATCAAAGGTCAAAGTAGTGTAATTGTGTGCGAGTCCTGATTATGTGGTTTCGGTTCTCGTCATTAATCCAAGGATTCATCAAGTTGTGGGCTAATCAAGATCATTTCAATATGGATTCGAATTTGTGTCGTTGTCCAGGGTTTGTGGTGATCAAGTGTATTTATAGAGGTTTTAGGTGTTGATCAAAGGTGGAGGTACACTACCATTTTTCATGTCCATTCCCGTAACCGTTTTATCCATTTTTCAATCCCACTTTCATTTCAAACCTCATCCAATTTTTCATAAACCAATTATTTCCATTCCAATTACCCATTTCAATATCTAATTCATTTTTATCCATTTCACTTTAAGCCATTAAATCCATCCATATTTCATTTTTGACTTCATATCCATTTTCAATTCTAATCCATTTCCATTTTTCCAATTTCATTTACCCATTTCCATCATCTTTATTCAATTTATTTTACCATTTTTTCTAAATCCATTTTCAAATCCATATCCACATTTTCACATCAATTATCCATTTATTTTTAACCATAAACCATTTTTCAATTCAATTTCCAAATCTATTCCCAATTTCGTTTTTTATTCAAATAAACTCACTTCAATTTTAATTCAAATACAATGTCTCAATTTCAAACCAATACTCCACATTCCAAAAGACCAATGACTTTAGCCCATTACATTGCAACATTTGATTCCAAACAAAAGTAAAAAATTCTACACAAGCCAAGCCTCCCAAGAAGATTCAGCAAGATTCTCACGCAGGCCATCCACAACATGACAAACTTTATGTACAATTCTACTACCCTACTACCAAGCTACTTTCTTCTCCACACCTGCACAAACTATTTGTACTATGCCTGCAGTAACAACAACAATACATTCAACACACCACACAAGTCCTGCGTAGCCATATGCAACATGCCAAAACATTTGTAAGAGCTCTACAACATCAAACAAGCACTACAAGACAAATAACCTACACCCTGCTCAGACATGCTATGCCAAGAATCCTGCTACACTAATTCACCAAAACAAGTTTGATATTACAAAATAAAAGCATCAAAAGGCCCTGCATCCAAACAAAAACCTGGAACTCTGCTACTGCATCATTGACAATAACACACATCTACAAACCTGAAGATTGAAAATAACCACACAACACATCAAAACAAAACCATACTCTGCACCATGGAAAAGGACCTGTCATAACAGCAACACTCAAATTAAAAAAAAGAGAAGAAACAAGTTTGGATTTTTGGAGTTAAATAGAGGAGGAAAGAAACGAAAAGGGGGCAGCAAGAAACAATCTGAAGAATTCTAAAAAACTCACCAAACAATTTCCCTCACCGTCATCGCATTTCACATACACATGAACCTACTTTCTTCACTTCATTCTCACTGAATCAACATGTTTCATCCACATCTCAACACCCACAAAAATCATCGTGCTCTACCTTTTCCACCGTCATCTTTTTCACATCAAATATACACCCTGATAACAACCTGTAATTGGTTCAAACAGTGAAACATAAATCTTCACACAAACTCCATTCCTCTTCTCCTTTCCTCCACAACGAGCTGTTACTCTTTAAACCATCACCTGCTCTTAACTCATTTTCTCTAAGCAATAGCCTTTTCGTAGCGACACTCACGACGTCGACTCTGTTTTCAAGCTAACATCTTTCTCCAATTCCAACAAACTCCATCTCACGCAAATCCTCTGTTCATACCTCTGACCCAATCGTTGTTCGCACAACTTCATCATCGCTGAACAATATCTTTGCGAACCACGACCTTACAACAACGCAACGCCGCGTGCAAAAGGAGGCAGAGAGTGGCGAGACCAAAAGGCAATCAAGAAGAAGACTGAGGAGCAAAGAACGGCAAAAGAGAAATTGACTGCGAGATTGAGGAAAGCAGAGATTGAGAACGAGAACGATTGAGAAAAGGGGAAGAAGGTAACCGATTCAATTCTTCTCTGGTTCATCATGGCCATGGTTGATTGTTTATTTGTTTTGAAAAATGGAATCGTGTTTTTTCTAAGAAGAACAATGATGCACCCGTGTCTATGAATTCATTTTAGGGTTCTTCCTTTCTTTTTATTGCGTTAAGAACAAAGCGGGTCAACTCGACCCAGGCTTTCAACCGACTTGTCCCCTATGGGATTTGGAGCGCCCTATTTTGGGCTTCCTTATTCTGTCATACCCCAAATTTTGACCAACAAGATTTACCATCATTGTGCAAATAATTACCACAATATGGATGTACCATCATGCCTCATCAATTTCCTCAAAGATGGGGGAGCATTCACCATAATCAAGAATTAGGGTTTTGAACCCTCTCAGAGCACTTAGACAAAGGATCAATCAAGAAATGACATGATATTCAACTTGTCTAACCTCTCAAACATCCATAAGGGATCAAGAGGACTCCCACATCAATAATCAAGCACAAAGTTGCAATATTCCAAGTGGATCAAGCCTCAAGATCGCCAGTGTCACCAAATTAGGGTTTTCGTCGACCAAGGCCTCTAGATGGAATTTTTTCTCTAGGAATGAGCCAATACTTCAAAACATGACCCAAGAAGCTCAAAGGGACCTCATGGATCCAATCATCAAGTCAATTTAGCCTCAGGGGATGCATTCACAAAAAATCAGGAATTAAGGTTTCTTGACCTAATTCACCCCTAAGTTGACTTTTGGGGCAAATCATGAGCCAAGACCTCAAGACATGATTTGAGGGCCTCAAATACACTACATTGATCCATTTACAACAATGGATTAATTCAATAAGCTTGATGCACAAGTTTCAATTTCATCTGGACCACAATTAGGGTTTTGAAGAAAAAGTCAACTATACCTTTGACTTTTGACCAAGACATGCTCCCAAACTTTTGGACATGATTCAATACACCCTATAACACCTATAGAA
Organism: Lathyrus tuberosus; assembly: GCA_022829125.1. Taxonomy (NCBI): domain Eukaryota; kingdom Viridiplantae; phylum Streptophyta; class Magnoliopsida; order Fabales; family Fabaceae; genus Lathyrus; species Lathyrus tuberosus. The sequence continues at coordinate 1,485,059 of JALAZF010000162.1, read as the reverse complement.
TCTATCCATTAGGTTTGAATTAGGTCAAGGACTTGATTTTACAAAGGATCGCACAGTTTGGATTTCATCCGATAAAAAGTCAACTGTGCACAAAATCAAGTTTGACTTTTTGGAAATTTTCACAAATATGGTTCCCCTAAGTCAAAAATAATGTTAATGTATGGTATTGATCATCATTCATTAAGAAAAATCAAGAAAAGTGAGGTTTCTTGCAAAAGGGGCAACCATGAGAAACCAAATTTTTTCTAAGTTATGGAACAAAAGTGATTTTGTACCAACTTTGCAAGGTCATAACTCCTAAACCACAAGGCTTTTTTCTCCCATTCAAAGCTCAAATGAAAGTCCATCTGACATACTTTAAAAGTGTCAACTACAAGAGATTCCAAATCCTCATGGATTTTGAGTTATGGATTGATCAAAATCACAAAAACATGAAAATGACACTTTTTCCAACACTTAGTGAAATTTTCAAAAAGTCAGAATCTGCCTTACTTTTTCCAAAATGTAGGGACATTTTTCACCTTGATCCAAGTTAAAATAGATCCATTGGTGAACATCAAAGTTGAAGTATGCCATGAGGGCTTTCCAACAAGTACCAGATCATCTCCAAATTCAATTTGAGTAGGGAGATACAACCCTTGGAACATGGCATCATGGACTAATTTTCACAAGGCAGATTTTGTGCATTTTGCTCGAGGTAGATAATTTGGACAACTCCAAGCCTTGTCATTCATTTGGACACATCAGAGGATAACATCCAAGTGAAAATATCTGATCCACAAGCCTCCCAAGTCCAAGAATCTACATATAGCCATAATAAACCTAAAAAGACTAAAAAGTGCAAAAGACTCCAATTTTGTTTCCAAGCGTTCAATGGATGCATCAAGGTGGCATGGACTGAGACATTCCTAACTGAATGAATCAAGATTCAGCTCTGAATCAAAGGACCATAGGCCTGTGCCCTAACCTCAAGTCAATGGCTATAGGAGACTAAAGATTGCCTTTGATCAACATTGGCCAAAGGCCTGTACCAGGTGCCATTCACTATTGCTTGCAAAGCAAACTTGCTCTACTATAAATAGATCTCATTTGTGATCATTTTGAGTACACCAAAGCACTATAACTGATGCTTTCCTCAAAATATATCTCATTAGGCCAAAATGCCTTCTTTTGCAAGTCATCTCTGAGTTTTTGAGTTAGAGAGCAATTCCACCACAACTCATGATCCAAACACATCTAATATATCATATCTAAGCTGTTCAAACACTCACCTTTGGTCTGAAACACCAAAATCAGAAAGTCAACCTCCAAAACCTCAAAAATTGACTTTTCTGCATTTTTCAAGCCATGTCATGATTCAGTCACTTCCAAAACCAAACGAGGCCTCAAACACACTCTAAATATCATCCTCAAACTGTCCCAATTAGTTTCCCTCATCTGGAACACCATTTGAGAGAGTTACTATCTTGGTCATTTTTGCCCCTTTTATAAGAAAGAGCCAATTCTTGTTCCTGAGGATTCCAACTAGTTTTGATCATCCTAAAAGCTTCTAAGGGATCAATCAAGAGTGTTCAAAACATTGAATTACTTCTGGCACAAGGAACTTGGCAAATAGCACAAGGAGCTCCAAGAGGTAAGTGCATCACAACTTGAACTCTTTAAATCATGCATTACTTTGAGGTCCATTGATCATGGACTTCTCATACATATCATATATGTTGTGTTTGAACCAATTTACCATGCTATTGTTGCTTGTATGATGTGATAGCATAGAACATGCAAATCTAGGCCTATTTTGAAATCATTATCGGATTTTAAAATGGAGACATTTTTTGAAAATTCCAAGGGCATCATTGGATTCCTCATGAAATTATAGGCAGGATACACCTAAATTTTGTACCAATCCATGGAGAAATAAGGAAGTTAGAGCCTTCATGCAAGAGGCCTAAAATCAGGCCTTGCCTTGGGTAAGGGCCAGACATGGCGCCTTGGCCAGGCCTAAAACAAGGCACCCCATATATGTTCATGGGGTGGTTTTGATACACGGATGTATCACCACCCCAATGGTAGCGCGCTTGTGTATTTGGCTGAGAGGCCGTGGGTTAAACACCCACCCAGACCATTTTTCCATTTTGCCATATTTTGCTATTTTTCATATATTTTATGGTTTTTGTTAATTAATTCCTAAATTAATTTCTCTCTTAATTTAAATATTTTTGATTGGTTTTTTTTTTTTGAAAATTCTCAAAAATGTTAAAATATTTTATTCTACAAAAATTTCACAAAAATAATATTTATTTCATATATTTAGTATTTTTGTAAAGAATTATGTTTTATTTGTTTTTAAAAACATTTCAAAACATTTCTTTCTCTTGATTTTGCAAATCCAAATGATTTTCAAATCATTCTATGAATAAAACATGATTTTTCAAACATTAATCCAAGATCACAACTTGTTTTTCGCACATGTTTGATAATTTTGATCATTTTAATTGAATTTTTATTCAATTAAAATACATTTTGAAATGAAATTAGGATTTTGATTATTTTCACCCTCACAAATCTTTTTCAAAAAAATACTTTGGGCCTCTAATAGAGTGTAAGACCCATTCCTTGTACATAAAAAACCATTTTGGGTCTCAGTCATTGTATAAGTCCCAATGCGATTCCAAAAATCTCGGCGCGATCGTTGTTTTCAAACATTTTTATCTAGGCCTCTCCTTGAGTTGTAAGCCCCATCATTGTTGTACAAAAATAAACTTTGGGCCTCTAATAGAGTGTAAGACCCAACCACTTTGTAAATACAATAATTTGGGCCTCAGTCACTGTATAAGTCCCAGTACAATTTTCAGATTAACGGTACGATTACTGTTTTTCATCTGGGCCTCTCCTTGAGTGTAAGCCCCAAATTTCTTTTCAAAAAACAACTTTCCCTTTTTGATTTAGATTCAAACTCATAGTTGTTATCAAAACTTTCTTTAATTTCTTGAACAACTAACCATACAACTGTTACAATAGAAGCTTGCTCGCCTGTAAGTTTTAAACAACTTTCTTTTACAGTCTTGCACACACACACACACACACACACATATATATATATATATATATATATATTTGTTTGTGCTGGAAGCTTGCTCACCTGTAAGTCCTCCTACCTTCTTTTACATACAGTATATATTTCACCTGTATATATATACCTGTATATTATCTTGCTTAGAGTTTTCCCCGACAATTAGGTATAGGATTAGATAAAGCCGGTGGTCATTCTTTCAACACAGTCAAAACTAGTTCCCCATAGGAATTCCAGATACAGTCTTGCCTCCTCTTGGGCTTATACAATATGGAACAAAGAGAAAGGTATTATTCCTGGTGAAACTTTTCTCAGACTGTCACTATTAGAAAATTGTCAAAGAAATTCATTTCCCCCAGAGAGGATTAATTCCCGGTGAAACCTCTATTGAATTTCTTCAAACCTTAGAACTGTTCACTAAAGAAAAGATTATTCTCGGTGAATTTCTTGAACTTTTCTTGAGTTTGAGCCCACAGGCTTCCTAAAAGCATCCCAGCCTCCTCTTGGGCTTTGAACAAGGACCCTCCAGCTTCTTAGAAGTTCTCATGCCTTCTCTTGGGCTTAATACAAGGACCCTGAAGACCTCTTAAAGGTATAAGACAAAACTTAGTCATCCTTTGCTAGAGCAGTCTTTTCGAATAGTCAAAATATCAGACCAATTTTAGGGTTGACACTCATCCCTTAAAACACCAGCCTCCTCTTGGGCATCATACAAAGATAAACCCTTCCATACCAGTAGACTTGGACAGTCTAATCTCCTCTTGGATCTCAAAGACATTCTCAAGTTCCCTATAAACACAGGAAAAAACCCTGGTCATTTAACCAATTTCCAGTAGAGTTAAAACCCTCATAGGATCCAAAACTCAATCTTTCATCCTAAATTCCCTCAGCTAGGGTCAGCTTATCATCAGTATAACACTATCCCAAATCCGAACCTCAAGGCATCTGATACCTCGAGTCTTCTGTAACTCTCAACAAGAGTTAATTCCCCATCTTGGACCTGCCTCTGGATCTCAATAATCCTCAGTAGAAGACAACCTCCTCTTAGGCTTTGTATAATGATTTCCCTCAACAGAGTTAACCTCAAAGGAACTCTCTTGTTGAGTTAATCATCCTTTCAGCCTCCTCTTAGGCTTTGTATAATGATCCTTCTTTTCCTCAGCAAAAGTCAGCCTCAATCTCGGGCTTTGTACAAGACACCCATAAATATCTTTAACTAAGTCAGTCAATATCTTTTCAGCCTCAATCTTGGGCTTTGTACAAAACACCATAAAAGCACTCTCTTGTTGAGTCAACCCTTTTCAGCCTCAATCTCGGGCTTTGTACAAGACACATATAAATCTCCCTAAGCAGAGTCAATCCTCTTTTCAGCCTTAATCTCGGGGTTTGTACAAGACAAATCATACTCTCCAGCAGAGTCAATCTTCTTTTAGCCATAATCTTGGGCTTTGTATAAGACAGATAAAACCTCTCACCAGTAGAGTCAGTTTCCCCTTTTAGCCTCAATCTTGGGCTTTGTACAAGACAAACAAAATATTTCCCCAGAAAAGTCAACTTTCAGCCACCTCTTAGGCTTTGTATAACGATATCCCCAAAAGAGTTAGTCTTTCTTTCAGCCTCAATTTTGGGCTTTGTACAAAACAGATAATAACCTCCCCAGTGGAGTCAATCAATCTCTTAGCTTCAACCTTGGGCTTTGAACAAGGCACACAATAAAACCAACATCCCCTTAAAGGAAATCAAAATCTCTCTGTAGGAAGACATTTCTCTGTATATCACACATCAAAACAGATAAATCAAAACAAACCCTAATCCCAGATAACCGCTGTAAGTGGCATACTTGTTGATTCAAAAATCCAAGTTGTAGTCCATTTCTTATCCTGGTAAAACTCCTCTTTCATTTAATTGCTGTAAGTGGCAAGCCTCTGGATTATTTACATCCACGCCACTGCCCCTCTCTTAGTATGAAATATTCCTAAAGGAAAAATGACATTGCTCAACACTGAGTTAAAGTTTTCTCCTTCAGGATAAATCCCTCATAAAGGAAATTATGACATTTCTGGATTCACATATCCCAGTTAAAGTAATTCTCCTTTATAATTAGTCCCCCAACAACTGTGATAAACAGACGAGATGTCTCCCTTTAGAGATGACAAATTCTCTCTCAGTCAAACCTTTTAGCTTTAATCTTGGGCTTTGAACAAGACACAAATAACCTTTAGCTTCAATCTTGGGCTTTTAACAAGACACCAAACATTTCTTTCCTCCCATAGAATAGGAGGAACTACGATTGCTCTGATTTCCCTGTTTTACTTTAACGAGAATACGTAGGCATAAGATTGTGAAATCTTAGCGAGCACACCAATCAAAAACTTTAGGTCCAGTACCTTCACTCACCAATCAAAACATAGATCCAGTACCTTATCAAAATCATCAAAAACTCTCTCTCTCTCAAAAAACCTCCCAAAGGAGAAACTTTCCCAACCCACAACAGACAAACACCAGCAAATAGAAAGCAGTAAGAATAATTGCTAACAACCTATGGATAACCACATATAGGATGGGTAATTGACAACTCCCCATTGTATAACCTGTCCCTGAACTCCCCGAATCTCTTAAGCATTTGTTTGGTTAAACATTTGCGTGCAAGGTTTGTTGTAGATAACTTCCCTTTCCTTTCCAGCTTCATAGGATAAATAAGAAATTAGAAAGTAGCACCTAACTCCTACCATTGCGGCGAGGAGAAACCCATGGCGATAAGGTGGCCGCGTCACCGACAAAAATCGTACGCTACAGAAAAATGGCGACTCTGCTGGGGGCTATTTTTTTTCTTGGACTAGGATTAGAATTCCTAAGAGGTCTAGGTTGTTAGAAATTTTCTACATACTATATATATATATATATATATATATATATATATATATATATATATATATATATATATATATATATATATATATATATACTGCTTTTCCTACTTGATATCCGTGTTTATTTTTCTGTCAATGGGAATGCGAGTGATGTCGCATCTGGAAAGTTTGAGAGAACCCTAAGATAGGTAATGGCATAGACGGGTGGACTTATAGGGAGTGATTCCTGAATAAGCGTTCCTGGTAGACCATCAAATCAGGTGAGGGCCCGTGTGGATACTATGTTGAACGACTAACGTCGTGAAAATAGACGCTATCCCAGTGCGGCACCCGTGACCCTGAGGATTTAGTAGACATTAACCATGTGACCATTTGGTAGTATGGTGACTATCGGAAATAGTGGATACGCGATACTACACCCAAATTGAGATTACCCTAGGATGCTACGACTCGCTCAGATGAACCAGCTTGCTATAGTTATCCCTAGGGGGTCAATGATTTTGGGAACCTTTAACCCGTTCTACAGGTACAAAAATTTACCAGAATACAACCTTTGGGGATGGGTAGAGCCATGACTCCATGCTCGTGATGTTGAACCCTTGAACCCGTGTTTTTTCAATGTTTTTGTGTGCTGTATTCATGCATTCATTTAAAAAACTCTTAAACAAAGAAAAAAACCTTCTCTTTTCTCCTCTCTTTCTTTTTCAAAATAAACTAAAACAATAATTGCAAATATCAGAGAGAAAGATTGCGTTATGGATTTCGGTAGAAGAAAGACACACAAGTACACCTTCAAGGCTCCGAGACTAGAGGATTTAAGAAGGCTGGCAAGGATGATTACCAACCCTGATGCTTTCAGAGCTAAGCACAGAGGGATGTTGTCTCTGTTAAGGGTCCACGCTGTTGAAGGAATCCTGTCTACGTTAATTCAGTTTTACGATCAGATTTATCACTGTTTCACATTCCCGGGTTATCAACTGGCACCAACACTGGAGGAGTACTCTCACCTGACTGATTTACCCATCACTGAACAAGCTCCCTTTTTTGGACTGGAAAAAATTCCAATGGATCAAACCATTGCAAGAGCAATCTATTTGGACGAGTCAGAAGTCAGGACTCACATGACCACTAAGGAAGGAATCCAGGGTTTACCAGCTAAATTCCTGATGGAGAAAGCTCTATACTTTGCCAGTATAGGAAACATAATTGCTTTCAAAGATATCTTTGTTCTGCTCATATACGGGTTGTTCCTTTTTCCCAACATCGAGAACTTCATCGATACCAATGCCATTAAGATATTTCTGATTGGAAACCCTGTACCAACCTTGCTCGCAGATGCTTATCATTCTGTACAATTAAGGAATTTGTACAGCGGAGGAATGATCATATGCTATGTACCCCTGCTTTACAAATGGTTCACTTCCTATTTACCTAAGTCTGCTACTTTTTGGAACCGTAAGAGTGCTCTACGTTGGCCACAGAGAATCATGTCTCTTACCAACTCTGACATAGATTGGTACAATAGGATTTACGAGGGGATAAAGATCATCGACAGATGTGGAAATTTCTCCAATGTACCCCTCATAGGAACTAAAGGAGGAATAAACTATCATCCAATTTTAGTTCGCCGTCAACTCGGATACCCGATGAAGAATATCCCGCATAATGTTCATCTAGAAGGTCTTTTCTTCAAGGAAGGAGAAAATGACAGAGCACTAAGGAAGGAAATAGTGCATGCCCGACAACATGTTCACAAGAAAGGAAGAGAGTCTCTAGGAAGACCAGACTGTATCTCCATGGAACCTTATCTCCACTAGGTGCAAACTAGAGCCCTCAAGCTGAGGATGACTTAACCTCGTTAAGAAGTTCTTCCGTTAAAGGAATCCGTCCTTTATTTTATGTCTGATATGGAAAAACTCCAGGTCGCTCTCAACAAAGTTCAACAGGAGAAAAACTCTTGGAAAAACAAGTACCGAATTCTCAATGTGGAGTGTACCAAAATTCAGCAACTGCTAAAGGAAAAGGATGCTCTGATTAAGATATTAGAATAACATGTTGTAGAAAATCAGGAAGACCGAAGAAATCTGCTCGCTCCTTTCACTTGGCAAAGGACTGACAACCCGACAACGGCTGAAGAGCCCCTGTCAAAGATAAGGAAAATACCAGAACCATCATCTGAGTTCTCTTCAGAGAGGACCCAGGATCCATAAGCTTAGACATTTCCTTTTACATCACTTTGTAAAATACTGTATTTTCCATTTCTGCAATCTTTCGAATTCAATAAAACAGGGTCTCCACCCTTTACTGTATGATATTTGCAATCTACTTATTGGAGTTTATTTTTTATTAAAGCAAAAAACAAAAACAAAAATATATATCATTGCATTCATCATTCTTACATAACGCGTTCTTCTTATCTTTGAATCTCACGTATGTGTCACGATTCTAGAGTCAAACTGTCTCACTCATACAATACTCGGACCAATCGGCAAAAGAAAATGGACTATCTCGAGGAAGAGAATAGAAAGCTGAGAGAAGAAGTCGACACTCTAAAGGAAAGTTTGGAAAAACGTCACAATGACATGCAATCCCTGGCAGCAGCTCAGAAGCAACAACAAAGGATTGTGATCTCAGAGATCACATCTACGCCCATAGTGGAGACATATGATCCTCAGTACAACATGCCTAAAGGTCGGCCCTGGGGCATGCCTCTCAACTTTGTCCCTGAAGGATATATCCCGCCGATCACCGAAGACCCATAAACTGCAGCAGGAACCGCTGGGCCTGAAGGTTACAAACTTCGGGAAAGTGAAGACGCAAGAGTGATGGCCGCAACTCTTGAAGGTTACAGACTTCGGGGCATGGAAGCACCAAGAGTCACCGCCGTAATGACTATACCACAATCAGTGGTACACACTATCTCGGAAGGGCAGATTCTGCAAGTAATTTCTGGAGGAAACGAAAAAATGTATAAAAGAATGAATGAGTTCCAGGAGCAATTCCTAGAAATGCAGAAGGAATTGCATGCCATTCGCGGTCAGGATTTATTTAGAAAGGACGCCGCAGACCTTTGTCTAGTCCCTAATGTGAAAATCGCGCACAAATTCAAGGTGCCTGACTTTGAAAAATACAAGGGCAACTCTTGCCTTCAAAGTCATTTGGTGATGTACGCTCGAAAGATGTTAACTCAGACAGAGAATCAACAACTACTGATCCATTATTTCCAAGACAATTTAACCAGTGCCGCACTCAAATGATACATGGGTTTAAACCACACCAAGATCAATACTTTCAGAGATCTCGGCGCTGCCTTCGTTCAGCAGTATAAATACAACCTAGACATGGCACCAGACAAAGATAAACTCAGAGCAATGTCGCAGAAAGACAAGGAAACTTTTAAGGAATATGCTTAGAGATGGCGTGAAATTTCTGCCCAGATCTGTCCCCCTTTTGAGGAAAAAGAGATGACAAAGATCTTTTTGAAAACCTTAAGCTCAATCTATTACGACCGAATGATAGCCAGTGCGCCCAGCGACTTCACTGAAATGGTGAACATGGGAGTACGCCTTGAAGAAGCAGTCTGAGAAGGACGACTGGTCAAAGATGCAGAGCCATCTGGCAGTACCAAAAGATACGGTAATGCTTTCCTAAAGAAAAAAGAGCAAGATATTGGTAATACCTTTTTCGGAAAGCAAAGGCAAAGGTATCAACCAGTAGCAGCAGTAACTCCTGCTATCAACCCAATGCTAGTTCCGACTTATCAACCTCAGGTTGCTCCGAGCCAACCAAGTCAACAAAAATATTAGCAAAGGGCACAATAACCCCTTCAACATGATCGTCCATAGTACAACAATAACAATCGTACGACATGACCATCAGGGTTCGAGCCTATACCGATGCTGTATGCAAAATTGTTTCCACTCTTACTGGTCAAGGGGCACGTCCAAACTAGGTCTCCTCTCGCAGTACCGAAAAATCTGCATTTTTGGTTCAAAGCGGATCAAACTTGCCCTTATCATCAAGGAGGACCGGGGCACAACATTGAAAACTGTCTCAGCTTCAAATCTGATGTGCAGAAACTTGTCAGGAACGGGGTCTTATCCTTCAAGGATACAAGTCCGAATGTTCAGACGAACTTATTGCCTCAACATGAAAAGACTGCAGTAAATTTGATAGAGGAAGAGGTTGGCAGCAGTTATTAAAAGCACCTGTTGTTTGACTAAATTTTGCTAAAACATTCTGATGATAAACTTGAAGAATATGCAGAAGAAAAAGATGTCGAAGGAGATGTCTCGACATCCTGACTGACTTGATAAGTTAGCAGGTTTTAATCTGTTGCAAGGAATAAGGAACAGATTAAGGAAACACATAATCAAAGATTGAAAGCCCAAGACAAAAAGAAGACTATATAAGGAGACTTAGACCTAGGGTTATAGGAATGTAACTTGTGTATCACTTATAACTTTGTAACCTAGTTCTCTTGTGTTGAATAAGGGTTTAGGGTTTGAGAGTCGTTGGCTCTCTTTAGAGTTGTAAGTCTCCACTCTGTATTATGGGATGCAGGGTGGAAGGCATAGGTACATGTACACAATCAGAAACCTATAGGTAATGGTTGTTGTATTGTTCTTGGATGAAGCTTTGGAGCAAGTCCAAGATAACGTAGAGGTCAAGAAACCGCGACTGGTTCTGTATTGGCAGAAGACAGAGATATCACAGGTTGTGATTAGGATGTGAGTGGGGTATCTCATATCAGGTTGTAAACGTTTGAGTTTACCCTTGATAAAGATGTTCATTGGGTAGATGTTAGGGATAAAGTTGTAAACGGGGGAGTTTAGCTTTGTAACAGTTCTACAGATAGTGAAGTCTTCATCCTAGATTGGTATCCCCCAGATGTAGGTGAATTACACCGAACTGGGTTAACAATTACTGTTTTATTTAACATTCTGCAATTTACAGTTTTGTTAATGTTCTTGACTGACATGTTGGATCAGATGTCGTGACATCTGTGTGTGTGCAGTTATGATATTCAAGGTATCAGTCTACTGTTGCACCTCCAAGTCTAAAAGATTATGTAACACAATGTCTTGACATGTGTTAGGACATCTGCTGTCTGCATAGGCCATAATTTCAAATGGTATCAGAGCAGGCATCCCGTCTGGTTCTGGATGAGATCTTTGGGAGATACTTTCTAGCATTTAAACAAGGAGGAGTTTTGGAGATCAGATCAATCAACTCAAACATACCCAAGGGTATTAATGGATGAGATGAATGTTCTGGATCGAAGGGAGCAACCCGGAGGTTGTTCATGTTGTTGAGGAGATTCTACAACAACTACAGGAGAAGTGGCTAGTTCTCTTGTTGATGTGTCTTGTAAGATGTTGTGACATCTTATTAGGGCAAGCAGGATCTGTTCCTTGGTGGTTCCGCTACATGTGTTTCTGATGGAAGAGCTCTAGAATTATGGGATTCTGGAGTTGTTATTGAAGACAGTTGGTGGAAGGTCTCAATCGTCGGCCTCTATATTTGAGGATATCTGCAGTCTTTTATTCCAAAGTCGAGAGCGATGGAGTGAAGGAAGTTGTGGTTAGATATTTGGTATGATGACTTGGTACTTAGAAGCTTGGTTTCCTAGTGCTGTTTGGAGTCAGTTGAAGAGGAGAGGAGTTGAGTTAAAGTTTATCAGGTTCTTGCTCTAGGAGTTTGATAAATGTTTTGTCGGCTAGGTTGTCAAAGATACTTGAGATCTCTCTCAAGTCCACTCATAAAGACATCTATGTCGTGTATCTGGAGTCTTCTAGTCACTCTTCTGACTAGAAGGTGTTTCTTTGAGACACAATCTGAAGAACGTGGAAGTGATTTATTTTCACCATCCAAAAACAGCAAGGAATGATTCATCTCTCTTGACCCTAAGAGTGGATCCAATCTGATTGAAGAGTTGTTGAGGTAAATAAGACTTGTCAGAGAAAGTCTTAGTTACTTGAGTCAAGGGTGGAAGCCTTGGTATCTCAACATTATCATTGAGGAAGATACTTGCAAAAAGATTGATACATTATAAGTGTTCATGACACGATCTGGTGGAGCTCAGCTACAACAATGAAGAAGGGTTATTATACAAGGATTTAAGATCAATTGCTATTTGTGAAATCATAAGTATTTAATTGATTATCCTTGAAAGTCAAGATTGAGGATGTTCTGTCAGATGTTCTAACATCTTTTCATCAGAGGCTTATAGAATCATAGGAGGGGTTCTGCATTCGCTCAAAAGTCTCCTAGGTGTTGACCTGGGATTATTGGCTTAGCGTCTGTTTCCTGGAAAGTATTGTGAATGACTTGTCCAGATGGTGATGCTGTTGAAGATGGAGATGGAAGACTATGAAGACATCATAATCTTGATGGTTACAGCTTGGGTCAATTTATTTCTAATCCAGGTGCTTTGGAGCATAGTGGTTGCTCTGGTTATGAAGGTCGAGGATAAGTGGCAGTTATCTCTGGCTTTCTACTGACAACTCTATTAAGGGAAGTGGCATTCTTTGGTATTGCTATGGGGTAGTCTTGGACTACTTATTTTCTAAAGATTCAGATGTGGCAGGTTTGAAGTCTTTGGAGTTTCAAAGCAGAATGGAGGTTGTCTACTCAAAACTTGGTTGTTGAATCAAGTTTGTGAGAGCATGGAAATATATTTATGCAAAGGGAGGAGGTTCTTCTAAGTGGTAGAAGGAAGAGCTGAATTCAACAGTTGGATGTCATAATGTTCTGACATCTAGATTAACATCAGAAGTCTCAGCTGGTGATGTGGCACATTAGCTTAAGATAAGGTGATCTACAGGAGAATGAGAGTGATGGATTCTTCAAAAAGGTCTATCTCATGCAGTTTGCGGGAGCTGTGGATGAGAAGATGTTACATGACTAAGAGGCTTGGTGGATCCAAGATGTCTTGCTATAGGGCAAGTAGTTCATGTAACTTGAAGATCTGATTTCATTAGTAGACCAGGGTATCTTGTGGGAGTTCTGAAGATGAGTAAGGTCAATCAAAAGTGGCATTTGATTGATTTCACAAAGTGCGTTCAAGCAGGATGCTTGAAACTGATTGCTCTTGTGTACAAGAGTAGTTAGTTGAATTTGTGTGAAGGTTCTGGTTCTCTGGGAGGTTGTGGCAGAAGTTCTGGGTTGAGGATGGAAGCATACCTTCTTTGGTGGATGAGAGTTTATTTCTCTCTGGGTTTCTGAAGTTTTCTCTGTTCAAGCTGGTGGAGCAGTGTTGTTTGAAGATCTTCAGTGTGGATTACTATGCTGATAGTAAGTCCAGTGGTGGAACATATCAAGAACCATGGTGTGTGGTGTCTGTGATGTGTTGAAGATGTCCTAACTGATGTTAGAACATCCTTGGGTTGGATATCCTTGGTGAAGGATTTCAGGTTCTGTGATGAAATGGTTACTTGCATCGTGTCCAAGAAGTGTCTACATAATCATCCGGGAGACTGATGGAGTAGAAAGGTTCCTTGGAAAGAGGATGTAAGTGTTTGTGAAGACTGAAGTGGATCATGTGTTGATTGCATGGAAGTCTATTTCTTGAATGCGTTTAGAAGTGGAGATTCACCATAAATCAGAAGTATTCCAGATTATCATACGGGAGAATGATAGGAATGACTGTCTTGGATTGCGGGGTGTTTAACTCTAATGCTGGCCTGGTGAGGTCAGTGGAAAATCTTGCATATGGCATTGGAGCCCTTGGAGCAAGTCATGCTAGTAGTGGATCAGTTTAGCAGCTGTGAAGTTTTGGAGCATGCATACGATAGCTGACATCGTTATAACAAACTAAGGGGCCCTGTGCGTCTCTTTGGGGAATATGAAGCATTCTGATTCAATTGGTTTGTGCCTCAAACAGCTGGAGGTCTATACATAAGAATTCAAGAGGAGTTCGTGTGGTGTGTAGATGGTTGCAGGATGAGGGGGATCAATGGGACTTTGATCTTAAGCCAAGAGTTTGTTATGGTTGGTATACACGTCCTCACGGGTAGCATGATGGTGATCATGTGTGAGTGATTATTGTTTCTTGTCAGAGGGAACAATAAAGAGTTAATGGTTGCATTCAACAAGTGTGTTGAACAGAGGGTGCGCTCTTGAAGACATGAAGATGCGTCTTATGTTTTCCAGTCATTAGCTTGGGTGTTCAGTGGAGGAGCACCAGTTACCTTAGTCAGGGGGAGAGGCCTCTTGATCTAAGATGAAGTTCCAGTTTGCATTTGTACGTCAAGCAAACTGAGATGTCAAGATGGCTTGACATTATTGTTGAAGTTCCAGTTTGCATTTGTGCATCAAGCAAACTGAGATGTCAAGGAGGATGTCTTGACATTAGAGTATTGTTGCAAGTTGTGGGAAACTTGGCAATGCATACTTGAATGGTTCTTATTGGATGTTTAAGAATTATTGACTGAGTCTGGGAGAATTTATTTTTCTCTTGCAGACTGGGATCATATATTTGTGAAGAATTCTCTGTATGGCCAAATTAGAAGAAGAATCCTGGAAGAATAGACAATGTCTGACATGATGTCAAGACATTGTTATAAAATATGTCTGCATGTAATGGGTTCTTTGGTCGGTGTTCTTAAAAGGAGAAACAGTCAACAGTCTTGGCCGGTGCGCATTTAGTAGAGTTATCGGCACTTTGAGTTGACCAGCGTTTTGTTCGATGGTTCGTTTCTTTCAAAGGCAATTATCTGCTATAAATAGGATTGTTGTGACACTTCTTGGTCTCTTAATTCCTCTTTCCAAGTGAGTGTTCGATGGCATTTTAAAGATCTGGATGAGTTGCGTCTGGATATGGAGTTGTCTTGGTCACTTTTGCCAAGTTTTGGCTAAAAAGGGGGAGAAGAATAGTGTTCTGGTGTTTGGGTTCATTCGAGCAGTGGCAGTGCAAGAATGTTGGTTAAGATGTTCTAACATCTTAACAATCTTTACTTTTCCTTGTGTCTTGTGATCTGAGTTGTGAAGCAGGTTGTGTCTTGTGACCTGAGTTACGCAATCTATGCTCTCAGGGTTACGGAGTCTACAACTGCTGTTTCTTTTCTGGAGGAGTCTCCTGGTTCTCAAGATCTCTCTTGGAAGGAGATGGAATATGTTGAGGGGGAGACTCTCTCAAACCTTAGCTCCAATCAATTCTGAAGATAAAGGAGTCTTGATGAAGGAGCCTTGCTGTTTGCAGAATGCAGAAGAAAATGTTTGTTTTAGCCAAAATTTGTCAAAAGGGGGAGATTGAAAGCACCTGTTGTTTGACTAAATTTTGCTAAATCATTCTGATGATAAACTTGAAGAATCTGCAGAAGAAAAAGATGTCAAAGGAGATGTCTCGACATCCTGGCTGACTTGATAAGTTAGCAGGTTTTAATCTGTTTCAAGGAATAAGGAACGAATCAAGGAAACACAGAATCAAAGATTGAAAGCCCAAGACAAAAAGAAGACTATATAAGGAGACTTAGACCTAGGGTTATAGGAATGTAACTTGTGTATCACTTATAACTTTGTAACCTAGTTCTCTTGTGTTGAATAAGGGTTTAGGGTTTGAGAGTCGTTGGCTCTCTTAGGAGTTGTAAGTCTCCGCTCTATATTATGGGATGCAGGGTGGAAGGCATAGGTACATGTACACAATCAGAAACCTGTAGGTAATGGTTGTTGTATTGTTCTTGGATGAAGCTTTGAAGCAAGTCCAAGATAACGCGGAGGTCAAGAAACCGCGACTGGTTATGTATTGGCAGAAGACAGAGATATCACAGGTTGTGATTAGGATGTGAGTGGGGTATCTCATATCAGGTTGTAAACGTTTAAGTTTAGCCTTGATAAATATGTTCATTGGGTAGATGTTAGGGATAAAGTTGTAAATGGGGGAGTTTAGCTTTGTAACAGTTCTACAGATAGTGAAGTCTTCATCCTGGATTGGTATCCCCCAGATGTAGGTGAATTGTACCAAGCTGGGTTAACAATTACTGTCTTATTTAACATTCTGCAATTTACAACTTTGTTAATGTTCTTGACTGACATGTTGGATCAGATGTCGTGACATCTGTGTGTGTGCAGTTCTGATATTCAAGGTATCAGTCGGTTGTTGTGCCTCCAAGTTTAAAAGATTATTTAGCACAATGTCTTGACATGTGTTAGGACATCTGCTGTCTGCATAGGCCAGAATTTCAGTTATCAAATTCACGATGTACTCCTATTAGGAACCAATCTGGTCAGGATGCATTGTAGACAGAGCGGGTGCGGTCATGTACCACCTCATAATTATCATCAGTGTGATATCTGCTCAAAGAATAATCAAGGATGTTCCGTAGTACAATCGGCTCTACAAGAACAAATGAATCTCGGATGGATTCAAGATCATCGAATCCGTGAGGTCAACATGGCCCATATACATCCCAACATTGTTCAGAACCACGACATCCGTGCAATGAATATTTACTTAGTGGCAATGCATTCGAGGCAAAGTCAATATCATAATCTACCACGACACGATTACAATACTTGTTCGATCTGCTCAATAAGCAATCAGGGATGCTCTTTTGTACAAGAGGCCCTCCAGCATCAGATGGATCTCAGATGGATTCAGGACTATCAGGAAAGAAACAACCATCAAGTCAATATGATTCAGATATTTGATATTCGCTTGATGAATACCAGTTTGGTAGAATTACACACTAAGCAAGTTAGGCTCGATTTTCTGGCTTCACATGATTATCAAGGCTGTAAAGTGTGTTGTAAAGACGACCAAGGATGTGCACTTGTCCAAAGAACACTTCAACACTTGTTGGACTACTGATGGCTTCCAATCTACTTGGACGAAGCTACACAACAGATCAGTATGACTGACGAGAATCCTGATAGGTATCAAAGTCAGGATGTCTGCTCGATGGAAACAGATCTAGTAAAGTTGCACTGCATACAAAGCGGACGTGGCCGGGTGCCACCACATAATTATGAGCGCTGTAGAGTTTGCTCAGAGAACAACCAAGGATGCTACCTCGTACGAGCGGCTCTTCAAAATCAGTTGGACCACAAAGAGATTCGACCATGTTCAAGTTTTGGGTCGACCAACGGGATACCCGACTATCTCCTGATCAAAGCAAAGACGTTGTCTTAGTTTCTAATCATGAAATGGCTAAAGACGTATACGCTATAATCCCTCTACTCCATGAATCAAGAGTTCCTCTTGATAGTAGAAAGATTCTCAACCTCGAACCAATTGAGGCCGACTACGATGGTCAGAAAAATCAAAAGACTCCTGTGGTTATCTATCTGCCAGGACCAATGCCGTACGAATCCGATAAGGCTATCCCTTACAAGTACGGTGCAACAACAATCGAAAATGGAGAGGAAACTCCATTACCCTCCGTGGTAAACATTGCTGGCATCAGTCGAGTGACACAGAGCGGCCGAATCTTCAACGAAGGAGTTGGAGAACCCACCAAGGAAAAGGAACCTCTAACAGAAGTTCCCAATCAACCAGTCGGACAATCCAGTAATCCAGAACTGGTAAAGAACCACGATGAGATGCTGAAGCTCATCCAGAAGAGCGAGTACAACATTGTAGACTAACTGTTGCAAACTCCATCGAGAATCTCTGTGCTATCTCTCTTGCTCAGTTCCGAAGCTCACAGGGAAGCTTTACAGAAAGTCTTGGAGCAAGCTTTCGTAGAACAAGATGTGACGATAAGACAATTTGACAGCATAATCTCCAACATCACTTCCTGCAACAATTTAGGATTCAGTGATGAATAATTACTGGAAGAAGGCAAAAATCACAACTTGGCGCTTAACATTATAGTTAACTGCCAAGACGATGCTCTAGCCAGCGTACTGGTAGACACAGGATCAGCTCTGAATGTGATGCCAAAATCAACTCTGGTACGACAATCATTTCAAGGAGCCCCGATGAGAGGCAGCGAGGTTATCGTCAAAGCCTTTGACGGATCCAGAAAAATAGTTATCGGCGAAGTCAATCTTCCCATAACCATCGGTCCTCACACTTTCCAAGTCACTTTCCAGGCCATGGACATCCGGGCAGCATACAGTTGTTTATTAGGAAGACCTTGGATACACGAAGCTGGGCCAGTAACTTCGAAACTTCACCAGAAGCTGAAGTTCATCAAGAATGACAACCTAGTCACAGTCTGTGGAGAGCAGGCCTTAATAGTGAGCAATTTATCATCATCCTCCTGTGTAGAACCAGAAGAAGTTATTGGAACTCAGTTTCAAGCACTCTCGGTGAGCAATGAGAATCAATCAGAGAGAGGGACGTCAATTTCCTCATACAAAGATGCTCTCGAAGTGATCAAGAGTAACAACACAAAAGGATGGGGATAACTTGTCATTCCTACTGATAACAAGACAAAGAAATGTCTTGGTTTCTCTTTAACCTGTACCCAGACTACTAAAGATGAAAGTTTTCATCCCATTCAGGACTTCTTCCACAGTGGAGGTTTCCTTCACCTAGTGTCTCAAGAAGTACACACCATCAACGAGGCTGACTCCTCTGATACAGACGAGGAATGGAAGTCATATCTCAACGAGGACGGTTATATGTCTCAGGGAGAAACGCATATGCCATTTTGCTATCCCACGCAGAGTCCGAGATATATACCAAGATCAGATGTCAAGATGATGTACGGAGATTGTGATCCGGAAGGATGCCGTGCTCCACCAAACTCATTAGAGGAGGATACTCCGATGAAAGACAACTTCAACTATGACTATTTTGATCCCCTGGATGACTTGCCTATCTGGCAGCCATACCCAGAAGACTTGGGGCAAAAGAGTCAGCCCAACAATGCATATCAGCCGAGCATCATTGAAAAGAATACCTGCGTCCCCACCAAATCATGGGATCATTACTCAGGACATTCCGAAGATATCTAGCACAACGACGAATCTGCAAAGATTACAAGACAAAAGTTCATCAACTATGCTTTTCTCGAGGTCAACGTCATCGAGAAGGATGACTCCTCCAGTTCCGCAGAAGTATGGGACACCTTAGGACAGCCGAGTGGCTAGTACGATTTCTTGGTCAAGTACACCGCTCTTGAAAGCTGTCGTATCAGGCTTGAAGACATCCAACTAACTAGATGGGAAGATCCGCCTGAAAGTGAAAACATTGTTCAAGATACAACAGAAGAGTTCGTCTACGACAACTCTGCCTGGGAGGAAGACTCCAACGATTTAGTTCCGCCAGAAATTAGCGTCATTTCTGAGGATAAACCAAGAAAGAAGGTACCAGACTTTGTGATTCATCGACGAGTTCGCCGTCAATGGGTTGCTGTCGATGTCCCAAAAGTCGTCCATAAGTCTAATTATTTGCCATCTTTGTTTTAACCTTTCACCCTGCCCAGGTGAAACAGGTGTTTTTATAGGGCTCACTTTCTGTAAATGTCCCTCTTCGCTTTGTCCAAAGCACCAGAGTTTTGTTTTATAGGGCTGTAGTTTCAAGAATCAACAAAATCATAAATAAATAAACATCATTCTGTAATTTCCGTATTTATTGCTGTTTTCACTTTTCGCTTTTTCAGAAAACAGTAATCCTCAAAACAACCAAAAATAAATAAAAATGAGCATTTTTCAAAAAATACACTGCACACACTCTTGCATTTCTCTCTATCTCTTCTAAAAACAAATCATCACATCATGCAGATTGCTTATTTTAAACCCCATTGAAACATACGATCCAATGCCTTCTCCCAACTTTGAATTCTCGGTATTTGAAGCTAAAGAAGAAGAGGACGAAGAAATTCCAGAAGAGATCTCCCGATTACTCAGACAAGAGGAAAAGTCCATTGAACCTCACAAAGAGCTGTTGGAAACAGTCAACTTGGGATCAGAGGAAGAGAGGAAAGAAGTCAAGATTGGGGCACTGCTCAGTCCGAGTGTCAGAGAAGACATAATAAAACTTCTCAAAGAATTTCCTGATGTAGTTGCTTGGTCCTATCAGGACATACCAGGGTTGGATACCAGCATCGTGGAACATCATCAACCGTTGAAGTCAGAATATCCGCCGGTAAAACAAAGGTTGAGAAGGACTCACCCGGATATGGCTATCAAAATCAAGGAGGAAGTGCAGAAACAGATTGATGTTGGTTTCCTCGCCACCTCAGAATATCCTCAATGGCTAGCCAACATAGTGCCAGTTCCGAAAAAGGACGGAAAAGTCAGAATGTGCGTAGATTACATGGATCTGAACAAAGCCAGACCAAAGGATAACTTTCCCTTACCGCACATAGACATGCTGGTAGACAGTACAACAAAGTTAAAAGTCTTCTCCTTCATGGATGGATTCTCGGGCTATAATTAAATCAAAATGACGCAGGAAGATATGGAGAAAACTTCATTCATCACCCCATTGGGCACCTTTTGTTACAAGGTAATTCCGTTCAGTTTGAATAACGTCGGGACAATCTATCAAAGGGCCATGACTACTCTGTTTCATGACATGATGCACAAAGAAATCGAAGTGTTTGTCGATGACATGATTGCCAAATCTAAGACAGAAGAGGAGCATGTGACTCTGTAGCGAGCGATTTTTTTCGGTGACGCGACCACCTTATCGGTGGGTTTTCCTCACCGCAATGAAGAGGAGTGAGTACTACTTTCGGATTTCTTATTTATCCCATGAAGCAAGAAGGGAAAGGGAAGCTATCTAAAAATAACCTTGCATGCGAATGTTTAACTGAACAAACGCTTAAAAGAGATTGGGGGTCCGGGGTCAGGTTATACAATGGGGAGTTGTCAATTACCTATCCTATATGTGGTTATCCACAGGATATTAGCTTTAGGTCGCTTTGTACTTGATGGTGTTTATCCGTTAATGGGTTGGGAAAGTTTCTTGGGAAATATGAGAGAGTGAGTTTTTATTGATGTTCCAGTTACTCTTGATGTTTTTGGTGAGGTACTGGACCTAAGTTTTGATTGATATGAAGGTACTGGACCTAGAGTTCTTTTTAGTATGCTCGCTAAGATTTCGCAATGTTATGCATACGTATTCCCGTTTAAACGAAACAGGGAAATTAGAGCAATCGTAGTTCCCCCTATTCTAAGGGAGGAAAATGATGTTTTGGTGTCTTGTTCAAAGCTCAAGATTGAAGTTAAAAGGGTATTTGTGTCTTGTTCAAAGCCCAAGATTGAAGCTAAAAGGTCTGACTGAGAGAGAATTTGTTATCTCTAAAGAGGGATTAGGCTTCCTCTGAGGTGATTATTAATTTTTGTGTGCCTTGATTAAAGCCCAAGGTTGAAGCTAAGAGATTGATTGACCCCACTGTGGAAGTCTTTATACAAAGCCTAAGAGGAGGCTAGATAAGACCGACTCAACAAGAGAGTGTTTTATCTGTCTTGTACAAAGCCCAAGATTGAGGCTAAAAAGAGACTGACTCTTTGGGGATATCATTATACAAAGCCTAAGAGGAGGATAAAAGTTTGACTTTTCCAGGGGAAAATGTTCTATCTGTCTTGTACAAAGCCCAAGATTGAGGCTAAAGCGGGATCTTTGACTCTGCCGGGGAGGTTCATATGTGTCTTGTACAAAGCCCAAGATTGAGGCTGAAATGAGTTTGGCTCTGCTTGGGAAATCATTCCTCAAAGCCTAAAAGAAGGCTGGGAAGAGGTGACTTCGTTGGGGATGATGTGTGTCCCAGGCTTAAGAGAAAGTTTTGAAGATTTATGTCTTGTACAAAGCCCAAGATTGAGGCAAAAAAAGGTTTTGACTCAACAAGAGAGTGCTTTTATTTGTCCTGTACAAAGCCTAGGATTGAGGCTAAAAAGGGTTGACTCAACAAGAGAGTACTAAAAGGTGATCGACTCAACAAGAGAGTCTGAAAAGTGATTGACTCAACAAGAGAGTCTGAAAAGTTGGTGGACTCAACAAGAGAGTCTGAAAAGTGATTGACTCAACAAGAGAGTCTGGAAAGGTTGGTGGACTCAACAAGAGAGTCTGAAAGGTGATTAACTCAACAAGAGAGTCTAAAAAGGTTAGCTCTGTTGGAGAGAATCATTTGTATAAAGCCCAAGAGGAGGCTAACTTCGCTGAGGAAGGATCATTATACAAAGCCTAAGAGGAGGCTATCTTTCTGCTGAGGATTATTGAGATCCCTAGGCAGGTCCAAGTGGGGAATCGACTCTTGCTGAGGTTTATAGAAGAGTTGAGATATCAGATACCTTGAGGTTCTGATTTGGGATAGTGTTATACTAACCCTAGTTGGAGAATTTTTAGGAGAGAGACTGGGTTTTAGAACCCACAGGTTTTAACTCAGCTGGGAATTGGTCGGATGATAAGGATTCCCCCTACGTTCGTAAGGAACTTGAGAATGTCTTTGAGACTCAAGGGGGTTTAGACTGCCCAAGTCTACTGGTGCGGAAGAGTTTTATCTTTTGTACGATGCCCAAGAGGAGGCGGGTGTTTTAAGGGATGAGAATCAACCCTAAATTGGTCTGTGATTTGACACTGGAAAGACTGCTCTAGCAAAGGATGACTAAGTTCTGTCTTATACCTTTAAGAGGTCTTCAAGGTCCTTGTATTAAGCCCAAGAGAAGGCATGAGAACTTCTAGGAAGCCGGAGGGTCCTTGTACAAAGCCCAATAGGAGGCGGAGATGCTTTTAGGAGGGCCGTGGGTCCCAAACCAAGAAAAGTTCAAGAAATTCTATTCACCGAGAATAGATTATTTAGTGAAAGTTCTGAGGTTTGAAGAAACTTAAGGGATACTATTCACCGAGAATAGATTAACTCTGGGGAGTAGAATTTCTTTGACAATTTCTAATAGTGACAACCTGAGAAAAGGTTCACGAAGAATACTGTCTTTCTCTTTGTTCCATATTGTTTAAGCCCAAGAGAAGGCAAGTCTGTATCTGGAAATCCTATGGGGATCTAGTTTTGATTGTATTTAAAGAGTGACCAACATGGCTTTACCTAGTTCTAGACCTAGTTGTCGGGGAAAACTCTAAATAACTATACTAGTATATATACAGTGGATATATGACAATTATCTAAAAGGGTATGAAAGAAGACTTACCGTGCGCAGCTTCCCACAATACAGTTATATATATGAAAGCGAATAAATGAAAGCTGTTAAAACTTACAGGTGAGCAAGCTTCCATGTTGTATTGTTAGTTGTTCAAAGAAATTAAAGAAAGTTTTGATAACAACATGTATATTTGAATCAAAATCAAAAGGGGAAGTTGTTTTTGAAAAGATTGTTGGGGCTTATACTCAAGGAGAGGCCCAAGTTTTAACAGTGATGGCACCGTTGTTTTGAATATCGTCTCGGGACTTATACAATGACTGAGGCCCAAGTTATTTTGGTTTCAAAAAGGGATTGGGTCTTACACTCTATTAGAGGCCCAAAGTGTTTGAAAATGAATAAAGATGGGCCTTATAGCTTAAGGAGAAGCCCAGTTGATTTTGTTACAAAGACGGCGATCGCGCCGAACTTTTGAAAATATACAGAGGGACTTATACAATGTGTGAGGCCCAAAATTGTTTTATTTACAAAGGGGTGGGACTTACACTCTATCAAGAGGCCCAAAAAAGAAAGATGGGACTTACATCACGAGGGCAGGCCCAGATGATCTTTTGTTTTGAAATGGCGATCACGCCGAGATTTTTCTTTTAATGCAGAGGGACTCATACAATATCTGAGGCCCAAAATGGTTTTGGTTAAAAGGGGATTGGGTCTTACACTCTATTAGAGGCCCAAAGAGTGTTTTGAAAAAGATTGATGAGGGTGAAATCAATCAAAACCCTAATTTTGTTAAAAATGGAATTAATTTTGATTAAAAATTAATAAAATCATTGAAAACATGTGAGAAATGAGTTGTGATTTTGGGTAAATGTTTCAAAAATCATGTTTTTATCCACAAAATGATTGAAAACCATTTAAGTTTGGAAAATCAAAAGAAAGGAAATTTTTAAAATGTTAAAAAACAAATAAAAATTAATTCTTTGCAAAAATATAAAATATATGAAATAAATAATAGGCTAAAATACAGTTTTAGTCCCCCTGTTTTTCAAAATTCACAGTTTTGGTCCCCCTGTTTTTTGTTTCAACAGTTTTGGTCCCCCACCCCAATTTTGGCCCAAAAAAAGTGATGAACAGTAACTTGTCCGTACATGAACAGTACACGTCCGTACATGAACAGTGAGGGGTGGGGGACCAAAACTGTTAAAAAAAAAATAGGGGGACCAAAACTGTGAATTTTGAAAAACAGGGGGACCAAAACTGTATTTTAGCCTAAATAATATTTTTGGGAAATTTTTGTAAAATAAAATATTTTAACTTTTTTGTGAATTTTGAAAAAAAGAATCAACTCAAAATCATTAAAATTCAGAGAGAAATTAATGTTTGAATCATTTAAATAAAATAATAAAAATTCAAAAATTCAAAAGTTTGAAAAAGGGCGCCAAGAACACCTTGTTCTTGCCCGCGTGCCCTGTTTTTGTCTGATTTACATTTTCTCATCAATATTAATGAATACTTGATGTAATCACACAATCCACATATCAATCTGCTCGTTTTCAACTCACTATCATGTCTATGGTCTTTAATTTCATTTATTTTAAGTATGGAATGAGAAATCAAAGAGAAACCTCAAGAACCCTAATTTCTGCATGAAGGCTAAGAAATTCCATTCACGATTCATACAAAGCAATCAATTGAGGGGAAACACTCCATACATGATTATGAACATATGGCAAAATTATTGTGTGAGGAAATATGCATGAAACATGAGATGACCAAGTTTAGGCTTACCTTTTGCAGCTGGTGATCGAGTTCTAGGTTGGAGGTGTTACAACTTGGTTCCAATGATGTGAACAGCTTCCTTAGGTGCTAGGGAGTGTGTCTGGATGCTTGGAATGGATTGAATTGAGCTGGAACTGGATTTGGCACCTCAACTAAAAATCTGTCAAAGGCTTGTGCAAATGGCTGGTGATTTTGAGAACCTGGTGTTCCAGATGTGATTTTGTGTTATGGATCACTTCTATATGTTATATGTGAGGTGTGTGTGTGATTGGTTTGGTTGGAATTGCTCTCAAACTCAAAACCCGATGGTTACTTGAGTTAGAAGGCAAAATTGGAGTGAAAGAAGAGATTTTGAGGGAAGCATCAGTTTGGGTAGTTTGGGGTACTCAAACTGAGCACAAATGAGCTCTATTTATAGTGTGTCAAGTTTGTTTTGGCTGCAATAGTATATGGCAACTGGTACAGGTCTGTGCCAATTGTGATTAAATGGAATCTCAAGTCTCCTCTAGCCATTGACTTGACGTTAGAGCACAGGCCTAAGGTTCTTTGGTTCAAGGATAAGTCTTGACTAAACTTGGATAGCATTGTCTTGATGAATGCCACCTCTATGCATTAGTTAAATGCTTTGAAACAAAATTGAATATTTGAAGCATCTTTGAATTTAGGAGTGTCATGCCTAAACATAGATCCATGGACTTGGGAGGCTGGGAGATCAGTATTTTTCCCTTGGTTGATCCTCCTTGAGGTGTGCAGATGGATAACCATGCTTGTTGTTGCATAATTTGATCAAATCGAGCCCTTATGCACAAATCTGCCTTGCCAAGACAGTTTGCAGCAAGGCATGTTGCAGCTGTCATAACTCTAGCTCATGTGGAGTTTTCTCATGTTCTTGGGCTCATTGGAAAGCCCTCATATGATACAACACATGTGTCATCATAGTTTGTCTCGAAACTTTTTGGATCCAATTGGAAAATCATCATGAACATTGATGTTCAAGGCTGCTAACTTAGGGAGATTTTCACTAAGTGTTGGAAAAGTGTCATTTTCATGTTTTTTGCCATTTTGATCACTCCATAACTAAAAATCCATGATGAATTGGAATGAGGTCTAGTTGACACTTTTGTAGAGTGTAATTAGAGCTACAAATACAGCTATGGACCATCCAAAATGGTTGCTTGGATCTCAAGTTATGGTCCTTGGAAGTTGGTACCATAGCCACTTTGTTCCATAACTTAGAAAATTCTAAGTTTTTTTATGGTTACCCCTTTTACAAGTTAACTCACTTTTCTTGATTTTTCTTGATGAATAATGATTCAAATCTCATATTACCATTGTTTTAGGGTCAAGGAACCATAATTGTGAAAAATTCCAAAAAGTCAAACTTGATTTTGTGCACAATTGACTTTTTATCGGATGAAATCCAAACTGTGCGATCCTTTGTGAAATCAAGTCATTGACCTAAATCAAACCTAATGGATATATTCCATAGGTGTTTTAGAGTGTATTGAACCATGTCCCAAGGTTTGGGAGCATGTCTTGGTCAAAAGTCAAAGGTACAGTTGACTTTTTCTTCGAAACCCTAATTGTGGTCCTGATGAAATTGAAACTTGTGGATCAAGCTTCTTGGATCAATCCATTGTTGCAAATGGATCAATGTAATGTATTGGAGACCCTCAAATCATGTCTTGAGGTCTTGGCTCATGTTTTGTCCCAAAAGTCAACTTCAGGGTGAATTAGGTCAAGAAACCCTAATTCCTGTTTTTTTGGGTAAATGCATCCCCTGAGGTTAAATTGCCTTTATGATTGGGTCCATGAGGTCCCTTGGAGTATCTTGGGTTATGCTTTGAAGCAATGGCTCATTCCCAGAGGAAAATTTCCATTTGGAGGCCTTAGTCGACCAAACCCTAATTTGGTGACACTGGCGATCTTGAGGCCTGATCCACTTGGAATGCTGCAACCTTGTGCTTGATTCTTAATGTGGGAGTCCTTTTGATCCTTTGTAGGTGTTTGAGAGGCTAGACAAGTTGAAGATCATGTCATTTCTTGATTGATCCTTTGCCTAAGTGCTCTGAGAGGGCTTGAAACCCTAGTCCTTGATTGTGGTGAATGCTCAAACATCTCTGAGGAGATTGATGAGGCACGATGGTTCATCCATATTATGATGATGATTTGCACCATGATGGGAAATCTTAGTGGTCAAAATTTGGGGTATGACAGATGCCTCTATTTAATCTTCTTGGACCTGAAGGTGTGAATGGCGAAGGTGTTCGGGCATTCGGGGTGCAAGAGGATTAAATATCGGAATACCCGAAATTTTGATGGTGGTTATGAATGGTAGTTTGCTCATCCATCTTCTTTTGCTAAGCAATGATGCTTAGAAAAGGTAAAAACTTCCCCTCGATCCTGGTTTTTAGCCACGAAACTAGTCTTAGTTTCTGAAATTAACTTCCCCTCGATCCTGGTCTTCTGCCAAGGAACTGGTCTAATATTCTGATGTAAACTTCCCCTCGATCTTGGTTTCCTACCAAGGAACTGGTCTCAGTTTCTGATATAAACTTCCCCTCGATCCTGGTTCCCTACCAAGGAACTGGTCTTAGTTTCTTTTGTCAATAAACTTTCTTGACAAGGGACGCTGTTTGTAGCGATTTTCCTCAAACTTCTCGCCGAATTTTTCTGGGGAGATGCCATTTGATGGGAAAAAGTTTTGGTGTCAGACTTGCTGGGGAACCCATTCGTCTGAGCTGTAGGGACACACAAACTCCTCTGTTGGAGACGCCATTTGTTGACTCTACTGGGGAAAATGAGTTTCTTGAGAGACTGCTTCCCGCTTAGGGATATTACATCATACTTTTCCCCGAGATCTTCTCGGAGAAATGCCATGTGATATATTCCAATTTTGAGGTGCTGATGACCTTTTTGTCAGCGAATTTTCTGAAGAAGAACCGCTGTATTGCCGAATCTTTGATTAAGAGGCTTTCTTTGGGAATTTTCCTTAATCTGGGAAAGCGGAGATATCATCTTCAATGGCAAAGAGTGACGCTTGTCGAAGGTCTTCTTGTCTTTTCAGAGGTTCAAGTTATCAAAGTGGTCGAAAACCGGCTTCAATCCAGAAATAAACTGGAGGAGAGATTGTTCAGACGCAACATTGCCTGACGAGGAAAGAACTGACAACTCGATTGAGAGGACTTTTATCACTAGGGGGATAAGACCGACTGGAGTGATAGTGATGCAATATGAATATGAGTGTAAATCAATAATGCATGATGTATGTATGTTTATGCTGACAAAACTGACACGACATACAGACTAGTGGAGGAACAAAACTGGATACTCGGCCACTGCTGGGGACGAAGAAGCCCCATTTGGTTCAAAATAGTAATTCTGCCTTGCTTAGGAGAGACGGTCCCTGTGGGGAGAAAGAATTGTTCAATCGGTCTTAAGAGGTACGAACTCTGCCGGGGATATCAGATGGGAAAATCACATCTGATACAGTTGATCCTTCACTCAGGCGTACTGGTTTAGAAGGAATACTTTGATTCTGTACTTTGAGGTTCAATCACTTTTTGAGAAGCGATCGATGTTCTTTCGATGTTCAACAGCCAAAAGAATTGCCATCTTTATTTTAAAAGCAGAAAAAGTTTGACAAGTAAATTTATTTTTTTGTTTTATTTCAAGAATCATTGATCATATTAAAATGTCGTTATGTAAAACTAAAACAAATAAGAATTACAACCAAAAGCACTAGGGCTCAAATTTTATTGATAGGATGGAAATCAGCCAAACGTGTGATCCAATAGAGTATTTACAAAGTTAGAAAATGGTAATTTAAGGGGAAAAGGGCTACATTGAAACATAACTACCGCTATCCTTCTACCAACTTTGAATTCTGGACATCCTGAGCTTCTGTCGAAGATGACCTTGACTGGAGTTTCTTCTGATGGATGGCATTACTGCTGCTGGGGGCTTTGCCCCTTTGTTGGACGTAGTTACTTGCCATGAATCCCTAACTTTTGCCTGGATTGTACTTTGAGGTTTCCAATCCATCGGGATGATTTTTGATTATGTCTAATTTTTTCCCGGACCGCCCTTTTGGGATTTTCAATCCACCGAGACGGTTTTTTTATTATTTTTATTTAGGCGAAGTATTTCTTGACTATGTCAACATTTGTGGGGTAGGCAAATTCTTCTCCATCCATAGTTGGAAGTCTCAAGGCGCCGCCCGAGAAGACTTTCTTGACCACATAGGGGCCGTCGTAATTCGGAGTCCATTTGCCCCGGGAATCAGTGAGAAATGATTGTATCTTCTTGAGCACGAGGTCTCCATTTCTGAAGACACGGGGTCAAACCTTTTTGTCAAACGCCTTTTTCATCCTTTGTTGATACAACTGACCATGTCATAGTGCTGTTATTCGCTTTTCTTCGATCAGATTGAGTTCGTCGTGTCGACTTTGACACCATTCAGTCTCTGTTAACTTAGCTTCCATCAATACCCGGATTGATGGGATCTCTACTTCTATGGATAGCACTGCCTCTATGCCATATACTAGAGAGAAAGGGGTTGCCCCTGTTGAAGTGCGGACAGATGGTCGATAACCATGAAGAGCAAAGGGTAGCATCGCGTGCCAGTCTTTGTAGGTCACAACCATCTTTTGAACGATCTTCTTGATGTTCTTGTTAGCTGCTTCTACCGCTCCATTCATCTTAGGCCGGTAGGGATATGAGTTATGGTGTTTGATTTTTAACTCAGCGCACAACTCATTCATCATCTTGTTGTTCAAGTTGGATCCATTATCAGTAATGATCTGGCTTGGAACACCATAACGGCAGATAAGATTGTTTTTGATAAAGAGGACCATGACTTGTCGGGTTACATTGGTGTATGACACTGCCTCGACCCACTTGGTGAAGTAATCAATGGCTACCAGGATGAACCGATGTCCATTCAAAGCCTTGGGTTCGATCATACCAATCATATCGATTCCCCATATGGAAAAAGGTCATGGGGAAGAAAGAACTTTGAGATGAGTTGGTGGTACATGGATTCTGTCTGAGTATATCTGACACTTGTGACATCTTCTCATGTACTTGTAGCAATCGGATTCCATGGTCATCCAGTAGTACCCTGCTCTCAGAATTTTTCTCGCCATTCTGTGTCCATTGGCATGAGTGCCAAAGGATCCTTCATGAATTTCTTTCATCAGCATGTTTGCTTCTGGTCTGTCTATGCATCGGAGCAAGACCATGTCGAAGTTTCTCTTATAGAGTGTATAACCGCTCAGGAAGAAGTTTCCAGCCAGCCTTCTGAGGGTTTTTCTGTCTTTTCTGGATGCCCCAGGTGGGTACCCTTGTTTTTGAAGGAAGCATTTGATATCATGATACCAAGGTTTGTCGTCTATGACTGCTTCAATTGTAAAATTGTAAGCGGGCCTATCAAGGCGTATTATGTCAATCTTAGGCATGTCGTTCCATTGACCTACACTAATCATGGAAGAGAGAGTGGCTAATGCATCAGCCATGTGATTCTCTTCACGAGAGATATGGAGTAACTCGACTCTGTTGAAGAATGGTAACAACCTTCTTGCGTAGTCTTTGTAAGGAATCAGTCTTGATTGGTATGTGTTCCAATCTCTTTTGATCTGATTGATAACCAGGGCTGAGTCAGCATATACATCCAAGTTCTTGATCCTTAAGTCGATCGCTTCTTCGAGACCCATAATACAAGCTTCGTATTCAGCCTCGTTGTTTGTACACTTGAATGTCAGTCTGGCAGTTAAAGGAATGTGGGTACCCTGAGGTGTTATGATGATTGCCCCAATTCCGTTTCTGTAATTGTTGACAGCTCCGTCAAAGATTAGTCCCCATTGGGAACCTGGTTCTGGCCCTTCATTGGGTAGCGGTTCATCACAATCTTTCATTTTCAAGTACATGAGATCTTCGTCTGGGAATTCAAATCCGACTGATTCTTGATCGTCAATCGATTGATGAGCTAAATGATCGGCTAAAATACTTCCTTTGACGGCTTTCTGAGCATGGTACTCAATGTCGTATTCTGATAACAACATCTGCCAACGGGCTATCCTTCCCGTGAGAGCAGGCTTTTCAAAGACATACTTGATTGGATCCATTTCGGAGATTAACCAAGTAGTGTGACGAATCATATGCTGGCGAAGACGTTTGCCTGCCCAAGCCAAAACACAACAAGTTTTCTCGAGCATAGTATACCGAGTCTCGCAGTCAGTGAACTTCTTACTCAAATAGTATATGGCAGACTCTTTCCTTTTTGTTTCGTCTTGTTGGCCAAGTACACAACCCATTTAGTCTTCCAAGACTGTTAGGTAGATGATCAGTGGTCTTCCTTCCACTGGAGGTGATAGAATCGGTGGGTTCAACAGGTATTCCTTGATACTGTCGAAGGCGGTTTGACATTCTTCTGTCCAAACACAGTCCTGATTCTTTTTGAGTAATTTGAAGATTGGCGCGCATGTCGCGGTCATGAGGAATATGAATATGGAAATGTAATTCAAACGTCCCAAGAATCCCCTGACTTGTTTCTCAGTCTTTGGAGAAGGCATTTCTCGAATGGCCTTGACCTTGTCAGGATCAACCTCAATTCCTTTCTAGCTGACGATAAATCCTAGCAGTTTCCCTGAGCGAACACCGAATGTACACTTGTTGGGATTCAAGCGGAGTTTGTACTTTCTCAACCGCTCGAATAACTTTGACAGGTGGGTCACATGCTCATCTTCTGTTTTAGATTTGACAATCATATCATCAACATATACTTCGATTTCTTTGTGTATCATGTCATGA
This sequence comes from Lathyrus tuberosus, assembly GCA_022829125.1. Taxonomy (NCBI): domain Eukaryota; kingdom Viridiplantae; phylum Streptophyta; class Magnoliopsida; order Fabales; family Fabaceae; genus Lathyrus; species Lathyrus tuberosus. The sequence continues at coordinate 1,453,541 of JALAZF010000162.1, read as the reverse complement.
AATAGAGTAGTCATGGCCCTTTGATAGGTTGCCTCGGCGTTCTTCAAACCGAGCGGCATTACCTTGTAAGAAAAGGTGCCCCATGGGGTGATGAATGAAGTTTTCTCCATGTCTTTAGACACCATTTTGATCTGATTATAGCCCGAGAATCCATCCATGAAGGAGAATACTTTGAACTTCGCAGTACTTTCTACCAGCATGTCTATGTGTGGTAAGGGAAAGTCATCCTTTGGACTGGCTTTGTTCAGATCCCTGTAGTCTATACACATCCTAACTTTTCCGTCCTTTTTCGGAACTGGCACGATGTTGGCTAACCATTGAGGATATTCTGATGTGACGAGGAAACCCGCGTCAATCTGTTTCTGTACTTCCTCTTTGATTTTGATGGCCATGTCTGGATGAGTCCGTTTTAGTCTCTGTTTTACCGGCGGACATTCTGATCTTAACGGTAGATGATGTTCCACGATGCTGGTATCTAACCCTGGCATATCCTGATTGGACCAAGCGAATACATCGGGAAATTATTTGAGAAGCTTTATCAAACCTTCTTTGATAGTCGGACTGAGCAGTGCCCTAATCTTGACTTCTTTTCTCTCTTCTTCTGAACCCAAGTTGACCGTTTCCAACGGCTCTTTGTGAGGTTCAATGGACCTTTCCTCTTGTCTGAGTAATCGGGAGATCTCTTCTGGAATTTCCTCGTCATTTTCTTCTTCAGCCTCAAATACCAAGAATTCAAAGTTCGGAGAAAGCATTGGATCATATGTTTCAATGAGGTTTAAAACAAGCAATCTGCATGACGTGATGATTGATTTTTAAAAGAGATAGAGAGAATGCAAGAATGTGTGCAGTGTATTTTTTGAAAAATGCTTGTTTTTATTATTTGAGTTGTTTTTAGGATTACCATTTTCTGAAAAAGCGAAAAGAGAAAACAACAATAAATGCGGAAATTACAGAACGACGTTATTTTATTTATGATCTTGTCGATTCTTGAAACTACAGCCCTATAAAACAAAACTCAGTCGCTTTGGGCAAAGCAAAGAGGTACATTTACAGAAAGTGAGCCCTATCCAAACATCTGTTTCACCTGGGCAGGGTGAAAGGTAAAGATAAAGATGGCAATTACTTAGACTTATGGATGACTTTCGGGACATCTACAGCAACCCATTGGCGGCGAACTCCTCGGTGAATCACAAAGTCTGGTACCTTCCTTCTTGATTTGTCTTCAGAAATAACGCTGATTTCTAGTGGAGCAGGATCATTGGAATCTGTCTCCCAGGCAGAGTTATCGTAGGAGGATTCTTCAGCTGTATCTTGCACAGTGTTTGCACTCTCAGGTAGATCTCCCCATCCAATTGGCTGAATGTCTTCGATCCTGATGCGAGAGCTTTTAGGAGCGGTGTACTTGACCATGAAGTCGTATTTGCCACTCGGTTGTCCCAGGGTGTCCCACACTTCTTTGGAACTGGAGGAGTCATCTCTCTCGATGACGTTGACCTCGGGAAAGGCATAATTAAAGAACTCTTGTCCTGCAATTCTTGCAAATTCATCGTCATGCTGGATATTTTCTGAATGCCCTGAGTAATGATCCCATGATTCTGTGGGGACACCGGTATTATTTTCAATGATGCTCAGCTGATATGCATCGTTCGGCTGACTCTTTTACCCCAAGTCTCCAGGGTACGACTTCCAGATAGGTAGGCCATCCATTGGGCCATAATAGTCGTGGTCAAAGTTATCTTTCATCAGAGTGTCCTCCTCTAATGAGTTTGGTGGAGCACGACATCCTTCCAGATCACAATCTCCGTATATCATTTTGACATCTGATCTCGGTATATATCTCGGACTCTGTACGAGATAGAAAAATGGCATAGGCACATCTTCCTAAGACATATAACCGTCTTCGTTAAGATAGGACATCCACTCTTTATCTGTATCAGAGGAATCACCCTCGTTGATGGTATGTACTTCTTGAGACACTGGGTGAAGGAAACCTCCACTGTGGAAGAAGTTCTGAATGGGATGAAGACATTCATCGTTAGTAGCAGTCTGGGTACAGGTTAAAGAAAAACCAAGACATTTCTTTGTTTTGTTGTCAGTAGGAATGACAAACTGCCCCCATCCTTTTGCATTGTTACTTTTGATCATTTCGAGAGCATCTTTGTACGAGGCAATCGACGTTCCTCTCTCTGATTGGTTGTCATTGCTCACTGAAAGCGCTTGGAACTGGGTTCCTACAACCTCTTCTGGTTCTACACATAATGATGATAAGTTGCTTACGATTAAGGCTTGCTCTCCGCAGACTGTGACTAGTTGGTCGTTCTTGACAAACTTCAGCTTTTGGTGAAGGGTTGAAGTGACTTCTCCAGCCTCGTGTATCCAAGGTCTTCCTAACAAACAGCTGTATGCTGCCCGGATGTCCATGACCTGGAAATTGACTAGGAAAGTGTGAGGACCAATAATTATAGGAAGGTTGACTTCGCCGATAACTGTTTTCTGGGATCCGTCAAATTCTTTGACGATGACCTCACTGCCTCTCATTGGAGATCCTTTAAAGGATAGTCGCATTAGAGTGGACTTCGGAATAACATTCAGATCTGATCCGGTGTCTACCAGTACGTTGGCTAAAGCATCGTCCTGGCAGTTGACTGTAATATTGAGCGCCATGTTATGACTTTTGCCTTCTTCCGGCAGTTCCTCATCACTAAACCCCAAGTTGTTGCAGGAAGTGATGTTGGAGATGATGCTGTCGAATTGTCTTATTGTTACATCTAGTTCCACAAAGGCCTGCTCTAAGACTTTCTGTAGAGCCTCCCTGTGAGCTTGGAAACTGAGTAAAAGAGATAGCACAGTGATTTTTGAAGGAGTTTGCAACAGTTGATCAACGATGTTGTACTCACTCTTCTGGATGAGCCTCAACATCTCATCATTGTTCCTTGAAAGGTCGGGATTACTAGATTGACCGACTGGTTGATTCGGACCTTCTGTTTGAGGTTCCTTTTCTCTGGTGGGTTCTCCAACTCCTCGGTTGAAGATTCGACCGCTCCGTGTCACTCGACTAATGTCTGCAATATTCACGACGGAGGGTAATGGAGTTTCCTTTCCATTCTCAATTGTTGTTGCACCGTATTTGTAAGGGATAGCCTTATCGGATTTGTATGGTACTGGTCCCGACAGATAGATAACTACAGCAGCCTTTTGATTTTTCTGACCATCGTAGCTGGGCTCGATTGGTTCGAGGTTGAGAACCTTTCCACTATCAAGGGGAACTCTTGATTCATCGAGTAAAGGGATTATGACGCATACATCTTTGGCCACTTCTCGTTTAGGGATTAAGACCACATCTTTGCCTTGATTAGGATGATGGTCTGACGTTGAACCAGAGCTTGACCATGGTTGAATCTCTTTGTGGTCCAACTGACCTTGAAGGGCTGCTCGCACGAGGTAGCATCCTTGATTATTCTTTGAGCAAACTCTACAGCGCTCGTAGTTGTGTGCTGGCACCCGACCACGTCCACTTTATATGCAGTGTAACCTCACTAGATCTTTTTCCATTGATCAAACATCCTGATTTTGATGCCTAGTAGGGTTTCCATTAATCATAATGACTTGTTGTGTGTCTTCATCTAGATAGATCGGAAGCCACCAGTGGTTTAACAAGTGTTACAGTGTTCTCTGAACGAGTGCACATCCTTGGTCACTCTCACGACATCCTTTACAGTTCTGATATTCATGCGAAATCAGAAAACCGAGCTGGACTTGCTTAGCGTGTAATTCCACCAAGCTGGTATTCATCAAGCGAATATAAAAGATTTGAATCATATTCACTTGATAATGACTTCTGTCGCGGTAATCCTGAATCCATCCAAGATCCATCTGTCACTGGAGGGCCTCTTGTACAAAAGAGCATCCCTGATTATTTACCGAGCAAATCAGACAGGAATCATAGTCGTGCCGTGGCAGATTATGATGTTGGCTTTGCCTTGAGTGTATTGCCACCAAGTTGACATTCATCGCACGGATGTCGTGGTTCTGAATGATGTTGGAATTTGTATAAGTCATGTTGACTTCACGGATTCGGTGATCTTGGATCCATCTGTTCCTGTAGAGCTGATTGCACGACAGAACATCCTTGATTATTTTTAGAGCAGATATCACACTGGTGATATTTGTGCGACGGTACATGCCCGTATCTGCTCTGTTTGCAATGCATCTTGACCAGGTTGATTCCCAATAAGAGTACATCCTGAATTTGATAGCTGTGCTTAGACTCTTCCTCTACCAAATTAATTGCAGCCTTCTCGTGTTGAGGCAGCGGGTTCGTCTGAACATTTGGATTTGTATCCTTGGAGGATAAGACCCCGATCCTAACAAGCTTCTGCACATCAGATTTAAAGCTGAGACAATTTTCTATGTTATGCCCTGGTCCTCCTTAATGGTAAGGGCAAGTTTGATCTGCTTTGAACCAAAAAGGCGGATTTTCCGGCACTGTAATAGGAGACCTGGTTTGGATGTGCCTCTTGACCAGTAATAACGAAAACAGTTCTGCATACAACATTGGTATAGGGTCGAACCCTGGCGGTCGCGTTGTACGATTGTTGTTGTATTGAGGACGAGCCTGCTGAAGAGGCTGTTGTGTCATTTGCTGATATAGTTCTTGATTCGGTTGGCTTTGAGCAACCTGAGGTTGATACGTAGTGAAAGCTCTTGTGTTTTGGACAAATTTTGGTATAACATAAATGCTGAAAATGAAGCGTCAACATGAAGATCAAGCTGAATATTTCTGCAGAAGATAAGATGTCGAATAAGATGTCCTAGCATGCAGACTCGATATCCTGGACTGTTATAATAGATTGATTTAAATATGTTTTATATATGCTGCAAGATTCAAGGAGCAATCGCAGGAGTGGATCAAAGATAGAAAGTCCAACAGCAGAAGACTATATAAGGAGACTTAGACCTAGGGTTAAAAACAACCTTTGTAACTTTGTATCACTTGTAACTTTGTAACCTAAATACTTTGTAAAATAAGGGTTTAGGGTTTGAGATTCGTTGGCTCTCTTAGGAGTTAGAAGTCTCCACTCTGTAGTACGGGATGCAGGGTGGAAAGCATAGGTACAAGGGGCACGACCAGAAGCCTTTAGGCAATGGTTGTTCTTGGACGAAGCTTTGAAGCAAGTCCAAGATAACGTGGAGGTCAAGAAACCGCGACAGTTCTGAATTGACAGAAGATAAAGACATCACAGGTTGTGATTAGGGTGTGAGTGGGGTATCTCATATCAGGGTTGTAAATCATTGAGTTTAGCCTTGGTAAAGATGTTCATGGGGTAGATGTTAGGGATAAAGTTGTAAACATGGGAGTTTAATTTTGTAACAGTCTACAGTTAGTGAAGTCTTCATCCTGGATTGGTATCCCCCAGATGTAGGTGAATTGCACCGAACTGGGTTAACAATTACTGTCTTATTTTAACATTATGCAATTTAGAGTTTTATTAATGTTCTTGACTGACATGTTGGATCAGATGTCGTGACATCTGTGTGTGTGCAGTTCTGATATTCAAGGTATCAGTCTGCTGTTGTGCCTCCAAGTTTAAAAGATTATGCAGCACAATATCTTGAATGTGATAGGACATCTGCTGTTTGCATAGGCAAGAATTTCAATTGGTATCAGAGCAGGCATCCTGTCTGATTCTGGATGAGATATTTGGGAGATACTTTTTGGCGTTTAAACAAGGAGGAGTTTTAGAGATCAGATCAATCAACTCAAACATACCCAAGGGTATTAATGGATGAGATGAATGTTCCGGATCGAAGGGAGCAACCCGGAGGTTGTTCAGGTTGCTGAGGAGATTCTACAACAACTACAGGAGAAGTGGCTAGTTCTCTTGTTGGTGTGTCTTATAAGATGTTATGACATCTTATTAGGGCAAGCAGGATCTGTTCCTTGGTGGTTCTACTGCATGTGTTTCTGATGGAAGAGCTCTAGAAATATGGGATTCTGGAGTTGTTACTAAAGACAGTTGGTGGAAGGTCTCAATCGCCGGCCTCTATATATTTGAAGATATCTGTGTTCTTTTATTCCAGAGTCGGGGGCGATGGAGTGAATGGTGTTGTGGATAGATATCTGGTATGGTGACTTGGTACTTGGAAGCTTGGTTTCTTAGTGCAGTTTGGTGTCAGTTGAAGAGGATAGGAGTTGAGTTAAAGTTTATCAGGTTCTTGCTCTAAGAGTTTGATAGATGTTTGAACGGCTAGGTTGTCAAAGATACTTGAGAATTCTCTCAAGTCCACTCATAAAGACATCTATGTCGTGTATCTGGAGTCTTCTAGTTACTCTTCTGACTAGAAGGTGTTTCCTTAAGACACAAAGAGAAGACCGTGGAGGTGATTTATTTTCACCATAAAAAAACAACAAGGAATGATTCATCTCTCTTAACCCTAAGAGTGGATCCAATCTGATTGAAGAGTTGTTGAGGTAAATAAGACTTGTTCATAGAAAGTCTTAGTTACTTGAGTCAAGGGTGGCAGCCTTGGCATCTCAACATTGTCATTGAAGAAGATACTTGCAAAAAGATTGAATACTTTATAAGTGTTCATGACATAATCTGGTGGAGCTCAGCTACAACAGTGAAGAAGGGTTATGGTAAATGGATTTAAGATCAATTGCTATTTGTGAAATCCACAAGTATTTAATTAATTATCCTTGAAAGTCAAGATTGAGGATGTTTTGTCAGATGTTCTAACATCTTTTCGTCAGAGGCTTGTAGAATCATGGGAGGGGTTCTGCATTCGCTAAAAAGTCTCCTAGGCTTTGACCTAGGATAATTGGCTTAGCATCTTTTCCTGGAGAGTATTGAGACTTGTCCAGACGGTGATGCTATTAAAGATGGAGATGGATGACTATGAAGACATCATAATCTTAATGACTACTTGGATTGGTTTATTTCTGATCCAGGTGCTTTGGAGCATATTGTTTGCTCTGGTTGTGAAGGTCGAGGATAAGTGGCAGTTATCTCTGGCTTTCTACTGACGGCTCTACTAAGGGAAGTGGCATTCTTTGGTATTGCTATGGGGTAGTCGTGGACTACTTATTTTCTAAAAGTTCAGATAGGTGGCAATATCAGAAACTTCGTGAAGACGACTCTACTCAAGGAAAGGTGGCATTCTTGGTATAGCTATGGGGGTAGTTTCTAACTATTCCTTCTGAAGATTCAGACAGTGGCAGGTCTGAAGTCTTTGGAGAAGCAATGGCAGGTATTCATCAATGTGTGAGCTTGTATGGAATAACTGCAAAATCAACAGGATAGAGGTTGTCTACTTAAACTTGGTTAGTGAATCAAGTCTATGAGTGCATGGGACTCTTGTTCTGTTAAGGGAGGAAGTTCTTTCTAGTGGCAGAAGAAGGAGCTGAATTCAACAACTAGATATCGAATCAGAATGTTCTGACATCTAGTTCAACATCAGAATCTCAGTTGGTGAAGTGGCACATCAACTTAAGATATGGTGATCTACAGGAATGAACAAAGGATGCTTCAAAAAGATCGTTCTCATGGCAGTTTGCGGGAGCTGTAGGATGCTTGAAAAAGATGTTACATGTCCATGGCTTAGGGTGTCAAAGTGTGTTTGCTATTGAACAAGTGGAACATGTGACTTGAAGATCAAGTTTCATTGGTGGATCAGGATATCTTTGAGAGAGTTCTGATAAACGTGAAAAGGTTAAACTGTGGCATTTGGCTTTTTCATATAAGGATTCATGAAGGAGGTGACCAAACTGTGGCAATTGGTTGATCTCAAAAGTGGATTCAAAGAATCAAGATAATCATAGTGTGGCATCTGGTTAGTCTTGAGGATTGTCTTGGAATAATTTACTCTTGGGCAGAAGGGTGATGAGTTGAAGACTCAAGGAGATTTTTCTTCTTGAAGGTGGATGAGAGTTTATTTCTCTCTTTCTGGAGTTCTTATTGATGAGGCTTGTGGAGCAGAAGTCATTGAAGTTCTTCAGTTTTTTTATGGATTACTATGCTATAGTAAGTCCAGTTGGTGGAGCATATCAGGAATCATGGTGATGATGTCTTGGTGTGTGGAAGATGTTCTAACTTGGTGTTAGGACATTATATGGGTAGGATATCCTTGGTGAAGGATGATTATGCTCTGGTCCAGGAGCTTGGTGCCTACATTATGCCTAAGGAGCGTCTACATAGTCATACGGGAGAATGATGAAGTATAAGGTCTGCCTTGGATGGAGAATGTAGAGAAGACTGAAGTGGATCATGTGTTGATTGCATGGAAGTCTGTTTCCTGAATGCGTTCAGAAGTGGAGATTCACCATAAATCAGAAGTATTCCAGATTATCATACGGGAAAATGATAGGAATGACTGTCTTGGATTGTGGGGTTTATCTCTATTGCTGGCTGGGTGAGGTCAGTGGAAAATATTGCATACGACACTGGAGCCCTTGGAGCAAGTCATGCTAGTAGTGGATCAGTTTAGCAGCTGTGAAGTTCTGGAGCATGCATACGATAGCTGACATCGTGGTAACAAACTAAGGGGCCCTGTGCGTCTCTTTGAGGAATGTGAAGCATTATGATTCAATTGGTTTGTGCCTCAAGCAACGAGATATCTATACATGAGAATTCAAGAGGAGTTCGTGTGGTGTATAAGATGGTTGTGGAATGAGGGGGATCAATGGGACTTTGATCTCAAGCCAAGAGTTTGTTATGGTTAGTATACACGTACTCATGGGATGCATGACTTTGATCATGTGTGAGTAATTATTGTTTCTTGTCAGAGGGAACAATAATGAGTTAATGGTTGCGTTCAGCAGGTGTGTTGAACAGAGGGTACGCTCTTGAAGACATGAAGATGCGTCTTATGTTTCCCAGTCATTAGCTTGGGTGTTCAGTGGAGGAGCACCAGTTACCTTAGTCAGGGGAAGAGGCCTCTTGATCTGAGATAAAGTTCCAGTTTGCGTTTGTGCGTCAAGCAAACTGAGATGTCAAGATGGATTGACATTGTTGTTGAAGTTCCAGTTTGCATTTGTGCGTCAAGCAAACTGAGATGTCAAGGAGGATGGCTTGACATTACTGAGGAAAATCCAATTTGCATTTGTGTGTCAAGCAAACTGAGATGTCAAGGAGGATGTCTTAACATTAGAGTATTGTTGCAAGTTGTGGGAAACTTGGCAATGCACACTTGAATGGTTTTTATTGGATGCTTAAGAATCATTGATGAGTCTGGGAGAATTTATTTTTCTCTGCGGACTGTGATCACAAAACTGTGAAGTTATTGATCAATACAGAAGTTTCTGGTAGACCATGTCTAATTGCTACTGCTTCTACTATTCTGCTACTATCTGCTTGATTGATTTCCCCTAATGGATAGTTGCTTGGTTTGTCATATTATGGCTAAAAAGGGGGAGAAGTAAGTAGTGTAGTGTGATTTTTGTGGTCTTGAAGCATTATCGCTCGGGTACTACAGTTCGATTCACTTTTTATCCTATTGAGCTGATTAAGGAAGGGAAATAGATGTTTCCAATTAACCCTGCTCGCAAACTGAGGTTAACCAGTCAAAACTGTTGGTTTACAGATGCTATTAAGACGTGGGCCCCTCTTCGGTTATTTTGTTAAAAACACAATGTCTGGACTATTTGTGAGGTTTTTGGTAAGATGTTAGGATTTGGTGCTTTTGGGTTGATATCTGAAGGTACTGGATTTTGGGTTTTTGATTAGTATGCTCGCTAAGATTTTACAATCTTATGCCTACGTATTCCCGTTTAACGAAACAGGGAAATCTGAGCGATCGTAGTTCCTCCTATTCTATGGGAGGAAAAAGATCGTTTTGGTGTCTTGTTCAAAGCCCAAGACATGAAGCTAAAGGTGATTTGTATCTTGTTCAAAGCCCAAGATGTGAAGCTAAAGGGTTTTGGATGCGAGAGAATTTGTCATCTCCAAAGGGGGATATTTGGTCTGTTTATCACAACTGTTGGGTGACTGATTATAAAGGAGAATTACTTTAACTGGGATATGTGAATCCAACAATGCTATAATTTCCTTTATAGGGGATTTTTAACCTGAAAGAGAAGACTTTAACTCAGTTTAGAGCAATGCCATCTCTCCTTAGGAATTTCTCATGCTAAAAGTGGGACAGTGGCGTGGATGTAAATAATCCAGAGGCCTGCCGCTTACAATAATTAGATGAAGGAAAAGGAGTTATTGGTGTTTGTATGCTGTGAGCAAGGCACAGATTTGATGTTAAAAGGTTAATTGACTCAACCGAGGTGTTCCTTATACAAAGCCTAAGAGGATGCGATTGACCCAACAAGAGGGTTCCTTTTATTTGTTATCTCGTACGAAGCTCGAGATAGAGGCTAAAAGGGTTGACTCAACAAGACAGTACTAACAAGTGACTGACTCAACAAGAGGGTGCTTTTTATGTGTCTTGTACGAAGCCCAAGACGTAGGCTAAAAGGTTTTGACTCAACAAGAGAGTCTTTTATACTCAACAAGAGAGTGATTTGATGTCTCGTACGAAGCCCGAGATAGAGGCTAAAGGGAGATTGACTCAACAAGAGAGTCTTTTATACTCAACAAGAGAGTGTTTTAGTATCTCGTACGAAGCTCGAGGTATAGGCTAAAAGGGAAGTAACTCAATAAGAGAGTCTTTTATACTCAACAAGAGAGTGTTTTAGTATCTCATACGAAGCCCGAGATAGAGGCTAAAAGGGATTTAACTCAACAAGAGAGTCTTTTATACTCAACAACAGAGTGTTTTTGGTATCTCGTACGAAGCCCGAGATGGAGGCTGAAAGGGAAGTGACTCAACAAGAGAGTCTTTTATACTCAACAAGAGAGTGATTTTGGTATCTCGTACAAAGCCCGAGATGGAGGCTAAAGAGAGACTAACTCAACAAGAGAGTCTAAAAAGGTTAACTCTGCTGGGGAGAGTCATTTGTACAAAGCCCAAGAGGAGGCTACCTTACTGCCGTGGATTCTGGAGATCCGGAAGCGAGTCCAAGTATAGGGAACTCTCATGAGAGAGACCGGGTTTTTGCCTATGTTTGAAGGGAACTTGAGAATGTCTTTGAGACTCAAGGGTCTTAGACTATCCAAGTCTAGAGTTTCATCTTTTGTACAATGCCCAAGAGGAGGCACGGGTATTAAGGGATGGGTATCAACTCCATAACGACCGGAGTTTTGACGCTGGAAAGACTGCTCTAGCAAAGGATGACTAAGTTATGTCTTATACCTTTAAGAGGTCGTCAGGGTCCTTGTATTAAGCCCAAGAGAAGGCATGAGAACTTCTAAGAAGCCGAAGGGTCCTTGTACAATGCCCAAGAGGAGGCGGGGATGCTTTTAGGAAGCCTGTGGGTCCCCAAACCAAGAGAAGTTCAAGACATGCTATTCACCGAGAATAGATTAAGCCAGGAAGGTTCCTGAATTTGGAAGAAACTCAAGAGATGCTATTCACGGAGAATAGATCAACTCTGGGGAGTAGAGTTTCTTTGACAATTTCTAAGAGTGATAGTCTGAGAAAGGTTCACCGAGAATGCTGCCTTTCACGTTTCCATATTGTTTAACCCCAAGAGGAGGGAAGATTATATCTGGTAATCCTATGGGGGATCTAGTTTTGACTGTATTTAAGAGTGACCAACAAGGCTTTACCTAGTGCTAGACGTAGTTGTCGGGGAAAACTCTAAATAACTATACTAGTATTACACAGTTGATATTTGACAAGTATATAAAAAGGATGTGAAAGAAGACTTACAGTGAAGCAGCTCCACAATACAGTTATATACATATGAAAGCGATAAATGAAAGCGGATAAACACTTACCCGTTGTAGAGCTTCCATGCTGTTTTGTTAGTTGTTCAACAAAAAAAGCTTTGATAACAATATTATATTCAAAATTTAAAGGAGAAAGTGCTTTGAAAAGTTTATTGGGGCTTACAGCTCAAGGAGAGGCCCAAGTTTTAACGATGATCGCACCGCTGTTTTGAAAACTGTACAGAGGGACTTATACAATATGTGAGGCCCACAAAGTTTTTATGTACAAGGGGGTTGGGTCTTACACTCTATTAGAGGCCCAAAGTGTTTAAAGAAAGGAAATGAGGCTTATAACACGAGGGTAGGCCCAAAGTGTTTTTCCGTTTTGAAATGGCAATCACGCTGAGATTTTTGAAAACGCAGTGGGTCTTATACAATGACTGAGGCCCAAATTTTTTTTGGTTTTCAAGGGGGATTGGGTCTTACACTTTATTAGACGCCCAAAGGTTTATTTTAAGGAATGAGTCTTATAGCTCAAGGAGAGGCCCAGGGTTTTGTTTTAAAAGGCGACGATCGCGCCGTGATTTTGAAAATACAACGGGACTTATACAACATCTGAGGCCCAAAAAATGGTTTGTATTTACATAGGATTGAGTCTTAAGCTCTACTAAGAGGCCCAAAGTTTTGAAAATGATTGATGAGGGTTGAAATCAAAGAAACCCTAATTTTGTTTTCCTTAAAAAGTAAATAATTAAAGAAAATCAATAAAAATGATAAAAATACCAAATGAGTTTGAATAAACCACTTGTGATTTTTGTTTAAGGTTCGAAAAATGAGGTTTTAATCACAAGATGGATTAAAACTCATTTGGTTTTGATTTTCAAGGTAAATATTCACTTTTAAAATGTTTAAAAACAATTAAAAATGAATTTATTCACAAAAATACTAATTATATTAAATAAATAATATAAAATTGATTTTTTTGTGGAATAAAATATTTCAATATTTTTGTGATTTTTTGCAAAAAGAACCAATACAAAATAATTAAAATTGAGGGAGTTATTAATTTTTCAAATCATTAAAAATAATAAGAAAAATAATAAAATATGAAAAAGTGGTAAAAAAGAGGATCTGGGGCGAGGGGGATTCGAACCCCAGACCTCTTGTGTGCAACATGCGCGCCTTACCACTGTGGTGGTGATACATCCGTGTATTGAAACACAACCACAAATATACAAGGTTTGCCTTGTTTTTTGGCCTGGCCCAAGGCAAGGCAAGGCAAGATTTTGGTTAGAAACGTGAAGACCATAAATTTCTCATTTCTCCATGGATGGAGACAAAATTTATATGCATCTGGCCTAGAATTTCACAAGGAATCCAATGGTGGTGGTGGTTTTTTCAGAAAACAAATCCTCCTCAAAACCCGATAGTGGTTTTGAAATAGGCCATATTTTGCATTTTCTGTGCTACCTCTTGGAACATGCATGAATTACATGATGAATTGGTTCAAACACAACACATATAACATGTATGAGATGTTCATGATCAGTGGACCTCAAAGCAAGGCATATTTTAAAGAGTTCAAGTTGTGATGCTTACCTCCCTTGGAGCTTTTTGGGAAATCTGCCAAGTGCTTTGTTCCAGAAATGTTTTGATGCTTTGAACAATCTCAAATGATCCCTTAGAAGCTTTTAGGATGATTGGAATCAGCTGGAAACCTCAGGAATGGAAACTGGCCCTTTCTTGCAAAAGGGGCAAAAATGGCCAAAATAGCAACTCTCTCAAATGGTGTTCCAGATGTGGGGAACCATTTGGGACAGTTCAAAGATGATATTTAGAGTGTGTTTGAGGTTTTATCTGGTTTGGAAAGTGACTGAATCAATACATGGCTTGAAAAATGCAAAAAGGCCCTATTTTGAGGTTTTGAGAAGGGACTTTGTGATTTTGGTGTTACAGGTCACTTGTGAGAGTTTGTATCACTTCTATATGATGTTTATGAGGTGTGAGTGATTGGTTTGGTTGGAATTGCTCTCAATCTCAAAACCCAATAGTGACTTGCTTTGGAAGGCAAATTTGGAAGTGAGAAGGTGATTTTGAGGAAAGCATCTGTTTGATGGCTTTGGTGTACTCAAACTGATCACAAATGAGCTCTATTTATAGTAGAGCAAGTTTATTTTGGCTGCAATAGTGAATGGCAACTGCACCAGAGGTTTGGCCAATGTTGATCAATGGGAATCCAAGTCTCCTCTAGCCATTGACTAAAGGTTAGGGCACAGGCTGCTGGTTCCCTTGGTCTTGGATATGTCTTGACTGAATTCAGTTGGAAATTGCTCAGTCCATGCCACCTTGGTGCATCCATTTAATGCTCCAAAACAAAATTGGAGTCTTGTCCCCTCTTTAGGGATTTCTAGGTTTGGCATGCTATTTTTGGTTCCAAGGACTTGGGAGGCTGATGGATCAGTGTTTGTCCCTCCTTGGTCTCCCCCTGAGGCGTTCAGATGGATAGACTTGTTGGTTATTTGCAAAAATTGGGCAAATCTAGCAAAATGTACAAATCTGCCTTGCCATGACAGTTTGCAGCAAGGCACATTGGCATGGTTATATCTCATGGCCCAAGTGGATTTTCATGAGGTCCTTGGCAATTTTGGAAAGCTCTCATATGATACAACATATGTGTGATCATAGTTTGTTTTGATACCTTTTGGATCCAAGTGAAAAATGCCCCTACATTTGGAAAAAAAGCAAGGCAGATTTTGACTTAGTGAAAATTTTACTAAGTGTTGGAAAAAAGTGACATTTTCACTTTTTGTGATTTTGGTCATTCCATAACTTGAAATCCATGAGGAATTGGAATGAGGTGTAGTTGAAGCTTTTGTAGTATGCCATGAGAGCTACAAATCCATCTTTGAATCAGCCAAAATGGTTGCTTGGATCTCAAGTTATGATCCTTGGAAGTTGGTACCCTAGCCACTTTGTTCCATAACTTAGAAAATTTCTAAGTTTTTTATGGTTACCCCTTTTACAAGTCATCCCACTTTTCTTGATTTTTATTGATGAATGATGATTCCAATCACACATTAACATCATTTTAGGGTCAAAGAACCATAATTGTGAAAAATCTCAAAAAGTCAAAGTTGACTTTTGTGCACAGTTGACTTTTTGTCAGATGAATTCCAAACTGTATGATCCTCTATGAAATCAAGTCCTTGACCTAAATCAAACTTGATAGATTGATTTCATAGGTGTTATAGGGTGTATTGAATCATGTCCCAAGGTTTGGGAGCATGCTTGGGTCAACATTCAAAGGCAAAGTTGATTTTTTCCGCGAAACCCTAACTGTGGTTCTGATGAACTTGAAACTTGGGAATCAAGCTTCTTGGATCAATCCATTGTTGCAAATAGATCAATGTGGTTTACTAGAGACCCTCAAATCATGTCTTGAGGTCTTGGCTCATGATTTATCCCAAAAGTCAACTTAGGGGTGAATTAGGTCAAGAAACCCTAATTCCTGATTTTTGATGAATGCATCCCCTGAGGCTAAATTGACTTGATGATTGGGTCCATGATGTTCCATGGAGTATATTAGGTTATGATTTGAAGCATTGGCTTATGCCTAGAGGAAAATTTCCATCTGGAGGCCCTGGTCGACCAAACCCTAATTTGGTGATACTGGCGATCTTGAGGCTTAATCCACCTAGAATGCTGCAACCTTGTGCTTGATTCTTGAAGTGGGAGTCCTCTTGATCCATTGTGGATGTTTGAGAGGTTAGACAAGTTGAAGATCATGTCAATTCTTGATTGATCCTCTGTCTAAAGCTCAGAGAGGGCTTGAAACCCTAATTATGATTGTAGTAGATGCTCACCCATCTTTGGGGAGACTAATGAGGTATGATGACCCATCCATATTGTGATGATGACTTGCCCAATGATGGGAAATCTTAGTGGTCAAAATTTAGGGTATGACAAGTAGTAGTAGTGTTCCTTGGTTGTTTCCTTGAGGGGGAGCTGGATGTGGTATGCAAAGGTTGTTTTAGCCAAAATTTGCCAAAAAGGGGGAGATTGAAAGCTCTTGTGTTTTGGGCAAATTTCGGTAAAACATAAATGCTGAAAAAGAAGCGTCAACATGAAGATCAGGCTAAATATTTCTGCAGAAGATAAGATGTCGAATGAGATGTCCCAGCATGCAGACTCGACATCCTTGACTGTTATAACAGATTGATTTAAATCTATTTTATATATGCTGCAAGATTCAAGGAGCAATCGTAAGAGTGGATCAAAGATAGAAAGCCCAACATCAGAAGAGTATATAAGGAGACTTAGACCTAGGGTTAAAAACAACCTTTGTAACTTTGTATCACTTGTAACTTTGTAACCTAAATACTTTGTAAAATAAGGGTTTAGGGTTTGAGAGTCGTTGGCTCTCTTAGGAGCTAGAAGTCTCTACTCTGCAGTATGGGGTGCAGGGTGGAAGGCATATGTACAAGGGGCACGACCAGAAGCCTTTAGGCAATGGTTGTTCTTGGACGAAGCTTTGAAGCAAGTCCAAGATAACACGGAGGTCAAGAAACCGCAACAGTTCTGAATTGACAGAAGATAGAGACATCACAGGTTGTGATTAGGTGTGAGTGGGGTATCTCATATCAGGGTTGTAAATCATTGAGTTTAGCCTTGGTAAAGATGTTCATGGGGTAGATGTTAGGGATAAAGTTGTAAACGTGGGAGTTTAACTTTGTAACAGTCTACAGTTAGTGAAGTCTTCATCCTGGATTGGTATCCCCCATATGTAGGTGAATTGCACTGAACTGGATTAACAATTACTGTCTTATTTTAACATTCTGCAATTTACAGTTTTGTTAATGTTCTTGACTGACATGTTGGATCAGATGTCGTGACATCTGTGTGTGTGCAGTTCTGGTATTTAAGGTATCAGTATGCTGTTGCGCCTCCAAGTTTAAAAGATTATGCAGCACAATGTCTTGACATGTGGTAGGACATCTGCTGTTTGCATAGGCCAGAATTTCACGTAGGAACAGGCGCAGGGTTGATAGCAGGAGTTACAACTGCTACTGGTTGGTACCATCGCCTTTGCTTTCTGAGAGAGTTATTACCAATGTCTTACTCTTTTTTCTAAGGGAAGTCACTACCGTATCTTTTGGTACTACTTGATGGTCCAACGTCTTTTACTAAACGTCCTTCTCAGACTACTTCTTCCAGACGAACTCCCATGCCTACCATCTCAGTAAAGTCACTGAGCGCACTGGCGACCATTCTGCCGTAGTAAAATGAGCTCAAGGTTTTGAAGAAGATCTTTGTCATCTCTTTTACCTCAAGAGGTGGAAAAATCTGGGCGTCAATTTCACGCCCTCTCTGAGCATTTTCCTTAAACGTTTCTTTGTCCTTCTGCGACATGGCTCTGAGTTGATCTCTGTCTGGTGCCATGTCCAGATTATACTTATATTGCTGAACGAAGACAGCGCCAAAATCTCTGAAAGTTACGATCTTAGTGTGGTTTAAACCCATGTACCATTTGAGTGCGGCACCGGTTAAACTATATCGGAAATAGTGGATCAGTAGCTGTTGGTTCTCTGTCTGAGTTGACATCCTCCAAGCGTACATCACCAAATGGCTTTGAGGGCAAGAGTTACCCTTGTATTTCTCAAATTCGGGCACCTTGAATTTGTGCAGAACTTTCACATTGGGGACCAAACAAAGGTCTGCGGCGTCCTTTCCGAATAGATCCTGGCCGTGGATGGCTTGTAGTTCCTTCTGCATCTCCAGAAATTGTTCCTGGAACTCATTCATTCTGTCGTACATACTTTTGTTTCCACCAGATGGTATCTGTGGGATCTGCCCTTCTGGGACAGTGTGTACCATCGGTTGTGGTATAGTCATTACGGCAGTGACTCATGGTGCTTTCCTCTCCCAAAGTTTGTAACCTTCAGGAGTTGCTGTCATGCCCCTCGCATCTTCGCTTTCCCGAAGTTTGTAACCTTCAGGCCCAACGGTTCCTGCTGCAGTTTCCAGATCTTCCGTGATCGGCAGGATATATCCTTTCGGGATATAGTTGAGCGGCATGCCCCAGGGACGATCTTTAGGCATGTTATACCGAGGATCATACTTTTCCACTATGGGCGTAGATGTGATCTCCGAGATCACAGTCCTTTGTTGTTGCATCTGAGCTGATGCCAGAGCTTGCATGTCATTGTGAAGTTTCCTCAGATCTTCTTTCAGAGCGTCGAGTTCTTCTCTCAGTTCTCTATTCTCTTCCTCGAGATTATCCATTTTCTTTTGTTGACTGGCTTGAGTATTTTACAAAGGAGACAGTTTGACTCTAGAATCGAGACACAAATGTGAGATTCCTAGGTAAGAAGAATGCGTTATGTGAGAATGATGAATGATATGCAATGATTATATTAATTATTATTATTTTTGTTTAATCAAAAGAAACTTCAACAATTGGATTGCAAATATCATACAGTGGGGAAACCCCGTTTTATTGAATTCAAAGATTGCGGAAATGGAAATACAGTAATTTAAAAAGTGTTGTAAAAGGAAATGTCTAAACTTATGGATCCTGAGTCCTCTCTGAGGAGGCCTCACGTGCTGGTTCTGGTATTTTCCTTTTCTTTGACCGGGGCTCTTGAGCCGTTGTCAGGTTGTCATTCCTTTGCCAAGTGAAAGGAGCGAGCAAATTCCTTTGGTCATCTTGATTTTCTACAACGTGTTGCTCTAAAATCTCAATCAGAGCGTCTTTTTATTTTAAAAGTTGTTGTATTTTGTTACACTCCACATTGAGAATATGGTATTTGTTTTTCCAAGACTTCTTCTCCTGTTGAACTTTGTTGAGAGTAACCTGAAGTTTTTTTGTATCAGACATGAAATAAAGGACAGATTCCTTTAACGGAATAACTTCTTAACGAGGGTAAGGCATCCTCAGTTTGAGAGCTCTAGTTTGTACCCAGTGGAGATAAGGTTCCACAGAGGCACAGTCTGGTTTTCCTAGAGACTCTCTTCCTTTCCTATGAACATGTTTCTAGGCATGCACTATTTCTGCCTTTAGTGCCCTGTCATTTTCTCCTTCCTTGAAGAAAAGACCTTCCAGATGAACATTACGCGGGATATGCCTCATCGGGTATCCGAATTGATGATGAACTAAAACTGGATGATAATTGATTCCTCCTTTAGTTCCTATGAGGGGTATATTAGGGAAGTTTCCACAACGGTCGATGATTCTTATCCCATCATAGATTTGATTGTACAAATCGATGTCAGAGTTGGTAAGAGACATGATTCTCTGTGACCAACATAGAGTACTCTTATGATCCCAAAAAGCAGCAGACTTGGGTAAATGGGAAGCCAACCATTTGTATAGCAGGGGTACACAGCATATGATCATTCCTCCGTTGTACAAATTCCTTAAGTGTACAGAATGATAAGCATCTGCGAGCAAGGTTGGTACAAGATTTCCAATTAGAAAACTCTTAATTGCATTGATATCTACGAAGCTATCAACGTTGGGAAACATAAATAACCCGTAGGTGAGTAGAACAAAGACGCTCTCGAAAGCAGTCACGTTCCCTATACTAGCAAAGTACAAAGCCTTCTTTATCAAAAACTGGGATGGTAAACCTTGGATTCCACCCTTAATGCTCATGTGAGTCTTGACTTCTGACTCATCCAAATAGATTTCTCTTGCAATGGTTTGATCCTTTGGAATTTCTTCCAGTCCAGAAAAGGGAGCTTGGTCAGTGATGGGTAAACTAGTTAGGTGAGAGTACTCCTCCAGTGTTGGTGCTAGTTGGTAATCTGGGAATGTGAAACAGTGATAAACTGGATCGTAGAACTGAATCAGCGTAGACAGGATTCCTTCAATTACATGGACCCTTAACAGAGACAGGAGTCCTCAGTACTTAGCTCTGAAAGCATCAGGGTTGGTGATCATCCTTGCCAACCCTCTCAAATCCTCTAGTTTTGGAACCTTAATGGTATACTTGTGAGTCTTCCTTCTACCAAAATCCATAACTCAATCTTTCTCTCTATCATTTGTAATCATTGTCTTAGTTTAATTTGAAAAAGAGAGACTAGAAGAGAAAATTTTTTCTTTGTTTAAAGTTTATTAATGAAATGAATGCATGAATGCAACACACAAAAACATAGAAAAAACATGGGGTCAAAGGTTCAGTGTCATGAAGTCATGGCTCTACCCATCCCTAAAGGTTATACTGGTGATTTTTTGTACCTGACCACACAATCATTGACCCTCTTAGGATAACAACAACAGGCTGGTTCACCCGAGCGAGCTGCAGTATCTTAGAGTAATCTCAAATGAGGGTAGTATCGCATGACAATTATTTCCGATAGCTTCTGCACTACAAAATAGTAACATGGTCTTAGCCTACTAAATCCTCAGTTTCATAGAATACCACAATCAAACAATCTGCTTTCAACACCCGAAGTCGTATAGGCATTGAATCCGCAAAGGGTCTCTCCACTGATTCGATGGTCTACCGGGACCTCTTATTTGGGAGTCACTCCCTGTAAGATTACCCGTCAAATGCCATCACTTATCTTAGGTGTCACTCAAACTTTCCAGATGCGACATCACCCACAGTACCATTAGCAGAAAAATAAACACGGATAACAATTAGGAAAAGCGATATATATATATATATATATATATATATATATATATATTTATTCCTAAAACTAACATCCTAGACCTCTTAAGAGCTATAATCCTAGTTCTATACAGACAATGACTCTCCAGCAGAAATGCCATTTTACTGCAGCGAGCGATTTTTGTCGATGACACGACCACCTTATCGCTGTGTTTTCCTCACCGCAATGAGGAGGAGTGGGTGCTACCTTCTGATTTCTTATTTATCCCATGAAGCTGGAAGGGAAAAGGGAAGCTATCTAAAACTAACCTTGCACGCGAATGTTTAACTGAACAAACGCTTAAAAGAGATTGGGGGTCCGGGGTCAGATTATACAATGGGGAGTTGTCAATTATCCATCCTATATGTGGTTATCCACGGGATGTTAGCTTTAGGTTTCACTTTGTACTCGATGGTGTTTATCCGTTAATGGGTTGGGAAAGTTTCTTGGGAAATATGAGAGAGTGAGTTTTTATTGATGTTCCGGTTACTCTCGATGTTTTTGGTGAGGTACTGGACCAAAGTTTTGATTGATATGAAGGTACTGGACCTAGAGGTTTTGTTTAGTATGCTCGCTAAGACTTCATAATCTTATGCCTACGTATTCCCGTTTAAACGAAACGGGGAAATCAGAGCAATCGTAGTTCCCCCTATTCTAAGGGAGGAAAATGATGTTTTGGTGTCTTGCTCAAAGCCCAAGATTGAAGCTAAAAGGGTATTTGTGTCTTGTTCAAAGCCCAAGATTGAAGCAAAAAGGTCTGACTGAGAGAGAATTTGTTATCTCTAAAGAGGGATTGGGCTTCCTCTGAGGGGATTGTTAATTTTTGTGTGCCTTGATCAAAGCCCAAGGTTGAAGCTAAGAGGTTGATTGACCCCACTGGGGAAGTCTTTATACAAAGCCTAAGAGGAGGCTGGATAAGACCGACTCAACAAGAGAGTGTTTCATCTGTCTTGTACAAAGCCCAAGATTGAGGCTAAAAAGAGACAGACTCTTTGGGGATATCATTATACAAAGCTTAAGAGGAGGCTAAAAGTTTGACTTTACTAGGGGAAATGTTCTATCTGTCTTTTACAAAGCCCAAGATTGAGGCTAAAGCGGGATCTTTGACTCTGCCGGGGAGGTTCGTATGTGTCTTGTACAAAGCCCAAGATTGAGGCTGAAATGAGTTTGACTCTGCTTGTGAAATCATTCCTCAAAGCCTAAAAGAAGGCTGGGAAGAAGTGACTTCGCTGGGGACGATGTGTGTCCCATGCTTAAGAGAAAGTTTTGAAGATTTATGTCTTGTACAAAGCCCAAGATTGAAGCGAAAAAAGGTTTTGACTCAACAGGATTGAGGCTAAAAAGGGTTGACACAACAAGAGAGTGCTAAAAGGTGATCGACTCAACAAGAGAGTCTGAAAAGTGATTGACTCAACAAGAGAGTCTGAAAAGTTGGTGGACTCAACAAGAGAGTCTGAAAAGTGATTGACTTAACAAGAGAGTCTGAAAAGGTTGGTGGACTCAACAAGAGAATTTGAAAGGTGATTGACTCAACAAGAGAGTCTGAAAAGGTTAGCTCCGCTGGGGAGAATAATTTGTATAAAGCCCAAGAGGAGGCTAACTTTACTGAGAAGGATCATTATACAAAGCCTAAGAGGAGGCTATCTTTCTGCTGAGGATTATTGAGATCCCTAGGCAGGTCCAAGTGGGGAATCAACTCTTGCTGAGGTTTACAGAAGAGTTGAGATATCAGATACCTTGAGGTTCTAATTTGGGATAGTGTTATACTGACCCTAGTTGGGGAATTTTTAGGAGAGAGACTGGGTTTTAGAACCCACGGGTTTTAACTCAGCTGGGAATTGGTCGGATGACCAGGATTCCCCCTACGTTCATAAAGAACTTGAGAATGTCTTTGAGACTCAAGGGGGTTTAGACTGCCCAAGTCTACTGGTGCGGAAGAGTTTTATATTTTGTACGATGCCCAAGAAGAGGCGGGTGTTTTTAAGGGATGAGAATCAACCCTAAATTGGTATGTAATTTGACACTGGAAAGACTGCTTTAGCAAAGGATGACTAAGTTTTGTCTTATACCTTTAAGAGGTCTTCAGGGTCCGTGTATTAAGCCCAAGAGAAGGCATGAGAACTTCTAGGAAGCCGGAGGGTCCTTGTACAAAGCCCAAGAGGATGCGGGGATGCTTTTAGGAAGCCTGTGGGTCCTAAACCAAGAAAAGTTCAAGAAATACTATTCACCAAGAATAGATCATTTAGTGAAAGTTCTAAGGTTTGAAGAAACTCAAGAGATGCTATTCACCGAGAATAGATCAACTCTGGGGAGTAGAATTTCTTTGACAATTTCTAATAGTGACAGTTTGAGAAAAGGTTCACGAAGAATACCGTCTTTCTCTTTGTTCCATATTGTTTAAGGCCAAGAGAAGGCAAGACTGTATCTGGAAATCCTATGGGGATCTAGTTTTGATTGTATTTAAAGAGTGACCAACATGGCTTTACCTAGTTCTAGACCTAGTTGCCGGGGAAAAATCTAAATAACTATACTAGTATATATATAGTGGATATATGACAAGTATCTAAAAGGGTATGAAAGAAGACTTACCGTGCGCAGCTTCCCACAATACAGTTATATATATGAAAGCGAATAAATGAAAGCTGTTAAAACTTACAGGTGAGCAAGCTTCCATGCTGTATTGTTAGTTGTTCAAAGAAATTAAAGAAAGTTTTGATAACAACATGTATATTTGAATCTAAATCAAAAGGGGAAGTAGTTTTTGAAAAGATTGTTGGGGCTTATACTCAAGGAGAGGCCCAAGTTTTAACAGTGATCGCATCCTTGTTTTGAATATCGTCTCGGGACTTATACAACGACTGAGGCCCAAGTTATTTTGGTTTCAAAAAGGGATTGGGTCTTACACTCTATTAGAGGCCAAAAGAGTTTAAAAATGAATAAAGATGGGCCTTATAGCTCAAGGAGAAGCCCAGTTGATTTTGTTACAAAGGCGACGATCGCGCCGAACTTTTGAAAATATACAGAGGGACTTATACATTGTGTGAGACCCAAAATAGTTTTATTTATAAAGGGGTGGGACTTACACTCTATCAAGAGGCCTAAAAAAGAAATATGAGACTTACAACACGAGGGCAGGCCCAGATGATCTTTTGTTTTGAAATGGCGATCGCACCAAGATTTTTCTTTTAACGCAGAGGGACTTATACAATATCTGAGGCCCAAAATGGTTTTGGTTAAAAGGGGGTTGGGTCTTACACTCTATTAGAGGCCTAAAGAGTGTTTTGAAAAAGATTGATGAGGGTGAAATCAATCAAAACCCTAGTTTTGTTAAAAATGGAATTAATTTTGATTAAAAATTAATAAAATCATTGAAAACATGTGAGAAATGAGTTGTGATTTTGGGTCAATGTTTCAAAAATCATTTTTTTTATCCACAAAATGATTGAAAACCATTTAAGTTTGGAAAATCAAGAGAAAGAAAATTTTTAAAATGTTAAAAAACAAATAAAAATTAATTATTTGCAAAAATATCAAATATATGAAATAAATAATATTTTTGGGAAATTTTTGTAAAATAAAATATTTTAACTTTTTCGTGAATTTTGAAAAAATGAATCAACTCAAAATCATTAAAATTCAGAGAGAAATTAATTTTTGAATCAATTAAATAAGATAATAAAAATTCAAAAATTCAAAAGTTTGAAAAAGGGCACCAAGAACACCTTGTTCTTGCCCGCGTGCCCTGTTTTTGTCTGATTTGCATTTTCTCATCAATCTCACTGAATACTTGATGAAATCACACAATCCACATATCAATCTGTTCGTTTTCAACTCACGATCATGTCTATGGTCTTTAATTTTATTTATTTTAAGTATGGAATGAGAAATCAAAGAGAAACCTCAAGAACCCTAATTTCTGCATGAAGGCTGAGAAATTCCATACACGATTCATACAAAGCAATCAATTGAGGGGAAACACTCCATACATGATTATGAACATACGGCAAAATTATTGTGCGAGGAAATATGCATGAATCATGAGATGACCAAGTTTAGGCTTACCTCTTGCAGCTGGTGATAGAGTTATAGGTTGGAGGTGTTACAACTTAGTTCCAATGATGTAACAGCTTCCTTAGGTGCTATGGAGTGTGTCTGGATGCTTGGAGTGGATTGAATTGAGCTGGAACTGGATTTGACACCTCAACTGCAAATCTGTCAAAGGCTTGTGTAGATGGCTGGTGATTTTGAGAACCTGATGTTCCAGATGTGATTTTGTGTTATGGATCACTTCTATATGTTATATGTGAGGTGTGTGTGATTGGTTTCGTTGGAATTGCTCTCAAACTCAAAACCCGGTGGTGACTTGAGTTTGAAGGAAAAATTGGAGTGAAAGAGGAGATTTTGAGGAAAGCACCAGTTTGGGTGCATTGGGGTACTTAAACTGAGCACAAATGAGCTCTATTTATAGTGTGTCAAGTTTGTTTTGGCTGCAATAGTGTGTGGCAACTGGTACAGGTCTGTGGCCAATTGTGATAAAATGGAATCTCAAGTATCCTCTAGCCATTGACTTGAGGTTAGAGCACAAGCCTAAGGTTCTTTGGTTCAAGGATAAGTCTTTACTGAACTTGGATAACATTGTCTTGATGAATGCCACCTTTATGCATCAGTTAAATGCTTTGAAACAAAATTGAATATTTGAAGCATCTTTGAATTTAGGAGTGTCATGCCTAAACATAGATCCATGGACTTGAGAGGCTTGGAGATCAATGTTTGTCCCTTGGTTGTTCCCCCTTGAGGCGTGCAGATGGATAACCATGCTTGTTGTTGCATAATTTGATCAAATCGAGCCCTTATGCACAAATCTTCCTTGCCAAGACAGTTTGCAGCAAGGCATGTTGCAGCTATCATAACTCCTAGCTCAGGTGGATTTTTCTCATGTTCTTGGGCTCATTGGAAAGCCCTCATATGATACAACACATGTGTGATCATAGTTTGTCTTGAAACTTTTTGGATCCAATTGAAAAATCATCATGAACATTGATGTTCAAGGCTGCTAACTTAGGCAGATTTTCACTGAGTGTTGGAAAAGTGTCATTTTCATGTTTCTTGCCATTTTGATTACTCCATAACTAAAAATTCATGATGAATTGGAATGAGGTCTAGTTGAAACTTTTGTAGAGTGTAATGAGAGCTACAAATCCAGCTTGGGACCATCCAAAATGGTTGCTTGGATCTCAAGTTATGGTCCTTGGAAGTTGGTACCCTAGCCACTTTGTTCCATAACTTAGAAAAATTCTAAGTTTTTTTATGAATACCCCTTTTACAAGTTAACTCACTTTTCTTGATTTTTATTGATGAATGATGATTCAAATCTCATATTAACATTGTTTTATGGTCAAGGAACCATAATTGTAAAAAATTCCAAAAAGTCAAACTTGATTTTGTGCACAGTTGACTTTTTATCGGATGAAATCCAAACTGTGCGATCCTTTGTGAAATCAAGTCCTTGACCTAAATCAAACCTAATGTATATATTCCATAGGTGTTATAGGGTGTATTGAACCATGTCCCAAGGTTTAGGAGCATGTCTTGGTCAAAAGTAAAAGATACAGTTGACTTTTTCCTCGAAACCCTAATTGTGGTCCTGTTGAAATTAAAACTTGTGGATCAAGCTTCTTGGATCAATCCATTATTGCAAATGGATCAATATGATGTATTGGAGACCCTCAAATCATGTCTTGAGGTCTTGGCTCATGTTTTGTCCCAAAAGTCAACTTAGGGGTGAATTAGGTCAAGAAACCCTAATTCCTGATTTTTTGGGTAAATGCATCCCCTGAGGTTAAATTGACTTGATGATTGGGTCCTTGAGGTACCTTGGAGTATCTTGGGTTGTGCTTTTAAGCAATGGCTCATGCCCAGAGGAAAATTTCCATCTGGAGGCCTCAGTCGACCAAACCCTAATTTGGTGACACTGGCGATCTTGAGGCCTGATCCACTTGGAATGTTGCAACCTTGTGTTTGATTCTTGATGTGGGAGTCCTTTTGATCCTTTGTAGGTGTTTGAGAGGCTAGAAAAGTTGAAGATCATGTCATTTCTTGATTGATCCTTTGCCTAAGTGCTCTGAGAGGGCTTGAAACCCTAGTCCTTGATTGTGGTGAATGCTCAAACATCGCTGAGGAGATTGATGAGGCATGATGGTTCATCCATATTGTGATGATGATTTGCACCATGATGGGAAATCTTAGTGGTCAAAATTCGGGGTATGACAGACCCACCTGTCAAAGTTATTCGAGCGTCTGAGAAAGTACAAACTCCGCTTGAATCCCAACAAATGCACATTCGGTGTCCACTCAGGGAAACTTTTAGGGTTCATCGTCAGCCAGAAAGGAATCGAGGTAGATCCTGACAAGGTCAAGGCCATTCAAGAAATGCCTTCTCCAAAGACTTAGAAACAAGTCAGAGGATTTTTGGGACGTGTGAATTACATTTCCAGATTCATATCTCTCATGACCGCGACATGCACACCGATCTTCAAACTACTAAACAAGAATCAAAGCTGCGTATGGACAGAAGATTGCCAAAAATCCTTCGACAGTATCAAGGAGTATCTGTTGTATCCACCTATCCTATCTCCTCTAGTAGAGGGAAGACCACTGATCATATACTTAACAGTCTTGGAAGACTCCATGGGTTGTGTACTTGGCCAGCAAGACGAAACGAAAAGAAAAGAGTCTGCCATCTTCTACTTAAGCAAGAAATTTACCGACTGTGAAACTCGGTACACTATGCTCAAAAAACTTACTGTGCTCTGGCTTGGGCAGCCAAACGTCTTCGCCAGTACATAATTTACCACACTACTTGGTTAATCTCCGAAATGGATCCGATCAAGTACGTCTTTGAAAAACCTGCCATCACAGGAAGGATCGCCCGTTGGCAGATGTTGTTATTAGAATACGACATCGAGTACCACGCGCAGAAAGCTGTCAAAGGAAGTATTTTAGCCGATCATTTGGCTCATCAACCGATTGACGATCAGGAATCAGTTGGATTTGACTTCCCAGATGAAGATGTCATGTACTTAAAAATGAAAGATTATGATGAACCGCTACCCAGTGAAGGGCTAGAACCAGGTTCCCAATGGGGACTAATCTTTGATGGAGCTGTAAATAATTATGGAAACGGAATTGGGGCAATCATCGTAATACCTCAGGGTACCCACATTCCTTTCACTGCCCGACTGATGTTCAAATGCACAAACAATGAGGCCGAATACGAAGCTTGTATCATGGGTCTCGAAGAAGCGATTAACTTGAGAATTAAGAACTTGGATGTGTATGGAGACTCAGCCCTGGTTATCAATCATATCAAAGGAGATTGGAACACATACCAATCAGGATTGATTCCTTACAAAGATTACGCGAGAAGGTTGTTGCCCTTCTTCAACAGAATCGAGTTTCATCACATCCATCATGAAGAGAATCATATGGATGATGCACTAGCCACTCTCTCTTCCATGATTAGTGTAGGTCAGTGGAACGACGTACCTAAGATCGACATAATGCGCCTTGAAAGGCCCGCTTACATCTTCACGATTGAAGCAGTCAAAGATGACAAACCTTGGTATCACGATATCAAATGCTTCCTTTAGACACAAGAGTACCCACATGAGGCATCCAGGAAAGACAAGAAGACTCTCAGAAGACTGGCTGACAACTTCTTCCTGAGCGGTGATACACTCTATAAGAGAAACTTTGACATGGTCTTGCTCTGATGCGTAGACAGACCAGAAGCAAACATGCTTATAAAATAAATTCACGAAGGAACCTTTGGCACTCATGCCAACGTACACACAATGGCGAGAAAAATTCTGAGAGCAGGTACTATTGGTTGATAATGGAATCTGATTGCTACAAGTACATGAGGAGATGTCACAAGTGTCAGATATACTCAGACAGAATCCATGTACCGCCAAAACATCTCAAAGTTCTTTCTTCTCCATGGCCTTTTTCTATATGGGGAATAGACATGATTGGAATGATCGAACCCAAGGCTTCGAATGGACATCAGTTCATCCTGGTAGCCATTGACTACTTCAACAAATGGGTCGAAGCAGCGTCATACGCCAATGTAACCCGACAAGTGGTGGTCCGATTTATCAAGAACAATCTCATTTGCAGTTATGGTGTTCCAAGCCAGATCATTACTGATAATGGATCTAACTTGAACAACAAGATGATGAAAGAGTTGTATGCTGAGTTCAAGATCGAACACCATAACTCGTCTCCCTATCGGTCTAAGATGAATGGAGCAGTAGAAGCGGCTAACAAGAACATCAAGAAGATTATTCAAAAGATGGTTATAACCTACAAAGACTGGCACGAAATGCTACCCTTTGCTCTTCACGGTTATCGAACATCTGCCCGCACTTCAACAGGGGCCGCCCCTTTCTCTCTAGTATATGGCATGGAAGCAGTGCTCCCCATTGAAGTAGAGATCCCATCAATCCGGGTATTGATGGAAGCTAAGCTAACATAGGCTGAATGGTGTCAAATTCGACACGATGAACTGAACATAATCGAAGAAAAATGAATAACGACTTTGTGCCACGGTCAGTTGTATCAGCAAAGAATGAAGAAAGCGTTTGACAAAAAGGTTCGACCTCGTGTCTTCAGAAAAGGAGACCTTGTGCTAAAAAAGATACAATCATTCCTCACCGATTCCCGGGGCAAATGGACTCCGAACTATGACGACCCCTATGTGGGTAAGAAAGCCTTCTCAGGCGGCGCCTTTAGACTCACAACCATGGATGGAGAGAAGTTTACCTACCCGACAAATGTTGATGTAGTCAAGAAATACTTCGCCTAAAAATAACGTCTCGGTGGATTGAAAACCCAAAAGGGCGATCCAGGAAAAAATTAGAGACACAAGCAAAAAATCATCCCGGTGGATTGGAAATCTCAAAGTACAATCCAGACAAAAGTTAGGGATTAATGGAAAGTAACTACGTCCGATAAATTCAACTCCTCGGCAGTCACACCATTCATCCGGAAAACTCCGGTCAAGGTCATCTTCGACAGAAGCTCAGGATGTCCAGAATTCAAAGTTGGTAGAAGGATAATAGTTGTCATGTTTCAATGTAGCCCCTTTTCCCTTAAATTACCATTTTCTAAACTTTGTAAATACTCTATGGGATCACGCGCTTAGCTGATTTCCATCCTATCAATAAAATTTGAGCCCTAGTGCTTTTGTTTGCAATTCTTATTTGTTTTAGCTTTACAGAATGACATTTTAACATGATCAACGATTCTTGAAATAAAACAAAAATGAATTTAATTGTCAAAAATTTTCTGCTTTTAAAATAAATATGGTAATTCCTTTTGACTTTGACCTTCAAAAAGAACATCGATAGCTTCTGCAGAAGTGATTAAACCTCATTTGCAGAATCAAAGTACTCCTTCTAAACCAGTACGCCTGAATGAAGGATCAACTGTGTCAGATACCATGTTTCATCTGACATCCCAAGCAGAGTTCTTACCTCTTAAGACCGATTGGCAACTTTTCTCTCCCAAAGGGATTATTTCTCCTAAGCAAGACAGGATTGCTATCTTGAACCGATGATACTTTTTGTCCCCCGCCGTGGCCGAGTATCCAGTTGTGTTCATCTATTAGTCTGTATGTCGCGTCAGTTTTGTCATAAAAAACATACATACATCATGCATTATTGATTCACATTCATAATCATATTGCATCACTATCACTCTGGTCATACTCATTTCCCAAGTGATAAAAGTCCTCTTATCAATCGAGTTGTCAGTTCTTTCCTCGTCAGGAAATGTTTCGTCCGAGCAATCTCTCCTCCAGTTTATTTCTGGATTTGGGACCGGTCCTCGACCACTTTGATAAATTGAACCTCTGAAAGGCAAGAATACATTCGACAAATGTCACTCTTCACCATTGAAGATGGCATTTTCGTTTTCCCGAATTAAGGAAAATCCCCAGAGAAAGCCTCTCAACCGAAGACTCTCAGCAACACATTGGTTTTTCTCCCAAGAAAGTCGATGTTAACGAAGTCATCAGCACCTCGAAATTGGATTGCATCACATGGCATTTCTGCGAGAAGATCTCGAAGAAAAGTATGATGTAATCTCCTCGAGCAAAAAGCAGTCTCTCAAGAGACTCATTTTTCCCCAGTAGAGTCGACAAATGGCATCTCCAACAGAGAAGTTTGCACACCTCTACAACTCAGGCAAATGGGAACCCCCAGCAAGTCTAACATTAAATCCTTTTCAATCAAATGGCATCTCCCTAGTAAAAAATTGGCGAGAAGTTTGATGAACACCGCTACACATAGCGTCCCTTGTCAAGGAAGAAACTCGATAAGAAGAAACTGAGACCAGTTCCTTGGCTGAAGACCAGGATCGAGGGGAAGTTTATTAAGAAACTAAGACCAGTTCCGTGGCTGAAGACCATGATCGAGGGGAAGTTTATTTCAGAAACTAAGACCAGTTCCTTGGCTGAAGACCAGGATCGAGGGGAAGTTTTACCCTTTTCTAAGTATCATTGCTTAGCAAAAGAAGATGGATGAGCAAACCGCTGCCATTCATAAATACATTCAAAATTTCAGGTGTTCCGATATTTTATCCTCTTGCACACTGAATGTTCGAATATCTTCGCCATTCACACCTTCGGGTCCAAGAAGATTAAATAGGGGCATCTGTCATACCCCAAATTTTGACCAGCAAGATTTCCCATCATTGTGCAAATCATTACCACAATATGGATGTACCATCATGCCTCATCAATTTCCTCAAAGATGGGTGAGCATTCACCATAATCAAGAATTAGGGTTTTGAGCCCTCTCAGAGCACTTAGACAAAGGATCAATCAAGAAATGACATGATATCCAACTTGTCTAACGTCTCAAACATCCATAAGGGATCAAGAGGACTCCCATATCAAGAATCAAGCACAAAGTTGCAACATTCCAAGTGGATCAAGCCTCAAGATCGCCAGTGTCACCAAATTAGGGTTTTGGTCGACCAAGGCCTCCAGATGGAATTTTTTCTCTGGGCATGAGACAATACTTCAAAACATGACCCAAGAAGCTCAAAGGGACCTCATGGAGCCAATCATCAAGTCAATTTAGCCTCAGGGGATGCATTCACAAAAAATCAGGAATTAAGGTTTCTTGACCTAGTTCACCCCTAAGTTGACTTTTGGGGCAAATCATGAGCCAAGACCTCAAGACATGATTTGAGGGCCTCAAATACACTACATTGATCCATTTACAACAATGCATTGATTCAAGAAGCTTGATGCACAAGTTTTCAATTTCATCTGGACCACAATTAGGGTTTTGAAGAAAAAGTCAACTGTACCTTTGACTTTTGACCAAGACATGCTCCCAAACTTTGGGACATGATTTAATACACCCTATAACACCTATGTAATCCATCCATTAGGTTTGAATTAGGTCAAGGACTTGATTTCACAAAGGATCACACAGTTTGGATTTCATCCGATAAAAAGTTAACTGTGTACAAAATCAAGTTTGACTTTTTGGAAATTTTCACAAATATGGTTCCCCTAAGTCAAAAATAATGTTAATGTATGGTATTGATCATCATTCATTAAGAAAAATCAAGAAAAGTGAGGTTTCAGGCAAAAGGGGCAACCATTAGAAACCAAAATTTTTCTAAGTTATGGAACAAAAGTGATTTTGTACAAACTTCGCAAGGTCATAACTCCTAAACCACAAGGCCCTTTTCTCCCATTCAAAGCTCAAATGAAAGTCCATCTGACATACTTTAAAAGTGTCAAATACAAGAGATTCCAAATCCTCATGGATTTTGAGTTATGGATTAATCAAAATCACAAAAACATGAAAATGACACTTTTTCCAACACTTAGTGAAATTTTCAAAAAGTTAGAATCTGCCTTACTTTTTCCAAAATGTAGGGACATTTTTCACCTTGATCCAAGTTAAACCAGGTCCATTGGTGAACATAAAAGTTGAAGTATGCCATGAGGGCTTTCCAACAAGTACCAGATCATCTCCAAATTCAATTTGAGTAGGGAGATACAACCCTTGGAACATGGCATCATGGACTGATTTTCACAAGGAAGATTTTGTGCATTTTGCTCGAGTTAGCTAATTTAGACAACTCAAAGCCTTGTCATCCATTTGGACACATCAGAGGATAACATCCAAGTGAAAAGATCTGATCGACAAGCCTCCCAAGTCCAAGAATCTACATATAGCCATAACAAACCTAAAAAGGCTAAAAAGTGCAAAAGACTCCAATTTTGTTTCCAAGCATTCAATGGATGCATCAAGGTGGTATGGACTGAAACATTCCTAACTGAATGAGTCAAGATTCGGCTCTGAATCAAAGGACCATAGGCATGTGCCGTAACCTCAAGTCAATGGCTATAGGAGACTAAAGATTCCCTTGGATCAACATTGGCCAAAGGCCTGTACCAGCTGCCATTCACTATTGCTTGCAAAAAAAACTTGCTCTACTATAAATAGAGCTTATTTGTGATCAGTTTGAGTACACCAAAGCACTACACCTGATGCTTTCCTCAAAATCCCTCTCATTAGGCCAAAATGCCTTCTTTTGCAAGTCATCTGAGTTTTTGAGTTAGAGAGCAATTCCACCATAGCTCATGATCCAAACACATCCAATATATCATATCTAAGTTGTTTAAACACTCACCTTTGATCTGAAACACCAAAATCAGAAAGTCAACCTCCAAAACCTCAAAAACTGACTTTTCTGCATTTTTTAGCCATGTCTTGATTCAGTCACTTCCAAAACTAAACCAGGCCTCAAAAAAACTCCAAATATCATCCTCAAACTGTCCCAATTGGTTTCCCTCATCTGGAACACCATTTGAGAGAGTTACTATCTTGGTCACTTTTGCCCCTTTTGCAAGAAAGAGTCAATTATTGTTCCTGAGGATTCCAGCTGGTTTTGATCATCCTAAAAGCTTTTAAGGGATAAATCAAGAGTGTTAAAAGCATTGAATTACTTCTGGCATAAGGAACTTGGCAGATAACACAAGGAGCTCCAAGAGGTAAGTGCATCACAACTTGAACTCTTTAAATCATGCATTGCTTTGAGGTCCATTGATCATGGACCTCTCATACATATCATATATGTTGTGTTTGAACTAATTTACCATGCTATTGTTGCTTGTATGATGTGATAGCATAGAACATGCAAATCTAGGCCTATTTTGAAATCACTATCGGATTTTAAAATGGAGACATTTTCTGAAAATTCCAAGGGCACCATTGGATTCCTCATGAAATTCTAGGCAGGATACACCTAAATTTTGTCCTAATCCATGGAGAAATGAGAAAGTTAGAGCCTTCACGCAAGAGGCCTAAAATCAGGCCTTGCCTCGGGCAAGGGCCAGGCATGGCGCCTTGGCCAGGCCTAAAACAAGGCACCCCATATATGTTCATGGGGTGGTTTTGATACACGGATGTATCACCACCCCAATGGTAGCGCGCATGTGTGTTTGGCTGAGAGGTCATTGATTCAACACCCACCCAGACCATTTTTCCATTTTGCCATATTTTGCTATTTTTCATATATTTTATGGTTTTTGTTAATTAATTCCTAAATTAATTTCTCTCTCAATTTTAATTATTTTTATTGGTTCTTTTTTTGAAAATTCCCAAAAATGTTAAAATGTTTTATTCTACAAAAATTTCACAAAAATAATATTTATTTCATATATTTAGTATTTTGTAAAGAATTATGTTTTATTTGTTTTTAAAAACATTTCAAAACATTTCTTTCTCTTGATTTTTCAAATTCAAATGATTTTCAAATTATTCTATGAATAAAACATGATTTTTCAAACACTAATCCAAGATCACAACTTGTTTTTCACACATGTTTGATAATTTTGATCATTTTAATTGAATTTTTATTCAATTAAAATACATTTTGAAATCAAATTAGGGTTTTGATTATTTTCATCCTCACAAATCTTTTTCAAAAAAACACTTTGGGACTCTAATAGAGTGTAAGACCCATTCCTGGTACATAAAAAACCATTTTGGGCCTCAGCCATTGTATAAGTCCCACTGCGATTTCAAAAATCTCGGCACGATCGTCGTTTTCAAACATTTTCATCTGGGCCTCTCCTTGAGTTGTAAGCCCCATCATTGTTGTACAAAAATAAACTTTGGGCCTCTAATAGAGTGTAAGACCCAACCACTTTGTAAATACAATAATTTGGGCCTCAGTCATTGTATAAGTCCCAGTATAATTTTCAGATCAACGGTACGATTACTATTTTTATCTGGGCCTCTCCTTGAGTGTAAGCCCCAATTTTCTTTTCAAAAAACAACTTTCCCTTTTTGATTTAGGTTCAAACTCATAGTTGTTATCAAAACTTTCTTTAATTTCTTGAACAACTAACCATACAGCTATTACAATGGAAGCTTGCTCGCTTGTAAGTTTTAAACAACTTTCTTTTACA
Organism: Lathyrus tuberosus; assembly: GCA_022829125.1. Lineage (NCBI taxonomy): Eukaryota > Viridiplantae > Streptophyta > Magnoliopsida > Fabales > Fabaceae > Lathyrus > Lathyrus tuberosus. The sequence continues at coordinate 1,418,621 of JALAZF010000162.1, read as the reverse complement.
TACTTGCACACACACACACACACACACACACACACACACACACATATATATATATATATATATATATATATATATATATATATATATGTTTCTGCTGGAAGCTTGCTCACCTGGAAGTCCTCTTACCCTCTTTTACATACAGTATATATTTCATCTGTATATATATACCTGTATATTATCTTGCTTAGAGTTTTCCCTGACAATTAGGTCTAGGATTAGATAAAGCCAGTGGTCACTCTTTCAACACAGTCAAAACTAGTTCCCCATAGGAATTCCAGATACAATCTTGCCTCCTCTTAGGCTTATACAATATGGAACAAAGAGAAAGGCATTATTTCGGATGAAACTTTTCTCAGACTGTCAATATTAGAAAATTGTCAAAGAAATTCATTTCCCCAGAGAGGATTAATTCCCGGTGAAACCTCTCTTGAATTTCTTCAAACCCTAGAACTGATCACTAAAGAAAAGATTATTCTCGGTGAAACTTTTCTTGAACTTTTCTTGAGTTTGGACCCACAAGCTTCCTAAAAGCATCCCAACCTCCTCTTGGGCTTTGTACAAGGACCCTCCGACTTCTTAGAAGTTCTTTTGCCTTCTCTTGGGCTTAATATAAAGACCCTGAAGACCTCTTAAAGGTATAGGACAGAACTTAGTCATCCTTTGCTAGAGCAGTCTTTCCGAAGAGTCAAAATCTCAGACCAATTTTAGGGTTGGCACTTATCCCTTAAAACACCAACCTCTTCTTGGGAATCATACAAAGATAAACCCTTCCATACCAGTAGACTTGGATAGTCTAATATCCTCTTGGATCTCAAAGACATTATCAAGTTCCCTACAAACACAGGAAAAAACCCTGGTCATTTAACCAATTTCCAGTAGAGTTAAAACCCTCACAGGATCTAATACTCAGTCTTTCATCCTAAATTCCCCCAGCTAGGGTCAGCTTATCATCAGTATAAGACTATCCCAAATCAGAACCTCAAGGCATCTGATACCTCAACTCTTCGGTAACCCTCAGCAAGAGTTGATTCCCCATCTTGGACCTGCCTCTGGATCTCAATAATCCTCAGCAGAAGACAACCTCCTCTTAGGCTTTGTATAATGATTTCCCTCAACAGATTTAACCTCAAAAGCACTCTCTTGTTGAGTCAATCATCCTTTCAGCCTCCTCTTAGGCTTTGTATAACGATCCTTCTTTTCCTCAGCAAAAGTTAGCCTCAATCTTGGACTTTGTACAAGACACCCATAAATATCTTTAACTAAGTCAGTCAATATCTCTTCAGCCTCAATCTTGGGCTTTGTACAAAACACCATAAAAGCACTCTCTTGTTGATTCAACCCTTTTCAGCCTCAATCTTGGGCTTTGTACAAGACACATATAAATCTCCCTAAGCAGAGTCAATCCTCTTTTCAGCCTCAATCTTGGGCTTTGTACAAGACAAATCATACTCTCCCGCAGAGTCAATCTTTTTTTAGCCACAATCTTGGGCTTTGTACAAGACAAATCATACTCTCCAGCAGAGTCAATCTTCTTTTAGCCATAATCTTGGGCTTTGTATAAGACAGATAAAACCTCTCACCAGTAGAGTCAGTTTCCCCTTTTAGCCTCAATCTTGGGCTTTGTACAAGACAGACAAAATATTTCCCCGGAAAATTTAACTTTCAACCTCCTCTTAGGTTTTATATAACGATATCCCCAAAAGAGTCAGTCTCTCTTTCAGCCTCAATTTTGGGCTTTGTACAAAACAGATAATAACCTCCCTAGTGGAGTTAATTAATCTCTTAGCTTCAACCTTGGGCTTTGAACAAGCCACACAATAAAACCAACATCCCCTCAGAGGAAATCAAAATCTCTCTGTAGGAAGACATTTCTCTGTATGTCACACATCAAAACAGATAAATCAAAATAAACCCTAATCCCAGATAACTGCTGTAAGTGGCACACTTGTTAATTCAAAAATCCAAGCTATAGTCCATCTCTTATCCTGGTAAAACTCCTCTTTCATCTAATTGCTGTAAGTGGCAAGCCTCTGGATTATTTACATCCACGCCACTGCCCCTCTCTTAGTATGAAAGTTTCCTAAAGATAAAATGGCATTGGTCAACACCGAGTTAAAGTTTTCTCCTTCGGGACAAATCCCTCATAAAGGAAATTATGGCATTGCTGGATTCACATATCCTAGTTAAAGTAATTCTCCTTTATAATTAGTCCCCAACAACTGTGATAAACAGATGAGATGTCTTCCTTTATAGATGACAAATTCTCTCTCAATCAAACCTTTTAGCTTCAATCTTGGGCTTTGAACAAGACACAAATAACCTTTAGCTTTAATCTTGGGCTTTGAACAAGACACCAAACATTTCTTTCCTCCCATAGAATAGGAGGAAATAGGATTGCTCTGATTTTCCTGTTTTACTTTAACGGGAATACGTAGGCATAAGATTGTGAAATCTTAGCGAGCACACCAATAAAAAACTTTAGGTCCAGTACCTTCACTCACCAATCAAAAAATAGGTCCAGTACCTTATCAAAATCATCAAAAACTCTCTCTCTCTCTCAAAAAACCTCCCAAAGGAGAAACTTTCCCAACCCACAACAAACAAACACCAGTAAGTAGAAAGCAGTAAGGATAATTGCTAACAACCTGTGGATAACCACATATAGTATGGGTAATTGACAACTCCCCATTGTATAACCTGACCCCGAACTCCCCGAATCTCTTAAGCATTTGTTCAGTTAAACATTTGCGTGCAAGGTTAGTTTTAGATAGCTTCCCTTTCCTTTCCAGCTTCATAGGATAAATAAGAAATCAGAAAGTAGCACCCAACTCCTACCATTGCGGTGAGGAGAAACCCATGGCGATAAGGTAGTTGCGTCACCGACAAAAATCGCACGCTACATGTTCCCATTTTTTTTACTAGCCCAGTCTCACCTCTAACCAACCTGTACCCTTCATTAGTTTTATTTAAATTAATAAATTAGTTTTTAGATAGGTTTTAATTAAGTTAATAAATTAGTTTCTAGGTAGATTTTAATTAGATTAATAATTTAGTTTTAGATAGATTTTAATGAAATTAGTAAATTAGTTTTAATTAAATTTTTAATTTAATTTGTTAATTAGCTCTTTTGATTCTTAAATCAATCTTGAGATTCCTCGACTTTATTTCAATTAACTCTTGAGGTTTGATTTTGGATTTGATCCTTGATACCTTCGAAGCTTTTGATGCCAGTTTTGGATTGAGTATTGTTTGACCATCGTGGCCTTTAGTTTGACTTGGTTCTTGAGAAATTATTGATTAGTTCTTGCCTTGTTAACTGGTTTGTTCTTGATGCTTGCTGAGATCTTTTTTATTTTGTCCGTGAGGTGCTAATAGGTGTTTGGTGTTCTCTCGTTCGATCTTGGTTGTTATCACTTGTGCTTGAAACTTCATCCTTGCCCTTGTTCTTGCTTCCAAATTCCAAAGGAAAGTATCATTATTGACTTATAAGTCATTCTCTAGGTTGGTTTAGACCTATCCCTCTTCATTTCCATGACCTCTTTAGGATCATCACTCTTGGCTTCATGAGAGCCATTTTGCTTTATAACTTAAAAGTTAGGTTTGGAGTTTTTGAACTCCATTGGGTACCATTATGATGTGTACTCACTTCCCTCTTTGACTTTGTTTAAAGTCAATCCTTTAGGTTAGTTTTTCAACTTAGACTTAAAGAGTTCTTTAACTCTATGAGAGTATCATGATCATGAATACTCATCCCCCCTTGGAACTTTGACCACAGTCAATGGTTCCTCACCCCTAGTTAGGTGAACTACGAATGCTCTGATTCCATCCTTATTAGGATACGTAGGCACGAGATGCGATGTCTTGGCGAGCATACTTAGTGTATATACCCTAAGGTCTTTACCTTTAGCACTTAGGTCTTTACCTTAGCAGATCCCTTAGCAGGCAAACATAACATAACACAAATACTTACAAGAGGTTCTTGTAGAGTACTATAGATGTCTAGGATGCTAACACCTTCCCTAGGTATAACCAACCCCTGAACCTTAGATCTCTTGGCTGTGTCTTTACATAGCACAATTAGGGTTTTCTTCGATCTTTACCCTTTCCTTTGGATAAATCAAAGCTCGATGGTGAATTTCAAAGTTTTGTGATTCAAGTTAATTAATAGTGTGATATCTGATTCTCACTGCAACAAGGGTGAATGGACAACGAGTTGTTTTCTATGTACTGGATGTTTTGCAATATCTATTTCGATTAATTCTTGAGGTTTGATTTTGGATTTGATCCTTGATACCTTCGAAGCTTTTGATGCCAGTTTTGGATTGAGTATTGTTTGACCATCGTGGCCTTTAGTTTGACTTGGTTCTTGAGAAATTATTGATTAGTTCATGCCTTGTTAACTAGTTTGTTCTTGATGCTTGCTGAGATCTTTTTGATTTTGTCCATGAGGTGTTAATAGGTGTTTGGTGTTCTCTCGTTTGATCTTGGTTGTTATCACTTGTGCTTGAAACTTCATCCTTGCCCTTGTTCTTGCTTCCAAATTCCAAAGGAAAGTATCATTATTGACTTATAAGTCATTCTCTAGGTTGGTTTAGACCTATCCCTCATCATTTCCATGACCTCTTTAGAATCATCACTCTTGGCCTCATGGGAGCCATTTTACTTTATAACTTAGAGTTAGGTTTGGAGTTTTTGAACTCCATTGGGTACCATTATGATGTGTACTCACTTCCCACTTTGACTTTGTTTAAAGTCAATCCTTTAGGTTAGTTTTTCAACTTATACTTAGAGAGTTCTTTAACTCTATGAGAGTATCATGATCATGAATAATCACCCCCCCTTGGAACTTTGACCACAGTCAATGGTTCCTCACCCCTAGTTAGGTGAACTACGAATGCTTTGATTCCATCCTTATTAGGATACGTAGGCACGAGATGCGACGTCTTGGCGAGCATACTTAGTGTATATACCCTAAGGTCTTTACCTTTAGCACTTAGGTCTTTACCCTTAGCAGATCCCTTAGCAAGCAAACATAACATAATACAAATACTTACAAGAGGTTCCTGTAGAGTACTACAGATGTCTAGGATGCTAACACCTTCCCTAGGTATAACCAACCCCTGAACCTTAGATCTCATGGCCATGTCTTTACATAGCACAATTAGGGTTTTCTTTGATCTTTACCCTTTCCTTTGGATAAATCAAAGCTCGATGGTGAATTTCAAAGTTTTGTGATTCAAATTGATTAATAGTTTGATAACTGATTCTCACTGCAACAAGATGTCATACCCCAAATTTTGACCACTAAGATTTCCCATCATTGTGCAAATTATTGCCACAATATGGAGTAACCTTCGTGCCTCATTAGTCTCCCCAAAGATGGGTAAGCATCCACTACAATCAAAATTCGGGTTTCAGGCCCTCTCAGAGCTCTTAGACAAAGGATCAATCAAGAATTGACATGATCTTCAACTTGTCTAACCTCTCAAACATCCACAAAGGATCAAAAGGACTCCCACTTCAAGGATTAAGCACAAGGCTGCTCCCTTCTAGGTGGATCAAGCCTCAAGATCGCCAGTGTCACCAAATAAGGGTTTTGGTCGACCAGGGCCTCCAAATGGAAATTTTCCTCTGGGCATGAGCCAATGATTCAAAGCATAACCTAATATGCTCCATGGAACCTCATGAACCCAATCATCAAGTCAATTTTGCTTCAGGTGGTGCACTCATAAAAAAATCAGGAATTAGGGTTTCTTGACCTAATTAACCCCTAAGTTGACTTTTGGGACAAAACATGAGCCAAGACCTCAAGAGAGGATTTGAGGGTCTCTAACACACTACATTGATCCATTTGCAAAAATGGATTGATCCAAGAAGCTTGAGCAACAAGTTTCAGTTTCATCTGAACCATAGTTAGGGTTTCGCGGAAAAAGTCAACTATAGCTTTGACCTTTGACCAGGACATGCTCCCAAACCCTAGGACATGATCCAATACACCCTATAACACCTATGAAATCAATCCATCAAGTTTGATTTAGGTCAAGGACTTGATTTCATAGAGGATCGCACAGTTTGGAATTCATCTGACAAAAAGTCAACTGTGCACAAAAGTCAACTTTGACTTTTTGAGATTTTTCACAAATATGGTTCTTTGAACCTAAAATGATGTTAATGTGTGATTTGGATCATCATTCATCAAGAAAAATCAAGAAAAGTGGGATAACTTGTTAAAGGGGTAACCATAAAAACTTAGAAATTTTCTAAGTTATGAAACAAAGTGCATAGGGTACTAACTTTGGAGGATCATAACTCCTAAACCACAAGGCCATTTTTCCCCATTCAAAGCTGGATTTGTAGCCCTCATGGCCCTCTACAAAAGCTTCAACTACACCTTATTCCAATTCATCATGGATTTTGAGTTATGGAATGATCAAAATGGCTGAAAACATGAAATGCCACTTTTTCCAACACTTAGTGAAATTTTCACTAAGTCAGAATCTGCCTTCACTTTTTCCCAAATATAGGGGCATTTTTCACTTGGATCCAAAATGTGTCAAAACCAACTATGATCAAACAGTTGTTGTATCATATAAGGGCTTTCCGAAATGGCCAAGAACTCCATCAAATTCCACTTGAGCCATGAGATATGACAATGCCAATATGCCTTGCTGCAAACTGTCATGGCAAGGCAGATTTTGGAGTTTTGCTCGATTTTCCCAAATTTTGCAAAGGGCAAGCAACTCTATCCATCTGAACAACTCAAGGGGGGACCAAGGAGGAACCAACTCTGATCCCAAGCCTCCCAAGTCTTTGGAACCAAAAATAGCATGCCAAACCTAGAAATCCCTAAAAGAGGGACAGGACTCCAATTTTGGATTGGAGCATTCAATGCATACTCCAAGGTGACATAGACTGAGCCCTTCCCAACTAAATCCAGTCAAGACTTATCCAAGACCAAGGGAACCAGCAGCCTGTGGCCTAACCTCTAGTTAATGGCTAGAGGAGACTTGGATTCTCATTGCTCAACATTGGCCAAACCTATGCAGCAGTTGCCATTCACTACTCCTTACAAAACAAACTTGCTCTACTATAAATAGAGCTCATTTGTGATCAGTTTGAGTACACCAAAGCCATCAAACAGATGCTTTCCTCAAAATCTCTTCATTTACTCCAAAATTGCCTTCTAAGGCAAGTCACTATCGGGTTTTAAGTTTGAGAGCTATTTCAACCAATCCAATCACACACACACACACCTCATAAAAATCATATAGAAGTGATCCAAACACTCACATAACATCTGGAACACCAAAATCACAAAATCACTAGCCAACTGCTCAAGTTCTTGACAGATTTGCAGTTGGGGTACCATCTCAAGTTCCAGATCATTTCCATTCATTCCAAGCATGTAGACACACTTCATAGCACCTAGGAAAGCTGTCTATATCCTTGGAACCAAGCTGTAACACCTCAAACACAAAACACGATCACCAGCTGCAAGAGGTAAGCATGAGCTCTTCTAACTCTATGATCCATGCATTTTTTGCTGCACAATAATTTGACCATATGTTCATAATCATGCATATAATGTTTTCCCTCAATCAATTGCTTTGTTTGAATCGTGTATGGAATTTCTGAACCTTTAAATTTTAGGATTCTTGAGGTTTCTCTTTGATTTCTTATTCCATGATTAAAATAAATGAAATTAAAGACCATAGACATGATCGTGAGGTTAAAGCGAGTAGATTGATGTGTAGATTGCATGATAACATCAAGTATTCAGTGAGATTGGATAGAAAACGCAAATCTGCAGAAACAGAGGGTGGCGCGTGTTCTTGCCATGTTCTTGGCGCCATTTTTGAACATTTGAATATTTGAATTTTGTGATTTTATTTAATTGAATCAAAAATTAATTTCTCTCTGAGTTTTAATGATTTTGAGTTGATTCTTTTTTTAATAATTCACAAAAATGTTAAAATATTTTGTTTTCCCAAAAAAAATCCAAAAAAATTATTTATTTCATATACTTGATATTTTTGTAAAGAATTAATATTTTAATTGTTTTTGACATTTAAAATATTTTCTCTTTCTTGATTTTTCAAATTTTAGTGATTTCTAAACATTTTGTGGATCAAAACCTAATTGTTGAAACATTAATCCAAGATCACAATTTGTTTTCCTCATGTTTAACAATTTTGATCATTTTAATTGAATTTTTTATTCAATTAAAATACATTTTAAAAACAAATTAGGGTTTTTGATTAATTCAACCCTCATCAAACTTTTTCAAACTATTTGGGCCTCTAATAGAGTGTAAGACCCAACCCTCTTTGAAAACCAAAAACATTTTGGGCCTCAGTCATTGTATAAGACCCACTGCGCTTTCAAAAAACCTCGGCACAATCATCGTTTTCAAAAAAAACCCTGGGCCTCTCCTTGAGCTGTAAGCCCCATCACTTGTACAAAAATAAATCTTTGGGCCTCTAATAGAGTGTAAGACCCAATCCCCTTTTAACCAAAACAATTTTGGGCCTCAGAAATTGTATAAGTTCCTCTGCGTTAAAAGAAAATCTCGGCGCGATCGCCATTTCAAAACAAAACCCTGGGCCTCTCCTTGAGCTGTAAGCCCCACCACTTGTATAAAAATAAACCTTTGGGCCTCTTGAGAGAGTATAAGACCCATCCCTTTGTACAAAAAACCTTTTTGGGCGTCAGTCACTTGTATAAGACCCTGTACAAATTCAAAACAACAGTGCAATCACTGATAAAACTTTGGGCCTCTCCTTGAGCTGTAAGCCCCAATAATATTTTCAAAGCACTTTCTCCTTTGATTTTGAATATAATATTGTTATCAAAGCTTTCTTTGTTGAACAACTAACCAAACAACATGGAAGCTCTACAACCGAGTAAGTGTTTACCCGCTTTCTTTATCCGCTTTCATATATATAACTGTATTGCGGGGCTGCTCACTGTAAGTCTCCTTTCACAAACTTTTATATACCTATCAAATATCCACTGTGTAATACTAGTATAGCTATTTAGATTTTCCCCCGACAACTACGTCTAGCACTAGGTAAATCCCTGTTGGTCACTCTTAAATACAAATAAAAGTAGATCCCCATAGGATTACCAGACACAGTCTTCCCTCCTCTTGGGGTTAAACAATATGGAGACGTGAAAGGCAGCATTCTCGGTGAACCCTTTCTCAGACTGTCACTCTTAGAAATCGTCAAAGAAACTCTAACTCCCCAGAGATGATCTTTTCTCCGTGAATGGCATCTCTTGAGTTTCTTCCAAATTCTCGGACTTTCCTGGCTTGATCTATTATCTGTGAATAACATGTCTTGAACTTCTCGGGGTTTGGGGACCCACAGGCTTCTTAAAAGCATCCCCGCCTCCTCTTGGGCGTTGTACAAGGACCCTTCGGCTTCTTAAAAGCTCTCATGCCTTCTCTTGGGCTTAGTACAAGGACCCATAGACCTCTACAGGTATAGGAACATAACTTAGTCATCAATTTGCTAGAGCTGTCTTTCTGAGTCAAGTGTCAGACCAGTTAATGGGCTGACCTTCATCCCTTAACACACCAGCCTTCTCTTGGGCATTATACAAAGATCATTCACTATCTGAGAATCGACTTCTCAAAACACCCGTAGGCTTGGACAGTCTCAATACCCTTTGGATTTCCTATTTCCTTAAAGAACAGGAAATAACCCTGATCCTCTGATCAGTACCAAAGCACAACAATACCATTAAACATCCCCTCCATAAGAACTGATTTTCTCTTTATCCAATATACTGGACCTGTGACTAAACTGAAATAGTTACGATGGCCTCCTCTTGAGCTTTGTACAATGATTCTCCCAAGCGGAGCCAACCTTTTAACACTATCTTGTTGAGTATAAATGACTCTCTTGTTGAGTCAAACCCTTTTAGCCTCCATCTTGGGCTTCGTACGAGATACAAAACCACTCTTTAGTTGAGTATAAAGGAACTCTCTTGTTGAGTGTAAAAGAATCTCTTGTTGAGTCAATCACCTGTCAAACAGACTCCTTGTTGGGTCACCTCCCTTTTAGCCTCTATCTCGGGCTTCGTACGAGATACAAAAACACTCTCTTGTTGAGTATCAAAGACTCTCTTGTTGAGTCAATCCCTTTTAGCCTCCATCTCGGGCTTCGTACGAGATACAAAAACACTCTCTTATTGAGTATAAAAGACTCTCTTGTTGAGTCAATCCCTTTCAGCCTTCATCTCGGGCTTCGTACGAGATACAAAAACATTCTCTTGTTGAGTATAAAAGACTCTCTTGTTGAGTTAATCCCTCTCAGCCTCCATCTCGGGCTTCGTACGAGATACAAAAACACTCTCTTGTTGAGTATAAAAGACTCTCTTGTTGAGTCAACTCCTTTAGCCTCTCTCTCGGGCTTCGTACGAGACACATAAAAGCACTCTCTTGTTGAGTCAACCTTTTTAGCCTCTCTCTCGGGCTTCGTACGAGACACATAAAAACACCCTCTTGTTGGGTCAATAGCCTCTTCTTAGGCTTTATATAAAGAAAACCCTGGTTAAGTCAATCAACCTTTTAGCATCAAAGTTGTGCCTTGCTCATAGCATACAAACATCAACAACTCCCCTTTAGAGATGAAAAATTCTCCCTAAAGTCAAAACCCTTTAGCTTCACATCTTGGGCTTCTAACAAGATACAAATAGACCCTTCAGCTTCACATCTTGAGCTTTGAACAAGATACAAATCACCCCTTTAGCTTCAATCTTGGGCTTTGAACAAGACACCAAAACGACCATTTTCTTCCCATAGAATAGGAGGAACTACGATCGCTCTGATTTCCTTGTTTCGTTAAACGGGAATACGTAGGCATAAGATTGAAAAAATCTTAGCGAGCACACTAATTAAAAACATCAAATCTAGTACCTATCAAAAATCCCCAGGAATAGTCCCGTCATTTTAGTCTTAACAAAATAAGCAGAGAGAGGCCCATAATCTAAACCGCATCTATAAATCAACAGTCATATGTTTAAACTCAGTATGTAAGCAGGGTTAATTGGAGACATCTATTTCCCTTCCTTAGTCAGCTTAATAGGATAAAAAATGAATCGACCTGTAGTACCCTAGAGCGACAGTGCTTAAGAACCACGTCCAAAATCGCTCGCTACAGGAAAAAGTGGCGCCCACCGTGGGGCCACGCAAGGCATCTTGTCCCTCTTATCTCTCTGGGTGAAACCTTATATCTGAAAACTGCCAGAAGAATGGCGACTCTGCTGGGGACGGTTCGAGGTCTTGTTCTCTTCCCATCTCTTAGGTAGAAAACCCTGATGTCACAGAAACGACAGCTCGGCTGAGGAGTCATTGTCTGTATAGGATCATAAGACTAAAGGTCTAAGATGATTAGGACAAATATATATACTGCTTTTCCTAATTGATATCTGTGTTTATTTTTCTGCTAATGGGAATACGTGTGATGCCGCATGTGGAAAGATTGAGTATACACCTAAGATAGGTGATGGCAATGCGGGTAATCTTACTGGGAGTGAATTCCAGTTAAGAGCCCTCGATCGACCATCAAACTTAGTGGAAACTCCCTTTGCAGATACATTGCCTATACGACTTCGGTTGTTGAAAGTAGTGTGGTCGACTGGGTTATCTGAGAAGCTGAGGTTTTTAGCAGACTTAAGCCACTTTGTAGTGCAGAAGCTATCAGAAATAGTTGTCACGCGATACTACCCTCATCTGAGATTGCTCTACGATACATCACCTAGCACAGTTCCTGGCCCGTTGATGTTATCTCGAAGGGAATCAATGCTTTTGAGAGACAGGTACAAAAAATCACCAGTATAAACCTTTGGGGGGGGGGGGGGGGGGGCGGGGTAGAGCCTTGACTTCATGACAGCGACCCTTTGACCCCATGTTTTTTCTATGTTTTTGTGTGCTGCATTCATACATTCATTTAAAAAACATTAAAACAAAGAAAATCGTCTCTTCTAGTCTCTCTTTTTCAAATTAAACTAAGACAATGATTGCAAATGTCAGAGAAAGGAGATTACGCTAATGGACTTCGGTAGAAGGAAAACTCATAAGTACACCTTCAAGGTTCCAAAGTTAGAGGATTTAAGAGGTCTGGCGAGAATGATCACCAACCACGAGGCTTTCAGAGCCAAGTATGGAGGGCTACTGTCTCTATTAAGGGTCCATGTAATAGAGGGAATCCTGTCCATACTAATTCAGTTCTACGATTCGGTCTATCACTGTTTCACATTCCCGGATTATCAGCTAGCACCAACGCTGGAGGAGTATTCTCACCTGACTGATTTACATATTACTGATCAAGCTCCCTTTTCTGGACTGGAAGAAATTCCAAAGGATCAGACCATTGCAATGGCAATTTATTTGGACGAGTCAGAAGTCAGGACTCACATGACCACTAAGGGTGGAATCCAAGGTTTGCCAGCCCAGTTTTTGACAAAGAAAGCTCTATACTTTGCTAGTATAGGGAACGTGGCCGCTTTTAAGAACATCTTTGTTTTGCTCACCTAGGGGTTATTTTTGTTTCCCAACATTGATAACTTCGTAGATATCAACGCCATTAAGATTTTCCTGATTGGAAACCCTGTACCGACCTTACTCGCAAATGCGTATCATTCGGTACACTTAAGGAATTTATACAGCGGAGGAATGATCACGTGCTGTGTACCTTTGCTTTACAAATGGTTCACTTCCCACTTGCCCAAGTCTGCTGCATTTTGGGATCAAAAGAATACTTTACGTTGGTCGCAGAGAGTCATGTCTCTTACCAACTCTGACATCGATTGGTATAATCGAATCTATGACGGGATCAGGATCATTGACCGTTGTGGAAATTTCCCAAATGTGCCCCTTATAGGAACTAAGGGAGGAATCAACTATCACCTAGTGTTGGTTCGTCGTCAATTTGGATACCCGATGAGACATGTCCCGCGCAGTGCTCATCTAGAAGGTCTTTTCTTCAAGGAAGGAGAAAATGACAGGGCACTAAAGACGAAAATAGTGCACGCCTGGAAATACGTTCATAGGAAAGGACGAGAGTCTCTAGGAAAACCCGATTGTGTCTCGATGGAACCTTATCTCCATTGGATACAAACTAGAGCTCTCAAGCTGAGGATGCCTTACCCTCGTCAGGAAGTTCTTCCATTAAGGGACTCTGCCCTTTATTTCATGTCTGAGACGGAAAAACTTCAGGTTACTCTCAGCAAAGTTCAACAGGAGAAGAGGTCTTGGAGGAACAAGTACCGTATTCTCAATGTGGAGTGCAGGAAAATATAGCAACTGTTAAGAGAAAAAAAAGCTCTAATTGAGATTTTAGAGCAACATGTTGTAGAAAATCAGGATGACCAAAGAAATTTGCTCGCTCCTTTCACCTGGCAAAGGAATGACAACCCGTCAACGACCGAAGAGCCCCGGTCAAAGAAGAGGAAAGTACCAGAACCCGCACCTGAGCTCTCTTCAGAGAGGACTCAGGATCCATTAGTTTAGGTTTCCTTTTTCAACACTTTGTAATCTAATGTATTTCCATTTTCGCAATCCTTTGAATTCAATAAAATGGAGTTTCCCCACTGTTTGATATTTGCAATCTAATTGTCGAAGTTTACCTTGAATAAATAAAATAATCAATAATCATTGCATTCATCATTCTCATAAACACATTCTTCTTACCTACGAATCTCATGTTTGCGTCTCGATTCTAGAGTCAAACTGTCTCATTCGTACAATACTCGGGCCAATCGTCAGAAAAAGATGGATGATCTCGAGGAAGAGAACAGAGAGTTGAGAGAAGAGATCGACACTCTGAAAGAGGATCTGAGAAAGCTTCATAGCGACATGCAAGCTCTAGCAGAGGCTCAAATGCAGCAATAAAGGACTGTGATCTCGGAGATCACATCGACACCCATAGTGGAGAAGTCTGATCCTAGGAACAAAATGTCAAAAGATCGTCCCTGGGGCATGCCTATCAACTATATCCCGGAAGGATATGTTCCGCCGATCAATGAGGATCAAGGAACCGCAGCAGGAGCAGCTGGGCCTGAAGGTTACAAACTTCAGGAATGCGAAGATGCCAGGGACATGACAACAACTCCTGAAGGTTACAAACTTCGGGAGGCACCGAGAGTCTCGACCATAATGACTATACCAACGCCCGTGGTACACACTGACCCGGAAGGACAGATTCCACAGATACCATCTGGTGGAAACGACAGCATGTTCGACAGAATGAATGAATTCCAGGAACAGTTCCTGGAGATGCAGAAAGAACTGCAAGCCCTTCGTGGTCAGGATCTATTTGGAAAGGACGCCGCATACCTCTGCTTGGTCCCCAATGTGAAAGTTCCACCCAAATTCCAAGTGCCCGACTTTGAAAAGTACAAGGGTAACTCTTGCCCTCAGAGCCATCTGGTGATGTACGCTCGGAAAATGTCAGCTCAGACAAAGAATCAGGAGCTGCTCATTCACTACTTTTAGGATAGTTTAACCGGTGCCGCATTAAAATGGTACATGGGTTTAAACCGCGCCACGATCGACACATTCTGAGATCTTGGCGCTGCCTTCGTTCAACAATATAAATACAATTTGGACATGGCACCAGACCAAGATCAACTTAGATCGATGTCACAAAAGGACAAGGAAACCTTTAAGGAGTACGCTCAGAGATGGCGTGAAATCGCCGCCTAGATTTATCCACCTCTTGAGGAAAAAGAGATGACAAAGATCTTCTTAAAGACCTTGAGCTCATTTTACTACGACAGAATGGTCGCCGGTGCGCCCAGTGACTTCACCAAGATGGTGGGCATGGGAGTTCGTCTTGAGGAAGCGGTCCGAGAAGGACGTTTAGTAAAAGACACTGGATCATTAAGTAGTACAAAACGATACGGTAGTGCTCTCCCTAAGAAAAAAGAGCAGGATATTGAGAATATCTCTCTTGAAAAGCAAAGGCGACGTTATCAACCAATAGCAGCTATAACTCCTGCTATCAACCCCGCGCCTGTTCCTACGTATCAACCTCAGGTTACGCCGTGCCAACCTAATCAACAACAACTTCAGCAAAGGACACAACAGCCTCTTCAGCAGGCTCGTCCTCAGTATAACAACAACTGTACGACACGACCTCCAGGGTTTGACCCTATACCTGTGTTGTACGCAGAGCTATTTCCGTTACTACTGGTCAAGGGGCATGTCCAAACCCGGGCTCCTCTTACAATACCGGAAAATCCGCCTTTCTAGTTCAAGGTGGATCAGACTTGTCCTTACCATCAAGGAGGACTAGGGCATAACATAGAAAACCGTCTCAGTTTCAAATCCGATGTACAAAAGCTTGTTAGGAGCGAAGTTTTATCTTTCAAAGATACGAATCCGAACATTCTCACGAACCCGCTGCCTCAACACGAGAAAGCTACAGTCAATTTGATAGAGGGAGAGTCTAACAACACCTATCAAATTCATGATGTACTCTTGTTAAGGGACAACTTGGTCAAGATGCATTGTAGATAGAGCGGATATGGCCATGTGCCACCTCATAATTATCACCAGTGTGATATCTGCTGTAAAAACAATCAGGGATGTTCTGTGGTGCAATCAGCTCTACAAGAATAATTGGATCTTGGATGGATCCAAGAGCATCGAGTTCGTGGAGTCAACATGACCTATACGAATTCCAACATCATTCAGAATCACGACATTCGTGCAATAAATGTCAACTTGGTGGCGATGCACTCAAGGCAAAGCCAGTATCATAATCTTCCACGTCATGATTACAATTCCTTTCTGATTTGCTCGGTAAACAAATAGGGATGCTCTTTCATACAAGAGGCCCTCCAGCGTCAGATGGATCTTGGATGGATCCAGGACTACCATGATAGAAATCCTTATCAGATCAACATGATTTAAATCTTTAATATTCGTCTGATGAATACCAGCTTGGTAGAGTTACATGCCAAGCAGGTCCAATTTGGTTTTCTCACTTCGCATAATTATCAGAGCTGTAAAGGATGTTGTGAGAGTAACCAAGGGTGCGCTATCGTTCAGAGAACTTTACAACACTTGTTAAACAACTGGTGGCTTCCAATCTATCTGGATGAAGTCACGCAACAGAACAGTGTGCTTAACGGAAACCCTACTCGGCATCAAAGTTAAGATGTCCGATCTATAGAAACAAACCTGGTAAGGTTGCACTGCATTCAAAGCGGACGTGGCCAAGTGCCACCACACAACTATGAACGCTGTAGAGTCTGCTCGAAGAATAACTAAGGATGTTACCTTGTGCGGGCGTCTCTCCAAGGTCAGTTGGATCGCAAAGAGATTCACCCAAACCTAGCTTCGGGGTCCGTTGACTGGACGCCAGACTACTTCGCTGATCAGATCAGAGACGTGGTTATAATCTCTGACCCTGAGAGGAATGAGGATGTTTGTGCCATCATCCCTCTACTGGACGAATCAAAGGTTCTTAGCCAGGAACTGATTGAAGTTACTTACGACAGTCAGAAAAATCAGAAGGCTCCTGTAGTTATCTATCTACCGGGACCATTACAGTATGAATCAGCTAAGGCGATCCCTTACAAATATGGTGCAACGATATTACCCTCCGTCATGAATATTTCAGACATCAGTCGAGTAACCCGGAGCGGTCGAATCTTCAACCGAGGAGTTGGAGAACCTAACAAAGAAAAGGAACTTCCGACAGAAGCTCCCAAACCACCAGTCGGGTAATCCAGTAATCCCGACCTTTCGAAGAACAACGATGAGATGCTGAAGCTCATCCAAAGGAGTGAATACAACATTGTCGATCAGCTGTTACAAACTCCTTCAAAGATCTCAGTGCTATCACTTTTACTCAGTTCCGAAGCCCACAAAGAGGCTCTACAGAAAGTCTTAGAGTAGGCCTTTGTGAAACAGGATGTGTCAATACGACAGTTCGATAGCATCATCTCTAACATCACTTCCTGCAACAACTTAGGATTCAGTGATGAGGATTTTCCAGACGGGGGAAAAAGTCACAACATGGCGCTTAATATCACAGTTAACTACCAGGACGATGCTTTAGCCAGTGCACTAGTAGACACAGGATCGACCATCAACGTTATGCTAAAGTCCACTCTAATGCGACTGTCATTCAAAGGATCCCCGATGAGGGGCAGCGAGGTCATCGTCAAAGCCTTTGACGGATCTCGGAAAGCAGTTATTGGCAAAGTCGACCTTCCCATAACTATTGGTCCTCACACTATCTTAATCACTTTCCAGGTCATGGACGTCCGGGCAGCGTACAACTGTTTATTAGGAAGACCTTGGATACACCAGGCTGGGGCAATCACTTCGACGCTGCACCAAAAGCTGAATTTTGTCAAGAACGATCAACTCGTCACGGTCCGTGGGGAGCAAGCCTTGCTCGTGAGTAACTTATCATCATCTACTTATGTAGAACCCGAGGAGGCTGTTGGGACTCAGTTCCAGACACTGTCGGTGAGCAATGAGAATCAACCAGAGAAAGGAACCTCGATTTCCTCATACAGAGATGCTCTCAAAGTTATCAAAAATAACAATACGAAAGGATGGGGACAGCTTGTCATTCCTACCGATAACAAAACAAAGAAGGGTCTTGGTTTTTCTACGACCTGTACCTAGACAGCTGTTAACGATGAAGGTCTTCATCCCATTCAGGACTTCTTCCACAGTGGAGGTTTCCTTCACCCAGTGCCTCAAACAGTCCATACTATCAACGAGGAGGATCCCTCTGATACGAATGAGGATCGAAAGTCCTATCTTAACGAGGACGGTTACATGTCTCAGGAAGAGGTGCCTACGCCATTTTGCTATCCCGCACAGAGTCCGAGATTTATACCCAGGTCAGACGTCGAAATGATATATGGAGATTGTAATCCGGAAGGATGTCGTGCTCCACTAAACTCATTAGAGGAGGGCACTCTGATGAAAGACAACTTTGACCACAATTATTATGTCCCAATGGATGGCCTGCCTATTTGGCAGTCGTACCCAGGAAACTTGGGGCAAGAAAATCAGCTGAGCATCATTGAACAGAATACCTGTGTCCCCACCATGTCATGGGATCAACACTCAGGGTATTCAGAACCTATCTAGTACGACGATGAATTGGAAAAGCTTGTCGGACTAGAGTTCATCAACTATGCTTTTCCCGAGGTCAATGTCATTGAAAGAGATTACTCCTCCAGTTCCAAAGAGGTGTGGGACACCTAGGGACAACCAAGTGGAAAATACAACTATATGTCAAGTACACCGCTCCCGAAAGCTCTCATATCAGGCTCAAAGACATCCAACCAACTGGATGGGGAGATTTGCCTGAGAGAACAAATACTATGCAAAATACAATTGAGGAATCCTCCTACGACAATTCTGCATGAGAGACAGATTCCAATGTTCCTGCTCCACCAGAAATCAACGTTATTTCTAAAGACAAATCAAGGAAAGTACCAGACTTTGTGATTCACCGAGGAGTTCGCCGCCAATGGGTTGCTGTCAATGTTCCGAAGATTGTTCATAAGTCAAAGTAATTGCCGTCTTTAACCTTTCACCCTGCGCAGGTGTAACAGATGTTTTGATAGGGCTCGCTTTCTGTAAATTTTCCTCTTCGCTTTGCCCAAAGCGACAGAGTTTTGTTTTATAGGGCTGTAGTTTCAAGAATCGACTTGTTCATAAATAAAATAACGTCATTCTGTAATTTCTGCATTAATTGCTGTTTTCTCTTTTCGCTTTTCTCAGAAAATGGTAGTCCTAAAACAACAATTCAAAATAAGCAAGCAGTTTTTCAAAAAAAAAATACACTGCACACACTTGCATTTTCTCTATCTCTTCTAAAAACAATCATCACGTCATGCAGATTGCTTGTTTTAAACCCCGTTGAAACATACGATCCAATGCCTTCTCCCGACTTTGAGTTCCCGGTATTTGGGGCTGAAGAAGAAGTTGACGATGAAATTCCAGAAGAGATCTCTCGATTACTCCGACAGGAGGAAAGGTCCATTGAACCTCACAAAGAGCCGTTGGAAACGATCAACGTGGGTTCAGAAAAAGAGAGAAAAGAAATCAGGATTGGGGCACTGCTCAGTCCAACTGCCAAAGAGAGTTTAACGAAGCTTCTCAGAGAATTTCCCGATGTGTTTGCTTGGTCCTACCAGGACATGCCAGGGTTGGATACCAGCATCGTGGAACATCATTTACTGTTGAGATCGGAATGTCCGCCAGTAAAACAAAGGTTGAGACGGACTCACCCGGACATGGCCATCAAAATCAAAGAGGAGGTTTAGAAATATATTGACGCGGGCTTCCTCGCCACGTCTGAGTATCCTCAATGGTTAGCCAACATCGTACCCGTTCCGAAAAAGGACGGAAAAGTCAGAATGTGTGTAGACTACAGGGATCTGAACAAAGCAAGTCCAAAGGATGACTTTCCCTTACCACACATCGACATGATGGTAGACAGTACAGCAAAGTTCAAGGTTTTCTCCTTCATGGATGGATTCTAGGGCTATAATCAGATCAAAATGGCGCCGAAAGACATGGAGAAAACTTCGTTAATTACCCCATGGGGTACCTTTTGTTACAAGGTAATGCCATTCGGTTTGAAGAACGCCGGGGCAACCTATCAAAGGGCCATGACTACTCTTTTTCATGACATGATACACAAGGAAATTGAGGTATATGTCGATGACATGATTGCAAAATCTAAAACGGAAGAGGAGCATGTGACCCACTTGTCAAAATTATTCGAGCGTCTGAGAAAATACAAACTCCGCTTGAATCCCAACAAATGCACCTTCGGTGTCTGTTCAGGGAAACTCTTAGGGTTCATCGTCAGCCAAAAAGGAATTGAGGTTGATCCTGAAAAGGTCAAGGCCATTCAAGAAATTCCTTTTCCGAAAACTGAAAAACAAGTCAGAGGATTCTTGGGACGTTTGAACTACATCTCCAGATTCATATTCCTTATGACCTCAACCTGTGCGCCGATCTTCAAATTACTCAAAAAGAACCAGGACTGCGTTTGGACAGAAGACTGCCAAACTGCCTTCGACAGTATCAAGGAGTATCTGTTGAATCCACCGATTCTTTCACCTCCACTGGAAGGAAGACCACTGATCATCTACCTCACAGTCGTGGAAGAATCCATGGGTTGTGTACTTGGCCAACAAGAGGAAACCAAAAGGAAAGAGTCTGCCATCTACTATTTGAGCAAGAAATTCACCGACTATGAAACTCGGTATACGATGCTTGAGAAAACTTGCTGCGCTTTGGCTTGGGCAGCCAAACGTCTTTGTCAGTACATGATTCGTCACACTACTTGGTTGGTCTCCGAAATGGATCCAATCAAGTATGTATTTGAAAAACCTGCTCTAATGGGAAGGATTGCCCGTTGGCAGATGTTGTTATCAGAGTATGACATAGAGTACCATGCTCAAAAAGCCGTTAAGGGGAGTATTTTAGCCGGTCATTTGGCTCATCAACCGACTGACGATCAAGAATCAATCGGGTTTGACTTCCTAGACGAAGATGTCATGTATTTGAAAATGAAAGATTTCGTTGAACCGCTACCCAGTGAAGGGCCAGAACCAGGTTCCCAATGGGGACTAATCTTTGACGGAGCTGTCAATCATTACGGAAACGGAATTGGGGCAATCATCATAACACCTCAGGGTACCCACATTCCTTTCACCGCCAGACTTACGTTCAAGTGTACGAACAACGAGGCCGAATACGAAGCTTGTATTATGGGTCTCGAGGAAGCGATTGATTTGAGGATCAAAAACTTGGACGTATATGGCGACTCAGCCTTTGTTATCAATCAGATTAAAAGAGATTGGAACACATACCAATCAGGATTGATTCCTTACAAAGATTATGCAAGAAGGTTGTTACCTTTCTTCAACAGAATCGAGTTTCATCATATCCCTCGTGAAGAGAATCACATGGCTGATGCATTAGCCACTCTCTCTTCCATGATTAGTGTAGGTCAATGGAATAAACTACCTAAGATCGACATAATGCGCCTTGAACGGCCCACTTACATCTTCACGATTGAAGCAGTCATAGACGACAAACCTTGGCATCATGATATCAAATTCTTCCTTCAGAAATAAGAGTTCCCACCCGGGGCACTAAGGAAGGACAGAAAAACCCTTAGAAGACTAGAAGGCAGCTTCTTTCTGAGCGGTGATACACTCTATAAGAGAAATGTAGACATGGTCTTGCTCCGATGCGTAGACATACCAGAAGCAGACATGCTGATAAAAGAGATTCACGAAGGATCCTTTGGCACTCATGCCAATGGACACACAATGGCGAGAAAAATTCTGAGAGCAGGGTACTACTGGTTGAGCATGGAATCTGACTGCTACAGGTACATGAGGAGGTGTCACAAGTGTCAGATATACTCCGACGAAATCCATGTACCGCCAACACATCTAAAAGTTCTCTATTCCCCGTGTCCTTTTTCCATATGGGGAATCAACATGATAGGCATGATTGAGCCCAAGGCTTCGAACAGACATCGGTTCATCCTAGTAGCCATTGATTACTTCACCAAGTGGGTCGAAGCAGCATCGTACGCCAATGTGTCCCGACAAGTGGTGGTCCGATTTATCAAAAACAATATCATCTGCCGTTATGGTGTTTCGAGCCAGATCATTACGGATAATGGCTCTAACTTGAACAACAAGATGATAAAAGAGTTGTGTGCTGAGTTCAAGATCGAACACCATAACTCATCTCCCTATCGACCCAAGATGAACGAAGCGGTAGAAGCGGCTAATAAGAACATCAAGAAGATCGTTCAAAAGATGGTTATAACCTACAAAGATTGGCACGAAATGCTACCCTTTGCTCTTCACGGTTATCGCACATTTGTCCGCACTTCAACAGGGGCGACCCCCTTCTCTCTAGTATATGGCATGGAGGCAGTGCTCCCCATAGAAGTAGAGATCCCATCAATCCGGGTATTGATGGAAGCTAAGCTAACAGAAGCTGAGTGGCGTCAAAGTCGACACGACAAACTGAATCTGATCGAAGAAAAGAGAATAATGGCACTATGCCACGGTCATTTGTATCAGCAAAGGATGAAGAGGGCGTTTGACAAAAAGGTCCGACCTCGCGTCTTCAGGAAAGGAGACCTTGTGCTAAAAAAGATACAATCATTTCTCACTGATTCTCGGGGCAAATAAACTCCGAACTATGACGGCCCCTATGTGGTCAAGAAAGCTTTCTCAGGCGGTTCCTTGAGACTTGCAACCATGGATGGAGAAGAATTTGCCTACCCCACGAATGTTGATGTAGTCAAGAAATACTTCGCCTAAACTAAAAAAAACGTCTCGGTGGATTGAAAACCCGAAAGGACGGTCCAGGAAAAAATTAGAGACATAATCAAAAATCATCCCAGTGGATTGGAAATCTCAAAGTACAATCCAAGAAAAAGTTAGGGATTAATGGAAAGTAACTACGTCTGATCAGTTCAACTCCTCAGCAGTAATGCCATCCATCAGAAGAAAACTCCAGTCAAGGTCATCTTCGACAGAAGCTCAGGATGTCCCGAATTTAAAGTTGGTAGAAGGATAGTGGTCGTTATGTTTCGATGTAGCCCTGTTCCCTTAAATTACCATTTTCTAAACTTTGTAAATACTCTATGGAATCACGCGTTTGGCTGATCTCCATCCTATCAATAAAATTTGAGCCCTTGTGCTTTTGTTTATAATTCTCATTTGTTTTAGCTTTATAGAACGACATTTTAACATGATCAACGATTCTTGAAATAAAATAAAAATGAATTTACTTGTAAAATTTTTCTGCTTCTAAAATAAAGATGGAAATTCTTTTGACTGTTGAACATCAAAAGAACATCGCTCGCTTCTTCAGAAATAAGTAAGCTTCAAAGTGCAGAATCAAAGTACTTCTTCTAGGCCAGTGCGCCTGAATGAAGGATCAGCTGTATCAGATGCGGCTTTCCCATTTGATACCCCCGGCAGAGTTCTTATCTCCTAAGCCCGACCAACGGTTGTTCCCCACAGGGACTATTTCTCCTAAGCAAGGCAGAATTGCTATCATGAACTAGTGATACTTTTCATCCCCCACTGTGGCCGAGTATCCAGTCGTGTTCATCTACTAGTCTGTATGTCACTTCAGTTTTGCCAGCATAAACATACATACATCATGCATTATTGATTTACATTCACATTCATATTGCATCACTATCACTCTAGTCGGTCTTGTCCCGTCATGATAACAGTCCTCTCAATAGAGTTGTCAGTTCTTTCCTCGCCAGGAAATGTCGCGTCTGAACAATCTCTCTCCTCCAGTTTATTTCTGGATTAGAGTTGTCCCTCGACCACTTTGATAACTTGAACCTCTGAAAGACAAGAAGACCGTTAACGAACATCACTCTTCGCAACTGAAGATGATATTTTCGCTTTCCCGGATTAAGGAAAATCCCCAGAGAAAGCCTCACAACTACAGACTCTCAGGAACACATTGATTTTTCTCTCCAGAAAGTCAATGTTAATGAAGTCATCAGCATCTCAAAATTGGGGTACATCATATGGCATTTCTCCAAGAAGATCCCGAGAAAAGTATGATGCAATATCCCCAAGCGAAAGCAGTCTCTCAAGAGACTCGTTTTCCCTAGATAGAGTCGACAAATGGCATCTCCAACAGAGAAGTTTGTCCACCTCTACAACTCAGACGAATGGGTTCCCCAGCAAGTCTGACATCAAATTTTTTCTATCAAATGGCATCTCCCCAGGAAAATTCGGCGAGAAGTTTGAGGAAAATCGCTACACATAGCGTCCCTTGTCAAGAAAGTTTATTGACAAAAGAAACTTAGACCAGTTCCTTGGTAGGAAACCAGGATCGAGGGGAAGTTTATTTCAGAAACTAAGACCATTTCCTTGGTAGGAAACCAGGATCGAGGGGAAGTTTACATCAGAAACTTAGACCAGTTCCTTGGTAGGAAACCAGGATCGAGGGGAAGTTTACACCAGAAGCTAAGACCAGTTCCTTGGTAGGAAACCAGGATCGTGGGGAAGTTTTTACCTTTTCTAAGCACCGTTACTTAGCAAAAGAAGATGGATGGCCAAGCTACCATTCATAACCGCCGTCAAAATTTCGGGTATTCCGATATTTAATCCTCTTGCACCCCGACTGCCCGAATACCTTCGCCATTCACACCTTCGGGTCCAAGAAGATTAAATAGGGGCATCTGTCATACCCCAAAATTTGACCACTAAGATTTCCCATCATTGTGCAAATTATTGCGTCAATATGGAGGAACCTTCGTGCCTCATTAGTCTCCCCAAAGATGGGTGAGCATCCACTACAATCAAAATTAGGGTTTCAGGCCCTCTCAGAGCTCTTAGACAAAGGATCAATCAAGAATTGACATGATATTCAACTTGTCTAACCTCTCAAACATCCACAAAGGATCAAGAGGACTCCCACTTGAAGTATTAAGCACAAGTCTGCTCCCTTCTAGGTGGATCAAGCCTCAAGATCGCTAGTGTCACCAAATTAGGGTTTTGGTCGACCAGGGCCTCCAGATGGAAATTTTCCTCTGGGCATGAGCCAATAATTCAAAGCATAACCTAATATGCTCCATGGAACCTCATGAACCCAATCATCAAGTCAATTTTGCTTCAGGGGATGCACTCATAAAAAAAATCAGGAATTAGGGTTTCTTGACCTAATTCACCCCTAAGTTGACTTTTGGGACAAAACATGAGCCAAGACCTCAAGAGAGGATTTGAGGGTCTCTAACACACTACATTGATCCATTAGCAACAATGGATTGATCCAAGAAGCTTGAGCAACAAGTTTCAGTTTCATCTGAACCACAGTTAGGGTTTCGCGC
This sequence comes from Lathyrus tuberosus, assembly GCA_022829125.1. Lineage (NCBI taxonomy): Eukaryota > Viridiplantae > Streptophyta > Magnoliopsida > Fabales > Fabaceae > Lathyrus > Lathyrus tuberosus. The sequence continues at coordinate 1,393,725 of JALAZF010000162.1, read as the reverse complement.
AAAAAGTCAACTGTAGCTTTGACCTTTGACCAGGACATGCTCCCAAACCCTAGGACATGATCCAATACACCCTATAACACCTATGAAATCAATCCATCAAGTTTGATTTAGGTCAAGGACTTGATTTCATAGAGGATCGCACAGTTTGGAATTCATCTGACAAAAAGTCAATTGTACACAAAAGTCAACTTTGACTTTTTGAGATTTTTCACAAATATGGTCCTTTGACCCTAAAATGATGTTAATGTGTGATTTGGATCATCATTCATCAAGAAAAATAAATAAAAGTGGGATAACTTGTAAAAGGGGTAACCATAAAAACTTAGAAATTTTCTAAGTTATGAAACAAAGTGGCTAGGGTACCAACTTTGGAGGATCATAACTCCTAAACCACAAGGCCATTTTTCCCCATTCAAAGCTGGATTTGTAGCCCTCATGGCCCTCTACAAAAGCTTCAACTACACCTCATTCCAATTCATCATGGATTTTGAGTTATGGAATGATCAAAATGGCTGAAAACATGAAATGCCACTTTTTCCAACGCTTAGTGAAATTTTCACTAAGTCAGAATCTCCCTTCACTTTTTCCCAAATGTAGGGGCATTTTTCACTTGGATCCAAAAGGTATCTGTCGCTCCCAGGATTTTCATCCAGGTACAAACGCGAGAGTGGCGCGGAAAAACAGAGTCGCCAGCCGTGTAAATTTATCCCAATAGAGGGAAAGGGAACACCGCATAAACCTTAGGAAGGGGGAAAGGAATGGTCATCTTAACCATAGCCTGGGTTCGGGAGTCGGTTACGCGAGGGGAAGGTGCTAGCACCCCACGCGTCCATCGTACTTGATGGGATCCACGCTTGTTGTCTAATCTAAGGGTGAGTTATACTATCATCTAGGGCTGTACTAAAACGGGAGGGGAAGACAAAGACAGACTCGGTAGGATGTCAACGTCCTAGGCCTACGTACCCCCTTTGTGCAATGGGGAATTCAGAGTCAACGTAGTTCGGACCAAGTTCTTTTTGTGTTTTTTATGAGCGACGTTAAGTTCGCGTCCGGCAGTTAGGGTCGATGCCTATTTGCGTCTCAGACGGAAAATAACGTGCCCTTTTTGAAAATGGCCTATAAGTTGAAGGTCCCGAAGGACAAAAATTTTTGAAGTTGGTTTGTGTTTTTTAGGACAGAAGTGGCTTAAGTTAGTTCCTAAGTTGCATTGCACCAATGTCTAGGGCACAGGGGCGAATACTTAACGCATCGTCCCAAGACAGGACGCTCGCTAAGCACTCTAGAAAGATGAGAGGAAGCCCCTCATTTCTCATTCCCCATACTTAAGGCTCGTGCGCAATACACCTTATTATTATTAAGTGTTTTAAAGAAATTTGAGATGAGAAGAGAGAAGACACAAGGGTGACTCTAAAGGAGATTATGAATCCTAAAGTGATCATGCATGGGTGGCCTACGGTTAGTGAGGTTTGACGACAACCTAAATCCTAAAGGAAAGAGATGAGAGAAGGAGAGAATAGTGAAGGTGAATATGGATGTTTATCCACACCCTTAAAGAACTTACCTTAGACCCTGCATAAAAGGTTAGTACAGAATAGACATAAGTAAGAGAGATGAGGTGAATGAAAATCAAACAATGGCAAACAACAATGATTATCATCCAAACATGAATCAAAGAAACAAAGAAACAGCCCCAAAACAATTGGCACAAGTGCCTTTTCAAACAGATAATCATACAAGGTCAAGGATGCGCCTGCAAGAAAATCTCAAGTGAAAAGAAATCAGATAATTAGAAAAATAACTCCTAAAATTCCCAAATTAAACATTAAGGTTCCTCAACCAGAGGCAAACAATATATCAAAAGTTCCTACAAAAAATCAAGATATTAGTCATTCAAATAATTAGGCAGAGTTCAGGTGGGAATTAGGGCTCAGTATGCCAAAGGGAAGGACCTAAATGCAATATGAAATAAATTTTAAAATGAAAGAAAAATGTTTTTATGCAATTTAGGGTGTTTGTGAACAAATGCAAAAAGAACGGATAAAAAATATTTTATGATTGCAGAGAAATAAAATAAATAAATTCATGTATGCATGATCTGAGTAATGCGAAAAGAAATTAACTAAATAATTGGTTTAAGTAATAAAAATAAAATAAAAATAATAAATAAAATTTGTAAAATTTTTATAAAATAATAAAAATTAGGTATGAATTTTATGGGAATTTTTAAATGCAAGAATGTATTTTTAACAATTAAAATGAAATATGATAAATTAAATAAGATAAAAAGTGAAATAAAATGTGCTGGGGGTGTGTTAAGTGAGAAAATGAAGTGGAAATGTTAAATGGGCTGAAGGGTGGGGTGCGAATAGCAGCCCAACCCATCAACGAAAAAAAAAAATAAGCTACCATGCAACTCGGTCAACTCTGTTGACCTATACTTGCCCTTGGATTAATCACACGCTCCTCCTTAGTCAACCAAAAGTCATAGTATTCATGATGGACGTTCCAGATTGCAAGACACACGGGACAACACATGTGCGCGTGCACACCAAACACTCAGACTACCCATGGAATCCCACGTGAGGGGCATGTGGGATTTTTAATGTGCTGTCCCAGTTATGGCCACATGATTTGATCAACGGATACGGTTAAGTCAACTAAACAAAAAGTAAGCCAAAGGAAATAACCTGGTTGGTGGAACACGATAACTATCATGGGGTAAATAACACAAGATCAATAACTTAAAATCAGAAAAAAAAATAAAGAAAATAAAACGTGGACGCGTGATGGCCATTGGATGAAAAACTTGAACGGCTGGGATTTTGTCACCTTCATAAACCCCTTGGCCAGCTGGAGACAGTACCAGACGCCGGAGCCCTAGCTCCGGTCGTCATCTCCGGCAACCCCCACCCCCAAATTTCCCAGAAAGGGCATGCGAGCACACTGCTTTAATCAGAAAAATGTCAGGAGTTCAAATATCCAATCAAAACAAGCAAATAACCCATGACTAATGAGGTTCGAATGAAAACAAGTAAGGTTTAAAATTTTAAAACTCACCAAGCAACCAATGTACACGTCCAAACACGAAACAAAATATATCAGATTCATCAGTGGCAATCACACAACAACATACACGTAAAAAAAGAGAGTTTCATGATCACGAAAAAAACCACCAACCTGAGATGGTATGATCTGAATCCTCGCCTTTGTCTGCGAATGATGGTTGATTTCTACCCTATGGATCACCAGGAAGAGGTTTGTGGAGGAACTTTTGGCAAAGACCCTGTGGATCGTCTCTTTTAGGGTTTTCTTGAGAACTCCTCCAACTTCACGTGCCTGAACCCTAACCAATGCATGGATGGGTTTATAAAGACTAGGGTTTGCCTCTGAATATGAATTGGGCTTGGGTAATTATTTGTTTCATGAGTTTTTGAATTATTTTGTTAAAATGAATTATGTGAATTACACCTTTCTCCTTGCATGGATACTTGAGAATTATTTGATGGATCACCTCCATTTGGATTGCTAATCACACCATATTTAAATTGGGCCTTGAACCTTTTTGCTTCATGAGTTTTCAACATTTTGGCAATTTTGAATAATGGAGAATAAGTGAATAATAACCCATGAAACCACTTGATTAAAAAGCCAAAAATGCTCCTTAGAGATTTTTTATGGATATTAGAAAGTGACATGAAACAATAGAATTGATTATAGGTCATTATGCCCAAAGTTGTGAAAATGGCATTATGAGAAACCCTAAAAACCACTTTGCCTTCTTTTGATCATAACTGGAGTTTCACAAATGATATGGAGTCCCACTAGTACTTGTTGGAAAGAGGAGAAAATATCTTCAACTTTCATGTTTGAGGAAAATTCATTTGAAGCTTTCTTGATGGTGAAAAGTCAAGTTGAATGCAGTGCAGAAACTTGCCCAAAAAGGAAACTTTTCATTATAGGTCACTTTCCAAATTTAGAAACTTTGCACCAACTCCTGATTCCTGACAAATATGTATGAAACTTGACCCCTGGAGACCATATGAGGATATGAGATCTTAAAATCCCTGAAGAGAACCTCAAAATTTCACAGTTGACTTTTCTCCTTTCACTGTTGACTTTTCCCCAAATTCAACTGATTTTCAATCCATTGGCTAATTGAACTTCTCCTGAACCAAACTGATGGACAACCTCCCATCCCTAGGTACTTAGGGACCCAAGGAATACCATAGAATCAAGTCTTGCCCAAAAAATCAGAAACAAACTGACTTTATAGCAAACCCTAGTTGTGGTACCCTCAGTCTAGGAGGAAATAACATAGTCTCCAAATCCAAATTCCTCTGAATATGATGTGTATCCTCTCCAACAAAGATAAGATATGCCATTTGATGATGATAAAAACCCAAGGGGCTTGCCCATTGGAGCAATAAACCCAAGAATTGCAAAACCCTAATTCATGCACTGGTTAGGAGAGAGTGATCCACTTGAGATCCCTTGCCACTTGTGAACTCTTGATGATGTGATAGACCAGATAGGACCTCCTTGAACTGCCTCAAGTACCTTGACCCCATGCTAATGATATGCATACATGATAATGCAAAAAAAATGCAATGAAACATAAGCCAGTAAGGAGGGCAAATTTTGGGGTGCAACAGCTGCCCCTATTCAATCAACTTGGTCCTGAAGGTATGATAGCAACGGCTCTCAGACATTCCAGGGTACACGGGGATTGAATACCGAAAAGAACCCCAGAAATTTGCTTATGGTAAGAATAACGAGATGGAGTGTGCTGAAAAATAAGGAATATGCCCTCAACCATATCCACAAGGAAAAAACAAATACGACCTCAATCGTACCCAAAAAATGAATACAACCTCACAGGGAGACTGACCTCAATCACTCTGCCCACAAAGAAAATACGAATACGACCTCGATCGCACCCACAAAACGAAATACAACCTCAATTGCATCCGCAAAGGAAGACTGACCTCAATCACTCTACCCACAAAGAGAATACAACCTCAATCGCACCACAAAACGAATACAACCTCAATTGTACCCTCAAAGGAAGACTGACCTCAATCACTCTACCCGCAAAGAAAAGACGAATACGACCTCGATCGTATCCACAAAACGAATACAACCTCAGTTGTACCCACAAAGGAAGACTGACCTCAATCACTCTACCCGCAAAGAAAACACGAATACGACCTCAATCGCATCCACAAAATGAATACAACCTCAGTTGTACCAACAAAGGAAGACTGACCTCAATCACTCTACACGCAAAGAAAAGACGAATACGACCTCGATCGCATCCACAAAACGAATACAACCTCAGTTGTACCCACAAAGGAAGACTGACCTCAATCACTCTACCCGCAAAGAAAACACGAATACGACCTCAATCGCATCCACAAAATGAATACAACCTCAGTTGTACCCACAAAGGAAGACTGACCTCAATCACTCTACCCGCAAAGGAAACGCGAATACGACCTCAATCGCATCCACAAAACGAATACAACCTCAATTGTACCCACAAAGGAAGACTGACCTCAATCACTCTACCCGCAAAGAAAAGACGAATACGACCTCGATCGCATCCACAAAACGAATACAACCTCAATTGCACCCGCAAAGGAAGACCAACATAAAGTGGACTTCACTGGGGATAACGTGAAACAAGGCTCACAAAAGAAAAAGGCCAAAATGAGGCAAACAAAAACAAGCTTCTAACGGACTCCTGATCCACCGATAAAATGACTCCGTTGGGGAAGGTGAAGTCTAAATAAAAGACTCTGTCGGGGAGCACAAGTATGAGGAACGCATCCCTCCAAAATCTCCTGAGTTATGCCATCTCTGCTGAGAAAGAGAACTGGCAAGGAAAGTACCAAACCTGGCTTATGCTTTGGAATGCAAATGTTTGAATTTTGCCGTAATGCTCCACACGAAGTGGAAATGCTACGCGTTTTGAGGATGCAATGCAAATGCTTATGATATGCAAAAGGGGTCTTTCCAGCAAAATAAATGTCGGAGAGAAAAGATCAATTCAGCTGCGGCTGGCAAAAATAAATTATCCTCTGAATCCAGGAACTCTGCTGAGAAGGATCACACTGATCGACTCCTTGGATCAACAACTTCTGCTGGGGATGAGATCCCGAAAGAGCTACCGGGGCTACACCTGTCCTTTACTGAAGGTAACATCCAAAACCTGAGATTCCTCCTCTGCTGGGGGAGTTGAGAGTGAACGCCAATAACGGAACCGGAAGTCTGTTACTGAGGATTGCTAATAACTAATTGGGCTCAGAACTTGCTGGGGGATGCCAGCCCATAATACCATCCTGCTTGGGGAAAACTGCTGAACTTAGCCTGCTGATGGGGAGAATGACTTTACTCCCACCTTGCTGGGAATTAGAATATAACGTTGTTGGTGAAAGTACGCTTCCTGACTGGATGGGGAAGTGAGCACTATGATTATGTGGGGAAATAACGTCTCGATTCAGAGAAAATACTTTCCAAGTCTTCTGCTGGGGGAAGTCTGCTCTGCTGAGGAAAGCTTGTTCTGCTGGGGAATGAGCAATCTCAATGCTGGGGAGAGCCAACTGTTGGGGATGTACAATCTGTTGCCCTGCAACCAGACTTGTCTCTACGTTCATAAACGGCCCTTTGAACTCTCCACTTGCCCCAGACCACCAGGTCTAACGGAAGAAATCATCTCAAGAGGATTTTATAGAAGACCGGGCGTTCAAACTTCCCCAGGGTCTTCAAACTCTTGGAGAGATTTATCATATCTCGACATAACTGCCCCAGTCTTCATAATCCATGAAGTACATTACCTCGAAAGGGATTGTAACGACTTGAAAATACTCTGCTTTAGTATCTTGAACCTTGAGGAGGTGCTTTCAATTAACCATCTTCAGGAGTGGACAATCTCCCACACTATAGAGGTGGCCTGCCCCAATATGAGCTTTGAAGTGACTTTGCCCTTGATCTTAGAATGAATGCCCCAGAATAACTGAATTTCGGAGGGATTTCTCGACGTGACTGCCCCAGATTGGCTACACCTTAACACGACTTACTGGGGAGAGCCCACTCTACACTGAGTCTCTTGGCAGCATGTCCCTTGATATGATTGTCCTTCAGAATTTTCAAGCATCCCAACTTGGCAGGATCAAGCTTCTTGACTGACGTTCACTGTGTAAGCTACATTAATGCTTAGGCACATGTATACAAACAGAACAAGTTATTTATGAGAATGATAATCCTAATGCAACACTCATGTTAACCTTGAAGATTTTTATTGAAAATGCATCGCCGAGCCTTGTGAATGAATCACTTGCTGGGATGCGACCTTGATTTTTGAATGGCAAAAACAATGCGTACATGCAATACCAGCAAATCTTATTAGCACAACTCATAGGAGTCAGGAACGCTATCCTGTTGAAGTACGCTTTCGGAATAAACCCTGTTTCAATTAGGACTTTTAAGGGTTGTAACGTGGTATGGTTCACGGTTTCAGAAAAAAGATTTATGGCTCAAAATTTATCGGTGCCCACCCACTCTTCGTGATGTTCTCCAGTCCTATGTTCAGTTAATCTGACCCAAACGCTCATCTCTCAAAAGGTTTATGATTTTCAAGGAACCTATTCCACTAATGGTTTGGCACCTAAGGAGGGTTTGGAATGACAGTCACCCCTTTTTTGTGTCCGTAATCACACGAATTTGTTCTTATCGAGGATTTTCTCTTGTAACGCCTTTGCCTTTTCTTTCTTTTGCCTTTTTGATCCCTAATCTTTGCCTGGACTGGCTCTTTTGAGTTTTTCGATTTTGAAGTCTAGCGGGATGCCCTAACTTTTTCCTAAGTCGCTTCGACTTAGCGGGCTTTTCTCTTTTCTTTTTATATTCCTCTTTTGAACAAAGCGTGTGACACTGGTTGTCTTGCTTGCTTGAAAGGATTGTGACTGTTTCACTCCTTAGTTGTTGATGGATGACCATCGTGGTTTCGCATCTCTTAACCTTTTGCCGGTGGGATAGAAGGTAATGGTTCCTCGGATGTACACTCTCCTTGAAATTTGGACGCTTGGTCAAACTAACTGACGCCTACCCTGCCCCTGGGTTAAGTATGAGGACTCTTTCGTACGAAGGAAACTCCTACTCCAAGGCTCAAAGGGGTTAACGAGGGTCTATCTCCCTTATATCTCCAGTGTTTAGGGGTTTGGAACAATGCCTGTACATCCTCAACAGGGTTCTATCCAAAAGCGTACCATTAGAAACCTGCGTTCTTATTTCGTCATCCTCCCTCAAGAGTTCTAAACAAAGAAAATTGGTATTGCAGTGCATAAAAAAACATTTAAGAGTGAATACGAATGGATTACTTCAAGGAAAACATACTCATTGCATTAATATCATCATAAAAAACAAACAAGTCTTGCATACATACGATGCTTTAACAAGAAATAAAAACTACAAATGAAAATGCAAGTAAAGAAGCTGAAGATTGCCATTGCTGAGGAAGCTTAATTCTGTCTGGACGTACTTTCAGATTGTGTGTTCATTTGAGAAAGGAGGCTTCCATTGATGTACATATCATCTTCAGTGAATACAATGATCTCTGAGTCTACCAGGTCTTGCACCTTATGCCTGAATACATTACACTCATCAATTGTGTGCCCAAACATTTCCGAGTGAAACTCGCACCTAGCAGTCATGTCATAATCCGGAGGAATTGGGTACGGTACTGGCGCGGTACCCCTTGTTTGAATCAGAGACTTCTTGAGCAGACGCGTAAACAGCTGACTATAAGGGATAGGAACAGGATCAAATATCCTCTTGGGCCCTCTTGGTCTTGGTTGCCCCTGCTGCCGAAAATTCTGCTGTCGGTGCTGATTTGGGCGCCTCACCTGCGCTTGCACTTTCCTTTCCGCATTAGGCTGAGGCATAAACAAAGGTTGCTGACGTAGAGCTTCTGCAGCAAAAGGTTGTGGAGAAAGTCCATGACCTGAGGTGGATCCTTTGGCAAAAGAGGGAGTTCTCAGTCCCTTGGCAACACTGGGAGTAACATCACTCTGTTTACCAGTGCCAACTGATGTAAACTCGATTGCCCCTGAATCAATGAGCTCTTGGACTTTGTACTTGAGCATCTTACAATCTTCAACATTATGACCAGGTGCCCCTGAATGGAATTCACACCTATCATGGACATTGGAGCCCATACGAAACTTGGTGTGTGGAGGTCCCGCAGCAATTAATTCAATTAGTTGAAACTTGAGCAAGTGTTGAAGCAACTGAGCGTATGGTATCGGAATCTGATCAAACTTCTTATCAAGCTTCTCTGGATTAAGACCCTCAAGAAACAGTTGTTGATGAAAAAGCTCTGACGGGGGAGAGGATCCACGAGGTAATCCATGGTCTAGAGGAGACCCCAAAGAGATGGGAGGAATGAGAACCTCTGCTGTGGAAGTGGGCACTTGACTTTCTTCCTTCTTCAACACCCTATTCAAAATTTCCATAATCAAACCCATCTGAGTCTTCAGCTGATTGATCTCCTCCCTCATCATTTTCTGCTCCTAGAGCATGTCTTCCCCAAATTGCCCCATCTGGCTTCGCATTTCCCTCAATTCAGCTTGAACTCGTTCCATGATCAACTCTGCAATTCTGAGATTATAACAAGATAAGAATACCCGAGATAAACACCTGTCATGCAAAATGATTATGCAAAATGATTATGAATATGCAAATACAAATGGACGTGTTTGAAAGTTCACAAGGCGATCCACCCCTTGATTCCAATTTAATAACGAGATATAATGGAACTTCTGCTCATATATTAAGAAAGCCGGAGAAAAGCCAAATGTCAACAATCACAAATCCTAGATAACAAGTCTGAATATAAAAACCATAGGTCCCAACCAACAATCCTGGTGGTGATCCATATACAATGAAAGAAAGCAGAAAACTATGGCATGTCATCAAAGTTTACAAGAGTCAATCCCCCCCATCCATTATGCTTTCTGTACCAGTCTTGAATCTCCTTGAACATCTTTCTGGTATCGGGATGCTTCGGCCTCTGAATTAGCCCTTGAATGAGAAGGTCTCTCCTGTGTATGATCCCATCCAAGTATCAGCAATGTAAATCCCAAGCGTCTTCTCCCGAAACGCCATCCACGCTAGGACCCTCATGTCTAGGCTTTTTCACTTCAGCTTGGATTTTCAGTTCTTCCATGGAGGCTATGGCTTCATTGAATCGACCCTCGACTACTTGTCTCGTGAATATCCTTGATAAGATCTCGACGTCTTTCTTCTTGAGCGTCGACTTCAACTGATCAATCTTAGCTATGTAGTCGTCTTCCTTTCTCTTATTCTCAGCCATGGCAGTTTCTTGGTGATCATTGAACCTGTGAATCTTCAACAAAGCCTTGCCTAATTCCTCCTCCTTGGACCTGAGAACATTACTGATACCATCCAAAGCTTGTTTCATTCTTTCTCTGGATGCGATCATGTCAGCAAGCTCTTTTTCTGCTTTAGCAAGGAGCTCTGTCTTCAACTTGGCGGTACGGACAGCTTCACCCCGCTCATGCTTCCACTGATAAATTTCTCTCTTTAGCTCACTATTTTCTTCCCGCAACCTTTCCTTTTCAGCCCATAATTTGTTATACTTCTCCAACTCAACGGTGGTAGGAGGCTCGATCACCAAAGGATACAAAGGTGGTTCCACCGGGAATGGAAGAAGCTCCTTTTCTACTCTCTTCTTAATCCACTCTTTATAGGGAGGGAAAGCCCGATTGTTACTTTTCCCGAACGGAATCTTACCCTTCTTAGTCACCTGTTTCCAAGCATTCACGACTTTCCTTATCAACCCTTGATCCTCAATACCATTGAAGAACAAGGACTCACGGACATCTCGCTCTTCGGGTGGACCTTTCAAAGGATAGCCAAACTGTCTGATAGCTAGGGAGGGATTATAATTAATTCCCCATTTCCTCCCTATCAAGGGAACATTAGGGAATTCTCCGCATTTGCAAATAATCTCCATTCCTAGCAAGTCACGATTAATCCAAATGATGTTATCAGCAGTCAAGCCCATAACCCTCTTAGACCACTTCAGAGAATCTTTCGTATCAACGAAAGCGCCAGATTCGGGGAGACGACTCAGAAACCAAGTAGCTAAAATCGGTGCACAACAACTCACAGTTTTCCCACACCTATTCTCATTCTTGTAGTGAACCGAGTGATACACATCACCTAGCAAGGTAGGTATAGGATTCTTCGAAATAAAGATCCTGACGGCGTGCATATCCACCAGATCAGGAATATTCAGAAACAGGACAATCCCATAGATGTACATAGCTAGGATAGCTTGGAAAGCAGTCCAATTCTTCTCTTTGACACGTATGCAAGTCTGATCAAACAAGAACTTCAACAAGAAACCCTTAACTCCTTGTTTTTCTGCAATGTTACTGTTCAGAACAGACTCACTAATATGAAGAGCAACAACCATATCTTTTATACTGGGGTGTTCTTCAGAAAAGAAAACTATATCATGACTAATAGGAATTCCCAAAATAAATGAGAACTCCTCCAACGTCGGAGCCAAGATGTAGTCCGGGAAAGTGAAGCAACGCAGAGACGGATCGTAAAACTGAAGAAGTGTGTGAATGGCATCCTTCTCATACTGGGAGATATTATAGACAAATTTCAGAAGTCTTCCATACCTTTCAATGAACTCTGTACGAACTCCGGAACCAGCCATATTAATCAGTTTGTGAATCAGTGTCAAAGTCGGTTCTGGGAACGAATAGGCAACAGTCTTTTTTCTCTGAACATCCATACTGAAGTAACCTCAGAAAACCGGAATCAAGAGTAAGATGCAAGCCCTGAAAAATGTCAAACATGTCAAAATGCAAGAAAAATGATATGCTCATGCAAACATGGGGTCAAGGCACACTGCTGGATGTGCTGTGCTGTTAGCTGAACGAGAACCACAACCCAGAAAACCAGAATTCTGAACCACTGAGGAACCCAAATAATTAAACATTGATGAGAAATCCAAAAAACCGGGGTAGGTTGGAGGTTTCGGTTACCTGCAAACGCCCATTCCCTCTCACATGTGAGTACTAGGATGTTCAGTATCCCGGGCTCTCAGGTCGAGAAATGATGATACGTTCACCATTTCTGGTTTGGCATCATCATCAATCGAGGAGGCCTCAACTGATTCTCCAAAGCGGAAGGTCCTCAGCTTTGGCACTGAGGTCGAGAAACAATAGTACATTCATCCCTCGGGGTACAGTACTAAAGTCAATCGAGGAGTGCCTCCACTGATTCTCTTCAAAACGTAGGGGCCATCCTATGCGAGTTCCAAAGCGGGCCCTCAGGTGCGAATGGGTTTGCCACAGGATGTGGTCTGCCACTGTCACCACTAAAGAGGGGTGTTTCCACTAAGGTCCTCAATGATCGGTCACCAGAGTCGACAGCTCTCTAGATCAACACCCCAACATGCGCAAGTCACACACGTTAGAATGCGTCCCAAGATAGCCTCGTCTGGTTGTGAATTTCGTGAACACACAAACGTACCAAGCGGGCACGTAGGTCCCACTACTTTCCACTCTAGTCCTAGGGTATTCTCAAGCCTTGGTATTGGGCTTATCTCTCAGACCCACCCAACCTGCAAACCAAAGACAGCCAGCACAGCACAGCAGCATGACAGTAATAAAAAATGAAATGCAGAAAATGCGATAAAAATAAAATACAACACATAAAGCAAAACAAAAACAAAACACCCAAAGAGAACAAAGACAAGCAAGCGTTAGGATTGACTCGCTTAGGGATGGACCAGCATAGGTCAACCAGATTCCCCAACAGAGTCGCCAGCTGTCGCTCCCAGGATTTTCATCCAGGTACAAACGCGAGAGTGGCGCGGAAAAACAGAGTCGCCAGCCGTGTAAATTTATCCCAAGAGAGGGAAAGGGAACACCGCATAAACCTTAGGAAGGGGGAAAGGAATGGTCATCGCAACCATAGCCTGGGTTCGGGAGTCGGTTACGCGAGGGGAAGGTGCTAGCACCCCACGCGTCCATCGTACTCGATGGGATCCACGCTTGTTGTCTAATCTAAGGGTGAGTTATACTATCATCTAGGGTTGTACTAAAACGGGAGGGGAAGACAAAGACAGACTCGGTAGGACGTCAACGTCCTAGGCCTACGTACCCCCTTTGTGCAATGGGGAATTCAGAGTCAACGTAGTTCGGACCAAGTTCTTTTTGTGTTTTTTATGAGCGACGTTAAGTTCACGTCCGACAGTTAGGGTCGATGCCTATTTGCGTCTCAGACGGAAAATAACGTGCCCTTTTTGAAAATGGCCTTTAAGTTGAAGGTCCCGAAGGACAAAAATGTTTGAAGTTGGTTGGTGTTTTTTAGGACAGAAGTGGCTTAAGTTAGTTCCTAAGTTGCATTGCACCAAAGTCTAGGGCACATGGGCGAATACTTAACGCATCGTCGCAAGACAGGACGCTCGCTAAGCACTCTAGAAAGATGAGAGGAAGCCCCTCATTTCTCATTCCCCATACTTAAGGCTCGTGCGCAATACACCTTATTATTATTAAGTGTTTTAAAGAAATTTGAGATGAGAAGAGAGAAGACACAAGGGTGACTCTAAAGGAGATTATGAATCCTAAAGTGATCATGCATGGGTGGCCTACGGTTAGTGAGGTTTGACGACAACCTAAATCCTAAAGGAAAGAGATGAGAGAAGGAGAGAATAGTAAAGGTGAATATGGATGCTTATCCACACCCTTAAAGAACTTACCTTAGACTCTGCATAAAAGGTTAGTACAGAATATACATAAGTAAGAGAGATGAGGTGAATGAAAATCAAACAATGGCAAACAACAATGATTATCATCCAAACATGAATCAAAGAAATAAAGAAACAGCCCCAAAACAATTGGCACAAGTGCCTTTTCAAACAGATAATCATACAAGGTCAAGGATGCGCCTGCAAGAAAATCTCAAGTGAAAAGAAATCAGATAATTAGAAAAATAACTCCTAAAATTCCTAAATTAAACATTAAGGTTCCTCAACCAGAGGCAAACAATATATCAAAAGTCCCTGCAAAAAATCAAGATATTAGTCATTCAAATAATTAGGCAGAGTTCAGGTGGGAATTAGGGCTCAGTGTGCCAAAGGGAAGGACCTAAATGCAATATGAAATAAATTTAAAAATGAAAGAAAAATGTTTTTATGCAATTTAGGGTGTTTGTGAACAAATGCAAAAAGAACGGATAAAAAATATTTTATGATTGCAGAGAAATAAAATAAATAAATTCATGTATGCATGATCTGAGTAATGCAAAAAGAAATTAACTAAATAATTGGTTTAAGTAATAAAAATAAAAAATAAAATTTGTAAATTTTTTATAAAATAATAAAAATGAGGTAGAATTTTATGGGAATTTTTAAATGCAAGAATGTATTTTTAACAATTAAAATGAAATATGATAAATTAAATAAGATAAAAAGTGAAATAAAATGTGTTGGGGGTGTGTTAAGTGAGAAAATGAAGTGGAAATGTTAAATGGGCTGAAGGGTGGGGTGCGAATAGCAGCCCAACCCATCAGCGAAAAAATAATAAAATAAAATAAGCTACCATGCAACTCGGTCAACTCAGTTGACCTATACCTGCCCTTGGATTGATCACACGCTCCTCCTTAGTCAACCCAAAGTCATAGTATTCATGATGGACGTTCCAGATTGCAAGACACACGGGACAACACATGTGCGCGTGCACACCAAACACTCAGACTACCCATGGAATCCCACGTGAGGGGCATGTGGGATTTTTAATGTGCTGTCCCAGTTATGGCCACATGATTTGATCAACGGATACAGTTAAGTCAACTAAACAAAAAGTAAGCCAAAGGAAATAACCTGGTTGGTGGAACACGATAACTATCATGGGGTAAATAACACAAGATCAATAACTTAAAATCAGAAGAAAAAAAAAATAAAGAAAATAAAACGTGGACGCGTGATGGCCATTGGATGAAAAACTTGAACGGCTGGGATTTTGTCACCTTCATAAAACCCTTGGCTGGCCGGAGACAGTACTAGACGCCGGAGCCCTAGCTCCGGTCGTCATCTCCGGCAACCCCATCCCCAAATTTCCCAGAAAGGGCATGCGAACACACTGCTTTAATCAGAAAAATGTCAGGAGTTCAAATATCCAATCAAAACAAGCAAATAACCCATGACTAATGAGGTTCGAATGAAAACAAGTAAGGTTCAAAATTTTAAAACTCACCAAGCAACCAATGTACACGTCCAAACACGAAACAAAATATATCAGATTCATCAGTGGCAATCACACAACAACATACACGTAAAAAAAGAGAGTTTCATGATCACGAAAAAAACCACCAACCTGAGATGGTATGATCTGAATCCTCACCTTTGTCTGCGAATGATGGTTGATTTCTACCCTATGGATCACCAGGAAGAGGTTTGTGGAGGAACTTTTGGCAAAGACCCTGTGGATCGTCTCTTTTAGGGTTTTCTTGAGAACTCCTCCAACTTCACGTGCCTGAACCCTAACCAATGCATGGATGGGTTTATAAAGACTAGGGTTTGCCTCTGAATATGAATTGGGAGATTGTTTATGGATTGTTTATGGATATTAGAAAGTGACATGAAACAATGGAATTGATTATAGGTCATTATGCCCAAAGTTGTGAAAATGGCATTATGAGAAACCCTAAAAACCACTTTGCCTTATTTTGATCATAAATGGAGTTTCATAAATGATATGGAGACCCACTAGTATTTGTTGGAAAGAGGAGAAAAATATCTTCAACTTTCATGTTTGAGGAAAATTCATTTGAAGCTTTCTTAATGGTGAAAAGTCAAGTTGAATGCAGTGCAGAAACTTGCCCAAAAAGGAAACTTTTCATTATAGGTCACTTTCCAAATTTAGAAACTTTGCACCAACTCCTGATTCCTGACAAATATGTATGAAACTTGACCCCTGGAGACCATATGAGGATATGAGATCTTAAAATCCCTGAAGAGAACCTCAAAATTTCACAGTTGACTTTTCTCCTTTCACTGTTGACTTTTCCCCAAATTCAACTGATTTTCAATCCATTGGCTAATTGAACTTCTCCTGAACCAAACTGATGGACAACCTCCCATCCCTAGGTACTTAGGGACCCAAGGAATACCATAGAATCAAGTCTTGCCCAAAAAATCAGAAATAAACTGACTTTATAGCAAACCCTAGTTGTGGTACCCTCAGTCTAGGAGGAAATAGCATAGTATCCAAATCCAAATTCCTCTGAATATGATGTGTATCCTCTCCAACAAAGATAAGATATGCCATTTGATGATGATAAAAACCCAAGGGGCTTGCCCATTGGAGCAATAAACCCAAGAATTGCAAAACCCTAATTCATGCACTGGTTAGGAGAGAGTGATCCACTTGAGATCCCTTGCCACTTGTGAACTCTTGATGATGTGATAGACCAGATAGGACCTCCTCGGACTGCCTCAAGTACCTTGACCCCATGCTAATGATATGCATACGTGATAATGCAAAAAAAATGCAATGAAACATAAGCCAGTAAGGAGGGCAAATTTTGGGGTGCAACAGTATTAAAACCAACTATGATCAAACAGTTGTTGTATCATATAAGGGCTTTCCAAAATGGCTAAAAACTCTATCAAATTCCACTTGAGCCATGAGATATGACAATGCCAATATGCCTTGCTGCAAACTGTCATAGCAAGGCAGATTTTGGAGTTTTGCACAATTTGCCCAAATTTTGCAAAGGGCAAGCAACTCTATTCATCTAAACACCTCAAGGGGGGACCAAGGAGGAACCAACTCTGATCCCAAGCCTCCCAAGTCTTTCGAACCAAAAATAGCATGCCAAACATAGAAATCCCTAAAAGAGGGACAAGACTCCAATTTTGGATTGGAGCAATCAATGCATACACCAAGGTGGCATGGACTGAGCCCTTCCCAACTGAATTCAGTCAAGACTTATCCAAGACCAAGGGAACCAACAGCCTGTGCCCTAACCTCTAGTCAATGGCTAGAGGAGACTTGGATTCTCATTGCTCAACATTGGCCAAACCTATGCAGCAGTTGCCATTCACTATTCCTTGCAAAACAAACTTGCTCTACTATAAATAGATCTCATTTGTGATCAGTTTGAGTACACCAAAGCCATCAAACAGATGCTTTCCTCAAAATCTCTTCTTTCACTCCAAAATTGCCTTCTAAGGCAAGTCACTATCGGGTTTTGAGTTTGAGAGTTATTCCAACCAAACCAATCACACACACACACCTCATAAAAATCATATAGAAGTGATCCAAACACTCACATAACATCTGGAACACCAAAATCACAAAATCACTAGCCAACTGCTCAAGTTCTTGACAGATTTGCAGTTGGGGTACCATCTCAAGTTTCAGATCATTTCCATTCATTCCAAGCATCCAGACACACTCCATAGCACCTAGGGAAGCTGTCCATATCCTTGGAACCAAGCTGCAACACCTCAAACACAAAACACGATCATCAGCTGCAAGAGGTAAACATGAGCTCTTCTAACTCTATGATCCATGCATTTTTTGCTGCACAATAATTTGACCATATGTTCATAATCATGCATATAATGTTTTCCCTCAATCAATTGCTTTGTTTGAATCGTGTATGGAATTTCTGAACCTTCATGCAAATTTTAGGGTTCTTGAGGTTTCTCTTTGATTTCTTATTCCAAGATTAAAATAAATGAAATTAAAGACCATAGACATGATCGTGAGGTTAAAACGAGTAGATTGATATGTAGATTGCATGATATCATCAAGTATTCAGTGAGATTGGATAGAAAACGCAAATCTGCAAAAACAGAGGGTGGCACGTGTTCTTGCCATGTTCTTGGCGCCATTTTTGAACATTTGAATATTTGAATTTTGTGATTTTATTTAATTGATTCAAAAATTAATTTCTCTTTGAGTTTTAATGATTTTGAGTTGATTCTTTTTTTAATAATTCACAAAAATGTTAAAATATTTTATTTTCCCAAAAAAATACCAAAAATATTATTTATTTCATATACTTGATATTTTTGTAAAGAATTAATATTTTAATTGTTTTTGACATTTAAAATATTTTCTCTTTCTTGATTTTTCAAATTTTAGTGATTGCCAAACATTTTGTGGATCAAAACCTAATTTTTGAAACATTAATCCAAGATCACAATTTGTTTTCCACATGTTTAACAATTTTGATCATTTTAATTGAATTTTTTATTCAATTAAAATACATTTTGAAAACAAATTAGGGTTTTTGATTAATTCAACCCTCATCAAACTTTTTCAAACTCTTTGGGCCTCTAAAAGAGTGTAAGACCCAACCCCCTTTGAAAACTAAAAACATTTTGGGCCTCAGTCATTGTATAAGACCCACTGCGCTTTCAAAAAACCTCGACACAATCATCATTTTCAAAAAAAACCCTGGGCCTCTCCTTGAGCTATAAGCCCCATCACTTGTACAAAAATAAATCTTTGGGCCACTAATAGAGTGTAAGACCCAATCCCCTTTTAACCAAAACAATTTTGGGCCTCAAAAATTGTATAAGTCCTTCTGCGTTAAAAGAAAATCTCGGTGTGATCGCCATTTCAAAACAAAACCCTGGGCCTCTCTTTGAGCTGTAAGCCCCGCCACTTGTATAAAAATAAACCTTTGGGTCTCTTGAGAGAGTATAAGACCCATCCCTTTGTATAGAAAACCTTTTTGGGCCTCACTCACTTGTATAAGACCCTGTACAAATTCAAAACAACAGTGCAATCACTGATAAAACTTTGGGGCTCTCCTTGAGCTGTAAGCCCCAATAATCTTTTCAAAGCACTTTCTCCTTTGATTTTGAATATAATATTGTTATCAAAGCTTTCTTTGTTGAACAACTAACCAAACAACATGGAAGCTCTACAACCGAGTAAGTGTTTACCCGCTTTCTTTATCCGTTTTCATATATATATATATATATATATATATATATATATATATAACTGTATTGTGGGGCGGCTCACTGTAAGTCTCCTTTCACAAACTTTTATATACCTGTCAAATATCCACTGTGTAATACTAGTATAGCTATTTAGAGTTTTCCCCGGCAACTACGTCTAGCACTAGGTAAAGCCCTGTTGGTCTCTTAAATACAAACAAAACTAGATCCCCATAGGATTACCAGACACAGTCTTCCCTCCTCTTGGGGTTAAACAATATGGAGACGTTAAAGGCAGCATTCTCGGTGAACCCTTTCTCAGACTATTACTCTTAGAAATCGTCAAAGAAACTCTAACTCTCCAGAGATGATCTTTTCTCTGTGAATGGCATCTCTTGAGTTTCTTTTATATTCTCGGACTTTCCTGGCTTAATCTATTCTCTGTGAATAGCATGTCTTGAACTTCTCGGGGTTTGGGGACCCACAGGCTTCTTAAAAGCATCCCCGCCTCCTCTTGGGCGTTGTACAAGGAGCCTTCGGCTTCTTAAAAGCTCTCATGCCTTCTCTTGGGCTTAGTACAAGGACCCAGAGACCTCTAGAGGTATAGGAACAGAACCTAGTCACCAATTTGCTAGAGCTGTCTTTCTGAGTCAAGTGTCAGACCAGTTAATGGGTTGACATTCATCCCTTAACACACCAGCCTTCTCTTGGGCATTATACAAAGATCATTCACTATCTGAGAATCGACTTCTCAAAACACCCGTAGGCTTGGACAGTCTCAATACCCTTTGGATTTCCTATTTCCTTAAAGAACAGGAAATAACCCTGATCCTCTGATCAGTACCAAAGCACAACAATACCATTAATCGTTCCCCCCATAAGAACTGATTTTCTCTTTATCCAATATACTAGAACTGTCACCACTACGCCAAACAAGACTTTAGACAGCGCTTTTTTAGGCCTTAGACAGCACTTAAAAGCGTTGCCTAAGCCAGCGCTGGCGTAGGTAAAGACAACGCTTTTTATTTACGAAAAAGCGCTCTCTAAAGTATACATTAGAGGACGCTTTTTCAACAAAAAGCGCTGTCTAAAGGCCCCCTTTAGACAGCGCTTTTTTTAAGCGCTGTCTAAAGTATGCCTATAATTTTAATTATCAATTTTTCTATACCTTTAGAGGGCGTTTTTTCAATAAAAAAGCGTTGTCTAAAGGCCCCCTTTAGACAGCGCTTTTAAAAGCGCTGTCTAATGTATGCCTATAATTTTAGTTATGAATTTTTCTATGCCTTTAGAGGGCGCTTTTTAGGAAAAGCGCTTTCTGTTGTGAACTATAGACAGCGCTTTTTCTAGGAAGCGCTGTCTTTTCTCTACGTATAATTTTAATGATTTTTTTTAAAAATCCCATTTTAACCATTTTTTTATGCAGAAACCTGTATAATTCAAGCCATTTCAATAAACCTGTATATTTCACATTTCCATTAACAATTTCTAGTATGGTTCATTAACCATTTCCACTAATCCCACAAATCACATATACCACATAAACCATTTCCATTATAATTCAAGTCATTTACATTAACCATTCACAAAACTATACAATTACATTCCAAAATCACATATATAACATAAACCATTCACAAAACTATACAATCCCATAAAATAAACCATTCACAAAACTATACATTCACATAATCCCATTATCCTATACCTTATATGACTTTTTTTCCAATAAGGTATTCGCACAATTCCTCCTTAATTTATTGCAATTTATCTTTCGTGTAATGAGAACACGCGTATTCATCAAAGTACTACATAACAAAACAAAATATGCATGATTTAGTTAAAAATAATAAATTATATGACATATCCGATAAATATTAAAATAAATCCATAGTTATAAATCCATGCATACCGTAATAGGAATCTCTAATTGATCCATTTGAAGGATTTCTCTCATAAACCTCAAAACGAAATACCCGCAGTCTATGCCATTACGCTGACGAGGGCACTACACATAGACAAACAAATAAGAATTAATATATAGTTGTTTTGTGTTATCAAGTAGCATCACTAATAAGCAACATTGTGAAAATTAATATACCTTCTGAGCTTCATTTTCATCATGTGTCTCGTGTGTGTCGTCATGGTCACTAGTCATTTCACCTGTAAGAAAGAAAAAAATAAAAATTAAATGACAAATATAAAAATCCATAATCCATAATCCATTGAATGATATAAGCTATATATAACATGACAACTAATTAATATTATTGAATGATATAAGCTATAATTTTATAACTAGTACCTTTTTCACTAACGTCTCTTTCTTTTCTTGGTTGGAATATGTTCTACCCGTCTCTTAACAACACGGACGGTTGGATTGATCCAAATACCCTCATTATGATCATTTCTTGTATATGATTCATTCGCTATAATATTTTCATCTTGATCATTTCTAGTAAATGATTCAATATCAACATCAATATCACCTTGATCTCCAATGTTTTCATCAATTACTTTGTTAGATAAAAGCACTAGAGACCATTTTGTACTTGTCGGATCAGTGACATAGAACACTTGTTTAGCTTGAAAGGCTAGAATAAAAGGCTTATCTTTGTACCCCACCCTATTAAGATCCACTTGCAAAAATCTTGACTTATCCATTCGTACGCCATTATTATTTTCAACCCACTTGCAACGAAATATAGGAATCTGAAACTTCTCATAATCAAACACCCAAATGCGCTCGATAACCCCAAAATATGACAGATTTGCAAATTTGGGGTTTAAATCTTTCACACTTGAAATGTGCATTACTTCAGCTACCACGGTGACACCACTATTTTGCATAGTACTTTTATCATCTTGTTCTTTGGTATAAAACGTGTATCCATTAATTGCGTATGCGCTATAAGAAAACACAACCAAACTTGGACCATATGCTAAACATCTCAACCTTTCTGTTATTGAAGTCGGATCTGAATAATACTTTGAATAAATATGATCCTTAAACCAAGGTATGAAACTTCGATTGTGCTCTCGTACTATCCAATTCTCATTTCTATTCGGATTTTAACCTCGGAGAACATCCTTGTGCATTTCAACATACGGCTCAACCTCATTCTCATTGTGCAGAACATACAAATGCACTTGATCCCGTTCGACCCTTGATACTGTCACAACTTCATTTCTAATTAACTTTTTTCCTTCTCTTTTTTCGACAATATGAGATTTGGGGAGTCCAATTGATTGTACATTGGACAGATATTCAGTACAAAACTCAATCGCTTCTTCAACAATGTATCGTTCGGCAATACAACCCTCTGGTCGACTTCGGTTTTTAACATACCCTTTTAATATTTTCATATAACGTTCAGCAGGGTACATCCATCTCATATAATCCGGTCCACACAATTGTGTCTCTTTCACCATATGAACAACTAGATGAACCATTATGTCAAAAAACGAGGGAGGAAAAGTCATTTCAAGATCACACAAAGTAATAACTATTTCTTTTTGCAATGTTGGTAAGATCGCAGGATCGATCACCTTACTGCAAATTGACTTGAAGAAAAAACACAATTTAGTTATTGCGCTTCTTACTTTTTCTGGCAGAATAAAACGTATACCTATTGGTAGAAAATGTTCCATTATAGCATGGCAGTCGTGCGTCTTTAAACTCTTTAACATGAGGTCTTTCATAGACACAAGTCTTCTAATATCTGAAGAGTATCCTTCTGGAACTTTAACTGCACTTAGAAACTTACACAATACCTTTTTCTCTTTTCTAGATAGAGTATAAGCAGCAGGTGGTAGATATGTTCGTGTTCCTTTCTTCATGGGTCCTAATTCATTTCTTATTCCCATCGCTACCAGGTCCTTTCTTGCTTTAAGGCCATCCTTAGACTTTCCTTGTATATTGAGTAACGTACCAATAACACTGTCAAATACATTTTTTTCAATATGCATAACATCGAGAAAATGTCTTACATACAACGACTTCCAATATGGCAGTTCAAAAAAAATTGACCTCTTCTTCCACCCACTCTTGACAAGTGTATGTGCAAAAGGCTTTCCAAACTGAGTACTCACATCTTTCACCTTTTCAAAAATTTGATCACCTGTCAATATAGTTGGAGCTCTACCATGTTCTACCTCTCCATTGAATGCTTTTCTCCACCCACGATAGTGATGATTAGAATTTAAGAATCTACGATGACCGAGAAATACATTCTTCTGACCAAACTACAATCGTGTCCAATCTGTTTTATCTTCACAAATAGGACACGCACATTGACCTTTTATGCTGTACTCTGATAGATTTCTGTATGCTGGAAAATCATTAATTGTGCCAAACAACATCGCCCTCAAGTTGAAACTTTCTTTCCTATACCCATCATAAACCTCCACACCGTTCTCCCACAAAAACTTTAAATCTTCGATTAAGGGTGCCAAGTATACGTCTATCTCATTCCCTGGTTGTCTAGGCCCAGAAATTAATATAGATAACATCATGTACTTACGCTTCATACATAGCCATGGAGGTAGGTTATAAATCATTATGATCACAGGCCAAGTGCTATGTGAGATACTTTGAAGACCGTGTGGGTTCATTCCATCAGTAGATAACGCCAAGCGAAGGTTTCTTGCTTCTTTTCCAAATTCAGGATAATCATCATCAATTTTCATCCACTGTGGTGAATCTGCCGGATGTCGAAACTTTCCATCAATAATTCTTTCATCTGTATGCCAAGTCAAGTGTCTTGAATCGGTCTCACTACGAAACATGCGTCTAAATCTAGGAATTATAGGAAAATACCATAAGACTTTTGCTGGAGACAACTTTTCCTTATATCGAGAGACACCGCATTTAGGACACTCATTTAACGATGCATACTCATTTCGAAACAAAACGCAATCGTTTGGACCGGCATGTATCTTATCATAGCTCATGCCAATAGAGCACAACATCTTTTTGGCCTCATATGTTCGATTGGGAAGAACATTATCCTATGGAAGCATATCTTTCATAAGGGCCAATAACTCAGTGAAACTTTTATCCGACCATCCATTGCCCGCCTTTAAGTTGTACAACTTTAATACCGCAGACAATCTTGTGAATTTGGTGCAACCATTATATAACGGTTTCTCTGCATCGCTTACCAACCTCTCAAACATTTTGGGACAATCCTTAAGATCTTCTTCAAGTGCTTCTGCAATCTCTTCGACTCGATCAGAATCGTATGTATCTGTGCCATTGTCGTTTGAAGCATAGGTCGTATTATCCCCCGGTTCAACATTCCCGTTAATGTTCTCACCATGCAAATTCCAACATGTATAACTTCATTCAATTCCACTCCTCATTAAATGCGATGCCAACTGAACCGCGTCAACCCGACTCCCAAAACAACAACCCAAGCAAGGACATCTCATTCGACTGGGGTCTTTGGTGTGCGCAACAGCAAACTTAACGAATTCTGATACCCCATTCTCGTACTCTTTCGACAATCGGCTTGAAGACATTCATTTCTTATCCATAGTTATACTAATTAAACTAAACAAAAACAAAAATAAAAAATATTTACCTGTAGGGATGTAAACAACTTCTAGACCCACACAGTGTCCAGACAGGTTAGAATTACCAAGATCCCCCTGTACACGTATCATAAAATGAAATATCATTAATTGACCAATTATGAGTCATAACTTGATAAGTGGCAACGTAATCACAAACAAGCAACATACTTAACAGCAAGCATACTTAAACAAGTAACCAAGCATACTTAAACAAGTAACCAAGCATTAGAGCAATTCATCCTAAACCTAACAAGATTCAAATCTAAGCAATACCTAAACAAGTAAACATGCATCAACTTAAACAAATAACATTCATACGATAACCTAAATCTATCAAGAATAAAGTTTAAATCATACTTAAACAAGTAATCATCATATCACAAAGATAATCATGAAAGCAATTATTGAGCAAGATAAACATCTCATGCAAAGACAAATATCATACTTTCTTTGACCATGCAATACAATAACTATCATAACTCCACTTTCATGGCTCTATATATCATAACTCCATCAATACAATAACTATCAATATTACAATAACTATCATACTTTCTTTAATCTAGAATATAGAAACAACAACTAATGAAAATAGAAACAACATGTTCAATATATTAGTCATTCTAAACATGTTCAAAAATAAACATCTCAAAACTTTATAACTATGGTCATTACCCATATCAACACTACACACAAAATAAGTCAGAAGTATGCAACTGAATAATACACAAAATGGAAGTATGATGCAGGAACTCCGAACCACCTCAAACAACACCTGTACTAAGACGGCAAAATGGTAGCTAGTGACAAGAATGAAAACAGAACAAAAATCGTACGATGAAAACAAGAATGAAAACAAGAATGAAAACAAGAATGAAAACAGAATGAAAACAAGAATGAAAAGCGTACCTCTTCTTCGTTTCGTCTTCTTCTTCACGAAAGCAATGGCGAATGAACAACCAAACTGACGGAAATACGTGAACGACGACAATGATGAACAACGACGGCAATGGCGAATGAACGACGGCAATGGCTTCAGTAGAGAAGAACGATAGCAAGGGTTTCAGTAGAGAAGAACGGTCGAGAGAAGAAAATGAAAAGAAATTTCTGAAAATGATTAGAAATTGTTTTATATTTTAATTCATAAATGACTTTAGACGGCGCTTTTAAAAAGCGCTTTCTTAAGTGCTACCTATAACAGCGCTTTCCTCAGAAAGCGTTTTCTAAGGTGGGGAGAATTTAAAACCTATAGCAGCGCTTTTGCAAAAGCGCTGTCTAAAGTGATGCCTATAGCAGCGCTTTACAAAAAGCGCTTTCTAAGGTGGCTTCCATTTTAGGCATTTAACAGCGCTTTTAAAAAGCGCTTTCTAAGGTTAACCTTTAGACAGCGCTTTTATAAAAGTGCTGTCTAAAGTAATGCCTATAGCAGCGCTTTACAAAAAGCACTTTCTAAGGTGGCTTCCATTTTGGGAATTTAACAGCGCTTTTAAAAAGCGCTTTCTAAAGGCTGTCTTTTACAGCGCTTTTTTTAAGCGAAATTTTTTAAAGACTTATAGCAGCGCTTTGTCCAAAAAGCGCTGTCTTTTTTGCGCTGTCTTTGTCCAATTTTGGCGTAGTGCACTAAACTAAAATAGTTACGATGGCCTCCTCTTGGGCTTTGTACAATGATTCTCCCCTGCGGAGCCAACCTTTTAACACTCTCTTGTTGAGTATAAATGACTCTCTTGTTGAGTCAAACCCTTTTAGTCTCCATCTCGGGCTTCGTACGAGATACAAAACCAATCTCTTGTTGAGTATAAAGGCACTCTCTTGTTGAGTGTAAAAGACTCTCTTGTTGAGTCAATCACCTGTCAAACAGACTCTCTTGTTGGGTTACCTCCCTTTTAGCCTCTATCTCGGGCTTCGTACGAGATACAAAAACACTCTCTTGTTGAGTATAAAAGACTCTCTTATTGAGTCAATCCCTTTTAGCCTCCATCTCGGGCTTCATACGAGATACAAAAACACTCTCTTGTTGAGTATAAAAGACTCTCTTATTGAGTCAATCCCTTTCAGCCTCCATCTCGGGCTTCGTATGAGATACAAAAACACTCTCTTGTTGAGTATAAAAGACTCTCTTGTTGAGTTAATCCCTCTCAGCTTCCATCTCGGGCTTCGTACGAGATACAAAAACACTCTCTTGTTGAGCCAACTCCTTTAGCCTCTCTCCCGGGCTTCGTACGAGACACATAAAAGCACTCTCTTGTTGAGTCAACCCTTTTAGCCTCTCTCTCGAGCTTCGTACGAGACACATAAAAACACCCTCTTGTTGGGTCAATAGCCTCCTCTTAGGCTTTATATAAAGAAAACCCTGGTTGAGTCAATCAACCTTTTAGCATCAATGTTGTGCCTTTCTCATAGCATACAAACATCAACAACTCCCCTTTAGAGATGACAAATTCTCCCTAAAGTCAAAACCCTTTAGCTTCACATCTTGGGCTTCGAACAAGATACAAATAGACCCTTCAGCTTCACATCTTGGGCTTTGAACAAGATACAAATCACCCCTTTAGCTTCAATCTTGGGCTTTGAACAAGACACCAAAACGACCATTTTCCTCCCATAGAATAGGAGGAACTACGATCGCTCTGATTTCCTTGTTTTGTTAAATGGGAATACGTAGGCATAAGATTGAAAAAATCTTAGTAAGCACACTAATTAAAAACATCAAATCCAGTACCTATCCAAAATCCCCAAGAATAGTCCCGTCATTTCAGTCTTAACAAAATAAGCAGAGAGAGGCCCACAATCTAAACCGCATATGTAAATCAACAGTCATATGTTTAAACTCAGTATGCAAGCAGGGTTAATTGGAGACATCTATTTCCCTTCCTTAGTCATCTTAATAAAATAAAAAATGAATTGACCTGTAGTACCCCAGAGTGACAATGCTTAAGAACCACGTCCAAAATCGCTCGCTACACAAGGGTGAATGGACAACGAGTTATTTTCTATGTACTGGATGTTTTTCAATATCTATATGAAAAAGTAATTGATTGTTGGATGATATCGAGTTGGGAAATTTATCATCCACTAAATCTTCTCAAAAGCAAAAATATCTTAGAGCAAGAGTTGGGAAAGTTAGATACAGATGACAACTAGCAGGATGGCATTATAAGTGGACCTCAGTGTAAACCAAGTAAAAAGCAGAGCCTATGAATGTTTTAGATTTATCTCCAAATGTGAAGAAGCACAAATTGTCTTTAGTGGACAACCCTCCTGAATTAGAACTTAAGTAGCTGCCTGCTCACTTACAGTACGCTTATCTAGAGACAAGACAAAAAATGCTAGTGATTGTTGCTACTGATTTATGGAGCAGATGTGTCAACTGTTGACACTTCTGAAGAAACATAAAAAACAATTGCTTGGAAAATATCTTATATCAAAGGAATTAGTCCCACAGTTTACATGTATAGAATTCTATTGGAGGACAATTCCAAGAACATCATTGAAAGTCAGAGAAGGTTAAATCTAATCATGAAAGAAGTGGTGAAGAAGGAAATTATCAAATGGTTGGATGCTGGAATCATTTACACTATTTTTGATAGTGTGTGGGTGAGTCTTATACATTGTGTGCTAAAGAAATATGGCATGGAAGTCATAGCCAATGAGAAAGATGAGTTAATTCCCACAAGAATTATAACTGGTTAGAGGATTTGCATGGATTACAGGAAGCTGAACAAGGCCACAATAAAATATCATTTCCCTCTGCCTTTTATTGTCCAGATGTTGGATATATTGGCTGTTAAGGAATTATATTGCTTCTTTGATGGGTACTTCGGCTACAATCAAATAGTTATTGCGTCTGAAGACCAAGAAAAGATCATATTCACATGTCCTTATGACACTTTTTCTTTTAGAAGGATGCTCTTTGGACTGTGCAATGCTCCAGCCACATTTCAACATTGCATGTTGGCCATTTTTCCAGATATTATTGAGAATTCCATGGAAGTTTTCATGGATGATTTTTTTCAGTTTTTGGAGAATCATTCAAGAAACGCCATGACAATTTAGATCTGGTCCTGACTAGATGTGAAGAAAAAAAATCTTGTTCTGAATTGGGAAAAGTTCCATTTTATGGTCAATGAAGGGATTATGCTAGGCCACAAGATTTCAAAGAAAGGGTTGGAAGTGGATCAAGCCAAAGTAGAAGTGATAGAAAAGCTACCACCACTTATGAATATAAAAGGAATTAGGAGCTTTCTTGGTCATGATGTATTCTACAAGAGGTTTATCAAGGATTTTCCAAGATAACTAAACCACTATGTCAGCTGTTGCAATATGATGTGATGTGCCATATGTCTTCAGCCATGAATGCATGCATGCTTTTAAATTACTCAAGAAAATGTTAATCTTTACATCTATAGTAAAGGCTCCTGACTAGACAAAACCCTTTGAACTGATGTGTGATGCCAATGATTTTGCTATTGGAGTTGTGTTGGGTCAACGACACAACAAAGTGTTCCACAACATCTAATATGGTAATAGGACTTTGATTGAAGCACAAATTAACTATACCACCACTGAGGATGAATTGTTTGCAGTTGTGTTTGCTTTTGATAAGTTCAGATCCTAGCTGGTAGGAATAAAGGTGATTGTTTATATAGATCATACAACAATTAAGTATCTCATTTCCAAGAAGGATGCTAAGCCTAGGTTGATAAGATGAGTGTTGTTACTTCAAGAATTTGACTTGGAAATAAGAGACAAGAAAATAGTGGATAACTTAGTTGTTTATCATTTCTCAAGGTTTCCATAAGAGGTTCAAAGCAATAATAATGAGTTAATTCAATAAATTTTTCCTGATGAGCAACTTCAGCTGATTACATCTGGCATGACACCATGGTATGTTGACTTTGTGAATTACCTGGTCAGTAGATACATCCCACCTGATTTCAACTCTCAACAAAGAAAGAGGTTCTTCCATATGACCAAAAGTTACTTTTGGGATGAACCCTTTCTTTACAAGTGATGTGTTGACCAACTGCTTAGGAAGTGTGTTGATCAACCAGAGGCACGACCGATCTTGTCTGACTGTCATGATGATCCTTATAAAGGACATTTTAGAGGGATCAAAACTGCTGCCAAGGTTCTTCAATCAGGTTATTTTCAGCCCTATCTTTTTAAAAATGTTCATGATCTGGTTAAGAGTTGTGACAGATGCCAAAGAATGAGGAATATATTCATGAGGAAAGAAATGCTCCTTACCAACATCCTTAAAATAGAACTATTTTATGTGTGGGGTATAGACTTCATGGGGCCATTCCCTCAAAATTTTGTAAAGTTATACATACTGGTTGCAGTTGATTATGTCTCTAAATGGATAAAGGCAGTAACAACTCCCACTAATGATGTCAAAGTTGTGACCAAATTCTTGGTGAATTTTTTTTCTAGACATGCCACGCATAAGGAAATCATTAGTGATAAGGGAACTCACTTTTGTAATAATATGTTTAAAAATATGATGGCAACATATGGAGTCAAACTCAAAGTTGCTACAACCTATCATCCACAAAGTAGTGGGCAAACCAAGGTGTCAAATAGAAAGATAAAAAGGATATTAGAGAAAATGGAAAATCAATCAAGGATGGATTGGTCAAAGAACCTGGATGATGCTTTATGGGCCTACAAGACTGCCTACAAAACTCCTCTAGGCATGTCTTCCTATATACTTCTCTATGGAAACACATGCCACTTGCCAATTGAGTTGGAACATAAAGCATTTTGGACCATAAAAAATTTGAAGTTTAATTTGATTGCTAATGGCCAAACTATAATGCTTCAACTCAATGAGATTGAGGAACATATGTTGTTCTCTTACGAAAATGCTAAATTGTACAAAGAGAAAACAAAAAGGTGGCACAACAGGAAGTGCCCGAGAAGAGAGTTAGTAGAAGGTCAAAATGTTCTTTTGTTCAATTCTAGACTTAAGCTTTTTCAAGAAAAATAAAGTCTAGATGGTTTGGTCCTTTTAAATTAGTAAACATTTATCCACATGGGGCAGTAGACTTGTTGAATGATAGAACACGAGAAAAATTTAAAGTGAATGGTCAAAAAGTGAAGTCTTATTTTGGTGAACCCTTTCATAACACAAGGGTTACCTTGGATTTAAATGATTAATCTTGAATGTGTTGAAGTCGGGCAACAAGACTATAAAATAACGCTATTGGGAGGCAACCTAACTTAACTTTTCTTTCTTTTTAGTTTATTGTATTTTTAGATTATGTTGATAAGTTGAGGAAGTTTGGTAGAGTCGTTGTCAAGTGATGTCACGCCTGCAATATGGGAATCATACATGTAGAGGAAAGCATTTGTTGTTACACAAAATAATGGAGAAAGATAAACTGGCAACATGCTAAAACGGAAAATGTGAAAATAGTGAAAAATGGAATGCAGGAGAGAGAAATTGCCATGCATGCAGACAATGTTTAGAGCCTTGTACATGACATTAGCATGTGGACAAGTCATTTAATGGCTTGTCTGCCACACCTCATGATTATGGCTACCACTGCAAGTAACCACCCACTACAACAACCCTAAATGATTGTCTCTCCCTCTTTCTTGACAGTTTCAAAAATTACCCTTTCACACACACACACATACTCTCTCTCTCTCTCTCCCTCTCTCCCCCTTTAAAGCATGCAACCTCACCAACTCCCTCATCATTCCCTACACTTTTAAAACTCTTAATCTCTCTCTCTCTCTCTCTCTCTCTCTTTCTTCCCCCTCTTTCTCTCTCCTAAAAATGTCCCAAAGAACTACTTCCCTCAACCTTTCTTTCATATTTTCTCAGAAAAATTCTTACCTTTCTCATGACCCTAACCCTAATTTCACCAATGGAACCATCATATGTTGGTGGACGATACAAAACTTGTGCTCGTAAGAATGCCACACCAGTAGTCACCTTCTCTGATGATGAAGACTCTGATGTAGAAATTTTCATCAATGGTGATGCCCATCAATGATTCACTAATTTTTTTATGGTATGAGTGTGCATTCTGAGAGGGGTCTCATGTTTGATATGGAGGATGATAACTTGGGGTTTCTAGGAGGTATGGGGCATCTCATCAAAGCCGTGAAGTGGACAAAATTTTGCAAACAGACACAACCCTACAATGCCTAACTTGTGAATGAGTTTTATTCTAAACTGATAGACACCACTAGCAAGAAGACTGAAGTGAAGGTAAGAGGAGTAAAGGTGTCCTATTACGAAGCAACAATAAATATGGTGTTTGGTTTAGGTAGTGTTTAGGATATTTACCAAAATCAGCTTGAAACTTCTGATGATCAAGATTACAACATTTACTTGGAATCCTTGTGTAATCTTAACACAAAATGGATTGATGCTGGTGGTGAAAAGACAATGAGAATAATGGATTTGTGCCCCGAGTCCAAGGTTTGGTACCAATTTGTTAAGCACTCTCTACGCCCTACTGCTCATAACGAAATTGTGAACAAATCTAGGTAGGTGTTGCTCCACAACATTACTTCATTCAGTGAAGTAAATGTACAAAGTAATTTTGTAGGAGTTCCAAGCTTGTTCCAAAAATAAGGAAGGGATGGTGTATTTACCCTGTTTGATTACAACCCCCTGCAAAAGACTTGGTGTGCCTCAGAAATCTATTGATAAGGTGTGTCATCCTCAGGCTGCTATTAACAAGGCAACCATACAAAACTTGATGAAGCCAAAAGGAAGAAAGATCACTACTACAAAACGCGTAAACAACGACGCCATGCTCACAACGCTTCATCCCTACACCGTTGTGACATATCTAAACTAAGGCGCGGTTGTATTTTATTTGTTTATTGAATAAAACTTATCTGTATATAACAACGGTTGATAAACTAACCGTGGTGATTATCTGTATATAACAACGGTTGATAAATCAACCGTAGTGATACCTTCAAGCTTTCATGTGTTCGAACCTCAGCGTATTCATATATATTATTCCTTTTATGTTAAAGCGTGCATTTACTTTTTTATTTACTTCTAATTAAAAAAATTAAAAGTTATGACTACGGTTGTTTATATACACCGTTGTGATATATTTTGTATGTTTTTTTTTATTTTTTAATTCTAAAAATAACTCTGGCGCTTTAATATGAAATTTCATTATGTAAATAATATATCATAACGGTGTAAATTCTTGACCGTCGCAATAGTGTTTCAATAGTCTCCAAACTAGGTAGTCTCATTGTCTCTTCAGTATCTTTATTTCGATTCCATTGAAAATAGAAACCAGACGAAACGTTACACGATTTCAACCCTAAACCCTAACCTTCAATACTGTGAAACAATACACGATTCCACCAAAACTTGCATCATCAGTATCCATTTGTTGTCATTTTCATCATCATCGTCACGATATTGAAGAAAATAGAAGATTACGCACATACCAACACCGTCGTCATCATCGTCACCCTCATTGTCGTAAGGAAGGAAGACAACAACAACACCAACACCAACATCGTTTACTTCGTCGTCACGTTTAGGGTATGTAAAATATTTTCCCCATGCATCTACAGTAAACTCTTTTGCCATTGTTGTTCATGTTGTTGTTGTTGTTTTTGAACT
The DNA here is from genome assembly GCA_022829125.1 of Lathyrus tuberosus. NCBI lineage: Eukaryota > Viridiplantae > Streptophyta > Magnoliopsida > Fabales > Fabaceae > Lathyrus > Lathyrus tuberosus. The sequence continues at coordinate 1,360,534 of JALAZF010000162.1, read as the reverse complement.
TAGATGTTGACCTTGTCGAGTTTTTCATCAGAAACCAGCGAAGAAACTCAAACAAATGAAAGGTTAGCCAATGAAACTCAAACAACTGAAAGTCAAACGAAAAGATCACAAAGAGGTGTCACAATGATGCCCCAGTTCACATCAGTCCATAACTCATCTGGTGCAAAAATTCCGATCGAGTTTGATTCGCACTACAGATTAGTGGATTGTCCACATTACGCTATTTGTAGGAGTTATGTTGCGTTTCTTGCACGTAGCAAAGTCAGTATACTGATTGATGATTGGAGAGAAGTGGATGGTAATGTCAAAGACAGCTTATGGACAGACGTTAAGGTATTTTATACTATAATTTTTATATATTTGATATCACTACCTATAGTTTCTAATTCATACTTATATATTGATTTAATGTAGTTGAATTTTGAGTTTACCGATGACTCAAAATTGAAAAGAAAGTGGATAACTTATGCCGATGTTCGTTGGAGGGGATTTAAGTCACGGCTCACGGCTGACTACATTACGAAGCCTAAGAGCGGTCTTCAACCTCCATGGATTCGGTATAGTTTTTTATCGAAGAAGGTGTGGCACAAGTTTGCGAAGAAACGCCGTTCTGAGGAATTCAAGGTTAGTACTAGTAGTCTTATGTAACCTATAATGTTATGCTAATGAGTTATAGATACTAATCATACACTTTTTCACTATGTTAATAACAGGCTAAAAGCGAAGTGGGAATTCAGAACAAGGCGAAAAACATGTACCCCCATAGATTGTTTCGTGGGGGTTACAGGAAACTTGAGAAGAGGATCCTGCAGGAAAAACTACAAGAGGGAGGAGATGGTGACATTCCATCTCCACCTTCAAGACATGAGAAATGGAAGAGGGCTCGATTAAGACCTAATGGAGAGTACACCTCTGAGGCTTCAAGAGTAGTTGCTGAGAAAATTGTAAGTATATGTTTTGTTTAAATGTGTTTGCTTATGTAAATTGCTCATGATGAGTTGTTATTTAAATGCGTTTGCTTATGTAATTAAGTTGCTCATGTTGTGTAGGATAACTTGGTTGTGGCGGCCCGTGAAGGCACATTTGTTCCGGAAGCACGACATGACATATTAGTCGAAGCTATCGGAACAGCTGAGCATGGAGGCCGTGTCCGTGGTGTTGGAGATGGTGTCGGCTTGAGGTCATACTTTGGATCTCAAAGAAGAAGCACCGAAACCGCTGAATTTCTTGCTCAACGACAAAAGATTGATAATGTTGAGAAGCAATTGGCGGAGCAAAGGCGGCTATTTGAGGAGGAGAGGGAAAAAAGGGAGAAAGAAGTGGAAAGGTTACAAGAGATGTATTCGGTATGTGTCGTAAATCGCGCTTATTTTTGTATGATATATATTATATGTTCTAATTGAATATATTGTGCTTTTTTTTGTTTTATGTTCTAATTGAATGTTATGATGTAGAGATTAAGTGAAAGTCTCGAACAACGAACTAATGAAGATCGTCGTTGCGTTGGTGAAGATCAAACTCCAAGTAGAAGTGTCGTAAATCACGCTTCTACAAAAGGGAGTAATTGTACAGCCCCCCCCCCCACCTGTAGATAACCGCAATGGGATATTGGACCCTAGTCCAAATGAAATAACAAGTTTATACTACTACATTTCAACAACAGACCTTGCGCAACCCCTCACGCTAGAACATTACCCACAATTGGATTTAGTGTATTACACTCCTGAAGATGTGAGGGATTGTCTCGCAGGATATAAGTGGCTTGATTTATCTATTTTGCAAGTTTGGTGCACGTAAGTATATAGTCGAATATACATGTCATTATAGAACATTATAATTTTTTGTATTTTCTCCCTTAATTTATTCATTTTCTTTGACCATTTAGGTACATTCACCGTGTTTGTATAGAATTGAATAAATCAAGTACATATGGAATCTTGGACCCAAGTTTTATTGCTTGGGCATATAATGATAAAACTATCAGAGAAAAGTACTTGAAAAGCCGGCTAAATGACGGAGGAAAAGAATGTTACCTTGTACCATTCCTATATAGGTTAGTATTGTTGTAATTTATTTCTATATTCTATATTTAGTTTTGTTTTAGTAACAACTAATAATATATATATATATATATATATATATATATATATATATATATATATATATATATATTCTCGTGTTCATTCAGTGGTCATTGGCAATTGATCGTAATATCGTTTAGGACAAATACGGTGACATTACTGTGTTCCTTGCACAATCCACTCTACAAACCAATGAAAGATCTTGTATTAACGTAAGTGTCTTTGTTTAATATCATTTTCTTTGGCATTAATTGTAATTAGTTTATCATGTAATATGTTTAATTCAATTTTCAATGTGTAGTATTGTGGAGCAAGTTAATATATTGAGGAATGTTAGAAAAAAGCCCACATACCTTGCTCCTAAAGTAAGTGGCCCGATTACCTGATTATTTCATTTACATTCATGCATGTGTGGTTGTATTCATGTTTTTATATTCATGTAATTTGTAGACGAGGAAACAACGCGGGAGTTACGAGTGTGGGTATTTTATCATGAAACATATGTTAAACATCGTCCTTGTCGGCACTGTTGATTCATGGGATGCGGTAATATATGCCATAAAATATTTACATATATTAATATATAAGTTGACTATTGAATTATTATCATGCATGATGTATCTTCAATTTTTTGCTCTTATGTAGATGTTTAACGACGAAACCCCATTCCCCCTTGAGGACTTTGTGGATCTTCGTAAACATTGGGCGTATATCCACAATCAGCTTAAGTGTTCTGCTCCTGCTGTATGATATATCAGCAACATTTTTTGATGCACATATTTTTTGCTTTTGATGCACATAATGTGAACAATAGTTTTGGCTTTTGATGCACATAATGAAATCAATAATATTGGCTTTTGATTTAAATAATGTTAGCAGTTTAATTCTCTGATTCATTTAGCTTTTGATGTAAATTTCTTTTGATGTAAATTTCTTTTGATGTAAATTCTGTGATTCATTTATAAGGATACAATATAGGAAGAATTGTGTTTGATGCACATATTGTGTTTGCATGTAAACATAAGTTGTTTTGATAGGATAAATTATGGGAATAATTTGATACGCAGATAAATTTTATATTTAAAACAGTCTGTTTTTGGCAGCGGTTTAAACCTATCCGTAGTTGTATGTCAAACGCTAATATAAATAAAAAATGTTGTTGCTGAGAATCGAACCAGATCACAGTTTAGTATATCACAACGGTTGACTAAACTAACCGTCGTGAAATGGTGCGTGCAAACTAGAATACAACAACGGTTCCCGGACCGTCATTGTACGTACCTCATATACAACAACACTCTACATAACAACGCCTTCGCCCCCGTCATTATATGTCATTTCCAACCGTTGCTAAATGGGTTTTTCGTAGTAGTGGATGCAGCTGAAGGCAAGACAAGGTTCGACAGGTGAAGAAGCAAGCTTTGAAACTGACCATGTGTTGTGGAGAGTATTGTTACAGATGCAGAAGGACCAAAGATATTTCTGAAAAATTTTCAAAAGACCAGTTTGAATGGAAGAAGAAAATCAATGATTGGAGTTATGGTGAGGATATGGAAGTACCGGATTTCTTGGATCACATTTTGGGGGAACTAAAGGAATAACACGAGAAAGAAAACAAGGTTGAGGAGGGGAAGAAAAGTGAAAAAGAAAAGGACAAGAAGAAAAAGAAGGTTGTGCAATCTAGGCCACATGCAACATCCACTTCTGGTGTGTCCAAAGAAGACAACACGAAAAAAAACCCAAAAAGAGGGCAATAAAATACAAGAAGCCTAAAAAGGTGAAAACTGCTGAAGTACATGCGGAGGACAATGTTGGGAAAAATTTGGACATGAATGAACCAGCTGAAGAGGAGAGTTCTGATGAAGATGAGAGGACCCTAAATGAGTTGATGAAGCAAGCTTCCAAAGACAAAAATAAGAATGTTGAAGAGGATCAGCCAAGTGAAGATGAAAGTAGGACGTGGAATGGGAAGCAGGTACTGAACATGAAAAGAAATAGGAAGAGGAATTTGTTGATAAGGTTGAGGATTCTATAAAGGACTCATACAAATTCGAGTCTGATGTGGAATTTAAGACAAAGGCAAGCACTGAAGTGTTACCAGTTATCATCCCCAAAAAATGAAATCATATGTGAAGGAAAGCTCTCTTGTGTCAGCAAAGTCAGCCCAGAAGAAAATGACACCTGCAAATCCCATGTCACTTGCCAAGGAAAGCCCTACAAAACAGAATGAGGTACCCACACCTGTTAGGATAGAAGTTGTCCCTAAGGCACCCAAGGCCGTAAAGAAACTAGTGATGCAGGACCCTAATAAGAAGAAAGAAGCGAGGAAGAATAAAAAATGAGGATCATGCTATGAGGAAAAGCAGCAGGCTTCGAGCCTAGTTGGTATTTTCTCTGATCTCTACAAGTTGACGAGTCGTGGCGTGTCACTACTCACCAAATGACAATGAGGACCATGTCTCTACTCTATGTTTGGGGGTATGGTAGCTATCGTCATGACTTTTGTTTACCGAACATATCAATTTCATCTAATCAACCGTGTCTTAGTCTTAAGTCTTAGTTGTGTCATTTAAATTCTGTCATTTTGATATTGCAATTTCTTTGCTTGCATATATAAATATATATATATATATATATATAATAAAGAAACATAACTGACCACAACCCTTGATAATAACAGTAAATTCTAAAGATTTAGAATGAAATTGATTGAACTACGACAATGTTGGAAATAAGGTCTTGATAGCTGATCAATTCACCTTCATGTGTTTCTGATAACCCCTGTCACGCCTCTAGTAGTCAGAAAAGTAGTTAGCCTTTTTATTAGGGGAGAAACAATAGGAGTTCATTATAGGATTTAGTTAGGGGAGGCTAACACTGTTGTTTAAGACTTAGCACAAAGGATACACTACATATGCTAATAAACACACTAAAAGTGGGTAAATGAAGTAAACCAAAGAGAAATTCAAAATAAGTTCATGTGCCTGAAGCTGGAGGAACAAGTTCTTGTGCCTGAAATTGGAGGAACAATAGACACATTCACCATTAGTAACAATTTGGACTCATTACAAGTGAGATCCCGTCATATGAAAAGGTGGAACATCTAGGGAAACTTGTAAATAATAATAAATGCATGTGTAATCCTAAGTATTCAGTGAACAAAAAGTCTAAAACAGAATAGTTAAACCCCCTTCTGAAACTGAAAGATGAACGTTTAGACCATAAGATAAGACAACCAAAGTTGAATTTAGGCTAACCATCTTAACTGAAGAGTACTGGCATGATTGGTAAGATCAGTAAAACGTAACACACACACACTTGAGATTGGCAACAAGGCAGAGTTGTGCCAATTTTTGGAACAGTTCTCTAAGATGAATTCTGTGTTAATCGCGAGTTAAAACTGTTGGTGAGGGTGGTTGTTGGAAGTTATAGTTTCTATGTCCTTATTTATTACATCACCCGAAGACTGGTAATGATTCAAGTCTGAGGGTGTGATAACCCATTTTTGTGAGTTATTATACAACCTAATCTATTGTTTTAGCTAATAGATTTATCATTTTGTATATGTGTTTAATGCATTCTAGTTGTTTATATAGTATTTGGCTTAGAGCATAATAAGTGCTCTCTTTTGTAGTTTTGATATGGTTGTTGCTTATTTTAAGTATTCTTCTGATGAGCTGAGGCAAGACAGTCGGGGACAGAACTTGGGAGGTCAAGCTAGAACAAAGCTGAATTAAGCTAAGGAGTGAAATGAAGCAATCAACAGGATCCCTAGGGCTTGCATGGAAAAGTAGTTGCATTGGAAAGGAATATTTGTTTGTGTGTTGGTGGAATTCCCTTGAGCTAAATGGATAAGACTCATGGCGCTAAAAGACAAAATAAGGTACAATAGTTCGTCCACTAAGGAGCACACCATGCAGAAAAGAACAACGCCGCTTGCATCTATGCCATTGCAGACTGTCACACTACACCTTGTCCCCCATAATTATCCTTGTACCTGATTTCTTGAAAGAAGCTGAAGGAAAGAAAAGAACATGCTGAAATTGATATTAGGATTAATGTGATTTTCAAAGGCCTCGTGATCTAAGACAAAGGAAAAGAAACCCTAGCTAAAGGCTTATAAATAAACCTTGTGAAGATTGAGAAGGGAGTTCAACGCCTTAGTGAAAATCACAGAAGAAAATAATGCAAGAAAGAGTGGAGAAAAAAGAGAGCTTCTTCTTCTCACCATTTCCAGTGATAACTATTGAAGTCTGACGCTCTCTCCGGTTTTTAATCGAACCGAATGTCTTAGGTTTATGATTTCCGGTTTTTTATGTGCTCTCGCTCTCTCTGAAATGAAATGAGAAAAAAATGATTTTTTTTGTAAGCATAAGTATTTATACAAGAGTATTTTGGTCCAAATTCATAATTTGTAGAGGAAATGGCTAATTGAAGGGGTAGGAAATAAAATTTCCCTTTTTGAATGGGAACTTTACTAATATAGAGTCTTGGGCTTATGCAATAAAAGCTAGAGAACATAAGTTGTATTTAACAATTCGGAATGAAGAAAGAATGATGATATAATCCAATCCAAGCCGAATCAAAATTTGATGAGTTATGAATCTTTTAAAATTTATTTTTTAAAAAACTATTATAAACAAAATAAAAATATTAATTCTATGTTAATTAAAAAATTTAGTTAAACACAATTCATTTCTTAGATTTAATAAAAACTAGTGGGAGACCCGTGCATTCGTATGGGTTCTGGTATGGGACGCGCATTGGTTGCGAGAGAAAATTAAGAAATAAAAAAAGAAATGTGTTGTAGCGGGAAAAAATATTAATAATGTAAAACATAAGTCATCTTTAGTTTGAAGAAGAAATTAAAAAGTAAGTAATTAGAGAAGATAAAATTGGTAAAATGAATAGGGATAGATGAATGCAAAATGAAATATATCATTCCATCAGGTAGTGCTGTTAATAGAAGGCAGTACAATGAAACCAAAAAACCAAGTTAAATTACAAAGAGAGGAGAGTAATGAGTTAGAAGACCAAAAAAACCAAAACATATTGGTGAATACAAGCAGACATGAGTAACATTGGTTGTTTAGAACATCGTATATAAAAAAAATTGAATCATAATTAAAGTTATGCCCATATATAAGAATAGTATTTTTTTCGTATATAAAAAAATTGAATCAAAATTAAAGTTGTGCCTGTTTATAACACCATATTTTTTTCGTATATACACAAATTTGAATCAAAATTATTCTTGTGCCGTTTATAACAATAGTACTGTTTTGTATATAAAAAAATTTGAATAAAAATTAAAGTTGTGCCCGTTTATAACAATAATATTTTTTTCGTATATACACAAATATGAATCAAAATTATTGTTGTGTCTATTTATAATAAAAGTTTTTTTTTCCTATATAAAAAAAATTGAATCAAAATTAAAGTTGTGTCCGTTTATAACACCATATTTTTTTCGTATATGCACAAATTTGAATCAAAATTATTCTTGTGCCCGTTTATAAAAATAGTACTGTTTTGTATATAAAAAAATTTGAATAAAAATTAAAGTTGTGCCCGTTTATAACAATAATATTTTTTTCGTATATACACAAATATGAATCAAAATTATTGTTGTGTCTATTTATAACAATAGTTTTTTTTCGTATATAAAAAAAATTGAATCAAAATTAAAGTTGTGCCCGTTTATAACAATAGTATTTTTTTTCGTATATACACAAATTTGAATCAAAATTATTGTTGTGTCCGTTTCTAACAATAATATTTTTTTTCGTATATAAAAAATTTGAATCAAAAGTAAAGTTGTGTCCGTTTATAACAATGGTATTTTTTTCGTATATACACAAATTTGAATCAAAATTATTGTTGTGCCCGTTTCTAACAATAGTATTTTACATTTATTTTACATCTAGTGGGATACCCGTGCATTCGCACGAGTACATGTATGGTACGCGCATTTTTTCCAAAATATAATAAAAATAATATAAAAAAATTAAATTGTTCAACCAAAAAAGTTATCATTTTTAAAAGATATAATAAATTAGTGCCTATAATTCATTCCAAATCAGAGTCTAATATGTATTTCATAAAACCTTAAACATAAAAAAATTAAATGAAATATTTAAATAAAATTATATCTTAAAAATTAAATTAGTATAATTATTAAATATAAGAGATTTAAATAAAATATACAAATTTACCCGTGCGGACCCACAAATACTGATTTTTTACGCGCATTTGTACAGAAATTAATGAAATAACAAAACAAAAAAAAATTGTTTAAAAAATTAATATCATTTATAATAATATTTGGATTAATCATATATTGTTTTCGCGTAATTTGCTATTATTTATACAAATATTTGATAATATCGTTTATATAAATATGAAATGTGATTTGTGCTTTCTTTTTTAGTAAAGTAAGAATGCTACAAAAAGGATAAGAAAACAATATCTATATAAAGGGTCCAACATTCTCTAAGGTTGTGGAAAGGATGCATCAATAAAGTAAGCGTCCTCCAGATCTGTGAAAAGGACTGATACATAAATTGAAACATAATTAATACAATAGACCTTCTAATTCTCTCAAATATAACTAAAGAAATCCTCCTTAATATGCATTGTGATAAATGACTTAGTAAATAAGGTTCCATAAGTTGATGCTTAAAGTTCAATCCGTACTTTCAAGGTATATGCTTCATGGTAATGCAAATATATCGCCACAATATTTTTATTTTCTTGAACCTTCAAACATATGAATACTTGGTTATTTAACATAGTTATGGCATCATTCAATCCAAGATTCCATATAGAATGATGTCATTTAGTGGAGTAGGTTTTTGTTATTGTTCATATGGGCTCTTAAAGCTAATAAAGTGCCCCACTTGATGTTTAAAGGTCGAAACTACAATACTGCAAAATGCAAACATTATATTCCACATATTCCTAGTCACTAAGCATTTTAAAGATTACACGATTTTGGTTTGCATAATTGCAAATTACATAATGTCATGGACAAATAGTTATTTAGCCTTAGTCACTTGCAGCATATATTTGTCATCAACAACATCATTGGCACATTATTTCATAGACCAAATAAAAGTGTTTCCCTTAAACTTGACAATGAAAAACTGAATGGCAGTTTGAAAACGGATAACGCCTTTGAAATATAATTCAATTGAAAAGGGAATTTATTCTAAGGACCAAACTCTGGAATTAAATGTGATGGATCCAGAAAAAAACTGAAGGTCAAACTGGAACAACGAACAAACTGCAAAACCAAACAATTAGCTCTGCAACAACAGAGCCAACCAAACACCAATCAAATAAAATCACAAACTCTACTCCAGCGAGGCTCACGACTTCAACAACTCAAACATCGCGGCCTATCAGCAAGACTTGAAGCTGAGAAATGCAGAAGCCAAGCAGAGATATACTACGAAAGAATTCTGCCACGAAATTGAAACGGAACAGCCGCGAAAAGAACACACACCAACCAATCCGAAAAATAACCTGCTGCGAAACCGCTTCAAAGCTACCTGCACCCTGTTAAAGGACAGATAAAACAGGCAGAGTTGAGATAGCTGCTAACCACACCCTTCTAGCTCTATAATGACAATAATAGTTAAAATTGGAATGGAGGCTGGACGTATAAGTAATGTGTAACACCCTTTTTCTACCCAACAATCATCACGAATAAAACAACAAATAAATCAGAGTAAAGTCCCAAAAAGGGCATCACATATCGTCACAAAACATTATAATAACCACCTGTCCCGTAACACGGGTTTTTCCATCACAATATAGTTAAACACCACACAACGAAAATCAAAATTTAAAGAATACTCTATAATTCAAAACTTATCAAATAAAACTCATGAAAAACATCATGTCCAAAAACAAAAGAACGTAATCGTTCGGCTCAAACGTCCCGACCCGATGTTACATATCAGAGCAAGACCCTATACTCGACGGAGAAATCAAGAAAATACTTCTAAGCTAAATCTTCATGTGCCAAGGAAGCTAAGCCTGATCACCTGCACGTTACCCACGTGGAGGCAACATTCAAACAGGCAGGGTGAGTAATCACGAAATCAATATATAAGATATAAGTAAAAGATAAAGCACAAGCAACAACATCGTCAAGTCATTCACACGTCAGAATACATCAAAATCACATCAATATAATGCAATGCTACACAATAGGCAATGCAACCTCAGAGACTCATGTATGTGGTACCAACTCGTCATAATCGATGGACACTAGGCCATCACCCTCCAAAGATCCCCACCAATAGGATCGATTCTACACAAGAACCGGAGCACGTCATAAAACGCTACAATCCACGCAATGGGATTGAAGCCACCAAATGGACCGAAGTCCTAACTATGCCATGAATGCATGATACAAATCGTCATAATAAACATCGTCATAAAATCGTCATAATTGCATCGTTATTCATGAATCATCATCAAACAAGTATCATTATATAACACCAAGCCGCACTCATCAAAATTCATCATAAGACCTCACAACTCGTCATATTAGGTTCATCACATAAAATCCCCAATTTTATCCCGTTCATCATCATTACTAGTTTACTAGTGTCTTATTATCTCATCATAGCTCTATATCTCAAGGAAACCACGTCGCAAGCGAAATCGGGACATAAATCGCAAAAACGGGAAAATCTGCCTACATCACTGCCCATACGTGTAATGCCTCTCCTGTTACGCGTATGGCTCAAATTTCACGCCACCCCTTACGTGTACCATTCGCGTATCACCAGAGAGGGTTTCCTCTCAATTCTCCTTCAGATTCCCCCTTACGCATAATGGCTAGCCCATACGCGTAAGGCATCCTTCCCCAAAACTCATACGCATATTGCCCCCTATTACACTTAACCCCCTTTTCTCGGTTTCCCATTACGTGTATTGCCTCCTTTTACACGTATTGCCCACAATCCCATACGCGTATGCTACGCGTACCAGCAGAGGGTTGAACCAGCCCTTAGGGACGGGTGGGAGTGTCCCCCATTACGCGTAACACCTCCCTTGTTACTCGTATCACCAGAAACCACCCAAAAACTTAGATCTCGCATCTGAACGCAAATTTCCTCATTCCAGCACCTTCGATCTACCAAAATCGGACTTAAACTAGCTTTAATTCATCACAGATCTATGTTATTCATCCTACTTCATTGTCTATATCAATTTCTCCTAATTATTAAGTCTGAAACTGGTTAATATTAAGTTCGATTTTCAGATCTGGTTATCCACAAGTTCATCACAGGATCAATAATCATTCACACAGATTCAACATCAACCATAGCAGAGATTCGCAACAAAGTTCATACACATACAGAGTTACGAAAATCATCACAGATTCGTCACAGATTTCAGCACAAATTCATCAGAAAACGAAAGCACACAATTACCTTTACCTTAAACCCATATCAAACACATTAACCCGGATTACCCCCCATACCTCGAATTTCCAGCAGAGATTATTCGTTCCCGGGGTTCTACGGTTGATTCCTCGTTCTAGCCTCCTTTCCTCAGCTCTCTTATCACTTCTTAGGGTTGCACATAACTAACTCTCATAATCCTTATTTTTCTTTTGTTAAACCTATGTTTTAGGCCTTAATTACGATTTACCGTATTATCCTCCATTAATCCCCTCAACATTATCGTCTTACCCTTAATGGTCTCCTAATTATTTTAATTAACAAATATAATAATAATAATAATCTAAATAATATTCTAATTACTCAAATTATTCTAATATTATTATTAATAAAATAATCTAATTAATTGCTATTTCTAGGGATCTCCCTGTTCCCTTAATCCAAGGCTACCCCACAAAATCATCAAAAAAGCACCAAAACACCGAATAATCATAATAATTCAATAAATAAATATTATAATTATTTTGGGGCATTACAACTCTCCCCCACTTAAAGAATTTTCGCCCTCGAAAATTATCTGAAGGGAACAGAGTCGGATACGACTCCTTCATCTGATTTTCACGCTCCCAAGTCTAACTTTTGCCAGCTGGTCTACCCCATAACACCTTCACCAAATCTTTGTCTTTACCCCGCAGTTGCTTTATCTCATGACCATCGATCCGCACAGGTAACGCTTCCACAATCAGATTATTCCTCACTTATACATCATCCATCTGAATCACATGCGACGAATCTGGAATGTACTTCCTCAGTTGAGACACATGGAACACGTCGTGCAAATTCGCAAGCGTCGACGGTAAAGTAATCCGATAGGCTACCCCTCATATCCTCTGTAAGATTTGGTAAGGACCAACAAAATGTGGAGTGAGCTTCCTAGAATTCAAAGCTCGACCCACACCAGTCACTGGCATCACCCTCAAAAACACGTGATCTCCCTCTTGGAATTCAAGTGCCTTCCTCCTCTTATCATGGTAACTCTTCTGACGACTCTGCGAAGCTTTCAGCCTTTCTTGGATCACCTTAATCTTCTCAGTCGTCTCTTGCACAATTTCAGGTCCGAGTATAGCACTCTCGCCTGACTCATACCAAAACAAAGGAGTCCTACATCTTCTCCCATACAAAGCTTCATAGGGCGTCATTCCAATACTAGCATGAAAACTATTATTGTACATAAACTCAATCAACGGTAAATGGCTACCCCAAGATCCTCCGTGATCCAACACATATGCCCTCAACAAATCCTCTAAAGATTGGATAGTCCTTTCTGTCTGACCGTCCGTCTGCAGATGATATGCTGAACTCATCCTCTACTTAATGCCTAAAGCATCCTGCAAACTCTTCCAGAACCTCGATGTAAATCTCGGGTCTCTATCCAACACAATACTCGAAGGTATACCATGCAACTTCACAATCTCCTCAATATATATCTCAGATAACTTCTGCATAGAATGATTAATCTTCATCGGCAAGAAATGAGCCGATTTAGTTAATCCATCCACAATCACCCAAATCGAATCATTTCCCTTAGCAGTCCTCGATAATCCCGACACAAAATCCATGGAAATACTATCCCATTTCCACTCTGGAATATTCAACGGCTGCATCATACCTAAAGGCTTCTGATGCTCAATCTTCGACTTCTGACAAGTCAAACACGCATAAACAAACTCTACAATGTCCTTCTTTATTCCTGGCCACCAACATAACTTTTTCAAATCCTGGTACATCTTCGTAGCAATGGGATGAATACTCAATCTACTTCAATGTCTTTCTTCAAGAATGCTCTTCTTAATATCTGGAACATCTGGGACACACACCCTGTCTCTAAACATCATCACGCCATTCTCGCCAATCTGGAACTCACCTCCGATACCTTGATTGATCAATGTCAAATGTTCAACCAACTTCAAGTCAGATTGTTGTCTCACTCTGATCTCTTCCAGAATGCCACTAGTCAACTTCAACATTCCCAACTTCACACTGTCGGGAGTCGCTTCACATACCAAACTCAAATCTCGGAATTGTTCAAGTAACTCCAACTCTTTCACCATAAGCATCGACATATGCAATGACTTTCTGTTCAATGCGTCGGCCACTACATTTACTTTACCAGGATGGTAATTCAAATCAAAGTCATAATCCTTCAACAATTCCAACCACCTTCTCAACCTCATATTCAGCTCTTTCTGATTAAACATATACTTCAAGCTCTTATGATCACTGAACACTTCGAATTTAGAGCCAAACAAATAATGTCGCCAAATTTTCAACACAAACACCACTGCTGCCAACTCTAAGTCATGGGTTGGATAATTCACTTCATGAACCCTCAATTGCCTGGAAGCATAAGCAACAACTTGACCATTCTGCATCAATACTCCTCCAAGACCCATCTTCGATGCATCACAGTACACCACAAAAGATTCCTTCGGATTAGGCAAAATTAACACTGGAGCCGTCGTCAACCTCTTCTTCAACTCCACAAAACTCTATTCACAAGCTACATCCCACACAAAAGCTTGACCCTTTCGAGTCAACCGAGTCAAAGGTAATGCCAACTTAGAAAAACCTTCAATAAACTTGCGGTAATAACCCACTAACCCCAGAAAGCTTTGAATTTTAGTAGCAGACTTCAGAGTCTCCCACTGGAATACATAATCAATCGTAGAAGGATCGACAGTAATTCCACCACTTGAAATCACATGGCCAAGGAAACTCACTTCCTTCAACCAAAACTCGCACTTCGACAGCTTTGCATACAACTTCTTCTCCTTCAATACTTGCAACACAGTTTTCAAATGCTCAGCATACTCTTCTTCAGATTTAGAGTATATCAGAATATCGTCAATGAAGACCACAACAAACTGATCCAAATACACACGAAAAATCCAATTCATATACTCCATGAACACACCAGGTGCGTTGGACACTCCAAACGGCATCACAGTGTATTCATAGTGATCATACCTCGTCCTAAAAGCTGTCTTCGGGATGTCGTCAGGTTTAACACGAATCTGATGATAACCCGACCTCAAATCAATCTTGCTAAACACACAGGCACCTACTAACTGATCCATCAAATCGTCGATTCTCGGAAGTGGATATTTATTCTTGATAGTCACTTTATTCAACTGCCGATAATCAACACACAACCTCATACTTCCATCTTTCTTCTTCACTAGCAGCACAGGAGCACCCCACGGAGAAACACTTGGTCGAACAAACCTCTTCTCAAGCAACTCTTCCAACTGTTTCTTCAATTCACTTAACTCAGAAGCGGACATCTGGTAATGAGCCATTGACACTAGACTCGTACCTGGTATTAAGTCCATTACAAACTCTACTTCACGTTCTGGAGGCAAATCACTGATGTCGTATAGAAACACATCTGGGAATTCACAGACAACAGGAAATTCGACACTCACAACTTCACGATTAATTTGCAACGATACAAACATTGCAAACACCAAGGGTTCGTCTTCCAGAAGTTCGTCGACTTGCTTAGCAGACAAGAACATCAACTCCCCACCGTCACCAAACTCAGGAAACTCTACAGTCTTGCTATAACAATTGATATGAACACGGTTGAAATCCAACCAGTTCATTCCAAAGATGACATCAATTTGGTGCAAGGGTAAGCACACCAAATCCATCACAAAACTCTTCTTAAAAATCGTCACAGGACATCTCAAACACACAAAGGTAGTAGTAATATAACCATTAGCTGTAGTTTCTATTACCATATTACCATTCATATCAGATAACTTCAAACCCAATCTATTAGCACATTCAAGCGAGATAAACAAATGAGTATCACCCGTATCAATAATAGCAACCAACTCAACATTATTAATAAAACAAGTACCTTGAATCAGGTTGTCCTTCTCTGGCGCTTTTGCGCCACTCAAAGCAAACACTCTTCCACTGGTCTGAGCCGCAGTAGCAGTCTTCTTTGGTTTCTGACACTGGGTACTGATGTGACCCTTCTCGCCGCAATTGAAATAGGTTGGACCATCATCTTTGTAATCAGTAGCTCTATGACTCTTCTTACCACATCTATAACACCTCAACACATTATTGGTGCAACCATTAGCGCAGTGACCTTGCTCGCCACACTTGTAACACTTCCCAGAAGCGGGAGCTGCTCCCCCACTTGTCTTTTTCCCATCTGAAGCCTTATGCTTCCCTTTGTCAACTGAAGTCGCATAAGGCTTCCCCCTATACTGCCATTTCTTCTCACTCAACTACTTGTAGTGAGCAGAACCAGCTCGACTATCCTCATCGTAGATCCTACTCTTATTCACCAGCTCAGCAAACCTGCGAATCTCTTGGCACCCAATACCCTGCTTGATTTCTGGTCTCAGCCCATTCTTGAACTTGAGACACTTGGACATCTGAGCATCAGCACGGTTGTAGTGAGGACAGAACTTCACCAGCGTCTCGAACTTTGCAGCATACTCTGCCACATTCATGTCTCCTTGCTTTAACTCAAGGAATTCCACCTCTCTCTTGCCACGAGCATCCTCTGGAAAATACTTTCCCAGAAACTCCTGTTTGAACACAGCCCAAGTTATCACAGTGCCAACATCTGTGAGTCTCTGACAGGTGTTATCCCACAAATCCTCGGACTCTTCTTCCTGCATATGCGTTCCAAACTGAACTTGTTGCTCATCAGTACACCCCACACCCAAAAGATCTTCTCAATCGCCTTCAGCCACTTGTGTCCACTTGCCGGATCATGAGTACCCACAAAAGTCGGTGGATTGTTCCTCTCAAACTTCCCCAAAGCACGAAACTCATATGTAACTCCACCATTTGGATTGAGTTGAGCCACTACATTAGCAACTGATTCCAATGCATCAGCAATAGCACGATCATTTCTTCCAGCCATCATGCACCCACCAACAAGGTTAGAAGAAACAAAACATCGACAGTGTACACACACTCGTCGACTGACAGGGGACTGACATCGCGTAAAAATAAAACCTGGTCGGACGGACCGACCTGCTCTGATACCACTAATGTAACACCCTTTTTCTACCCAACAACCATCACGAATAAAACGACAAATAAATCAGAGTAAAGTCCCAAAAAGGGCATCACATATCGTCACAAAATATCATAATAACCACCTGTCCCGTAACATGGGTTTTTCCATCACAATATAGTTAAACACCACGCAGCGGAAATCAAAATTTAAAGAATACTATATAATTTAAAACTTCTCAAATAAAACTCATGAAAAACATCATGTCCAAAAACAAAAGAACGTAATCGCTTGACTCAAACGTCCCGACCCGATGCTACATATCAGAGCAAGACCCTCTAATCGATGGAGAAATCAAGAAAATACTTCTAAGCTAAATCTTTATGTGCCAAGGAAGCTAAGCCTGATCACTTGCACGTTACCCACGTGGAGGCAACATTCAAACAAGCAGGGTGAGCAATCACGAAATCAATATATAAGATATAAGTAAAATATAAAGCACAAGCAACAACATCGTCAAGTCATTCACACGTCAGAATACATCAAAATCACATCATTATAATGCAATGCCACACAATATGCAATGCAACTTCAGAGACTCATGTATGTGGTACCAACTCGTCATAATCGATGGACACTGGGCCATCACCCTCCAAAGATCCCCACCAATAGGATCGATTCTACATAAGAACCGGAGCACGTCATAAAATGCTACAATCAACACAATGAGATTGAAGCCACCAAATGGACCGAAGTCTTAATTATGCCATGAATGCATGATGCAAATCGTCATAATAAACATCGTCATAAAATCGTCATAATTGCATCATCATTCATGAATCATCATCAAACAAGCATCATTATATAACACCAAGCCGCACTCATCAAAATTCATCATAAGACCTCACAACTCGTCATATTAGGTTCATCACATAAAATCCCCAATTTTACCCCATTCATAATCATTACTAGTTTACTAGAGTCTTATTATCTCATCATAGCTCTATGTCTAAAGGAAACCACGTCGCAAGCGAAATCGGGACAGATATCGCAAAAACGGGAAAATATGCCCACATAACTGCCTATACGCGTAATGCCCCTCCTGTTACGCGTATGACTCAAATTTTACGCCACCCTTACGCGTACCATACACGTATCACCAGAGAGGGTTTCCTCTCAATTCTCCTTCAAATTCCCCCTTATGCGTAATGGCTAGCCCATACGCGTAAGGCATCCTTCCCCAAAACCCATACGCGTATTGCCCCCTATTACGCGTAACCCCCTTTTCTCAGCTTCCCATTACGCGTATTGCCTCCTCTTACGCGTATTGCCCACAATCCCATTCGCGTATGCTACGCGTACCAGCAGAGGGTCGTGCCAGCCCTTGGAGACGGGTGTGTACGCTACGCGTAATATCCTGGGAATGTCCCCCATTACGCGTAACACTTCCCCTGTTACGCGTATCACCAGAAACTACCCAAAAACTCAGATCTCGCATCTGAACACAAATTTCCTCATTCCAGCACCTTCGATTTACCAAAATCGGACTTAAACTAGCTTCGATTCATCACAGATCTATGTTACTCATCCTACTTCATTGTCTACATCAATTTCTCCTAACTATTAAGTCTGAAACTGGTTAATATTAAGTTCGATTTTCAGATCTTGTTACCCACAAGTTCATCACAGCATCAACAATTATTCACACAGATTCAACATCAACCATAGCAGCACATATCAGATTCGCAACAAAGTTCATACACATACAGAGTTACAAAAATCATCACAGGTTCATCACAGATTTAAGCACAAATTCATCAGAAAAGGAAAACACACAATTACCTCTACCTTAAACCCATATCAAACACATTAACCCGGATTACCCCCCATACCTCGAATTTCCAGCAAAGATTCTTCGTTCCCGGGGTTCTACGGTTGATTCCTCGTTCTAGCCTCCTTTCCTCAGCTCTCTAATCACTTCTTAGGGTTGCACATAACTAACTCTCATAATCCTTATTTTTATTTTGTTAAACCTATGTTTTGGGCCATAATTACGATTTACCGTATTATCCTCCATTAATCCCCTCAACATTATCGTCTTACCCTTAATGGTCTCCTAATTATTTTTTAATTAACAATAATAATAATAATCTAAATAATATTCTAATTCCTCAAATTATTCTAATATTATTATTAATAAAATAATCTAATTAATTGCTATTTCTAGGGATCTCCCTGTTCCCTTAATCCAAGGCTACCCCACAAAATCATAAAAAAAGCACCAAAACACCGAGTAATCATAATATTTCAATAAATAAATATCATAATTATTTTGGGGCGTTACACAATGCCCTTGGCAATGATATTTGGCTAGACAACTAGGTGTTAAAACCTAATTGCATTGTTATAATTATCATCAGTATCCATGTTATGTGACATTAATAAATTGTACATGCTTTAGTCATTACCCACATTAAAACACATGATCACACGTTCAAATTACGGTTACGTCGATATTAAATATGCTGTCATTTAGATCATTTTTATTGAAAAGTGCATGAAAGGAAGATATGCAGTAATGAAGATAACCCTTTCCTTGTCAATAATGAACATGACAATGTAGAAAATATAGACCATTAGGATGAAAGCACTTTATAATTAACCATTAAACCAGGCTCACTTAAACACAATTGATAGGCTTTATGAGTTGTAAATGATAAAAAGTAAATGCAACTTCCCATTGAAAATTTCCACTGATCTAGAAAAAAGGGCATAAAAGATTTGACCTGATGTAGGATCCAAAACTTATATAATCTTGAATCATAACAGAACCCACAAGAAACAATCCCGATATTTAAAAACGATTATAAGGAAGAGAAATTTAGCTAGGGGCACATAAATATTCCTTTATAAATATTTCTTTTATGACAAGAAATGCCCTTGGCAATGATATTTGGCTAGACAGCTAGGTGTTAAAACCTAATTGCATTGTTATTTTTATCATCAATATACATGTTATGTGACATTAACAAATTGTACATGCTTTAGTCATTATTATTTCGTCATTTAGATCATTATTATTGAAAAGAGCATGAAAGGAAGATATGCAGTAATGGAGATAACCCATTCCTTGTCAATCATGAACATGCACATGTAGAAAATAACTTAGAAGATTCCTAATTCTTATCCAAGTAAGAAGTATAGTATTTCGTTTACTAAATGTCTCAACCCAAAAGTTTCATACCATCATCCTGATTTTTCATGACAAAAGCTTTTCGGTCACATATAAGATAATCTACCTGCTAATAACAATATACTTAATCCTAGCATGAACAATCGGTCTATCACTTTGTATCGTTCAGTTTGGTTTCAAATTCCAACCATGTTAAGGATTTTAGTTACAACAAAGGAGAAGAAACTTGAAATTTCCAACAATTAGCATTAAATGATAGTATGATAAAAAGTGTATCTTTAGCTCAGAATGTTGAAAAGTTAAAACATAAAAAAGACCATAGAAATTAAAATGCAGCTAAAAAATGGCTGAGAAGTTGATCATTTCAGCAAAACAATAGTGTCGCCACCTTAGGAGAAATACTCCAAAGACCAAGCAAAAGAAGAAGTTAAAACATATTATTTTCATAATAATTTCCATCGTAGATTATATAAATATGATATGGATAGAAACTGGCCTTCTGTTACAGATATCCTCTCTCCTATAGGGAATCCTCTAGGCTATGAAAATTTCATTGTCTAATCAAAATTCATGTTCTATTAACACTTAAATTAGCCTTGTTTATACCACTATCATGACTGGTAAATTCAACATTATAGGATATTAGATTGATGCAACAGGGGAGTAAAAAAATACTTATGTAACATTCCAAAGAATCAATGGCAGATCAAAGTTTTGATGTATAAATGAACATAGTGTATAAATATTAATATCATTATCATATGAAGTATATATTGAACAATACAATAGTAGAATCTAAGTACTTATTTTCACATAAAAGAGGACAGTGCAACACATAACATCATGACAGCTATTAGAATGAATCTTAAAATCCTGCAGGACCAGATGAATATCACTCCTCTGTGTAAAAATTTAGAACATATCAACCACTAAAATGGAGCTAGCAATCTCAGGATGTACATAGGACAAGATGGATCATGTATTCACAGGTTCAAATATGTAATGTAGTAAGGTGATTAAAGTAACTAATGAGAAATCCTCACCTCTTAGTGAAAAACATCCCTTTTGCAATCTCTACGTTGATAATAGAAAACTGATCAGGTTTACTTTCAAATAACCTTCTGGGACTGTGGAAATTATCCTGCCAGTATAACAAAAGCTAGATTAGAGTTGTTGTCTTTATGCATGACTGCTCGCATAAGCTGTATGGGAAGCAAGTGTGAGTAAAGAATGTGAAATACATCAAATAGTAACGTAGAGTTCCAATATATAAAATATACCTCTGGAGCCATCCGAAAGAATATGTCGTGTGAAATTTCAAACAACTGATTCTGTTATCGCGCCACAATGGCTACCGACCTGACTCAAAAGTTTCACCCCAACTGACAGGTCCGCCAACACCATCCAACACTCTGTGGTACACCATTGCTGTGAGGAACCCAAATCTCCAGCAGCCGACGCCTCATGCAAACAAAAGAGAACCATGCCTAAAAAGGAAAAAAATCAGAAAACTCCAACAGAGGGATGCAGGATCTGACCGACAGACATTTGACTCTTTATCTAGTTAGTTGTGTATTTCTCAAAAAAGAAGAATAATCAAGTAAGGAATTCTCTGTCAAAATTTTAACAATTATATTAGACCAACATAAGAAAAATAGGTGAAAGTTATAAAAGAAACAAAAACTAATCAGATATCGAGTTAAAAGTCTGTTCTGATCTCTCATGTGAAGAAAAACAGGGAGGCGGCAGCCAACTTGAAATTGAAAAATCTGGAGGAGGTGAAACTTGTGCTCTTGAAATAGTTGTTAATCATAGCAAAATCAAGTTCATCAGATGAAGAATTGAGACAACTGGAGGAGTAAGAAGAAATTAGTTTAACCAATGCTAAAACCCTGAACAAAATCAATCAGGCAACAACTTCAGTACTTGCAGTCAGTATGCTATTTAACACATTGGAAAATAGTTCAATACAGAATAACCACACAATTCAATCTAATTACAGAGTATATACATGAGCAACTGTAACTCAGTAGATGATATGCTTGATGCATAGTCTGAAAACATATATAGCCAACATTGAGCACCCCATTAAATCTTGCACAACCAGAGAGAGCAAGAAGAAGAACAACCAAGTTATTTTTTCCGGATACATAGTAGTATAATCCTCCGAGATTAAGAACAACATACAAAATCTCGGAGTATCTACAATTCAAACCAAAAACCAAGACCAAACAAATCAGTATCCAAATCACAAAGCAAAATTTAAATATTACAAATTAGATATAGTTAAAGGGGCATGCATTGTCAGTTAAAATTTCTTTATACTGACAACCAATAAGAACTCGACACTTTACCACTTCATACAATCAGTTTCAAAATACACTTATGGCATGTTTGGATTGACTTTTTATGAGTTTGTCTACTGCATAAGCACTTTGAAACTGTTGGAGAGAAGTCATGATAACAACTTATGGCATATTCGTAAGTTGTTTAAGATTATGACATGTCCAAAAGTTGTTTTAAGCTTATTACCATAAACTATCTAGTATAGCTTTAAAAAAAAACTGTTTATGACTTATTTCTTCTATGATAAAAATAGCTTAAATAAGCACTTATAAAACTTACTTATATTGACAACATTTAAGCTCTTATATAGTAAAATGCAATCAAGAATGAGAATGTTACATTGATGGATAAAATATAGAAGCAAGATTAAAACAGAATAAAACCGCAACTCGTAATGCAATTTCAAGGTCCTTTAAGATAACTATAAAAAGTCAATTCCAATTCCTATGTTGGAATCACATTGCAACTACTAATACAAAAGTTTGAAAAAAATTAAGGGAAACTTAAGTATTGTTTCCCTCTATAAAAGGAGGAACAATCATTTCAATCAATGAAAAGGAACAACAGAATATCAATTGTTTGATTATTTCGAAAAGTGAACAAAAACCACATGCCATAGAAACAGTAACTTCAGTTTGATAACTACTTTTGAAATGCCTAAAAAGGACTTTCTTTTTACATTTTTAAGCATCATAGATGTAAGAATCGGCAAATTATCAAGTTGGAAAATCAAATTAGCTAGCATATAATACCTGGAAAGTTGTATCTGTATCTGCTCCCACTGTTTTCTGCATAGAAATTGGAGTTCTTGCAGCAAATAGCAAACTGTCAACCTTGCCTGCTGAAATTCCTACCATTCTTGCTAATTCTTCTCTGCTTGGTGTAAAAATATGCATGTCATCAAACACTTAAGGGGGATAAAAAATTAAATGAAATCCAACATTAGGTATTTGATGATTCTAAATCAGACACAAACACACACAGTTTAGTACACAAAAACTTGTAGTATATGAAAGTAATAGACTCACGTAAACTGTCAAAACGACGGCAAAATGAGTTGAAAGAAAATAACTTATATTTAGAGATGAAAAAACTTCCCAGCCATACAAATATCTTTGGGTTGATAAATGTCAGTTTCAATTTTTAACCATGCCATTTTGACACATTGTTCAAAATTACACTACATCCACCACCCTTAATAAAATTGAATGGCATAAAAAAAACACAAACCTTCAGATCACTAAATGTCTTAGTTTCTGCAAAACGAACTGGAACAGGAAAGAATGCTGGTGAATTAGCTTGTGGAATAACAAACTCCATTGACCCACTACCAAATTTTTCAGATCAACAAAACAAATCGAAAAATTCAAAAATAGCTTAAAATTAAATCTTAAAAAGTCACTCCAAACTAAGCATTAGCTACGATTTGAATTATCAATTAGAAGGACAAACCACTCCAAAATGGAATTCCCATAGTCATACCTGCAAAGCCAATTTTATTAGGGAAACCCAAGCCAGTGACCGTTTAGTTTTCGGCGATCAAACATGCAAATTGAATTGTCATCAGAACTGAAGCAAAAGCAACAAACATTTAATGAAGAACCATAGTCCAACAAATTTTTGGTAGCTAGAAAAAAGGAGCAAACTTCCAAGTTAAACTCATTAATGACATTAAGAAGTATAAAAACTAATTATGAAGAAAAGAAAAATTCAGAAAGGTGTATAAATCTCAATTTACGATCATTAAAAAAAACAGGAAAATGGCATACCCAGTCAGAATTAAATTTATATCATGAGTTTTCCAATCAACACAATGTACATCTCCATTGTGTTCGTTATCAATCTGCGTAAAAGAACAACGTAAAAACATAGAATGAAACCGATATGCCATAAGGATACCAACAAATTAAACCGATATTCCAATCAACACAATGTACATCTCCATTGTGTTCCTTTTCCAGATATCATTCAAACAATCTACAATGTACGCTCTGTAGTTACTCACAAACAGCTTCACTTTCACTCTTCTCCAATCTACAAACTGCAAGCAATGAAATAAGTTTTTCATAAGAATATTTCAACAATAAGAATCTTTAAGAAAATCGGAAGAAAAAAATATTATACCAAGTATACTTCAGTTAAAGATGCTGCTGCAACATAAGTTTTGTGACATTCCCACCATCATCAACAATGAGATCTGGAGAGTTAAGCTTTTTTTAGGTTGAAGAACAAAGACATACAGAAAAAAATGAAGACGGATGAGAAAAATAAAAAATCAGATTGGGAAAACAAGAAGAGGGAGGAGAAAGAGAAAGAGATGATAGAGCAAGATAGGACCTCAATCGCAGCAATCAATGTTTTGCCATGAAGTGCAGCGGCGATCAATGTCCGGTGAAATGCAAGTTTCCAGCAGAGGTTTCGATGGTGGAAGATAGAGTTTTGTAGACAAATTTCAAACCATTTGAGATGAAGATGAAGAAATGGTAGTGAGATGCAGGTAAACCATCGGGCTCTGTCATCAAGGTTATCTTGCATTGAAAAATACAATTTGCACCCATGTGATTTCTCAGCAAAGCAGGTAAGGTGCAGGTTCCAATACCCAAGTTCAATTAGATAAAGTTAAAAATTGCAACTATTTGGTATTGTACAGGAATTTGTTGGAAAAATAGTGGTGTTTGTAGTGTTAAAATTGTAGTTCCGTTTCAATTAGCCCTTAACTTGGTAGAAAATAGTTGATTTTACACATAATTACCCTTAATATTGTGACGTGGCAACATAATAGGAAGGGTTAGAAGTGTGTTTACCAGAAGTATCTAAGTTCCTATATTATAGATATTTTTGTTTATAATTAATGAAAAAATTCATTCAATTAACCACGTTAAATAAGTTTGAATTAAGGGAAACATACACAAGGAGTGGAATACTATCATTACATATGAAGAAGAAGTTTGTACCAAAAAGAATAATAGTAATACGAATGAAAAGGGAGTAGGCAATCAGTTACGCACAGAGCAGAAGCGATGAGACCGCAGAGTTACCCGGTTCAACACATGGTTCAACTGCCTGACCGACCGGTCTGCCCGGTTCACTGATCTATAAAACAATGCGAGTCAGACTTTCTCTTTGCATGACTTTGCATGCTCACTATTAATTCTACCTTACTACATTATCGTTCCTTTCACATTTCATTTCTTTACCACAATCGTCTTTTTATCTTCCCCCCTCTTCTTCTTTTTCTAACTGCAATGGAACCCCTAAACATTGCTCCTGAAATCAACACTACTACTGCACAAATAATTCCAATTCAACAAGATTCAAGTAAATTTCTATTCTCTACATACATCATCTTCATATAACTAATACTTCATTTACTTGATGATTCAATTCATTTCTAACACAAGGTTTTGGAAGCCGTGCGGCACTTTTGTCCTGCCATATTTCGTCGGATGGAAAGATTGTAGCAAGTGGCGGACTTGGGAAGAAGGTGAATATATAGATCAATGCCATCAATTTCATTTCTCTACCTTTCTTTACTCATTCTTGTATTTATCTTTCATATTTATAGCCTTTCATTTGCTACATGGAAACTGGTATTTCTGTTACTACACAAGAAACGCATAAACATACAATCTTAGAAGTTAGATTTCAACCAGATTGTAATCTGTTTGCAACCGCTTCAGTTGATACAACAATAAAACTATGGGATGCAACCACTGTGAGTCTCTTTCTTTTCATTCTTTTGCATTCATAGTGTAACTTTAGGATTAATTAATTCGTTATGTTTTCATGTTTCCTGATATATAGCCTGAGACAGTGTCGTGCTATATGGATGTTGGACTTGTACATAGTGGGAGTGTAAAATCTTTGGACTTCCACCCATTCGACAACAAAACTCTTTTCTCATCAGACGATGCTTTAATTAAAGTATGGGATCTCAATCAGCAAATCCTGGCTAACAGCTTTAAGGTGAGTCTTATGAATATATAACTACTCACATGCATGTCACATATATCACATGTATAAAATGAATTTCAGGAAGGTGGAAGAATAGTGAGAGTTCAGCCTGTATATGGGAGACTTTTGGCAGTTGCTAATGGAAAATCTATCACCATACTTGATTATCGTGATTCGGTTGTTGTGACGAAACTTGAGGTGAGCTTCATATATATAATGGGTCATGACATGAGGCTTGTATTACTGCACTGAATCTGATCATTCTGTATTAGGGACACGTTGGAGACATTAAGTCCATATGTTGGGATGTCACTGGGGAAATGATCGCCTCTGTGAGTGAAGATGAAGTACGTGTCTGGTCGGCGAGGCAAGGAAAATGCATATATAAGTATTCATCTGACAGGAAGAAGTTTCAGTCTGTCATATTCCATCCTCGATACCGTATGGCCTTAGTTATTGGTGGCTATCAGGTAAATTGAGATCCTTGTTACAGTTTTGTTGTCTTTGATTGATTGTTATGTAACAAGTAAATGGACAATTTATTGCAGTGTTTGTTATTGTTGAACCTTGAGAATATGAGGGAATATCCTACACATGCCGCCAATCAGTTATCAATTAATGGATTAGCCGCTACAAGGGCGCAAAGTCAATTCATTGCATCAGCTAGCGATGATTGTGTGGTGAATATTTGGAAATGAACAAGTTCTAGAAGTTCTAGTTAATGTTTCTTCTCTTCTGTTAGATATATAATCTTTCTGTATATGCAACTTGTATGTCTTGTAGCTAGTCACAAAACTGAACAATTCAAGCTGTTTTCACTTTCTGTAGTTTTGTTTTACACTTTTACTTGTACATATAATTGAGGAATGGATGAATCATTTTTGTTGGTATCATTAGAAAATTGGTTGCTTGGTTGTACTGTTATGTGGGAAGGAATGATGTGAAATGATACTTGAAGAGTGTAGTAGTCAGTTAGTCAATAATCAAGTCACAACACATACTTGGTAGATTACACAAAATAAATAACATAAAATGTTTCTCTCCAATTCTTCTTTTGCATGACACTGCATGCTCTCTCACTATAATAAAATCCAGCTTAATTCACTGTCATTTTCAATATTCTCTTAATTTTATGAATCCTATACGTTCTAATGAAGATATGTAACTTCAATATTGCTAGATCTTTCATACTTTTTTGATTTTACTTCTTACACTGTGTTTTAATTTGTATAGTTTCCAAATATATATGTATTTTTTTTTAGAGGCTAAAGAATTTTTTTTTATATTAAGAACATGCATAAGAAATGCCAAAGATACAAAATTGATTGATACAAACACTAAACCAAGACAAAACCACAACACAAACAAAAATGGAAAGAAGCTAACAATATCCACCTAAACCAACAAATTCGATCCAACCGAGCGCATAGCCAATAAAGATCAAATTGAACAGCCTCCTGATAAGCAAAATAAACCACACCAGATCAACAATTTCAACAACCAAAACCTGCAGAGATGCAGTAGCAGACCTGCCCAAAGATTAAAGAGCCAACACCAATGCTACATTCTAATCGATTGACCGGCAAAACCGCAACCCTTGCTAAAGAAGATGATATTGGAATTATAACCAATCACAAATACACGCAGCCATTGCACACTTAACTGGGAGAAAACTCGCCAAAACGTTGGTGATTTTAGTATCATCAATGTATTTTAGTAGTAATGTGATTTACTATAGGCCGATGCAATTATGCGTTAAAGCTTGGAAACGAGTTAGGGTAGTGCGGAGTGCACGCTCGTCAAGCCAACGTATAATTGAATGCGAATAATTGAAACGGGGTTCCAAGGGGCGAAGCCCCTGGCGGGGTGCGGGGCAGCGCCCCGTGGGGTCCAAGGGGCAGAGCCCCTGGCTGGGGTCCCGCTGCCAGGTCAGCGGGCGGGGTGCGGGGCAGCGCCCCGAGCAAAATTTTTCGGTTTCTGTTTGAACCGTTGCACCCTTTCCAACCAACAAAACCGTTTCCAAACGAACATAACAGTTCAAACGAAAAGGTATGTCTTTTCGGTTTCTGTGGTTAATCCTATATATAAGGAATCATTGGCCTCGGTTTCAAAAACGAAATAATATACTTCTTTCTACATTCTTAATCAGTATTCTTTTGCCAAGAAACAGATTGTTCTTCAAGAATTATCCCCACAAAGATTTCGTGAACCCAGGCAAGAATAGGGTCGAAATACTTTGTTCGGAAAGTGTACGAACACGATTCTTCGAAGCTATCCAGGATTATCATACCATATATCTAACAAACCACGAATTTCCTCTTGCAAAAGCCCTTACCGCAACAACCCAGCACACAAAAAACAACTACGCATCCACCCCAATCTGCAAAGAAAGAACCACTCACAAAAGCACAAGCCACTTCCCACACAGAATCCTGAACCTCCCATGCAGAAATCTGCCTGCAACAACCACACCTCGCCAGAACTAAAGGCCAACAAAGCTCGCCTCCCCTGAACATATTCCCAATGGCCAGCACAACGACTAGCCTAAAATCTGACCTGCGCCCGCTCAAAAAACAAGGCGAAACAGCAGCCAGAAAACATGGTCAGAGAATACACTCTATCGGATTTAATATCCCAAGTTCCAGAGGATACAAAAACCCAGTACTATTACCCTTTAACAAGACCAAGCCAGAGTTTTAATATTATCAACCAAGCACCCTGCTTCCATGTCCTTATTCCTGAAAATCTTAAGATTTGCCACTAAACATAGGTGTTGAGTCCACCATTTTAAGATTTGCCACTGTTTGGATCTAAGTGCATGAATACAACAATCCATAAGAGATTTCTCGCAAAGTTAAACTATGTGATTCCTTTGAAATAATAGATTTTTCTAGGTAGTTGGTAACAAGGGTTTAAAAAGTGATTGAGGCAACGATTCATATAGTTGAGAATCATAGTCAACTTTAATTGAAAAACATATTGAGGTGAAAGAGATAGCAAACACAATGATTTTGTGACCAAAACCATGACTTTTGTTAACACTTTGATTCCTACTTCCTATGTTTGTCTACTAAGACAGTAGTTTAAGATATTAACAGAAACACTCAAATATCACACACATAAATCAAAATGACACATCCATGATTATTAACAATGGAAATTACAAAAAATGAAAGAAGGAAAGCTCAGAGAGGCCCTAAAACTATCATTGCCTCTTCAAAAAGTTCAGTATACACAACCATGGTTTCATCAAGTACATAAACTGAAAATCTTAGTCAGAATTAAAAAAAAAAAAGAAAAAAACTACACTGAAAACATTTACAAGAGACTCAGGTACAAAAAGGCCTTCTTTGAATCCAAACCATCACATTTTTCTTCTATAACAGTTCCTACCTTCCTTCTCTTATTCATATATATTATAATGTTAATTAATACTTGTCCATATTCCATATAGAAGTTGATTAAACTTTGAAGCTACTATGCTCATCATTGTTTTCATATCTGCATTCCAGCTGAATATTCTTGAACCACTTTGCACAGACAATATATGCAACCAAATCTATAGATGTCAAAGCAGCTAATAGGAAGAAAAACCTGTCAAGATGACCTCTATTCAAGTTTCCAGGGATCCACCCTGGCATGTGATCTTCAGTTGAAATCTTCATAACAATGCTAACAATTAAGCTACTCACATAGTTCCCAAGTGAGATACTCGTCATGCAAAGTGCACTTCCAAAGCTTTTTAATCCATCTGGTGTTTGAGCATTGAAGAATTCTAGTTGTCCTACATACATGAATACCTCAGAGGCTCCTATAAGTGCATACTGAGGAATTTGCCAGAAGATACTTAGAGAGCTTGTGCCGCCTTGTTTTGCATATTTTAGTCTATAGCATTCGACTATTCCGGCTGAAACCATTGCTATTACGGCTATTACGAGACCGATTCCCATTCTTTGAAGCTCGGTGAGTCCTTTCGAACTTGATTTTTTGAGTTTTCCGATGAGTGGATCGAGGACACGGCGGTAGAAGAAAATGAAGATGGCTACGCTGAGGATGTCGAAGCTAGACATGCTTGCTGGCGGGATTTTGAAGCGGGATATTGTGGTTTTCATTGCGGCGCCTTGTTCGACGAAGAGTGAAGCCATTTGAGTGAAAACGACGGAGTATATTATTGTGCATAGCCAAATTGGAAGAAGTCTTAGTATGCATTTTACTTCTTCAACTTGAGTTATAGGACAAAGATACCAAGGGTTGGGTTGGCCTCCTTTTTGAACCTCTAAATCTCTTGAAGTTATAAATGCCGCCCTATCCAAAAACCTACAATATAGATCACAAACGCATAATTAGTCGATAGTACTCGAGATAAACTTCTCTAAATGCACTTATGCGTTATGACACTAATGATCATTTTACAACCGTCTCTGAGACAATTTCAATTTTTGTCCATTCGGATTATAATGTGAAACTCTTATCATTGAAATGACACTTCGCGTGAGTATTAGGAAAATGACGGTTTAGATTGAAATTAGGTTCTATAACTTACTTGAAACCATGCGTGTGGAGAATCTTTCTATTGGAATTGGTAGCGGATTCCTTTTCATCGGTGACATACAAGTCCTCTCCATTTGGTGTCATTTGGACTCCCAATTTCCTCGAAGCAGCAACAAGGACTTGACAGAATCTCGAAAGAGGATTACCAGCGGGTCTAAAGTGTCGATATCTTGGAGTACCAACAAGAAATAGTACAAGAGCCAAAAAGGCAGAACCAGCAGAAGCCCAAAACCCAAGAGCCCATAATCCTTCATCTTCAAAATAGCCCAAAATGGTGTTCGAAAAAAGTGAACCAAGGTTCAACGCCAGATAAAAGTAGCTAAAAAACGCCACTTTTGAGTAACTTTCCTTCGAGTGATCTTCATCGAATTGGTCAGCACCAAATGTAGCAATGTTTGGTTGATACCCTCCATTTCCTAACGCGATTAAATAGATCGATAGGTAGAACATTCCCATTTCAAAACTCGAATGTTTACCGCATTCAATTGTTCCGTTTCCACAGCCTTTTGGTCTTAGCAAAGCAAAGTACGATGAAATGGACAATGATACTAGACCCTGTTATATCAAAATCAAACCATAGTATAAATAAAAAAACTAACTAATCTAATGTACTATAGTATAACTATAAGAAATGAATTAAAGTGGGAAAATCAAAATGAAAGATTATTACTTACAAGAACAAAAATGCCTTGAAAGATGGCACATGTTTTGTATCTTCCCCAATAAGAATCACTTAGAAAAGCACCAACAAGAGAGAAGATGTAAACTGTGCCTGTCCATTTACTGACATTGTTGGCAGCATCAGCGTTGTTTTGACCCAAAACTCTTGTCAGGAACAGAACTAGATTCACTCCAACTCCAAAGAATGCTAAGGTTGCAAGACCTTGGTTCACTGGTTTAACAAATATGTCAAAAACATACAAATTGTTAGCATCATGTCATAGATTATTGGTCTATGTACAAAAACCTACATCACTCAACACATAAAGAAAGAAAAGAAAATTCAAGTAAAATTCTGTTTAGCATGATTGTAGTTTGATCTTTTTTATTATGACTTAATAAAATTGTGTTTAAATAATCTTGTTTAGTAAGGTTATTTTCTTATGAAGTTTTTTGAAAAATTAATTTAAGTAGTTTGTATTTTATATTTTCTCTCTCAAATTTATCTTTTTTCTTAATTAAAAATTAAATATAGATTTTTTTAATTCATTTTATATTTATAAATTTGAAATTTATAAAAATTATTAAATTTATAAAAGATTAAAATTTATATCAAGTAATTTATAAACTATTCACCCACTATGAATTAGGTCCCTTTATCAAAATAAAATGAAAATTTGATTTCTCAATTTTAAAAACTAATTTTTTGTTATCTTAATTTGAATTTTTTCTTCTGTATTTTGATCTCTCCCCTTCTTTTGAGATTCATTTTGATTACGGAAAAATATATGATGAATAAATTTAAGAGAACACATTAGGAGGGTTTTGGTCTAACACTGAGAGATTTGGTTTGTGGTTTTTTTTTAACAGTCATGAAAATCTGTTGCATTTTTTCTTTGGCTGCAGTAGGATAAATGCCTTATGGGAGAAATTATGGAAATGAATAGGTGCTATTCCGAATTTGACGATACAGGATTTTGTGGCATTCCCCTTCGTGAGTAGCCACGCTACAAACACTAAGGATACAACCACGGTGGGACTAATTTGGTTGGCGACGGTGTGGAACATTTGGTTAGTTCGTAACGCAATCCAATTCAACGATGGTGTTTTTAGATTCAACGAGTGCTTCACTTCGATTATTTACACCTCTTGGGTCTGGTTGGTTTTAAAGAACAATAATTTTTGTATCAATTATTATGATTAGTTTTCTGCCCCTATTTTGTGTGGTAGGAAATAACTATTTCTGAACTCTGCTGTATTTTTGGAGTAACACTTCTGCTCTATCTATACACTTTTGCTTATTAAAAAAAAGAGAACACATTAGCAAAATTAATTCTAGAATATAACACAAATATTAAATTTATTATATATGCATTGTCATGTTAGTAAAATAAATCCAAAAATAAGATGAGAATGAAAGAAAAAAAATTAAAATTAAAAAACATAAATTGAAAACTTAAAATAATTTTTTTTTTATGAAATAGAATCAAAATCCAAAAATAAATGAGAATTTAATAAATTAAATTAAATATTTAAAATTGAAATTATAAAAAGTTTATTTTTCATGAAATAGAGGATCAAAATACAAAAATAAGATGAAAATTAAAGAAAAAATTAAAATAAAATAACTAAAATGAAACTTTAAAATAAAAAAATTAAAAGTTTAATGTTATGAAATAAAGAATAAAAAAATCATTTAAATGATCTTTTTTGTTTTTTGCCAAATACTATAATTAGACTTTAATAATGGAGTATGACAAATTATAAACTAAATTTAAACCTAATATTATTTAAATAGTAGTACCGACTTAAACCTTGTACTAAAACTTAACATAATATAACCCACCCTTAATGGTGATCATCACTAGCCATACATTAAAATTGTGGCTTAGTTCTAACATTATCTCATAACATTTTCTTCTTATTTTTATATTAAAAAAAAAAGTAAATGGTGACAAAATTGGAATATTGTCGTATCTAAAAAAAAAAGCTACTAATAGTAACACTTATGTCCTAATTATAAGCTGTCCTCAACTCAAATTCAGTGCACTAAATATAGAATTTAACTCTTCCTTACACTCAATTTCATGGTTATTCTTATTCATGCATGTATGCATCATGACACGTGGCAACAACCCACATCATAAAAACCCTATTTATGATTACGTGTTGAAAACATATTATTTTTATGTCTAAAAAACTTGCATTATTTTCTGTTCTTTTGTTCATTGTGAAATGTGAACTGAATGAAGCACATGCTATAGGTTGTAGTTGTAGCTAGCTATCTTCTATATGTTTGTTTAAAAACGTTGTCGTTTTGTTGAGTTTTTTAGTGATGATAAGATGAACAAGAGATCAAGTTCTTGTTTTGTGGACAAAAAGTTCCAAAGTTTTCACTCTTTTTCTACTGATAAGCTATCATAGTCAATAAACCACCGATTAATTGCATAATTTTGAATAATAGCTGGACATGGTTCTTCAATCTTCTACGGCTCTAAATTTTGCCACGACTCTTTTATTTTTTTTCTATTATCATCATCGAAACTAAACTAAACTAAACTATTACGTAGACGTTTCACTCCGTTATTTACACTCAAAATTTATCTTTCTTATCATCGTTTTCGGTTACTTTTTTTGGGAAAAAAACATTTTGTGTTAAGTAACATATTATGATTATGGTTCGGTCATTATCCGTAAAAAATTATTGAAGTCGATGTATATGAGTTAGATAACTCATTGGATGAATTAAGAGACATCAAAAACAGTTTAAAAAATATGAATTAAAGTAACATAATTATTGGCCTCTTAGGCTTGTTGCCATCCAATTTAACACAGGGACACTCTCATGATGATGTATTATAAATTGAGGGCCATATACAATTTAATAATGCAATAACATATATTAAAAAAACTGAGAATTGTTGATGTCATATTATATTATCTGACTTAGAAATATATGTTCAATATTTGATTTTAGATGTAAAATATCTTCATGTCATATATTGTCAGACGAGTAAAATATGTTCATGTCTATATATGGTTTAACTGGACGCAGAGATATGTTCATCTCATATATTATCATCTCATATATTATGAGACACGAAAAAAAACTTAAAAAACTTATCCTAACTTATGAAAATATGTTCTTATCGTATATTGTCTGATGTAAGAAACTTACAGAGTATAATAGTTCCAGCGAACCAGCTACCGGATTTGGCTCTGATTGCTGGACGACCATGCCAATCAACACTCCCATCAAGAGTTAACTCTTCTGTATCTTCTTTGAATTTTCCCTGTTCATAGTTTTCATCAAAATGGTAGTATTTTAATTAGCACTTATATGTTATATATAACATATCAATAATTTATCTATATATATAATAAGCTAAAACTATATTGCCAGTGATCATCTGAGTTTTGTTTTGGATTTGGTGAGGTCCAATAGAATGGATTTGGGACTTTAATTTAGTAATGTTGGAACATTATATTTGATCATTACAACAAAACTTTATGGTAAAATTTTATTCAGAAAATGTATGGTTACCTCTTTGCAGACTTCTAAACAGGCCATTGGTGATATGAAAGTCTTAAGAGACAAAGATGAAGAAAGAGTATGAAAGAACTGAAGAATAGGAAGGAAGATTGTTGATTTGGATGAAAGCTCTCAAGACAGAGATTTAGTGATGAAACAGAGTGTGTGGAAGTATTCGATATAAATAGAGGAAGGAAGAGTGGGATCAACGGCTCAGATTTCATAATGAATTGTGGGGATATCCAACGTGTCATACTTTTCCATTACTATCTTACAAATATTTTTTTTAAATTATTACAAAAAACATACTCCATACATTTTTATTACCTTATAATCTCAATTTCAATTTATGGAAACCTCATCCTACATTGTGATAAATTATCCAAAAATTTAAGGTGCATTTAATTTGCTAATGTTACAAAATGTAATTTTTTAAAAATCATAATAATTCAGAATAGTTTTGATAAACTTTACCTAGTAGGTCATAGATATCCATATGATTACAAAGAATTATCCAAAGGCAAAGCACTTAAATATTTTTATGGTATGTTTAAATGAGTAACTGATTTTTTTAAGTAATTTAGAATTTGAGATATTTTAATAATTAAATTAAAATTCATTAATTTTTAAATTATATCTATGGATAGAGTAGTAAAATTATTTATTGAAAATTATTTTAAATTATTTTTATTAAATTTAAAAAACTTAAGGTCAAATTTCAAATTTAAAAAATTATAATCATTTTTCAATTTTTGAAATTAAAAAAAAAAGATTTGGAAAATTTAAAAATCATTCAAGACTAATTTACAATTTTTTTTAATTTTAAAATTTTAAAATTTATCTTGAACGAAATATTTCATAAATTTATATTATTTTAATAAATTTTTACATATTTTATTCAAGTAATATATAAAAACTTATTTATTTTTATTGATGCGAGAATTTATATAAAATTCTTTTTTATTTAGTTTACTATTTGAATGATTACATATTATTTAAAATTAGTTTTTATACTAATACTAACAATTTTTACACGTGTTATTAAAAATTAACTAATTTTAAATTAATATTATTGATTTAAACTTATCAACAATTTATTTATTAGAATCATGGATCGGTTGGGTTGGTGTTAGGTTGATCAAATTATTTAATTTAAATAGTACATTATTGTTTCGGTTGACTCAACTAAATTCAATTATTATTTATTTTATTTATTTCTATAATTACAGGGGTGACACGTTACAAAAATGAATTCATAATATTATTAAATTATCATTTTCCTTATAATCTACTTATTATATTGTACTCACAAAAATACATGCAATATAAATACATGTAATATGAAACTGAGTATTATTAGTATTTAGTTTGTGATTTAAATATTATAATGACTAAATTATTGTTAAATATATTGAAAATATTATTGTAATAATAATTTTTTTTAATAATAAAAAAATATTTTTTTAACTATTTTAAAATTTTGATAGTTTTTTTAATTAAAAATTAAATATGTGAATTTTATAAAAAAGTTCTTTTTTAATGATTTTAACTCCATAAATATTAAATTGATCAAACTCATTCGACTTATTTGCCTAATCAATTTAATCGAATCTAACAAAAAAAATAAAAAACTTTATCAATCGAAATTGAGTTTTTAAAATGAAAATGCAATTTACGTCGGATTTAAATTTTAGACTCGATTTCAACTCAAATCGACCGATTATCCAACAACTAACAATTTATAATTATTTAACTTAACTAAATATCAATTAAACTAGCTCACCCACTCAATTAATTGTTAATTTAGTTTTAATATAATAACGTTTAAAATGAGTATTTTTAGAGGTAAAAACTTAAATTTATGATCTCAAGTGTCATTATTAAAACTCAACTTAGG
Source organism: Lathyrus tuberosus (assembly GCA_022829125.1). NCBI lineage: Eukaryota > Viridiplantae > Streptophyta > Magnoliopsida > Fabales > Fabaceae > Lathyrus > Lathyrus tuberosus. The sequence goes on along the minus strand of JALAZF010000162.1, from coordinate 1,323,851 downwards.
ATAATTGGATAATTTGTAAAATTGAGCATTACTCTTTTATTTTATTTTTGTTTTTAATTAACTTTTAGTTAAATGTCTTAATTATTTTGTAATTATCTTAAATAGAATTAATGAATAACCTAGATGAGATCATCCACAACCATTTGATAAAAAGGACACCACGGCTAGAGAATACGATTACACCTTTTTATTTAAAAACTCATGATACTTCGCCGGCTGGGTCATAGTAATAATGCAACCTCCTAATCTACCGAAAAACCGAAGTTCGAAAACACCATAAACATTATGTATTTGTTGTAATTTATGAATAATAAATGTCCATGAGTGTGTTTTAAAATGACAAAATAAAGTGAAAATGAGTAAATGTCAATAAATATTTGGGAAATAGTTCCTCATAAAAAGTGGCACTCATATTAAAATTCTTTATAAAGAGTTATGAACATTAACTCAATAAAAGGACAAAAGAGAATAAAGTGTCACATAGACAAATGTGGTGGTCCCAAACATTATGCCACTTGTCTCCTATATACACCTCTTCGTCGGTACCGACAACACCGGCATCGACTTTGAGTCTGACGGTGTGGGCGTAGAAGCGCTAGTGGTGGCCAACATGTGGTAAATGGTTGTTGCTCTTGCTTTTGATCGTTGCTTAAGTTTGGTTTTTTGAATTCGAAAATATGCATAACTTCGTGAAGTGTTACAGAAGGAAAACATGCAACTATTGAAAAACGTTGTTGTAGACGAAACAACAGAACTAATGGTGAAAGTGTTGCTGAAAAGATGTTGTTTCATCAAGGGTCGCAACCTTATGAAATAACACAAACATGACATATAAATAAGTAATTCTAAATTTATAAATCACATTACAAAATTCATATCCTCTTTCAGAAAATTCCAGATTCTCTTCCCTACATTCGAGTTTTCATCCTTCTTGTGCAAACACGAGTATATGTTGAATGATTCTGGGTATTCCTGCATAGAAACTCTAAGATATTCGAGAGTGCTTGAAATACTATAAGGAAAATGACTTGTTCATGATTCCAGCCTGAATCTATTCAATCTAGAAGTTTTATCTAACAATCTTATAGTATCTCCAATCATGGCCACTGACGCTTCAGTTTCAAGCATCAAAGTGATAAACCAGGATCTTATCAAGTTGGATCGTTTCGATGGAACAAACTTCACCCTTTGGCAAGACAAGATGATGTTTCTATTGACTGTCTTGAAGATTCACTATGTCTTAGATCATGATTTGACACCAATTTTAGAACCAACAGAAGATGACACTGATGAAGTCAAGAAGGAACGATAGAAGCGAAAGGAAGATGAATTACTATGTCGTGGTTATATTCTAAACGCATTATCCGATCGTCTCTATAATCTATACACTAATACTCAATATGCAACAGTATCTACAAAGCACTCGAATTCAAATTCAAGGCTGGAGAGGAAGGTACGAAAAAGTTCTCAATATCTAAATATTTTGATTTTAAAATGCCAGACTCCAAGCCGATTCTTGCATAAGTACACAAGTTACAGGTTCTCTTGAATAAAATAAAAGTTGTAAAAAAGACATTCCAGAAGCTTTCCAATTTGGTGCAATCATTGCAAAATTGCCACCCTCGTGGAAGGGATATAGGAAGAAATTGCTGCATAGTTTTGAGGATTTCTCGTTGGAGAAAGCTCAAAAACACCTTCGAATCAAGGAGGAGATGAAGGATAGAGAAAAGTCAGAATCTGCTAGATACTCTAAAGTCAATGCTTTGATTGCAAAAGGAAAGAGGAAACATGATGGCATGAAGAACCATTTTGCCCATAAGAAGGAACATATATAACAAGTTCACGAACTTTAGCGGACCAAAAGGCGACTGTTATGTGTGCGGCAAACCAGGCCAATTTGCTCGAGATTGCAGGCATAACAAGTCCAAAAACGAAGTTAATGCTATTCATGCAAATGACGACATAATTGCCAGGGTGAGCGAGATTATGGCAATCAAAGGCAAAGTGCAAGGATGGTGGTATAATACGTGTGCTACTGTGCATGTTTCTTATGACAAAGCAGCATTAAAAACCTATTCTGATGTAAATGATGGACAAGAAGTGCAAATGGGAAATGAAGTACGATCTGGAGTCATTAGAATGGGATCCGTCGAACTAAATTTCACTTCCGAAAAGAAACCCACTCTTGTAAATATTCTCCATGTCCCTGACATGAATAGGAACCTTGTTAGTGGGGACTTGTTAGAAAAACTGGGTTTTAAGTCTGTATATGAATCAGACAAACTAATACTAACCCGTAATGGTGTATTTGTTGGAAAAGGATATTCCGCTGAGGGAATGATCAAACTTTTTATCGTCGATAATATTATTAATGAAATTTCTAATTCTTCTTATATGCTTGAATCTATTTCTTTATGGCATTCTAGATTATCATATATTGGTATTAGTACTATGAATATACTAATTAAATCTGGATTGACCTCATGCAATATTCATGATTTTGAAAAATGTGAAATATGTGTCAAATAAAAAAATGACCAAGAAACCTTTCAAAAGTGTTGAAAGAAAATCAAATTTGCTTGATCTTGTGCACTCTGATTTGTGTGAATTTAATGGCATGATAACCCGTGGGGGAAACCGGTATTTCATAACTTTTATCAATGGTTACTCGTGGTTCACACATGTATATATTTTAAAGCATAAAAATGATGCTTTTAACGCCTTTAAAATTTATAAAGCGGAAGTAGAAAATTAATTAAATAGAAGTATCAAAGTCTTTAGAAGTGATATGGGCATTGAATACTTTTCTACGGAATTTGATGCATATTGTGAACAATATGGCCTTATGCATGAATGTTTCGCACCTCGTACACCACAACAAAATGGTCAAGTGGAGAGAAAGAATCAAACATATCAAGAAATGATAAATGTTATGTTAATGCATTCCGAATTTCCATTTAATTTGTGGGGTGAATCATTATTATCTGCATGTCATATAATGAATAGGATTCCCTTAAAGTTAATCGGTATTTTTCCATATGAGATATGGAAAGGTAGACCATCAAATATTGGTTATTTTAGAGTGTGGGGGTCTGTAGCATATTACAAGAAAGTGGATCCTAAAAGAACTAGATTGGGTCCTCAAGGGATCAAATGTTCTTTCATAGGATATGCATCCAACAACATAGCATATAGACTTTTAAAATTTGAGTCTAACGTAATTGTTGAATCCCGAGACGTAAAGTTTTTTGAAAACCTTATCACAAAGGATAAGGAATCTGAGATTCCCACAAATGAAGAATCTCGTTATGAAGACTCTCCACAAATTATTGAAATACAACCTGAAAGTATCTCACAGATTATTAAAACACAACATGAGCCTAGGATGAGAAAAAGAGCCCGAAAATCTAAAGTTCTAGGACCAAATGAAATCGATTCTCAAGTCATTTCCTTTTATCTAGTTGAAGGAAATTGCGAGAATGACGTTCATAAGATCCCTATTATTCTTCAATTAGAAGATGATTCTAAAACCTATAAAAAAGCAGTGGCTTCAAAGGACTCTTCTTTTTAGAAAGATGATATCCAAGACGAAATATATTAAGTCATTTTAAACCACATGTGGGAACTTGTCGATCTTCCAAAAGGCTCAAGGCCCATTGGATGTAAATGGGTGCTTAGAAAGAAGTATCATAATGATGGCACATTAAACACCTATAAGGCTAGATTAGTAGCAAAAGGGGTCAGACAAAAACAAGGTGTTGATTATTTTGACACATATGCACCAGTAGCAAGAACGCCGACAATAAGAGTATTGTTTGCATTAGCTTATCTGAATGACCTTATAGTTCATCAAATGGATGTTAAAACAACATTCTTAAATGGAGATCTCAATGAGGAAATCTACATGGAACAACCAGAAGGTTACATGCTTCTTGAAAATGAACAAAAGGTATGCAAACTTGTCAAATCCTTATATGGTTTAAAATAGGCACCAAAACAATGGCATCAAAAGTTTGATTATGTCATACTTTCAAATGTATTTACTCCAAATTCTTGTGACGAATGTTTGTACACAAAGGTGCGCGGAAACATTGTAATAGTTTGTGTCTATATGTTGATGATATGTTGATCATTAACAATGAGATGAATGTAATTTAAAAACAAAGAAATTTTTGACTTCCACATTCAAGATGAAAAAACTTGGACTAGTTGACACTATTTTAGGGATCAAAGTAAAAAAAAAATAGTGGGGGTTATGAACTTAGTCAATAACATTATATGAGAAAATGTTGGATATGTTCAAACACCTACACTTTAAGGAAGTAAACACTCCATTTGATCCTATTGTAAAACTTCAAAAGAATAATGGAAGAAGTGTAACCTAATTAGAATATGCAAGTGCAATTGGACATCTAATGTATTTAATGCAATGCACCAGACCTGACATAACATTTGCAGTTAGTAAGATGAGTAGATTTACTAGCAATCCAAATGGTGAACATTGGAAGGACATAACCAGGATTTTTAGTTACCTCTTAAAGACAAAAAAATTGTCCTTAGTTATGGTAGGTTTCCTGGCATACTAAAAGGATATACCGATGCGAATTGGATATCAAGTGTTGGCGATCATAAATCTACAATCAGGTGGATATTTACATTAGTTGGAGGTGCGATTTCGTGGAAGAGTAAGTAATAAACATACATTACTCTTTCGACCATGGAATCAGAGTTTGTGGCTCTTACTTCTACTAGTCAAGAAGAAGAATGGTTGAGAGGCCTTCTGTTGGAAGTTCCATTGGCTAAAAAAATGTTTCAAATGTGTTGATACATTGTGATAGGCAAGCCACCCTAGCAAGAGCATTCGGTGAAGTATACAATGGAAAGTCTAAGCACATAAGTCTTATACATACTTTTGTGAGAAAATTAATTAAGGATGGGATCATTTCACTGACATATATACGAACAAGCTATAATTTAGCCGATCTGTTTACTAAGCCACTGAAGACTACCTCGAGAGGTATGGGATTGAAACTCCTTGAATAAGGGTTCCGAAAATGGTAGCAACCCAATATGAAGTTAATAAACCTTAACCTAAGATTCAATGGATAACAACAAGTCGTTGATTTAGATGTTTATGCAACATTTTGTGATAATGTTGACTATTACATATTGAGGGTTGAGTTTTTCAAACTCTTATGAAGTTCTATATCAAGGATATGTATCTTTAGAAATAGATACAAAATGAACTTCACCTATATGATTTTCGAGATGGCGGCGTCTCAAAGTGAGAGTTGGAGTTTCAATCATGAAAAATTTATGAAAACAGGAAAAACACATGGCCATAAATAGTGCTAGGCGAGAGATGTAGGCAAAGAACCATTAAAGAATGTGTGTAAGGTAACGTAGGTATAATCACAAGAGATAACAGTTCAAAGTATTGCTACCTAACGTCCTGATTACACTTTGTGTTATTCTTACTAAAATAAAGTTCAAATAGAAAGATACTTAACTGTATTAACATTCTTTGTTTCTCTTTTTTGGAATTGGTCTTGTCATTATTAGAACAAGTGGGGGATTATTGTAATTTATGAACAATAAATGTCCATGGGTGTGTTCCAAAATGACAAGAAAAGTGGAAGTGAGTAAATGTCAATAAATGCTTGGGAAATAGTTCTACAAGTGCACTATGCCTCTATAGAGATCCTTCATTCGGTGACCTCACCTTGAACATTTTATCAATGAGGCATGGATATTCTAGGACCTTTTCTCTTGGCATCTAGACAATTGAAATTTTTTCTTGTATGTGTGGACTACTTCACTAAATAGTTTGAAGCAGACGCAATGTCAAATATCAGACAGACATAATGAGTAAAGATGTCAATTTATGAGGCATGGGCCTAAATTTTAAAGGTCCCGAATTAGGGGGCCTAAGATTTTAAAAATAAATGGCTCTAAAACCGGTAGGTCTACTAAATTAAATGCTCTAAAAATTCAAGGAAGACCTCAAGACCCCAACTCTTTCACAAATCTTTTTCATTTTAATTTTTTTTAAAAAATATTATTTATAAAAAAATATTTTTTACATGACATTTTTTTTACGTTTTTAGAAAAAAATTGTTTTTTTTAATTTCTTGAAAATATAACTTAAAAATAATATTTTAAAAAAAATCCTTTTTTCCAAAAAACTTTTTTTTTTAATTTTGGAAAAACTCGATTTTTTATATTTTTGAAAAATAGTCACTTTTATATTTATTTTTAATTCAAAGTACTACAGTCTTATCACACAACACTTTACTCATCTACTAAAGATACATCCTTTAAGATGGCATACGATTTTGATGACATGTATTTCCTAGAAACTGGCATGGCCACTTGGCGACATGAGCACTTCAATGAAGGTATGACATTGTTAAGTGCAAACTATGACCTATTTTGAGCTACCTTTCTTTACATTTTTCAGCTCATTTCACATGTTTTAATAGATGTAATCCATGTTCTTGTATGATTCTTCAATTATATTGTAAATACCTTTGGATTCTTTGGTGTGTGTGTTATTGTGCAGAAATTAGGCATAAAACATCAATGAGTAAGACACAAAAGATTGGACAAGGATTTCCAAAGAAATGAAGAACTTCAGGAAGTTCGCTTTGTGAACTTCCAGTGAATGTTCTCTAGGTGAACATCTGGCAAAGCTCCAACGAACACTCCCAGACTTGAGGCAGTAAGAAAAGGCACCTAAGTTCGCAATGCGAACTTGTCAGCAAATATTCGTTTTGCGAATAATTATTCGCACTGCGAACTTATACAAAATATCAGAGGCGGTTTAACTATGCAGAGGCACATCAAGTGCCAAATTTGGTGTTCGCATAAAAAGTTTGCAGTGCGAACTTGACGGATTCTGATTGTATTATAAAAGTACTTTTTGTTATTTTTTTTGCCAATAACTTGTAATTTTAACATCAGAACTTATCTCTCTTCAAATCCAAATATATTCTAGTGAGATAAACTCAAACGCTAAGAGGGAGAAGGTAAGATCTTTGATCTCTTGTTGGGGTTTGGATGTAATCTTTTGATACCTTATGCATTTCATCTAATGTATGTTTGTGAACTAGTTTTGATTCTCTATTGTTGATTGTCTTTGATTGCTTATTTGTGAGTCTTGACAAAACCTATTTCAAATCCTTGATCTTAGTTTTTCATCTATCAATGAGTAAACTTTTGACATGGTTTTGTGAGTTAATATTCATTGTATCTTTTATTCTATTGTGTTGATTAGTAGCATGAATAACATGAGTAGGATCGACGCGGTATTGCGAGGATGCGTGATAATAGTGATGAAGAACGATATTCACATACATTTGGCTAATTAGTTGAATACATGTAAAAAGGATTAAACATATGTACGTATTTTGATCATTGCTTTATATATGAATTACTCATTAGTTTGATATGGATGTTATAGTAATATCTGTTAGGTCTAGATTCCAGAGATGGATGTAGGCTTAACATTCATGTAGGTTTTAAATGCTTTGTATTGATTGGTAATGTGCGAGAGCAATTATTGATCGGTACAAAATCACTCACACATGCGGGGAACGAGAGGATATGTATGTCGTGAGTGATACATGATGATATTAGACGAAAAAGTGATTTATGTATAAAATGATTAGAAGAATGCATGTGTTATCAATTGATGAGATCCAATCCCAACAAGGTTCCGTTTTGTAATTCAGTCTTTACTTTATATTTTCAGTATTTATATTTTATGCCTTTAATTTTGGTTCCTGAAATAGTTTAAACCAAAACTTTTGCACCACAAACTTAGAAATATAGAGACCGTTGAACGTCATTCTTTCTCGCACCGATCCCTGTGGAGACGACAAAACTGGTTACTTAAATTAATTTTTGCTTGTTGCTTTACCGCACCAATAAAATGGCGCCGTTGTCTGGGATTGGTTTTGATATTGAATCACATTGCGATAGTTTCTATATTTTTGAGCTTTGTACATTTGTTTATATTGTATGTCTTTGTTTTCTTTTATGTTTTCTCTAGTGTGACTAGGAATGATGAGAACTCCTTCTAGATTGGTTGCTATTTGTATAAAAGTATTCAATGAAGCTTCGGCCGAGTCTGGATGGTGATGATAGGATGTTGAGCATTGAATGTATGCAAGGTAAATTATACTACTTTATAGAAAGTTAGAATGATTTAATAATTTTGTGCTTTGTGCAAGTGTGTATTTTTGTTTCATGTTGCAACTTGTTTGAATGCTTGTTTCACTTAGGTCCGAAAGCCACAAATTGTGAGAAACCTCCATTGTTTACTATATGCTTGGATGACTAATAACTTTGTTTAATTCGTTTGATTCATGCTTTATCTTTTAATTATTGTGATTTTGTGGAAGCATTAGAAATGATCAAGGCATTTGTTTATATTGAGCACAACCGTATCCAAAAGTACCTTACCCGTGAGTAGAAAGAATTCGTTAACCCCCCCTTTGAGCCTAAACAGTTTAGATCTCATTTTAGTGATGAAATTGGTTTATGTACATAATTTGAAAGTATAGTTCATCATTGAATTTTGAGAGGTTCTAAAAATTTCTTCTTGAACCTTTGAACTTTGTTTTATTGATTTCCTTGCCTTAAAAAGCAAGGAGCATTCACTTGAGGTTTGGTTGAATTTAAGTTGGGGAGAATGAAAAATAATAATGGTAGGTTGCTATAAACTTTTGAAAAATTTCAAACAAGCATGAAAAGAAAAAGTGTGAATATGAATGTGAAAAACAAAAGAAAAAGAATGCTTGTTTGAATAAGAAAAATAGAGAATGAAATAATTGTGCATAAGGAAGTTTGAGAAGGTTTGTGGTAAAGGAATGAAAATTGTGAATGAAGTTGTGATGTGTAAATACCATGTATAGTGAATGTTTCTTTTTGCATTGGAAATTTCGATTCAATGGCCTTTATAAATGTCCCTTTATTGTTAACCCGACCAAGCTACAACCCTTGGAGCCCTTAGTGATATTTTTGCTTCCATGTTTTCATTTTTGATTGTTAGATGTTGTATGAATTGAGTTGTTATTAGCATTATTTGTCAGGTGAGTGAAATTTCCCCGCGGTTGCAAACGCGTTAATTTCTTCATTCTTATTCTGAAGATGAGTGTTAGAGTGATTCAAGTATGAAAATTTAGTTGTTATTTGAAACATTCCATGATATTTGTTTAAGAACTAAATTCTTTGTCATTATTCGATTCTATTGAGTGGTGAACATTGCTTGTGCGCATTTTCATGCTTGGCCAAATCCTCTTATTTGAGAAAATTTCTCTTGTGTGAAGTTGAACCGATAATCCTTTCTTGGTTGACTTAAATGCTTGAGCAAATCCTCTTGTTTTAATGAGGGGCATACTTTGCTAGAGGACAAGCAAAAATCTAATTGGGGAGAGTTGTTAAGTGCAAACTATGACCTATTTTGAGCTACCTTTCTTTGCATTTTTCAACTCATTTCTCATGTTTTAATAGATGTAATCCATGTTCTTGTATGATTCTTCAATTATATTGCAAATACCTTTGGATTCTTTGATGTGTGTGTTATTGTGCAGAAATTAGGCATAAAACATCAATGAGTAAGACACAAAAGATCGAACAAGGATTTCCAAAGAAATGAAGAACTTTAGGAAGTTCGCTTTGCGAACTGCCAGCGAATGTTCGCTAGGAGAACATCTGGCGAAGCTCCAATGAACACTCCCAGACTTGAGGCAGTAAGAAAAGGCACCTAAGTTCGCAATGCAAACTTGTCAGCGAATGTTCGCTTTGCGGATATTATTCGCATTGTGAACTTATGCAAAATATCAGAGGTGATTTAACTGTGTAAAGGCATATCAGGTGTCAAATTTGGTGCTCACTGGGCGAATAAAAAGTTTGCAGTGCGAACTTGACAGATTCTGATTGTATTATAAAAGCACATTTTGTTATTTTTTAGCCAATAACTTGTAATTTTAACATCAGAACTTATCTCTCTTCAAATCCAAATATATTCTAGTGAGAGAAACTCAAACCCTAAGAGGGAGAAGGTAAGATCTTTGATCTCTTGTTGGGGTTTGGATGTAATCTTTTAATATCTTATGTATTTCATCTAATGTATGTTTGTGAACTAGTTTTGATTCTCTATTGTTGATTGTCTTTGATTGCTTATTTGTGGGTCTTGACAAAACCTATTTCAAATCCTTGATCTTAGATTTTCATCTACCAATGAGTAAACTTTTGACATGGTTTTGTGAGTTGATATTCATTGTATTTTTTGTTGTACTGTGTAGATTAGTAGCATGAATAGCATGAGTAGGATCGATGCGGTATTGCGAGGATGCGTGATAATAGTGATGAAGAACGATATTCACATACATTTGGCCAATTAGTTGAATACATGTAAAAATGATTAAATATATGTATGTATTCTGATCATTGCTTTGTATATAAATTACTCATTAGTTTGATATGGATGTTATAGTAATATCTGTTAGGTCTAGATGCCAGAGATGGATGTAGGCTTAACATTCATGTAGGTTTTAAATGCTTTGTATTGATTGGTAATGTGCGAGAGCAATTATTGATCGGTACAAAATCACTCACACATGCGGGGACCGAGAGGATATGTATGTCGTGAGTGATACATGATGATATTAGACGAACAAGTGATTTATGTATAAAATGATTAGAAGAATGCATGTGTTATCAATTGATGAGATCCAATCCCAACAAGGCTCCGTTTATAATTCAGTCTTTACTTTATATTTTTAGTATTTATATTTTATGCCTTTAATTTTGGTTCCTGAAATATTTTAAACAAAAAATTTTGCACCACAAGCTTAGAAATGTAGAGACTGTTGAACGACATTCCTTCTCGCACCGATCCCTATGGAGACGACAAAACTGGGTACTTAAATTAATTTTTTCTTGCTGCTTTACCGCACCAACAGACATCTAAAAAATCACTTTACCTCATTTATTAAAGGGAAATCGTGATATAAAATGCCACGATAAACAAAAAATTTCCCTTAAGTCGATCCTTACGAATGATGTATACGATTTTGATGACATGCTTTTCCTAGAAACTGGCATGCCCACTTGGCGATATGAGCACTTCAATGAAGAAGGTATAACATCCAAAAATAACTTTACCGCATATATTAAAGGGAAATCGTGATATAAAACGCAACGATAAACAAAAAATTTCCCTTAAGTCAATCCGTACGAATGATGTATGATCAGTGATAGAAACAATTATATCTTGTGGTGATTAACACTTTTGATGCAAATTCAGAAGAACGATCACAAGCGTTGAACAAAGAACAACACCTCTACTTAGTCCGCACAAGCAGATGGCCTTCAAGTGCTAGCTGCTACGAATGAAGACCTTGAGAGAGAGAGAGAGAGTGAGAGTGAGAGAGAGAGAGAGATAGAATACAATTAGGGTTCAAAATCAAATTTTATAAGTGTAAAAGCTTATGCACAATGGTTATATTTATAGAAATGCTTGTGTGGGATGCAATCTCAAAAAATTCCACTTATGTGCACATTACCTTATGATATACTGTATTTCACTTATGTGCGAGGTACCTTATAGTATTCTATATTCCACTTAAGTGCACCATACCTTACAATGTTCTACGATTCACTTAAATTCATAGTAGATTAAGAAGCTCCAAATTCCACTTAAGTGCACCGTACTGTACATTATTCTACATTTCACTCAAGCACAATGTACCTTATGGTGTTCCATAATTCTCTTAAGAACATCATACCTTACAATAATCTACATTTCACTTATTCATTATCTTTCATCAATTTGTACTTATGGTGTTCCATAATTCTCGTGATGTTGGAAATTATACTAAATCGCATATTTAATGTCATAAATAGTGATTGGTATCTAGCAACATACCACTGCTACCCAAGTAATGAAAGTTTACATGGTTTGACAAAATCTTTTAGTGATAATGTTTGTGTGTAGAATTGCCTTTTTGCTCGCATGTCTATATATTAAATACAAGACATAGACTATGTCACCTTTGTCCAATTCAATATTGGACCCTTAGACATATATCTTGTTACACAGGATGAGAAAATTCCATCTAGGTCACTCAGCTCCCTCAGCATGATTTGTGGAGTACTTATCCACCATCTTTATGGTCATCTTGTTACAAACAATGTTTGATTGGCAATAAAGTATTTGACTCCATATCTAGGGTTCATAATGGTTTCGGGTTGAAGGGTGGTATTCACCACAATTACCTTGAGAATAACTAATGACACTTGCCTAACATTCTACGTAGTATTCTCATGGTGGGTCAATCCAATATAAATATTATTCCTAATATTTATAGATATATGAAGACTTGATAATTATTTATCCATCATCAGTGAGATGTGATCATCAGTGAGATGTGATCATCACTCTATGCCCATAATAGTCTTAACGCTTTAATGTTATCCCACTTCACAATAAAGATTGACTACAATTACTTTAAGAATGTTTCCTTTATGTTTAAAGAGATCTCATGATTAAATCACACTTATTATTTCATTAAACAAACTAGTTATTCTAGGGACTTTATTATTTTGGAAAAACAAACATAACAAAGAAATATATTTTATTATTAATAAATAATTCGATGCAAGTACCAAGTTCTAATAAAACTATTGGCATCTAGGGCTTATACCAACATTTATCTCCTAACATATTTCCTAAACCTCTAGGTCACTTCTAATATCAATAACAAATAATGTTTATTTCTTATTTTCTTGTACTTTTGATTCAAAATACCAATAAAGTGGTAAGGTGATGCTCCTTTCCCCTGCAAGGACATTAGTTTTAACGAGGTGCCTTATATTACTAAATTTTCCTTCATTGTACTATCTGGGGTGTTATTGCACAATCTATAGTATAATTGTGCCCTTTAGTGTATCATTGCGCCCTTCACGGTATCATTACATCCTTTGGGGTATCATCGCACACTCTAAGTTATAAATGCACCCTTTAGGGAATCATTGCTCCCTCTAAAATATCATAAATCCCTATGAGTTATCATTATTCCTAAAATTCACACAGATCACTCATGACTATGTCTTGAATTGGTCTGCCAACAATATGTTATACTGGCTAGGGGTCTCCCATAACTCAAACATACATGGGCATATAAGTACATTGAAACACTAAAGTCAATTAATCGACATGGATGAAAAGTAAAGTTTCATTAATGTTAAAACCTCTAAAAGGCTTCGTTACAAGAGGCATATGACTACAAAAAACAACATTCAATTTTCTTGGATGGGCTTGGTTTCTTCATATAGGAAGGGCTTGGTCCTTCATCGAGATGGACATTGTCTCCTGATATGGGATGTATGCGTTCTCTTCTTTAGTCAGTGGTGTGATATCCTCTTTAGCTTCTTCCGTTAACTTCCCATTATGGATGACCTTAAACAAACAAAACTCGCTTAGTCAAGATCATGATACAAGAAGTGAAATTGCTCATTTTCCTTTCTCAAAAGCCTACTATGAATATATAATGAACTTCATACATGATTTGTCTAGGTCATCTTATAACATTCCCTTAGTAGGTGTGTCAATCTGAGTTACCTCCTTAAAGCCTTTACTTCCTCCCAGACCAGAGACAATTCATGGCCTAGACTTTTGTAGGACTCCTCATTCTCCTTTTTCTCCGCTTCTAGCTTCTCCATAGAACGTTGGGCATCCTTATACTTTTTTTTCCATGGACGAGATACTTTCATTTGTTTAGGCTAGTATAGTCTTGTTCATATCGAAACCTTTTTTTATCACCTCAAGATTGGATTTCAATTTACTTTTTCTCTTCTCTATTGAGTCATAATCCTCAAACATAAGCCTAGATATAAGACCACTTTTGAGCATGTATGTACCCTCCATCTAGAACAATTTCTTAGAATTCATCTTCCTTGCCATATGTAATGAAGTTACATGTCCTTAAAACATTCAGGGGAGAAACCCAATACGATTTTGTTGCTTATCTTGTTGCTTTCGTTTAATTTATTATTGTTTATTAAGTTTCCTTCATGATTGCACATCTCTGAATCAAGTTTTGAATCAATTTTTTTAGCATAAGGTTGTATTTGAGTGTGATCATGATACTTTAAGTCAATTGCTTAAGTTAATGAAACAAAAACCATATGTGTTGTTGGTTCAAGTTAGGTGGAAAGGGAAATCTCAAAGTATTTTGAAAAACATGAAACATTGAGAGTTTATGTGCATGACTTGAATCATGTACATATCCTGACTCGAATCAAAATGAAAAAAGGAAAACAAAAGTTTTTCAATGTCTGTGACACGAATCACAGTTTTAACTTGATTCGAATTAGGCATCTCTGTGACTTGAATCAAAAATTGCACTTGGTTCAAATCAGACAGATGTTGTCTGCCTTTTCCTCGTTTGATTTGAATCATATTTTATACATGACTCGAATCACATAATTTTTTCACATTTTTCTGTTTTACTCTGTCTAAATTGACTCAATTCAAGCTTTATACCTGATTCGAATCACAAGCCTTCATGACTCGAATTAGAGATTTAAGGTGACACGAATCACATGAAAAATGGGTCAATTTCTTTACCTGACTCTAACTAAAATTTTCCATACATTTATATGCTTAATCTCTAGCACATATAAATTTATTCTATCATCTTATTTTCAAAAATTAATTTCATAATCTACATTCTGATTTTGTGAAATAAACAACCTCTCATTTTTGAAAACTCAAAATATCTTGATCATGAGAGATTTGTAATTGTGGAGGGAGATGTTCTCTTGAAACTAACCGTTCTTGAAGTTTGGTAAATATTTTCAGGAAGCTTACAGGATTGTGTTTGTTGTCATTGGTTGTGACAAATTCTAGTGAAAAGAAAGGTGTTATTCTCTCCAGATGACCATGGTAAGGACTGCGTGTAAGGCTACATACAAGGTGGAGTTCTTCTCAATCTTTGGATAGTTCACCACTCATGAAATCGGTGGGATCAATGGGTGATTGCCACATACAAATATTGTGATAAGATTAGTAAAGTTGTAAGATTCAAGAAGCGAGAATCTAGTAAAGATTTCAGAGAAGAGTTTGACATTAAGATGTATACAAGTCATGATCCATATAAGAGATTTATTTTTCTCAACATTATTGTGGATTGGTGATTCTATGAACTCTTGTAATATTTGTCAAAACATAGTGGAAGACAAAAAATTCCAATGGGAAACCATTGAAGAGTAGGTTAGGATCCTGCGAGGACGATAGATCTGAACCACTATATATTTATGTGTACTCTCTCTCTCTCTCTCTCTCTCTCTCTCTCTCTCTCATTTTAATTTTTGTAGGATATTTCATGCTTAAGTTATCAATTCTTAGCATATATTATCATTTCTTTTAGGTGGTAGCGATTTATTACGTAAGGTTAGGTTTTGTCATAATTGGTACCTAATTGAGCTTTAGTGCTGATTGAAATCTAGAAAACTAATGCTCTTAAAATCTGGTATTAATCGAAGCATTGTACATGACACGCCACATGTAATATAGAATTACTCAATTAATCATTGTATTTGAACAATCTATGAGATTTGTGAATTATGTATTTGTCAATGGTGTTGAAATTCAATATAAGCATTAGTTTCTCTACTCCATATTCTCACCTAACATGTAAGTCCTTCAACGCCTCAAGATGGGTGTAAATTAAACTGATATTATCAAAACTCTTGTCATAAAATGAGGACACCTCTTGGCGTCCATAAGGTGTTGTAACTGAGATTTCTTAAGTAAACTAGCAACACTTCCGTCTAGGGCCCCTCCTTTTCTATGTTTATGGAGGCATCCACATCCAAGTCAATATGGACCTTCCCTAAGTTAGCCTAATTTTTTTTGGCCTTAAATGAAGATTTGGTTTCACTGGAATGAAAAGGCCTCACATTGGATATAGGATAGAAAAAAATGACTTAACTATCCCTCGCTGACTTCCTTGTCTTTGGGTCATGGATCAACATCACACACATATATCACTTTTTACTAACTATTACCTCATCTCTATTTGTTTTGGCCCTTTCCAAGTATGATTTCCTCTTTGATCCTTATAAGAGGGTTATTCTCTCCACTTAACAATAATATTATGAAGTGAAGATAGAAATACAAAAATAGGAATAAAAACAGATGAACAAGACTAATTCACCCAAATATTCTTCAAGCCATTCCTTGTTTTCCTTAAACTCCATTAAATCCCTAACATTTAAAACACAAAAATGTTCTAAAAAAATAACCTAGTTTTTCTTCGCATCGTTGAGTTTATCATAACCAAAAACCAATATTGACATGGAATCTCTTGTCCAATAAAGAGGAAATAAGTCAGCTTTGTTGTACTTAAAAATTACCTTGGGGAAATTGATATAACCTCACACTCGGAGGAATTTGTCTTTCTAATTTTTATAGGTAAATGATAAAAGGGAGAGTAATCCTCTTTTTGGAAGGGTGCATATGGAAATCTAGCTCCTTACATTAACCCCATTTTTTTCCTCATAAAATAAGAAGAAAATGCCGGCATTAATAGGCGTGATCCCAAGGGTGCCACATAGGATTTTGAATCCCCTCACAAAATCCTATCCATTTAAGTGAGTTTTTAGGGGGAGATGTTTATTGCCTTTGAAACGTTTGCCTCAAAGATGGTGAAAGGAACCCTTACTCCCAAATCATTTATAATGCATGTGTACATGAAGAAATATCCCCCTCCACCCATTGAGGATGCCTCACACAAGCCTTCTTGCCTTCCACGCAAGGCTCAAGCAAGAACCCATCTTCATTTCAGGTGGACGATATGTATATGTCCCCACAAAATTGTGCTACACTTGTCTCATTATCAAATAGAGAGCCAATGTTCACCACTTAATCACACAAAATAGTCTAAGCCTGCGTATGAGATTTCAACTTATGGTCTCCCCGGTCCTATGTAAGATCAGACCAAAACAACATAATTAGGCACCTCATTATCATAATTACTCCTAGAAATACTATTGTAACTCCTAAACATTGTTGTTTCATTGAATCTCTAGTTAATTTTATTATTTAATCATCTCAAACTCTTAATACAATAATTCCATAACTCTCACCTCTCTTCATAGGTTTTACACTTAACTACATTACCATTAGTATCACAATCCATAAAGAACACAGTCTTATATCTACAAATAGGAGAAAAAAAAAAGGAAATATGAAAGAGGGGAGTGAAATACATGTTGTAAAATGACACGAGTTGTTGAATAAAGTTGGATTTGCAAGAATAGATGAAATTATAAGATAAAACGATTGATGCATGAATGTATAGACAAGAGACTAGATAAAAATGGCATGCACACATTTTCATATTTATAGTAAATCAATAACATTTAGCCTAGTAGTCATCATTACCATGTCAGAACATCAACGGTTATACCTCCAAAGCAGACAAAGCAGTAAAGGCCTCATATTGAGTGGTCCATCCCAACACAACTTAATCATCTTAACTTTGTTGAAAAGATAAAAAACTTCTCTAAACCCTTCAAATGATAAATCGAACCGTCGTCATTAAATCAAATAATTTAGAATAAAAATGACCTTAATAATGTTTGATCAACAGTCTTGCAAACTCGCCGTAACCACTTCGTCCTTACAAGCCTCGTGCTTGAATGACCGTTATCTGTTGTCTTTCCTTAAACCATTTTGGCCTTACATGCCTCACATTTGAGGTGCTCTAGACTGTTATCTATATCCTTATATGCTTCGCCCTTACAAGCCTCATATTTTAGAGATTGTGGACCATTATATTATAACCCAAGCTCAATAAGGATCATTGGTTACGACCCATTAGCTCCTTATCTTGTAAATGGAATAGAGAGTACTAAGAAGAGGATGAGCAAGGTCAAACACGTGCAAGACTCAGGGGCAAACTCACCACGTTGCCATACATGTTCAAGGATGACTCATCAAACACGACCCAATAATTGGGGTGACTACTCTTGCGATAAACAAATAGTTCTTGTTCTGGACTGGGCCGGGGACCTACTCCACAGCCGAGCAGGCCCAGCCCACACACCAGGGTAGCCCATATGAAGGACTTTTGCCAAGCCAGTGTCGGGCAAGTGTCACACCACAGTGTCGGGCACAAATGGCGTAGAGCTTCGGGCAAAAACATTGAGCCTTCCCCAGAGTTCCCCCTCCTCGACACGGGGACGTTACTCCCCGACATAAGTTATCTTCATCCTCGCAGCAAGTCCTCATCGCGAGGACACGTCTCTCCCCGACATACAAGACTCCTCCCCGCGAGGACACGTTCTCACGTAACCGCTCCACTCCCGATGGAATCGGTATGCCCTAATTCTGGAGATCTAGGAACGGTTACCCCAGGGCGAAGGCCACGTGCTGGTCTTCACTACGCCACGTAAGCCCTGGAAGTTACTTGGATTGGGCTTGGCAATCCAGCCCAATGCAAGTAAACGTTGGCCCCGCGCTAGGGGCTCTCTATAAATACCCTCTTAATTGAGAGGGTCAGGTTACATTCACTTCTGTACTTGCTTTTCTCTGACAACCATCTTACTTGAGCGTCGGAGTACCTTGCAGGTAAACCCCCCCGGTCGTCTTTCAACCTCACCGGAGCTAAAGTTCAACAGACGGCGCCACTGATCGTACCTGGAGCATCCCCAAACAAACGGGCAGGCTGAGGCGGCGAACAGGGTAATCCTCCGAGGATTGAGACGCCGATTAGGCGACGCCAAACAACGGTGGGTCGAGGATCTACACAACGTCCTCTGGGCCTACCGAACGACCCCACACTCCACGACCAGGGAGACCCCTTTCCGTTTGACCTACAAAACGGAAGCAGTGATCCCCGTGGAGATCAGGGAACCCTCGAGGAGGACAGAAGCCCCCCTCGACGGGGACGCGAACGATGAAGCCTTGAGGGAAGAACTTGACTTCATCGAGGAAACACGCTCGGGCGCTTCTCTTCGAGAAGCGTCACTTAAACAAAAAATAACACTGCGTTATAACGAAAAAGTCATTAAACGCGATTTTCAGGTAGGCACCCTTGTCCTACGAAGGAACCAGAAAGACTCGCGAGAGGGCAAATTTGCCGCGAACTGGGAGGGCCCGTACCGCGTCCGCGCGAAAACGGGGACAAGAGCTTATTTCCTCAAAAATCTGCACGGGGAAGAACTTGCTCGACCGTGGAATGCTGAAATGCTAAAACAATATTACAGTTAAGCACTGCCCGTGGCTCACTAGCACCGCGATCACGGGGACACACTTAGGTACGAGCGCGACACCCCTATAAAGAACACGATGATCAGAGACCGCGTTGTGTGTGCGCGAGGACCTTTGATCCGACGGGGATACCTCGATCGAGGCCCACCGTCGTTGTACCAACCGGTCAGAACACCCAGTTCGCGATGGGAAGTTCACGCCACGAAGCTAAGACCTCGACCGAGCTCTTAGCCTCGTTGAAGGTCAGAATACGCCTCCGGCCGCCCGACCAGCTCTCCATGCGGTCAGGGACTATCAAGGTCGAGCAAATCCCAAAGCCTTATTACTTAGGCAAAAATAAAGTATAACAAATAATACATCACACACAGTTCAAACCATGCAAACAATACTAGGAAGTAAACAAGGATACATTAAAACGGGCAGAAGCCCAGTGTACAAATATTACAAAGATGTCAAAAAGCACCTGGCACATATGCCGGGCACAAATCATTACAAAGAAAACGACGCACAGGCCAAACAACCAAAAGAACTACACCGCGATCCCATCCTCGACCCGCCTTCCATCTTTCTCCCCCCTCCTCTGGAAGATTGAGCTTTCCGTCGACCACACGAAAGAGTGGGTCGATCCTATCGAGAACCAACGGAACCCCGGGATTCTCAGCGCCGATCTGATCCACCAGCATTCTTAAAACCTATCTCCAGAGCTTCCAGACTGTCTTCCTGAAGCTCCCGAATTTTTCCTATCAGAGCAGCACGGTCAGCAAGATTTTTCTCCAATGGAGACTCATTCTCCACAGGATGGGCAGCAGCCTCCAACTCCTCGACCTTTTCCCAGGAGCGATCAAGCTCCTCTTGAGTCGCCCTCAGGGCAGATTTGACCTCGTTCAGCTCGCGGAGGGTGTTAGCATGGTCCACGCACTCGGCCTGGGCCTTCAGCAGATCGCCCGCAACCTTATCCCTCTCCTTCTCGAGGGCAGTATAGTCTTCTTTCAGCTTCTCTAGCTCGGAGGAAGAGGGGGCCTCATTGTTCAATATCAAGGCAGTCTCGAAGACCCGCATCATGGCCGCAAGGTCCTCGACAAACGCCTCTCTCCTGGCGCCCCGTCCATACCCAGAACCGCCTTCACCTCGGCATCAACGATGACAGGGGGGCTTCCCCCGAAGAAATTCCGTTGGAGATGGCAAGCGGGCATCTGAAACTTCTCCGGTGAGATGGGGTCCACGAGATCCACGAGGACAGGCCCCTCGGTCCTTGCTTTCTTGGCGGGGGTGCTCTCCGGGGGAGGGGACTGGC
Organism: Lathyrus tuberosus; assembly: GCA_022829125.1. Lineage (NCBI taxonomy): Eukaryota > Viridiplantae > Streptophyta > Magnoliopsida > Fabales > Fabaceae > Lathyrus > Lathyrus tuberosus. The sequence continues at coordinate 1,303,269 of JALAZF010000162.1, read as the reverse complement.
TGCATCGTGGCGATGAGGAGCCACTCGTCGTTCCAGCCGGCGCCGCAATCTGGATAATCTCTCAGACACGGCTCTTGGGACGCTTGGGTGCCCGATCGGCGGCCAACTTCATGATACGCTTGGTGGCGTTAGACATTTGAGCTGCAAGAGAAAACACAGAAAAAGTTAGCACAAAGAGACAAAGCTAAAAAAAAGGCCCGAACAGGGCGAGGAAATCCCACCTAAAAACCTCTTGGCCTCGTCGGGAGACTTGCATTCGAGGAGCCCCTGGGTGTTTATGTAGCGAGCCTCTCGCACAACCCTCCCCTAGGAGTCGAGGAGGAAGTTTCCATCCCTGCCAACGCATTCTGCCCGGTTGAAACCATTGACAAATGCGACCAACGTGGCATACACCCCCTTGTCATCCTCCGACAGCGTGCTATGTTTCACGACGTAATCCTCCGTGCCGAGCGTGAAGTGGGCGTCCTCCCACTCTAGGGGACACTTGGACACGAACCTCTCTCCCCCGGATCCGTCGGGCACAATGTCATAAGTGTACCCACAGCCGAGTGCGTCGCGGGCATGACATAGTAGAACCTTCTCTTGAAGCCCCTTATTGAATCCGCGTACGCCTTGAACAACTTCCTGGGTTGTTTGAAAGAAACCCAACTATGTCGCCCATGGTCCGTTGAGCGTTGCAAATGGAAGACGCGGAAGAAGAGCTCGAGGGGTGATCCCAATTTGGAGATAGTCGTAGACGATTTCAAACGCCCGCATGAAAGCAAGCGCGTTGGGGTGAAGCTGCGACGGCGCCAAGTGCAGACGGTTGAAAACCCCTAGTTGAAAGCTATTGAAGGGGAGGCGGATACCGGCCTCTTTAAAGGCGAACTCGTACATGGGAAACCGCAGCCCGCGATAGTTCGAGCAGATGCGATGGTGTGCCCGGGGCAGGTAAACCGTCCATGTGGCCTCCTCCCCTTCGGGGGACATTCTCAAAAAAGGCAAACGCATCTGTGTCGTCGTCGGAGAAACACGGACCTAGACGCAAAAGCTCTTCCCCGGCCCATTCGGCTGCCGGACGTACGGTCGCCTCCCCGGGGATCTGAGCGGGTCCATCCACGTTGGGTTCGGTGTCTATGTAGAGAATCCCGGAATCCTCGCGGCCATTTTACCTGAAAAGCAGAGGAAACAGGTGAATTCGTCGGTCGCTACCAAGTCCACCCTTCCACCGCCGATCAAGTGAAAGGGCAGCGAGCAAGAAAATATTCGGGGACACGGCGAACTGCCCGAGGGCCGTCGCCCCGTCTCTCTCTCTCTTCGCTCCCCGATCTCCCCATCTCAGTTCCCCGCGACATTCATCGTGGGTCCTCGGTGTATTCTTAAGAGTCCTCGGGACATTCATCCTGCCCCTCGGTATGTTCATCCCCAAACCACCGTCAAAATCCACCGGAACCATAGGAACGTCCCGCCGTTCCCCGGCGGAACCCCTAACGGAGCGCCGGGAACACCCTCAACTCGCCGGAAACTACTAAAAAGAAGAGAAAACAAAATGAACCATAAGGGATAAAGAACTTACTTGAGCAGTGGAGAGCGGGCTAGAACAACAAAGACAGCAGTGCACGACGGTGTACGACGGTGGAGCAGCAACGGTGACTATAGGAGATGCAGAGCGAAAAAGGTGGGAACGTGCAAATGGCACGAACTCGCCTCTTTTATAAGCCCCTCACGAGCTTCGAGGAGTCCCTAGGCAATTGAGTGCGCTACCCTAGGGGTAACCGCCCTATGCAATAATGAGGTATGACGCGTGACACACGTTTCCCTAGGCGCGTCTGTTCATTCCCCAACACGCGTCCCTTCGTTCACCTCGGCCTTAACTCCTCGTATCCCCGCTACGTTGCCCCCCATGCGGCCAGTCTCGCACGAGCATGCCTGCTTATTTCTGCCCGGTTCACCAACTGCTCCTTTCTCGAGGCCCTTTCCCGACCAGACACACCCCCGACATAACCTTGACCCTTAAGTCATCACTCTGACGCCTCAGAGCAACGACTTGGGGGCCTCCTGTTCTGGACTGGGCCGGGGACCTACTCCACAGCCGAGCAGGCCCAGCCCACACACTGGGGTGGCCCATACGAAGGACTTTTGCCAAGCTAGTGTCGGGCAAGTGTCACACCACAGTGTCGGGCACAAATGGCGTAGAGCTTCGGGCAGAAACATTGAGCCTTCCCCAGAGTTCCCCCCTCCTCGACACGGGGACGTTACTCCCCGACATAAGTCATCTTCATCCTCGCAGCAAGTCCTCCTCGCTAGGACACGTCTCTCCCCCGACATACAAGACTCCTACCCGCGAGGACACATTCTCACGTAACCGCTCCACTCCCGATGGAATCGGTCTGCCCTAATTCCGGAGATCTAGGAACGGTTACCCCCAGGGCGAAGACCACGTGTTAGTCTTCATTACGCCACGTAAGCCCTGGCAGTTACTTGGATTGGGCCTGGCAATCCAGCCCAATGCAAGTAACCGTTGGCCCCACGCTGGGGGCTATCTATAAATACCCTCTCACTTGAGAGGGCCAGGTTACATTCACTTCTACTCTCACTTCTGTACTTGCTTTTCTCTGACAACCATCTTACTTGAGCGTCGGAGTACCTTGCAGGTACACCCCCCCCCCCCCCCCCCCCCCCCCCCCCCCCCCCCCCCCCCCCCCGCGCCCCCCGTCTTTCAACCTCATCGGAGCTAAAGTTCAACAGACGTCGTTGGGCCGCCAGAAACTGTCTGATCCAGGTACGATCAGTTCTAATGAATGACTAAACCACATTTCCTATATTAAATAGATGTGTCATCTACCACGCTCCCTGATAGTTCAAAGTCATATTCTACGTAGCTAAATTTGTAGGAAAAAAAGCCAACATACTTGAAGGGAGTGTTGATGCTATACATATCCGTCTAGAAAGTTATGTCAATTATCACTTATTCACATATTAAAAATCTAAAAGCCCGTGTTTGATATATCGTAGACAGAATCACTACTATTGTACTCGTCGCAAATACAAATTCCCGAGTTATTATTTAGTCTTCAACTTAATCATAAATTATATAAATACACTATTTATATATACTTTTGGGACTAATTATACGTAATGGATTTTATTTTTTAAATAATACACATCAAATTAACTAGTTTTTGTGTAATGAATTTAGTTTTTCAAGGAGTTTAGTTTTTAAATTACATGAAAAATAGTTAATTTAATTTTTAACAACCATATTAAAATCTAAATTGATAAATTTTCTATAACTTAGAGACAACTAATTGTATTTATATATTTTAGAATCAAATTGAAGATAGAGATAGTTTAGAAATTAAATCGATATTTATTCTTTATTTAATTCAAAAAAGAAGTATTATACTATCACCTTCTCTAATGAGTAGTAGTATTATAGTATCAAATTGAAATAATACACATATTGAATGACAAGCATTGATAACTGCAAAGAATTTTCTTTTGGACTAAAATATACGGCAGGTCGATGTCTATTCTAGCACCCACATAAAATTTGCAATCATTTAATTTTCCTTTAATTCTTAGCTATGTTTCATTATTCCTTTCAATCTTCTATTTAATTGGTGTGTATTTTTGTGGGTATTAATAAATTTGGCTCTCTTGGTAAACAATTTAACATAGTGTACAATTTGTTTTGATAAATATGTTTCATTATTCCTTACAATTATCAGTTTTAATAAACTAATAACATTCGTTAAATTTCAACTATCTTAATTCTTGATGGAGTCCAGGTCATACATGAGTTATTACACTTGGGAGAGAGTAGGAAAGACAAGTGTTTCAAAAAAATAAGGTTGATTATAAAAAAACATTTGATTGAAATTTTTTAGTCTCTTTATTTTTATTTAATATTTTAGTGATTTATAAAAAGTATTTATAAAAAAAGAAACGTTTAAATATTTTTAACTTAAAGAATATCTTAGTCTCTATTTTTTATTTTAATTTTAATTTTAGATATATTTATGGAATAGAGTTATCAGCGATATTTATATGATATAATTTTATTTGAAGAGTTGAAGAAGAATTTAAATGAAAATTTGAAGACGAGCTTTAGAAACACATGATTTTCGTCTAAATAAAAATAAAACAGAGTGAATGTAAGTTCAACAAAAGAATATGCATTTCTAACATAGAGATGAAAATTGTGTTGGAAAAAAACAAAGCAAGTATAAAGAAAAAGACGACGCAATCACAACATAAGAATATAACGTGATAACTCCAAAACCAAAGAAAAAATCACGGCCGTTGTCAAATGACAACAAGAGAATAACACTATGTGAAAATTGTTACAACACATAATATACCCTCAACTAACCCGACTCTCAACTAACCCAGTACACCCACACCTTCTAAAATAAATATTTAACTACATCTCACTACACTCTAATACAAGAGAATAAGAGAACAAAGAAAGTAAAATATAAACATAAAGTGCTTTTGACTGGTGCATCTTGGAATGGAGCACTTGAATCATATATACAACCTTGGACTCCGTCTTCCTTCACAAAACTAAGTGATGTGAGACTTTGGTTGAGAGAGTTTTTCACCAGAGAGCATTGAACATTGTGGGACTCCCTTTATTGAGCAAGACCTTTGTGAGAGACACACCACATATTCACCCCAAACCTTAAGGTGATAGGTGTATGGGTTCTCCCACTTATAAATTCTCAAGTTTCCACATTTCTAGACAATGTGGGACTATTACTCATACTACTCACACTTGTTATACTTAACACTTCCACTCAAGTGTGAGTCTATCCACAATGCTTCCACAGTGCCCCCTTAAGCGGAAGCTTTATCCACATACAATTGTACCGCCGTTGACATTCTTCAATGGGACACCTCATGCCCACCCACCTGTGGGGGAGTACTCTCGATACTAGTGAGCCGATCTTTCACTCGAACTAAAGGCTCATGATACCACTGTTGGAGAGTTTTTCACTAGGGAACATTGAACATTGTGGGACTTCTTTTATTGAGCAACACCTTTGTGAGAGACACATATTCACCAAAAATCTTAAGGTGATAGGTGTATGAGTTCGCCCACTTATAAATGCTCAAGTTTCCACATTTCTAGACAATGTGAGACTATTACCCATACTAATCACACTTGTTATACTTAACAACTTCATTCACAAAACTAAATAATGTACAACTTCTTCAACATGTATATTTTCAACCAACCCTAACAAATTGGAGATCTTATCATCCCTTAAGTCACACAAGTTAAATATCTTGGATCTGTAGGACAAAATGATGAAGAAATAAAAGTTGATGTAAGCCATCGAATTCAAGTTGGGTGACAAAATTGGAGGTGGGCTTCAGAGATTTTATGTAACAAAAAATACCGCTCAAGCTGAAGAGGAGATTTTATTAGACTGCAGTAAAACCTGCAATATCGTACAAGATAAAATGTTAGACCATTAAGAATAAATAAGACAATAAAGTAAGTGTAGCAGATATGATGATATTGTGTTGGATGTGTGGTAAACTAGACATGATATAATTAGAAATAAAAATATTAGAGAGAGTTTTAGAATAGCCAGACATCCTAAAGGAGAGGTACGACGATATCAATTTGAGGACTGTGGATTTCGGGAATTGCATTAATAAGAAGTTTCGTTGTTCATTTTGGTGGAGGGATGTCATCGACTTAGACAAAGGTATGTTGGAAAATTTATTTACTTCTAATTGTAAATTTACAATTGGAAATGGGTACTCTACATCTTTTTGGCACTCTTGTTGGTGTACTAAGATTTGTCTTAAGGATAAATTTCCTCTTCTTTTTTATTTATCTTGCCTTAAAGGTGTTTCGGTGGCTTGCATGGGTGGTACTAGTAGTGATGGTTGGAATTGGGGGATTTTGGCATTAGAGTTAATGGTGAGGTTGGTGTTGATCATGACACCGATTTATTGGAGTTGAGGGCGGTTTTGCATCATTTTTACCCGGTTTCGTTGGAGACGGACACGGTCCGTTGGGCGGTCAATAATTTGGAGACTTTTTCGGTAAGTTCTTTTTACTCTCTTGTTAGTCTTAATCGGATCCCTTACGGTCCAAGGGAGATTTTTGATGAAGCTTTTTCTTTGGTTTGGAAGGGGAGGGTTCCTTTTAAAATCAAAGCTTTTGGGTTGAGGTGTTTATTAGATAGACTCCCAACAAAGGACTCTCTCTATTTTAGAGGTTGTGTTTTTTCCGAATAGCGAATTGAAATGTGTATTTTGCTTGACCGGAATCGAATCTTTAAGCCATATTTTGTTGGGTTGTCCGGGTGGCAAGAATGGTGTGGAAGGAAGTGGCTGATTGGGTTGGTTTTGAAGAGGGTGGTAGTTCAGTGCTCATGAAGAGTTTCTTAAGGTGGTTTTTCTTTTGTAAGAGAATAAGGTGGAGAGTGGAAAGTAAGGGGTTATTTGGTTGGCGACATCTTGGTCTTTGTGGTTGTTGAGAAATGGTATTATTTTAGGAATGATGCTTGGAATATTTTTGATGTAGTTTGGAATGTCAAATTGTTAATTTGGAGATGATCTTTTATTGGGAAAATTACCAATTCCAATTGTAGCTTTTATGAGTTTAGTAAGCTCCCATTGTACTATTTGTCTTAACGCCTAATTGGTGTGTAATTTTCTTTGCCGAACTCCGTCTCGCTTTTTATAAGTGGGTTCGAGAACCCTTTATTTTCGGTTTAATAAATTTCTTGCTTACTAAAAAAATCACATATAGTAGAAAAAATGTGTGAAATAAACAGGTAATTTGGACATGCAAAGTAGATTGTTTGGTAAGGAGATTGTATCAGATAAAAAAAACCAAATACTTAAAGGAAGAGAAAAATCTAAAAAAACTTATTAAGAAAGATATCAAAATTAACAAATTTAATAGAAGTATGCATGATTCTCGAAAAAACGTTATAGCGAAAGTCAATCTATGTGATCTATCCACTTAATATATATATATATATATATATATATATATATATATATATATATAATATTTTTCTACATGTGAAATTGATGACAATATTCCTAAAGGGGACATACATACTCATTTCCGTCCCTAATTGATGTTTTCTTTACATACCGGAGGAAAATCATGCGTTCGATTCATAAAAACTCATTCATTGAATTTCTCTATTCCAATACCTCATGTGGATAAATTATTTACCAGCTTCACCATACAATTACGATAGGTTTGAAGGCAACTTGTTGATTACGTAATTAAATAACTTTGACAGTTCATAAAATATCTGCATATAGAAAGAATATATTTAATAAAACTGGTAATTGAAATAATTACTTGCTTTTTTTGTAATATATTCATCGAAACACCTAAACAACAAGAGTTTGAAAGGTAAATAATATCTCTAAGTACATTATTGCTGGCTGATTTCACTTTCACATAGTTGAAATTACAACGCCATTAAGAAATTTGCATTGATTTAGCATATTCTCGGTTAGTTCTGTGTATAATCTGGCCAACAATTTTCATACTCCTTTCGGCCCTCCTAATCGGAATGATGTAGTTTTCAATTTAATTTGGAAAGTGGAGGTTCCCATGAAAATTAAGGTGCATGAGTGGAGATGCTTTTTGAACAAACTGCCGACAAGAGACTCGTTGTTCGTTAGAGGAGTAATTCCTTCGATGACAAATACTAATTGTCTTCTGTGTAACTCACATTTGGAGACGGCGACACACTCTCTTCTATATTGTTCGGTGGCTAAATTGCTTTGGAAAGAGACGGCTGAGTGGATTGGTTATACTACAATTAGTGGAAGTGATTTCAAAGGTAGTTTTTTGGACTGGTTTTCTTTTTGCAAAGCTAACAAAGTTAAGTCGGGAAGAGAAGGTAGCATTTGGTTGGCCGTTTGTTGGAACCTATGGAAGCTCAGAAATGGCATAGCGTTTAGGAATAATCGTTGGAATGTGGTAGACACGATGTGGTCGGTAAAATTTCCGGTGTAGAGGTGATCTTTTATTGGGGACATTACTAATTCCAATTGTAATTTTTACGATTTCGTGAAAAATCCTTTGTTCTTTTTGACGTAGATGTCAATTGGTTGATAATTTCTGCCTTTGGTGGAGTTAAGTCTCCCCTCTTTTATAAACAGGTTAGAGTACTCTTTGTACTCTTTTCAATATAATCTTGCTTAAAAAAAAATATTGATTTAAAGATAAACTTTAACCAAACCCTTTATCATTTGTCTGTTTGCTTTCACAATTTACTTATATATGGCATGATGATAGTTTTGCTTTTTAATTTAACCCGACTGATATTAATGCTAAAACAACAAAATACTGTAACGAGCATTAGTTATCAAGGTCAATCAATATGGTATGGAGCTTTAAAAATGTCAAAAAAAAAAGTGATCTTACTATTAAAAATGACAATTTCTTATCACACCACCCTTGTTTCTTAGGCACCATCTGAATTTCCGGTTTTGCCCCCTGATTCCGGATGTGCACATCCGGACGCACCAATTTTTTTAAAAACGGTGATTCTTTCCGGAAGTGCACATCCGAAAACATTCCTGATCTGCAGATCCGGAAAAAGGCAGAACATTATTTTTTTTAAAAAAATCGGTTTTTTGCTTGGTCGCATATGTTAATAAATCGTCGCAATTTAATATACATTTGACAACATCCATATATAAAATAAAATGATATATATATAATAAATCTCTATCAACATACAGTGCATACATCTAATATAAATATAATACATCAAACAAAAAACTACTGCGTATGGCGAAGGATCTCTCCTGGCTCCCCTGCTCCTCTGCCCCTACCCGCCATCCTGGATCGATGTCTGCTGTACTGAAGTGCCCCCTGAGCAATCGCAATAATCCTGTCCACGACAAGTCTGGCACCAGAGCCCTCAGGGAGGTGACCGTCCGCAATGGCCTGCTGCGTTATCTGCTCTATCTGACGACAGCGTGGTAGGACATCCTGAGTGTGGTCCAGCTGAGACTGCCGCTTCTCTAATATCTCCTGATGAGCAGGTCTGGGTGGCGACCCTCAGCAGTGGGCACCATGCATGGGTGTGAGACGGTGTAGAACCACACGATGTACCCGGCAGCAACACTCCAGTCTGTCTCCGCTCTGGTCGCCCGAGCCTCCTCCGGTACCAAGTGGGACTGGTAGTCAGCATATAGCTCATCTATCTGCCTGCGGGTCAAGCCTAGAGGAGCAGACTCATGAGGCATCCTGGGGATCGTCTGCGTGTAACCGAACTGACGCAAGACGCGCTCTGGCAGGTATCGGGCAGTAACGGTCGAACTGCATGCCAACCATCCTGAGAACAAACAAACCTCATCGAACGGGCGCGTCACACGGTGAGCGGCATAGGGGCAATACAAAACGTCCTCAGCAGCCATCCGATCTAGATACACTCTGAAGGGGTCCGACGCCTGGTTCCCTCTGAGCAGGACAAATGCAACAGCACGTGGCATATCCTCAGTGTACCCCTGGGCACTCCCCTAACCAGTAATATAGGGAAAGTGTTGTAAAATCCACGCCTGAAATTGAAAACATAACATGGGTGTCAAACATTATAATGAATACAGAAAGAAAAGAAATGAAAAAATCACTTAGAATATTAGATTGTTACCACGTATAGCGTACAGCTGCCTGCCACAGTCTTGGCTGCCCAGCGGCAACCATCAGAGAGCCTGGAATAGGTGAATGCCAGCGCAGCCGCCCCCCAGTTGTACCCATGGATATCTGTCTGATCTGAAAGGTACCTGAGGTAGACGATATCAACATAATAGGCGCTGGTGTCCACAAACACCTGCGTGCCTAGCAAAAACAAGTAGTAGCACCTTAGGGCACGCGTCCTGTGGATCACCACCTCAGCTGGATCACCATCTGCCCGTCCTGCCTCTGCAAGCGCCTCAGTAAATCTATCCATAAAAAATGAGAACCGGACGTGTGCGCCCCTCAACAAGTGCACCTCCGCATGTGCCTTCTCTGGGCTAGCCCCAAGCTCTGTAACCAACAACTCTATGACGTCCGCCTTCGTCATCCTACCGTGACTCAGAAGGGTACCCATGATCGATAGATGTAAGAGGCACGAGATGTCGTCTAGCGTGATCGTGATCTCGCCGTACGGTAGATGGAATGAGGATGTCTCAGGGTGCCATCTCTCAACAAATGCCACCAGGATACCGTACTGGATCTGGGAATACCCAATCTTAGACAGGCCTCCAAGACCAGACTCCGCAAGTGCAGACGTGAACCACTCAGCCTCTGGCAGCATCTTAATCGTGTCCATAACCTTGCCCCCATGGTTATAGAACTTCTGTGAATCCTTATCCTGAAAATTTCCAAATAAAACAATGTTACAAATGAACATATTTTCAATGAATACAATTCTATAAATAAACCGAGAAGGAGCAACTGATGGAGCTGTAGTCTCCCGACGACGCCTGCGTGCGGGCTGGGACCCTGATGAACTAGCAGTAGAATCCCGACGCCTCTGAGATGTAGAATCGGCGGCTGACGAGGGAGTGACCTGAGCCTGTAATGTGGATGGCTGTGGTGTAGGATGTCCCTCAGCTGTAGGGGCTACCCCAACTCCCTCTGCGTCGGAAGCCTCGGCTGTAGACTGTATCTGCTCACGTCGGACAGATGCGTGCTGAGCTGTCCGTCCATGTATGGTACGATCGTCTCTGCCAGCCATCTAATCTGCAAAGCATAATAAATAAATTAAATTTTGTTTAAAAATAATTAAACAAAAACAAACAAACAAGCAAAATTAAAAAAGGAAAAAAAAAATAGTCTTCCGGATGTGCACATCCGGAAGGACTCAGAATTTTAAACGTTAGGTATTCCCGGATGTGCACATCCGGAAGGACGCAGAATTTTAAACGTTGGTTATTTCTGTATGTGCACATCCGAAAACACTAAACGTTTCAATATTTCCTGATCTGTACATTCGGTACGTATTTTGAAGTTTAAAAACGGCAGCCATGGCCACTGTAACAACCAAAAGGGCATTTCTATGCCCTGATCGTCCGTTTGAAGCAGTAAAAATGACCTACATTGTCTCTAACCTATGTTATTCATACAACCTAACAATTTCTACACCTAAATGTCTACTCTAAATCGATTACTCAAAAATTACTCTGAAACTCTAAAATTTGAAAACTTACCGATTAAAATGTGATACGGAGGATTTGGAGTGTGTTGATCGTTGTAGCAGTTGCTCTGCGCCGAACTCGAGTGGAAAAAATCGAGATTTGTGGTGATTGAAAATTTGAGAGTTTGAGAGATTTTGGAAATGGAAAGGTGAATAATGAGGGGGGAAGAACGTCTGGCGCGAACTAATAAGAAATACTTTCGGATGTGCACATCAGAATTCTTTCCGAATATGCATATCCGGAAAATCTCTACGATTTTTAAAAATTTGGTGCGTCTGAATGTGCACATCCAGAATAGAGGGGCAAAAAAATAATTTCACGTGGTGCCTAAGAAACTTGGGTGGTGCATTAAGAAATTGCCTTAAAAATTTGGTATGACTATGCTAAACTTATCATTGGTCATTGAAAGCAAACATCAATCTCATGTTGTTAGAGATGAAGTCTTCGAAAAATTTATATAGAATGATACTTACATTTTATTTATTGGTTTTATAAATATAAATTAAATGAAACTCTATTTTTAAAAAATATATTTATATTATAATTCTAATATAGAATAAAAGTTTATCAGTCGAACCATAAATTACTCATTGTTTATATACACAAAAAAAAAAAAAAAAGAAAATATTGAACAGGAGAAGGTTATTAAAAAAGTTTCAAATCCACATTTATTTAATTATTAATAAATTTAATTTAAATTAAGTGATATATATATATATATATATATATATATATATATATATATATATATATATATATATATCACGACTAGGAATATCACGACGTCGTGCATTTGGAATGTTAGGAATAATATTATCTTTGGTGAAGAATTTTATGATGTCGACCAAATCTTTCACCGCATCCTTTCTTTCTCTTAGAATTGGTTGGAATTAGGTCGTAGTAAATGTAGTTTCTACGATTGGGTGAAATCCCCGCCCGACTTTATGTAATGCCGTTTCGGAGTGTTTGTCCCTTTTGTTTCTAGTTTTCCTTTTGTATTGGGTTGGAGAATCCCTTTTTTCTCCTTTTAATACAAAGTTGCTTATAAAAAAAAATATACACTAGCGTCGCGCAGTGGAAAAATATTAATGCGTATATATTTTTTATGAGATATTTATTGTAATTCGCATTAAAAATAACATTATCTAGATACAATTAGTAGAATTAAAATCAAGATGAAAAATATATACTCATAAAATACTGTAGTGAATTAAAAAAAATAGTGAAATTAATTTTTGTCGTGTGTATGTTTGTCCTTCTCCTTGCCCATATACTTGCATACTACTCAACTCTCAGAAATTGATTATAAAAGAATTGTTAACATATTTTGATTGTATAATATATTTTAATTTATATATGATTGTGATATAGAATTTAAAAGGATTGTCAACACTCAGAAATTGACTCTAAACAAAATATGTCATTGCTGGCAGATTTGGGAGCGTGGTGGAGGATTCATGGCAATGGAATCAGCGGATGATCATGGGGCAGTATATCGAACCTGGTAATGTGCTCTACTCTCAGTGGCTTTCTCTCTTGATGTTTCTGGCAGATTTCTCTCCAGTTAAGGGTGAAGCAGACGAATTCGTGTGGGATTTGGATAACAGTCGATCATTTTCTGTTGCGTCCGCATACTCTAGCATTACTCAGGAGGTTGATTTGTGTGACTTGGAGATTACGTCCAAGACGGCGTTGGAGTTAGTTTGGAAATCCAAAGCTCCGTTAAAAGCTAAAGTTTGGTTTGGAGGTTGATTCTTCATAAATTACCAACACGACAATTGTTGGCCGCCAGGGGCGTAATCTCTAATATTCACGAGACGGCCTGCGTGTTCTGTTTTAGAGTAGTGGAGGATATTACTCATCTTTTCTGTCGTTGCCTGTTCATTTCACGTGTTTGGGAAAGGGTGGCTGAGTGGGTGGGGTTGGATTGGCACACCCCAATCTCCATTAACGAATCATTGTTGGCTTGGTTTCTTTTGTTGAACAGACAGTGCGACGTAGATGCTGCATGTTTTATTTGGATTTCGACATGTTGGACTATATGCTGGAGTCGAAATCAAATTTTGTTTAATGATTATGTTCCGGATGTTATGGATATGTTTTTTAGGATCACTCACACCTCTTGGATATGGTTGGATGTATGGGGACATGCTAAGAGAAAATGTACGTTTTATGATTGGTTTAAAAATCGAATGCATTTTTTGGGTAGATAGGTGGTGATTTCCTAATTTTTATTGGAAATTGGCCAATTTTTTATACAAGGATTGAGACACTCCTAGTGCTCCGTTGAATATATTTTGTTGCTTATAAAAAAAAAAATGTCATTGCTGCCCTTGAGCACCTAAATTCATTGCCCACAACACACTCAACATGAAAAATATTCTCTGTAAATAATAGCATCAATGCATTTAGAAAATTGTAAACAATATTCTAAATTATAATCAAGAACTAAAGCATACAAAATATTATTGATATTGTCTCATCAATGACGTGCTTTAAGAGGAAGACCGAACATGAAATCTTTATTTTTATTTGAAGAATTTTCTTTTTTCCTGTAATATTGACGCAGTAAAGCAAAATATAAATTTCTCATATAAGAAATTTTTAAAAACAAAGAAAATAGTGAAATTAATTGTAATTAGTGTAAAATATAGTATTCTTCATAGAGATAACACCCGTCTTTATAGATAAAACAGATCGGTTTGCCAGCAAAATGTTAATCTTTTAAACAAAAATGCTTGAATTGTGTTCTAAAACTTTAGTTATATTACATGTATAAATCCAATATAAAATATAAATGGAACAAATTAACGGTTAATAATTTTACATTTTTAACAGTGGTTCAAACTAATTCAATATGTAAAATTTTGATGATTCATCCAACGTACATAAAAAAAATTCTAAAGTCTAAAATATCAAATTATTCATCAAAATTTAATAGAGATAGACGAAATGTCTATTTGGTAGTAGATATGATTATGGCTACCAATTTATCATGAAAAAATGAATTCAAAAAGTGCCAACAGTTTTAAGAAAAAATGGAAATAAAACCAATAAAATGCAGATGGTTACATTAACATAACGAACAAATTCCACCAACATGCTGCAACTTGTCTCTACTTAGTCGGTCATGCACCATTTTTAACAATGGTTCAAACCAATTTAATCTCTAAAATTTTTCTCTCTCTCTCTCTGAAATTTTCTCATTCTATCAACGGACATCGTCATGTTTATGAAGTAGTGTGTTAGTTATTTTAAAAGATTAAACTCAGTTATATATGTTGTGCAATTTAATTAATTGTGGTAACTGACATTCTTCTATCTTGAGCAAAATTTAATTACTACTTATTAATATGTTTTGTAATGCCTAAACCATGTTATATTTTTGTATTGTGCTAACTATTTACTTGTAATATCTTATTTCCTATTACCAATTATCAATAAAATAAGGATTTGATCGGTGGCTTTTAAACCAAATAATTAAACATTTAAATTGCATTCGAATTAACGAAACCATTGATTCTTTATAAATAAAAACAAAAGAGACGTTCAACACAATAATAAACCCCCTCAGAAGAAATGTTAAAAAATCATAAATAAAACTGAAATAATAGTCTTTGATCTCAAGATGCATATCAATCTGCATCTCTACAAATGTTATTGATTTTTTAATGAAACATTGACGCTTCCTAAAAAAATAAACCTGAATCAATGGAAAAAAACTGTAGATGAACAAAATTTGAAAAAGACTATTTAAAAAAATTAAGAATTTAATAAAACTACCAATTGATCATTAAAACTACTAAATAGTTGATAATTCATCTCCTTAAATCAAATGAAAATAGATAAAAACAGTACCATGGAACATTTTACAATCTGCTTCATGAATGAAAGAGAAAATTTTAAATCTATAAAATGTAAATTTGAATAATAAAAAATAAAAAATTAAATTGAAAATTAAAAAGAACGGGTAAAAAGAATAACAATTAAATTTCAAACACTCATCCAATACATACAAAATTCATTTGTGAGAAAAAAATAGAGAAAAATGTGATTGTAATGTTAGTAATGTTACCATTAATACCGATGTCACTGCGGAGATTGACCATCATAATTTTCCTTTCCCTTTCAATACCCGCTTCATTGCTGTGGATGAAAAACAACTATTTCCTTCTGTTTGATAACCATAGGCCGCTCTAAATTTTAGAAAGGAAAACAAATATTATTAAAATAATAATTATGTAATGCTTAAATGTTGAGTAAATAGAAAGTGATGGAGCAGTTTTTTTATTCCGCCAATTAAAAAAAGTGATGGAACTGTTTTTGGTTTTACATGTTATTTTGGGAATAGTAATAATTTTTGAAGGATATTTTAGGAAAGAAAATAGGCCAGTCCAAATTGTCTTATCCTCTCTCTCTCTCTTTATATATACTAGCGTCCAAACGGGCACTCCCGTGTCCGTTTGTCCGCTTTTTTAAATATGCATACGCGTATATATTATAAATATGCGTATATATATTTTAAGTTTTGGTTTTCTATAATTATACTGTTGTATGAGTACGATAATTGAAAAGTATGGAGAGGGGAGTATAATAATTAATTTGTAACTTTTATGGATAGTTATTATTGATGTGGTTTTTTAGTAAATATATCATTTAGTAAAGAATAATTTTGGAAGAAAAATAAAATGAAAAAATATGGAGAGGGGAGTTATTAACAGTAGAACATAAGGATATAGGGTTAATAATAATTAATTTGTAACTTCTATGGATAGTTATTATTGATGTGGTTTTTTTAATAAATATATTATTTAGTAAAGGGTAATTTTGGAAGAAAAATAGGTCAGTCCATTTTCTCCTATCCTCTTTATATATATATATATATGGTCATGCTAATACACACCCATGTAGGTGTGCATTAACAACATACACCTTAATGTATTTTTAAATGGGGTGCACCAATTTTAAGTGGGACCCACATTACAATCAAGATAGTCCAACATGATATCTTAAATAAGAACAGACTATTTGTGAAAGATCGTGAAATAAGAATGATAACACGACACTTAAAATCTTACTAAAGGACAAAATGGTAAGTTGAAATATAATTATCATTCCATAATTTAACAAGTTTAAATTACTTTATTCAAAATAAGTAGCTCAAAGAACATAAATATAACAAACAAGTCTAATAATATAAGAAATCATGATAGTCATACCTAAAGCCAACTTCAACATGTAAAACCGTAAGATTTTAAGACCCAACACCCGATCGTAAAAAACAATTTCAATACGTAAGATATTAAAATACAACACTCAATCTTAACTACACTGATTACAACATTGAACAGGCTACATCATTTGTGATTATATATTTAGCACTTTTTAACAAAATTTTGCAAAATATATATTATTTTTCATTATAACAGAATATCTTAAATTAAATACTGTCTTCAATTTTTAAGGATAAAATTTATTTAACAAAATTAAAAAATTAAAAAAATAGTAATATTTAATTTATTAATCATTAATATTATTTCTGTAAGTTAAAGAGGGGAGGGAAAGAGAGTTTACATACTCATATTAATATTTTTTTGTTGATATTAGAAATAATAAGATAAATAAATATACATATGTTGTTAAAAATAATTAATATCTTTATAATTTTTTAAATAAAAAAAACTTATAAAAAAGATAATATATTTTTTAATAAATCTTATATTTTTAAAAATATATATAAGATTAATTATAAGGTACTCTATTCAAAGGGAACAAACTACTATTTGAAAAGAATCACTTTTTTTTAAGGTGACAACTTCAAAAAGAGATTTGTCTTTTCTTTTCTCACTAGCTGTTTAATGAGGAAACAATGCGGTTTACAACTAGCATAACTTGTCAAATATGCATTATACATCATCAGCATATACTACAGTGTAACATGATTATTTTTTAAGATATTATTAATTCATAATTCTTATCATCCTTTCCAATCCGAATAAGAAATAGAAAAAACTTGCACAAGTCATATTTGGCAACTTGGTTCCTACTTTTACTCCTTTAAAACAACAGAAGCGAATTATAAATAAATAATCTCAAATCGGTAAAATCCAATTCCACCTTATTTTAGCCAAACTTAAAGTGCATGCATGCAACTTTATTGAATTTCAATGGTGTTTGAATTTTCTACTAGAGGCATGTTAGATTCACTTCTTTTAAAGGAACTTTTCAATGTCTAACTCAGGTAGCATTTTGTGCATAACAAGTTAAAATTAGAAAGTTAAAAAAAAAAGTTGTTAATGTTAATTTCAAAGAGTACAACTGTTACGCATTAAGATCAAACAAAGTCCAATATCCCCGTTTTGTGTACATAGAAAATGATAAGAAAAAAAAACAAAATGATAAAGTAAGATTACAATTATGAATTAATAATTGTAAAATTAGACATGATACAATTAAAAATAAAAATATTAGAGAGAGTTTTGGGATAGTCAAGTAATTTGGACATACAAAATAGATTGTATGTTAAAGAGAGTGTATCAGATAAAGAGAAATCAAATAACTAGAGAAATAGAAAAATCTAAAAAGAGTTATTAAAAAAGATATCAAAATTATCGATTTTAATAGAAGTATGGTTCTTGATAAAGTGTTATAGCGAAAGTTAATCCATGTGATCGACCTACTTAATAGAATAATGCTTGATTATATATATATATATATATATATATATATATATATATGAAAGAAAGAAACATATATTTTAAGATTTGACTTGGGTATGATATTTTTCTACATGTGAAATTGATGACTAAATATTTTTTTGGGATATGTCTAAACGGGACATACATACTTATTTCCGTCCCTAATTGATGTTTTCTTTACATACCGGAGGAAAATCATGTGTTCGATTCATAAAAACTATAAATTATTTTATTGCTCTATCTTCAACCATATTTTTTTACATGTGAAATTGATGACTAAATATTTTTTTGGGACATGTCTAAACGGGACATACATACTTATTTCCGTCCCTAATTGATGTTTTCTTTACATACCGGAGGAAAATCATGCGTTCGATTCATAAAGATTATAAATTATTTCATTGCTCTATTTTCAACCAATGTGAGACTTCTAGAATCTTCCTAATACACTTCCTCACGCTCAACTGTCCAAGGTCCGATCGATAGACTCGGATACCATATTATAGTTTGACCTAACACAATCTTACAAAACCGATTGGTAAGGTAAGAGGTGTCACTCTATATAAACTATTATATTGCTCTATCTCCAACCAATATGAAACTTTTAGGATCTTCCTAATATTCTTTACCAGCTTCACCATACAATTAAGATAGGTTTGAAGGCAACTTGTTGTTTACGTAATTAATTAACTTTAACAGTTCATAAAATACTATCTGCATATAGAAAGAATATATTTAATAAAACTTCTAATTGAAATAATTACTTGCTTTAAAAGTAATATATACAGCGAAACACCTAAACAACAAGAGTTTGAAAGGTAAATAATATCTCAAAGTACATTATTGCTGGCTGATTTCACTTTCACATAGTTGAAGTTACAACGCCATTAAGAAATTTGCATTGATTTAGTATTTCAACCTCGTATATATTGATTTAAAGATAAACTTTAACCAAACTCTTTATCATTTGTCTGTTAGCTTTCACAATTTTCTTATATATGGCATGGATGATAATTTTGCTTTCTAATATCACCCGGATGATATTAATGTGGCTAAATACAACAAAATACTGCAACGCGCATCAGTTATCAGGGTCAATCAATATGCTATGGAGCTTTAAAAATGTAAAAAAGAAGTGATCTTACCATTAAAAATTTGGTATGACTATAGTAAACTTATCATTGATAATTAAAAGCAAACATCAATATCATGTGGTTAAAGATGGAGTCTTCGAAAAGTTTATATAGAATGATAAGTACATCTTACATATTGGTTTTATAAATATGAATTAAATGAAACTCTATATTTACATTTTAATTCAAATATAATATATGAGTCTATCAATTGAATCATGAATTACCCACTGTTTATATACACACAAAAATTTTAAAAGACGAATTCTTATCTACCCACCTCAAAAAGTTGGGTAGAGTTAGCCATAGAGTAAATTAGACTACATTGCATTGGAAATTTACAAAATTTAAATTATTAAATAAATAATTAAGTATAATAAAATGATATGGTATTACTGGATTGATTGAAGGTACACTACCTAACTTTTTGTGATGGGTAATAAAGTTGTCCCCATTTCAAAAATATCGAACAGGAGAAGATTATTAAAAAAGTTTTAAATCCACATTTATTTAATTATTACTTAATTTAATTTAAATTAAGTGATATATATATATATATATATATATATATTTTTTTTTTTTCTAAACCATAATTATAATTTTAATTGTTGAATTGAGCATACATTATATTAATTAATTATTAAAATGATTACAATTAAGATAGTCAAGCACGAGATCTTAAGTAGGATCAAATAACTTGTGAAAAGTTCGTAAAATTAGTATGGTAACACGACACTTAAAATCTTACTGAAGGGCAAAATGATAAGTTGACATATATATACACACAAAAAAACATGAAAATTATAATACATATACAAATTAAAATAATCTATAAACACAAAATTCAACCAATTTAATTAATAACTCATAATTATCATTCCATAATTTAACAAGTTCAAAAACCTTTTCAAAATAAGTAGCTCAAAGAACATAAATATAATAAACAAGTCTAATAATCTCAGATTTATGATAGTCATACTTAAAGAGAGCTTCAACCTATAAAACTGTAAGCTCTTAAGACCCAACACTCGATCTTGACCACAAATTGTATGGATTTTTTTTCTCAGATCGTTAAAGACAATTTCAATAAGTAAAATCGTATGACTACATTGATTACAACATTGAACACGCTATATTTAGCAATTTTTAACAAAATTTTGCAAAATAAATATTATTTTTCATTAAAACAGAATATCTATTAAATTAAATACTGTCTTCAATTTTAAGGATAAAATTTCTTTAACAAAATTACAAAATTAAAAAATAGTACTATTCAATTTATTAATCATTAATTTTATTTCTATAAGTTAAAGAGGGGAGAGAGAGAGTTTATGTTCTTATATTAATATTTTTTTTTTGTTGATATTAGAAATAATAAGATAAAATAAATATACATATGTTCTTAAAAATAATTAATATCTTTATAATTTTTTTTAATAAATCTTATATTTTTAGAAACATATATAAGATTGATTATAAAGTACTCTATTCAAAGGGTACAAACTACTATTTGAAATAGAATCACTTTTTTTTTAAGGTGACAACTTCAAAAAGAGATTTGTTTTTTCTTTTCCCACTAGCTGTTTAATGAGGAAACAGTGCGGTTTACAACTAGCATAACATGTCAAATATGCATTATACATCATCAGCATATACTACAGTGTAACATGATTATTTAAGATATAATTAATTCATAATTCTAATCAACCTTTCCAATCCTATAAAGAAATGGAAAAAACTTGAACAAGTCATATTTGGCAACTTGGTTCCTACTTTTACTCCTTTAAAACAACAGAAGCGAATTATAAATAAATAATCTCAAATCGGTAAAATCCAATTCCAACTTATTTTAGCCAAACTTAAAGTGCATGCATGCAACTTTATTGAATTTCAATGGTGTTTGAATTTTCTACTAGAGGCATGTTAGATTCACTTCTTTTAAAGGAACTTTTCAATGTCTAACTCATGTAGCATTTTGTGCATAACAAGTTAAAATTAGAAAGTTAAAAAAAAATTGTTAATGTTAATTTCAAAGAGTACAACTGTTACGCATTAAGATCAAACAAAGTCCAATATCCCCGTTTTGTGTACATAGAAAATGATAAGAAAAAAAAAACAAAATGATAAAGTAAGATTACAATTATGAAAAAATTATGTGGGGTGTAATGCATGGAAGGTCATGGCAAAAGTATGATTGCAATGTTGGAATAACCATGGCCAAAATGAAAAGAAAAAAATTAAAGTGATTTGAGAATAACAAGTCAATGTATATATGCAAAAGACTATTGCCATTACATTTTACAACATTTACTTTTTAAAGATGATTCCAATATCAAAGGCGATGAATAACAGAGGATCTGAAATTCAAGTGTGATTGATTAATCTAATATTATTTAGAATAACCGTGTTAAATGAATGATAAGACATATTTTAGGTCATGATTTTGAGTATATATATGTAGTGTAATTTTTTTTTAAAATTATTAACGTATTGATGTAACATCCTCTAAACTTTTTAACAAATGGAATCAGAGACGTGATTAATTTGATTTATGAATTATGGAGGAAGCTGGCTTTTGTTTTTAATGCTTTATGGAGCTTTCAACATGTGATAATAGCAATACCAAGTTAATGGACATGAACTCTATTAGTCATAGTTAGTGATAAGTTGATTACATATATTTATAAGTTATAATCTCTAAATCTTAAGTTTACAATTAGAATACAAAGGAATCAAATGTGTAAATTAACATAAGAGAAGTTGATTGAACAAACTTCGTACTAAATATATATACTAAATTGATCGAATTCTGTCTAGGAGATCTATCCACATTTAATTAATATTCGATAATATATGAGTACGATTATTTCATGCGAAAGAATTATTTTATTAAGAATGATTCAAAATTATTCTATTATTTTGTCTCTAATGTTTCTTTAAACTTATGATTTAGCAATATAGCAACTTTGGTTATGAAATGGAATTGCTCGTATTACGCCCATGTAAGTGACTTATCAACAGCACCAAGCACGATAAAGCAGATTATGAATTTTCTTACGCAATAGAGCACTAAAAAAACAACCCTTGATGAGGTGTTATCTTTCTACACAAATTTATTCTAAATTCCATTTCAATAGTCATATCCCACCACTACCCAATTTTTAAATAAACATCAACATCGTGACCAAATTTATATGAGAAAAATCCATTTTATGGGGCAATCTTTCTTACTTAGGAAATGTGAATTTTGTGAGGTGAGAAAGGTTAGGGTTGAGAGACAATAACCTGTTTTTAATCCATGTTGACAAGCACACTCGTACACGTTCATTGGTTGTCTTTAACATAGGACAACAAGTCAAATGTTTTACTGTTGTTGTTTCAATCTATGGTCTCACTTATCATTTGATCATATTTGTAGTACTGGCTATTGGTCTCTTAGGTGTATAATGACATAAAAAGGAAGGGCTTAGAGTCACTGTTGGCTTTGTAAAACTGTGGCACATGATCTTATTCTGTGCATATTTTAGGTCATGAGTTGTTTTCTCTATGATATGCTACCGACACTATAAGCTATCAATCTTACATGTGTTTAGCAATGATCAAAACAAGTGAATTATAAGTCTATCCGGTGTTAGCAATCTCATATTAAAAAGAAGAGATGCATAAAGTAGATAAAAAAATGATGTGAAGAGAGTAGTGTAGAGAAATTTTATGAGAAATGATCTAAATTCCCTTTTAGGTTTAGATCCTCTCCCAACTTCATTCATCTCAAAAAAGTATGTTGGAAAAAAAATTCAAGTTTCATATTGATTAAAAAAAATATATAACAAAATTTTATAGAATGACACCCCTTATTTAAGTCGATTTTATATGAATACATTAAATTAAATTCTAATTCTAACAAGCTTATTAATTTTTTTCTTTTTAAAACTTATAAAAAAATTTAGTTACATTATGAAATATTTTGTAGCATCCACGATATTATTAATATTTTATTATAATACCTAAATAATCTTTGATTCAAAATTTTAAAATGTATAATATTTTTATTATACTACCTAAATAATCTTTGAAATATTTGGGAAAAAGGCCATTTGGTTAACACTTATGCTGTGAAAGGAATAATGTGTTTTAAATGTGGTAAGATAGGTCACATGTCTAGGGAATGTATGGATGCGAAAGTTGAACCGTTGGTGAGTCATGTGAGGGCTGCAAGGCAAAAGAAGAAAGGAAAGGTTTATACTCTAAGTCGCTCAAAGCTTCATGATAGCTTCTCGGCAAATGTACCGATAATATCGAAATAATAATTAAGATCGAATCGGCAGAGACTACGTTTGAATAAGACAAATATGTACAATGTATAGAAAATAGTAAATGGGGGTGGGGGTGTTTCAAGTTTGCAATACAAAAAGTAAAATAAGTGTTTGAACAGAATTACGAAAGTGGTCAGGTTGTGTATTAAATTCTCTATTTCTCTATTGTTGATGTTTGATGCCTTATATAAATAATCTTATCACTATAATCCCACAACGAATTAACAAAGCCACTATAACCAATCCCTTGCGAAATAGCTAACTAATCACTACTCGGAGTTTTCTATTCCTAGTCCACCAACGTAATTAGGATTAGGAGATGCACGTAACGCTAATTCCCTATGCCACTACTCGGGAGTCCCCTATTCATATTCAGCCAACGTAAGTACAACAATTGCCCTAGGTACAACACATCGACTAATGGCCAGTATTCCCAATGTGTCCAAAATCAATTTAAAAGAGTATCTCACATAAAAAGTATTAAGAACAATAAGCAATTGAATATGATTATAGATCAAATGATTCATACAAAGTCAAATCAACATATTACCCAACAATATTGAAAAATGTTCATCACACACAACCTAACATAGAGGAGTTTAGCTACTCATAATTCAGATTACAATACCTATTGAATAAAGAAGAATAACATATAATTTCCCTTGAAGGATTGACCTCCAATGATTTAAAATGCTCTCCAAATCATCATTGGTGTTGTAAAAATCGTACTTGCAGTGCCAATTTTCTTAACCCTTGCAAAAGTGCAGAATTTCCCTTTAAAAAGAGCTCAGAATGGATCAGACGCATCAGAAAAAGCCAAGAAAAAGGGTCATCGCGCGCATGATTACTTGCACCGCATGCGTGATGCACCTAGTACAAATCTATCGCGCGCGTGATGTTGCGCTTGATTATTCCAGTAGATGCACGCTTTTGCTCCATTTTCACCTGATTTTTCACTAAGTCCAATTTCTTCACACTTAGTTTTTTTTCCTCATTCTTTGGTCTTTCTTCTTTATTTTAGCTTCTCTTTGACTTGTTTTTCTCCAATTTTTCACCTAATTTCATGCAATGACGGACTGTCATCACAACCCTAAACTTGAATCGTTGTTTGTTCTCAAGTAACTCGCCTACACACTACGGGAAAAGAGGGCGTTTTTTTTGCCCTATAAAAGCGCTTAAAAGCGCTGTCTAAGCCTGCGCTGTCTAGGTAAAGACGGCGCTTTTTTATTTATGAAAAAGCGCTCTCTAAAATGGAACTTTAGACAGCGCTTTTAAAAACGCTGTCTAAAGTATACCTTTAAAATTTAAATTTTTTTTATTATAAACTTTAGAAAGCGCTTTTTCCTTTAAAAGCGCTCTCTAAAGGTGCTTTTGCACAGCGCTTTTGAAAGCGCTGTCTAATGTATACGGAAAATGATTTTTTTATATACCTTTGGAGAGCGCTTTTTCCTGAAAGCGCTCTCTAAAGTGGACTTTAGAGAGCGCTTTTTCCTTAAAAGCGCTCTCTAAAGTATACCTATAATTTTATTGATTTTTTATGCGTATAAAAAATCCCATTTTAGCCTTTTTTTTTTGCATAGTTTCAAACCAGCATTTCTTATATAATTTCTTGCAACAACAGAATTCTTATACATTTTAAGAAATAGAATTCTTGCAACAACAGAATTCATATATACATTTCAATAAAATTAACATTCACAAAACTTACAACAGAATTCACAAAATTCACAAAATTCTTGCAACAAGAGAATTCATATATATACATTAACAGAATTCACAAAATTTACAACAGAATTCTTCTTGCAACAGAATTTTCTTATATTCACAAAACTAAAATTTACATTCCCAGAACTATACATTCAAAAATTTTTTTTTAGAAGAAAGAATTCGCACAATTCTTCCGAAATATAATTCAATTGTTTCCTTGTGTAAGAAGAACACGCCATATCTTCGAAATACTACATAACAAAACAAAATACGCATTATTTAGTTAAAAATAATAAATTATATGACATATCCGATAAATATTAAAATAAATCCTAAGTTATAAAACCATGCATACCCTAATATGAATCTCTAATTGTTCCATTTGAATGATTTCTCTCATGAACCTCAAAACGAAGTACCCGCAGTCTATTCCATTACGCTGACGAGGGCACTACACATAGACAAACAAATAAGAAATAATATATAGATGTTTTGTGTTATTAAGTAGCATCACTAATAAGCAATATTGTGAAAATTAATATACCTCCACTTTGACCCATGTAATATTGGTTGATCTAGCCCGTGCTACTCG
The DNA here is from genome assembly GCA_022829125.1 of Lathyrus tuberosus. NCBI lineage: Eukaryota > Viridiplantae > Streptophyta > Magnoliopsida > Fabales > Fabaceae > Lathyrus > Lathyrus tuberosus. Next base: position 1,277,657 of record JALAZF010000162.1, on the reverse strand, counting down.
AGTCTCTCTTTGTGCACGGTATAGTAGTATAGCTCTATAAAAGAAAAACGTAAACTTAGAACAATGTCACAGAAATAATTAGATATACAAATACACACGAATATTTCGAACAGTCTCACTTACGTGTCAACCACATCCTTCATATTCTTATATGTGGACCAATCAGTATCCAATGAATTAAGATAATAGACCACTTCTGTTATAGGATTAATGGCGACCAACAACCAGTGTCCACTGTAAAGTATAACAAAAGTTTAGATGGATAATTTCTACGCAAAAGATACAAATTAAAGATTAGAATGAAATTATAATGAAAATCTTACCCGTTTCCAGTATTATATGGTAAAAGAAATAGACATTCTGTGTGGCTGGCCGTAAATCGCTCAAGTAAGTGGTCTCTTACTTCAATTGCATTCATACTAATTCTCGGTGCATTAACAAGGCTGCAAGAGAAGAAACGGAATTTGTTTGACAAATTCGTCCCCCGCATGAATTTTTCATACATGCACCTTAAATAAAAACATAATAAAAATTAGACTATTATCATTGAAATGTGTAAATAAATTGTTCAACTAAATAAATAATAGATTGATTGGAGTACCAGATGTATGAATGCATAACACCGATGCCTAATTCAGTATGATTGAAAACCTGCTCCATGTCCTCTTTTCCGATTATCTCGGAATGAGGAAAACCAAAAACACCTTCGTCCATGTTGATTTGACGAATAGCACCTTGCAGTAAATCTGACATTTCCAAAAGTGTTTCTAGACACGTCTGAAAGTGAGCTCTACTTTTTTCCTTCACGGTCCTTGTAGGAGCTTTTTTCTTGCCGGTCTGTTGTGAAGGTTGAGCAGTAACCTAAAATCATATTAGTTAGGTAAAGTAGAAAATCATGAATTCGGATAATAGAATAACACTTAAAAGCTACCTCTCTGTGTGATTCAACAGACTCGTTTTGCAGCAAAACCCCTTTATTCTTTGCTGCGGGTTTTGTAGGAGTCTAACATTACCATGTAAAAAAAATGTAAGTAATGGTTCAGAATGATTTTCATAATCGTTCAGAATTGACATTTGAATACTAAGAGATTCGTAATGGTTTTCAACATACCTCATCACCTATGCAAATGAGGTCTAACGGCCATGCAACAAAAGAACCTATTGCATCCCGCAGCAATGTAACCTCTGAAACGGAGTCTGGTATCGGTAGTAACGCATCCGTATCTAAAGCGATATCAACCGAAACTTTCAGATAACCTTGTGGGAGCGGATGATGGTGAAGTAACGCTCCCGCAAAGTTATGCACTTTTCCCTTGCCAACCATGCGATAAGTCAGAAACGACAAATACAGCTGGCAAGATGAAATGCCCTGAAGCAATAATAAATATGTAACTGTTAATATGTATAAAGGTCAAATAAAATAAATGTGTCAATTTAATTAAAATAAATATGTGCTAATTACCTCGGGAATTTTATTCGGAGAATTGATACTAACTTTGTCACTAGCATCTTTCAAACCGGACCCGCGCCTTTCCGCCTCATATCTCTCTTTATCCTGCTGCAATGCTTGGACTTGCGCTTGTAGTGCCATCACAGTTTGCATGATTTCTTGGGTGGTGGGATTTTTTTTCCTTGATTGCTTATACAAGGATGATGGAGTCACACCAAATCCTTTACCTCTCACCCGACCGGGATACTCAGGAACATTTAGTACTCGACTAAGAATGCTCCTGCAATCATCCTCACCCGCGGGTACGGATTTAGATAGATTCTCCTGAAATTCATTGATATATCAAAAATTATTAGTGGGGATTAAAAATTAATTATAATTTAATAAAATTTCAATTAACTTTGAGACATAATGTTATACTTACACATTCTTCATAAACATGCTGAACATCTTCTGTAACAGCTCCACCCATACCCACGCGAGCTTCCTTCCACAAAACATGGTCCGAAAGTGATGATTCTTCACTTTTAGACTCTTCTAACTACACATTTAGTTAAATAATAAGTTCATCAATTATAACACAATAATACAATTAATAAAATCATAGCATTAATATATACTTACCAATTTTTGTTGTAATCGTGCATATCCCAAACGCCCTTTTCTGTATGGATATGCGGGGTTTGATGCTCTTTCGTGATTAATGGCACTCAATTTCTGGATAAAATTTTTTAAGTCATATCAAAACAAACTAATGAAACACATATATAATACAATCAATAGACATAACAAGACAACATTACATTGAATTCTTCGATTTTCCGTTTGTCTACAAAAATGCCCCATTCTTGCGGTGTAATCACATCCGCATACAACGGTGGAAGTTCGGCTTCAACAAAATTTTTGTTCTCGTCCCTAAGATATTTGTTTGATAATAAGGCTCTAAACCCTCTGTGTCTCTTTCCGGCCAATTGAAGACAATACTTTTGCCGACTCTCTTCAATATTAAAGGACCTCTATGAAAAAACATACACATATAAACATAAAGTGTTTTAGTATAAGTAAATTAAAGACTTAATCGTCAACAAAAATCTAATAACATCAATCATATTTGGTAAGTAGCTGTATCTCAGTCCATATCTTTGCTTTACCGGCATCCAACGATTTACTCCTCCAATTATCACTAGTGATTGGAATGTGTTGACGGACAAGTGAACCAATGTATGAAGATAACATTGAACCGTCAGGCTCAACTAGTTGGTTCTGTTCACTCCAATGTACATCAAATTTCATCCCTTTATCTCTAGCACGGATGATTCTCTTCATAATGGGTTTTCCTCTTTTTATTTCATGTTCTACATTCGAAGCTTCATTCTGAGATTCCTGTGTATCTTGTGTCTCGTGGGTGTCTTCCTGGTTATTAGACATTTTACCTGTAAGCAAGAAAAAAACAAAAAGTAAATGACAAATATAAACTCATAAATAATTAATACTTCACTGTTAATGAATACTTACAACTTACAAAGCCTAAGCAAGTTAAAGTGAAAATTGAAAAGGAAAAGAAAAATAATTAATAAACACTGAAATTGATACTTGTTAGTAACAGGTACCAAGTAAATAAATAAACACCCTTATAAAAGAATGATAAGATTCTGAGTTTCTAATTCTAACAAGAAATTGATACTTCTTCCATTTTTAATTAACAGGTTACTTTCACTTCATTCTCAACCCTTTATCTAATATTCCTTCCATTTTAATAAACACTGAAATTGTTATTGAAAACATCTAACAAGATTCTGAGTTGCTGAAAACATCATTAACAGGTTACTTTCACTTCATTCTTAACCCTTTATCTAATATTCCTTCCATTTTAATTATCATATATAGTTGTTTGTTACTATAAAATAAGTATCTAAATAAAAACATGGCTAAGTTGGTACACAAACATCATTAACAGGTTACTTTCACTTCATTCTCAACCCTTTATCTAATATTCTATTATATATACCAAACAAGAACAACAATAATAGTTTAAAAATCAAGAGAAATAAATTTATAAACAAAAAACATCAACAAAAACAACGAACAACAGTAACAACGAATAACAGTAACAACGAACAACAGTAACATCCAAGAACGATTTACGGCCAGCAACAACGAACAACAGTAACAACGAACAACAGTAACATGCAAGAACGATTTACGGCCAGCAACAACGAACAATGTTAGAAGTAAGAACAACAACAACAATGTTAGAAGTAAGAACAGTAATGTACCTCTTCTTCGTCACAACGGCAGCAAAACGACGGCAATGGCAAAGGGTTTCAGCAGAGAAGAAAGAGAGCAAGGGCTTCAGCAGAGAAGAAAGAGAGCAAGCGTCGCGAGAAGAAAATGATTAGAAGCAGTTTCAAAAAATGAAATGAAATGTGTTTTATATTTTAATTAATAAATGACCTTAGAGGGCGCTTTACTTAAAAAGCGCTTTCTAAGGTGAGGAGACTTAAAGACCTTAGAGGGCGCTTTTCTTAAAGCGCTTTCTAAGGTTAAACTTTAGACAGCGCTTTTCTAAAGCGCTCTCTAAAGGCTATTTTTAGAAGGCTTATAACAGCGCTTTGTCCTTAGAAAGCGCTGTCTAAGGTTTACCTGAAAATGTCAAAAAATATAAAAATGAGTCTTGGGCGAGGGGGATTCGAACCCCAGACTCAAAGCATGACAAACAAACACACAAACCTCCTTAACCAGCGGTACTACGCCCTCATCCATTGTTTAGACTGACTCCATAAATATATAAAATAAGTTCACAACATATATATTTAAATATATTATTTGAATAATTTTAATTATAATTTAAAATAATTTAAATATATTAAATATAATTTGATATATTAATATAATTTAAAGTATATTTTAAATTATATATTAATATAATTTATATATATTAAATATAATTTAAATAAGTTAAAATGTTTGTATTTAAAACATATATATTTAAATATATTATTTGAATAATTTTAAATTTAATTTAAAATAAATTAAAATATAATTTAAATATATTAAATATAATTTGATATATTAATATAATTTAAAGTATATTTAATATTAAAATATTTTAAATTATATATTAATATAATTTATATAAATTAAATATAATTTAATAATTTAAAATGTTTGTATTTAAAACATATATATTTAAATATATTATTTGAATAATTTAAAATATAATTTAAAATAAATTAAAATATAATTAAAAAATATTAAATATAATTTGATATATTAATATAATTTAAAGCATATTTTAAATTAATATATTTTAAATTATATATTTATATAATTTATATATATTAAATATAATTTAAATAAGTTAAAATGTTTGTACTTAAAACATATATATTTAAATGTATTATTTGAATAATTTAAAATATAAGTTAAAATAAATTAAAATATAATTTAATATAATTTAAATATATTAAATATAATTTGATATATTAATATAATTTAAAGTATATTTTAAATTAATATATTTTAAATTATATATTAATATAATATATATATATATTAAATATAATTTAAATAAGTTAAAATATATAATTTAAATATATTAAATATAATTTGATATATTAATATAATTTAAAATTCGTTTCCATACATAAAGGGCGTGGGTTCGACCCCCCCTTTTGCCAAACAACAAATACAACGCTGTCTCAGAAAATGTTTAGAATTGTTTTATATTTTAATTAGTAAATGACTTTAGAGGGCGCTTTTCCTTAGAAAGCGCTTTCTAAAGTGAAAAGAAATTAAACCCTATTAGAGCGCTTTCTGAAAGCGCTTTTTAAGGTCATACCTATAGCAGCGCTTTTTAAAAGCGCTCTCTAAAGTGATACCTATAGCAGCGCTTTTTGGAAAGCGCTGTCTAAGGTGGCACTCTTTTACATTCTTTTACAGCGCTTTTGAAAAGCGCTTTCTAAAGCCTTTCTTTTAAGGCACTTTTTTTTAGCGAAATTTTTTTATTCTTTTTAGCAGCGCTTTTGCATAAAACCGTTGTCTTTTTGGTGCTGTCTAATCATATTTTTGGCGTAGTGACAACTACATATTTCAACAGAAAACAAGTCGCACAATAACAATTAAACATCACCATATAATTTTTTTCGTTACCTGACCATTGTTCTAGCTTCGAACTTCCATCCGACAAATTGAGAAAACATCCTCAAACATTGAAGAGTACTCAACCTGTCTCTCAACTCACTTTGACTCACTAAATGGATAAGGTCATCTCTCAATCAACATGCAAAAAAAGTTATGCTTAGCTTGATTATGTTCTAATATGATTCATCATAGAAATCACAACACATACATTTAAGGTCTTTTTAGATTGTATCTTGGCTTATGTTCGAGTAGGATATTTTTAGGAAAGTAGGTTTAAACCTTTGGAGTTAGGTGTCTAGTTCTCCTTCTATTCTCATACCCCTTTATTCGTTCTTGACGGTACTAGAAATTTGGTCCTTATCAAACACTTTTATTTTCTTTTACTCTTTTTATTTGAAGAGGTGTCATTTTTCCAATTCTTATTTTCACAAAATTTTTGAATTTTTGACCAATTTTCTCTAGTACCCCAACCCCAAACTTAGAAATTTGCTCACTTCCAAGAGCAATCTCAAACTTAATATTTTTCATACAACTTAAGATAATATTTCTACCTAAATCCAAAGAGAGGGTGAAAAGAAAAGATCTTTCAAGTCACATGTCTAAGAATTTTAGGCTACGTCACCAAAAGAAAGGCTAAGCTCAAAGTGGTTAGCAAATGGATATTCCTATTACTACAGGTAGTTACAAAGACTCAAAGTTATAAACAAAGAACTGCCTCAGTGTGTGTTAATCAAAACAGATAAACTTAATTGAAAATAGATTAAACCAGATAAAATAATAATGCATGGATACACTCAAAAAGAAAGACAAGTGAACACTGGAATTTATTTGGCTCAAATCTTACTAGATGAGGTATCTGAAGGTTGAGTACAAGTACTTTGATTCTTTACTCATCCTCTGCCTTCAAGTTGTAAGTTGCTTTCCTGATGATCAAGTCCCTTTTTTTCTTGGATCATTTATTCAATTCTAAGGTGATAAACTTGTAATTCTGAAAAAAAAAGAACAACTACAAACTTGTTTATTAAATACAACTAACTGAATAATACATTGGGAGGGGAATACAATTATAGTAACTATTGCTCTTCTCTAGGTACATATTTAAAAATAAAAATAAAGATAAAGTCTTCTAAAAATTAAAAACAAACTACATGTCTTTTCACATGTTATCATTACGAAAAAGATTATGCATATCGTTCATGGTGTTGTTGAAGTCGTTGTTCTCCTTAGTCTATTCTGCGGGCATATGGTCTCTCCTCCTTACTTTCTCTTGATATTGGTTGGTGAAGTAATTCTCCATCTCATCAAGTGATGCAAACCGGGCTCTTAAGCTTTGAGCCGACATATGGTCTTCTTGCTGATTTTAAAAGTCTCGGAACACCAGAGAAAATCTGGGAGGGTCAGCATACAAAGTGGGTGAAACTTTTGTAATCCACCTTGTAACCCCCACGGCGTGAGCTTCCATTCTTCTTTGGATCTCTAAAGTTTGTTGACCTTGCATTTGCTGTGGTTGATTTTGCATTTGTGGTTGGTAGAATTCTTCATTATTTCCTACTTGATTTTCCTCTTGATCATTTTGAGCAGCTTCTCCTTGATGCATATGTTCCAGCGTCCTTATAGCCGAAGTGTTGAGAGGTACCTTCGTACTAATCGTCTAATCATCGGGATACTCAGTTACACACGCTCTCCTACATAGTTCATTTATAACACAAAAATGCCCACAAGCTCGTTGTGCAACGTTAGCCATATATTTTATATTTTTAGCAATTAAGCGCCCCAAGTCAATAGGTTCCCCCTCAAAAGAGATAAAAGACCTAAACACCCCTTCATAATGAATTGTGATTGATTAGACGCGACTTCTAAAGTTTGCACAAAATATGATGCCCAAGCTCTAAGAAGTTTATGGAATTCTGCGGTTTTAAGACGCAACATTAAGCCACGCTCCACCACTCATTATGCTCCAGGCCTACAAAAGTTTCTACTATTTCTTGGCCTAATTCCTCATTTATTACTTTATGATCATGTATATAATTCCTAAGGGCACATGTAGGGGGAGGTTGAAAATTAAAAAGAGAATTTATAGCAGAAGGAGAATAATCTATATACTTACCTCGCACATAAGAGGTGAATATGCCTACCTCGCAAAAAGTCGCATTAATGTAAAACTTTAGGCCAATTGTTTTATTTGCTCTATGAATTAAATTATTAAAGCTTACCCATCTCCTTTGTTGAAACATCTCGACCACGTCATCAAAACCTTGCAAATTTTCACAAGCAAAGGCTTTTTCCCTCACAATGTGGTAGTCCACAAACTAGAGGTATTTTTTAGCATGAGCCTTCGAAAGGAATTTGAGGTTGGGAAAGGTAGGAGCATTCGGAGTCGGGGAAGCCCTTGATGATGAGCTTCTTGTAACTCTTGCTCTCTTGGAAGCCATTATACCTACAACAACACAAAAACAATAATACACAGAAAAAGAAGAAAAATGCGCTGAGAGTGCTCAGATGAATGAGTATAAAGTAGAAGGAGTAGAGAAAGAATTGTGAGAAAATGATTTTGAACCCCAACACTATTTATAGGCTAAGTGACCATTGCTCATCGCACACATTATACGTCCATCGCACGCACGATGGAAATAGTATTCTCCAACGTCTCTCTCTAACGTTCATATCGCGCGTGTTATGTACTCATTGCACACGCGATGCTAATGGTCCTCAGATTCTCCCCAACACTTATGTTGGTCAATTCACTTGTTTTAATTCCTTTGTCAACCTTACTACCATTTTCTTCCAGATAGTAACATGTAACCAAGTCCTCCATATACGATGTCCAATCATACACCTTAAAAACTACTTTTTCTTTGTTGAACTTCAAGATAAGTTCACTCGTTTCCACATCTATTTTTGCTTTCCCAATTGCCAAGAATTGGCTTCCGAGAATAATTGACCCTTCTGAATCTCCTTTCATGTCAAGTACCACAAAATCTGTAGAAAACACTAAACCATCGACATGTACTAACACGTATTGTAAGATGCCAAGCGGATAAGTAACAGATGAATCAGCTAAAGTAAGAGTCATATTATTGGGTATGATCTCTCCCAAGTCAAACTCTTTAACCTTATACTGTGGCATAACATTTATACTAGACCCTAAATCACATAAAGCATATGGGATCTCTACTCCACCAATAGTAGAAGAGATAAAAAACTTACCTGGATCCTTTAGATTTGGTGGCAATGTTTTAGGCACTGTTGTATCAACCTTTTCAGTAATGTTTACTTGTTCCTTGTCCACTTTATACTTCATACCCTTTATTAATTCCTTCACTAGTTTATAAAACTTAGGCATTAGTTCTAAAACCTCATGGAACGAAATACTTACCTGGAGTGTATTCAACATCTCCTTAAACTTTGCAAACATTCATGCCTCATCTTTATGAATGGGTTTCTTCTTTAATATTGGATACGGCGGCTTGATCTAATCAGGTAATTCTGCATTGGGGTCATTGAGGATTTGCTTCTTGGTTCTTCTCCATAGGGAGTTTTTGTCTATTAATTGTCCAATGGCGACTCCTCTCTCTTCTTGGTCACCCTGAATTTCACTCTCCTCCATTTTAGTACTCAATTCTCCTTTTTCCATCATCACCTCTTCAGCTATTTTATCCTTATCCTTGTTAGCAATCACTTCAAAACTTATTTCCACATCCTTTCAAGACTCATTCTTAGGATTATCTACCGTATTACCTGTGAATCCTCCACTCAAACTTGGTAAAGCAGCTATTTTTCTAGACAACTGACCAATCTGCACCTCTAAATTTTTAATGGATGCATCATGGTTTCTACGCATGGTCTCATGATTCCGATTTACTTGATCAAAGCTACTCTGAGCGACCTTGATGAAGTTTTGTAGGGTCTCTTCCAGTTGTGAAAGTTTTCTTTGGATGGGAGCTTACTGGTTTTGTTGCATACCTTGATTTCCACTTGGGTTTGGTTATTGCTCTATCGAAAATTCGGGTGATCCATCCATCCCAGATTGTAGGTGTTGGAATAAGGGTTGTTCTTCTGGAAATTTGCAAACTTAGCTTCTTCACTTGACTCTTCCAAAGAACATCTTCTATTAGCATGTATTCCTCCAAAAAAATCTCACCTAAGTGCTTGTACCTGGCTCATATTAACTTTATTTAAGCTCCTTTTAACTAGCTGCTTATTTAATAATTCAATTTGAGCTAAAAGTGCAGTTTGAGTATCGACAACTAACATACCTTTAGGGGTGCCTACCATTTTAGTTTTTACCGACCTTTCGCTCTTGGAAGGTACTCATTCAAGCACATCTTCTCAATTAAATCTTGGATTTGAGGTTCAGTCATTGATCTGACCGTGCCTCCCGCGGAATCATCTAACAACGTGCATGTCTAACTCTAGAGGCCTTTAAAGAAATTTTACTTTTGCTCCATATTATTCATATTATGATTCAGACACATGTGTAATAATAATTTAAACCTCTCCTATGAGTCATACAGGGTTTCAGTGTCTTGTTGTTCAAAATTCACAATTTTTGCTCTTCTCTCAGTAAACTAAGTGATGGTGAAGAATCTTTCTAAGAACTTACCCTCTAGCTCCTTCCATGTTCGAATGGTTCCATTTGGAAGGCTTAGTAACCAGTCTTTCGCCCTTTCAATGAGTGATAAACCAAAAAAACGTAGCTTGACTTGGTCTTCTGTGACATCATCCAGTTTGCACATTGAATCAATTTCGTAGAAGGATGCAAGATAAACCCACGAGTCTCTGATAGCGTTCCCATTGAATGAATTATCTCTTAAACCTCAAAGCACAGAATTCTTAATATCAAAGTTAGCGGGGTTTTCTGGTACAAAATCTCTAGTAACCTGTCTGTCATTGGTTCTTTTACAATAATCCCCATGGTTTAAGTTGTTGGTGTTACCATGGTATCTTCCTCTTCAGTTTCCGAAGAAAGCATTGGTGGATCTTCTCCTGGGATCTCGTTAGACAAAGTTGTTTCTCTAATTGCTTTTTTAAGAGCATGTGCATTTCATTCAATTTCTAGATCAAATGGTATTAATGCCGACCCTGACCTACGCATACACAAACAGAAAATACCTCAGTAACACTATGATAAACATGAAAAACAAAACAAAAAGCAATAAAAAATAAACTTAAAATAAAACATTGCACAAGCGTTGCCTTGTTGACAATCAACAGTCCTCGACAACGGCGCCAATAACTTGATGACTTCTCGGCAAGTGTACCGATAACGTTGAAGTAATAACTAAGATCGAATCCACAGGGATTGCGTTTGAACAATACAAATTTGTGCAATGTATAGAAAATAGTAAATGGGGGGAAGGAGGTTTCAAGTTTGCAATGCGAAAAGTAAAATAAGTGTTTGAACAAAATTATAAAAGCGATCAGGTTGTGTATTGAATCCCCTTTCTCTATTGTTGATGTTTGATGCCTTATATGAATAATCTTATCACTATAATCCCAGAGAATTAACAAAGCCAATTTAACTAATCCCTTGCAAAATAGCTCACTAATCACTACTCAGAGTTTCCTATCTCTAGTCCACCAGCGTAAGCAGGATTAGGCGATGCACAGAATGTTAATCCCCTATGCCACTACTCGGAGTCTGCTATTCCTATTCAACCAGCGTAAGCACAACAATTTCCCTAGGTCTAACACATAGAATAATGTGAAGGTGAGAAAAAGTACACAAGAAGAGGGGGTTGATTTGTGTTGTTTGTTTTCTTAATTTGAGTCTGATTAGAGATCAGAATCTAAACTAGTGTTCAGATTCTGATTATACTTAGCAACAGATGTTAATAGAAGCAAATAAATAATAGTAGAAGACACAAAGATTTATACTGGTTCCTCCCAACTGAGATTAGTCCAGTCTCCTTGCTTCACAAGAGATTTTCACTATAACCAAATCATGATTACAATCGCTTAGGCATTCTGCATAAGAATTTTACAATGCTCAAAGCCTAAGTCCAAGACTTCTTGCTTAAACCCCTAAGTTTCAAGACTTCCTTGCTCAAGTCCTACAGAACCAAGACTTTTGCTAAAGCCACTCTGGACCAAGACTTCTGCTCAGGTTCTATGAACCAAGACTTCATACTCAAGCCACTCTGGTTCAAGACTTCTGCTCAGGTTCCACGAACCGAGACTTCCTGCTCAAATCCCCTAGGCTCAAAACTTCTGCTCAGATCCTCGATCCAAGACTTCCTTCTCAAGTTCCACGAAACCAAGACTTCCGCTCAAACCCCTCAGGTTCAAGATTTCCTACTTAAGCCCTACAGACTCAAGACTTCTGCTCAAGTTCCACGAACCCAAGACTTCTGCTCAATCAATCCACTTGATTAAGACATTAAATCCTCTAGCACATAGCAGGAGACTTACATGGCTCAAACATCTTGATGAAAGACTTGGATTTGATCAATCAATCCACTTAGTTAAGACTTTCATTGCTCTAGCACATAGCAGGAGACTTACATAGCTCAAGCATCTTGGCAAGAGACTTTGATCTAAACTACTAAACAACATGTTTAACATAATAGAGAATAAGGTGTACTTGATACAAATATCAAAGGTAAGGGGAAATCACCATAACAAAGACCTAAAACTCTTAAGATTTCTAAGATATTCAATGTATAAGAAATCTTAAGGCTTTTACAATTATAACCTACAACAAAAATTCTGCATAACCATTTGCGTTGATAATTGCTGATCTTGTTACTCCTCCATCAAGTTGATGCTTGTTAAAGATTCAATTTGAACCTTCAGCTACTTATATAGTATTTGCAGAAAACTAGCTGTTGGGGAGATAACTTGATCAAAAGTTTTTGCTTTTTCCATAGTACAAGAAATGTTGAAGATAAATACACCAAATGATCTTGATCCATTATGTATCATGTTTAACCAGTGAGTCTTCAAAGAGATCCTGTACTATAGAGCCGTTGAGAGTAGATATTCATAAAGCATGCCAACTTTTCTCGAGCCTTATGAACTAAGACTCTAGCTAACAAACTGATTTGACAATGCAACTTGCTTTTTGTAGTATAGATAACGTCAGCTTTATTACTAACTGTAAATTAATTTGACAATGTAGCTTGCTTTTTGCATTACAGATAGCTTCAACTTTATTACTAACTATGAATGATCACCAGAAGGAAATTTACATTCACCAAGTGTAGAGACAATAATATTGCTTCTTCTGATGGTGAGACTTTCAGCTTCAGAGTCTACGCCAGACATCACTTAGAGAGTGTTCTTTAGATTCTGCACCACCAGAAGCTAGCAATTCAGCTTCTCTCAAGTGTACCTTTGTATATCATATTTTGTATATATATTTACAAGTATTAGAACTTGCTTACAATAAACAAACATCAAATATAACCATTATTCTTTTAATACTTTGTTATCATCAAAACCCTAGGAATATATGTCATGAACAAATCGTGTTCTAACAATCTCCCCCTTTTTGATGATGACAAACATAAGTATTTAAAGGACAATGTTGGGTAGTTATAATTTTCTTTACAACATCAGAGTATGAGGTTTGTAAGTTTCCCCTGAGTCTAATAGCCCAAAGTTGAGTTCTGTAAACCCACCATAAGTACTACTTTTAAGAAAAAGTATTTAGTTTTCTTAGTAACATCAGAGTTTGAGGTTTGTAAGCTCTCCCTAAGTCAAATAATCCAAAGTTGAGGTTTGTAAGCTCCCCCTTAGATCTATATTTAAGAAAACTAAATATAATAGTTTAATTTTCTTTGGCAACACCAAAATACGAGGTTTGTAAGCTCCTTATAAGTCTGATAGTCTAAGGTTGAGGTTTGTAAGCTCCTTATTAGTTCTATGTACAAGAAAGTTACAATGTGTCACCCGAGTAAGATAACCAATATGTACAAAAATTATAAATGACCATTATATACAAACTATGCATAAACTGAATGGGTTCAGTTTTTAATTAAATACTTACTACCTTTTCTCCCCCTTTTGTCACATAAAAAAGAATAAAAAGAGAACGAAAGAAAGAAGAAAATAATAACAATCATAAATGCATAGCAGGCCACCATTACAAGATCAGTTTTCAAGGAGGAAAAACGATCAAGTAACATGGATCATTAAGGTATATACAGTGCATGTTAAATATTTATTGGTCATAACAGTTTCAAGAATTAAGTAAAAGATGTTATTCAGTCGTTTAGGTTACCCATAAGCTATTATAAAAGCAACCAAAAACTAGTTCATTTTCATCAACATCTACCAAAAACGTTATGGAGTCATCAGCTGAGAGCAAAAAAATCTCTGTTATGACAGAAGTCACATAGAACTCTACAAGCCTGAATATTCAGAACCTTCAGAAGCTAGAAACTTTAGAAGCTTTTGCTACTGGTCTTGTGCCTTCTACCCTAAACACTTCAGACGAGACTTCGTCAATAGTACCTCAAAAACCTCCAGAAGTAGGTCCATCAGTAGCTGTTTTGAAGCCAAGGAAGAAGTCCACGAGGAAGACAAAGAGGAAGAGGTTCAACAAGATATTTTATCTTCCTGTTATCCCAGAAGCAGGAGAGGAGGACGTAGATGAAAATGAGCTAGATATCGATTATTGCAATAACTTCTCTTATAAGGCAATGGATGACTTAGATAGAGATTTATTATAGGTCCAATCCAGTTCCTTATGTTTTTGTAATCCTTTATGTTTAGTTAATGAAAAAATTATTTTGACCAGTAAATATTATGCATTCGTACAAACACTTCATTTACCTATTAGATTTTTTGATAAAAACATTAATGAAGTAATGACCAGAAGCAAGAATTAACATGTTAACAATATCATCTATAACTTGTTAAAATAATCTTAATAGGTTATAATACTAAACATCATTTCCAAGAGTCATTATTTAAAATTGATTTGACTTAGTTAATAAAAAATAATGAATACTCAAAGGTAATGAATGTAAAAACTCTATAAAAACCCCTTAGTAGACCCACTTTCATAATCACTTAATCTTATGAACACCAAAATGTATAAGCAAAATCAAATTTGGGTTCCAAAGAGAGATTTCAGAAAGATAGCCATGCTCAATGCATCAACTCAAGCAAACAAGAGTGATGCAACAACTGAAGGATCTACAAGCAAGCAGATAGCCTCAGAAGCACACATTACTTCAGCAACCTCCGTTGAGACACATAGAAAAAGAAGAACTTCCAAGTCAAATCGCAGAAATCAACCGAGAAAGGAAGCTATAGAGTTTTCAAAGGAAGAATGGCAAGATTATTTAGACAATCTAGATATGTTAGTTGATCCTAGGGAGTACCTTAGGAAAAATTTGAATGCTTAGAGAGTCTTAACAATTTGTAATCACTTCTAATTAATATGAATGTTGCATTTTTAGAGTTTTTAATCTTATTTGTTTCAGCCTGCATTATCTTATAAAACTCCTTGCAAAAGGGTGGCATTAGTAGAAGCAAAAATAACATCATCTACATACACTTGAACAATTAAGATATCATTTTTCATTGTTTTTCTGAGGAGTGTATTATCAACTTGCCATTTTTGGAAATCTTTTTCTAAAAGGAAGTTACTCAATCTCTCATACCAGGATCTGGGAGCTTGCTTGAGTCCATAAGGTGACTTTTTAAGTTTGAAAACATGTTCTAGATGGATTGAATCTTCAAATCCAGGTGGTTGTTTAACGTATACTTCTTCAGAAATGACACCATTTAAAAATGTACTCTTAACATCCAATTGATATAGAATGATGTCATTATTAATAACATAGGAGAGAATAACCTGATTGCATTTAACCTTGTAACATGTGCAAAGGTTTCAGAGAAATCTATACCTTCTTACTGACTGTAGCCTTGAGATACTAGTCTGGCTTTGTTTCTTACCACTTTTCGTTTCTTATTAAGCTTGTTTCTTAACACCCATTTTATTCTAATGATGTTCTTCTGATGAGGTCTGGGTACCAGATCCCACACATCATTCCTTTGAAACTGGTTTAATTCTTCTTGCATGGCTACAATCCATCCATCATCATATAAGGCTTCATCAATAGAAGTTGGTTCTATCATGGAGATAAGTCCCAACATGAATGCTCCTCTCTAAATACCAATCTTGTTTTCAGAGGACTATCTTTATTTCCAATGATTAACTCTTTTGGATGAGAAAACTTGTACTTGAAGGTATTTCTAGATTATGTAGCTTCTTGAGAGTCATAAAGAGCTTCTTCAGAACTTGCTTCCTCTAGATGTATTTCAGAAGTTGGGTTTGGTTCTGTACCACCACCTTTTGAACATCTAGCTTCTGAACCATTAGCTTCTAAACATTCAGATTCCGAAGGAGTTATAGCTCCTGATCTACCAATTTACGGAGATACTTCTGATATATGAAATTCTAAAAAATTTTCAACTAGCTCTGAAATTTTACCGTCAGGATCTTTTCATCAAATTTGATACGTATAGACTCTTCTACCATTTTGGCTTCAGATTTATACACTCTGCATTCCTTTGAGCATTCAGAGTATCCTAAAAAGACACCCTTTTGAGCTTTGGCATCAAATTTCTTTAGATAGACTTTACTGTTTAAGATGTAACATGTATATCTAAACTGATGAAAATAAGAAATTCTAGGTTTTCTTCCTTTGAATAGATCATATGCAGCTTTGTTCAGAATGGGTCTGATGTAGATCTTGTTCTGAACATAACATGTTGTGTTTACAGCTTCTTCCCATAAGTACTTAGGCAAGTTATTTTCATGAATCATGGTTCTAGCTATTTCTTGTAAGGATCTGTTCATTCTCTCTACAACTACATTTTGCTGTGAAATTCTTTAAAAAGAAAACTAATGGAGAATTCCATATTTTTCACAAAAGTTTTCAAAAGGTTCATTTTCAAATTCTCCTCCATGATCAGTCCTTTCTTTTAATTTGTTTTTTATTCTTTTTCATTTTGTACTTGTATGCAGAAGACACTAAACACATCATATGATTCATCCTTGGTTCTAAGGGATTTGACTCAAGTCCATATACTAAAGTCATCAACTATGAAAAGTCCATATTTCTTCCCATTGTCTGATGTAGTACAAATAGAACCAAACAAATCAACGTGAAGCAGTTCTAAGGGATTGGAGGTAGAGACAAAGTTTTTAGTTTTAAAAGAGGTTTTATTAATTTCCCCTATTTGGCATGCTCCACAGAGAGTAGTTAGCATACATTAATAACTAGACATTTTAGTTTTAAAAGTGGTTTTATTAATTTTCCCTATTTCCCTAATTTTAGTCAATCTACTAACCAGACTTTAATAATAAAGATAGAGGAGTAACCAATAGTACATGTACCAATGATCTTCCCTTTTTGGCTTCCTCCAAATCCCACAGTTCCTCCCTATTTTAGAGTATGGGTTTAGAACATATGCTTTTCTCCTATCATATGTCGTGAGCAGCCACTGTCCAGGTACCATGATTGCTTCTTTGCTTCTCCCTTGAAGCATATCTGTAGCAAAAATGATTTCAGATTTAGGTACCCATATTTTAATGGGTCCTTTAGGATTAGTTCTGACAGGTTTTCTCATGTTTTGTACCTTTTCTCTCATATGGAAATGCTTAGAATCATTCAATACTTTTGATTTAGAAGTTTTTTATCTTGAATAAATCTTGAACTTAGGTTCTAAACCTTTCATAACCTTATGACCTGATGCCTTAAGTTCTGGTTTCTTTAGAGCCTTTGACTTCAGAGTCTTAGGTTTTGGTGATTTCAAAACCTTTGACTCTTGAGTTTCAGGTTCTGATTTCTTCAGAAACCTTGACTCAACAGTTTTAGGTTCTAATTAGTTTAGAACCTATACATTGTTAGAATCAGGTACAAAATAAAAGTTTAACCCTTTTTGAGTAGATTTTGAAGAAGAAGGATCTATTGGTTTAATCAAGGTTTTAGTCATTGGATTAAAAGGTTTTTGATAGTAACCAAGACCTTCTCCTCTGATTCTACTTACACCATAGATTATGGATGCAAGTTTGCATCTTTTAAGGCCAGTTAAGATAAAATTTTGAAGAGTTATTTCATGATCATCAAGAGTTTTATCAGATACTTTTTAGCAGGAGCAATATGATATCTCTCAAGAGCTTCATCCTTGTTTTTAACATATCTTAATTCATCTTTCAAAAGATCATATTGCTTTGTTAATATTTTCAAGTTTCTGGCCTTTTCCTAACACCTACTCATAAGATCTTGAATAAATGTAATCAAATTAGAATGAGATAGTTTAGAAAATACCTCATCCTTTTTAGATTCTGAACCAGAACAAGAATCTGAGTCAAATTTTGCTTCAAAAGATGTAAGAGCCATCAAAGCTAGATTGCCTTGTTCTTCATCTTTCTCAAAGTCTTCTTCATTGTCAAGTTCATTCCATGTTGCCTGAGATTCCTCTTGAACCTGTTTCTGAAGTTGTCCTTCTGGAAGCTTTCCTTCTTTGACTTGTCCCTTTGCATCTCTGGATAGTCACCAATGAAGTGACCAGACTTCTTGCAGTTGAAGCAACTTTTCTGATCATCCTTCTTATCTCTTGAACTTGATCCTCTGAAGCCACTACTTCTACTAGAGAATATTTTGTTCTTCTTGGCCAAATATTTTAATATTTAATGATAAAGGCCACTTCCTCATCATCCGAGTCTTCTTCAGAACCTTCAGATTGAAAAGCTTCTTAAGAGTTCCAGACTTTAGAAGCCTTTATAGATTTTATAGAAGACTTCAAAGCAATGGACCTTAACTTATTGGCATGTTAATCTCCATTGAGCTCCATCTCATGATTCTGGAGATTATTGATAAGACTTTCAATACTTAATGTGTTTAAGTCTTTAGCCTCCTGGATAGCTGTTACCTTGGGTCTGTATCTGACAGGAAGACTCCTATGAATCTTCTTGACATGATCAGAGGTAGTGTAACTCTTGTTCAGAATCTGAAGCCAACACAGAAGAATTTGAAACCTAGAAAACATGGTTTCAAAGTCTTCATCCTCCTTCATTCTGGACAACTCATATTTCTGAACCAGAAGGTTAACCTTGGCTTCTTTAACTTGTTGTTTCCCTTCATATGCAACACATATGGATTCAAAAATGGTCATAACAGTGGATTTATCAATGAATTTGATGTAATATGAATGAAGTAAAGCATCAACTAAGATGCCTATAACTCTATGATGTTTTTTGTAAGTCTTTTTTTGAGCAGGTATTAGAGATTTTCTGTCAGACACCATTCCAACTCCATTGACTTGAATATTAATGCCATCTTTCAAAATATTCCACAAATCATCATAAAAACCTATGATATGGGTATATATATTGCTCTTCCACCATTTAAACTCAGTAGAGTCTCCACTGAAAGTTGAAGGTCTAACTATATAATTTTTTTTCTCAGAGGTACTGTAATCATGACTGACAGTGCCAAAAGGATTAATGTAACACCCCCTTTCTATACCCCCAAATAATCACATAAGCATTTAGACACATATTAAAAATTTCGTCAGAGTATAATTATAAACATGGTATAAAAGAGGCATGTCACATTATACATAAAATTAAAACATTCAACACCTGCTCAACAATTGATATGCAACAGTGGGGTAACTTTGCAACAGAGGAACTTAGTCCTTACACCCACATCTCAATATTTATAATAAAAGCGGAAAATCTAAACATTGAATAATATATAACATATATATACATCATCAAGTATTATCCACCAACATGATTCATGTTTACATAAACATTCATCAACAAGATACATGTACAATGTATCACAAAAGAATCATATATATCCTAGCTACCCGGTGCTACATATCAGAGCCGACCGACCAAAAGAATGAAGACACGCTTCACAAAAGACCACCAGTATACCTACTCTGCAATGCCTCATAGAGCATCATAAAACAGCAGAAGGGTGAGAAATATTATCATAATAACAATGCATATAATTATATATCTTAGCATAAAAATACACATATTTCACATTCTCACCACAATCCATTACAATTCACTCATATACATTACAATGCATATGTGTACTAAACCAAGCATATTCTTCATGAATACTTTCCCAATTCTCATCATTCCACATAAACATACATATTCATGTTCATTCATCAATGCACCATTATAAAGATGATAAATGCAAATACAATGCGGTACCGACTCAATCATCTCAAGTTCACTCAGGAACTTATTGGAATCATCGCTCGTTACTTAATGTAACTCCCCGTCAGGCATACGATGTTCCCCGTCGCTCACACCCCACACGGGCACACGACGTTTCTAGATCGCTCACACCCCACACGGGCACACGACCCGATCGCTCACACCCCACATGGGCACACGATCGTCTATAATCATCGCTCACACCCCACATGGGCACACGATGTTATAGCGGATTCCCTTTTGAACCAATCCGTCGCTCACACCTCATATGGGCACACGACGTTTATGGATCGCTCACACCCCACATGGGCACACGATCCGATCGCTCACACCCCACATGGGCACACGATCACAAGATGCATATCATGATGCTTGACACACAAGAACTCATGACAATCAAATTCATCTTCACAAATCAACAATATGATTATCACATCATCATATTCATACATTGAAAACAATTCAAACAATGCATTCATCCCATACTATCACATACAATCTATATACATTCACACCAATACACTATTGTATGATTCACATCCAAACACACATTCAAAACGGGAAAAAGTCATAAAAAAAACACTATTCCCAACTTTCTGACATAATTAAATCGGCTAACAACCTCAAAACCCTCCTCATAAAAAAGAACATTTTATAAGCTTTCTAATGCATCAAACCACGCCTCAAACCGAACCACAGATCAAAAGTTATGCAGAAAACAAAATTACACAAACAACACTGTTCGCTGGGCGAACCCTCTCGCGAGCATTCGCTAGCACCTTCGCTAGGCGAATGTTCCAGCGAACCAACTACTAGCTAAAAACAGATACAAAGTTCGCTAGGCGAACCCCTTGGCGAACCAAGGCATCAACCACCAACATCAAAAACACCCAAACTTCGCTAGGCGAACCCTCTAGCGAACCTTCGCTCACACCTTCGCTAGGCGAACACCCGTAGCGAACCTTCGCTACCCTTCGCTGAATGGTTCGCTAGGCGAACCTGCGAAAACTCAGAATCTTTCAGCACTGTTGAAAACCCAAAATCCATATTTTTCAACCCAAAACATTTTCAAAACAACATATATCAACCAGAACCTATTCTAATCATGGCAACAAACATTCTACCACGTTTACGTCGATTTCCAACCGCGAAAACATCGATTTCTCAACATCGACCTAGAATAGAAAACTATGAAAACACAACAAACAATCCAATACACACATACATAATCATACATAATGATATACATTGATGAGATAATAAGATTTCACACCCTTACCCGGATTAATCGATTCCTAGAAGTTGATTTCTTGATTTTCCTAACTTTTCCCTCTTTTCCTTCTCTTTTCTCTTCTTCCTCTTTCTTTCTCTCCTTTTTCTCTCTATTTTCTTTTCTATCTCTTTCTCTCTTATTTCCTCTTCTTATCTCTTTTTCTTTTCTATTTTCTTTTCTACACAACTTAAATTAATTCATTTTCTCACACAATTCTATTTCTACTAAATTTCTAAATTATCATTAATTGAGAAATGTCTAAAATACCCTCCATTCTAATTTTCCCCGAAAACTCTCAAAAACGGTAAAATATCATAACATGTCAACATAGCATATCAACACACCAATTTCACAGATAAAATAATTTATCACTCAATTTAAATAAAAGACTCAACAAAATGGGAAAAATCGGAATCGGGGCGTTACAACTAACCTCACTAGTGATAGTTGGTTGAGGATCACCTTGATAAAAAATATTTTTCTCAGAATCTTTTCTGCACCACTAATAAATGTTTAGCACAAACCTTAATCTGATGCCAACTGAATGTGAGAAAAACACAAGAAGGAGGGGAGAAGGGGATTTGAATTGTGTTGCTTTTTCCATTGAAATAGTATTTATAAAATAATTAAATTATAATATTTAATAAATATTAAAATAATAATAATATTAATAAAACAATATAGATTATAAATAAGAGATAAGAATTACAACTAATCCATTAGTAAGCAAGAGGCACATTTTGTTGCTTTTACCATGTATTATGAAATTCATAAATTCATGTAGTATGATGTGAAATTTCCAACCAAGTAAAGAAGTTCAAAAATTCCTATATAAAGGAGTAATATATTGCATGTTAAACCATCCAAACATAACCATAAATAGGCATGCACTACTATTAGTTAGATGGTAAAAAGAAAAAGTCAGAGCATGCATAGCAAGAGATACAGTAAATTCACTGCCCTATATTAATAGTCAATTTAATAAAATAAACAATTAATTATACGCATTGATTTATTATTATTTTTTAAATTAAAACACAAGAAGTTTTTTTTTTCTCTTTCATGAAACGCATGCTTTATGAAAATATAGATTTTAAATCTTTTTATCTCATCATTTTTCTACAATAACAACACCAACAATTTTAAAATGACAATACTCATGTCACTCTCACTTTTGATAAAAACTTGATGGACACATATTTGAAAGATATAGTAAAGAGATGATTATACAATATAATTTTAACTTAGTATTTTTTTTCTAACATTTGTTCTATTCTAATTTTTCAGTTGAAAACAAATTAAAATCTTATAATTAGTCATTGATAAGTAAAGAACACATCCTAACTATATTATTTTCTTTGTTAGAATTTTTATATAAATAATTTCTGAATATTATGTATAAAAAGAAATTTGTTTTAGTTTAAAAATTAAATTTTATTTATATTTAATCACTCATTCAAAAATATATATAATTTGCAATTTGTATGTGTAAAAAAACAATTTTAAATAATTGGCTTACTTACTTTTAAAAATTAATTAATTGTATTTTTACACTTTAATACATGTTAAAATTTTAATGATGATTAGTTGAAATATAGTAATGTTGAGTAAATAGGTATAGTAAAAATTGGGGAAGTGATTACTCAAGATAGATTGAAAATAGGTATAGTAAATAGATATTATTAGTTATAATTAGAAACTAATGATATTGAAAATTTGAGATTTAATATCAATATGTTTTGAAGTGGTTATTAATGACGACGGTGAAGTGTTTATTAACGGTGGTGATTCAAGTAAAGAAATATATAAAGAATTTATGAACCACTTGATGTAAGAGCAAAATAGGTTGTTTTGTATAATACAATGAAGTATATAAGACTGATGATAGGTTTGGTTGGGTCGACTACAGATATTATGGGGTCACATTTGTTTTGAAATCCTACCAATGGTCAGTGGTAGCCACTCTGACCAGAGGAAATCATAATAATTCACATAGTGATACATGACTGTACACGACTATATAAAATAAGGTGTAGCACTTTGTCCAGAATGTTGGTAAATTGCAACGGTTCATTTTGGCAGATTACGACGGTTAAAACCGCCGCAATTTGCATGTTATGACGGTTGCGTTTCCGTCACAGAAACGTGCGTCGCGAGGCTGTTTTGCGATGGTTATCAAAACCGTCACACCAACCGCCGTTCTCTTTCACGACAGTTAGAAAACTGACGTAACTTGAATATTGCGACGGTTACCAACCATCGTCGAATTTCGTTTTGATTTTTATGTGCAGGTAAATTGTGGTGGTTTGAATCGCCGCAAATTGTTAATATTTAAAAAAAAAATCTACGCTTAATATTTTAGCTATATTATAAAAAATAAAAAATATATAATTCTAAAATACTAATAGTAGGAAATTACTAAAGCTACTCTAATATAATATCAATGATATTATAAAACCTTGATGCATCAACTAACATTAAGAAAACACAAATCACAAAAGAACTAGATTTGAAAAATCAACAAACATATCACCGATTAAGAATCGAAGAACATGTGTCACCAAATGTTAAGTGAGTACAAGTTCCGTCAGCTGATGCAGAGCTTAAAGCTAATTCCCTCTTGATTATAGGAAAAGATAGCTTACATATAAGTTATATGGTAATCACTTATTGAATAAGCACTTAATTAACCTGTATATATTTTAACGTCCCCTAGTCCTATCTTATAAAGTGTAGCGTGCGATTTTTTTCGGTGACGCGACCACCTTATCGCCATGGGTTTTCCTCACTGCAATGGTAGGGATTGGGTGCTACTTTCTGATTTCTTATTTATCCTGTGAAGCTGGAAAGGAAAGGGAAGATATCTAAAACTAACCTTGCACGCAAATGTTTAACTAAACAAATGCTTAAAGAGATCGTGGAGTTCGGGGTCAGGTTATACAATGGGGAGTTGTCAATTACCCATCCTATATGTGGTTATCCACAGATTATTAGCAATTATACTATTTTCTATTTATTTTTCCTACTTACTGGTGTTTGTCTGTTGATTGGGAAAGTTTTTCCTTTGGGAGTGTTTGAGAGAGAGAGAGAGTTTTTGTTGATTTTGGGTTTTCTGATGTTTTTGGTAAGGTACTGAACCTAATGTTTTTTATTGGTATGTGAAGGTACTGGACCTAAAGTTTTTGATTGGTATATGAAGGTACTGGACCTAAAGTTTTTGATTGGTATGCTCGCTAAGATTTCGCAATCTTATGCCTACGTATTCCCGTTAAAGAAAACAGGGAAATCAGAGCAATCGTAGTTCCTCCTATTCTATGGGAGGAAAAAGATGTTTAGGTGTCTTGTTTAAAGCCCGAGATTGA
Organism: Lathyrus tuberosus; assembly: GCA_022829125.1. Taxonomy (NCBI): domain Eukaryota; kingdom Viridiplantae; phylum Streptophyta; class Magnoliopsida; order Fabales; family Fabaceae; genus Lathyrus; species Lathyrus tuberosus. The sequence continues at coordinate 1,253,223 of JALAZF010000162.1, read as the reverse complement.
AGCTAGAGGTTTTTTTGTGTGTCTTGTTCAAAGTCCAAGATTGAAGCTAAAGGAGTTTGATTGAGAGAGAAGTTGTCATCTCTAAAGGGAGATATCTCGTCTGTTTATCACAACTGTTGGGTGACTGGTTATAAAGGAGAATTACTTTAACTCGGATATGTGAATCCAACAATGCCATAATTTCCTTTATGAGGGATTTGTCCTGAAGGATAAAACTTTAACTCAATGTTGAGCAATGCCATTTTTCCTTAAGATTTTTTCATGCTAAGAGAGGGATAATGGCGTGGATGTAAATAATCCAGAGGCTTGCCGCTTACAGCGATTAGATGAAAGAAGGGATTTACCAGGATAAAAGATGGATGACAACTTGGATTTCTGAATCAACAAGTGTGCCACTTATAGTAGTTATCTGGGATTAAGGTTTGTTTTGATGTGTGATAACACAGAGAGATGTCATCGTTTAGAGAGGTTTTTGATTTCCTCTGAGGGGATGTTGATTTTTGTGTGCCTTGATCAAAACACAAGGTTGAAGCTAAGAGATTGACTGACTCCACTGGGGAGAGCCTTATACAAAGCCTAAGAGGAGGCTGGAAAAGGCTGACTCAACAAGATAGTGTTTATCTGTCTTGTACAAAGCCCAAGATTGAGGCTAAAAAGTGATTGACTCTTTTGGGGAATATCATTATATAAAGCCTAAGAGGAGGCTGAAAGGGGTTGACTCCACTGGGGAATATTATTATGTGTCTTGTACAAAGCCCAAGATTGAGGCTGAAAAGGGGTTATTGACTCTATTGGTGAGAGGCTTTATCTGTCTTGTACAAAGCCTAAGATTGAGGCTGAAAAGAGATTGACTCTGCTGAAGAGAATGATTTGGGGTGTCTTGTATAAAGCCCAAGATTGAGGCTAAAAGAGAGATTGACTCTCATTAGGGAGATTAATTCCTAAAGCCTAAAATAAGGCTGGGAGGAATTGACTTCGATGGGAAGATATTTATACAGAGCTTAAGAGAAGGTTTAGAAAGATTTGACTTTACCGGAGAAAGTTTATATGTGTCTTGTACAAAGCTCAAGATTGAGGCTAAAAGGAGATGATTCATCTGAGGATATTTCAGGTGTCTTATACAAAGCCCAAGATTGAGGTTGAAAGAAATGACTCGACAAGGGAGTGTTTTTGAGGCTAACTCTACTGAGGGAAATCATTATACAAAGCCTAAGAGGAGGCTGAAAAAGATGGACTCAACAAGAGAGTGTTTTAAGAAAAAAAAGATTGACTCAACAAGAGAGTGTTTTGTTTGTCTTGTACAAAGCCCAAGTTTGAGGATAAAAAGGACTGACTCAACAAGAGAGTATTTCTAGGTGATTGTCTCAACAAGAGAGTGTTGAAAGGTAATTGACTCAACAAGAGAGTGCTGAAAGGTGATTGAGGAAGAAGAAAGAATCATTATACAAAGCCTAAGAGGAGGCTGACTGAGGAATTTCTTATACAAAGCCTAAGAGGAGGCTGTCTTCTGCTGAGGATTATTGAGATTCAAAGGCAGTTCCAAATTGGGGAATCAACTCTTGCTGAGGATTACAGAAGAGTTGAGGTATCAGATGCCTTGAGGTTCTGATAGGCTAGTATTAATGATAAGTTGACCCTAGCTGGGGAAGTTTAAGATAGAAGATTGAGTTTTAGAACCTATGGGGGCTTTAGCTCTGCTGGAGATTGATCAAATGACCAGGGTTTCTCTTGTGTTTGTAGGGAGCTTGAGAATGTTTTTGAGATCTAAGAGGAGATTAGACTGTCCAAGTCTACTGGTATGAAAGAGTTTATCTTTGCATGATGCCCAAGAGAAGGCAGGTGTTTTAAGAGATAAGAAACAACCCTAAATTTGTCTGAGGTTTTGACTCTTTGGAAAGACTGCTCTAACAAAGGATGACTAAGTTCTGTCTTATACCTTTAAGATGTCTTTGGGGTCCTTGTACTAAGCCCAAGAGAAGGCATGAGAACTTCTAAGAAGCCTGAGGGTCCTTGTACAAAGCCCAAGAAGAGGCGGAGATGCTTTTAAGAAGCCTGTGGGTCCAAACTTAAGAAAAGTTTCACCGGGAATAATCTTTTCTTTAGTGAACAGTTCAAGTGTTTAAAGAAATTCAGGAGAGGTTTCACCGGGAATTAATCTTCTCCGGGGAAGTGAATTTCTTTTGACAATTTTCTAATAGTGATAGTCTGAGAAAATTTTCACCGGGAATAATCCCTTTCTCTTTGTTCCATATTGTATAAGCCCAAGAGGAGGTATGACTGTATCTGGAATTCCTATGGGGATCTAGTTTTGACTGTGATAAAAGAGTGAACACTGGCTTTATCTAATCCTAGACCTAATTGTCGGGGAAAACTCTAAGCAGATAATATACAGGCATATATATACAGATGAAATATATATACTGTATGTGAAAGAGGGTAGGAGGACTTACAGGTGAGCAAGCTTCCAGCACTATATATATATATATATCTGTGCAAGTATGTAAAAGAAAGCTTTTTAAAACTTACAGGTGATCAAGCTTCTATTGTAATAGCTGTATGGTTAGTTGTTCAAGAATTTAAAGAAAGTTTTGATGACAACTATGAGTTTGTACCTAAATCAAAAGGGAAAGTTGTTTTGAAAAGATTGGGGCTTATACTCAAGGAGAGGCCCAAAGAATTGTTTATTTACAAAAAGGGTTGGGTCTTACAATTCAAAGAGAGGCCCAAGAATTTATTTTTGTACAAGAGATGGGGCATACAGCTTAAGGAGAGGCCCAAAGTGTTTGAAAAAGAAAAGAAATGGGACTTACAACACAAGGGTAGGCCCAATTTTATTTTGTTTAAAAGGCGAAGATCGTGCCGCGGTTTTAGGAAACACAGTGGGACTTATACAACGACTGAGGCCCAAAAAGGTTTTTATTTACAAGGGACTGGTCTTACACTCTATTGGAGGCCCAAAGTGTATTTTGAAATGTTTGATAAAGATCAAAATCAAAGAAACCCTAATTTCATTTCTAAAAGTAATTTTCAAAGAAAATTAATTAAAAAATGATAAAAACACCAAATAAATTTAAATAAACCACTTGTGATTTTTGGTTAAGGTTTGAAAAATGATTTTTTAATCACAAGATGATTTAAAACTCATTTGGTTTTGAAAAGATCAAGAGAAAAGACATATTTTCAAATGTTAAAAAAAAACAAATAAAATAAGTACTTTATGAAAATATTAAATATATAAATAAATAATATTTTTGTGTGAGATTTTTGTAGAATAAAATATTTTAACTTTTTTGAAAAAAGATCCAATAAAAAATGATAAAAAATGAATGAGAAATTAAATTTCAAAGTTATTAAAAAGATGGTGTAAAAATGACAAGAAAACAAGTGGTAAAAAATTAGAAATGGTCCCCCAAGGTTTGAACTCACATCCTTGGGGTGGAGAGTTTAAAATTCTACCATATGAGCCATGTGCGTGGGCTGATGGAGAATGACAAGGGTGTATAATATGTGAAAAAATCCTTTGAAAAATGTTTAAAAAATAAAATCAAAAGGTCTGGGGCGAGGGAGATTCGAACCCCAGACCTCTCGCTAGCTCACACACACACACACACACACACACACACACACACACACACAAATACTAGTGTTTCCACTAGGGCGCAATGCCAATTCAGTTATATTGTGGCAACTATAATATATAGAAGGTTTGGTTTGAAAACTTGAAGAATGGCGCCATTACCATCTTCTTCCTCCAAGCTTCATCCGATTTGCAAAATGCATCCTATCTCCCTCGTTTCTCAACCATTTCACACGATCCAAATATGAAAATCGTGCATTTTTAAACAAGGAACACAATGGAAATATTCAATTTTGTTTAAATTAAGCAAATCAAAAGATAACAAGTTGAAATCAGAAGAACCCTAAAAATTGCAAGAGCTTAATGAAATCCTATACACGAACTATAAACAACAATTGATTGAGGGTAAATGATCTTCAAACATTCAGAAACACAATGGTAATTTGAAAATATGTTCATGATGCATGATTCATTGAGTTTGAGAGTTTAAGGTTTACCTCTTGCAGCTGGTGATCGAATTCTGGTTTGGAGGTGTTAAAGTCGTGTTCCAATGATCTGGACAGCTTCCTTGGGTGCCAAGGAGTGTGTTTGAATGCTTAAAGTGGATTGAAATGAGCTAGAACTGGATGTGGTACCTTAACTGCAACTCTGTCAAGAACTTGAGCAATTGGCTGGTGATTTGATGAATTTGATGTTCCAGATGTTGTGTTAGTGTTTAGATCACTCACATATGATGTTTATGAGGTGTGTGTGTGTGTGTGATTGGTTTGGTTGGAATCACTCTCAATCTCAAAACCCGATAGTGACTTGAGTTAGAAGGTAAAATTGGAGTGAAAGGGAGATTTTGAGTAAAGCATCAGTTTAGATGCTTTGGTGTACTCAAACTGATCACAAATGAGCTCTATTTATAGTAGAACAAGATTTTTTGGCTGCAATAGTGAATGGCAATTGCAGCAGGCCTGTGGCAAATGTTGATCCAATGGAACCTGAAGTCTTCCCTAGGCATTGACTTGAGGTTAGAGCACAGACTATGAGTTTTCTGTGGCAGGGATGAGGCTTGAATGAACTTGGATAACATTGTCTTGATGAATGCTACCTCTATGCATCAGTTAAATGCTTGGAAACAAAATTGACCATTTGAAGCATCTTGAATTTTAGGGGTGTCATGCCTAAACATAGATCCATGGACTTGTGAGGCTTGTGGATCAGTGTTTGTCCCTTGGTTGTTCCCCCTTGAGGTGCGCAGATGGATAATCATGCTTGAACTTGTCCAATTTTTCCAATTAAGCAAAAATGCCAAATTCTGTCTTGCACAAGACAGTTTGAAAATGTGGTTTTGAGGGGATCACATCTCATTGCTCAAATGGAGTTATGGAAAGCTCTTGTACTTTTTAGAAAACCCTCATATGGTACAATCCATGTGTGATCATTGTTGGTCTTGAAAATATTTGAATCCAACTGAAAAAACTCCATGAACTTTGATGTTCAAGGCTGGTAACTTAGGCAGATTTTCACTAAGTGTTGAAAAAGTGTCATTTTCTTCATTTTTGTCATTTTGATCACTCCATAACTTAAAATCCATGAAGAATTGGAGTTTGATGTAGTTGAAGCTTTTGTAGAATGTAGGAATACCTACAAATCAGGCTTTGGATCACTCAAAATGACTGCCTAGATAAAAAATTATGATCCTTGAAAGTTGGCACCAAAACCATCCAAATTTAGTAACTTAGAACATTTTTCAAATTTTCAAGATTACCCCTTTTACAAGTTATCTTGGTTTTTTCATCAATTCTTGTTTAAATGACATTATAAGTCACATTTTATGAAAATATGAGTCATAAGGATCATTTTTGCTAAAAAAGTCATGTTTTAACTTTTGGCTCTGGAGCAGTTCGGCGCGTAAAAACCCTAATTCCCGACTTTTGGGGAATGCATCCTCTGAGGGTAATTTAGCCTTGAAAATGGATTATTAGGGTTATTTTGAGCATATTGAGTCACATGTTGAAGTCTTGGCTCATCCTTTTGTGAAAATCTTACTCTGGAGGTCCCAGTCGTCGAAAACCCTAATTTGGCGACATCGGGTGTTTCGAGGCTCAAACCACTTGGAATGTGGCAACTTTATGCCTAATTCTTGATGTGGGAGTCCTCTTGATCCCTTATGGGGTGTTTGAGAGGTTATACAAGTTGAAGATCATGTCATTTCTTGATTGATCATTTGTCTAAGTGCTCTGAGAGGGCTTAAAACCCTAATTCTCGATTGTTGTGAATGCTCAACTATCTTTGGGAGATTGATGAGGCATGAAGGTTCATCCATATTGCAGTGATGATTTTCACAATGATGGGAGATCTTGGTGGTCAAAATTTGGGGTATAACAGATGTCCCTATTTAATCTTCTTGGACCCAAAGGTGTGAATGGCGAAGGTATTCGGACATTCAGGGTGCAAGAGGATTAAATATCAGAATACCCGAAATTTTGACGGTGGTTATGAATGGCAGTTTGATCATCCATCTTCTTTTGCTAAGCAATGATACTTAGAAAAGGTAAAACTTCCCCTCGATCCTAGTCTTCAGCCAAGGAACTAGTATCAGTTTCTTAAATAAACTTCCCTTCGATCCTGGTCTTCCGCCAAGGAACTGGTCTTAGTTTCTGAAATAAACTCCCCCTCAATCTCGGTCTTTAGCCACGGAACTGGTCTCAGTTTCTGAAATAAACTTCCACTCGATCCTGGTCTTCAGCCACGGAACTGGTCCTAGTTTCTTCTTGTCGAGTTTCTTCCTTGACAAGGGATGCTATTTACAGCGGTTTTCATCAAACTTCTCGCCGAGTTTTCTACTGGGGAGATGCCATTTGATGGGAAAGATGTGGAGGCCAGACTTACTGGGGGTACCCATTCGTCTAAGCTGTAGAGGTGCACAAACTTCTCTGTCGGAGATACCATTTGTCGACTCTATTGGGGAAAACGAGTCTCTTGAGAGACTGCTTTTTGCTTGGGGACATTACATCATACTTTTCTTCGAAATCTTTTCGGAGAAATGCCATGTGATGTAATCTAATTTTGAGGTGCTGATGACTTCATTACCATTGACTTTCTTGGGAGAAGAATCAATGTGTTGCTGAGAGTCTTTAGTTGAGGGGGCTTTCTCTGGGGATTTTCCTTAATCCGAGAAAGCGAAGATATCATTTTCAATAGTGAAGAGTGATGTTTGTCGAATGTCTTCTTACCTTTCAGAAGTTCAAGTTATCAAAGTGGTCGGGGACCGTTTCCAATCCATAAATAAACTGGGGGAGAGATTGCTCAGACGATACATTTCTTGACGAGGAAAGGACTGACAACTCGATTGATAAGAAGACTTTTGTCAATTGGGGATGAGAACGACCAAAGTGATAGTGATGCAATATGAATATGAATATGTATCAAATTTGCATGATGTATGTATGTTTATGCTGACAAAACATACGCGATATACAGGCTAGTGGATGAACACGACTGGATACTCGACCACTGCGGAGGATGAAAAGTACCATTGGTTCATGATAGCAATCCTGCCTGGCTTTGGAGAGGTAGACCATGTGGGGAAGAAAGAATCGTTAATCGGTCTTAAGAGGTACGAACTCTGCCGGGGATGTCAGATGAAACATGGCATCTGACACAGTTGATCCTTTATTCAGGCGTACTGGTTTAGAATGAGTGCTTTGATTCTGCGCTCTGAGGTTCAATCACCTTCGGAGAAACCCTCGATGTTTCTTTCGCGTTCGTCAGTAAAAAGGAATTGATATCCCTAATTTAAAAGCAGAAAATTTTTTGACAATTAAATTAATTTTTGTTTTATTTCAAGAATCGTTGACCATATTAAAATTTCTTGCTCAAATAGTAGACGGCAGACTCTTTTCTTTTGGTTTCATCTTGTTGGCCAAGTACACAACCCATGGAGTCTTCCAAAACTGTTAGGTATATGATCAGTGGTATTCCCTCCACTAGAGGAGACAAAATCGGTGGATTCAAAAGATACTCTTTGATACTGTCGAATGCTTTTTGGCAGTCTTTTGTCCATACGCAACTTTGATTCTTTTTGAGTAGTTTGACGATCGGCGCGCATGTCGCAGTCATGAGGGATATGAATCTGGAAATGTAATTCAGACGTCCCAAAAATCCTCTGACTTGTTTTTCAGTCTTTTGAGAAAGCATTTCTTGAATGGGTTTGACCTTGCCAGGATCAACCTCAATTCCTTTCTGGCTAACAATGAATCCTAAAAGTTTCCCTGAGCAGACACCGAACGTGCATTTGTTGGGATTTAAGCAGAGTTTGTACTTTCTTATACGCTCGAATAGTTTTGACAAGTGGGTCACATGTTCCTCCTCTATTTTAGATCTGGCAATCATATCATCGATATATACTTTGATTTCTTTGTGCATCATGTCGTGAAATAGAGTAGTCATGGCCTTTTGATATGTTGCCCCGACGTTCTTTAAACCGAACGACATTACCTTGTAACAAAAGATGCCCCATGGGTTGATGAATGAAGTTTTCTCCATGTCTTTCGGCGCCATTTTTATTTGATTATAGCCCGAGAATCAATCCATGAAGGAGAAGACTTCGAACTTTGCTGTACTGTCTACCAGCATGTCTATGTGTGGTAAGGGGAAGTCATCCTTTGGACTGGCTTTGTTTAGATCCATGTAGTCTACACACATTCTGACTTTTCCGTCCTTTTTCAGAACTGGCACTATGTTGGCCAACCATTGAGGATATTCTGAGGTGGTGAGGAAACCTGTGTCAATCTGTTTCTGCACTTCCTCCTTGATTTTGATGGCCATGTCCGGATGAGTCCGTATCTATCTTTGTTTCACCGGAGGACATTCTGATTTCAACGGTAGATGATGTTCCACGATGCTGGTATCCAAGCCTAGCATGTCCTGATAGGACCAAGCAAACACATCGGGAAACTCTTTGAGAAGTTTTATCAAGCTTTCTTAGACAATCGGACTGAGCAGTGCCCCAATCTTAACTTCTTTCTTTTCTTGCCCTGACCCCAAATTGACCATTTCCAATGGCTCTTTGTGAGGCTCAATAGATCTTTCCTCTTGTCCGAGTAATCGGGAAATCTCTTCTGGAACTTCTGCGTCCTCTTCTTCTTCAGCTTCAAATACCGAGAATTCAAAGTTGGGAGAAGGCATTGGATCGTATGTTTCAACGGGGTTTAAAATAAGCAATCTGCATGACGTGATGATTCACTTTTTAGAAGAGATAAAGAGAATGCAAGAGTGTGTGCAGTGTATTTTCTGAAAAATACTTGTTTTTATTTTGGGTTGTTTTAGGATTACCATTTTCTGAAAAAATAAAAAGCGAAAACAACAATAAATGTGAAAATTAAAGAACGACATTTATTTATGATTTTGTCGATTCTTGAAACTATAGCCATATAAAGCAAAACTTTGTCGCTTTGGCCGAAGCGAAGAGGGATATTTACAGAAAAGTGAGCCCTATAAAAATATCTGTTTCACCTGGGCAGGGTGAAAGGTTAAAACAAAGATGGCAATTACTTAGACGTATGGACGACTTTCGGGACATCGGCAACAACCCATTGGCGACGAACTCCTCGGTGAATCACAAAGTCTGCTTCTTTCTTGGTTTATCCTTAGAAATGACGCTGATTTCTGGAGGAGCAGGATCATTGGAGTCTTCCTCCCATGCAGAGTTGTCATAGACAAACTCTTCTATTGTATCTTGCATAGTATTTTTACTCTCAGGAGGATCTCCCCATCCAGTTGGCTGGATGTCTTCGAGTCTGATACGAGAGCTTTCAGGAGCGGTGTACTTGACCAGGAAGTCGTACTTGCCACTCGGCTATCATAAGGTGTCCCATACTTCTGCGAGACTGGAGGAGTCATCCTTCTCAATGATGTTGACCTCAGGAAAAGCATAGTTGATGAACTCTAGTCCTGTAATCTTTGTAGATTCATCGTTGTGCTGGATATCTTCGGAATGTCCTGAGTAATGATCCCATGATTTGATGGGGACGCATGTATTCTTTTCAATACTGCTTAGTCGATAAGCATCGTTTAGCTGACTCTTTTTCCCCAAGTCTTTTGGGTACGACTGCCAGATAGGCAAGTCATCCAGTGGGTCATAATAGTCATAGTCAAAGTTGTCTTTCATCGGATCGTATTTTAATGAGTTTGGTGGAGCACAACATCTTTCAGGATCATAATCTCCATACATCATCTTGATGTCTGATCTTGGTATATATCTCGGACACTACGTGGGAAAGCAAAATGGAGTATGTGCCTCTCTCTGAGACATATAACCGTCCTCGTTGAGATAGGACTTCCACTCTTCATTTGTATCAGAGGAGTCACCCTCATTGATGGTGTGTACTTCTTGAGACACTGAGTGGAGAAAGCCTCCACTGTGGAAGAAGTCCTGAATGGGATGAAAACTTTCATCTTTCTTGGCAGTCTGAGTATAAGCTGAGGAGAAACTAAGACCCATCTTTGTCTTGTTATCCGTAGGAATTACGAGTTGTCCCCATCCTTTTGTGTCGTTACTCTCGATTGCTTTGAGAGCATCTTTGTATGAGGAAATTGACGTCCCTCTTTCTGATCGATTCTCATTGCCCATTGACAGTGCTTGAAACTGGGTTCCAACGACCTCCTCAGGTTTTACACAGGATAAGGATGATTAGTTGCTTACGATCAAGGCCTGTTCTCCACAGACTGTGACTAGCTTGTCATTCTTGATGAACTTCAGCTTCTGGTGAAGTGTCGAAGTGACTGCCCCAGCCTCGTGTATCCAAGGTCTTCCTAATAAACAGCTGTAGGCTGCCCAGATGTCCATGACCTGGAAAGTGACTTGGAAAGTGTGAGGACCGATGGTTATGGGAAGATCAACTTTGCCGATAACTATTTTTTTGGATCTGTCAACGGCTTTGACGATGACCTCGTTGCCTCTCATCGGAGATCCTTGAAATGATAGTCGCACCAGAGTGGATTTTGGCATAATATTCAGAGCTGATCCTGTATCTACTAGTACGCTGGCTAGAGCATCGTCCTAGAAATTGACCATAATGTTAAGCGCCATGTTGTGATTTTTGCCTTCTTCCGGCAGTTCTTCATCACTGAATCTTAAATTGTTGCAGGAAGTGATGTTGGAAATGACGCTGTTAAACTATTTTACCGTCACATCTTGTTCTACGAAAGCTTGGTCCAAGACTTTTTGCAAAGCTTCCCTGTGAACTTCGAAACTAAGCAGGAGAGATAACATAAAGATTTTAGACGGAGTTTGCAACAGTTGGTCTACAATGTTGTACTCACTTCTCTGGATGAGCTTCAACATCTCATTGCTGTCCTTTATGAGTTCGGGATTACCGGATTGCCAGATTTAATGATTAGGAACTTCTGTTTGAGGTTCCTTTTCCTTGACGTGTTCTCCTACTCCTCTGTTGAAGATTCGACCGCTCCGTGTTACTCAACTGATGTCGGCAATGTTTACAACGGAGGGTAATGGATTTTCCTTTCCATTTTTGATTGTTGTTGCATCGTACTTGTAAGGGATAGCCTTATCGGATTTGTACGGTATTGGACCTGGCAAGTAGATAACCACGAGAGCCTTTTGATTTCTTTGACCGTTATAGGCAACTTCAATCGGTTCCTGGTTGGGAACCTTTCTACTGTCTAGAAGAATTCTTGATTCATCGAATAAAAGGATTATAGCGCAAACGTCTTTGGTCCTTCCATGATCAGAAATTATGACAACGTCTTTGATTTGGTTAGGAAGATAGTCTTGTATCATGTTGATCGACCTAGAACTTGAACATGGTCGAATCTCTTTCCAGTTCAACTAATTTTGAAGATCCGCTCGTACGAGGTAGCATCCTTGGTTGTTTCTGAACAAACTCTACAGCGCTCGTAGTTGTGGAGTAGCACCCGGCCACGCCCGCTTTATATGCAGTGTAACTTTACTAGATCTGTTTACAATGAACGGACATCCTGACTTCGATATCTACTAGGATTCCCGTCACTCATACTGATCTGCTGTGTATCCTCGTCCAAGTAGATTGAAAGCCACCAGTGGTCCTATAAGAGTTGAAGTGTTCTTTAGACAAGTGCACATCCTTGATCGTTCTCACGGTACTTTTCACAGTCTTGATAAACACGTGAAGCCAGAAAGCCGAGCCTGACTTGCTTAGCATCTAATTCTACCAGACTGGTATTCATCAAACGTATGTCAAAAATTTGAATCATACTAACTTGATGGTAACGTCTCTCACGATAGTCCTGAATCCATCCAAGATCCATCTGACGTTGGAGGGCCTCTTGTACAAAAGAGCATCCCTGATTGCTTGTTGAGCAGATCGGACAAGCATTGTAATCGTGTCGTGGCAGATTATGGTATTGACTTTGTCTTGAGTGCATCGCCACCAAGTTGATGTTCATCGCCAGAATGTTGTGGTTTTGAACAATGTTGGGATTTGCGTGAGCCATATTAACCTCACAGATTCGGTGATCTTGGATCCATCCTAGATCTATTTGTTCTTGTAGAGCTGATTGCACTACGAAACACCCCTGATTATTCTTTGAGAAGATATTACACTGGTGATAATTGTGAGGTGTACATGACTGTACCTTCCCTGTCTATAATACATCCTGACCAGATTGGTTTCTAATAGGAGTACATCGTGAATTTGATAACTGCGGCTAACCTCTTCCTCTATCAAATTTACTGCAGTCTTTTCATGTTGAGGCAACGGGTTCGTATGAACATTTAGATTAGTATCTTTGAAAGATAAGACCCCATTCCTGACAAGCTTCTGCACATCGGACTTGAAACTGATACAATTCTCAATGTTGTGCCCCGGTCCTCCTTGATGGTAAGGGCAAGTTTGATCCACCTTGAACCAAAAAGGTTGATTTTCCGGTACTGTAAGAGGAGACCTGGTTTGGACGTGCCCCTTAGCCAGTACAAGCAAAAACAGTTCTGCGTACAACATCAGTATATTATCGAACCTCGATGGTCGAGTCGTACATTTGTTGTTGTGGTACTGTGGACGAGCCTACTGAAGAGGCTGTTGTGTCCTTTGCTGATATTGTTGTTGACTTGTTTGGCTCTGAGCAACCCGAGGTTGGTAAGTCGGAGCTGACGCAAGGTTGATAGCAGGAGTTACCGCTGCTACTGGTTGATACCTTCGCCTTTTCTTTCCGAGAGAGATATTGTCGATATCGTGCTATTTTTTCTTTTGGAAAACACTACCATATCTTTTGGTACTGCTTGATGGCTTTGTATTTTTGACCAAACGTCCCTCTCGGACTGCTTCCTCAAGGCGCACTCCCATGGTCACCATCTTAGTGAAGTCACTGGGTGCACTGGCAACCATTCGGTCGTAATAGAACGAGCTTAAGGTTTTCAAAAAGATCTTTGTCATCTCTTTTTCCTCAAGAGGGGGACAAATCTGGGCGGCAATTTCATGCCATCTCTGAACATACTCTTTGAAAGTTTCTTTGTCCTTCTGCGACATTGCTTGGAGCTGATCTCTATCTGGTGCCATGTGCAAATTGTATTTATACTATTGGACAAAGGCTGCCCAAGATCTGTGAAAGTACTAATCTTGGTGCGGTTTAAATCCATGTACCATTTGAGTGCGGCACCGGTTAAACTGTATTGGAAATAATGGATCAGTAACTGTTTATTTTCTATCTGAGTTGACATCTTTCGAGCGTACATCACCAAATGACTTTGAGGGCAAGAGTTGCCCTTGTATTTTTCAAAATCAGGCACCTTGAATTTGTGCGGTATTTTCACATTAGGGACCAAACAAAGGTCTGCGGCATCCTTTCCGAATAAATCCTGACTGCGAATGGCATGCAGTTCCTTCTACAACTCCAGGAATTATTCCTGGAACTCATTCCTTTTTTCGTACATGTCTTCGTTTCCACCAGAGATTACTTGTGCAATCTTTCCTTCCAAGACAGTGTGTACCACTGGTTGTGGTATAGTCATTACGGCGGTGACTCTTGGTACCTCCATGCCCCGAAGTTTGTAACCTTCAGGAGTTGCTGTCATAACTCTTGCATCTTCGCTTTCCCAAAGTTTGTAACCTTCAGGCCCAGCAGTTCATGCTGCAGTTTCTAGGTGTTCAGTGACCGGCGTGATGTATCCTTCAGGGACAAAGTTGATAGGCATGCCCTAGGGGCGATCTTTAGGCATGTTGTACCGAGGATCATATGTCTCCACTATGGGCGTAGATGTGATTTCTGAGATCACAGTCCTTTGTTGTTGCCTTTGTGATGCTTCCAGGGATTGCATGTCACTATGAAGTTTTTTCAGATCTTCCTTCAGAGTGTCGATTTCTTCTCTCAGCTCAATGTTCTCTTCCTCGAGATCGTCCATTTTATTTTGTCGATTGGCCCGAGTATTGTATGAGTGAGACAGTTTGACTCTAGAATCGTGACGTATATGTGAGATCGAAGATAAAAGGACGCGTTATGTGAGAATGATGGATGATATGCAAAGTTATATGTGTGTGTGTGTGTGTGTGTATATATATATATATATATATATATATATATATATATAATAAAAAAGAAACTTCAACAATCAACAATTAGATTGCAAATATCATATAGTAAAGGGTGGAGACCCTATTTTATTGAAATTGAAAGATTGCAGAAAGGGAAAATACAGTATTTTACAAAGTACTGTAAAAGGAAATGTCTAAACTTATGGATCCCGAGTCCTCTCTAAAGAGAGCTCAGATGCTGGTTCTGGTATTTTCCTTTTCTTTGACCTGGGCTCTTTAGCAGTTGTTGGGTTGTCAGTCCTTTGCGAAGTGAAATGAGCGAGCCAATTTCTTCGGTCTTCTTGATTTTCCACAACATCTTGCTCTAGTATCTTAATCAGAGCATCATTTTCCTTTAACAGTTCCTGAATCTTGGTACATTCCACATTGAGGATTCAATACTTGTTTTTCCAAGAACTCTTCTCACGTTGAACTTTGTTGAGAGCTACTTCGAGTTTTTCCGCGCCAGACATGAAATAAAGGACAAATTCCTTTAACGGAAAAACTTCTTGACTAGGGTAAGGCATCCTCAGCTTGAGAGCTCTAGTTTACACCCAGTGGAGATAAGGTTCCATGGAGGTACAAATTGGCCTTCATAGAGACTCTCTTCCTTTCTAGTGAAAATGTTGCCAGGCATGCACTATTTCCTTCTTTAGTGCCATGTCATTTTCCCCTTCCTTGAAGAAAAGACCTTCCAGATGAGCATTATGCAGGATATGCCTCATCGGGTATCCGAGTTGACGGCGAACTAAAATTGGATGATAGTTGATTCCTCCTTTAGTTCCTATGAGGGGTACATTAGGGAAATTTCCATAACTGTCGATGATCTCTATCCCCTCATAAATCCTATCATACCAAACCATGTCAGAGGTGGTAAGGGACATGATCCTTTGTGACCAACATAGAGTACTCTTGTGATCCCAAAATGCAGCAGACTTGGGTAAATGGGAAATGAACCATTTGTAAAGTAAGGGCACATAGCATGTGAGCATTCCTCCGCTGTACAGATTCCTTAAGTGCACAGAATGATAAGCATCTGCGAGCAGAGTCGGTACGGGGTTTCCAATCAGAAATATCTTAATAGCGTTGGTGTCAACGAAGTTGTCTATGTTGGGAAAAAGGAACAACCCGTATGTGAGTAGGACAAAGATATCTTCAAAAGCAGTTACATTTCCTATACTGGCAAAGTACAGGGCTTTCTCTACCAAAAACTTGGATGGTAAACCTTGGATTCCTCCTTTGGTGGTCATGGGAGTCTTGACTTCTGACTCGTCCAAACAAATGGCTCTTGCGATGACCTGATCCTTTGCAATTTGTTCCAGTCCAGAAAAAGGAGTTTGATCAGTGATAGGTAGACCAGTCAGATGAGAGTACTCCCTAGCGTTGGCACCAGTTGATAATTCGGGAATGTGAAACAGTGATAAACCGGATCGTAGAACTGAATTAACATAGACATGATTCCTTCAACTACATAGACCCTTAACAGAGACAACAATCCTCCATGCTTAGCTCTGAAAGCATCAGGGTTGGTGATCATCCTTGCCAGCCCCCTTAAATCCTCTAGTTTTGGAGCCTCGAAGGTGTACTTGTGCGTCTTTCTTCTACCGAAATCCATATCGCAATCTCTCTGATATTTGCAATCATTGTTTTAGTTTAATTGTGAGAAAAAAGAGAGAGGAGAAGAGAAGATTTTTCTTTGTTTAAGAGTTTTTTTTAAATGAATGCATGAATGTGGCACACAAAAACATTGAAAAAACATGGGTTCAAGGGTTCAACATCAGGAGCATGGAGTCATGGTTCCACCCATTCCCAAAGGTTATATTCTGGTCAATTTTTGTACCTGTAGAACGGATCCTAAGGTTCCCAAAATCATTGATCCCCCTAGGAATATCAACAGCAACCTGGTTCACTCGAGCGAGTTGTAGCATCCTAGGGTAATCTCATTTGAAGTTAGTATCGCGTATCAACTATACCCGATAGTCACCTCACTACCAACTGGTCATATGGTTAATGTCTAATAAATCCTCAGATTCACAGACGCCGCAATAGGAAAACTCTGCTTTCACAACGATCGTGTTCAGGAGGCTGAATCCTACGCGCCCTCACCTGATTTGGTGGTCTACCAGGATCGCTTATTCGGGATTCACTCCCTATAAGTCCACTCGTCTATGCCTCCCCTTATCTTAGGTTTCTCTCAAACTTTCCAGATGCGTATCAATCGCATTCCCATTAACAAAAAAATAAACATGGATATCAAGTAAGAAAAGTAATATATATATATATATATATATATATATATATATATATATATATATATATATATATATATATATATATATATATATATATATAGTATGTAGTATGATTGCTAACAACCTAGACATCTTAGGAATTATAATCTTAGTCCTAGACAGATCAGCAGGACCTCCCCAGCAGAGTCGCCATTTTTCTGTAGCGAGCGATTTTTGTCGGTGACGCGACCACCTTATCGCCATGGGTTTTCCTCACAACAATGGTAGAGATTCGGTGCTACTTTCTGATTTCTTATTTATCTTGTGAAGCTGGAAAGGAAAGGGAAGATATCTAAAACTAACCTTGCACGCAAATGTTTAACTAAACAAATGCTTAAAGAGATCGGGGAGTTCGGGGTTAGGTTATTCAATGGGGAGTTGTCAATTACCCATCCTATATGTGGTTATCCATAGATTATTAGCAATTATATTTTTTTCTATTTATTTTTCCTACTTACTGGTGTTTGTCTGTTGATTGGGAAAGTTTCTCCTTTGGGAGTGTTTGAGAGAGAGAGAGTTTTTGTTGATTTCAGATTTTCTGATGTTTTTGGTAAGGTACTGAACCTAATGTTTTTGATTGGTATGTGAATGTACTGGACCTAAAGTTTTTGATTGGTATGTGAAGGTACTGGACCTAAAGTTTTTGATTGGTATGCTCGCTAAGATTTCACAATTTTATGCCTACGTATTCCTGTTAAAGAAAACAGGGAAATCAGAGAAATCGTAGTTCCTACTATTCTATGGGAGGAAAAAGATGTTTTGGTGTCTTATTTAAAGCCCAAGATTGAAGCTAGAGGTTTTTTTTTATGTCTTGTTCAAAGCCCAAGATTGAAGCTAAAGAATTTTGATTGAGAGAGAAGTTGTCATCTCTAAAGGGAGATATCTCGTCTGTTTATCACAACTGTTGGGTGACTGATTATAAAGGAGAATTACTTTAACTCAGATATGTGAATCCAGCAATGCCATGATTTCCTTTATGAGGGATTTGTCTTGAAGGAGAAAACTTTAACTCAATGTTGAGCAATGCCATTATTCCTTAGGAATCTTTCATGCTAAGAGAGGGACAGTGGCGTGGATGTAAATAATCCAGAGGCTTGCCGCTTACATCAATTAGATGAAAGAAGGGATTTACCTGGATAAAAGATGGACGATAACTTGGATTTTTGAATAAACAAGTGTGCCACTTATAGCAGTTATATGAGATTAAGGTTTGTTTTGATTTGTTTGTTTTGATGTGTGATAACATAGAGAGATGTCCTCCTTTAGAGAGGTTTTTGATTTCCTCTGATGGGATGTTGATTTTTGTGTGCCTTGATCAAAGCCCAAAGTTGAAGCTAAGAGATTGATTGACTCCACTGGGGAGAGCCTTATACAAAGCCTAAGAGGAGGCTGGAAAAGGCTGACTCAACAAGAGAGTATTTATCTGTCTTGTACAAAGACCAAGATTGAGGCTAAAAAGAGATTGACTCTTTTGGGGAATATCATTATATAAAGCCTAAGAAGAGGCTGAAAGGGGTTGACTCTACTGGGGAATATTATTATGTGTCTTATACAAATCCCAAGATTGAGGCTGAAAAGGGGTTATTGACTCTATTGGTGAGAGGTTTTATCTGTCTTGTACAAAGCCAAAGATTGAAGCTGAAAAGAGATTGACTCTGCTGAAGAGAATGATTTGGGGTGTCTTGTATAAAGCCTAAGATTGACGCTAAAAGAGAGATTGACTCTGCTTAGAGAGATTAATTCCCAAAGCCTAAAATAAGGCTGGGAGGAATTGACTCCGCTGGGAAGATATTTATACA